>OZ010789.1:203196823-204594323 GCA_963932465.1 Maratus speciosus
ACTTTTTTTAGAATAGAGAGATATATAAAAATAAAAACTTGTCTATCTGTCTGATTGTAATTCTATAAAAAACCACAATTTGGAAGCCAAAATTGTGAAAAGATACGTACATGTGTATTAAGACATGGTCGAGGCAACTAAAATAATCCGGAATCGAAATAATTTATAGTTAATGTTTAATTAATAAAAAAACCACCAATTTAACAGCAATTTCTTATCAAATTTAAACTTTTTTCGTTAAAGCAGTTGCCAACAATTAAAATACACAATAAAATTATTATTACAACAATTGATTTTCTACTGCACGATTTCCACGTTAAAAATGAAAATGAAATAAATAGTTTGCCGAATTTAAAAAACGGTGAATATTACATCATAACTTTTCTATTGCAAGATATTGACGTGAAAAATGAAAATAAAATAAATAGTTTGACGAATTTAAATGAAAGTTAATATAACTTCATAACTTTTCTATTCCAAGGTTTCCACGTGAAAGAGGAAAATATTACGTGATATTGGAAATATAAAGGACGTGGTGGATATAGTATAACGTCATATGAGTGTGAAAAATGTATTGAAGCATGATAAAAACCCGATTATTGAAATATTGGCGTATTTAAACTTTATTGCTCCAATTATAAATTGAAATAAGTTCATTTATAGCTGTATTCTTTTGCGTCTGTTATATACATTTATACATTTTTATATAGCGTTTTCATATGATTCATTCATACAACATTTCGACTGCTTTTTTTAATGTTTGTTTTGTGTTGTATGTTAAATTTTGAAATTGATTTTTCGGAACAAACATCCTTCAAATTCTGGGCAACGTCGGGCACTTTAGTTTGTAACAGATAAATGGCTTTTGTATCTGTACATCTAATGCTAATATTATAAAGCGTTATAATATTATAAAGTGTATAATATTATTAATGCTTGTACGTTTCTGAGGTGTTATCTCTGGAATTACATAGCCAACTTTAAAAAAATGTTGGTGGCTATCTCTGCTCCGAAAAAAAGACTGTATTTTATGTCAGTGCAAGAACCTACATCGCTGCAGGAGCAAAAAAGTTCTAAAATTGCGATTTTTGCGATATTGATTGGGCTAGAAACTTTAAATTTGGTGCGGTAGTTACTTTTAAGACGTAAATACTCCTAATGAACGCTCTCAATTTGACGGATAAACGTAAAAATTTCTAGAATGGCTCTAAACTATGATTTATTTGGAATACTGAAATTTTTGGGATACTGTTCGGGATAGAAACTAGAACTTTGGCATGGTAGTAATTTATAAGATGTAAATGCTTGTTGTAGAACGAATTCTAAAAAATCGAAAGACTAAACAAAGCGGAAAAAGATCTAAAGATGATCTAAGTGACGAAGTACATGGAATTGTTAGGAATATAAACATGAAAATTGACATGGCTGTATTTATCATGACGTAAATTCTCGCAATAGAACAATTTCTAAAAATGTCGCTATATAAAACAGTGCAGAAACAAAAAACTTTCGAAATTTTTTATTTCTGTGTTACTGCTGAGCCCAAAATCTTGATATTTTGCTTCGGGATAGTTTTAAAATATACAATTGTCTCTATGAATGGTTTCTAAAAAAATTTAAATTTAAAAAGATGAAATGAGCGGAAAGCGATCTCAATTACCATTACTTTGGAATTATTAGGTATAGCAACTTTAAATATTTCATAATGCTGCATTTCCTCCGCAAAACATACAATTTAAATGCAACAAAACTGATAGATACCCACCTAGCATTAAATAAATTGTGTAAATATTGAATAAAGACCTGTATGAAACAGTGAGTATAGGTTGCCCGAAAGTACTTGTTAAAGTGTTCCTTCTCTAGACTTTTCTCTCTCTCGCCAAGGCCACTAACAGAGGGAAGTGCCGTTTTAAATGTGATATGAATTTTTTATCTGATTCATTTTTCTAGACATTTTATCATAAGGTCATATTCTCAATTATCATTAGTAGATGTTTTATATATTAACTTATTCTGGTGAAATTTCATAATCGGGTTCATATTGGCGTATGTAAGCTTGCATGATTTGCTGAATAAATATGTATGGATTTGTAAATTACTTCAAATGACGCTTTGACAGCTCAAAAGTTATGCAGACGATATATTCAGATCTTGTGTCATACTTTATGTTGCAATCATTGCCGATTTCTTTTATTTAATACATGCTAAATACAGCTCAACTTGTGCAGAATATGGTTGAAAACAAAACAGTACAGCGTATTTAGTGGCCAGCATACACTCATCATTTAAATCCGATCGAGCATATCTAAAAAACACTCTAACGAAGCATTGCATGCCACTGTTGATGTATGACTTTGTTACTATATCAGATTTTAAGGAGGGAATTCCTTAAATGTTATCGACAACCTCATTGCATCCGTGGAAAACAGATATTGTACAATATTAACTATTCCGTGGGAGCACACACCATATAAAGTATAGTCCATTCTTTTTAAACATCATATACTTGCCATTTAAAGTTACTCAAATTGGTGCGGAGCGTTCGATTATGCTCTTGACATCATTTTATACAGTTAAAATTCAGATATAAGACAATTTAGTGTTTCATTTTCTATTTTACTTTTAATATATTGCGTATTTTCAATTTTATATCCATGCATGGCTGTCTTGCATGGATTGATTTCCCATTTCTTTAAACAGTGTATACGAATTTATATATAAGATTTTGTAATTCTACGATTCGTTTATTTTCATCATTTCAATTTATCGCAGCTCATTTTCTTTGCTTCCACATGTTATTATTAAATCTATGTTCTCAGCAATATCGCTCAGACTAATCCCTCTGAGGGAAGTCCTAGTAACTAAAATCTTTACTAAAGATTCCAATTAGTGCTCACGATTACACGTATAATACGCATAATACGTATACACAGAGAACCAATTTTACCTTGTTATATCCATCCAAAATCCCGAATAGGTATAATACGTTTTATACGTATTATACGTATAATCGCGAGCACTAATTCTAATACATATTTGAACTGATTCAAAGAAGAATGCTTCCGGTTTCCGTTTTCAATATTTAAAGTCTGTTATATTTTGTTGTAATTTTGTAAAGAAATATATATTAGGAAAAAAAAATAATAACGTAGGTTAAAATGTGTAGTGAATTCACTGTTGAAGCGTTAAATCATGGAATGCTACTACTTTTAATTCTGTGATTTAAAAAGAAACTTCCAAACACTTCTACCAATATCATAATTTTTGAGAGAACTGCGTCTAATATTACATATATATATATAAATATTTTGGATATTGAAATAAATATTTTATAAATACATTGAATAGTTAAGATAGAGATTTATTATTTAGTCTAGTCAACATACAGTAAAGAATGTCTAAGGATATATACATATGCGTAAGTTGTATTTTCTTACATTATAAACTAAACATTCAAGTTGAATAATTTAATGTGTAAAAATACATACCGGGTGTCCCAAAAAGGACTGACTGATTTTAAAATTCAATAACTTGCAAACGGTGACAGATATTGAAAAAATTCTTGCAGGAGTGTTATGCATAAGGTCAAAAGTTTTTTTACAGTGATTTTCAATTTTAGTTCTATTTACAAACAATAGATGGCGCTGTAAGCAATAGTCGCTAAATACAGGCTCGATTTTTGGTCCTTTATCTTGTTCCATGCAGAAAAAGGAGATGGAAATGTATTATCCGGGCCACGAAATACCAAAAATTGAGCCTGAATTTAGCGACTATTGCTTACAGCGCCATCTATTGTTTGTAAATCGAACTAAAATTGAAAATCACTGTAAAAAAACTTTTGACCTTATGCATAACCCTCCTGCAAGAATTTTTTTGATATCTGTCACCGTTTGCAAGTTATTGAATTTTAAAATCAGTCAGTCCTTTTTGGGACACCCGGTAGTACAAATATTGGGAATTAAGTATTGAGTCTATACTTAAAATTAATTACAAATGGTAGATAATACTAAATAAAATTTTAGTTAATACGATATCATGTTAATATAATAATGTATTCCTATGCTTAATTGATTTTTCAAATACAATTATTTTTGTTTCATTCCCAAAATATTCCGCAGTCACATGGATTTAATTTCAAAAGAATTATAAGAAGCAGAATGGATATTAATAAAAAATGATAAATAATAAAAAAGTACCTTTCTCTATTAAGTATAAAATTATTTTACTTGCAACTAAAATAAATTCATTCATTTCCTTTTAAATAAAATAAGCCAATTTTTCGAGTTTAAAATAATTGAATTCTTCATTAAATTTTTACACTAAGCTATTTTAAAAGCAGAAAATTGTTCTTTTCTGAAGTGCAAAAACGCAATTTGGAAGTCATTATCTTTATGATTTTTCATTGTAAGGAAAAAAAGATATCTTTAAAACGTTATTGTTCCTAATAATTTTTTTTATTTCAATGAGAGCTAATTTGTAAAAAAAGGGATAAAAAATGCATAAGTGTTATGTTTTTTTTAATTAAATTCAAAAGAAAGAATTACTTTTTTGCATGTTTCTTATTATAGGACTTGCATATTTATCGCGCGAATTCTTTTATACCCCTTTTGGTTAGTGGTATTTTTCTGGTAAAACAATATTACACATAAGCTTAAATATCTATCCATATACTATCCATATAAATTCAATTTTATGTTTTACAGTTGAAATTCGTCAACATGTTCTAAATTTTCTCTTAAAACATCATTAAGAAGAAGCATTATTTTTTTGGTTAAGTTTCATAAAAGAATTGTATTTCAAATAGGAAATATTTACTTAATTAGTACTTTGTAGCATTCCTTAAATAATAATTAAAAAACTATCTTATTTTAAAGCAATATTTTTTCTTACAAGCATGTCTATTATATAAAAAAGTCAAAATATCACTTTTACATTTCACGATATTAAGCACAAAGATTCAATCAACGTTTGATAAATGTATTTCAATTAGTGCTTTAAAACCTATTTTGTGATTTTATGCAAAATAAATAAGAAAGAATATCCATTTACAGAAAAATCAATATTTTTCTACAACTCTTATGTACAATAAACAGGAAATTAAACTTTATTTTTGAGTAATTTTTGCAAGGGTTTACTTTATAGCCTGAAACTTCGCAAGGATATTCGTACAGAATGTAACTTGTATAAGTGTAAATATTAAATGGAAAGAACATCCATGTGTTGAGGTTCATATAAAACGATTTTCCATAACTGCTTCTTTGAAATTAGATGATATCCCAATGTATATTTGTTCATTCAGTTTTAGTAACAGATATCATATCAACCATTTACATTCTTCACAAACAAATATAAAATTTTAAAATTATTAGAAGAGAGCATGGAATGTTACTCTAAATAATAGAGACAATGTATATTTGTTCATTCAGTTTTAGTAACAGATATCATATCAACCATTTAAATTCTTCACAAACAAATATAAAACTTTAAAACTATTAGAAGAGAGCATGGAATGTTACTCTAAATAATAGAGACACACACTTGAGAGACACATTTACTTGGATATAACAGCTGGAGGTGGTAAAATTTATTCCGAGTTGCATCGCTAACATTTAATTAACAAATTATATTTCAATAAAACACAACATCTGTTGTAATAGTATGTCATCCAGATGTTCTTTGCCTTTAGTTTAAAAAAACAAACAAATCCAAAACATTAAATTGTTTACGGATTAAATTGTTTGTACTTAATCATGTTTTAAACTAGCGCTTGTATTTATGAAAAGGTAATAACAAGAGTCATCCAGAGCTTTAATTTATAATTTGGGGAATTATTCAAAAAGTAAATCGTTTGTATAGATATAATTGCAAATAGTATCTACAAGGTGCAAAGGAAAGTCCCTTTAACCTGAAAATACTTGCGAACGGTGACAGCTACAGCTATATAAGTGAGGTAACGGTATAGTAAAGCGACTATGCCCGACATAATGCAAACGACAGCAGCGCTTCCTAGTGGAAAAATTTGGAAGATAGACATTGAAAATCGAAAATGAAAAAAGACAGAGCAAAATTTCCAATTAGAAAGTTTTAGAGCATCTATTAATTCGTACGAAACGAGATTTGGTTCACCCGGATAAGATAAATCGTCGTCTGTATACCCAAAAATTTCTGAAATCAATGAGAGACGTTTCTACGTTGCATATTTACATTTCGGAAATGTAGCAGTGCGCAATTGCATGTTGTGACATTGTACTGTACAGTGATTTCTGTAAAAATTTAATTTCCAATGAATTTAAAATTTTATTTTAACCCTTTCAGGGGCAGAAGAATTCTGAAATTTTATTTAACACACACACACACACACACACACACATATATATATATATATATATATATATATATTTCAATAATAATATAATATTGTGCCTAATGGTGCGTTTTTTTTTCAGAAGATATTAAAAACATCGGAAACTTTCATCCCAGAAACAGATAAAGTTGAAAAATAATCTTAAAACCGTGAAAAAGTCTAAAATAAACGCTTGAAATAAACACGACACTTTTCAGCAGCAAAGAAGGGGAAATACATTTGAAGTGATCAAATTCTATAGATTCCGAGGGAGTAGAATTGGATGAGAATCACTGTGTTGGTTGTGGAGAAGAATATAATATCACAACCAAACAGGATGACATGATACAATACATAAGGTACCTGAAGTGGTTCCACGAAACATGTATAACCTTTCAAGACCTTTGCCAAAATCTGGTAAAAATTTACGAAAAGTGAATGATTGAAATTATATTTCAAATTTTGTTTATTGGAATTTTATTCACACTTTTTCCGTGATATAATTGCATCATTAGAAATTTCTATAAATTTTTCATTATCAACCCTATGAAATGTGTTATTTTTTTTAATATTTTAACTTCACTTCTTCTTTCTTGTATTGAATGGCCATATCTTCTCAGCTTGAAAGAGAGATGACCATCTGTCATTTTAATTTGAATTTTGTTTCCCACATTTTCTTCTCAATATTTAATTATTTTTTGCACAAAATATGGTGAGTACATGTATAAGAATTTTAAACATGCATGAATATTTGTTGCATTTTCATTCTATGAAGTTTCATTTTCATCTTTAAAAACTATAGCGATCTATCCCAGAGATACCCTATATTTAGTTGTTGTTCGAGAGATCTAATTTGATAGCTTAATACACATAAGTATAGCCTTCTGCATGGAAAAGTGTACAGAAAAACTAGCAATAAAATTATATATTTTTCTAATATTATCTTTATTCATATCCGGACAACAATAAACAATCTGTCAAAACATTTTCGATGTAGACGATTGTGCAATGCAAAACTTTAATTTTCTGTCATTAAATAAAAAGTCATATTTTACAACTAGGCACATCTAGAAATTTAGGAACTATGCTACTGTTGTCTCAATCCTATATTCTTTGGTGTCTGAATAGAAAAGTACAAACCTTTGTAAATGTATTTAAAATACAAACATTTTTATATTTATTGAAACACGCATTCTTGAATTATACCAAAAACAACAGTAAAAATTACCAATTTTTTTAATAATATTATTGTTTATCATCACTACGTGAAAGAATATTTTGACTAATTAGTCGTTTTTGTACAATCAACAGAAAACTGCGTCGTCAAATGAAACAAACATCGTCTTAACTGTATTGGGCATACATTATTCTTAAAACAAAAATGAAAAGGAATATTTTCCAGTAGGTGCTTGCATATTAATTTCATTTTCTTCTGCTACCATTGCTAATCCATTATGTTTTACTTTCGTATTAACACTATTTATTTTACTTTTTAATCAATAAAAATTGATAATGCTGTAAAACTTGTTTTTAATCTTATTTTTAAAGACTATTTAAACATCAAACTTACTTCTGATAAAATATAATACATCAATCCTATATTTAAAATATGAAAATATAAGTGGAATTCCTTTTCTTTCTTATTAGCTGTTTTACTTTTGCCGCTATCAAAAATGTATTTAAAACACGAGACATAACCTTTGTATCTAAAAGCATTATAATTCTAAAACACTATTTTGCTCAATATTGCACCATCCCTGAAGTCAGAGTAAATTTCATTTTTGGAAAAAAATGTTACATTAACCTTTTCCTTCTGAAAGTTTAAGTATACGTGTGACACAATTTTCTGTTTATAACGCGAAAAATGCTTCTATAAGAAACTAAAACAAAAATTAAGAAGTATTCTTACGAGTGTCTCAAAACCATGTAAAACTGTATTAATGTTTATTATAATTTATAAATGCTACTAGATTTTACCAAATATACTTTAAAATACATCAAATATTAAACTTGTTTTTCAATTATAGATATTTATTACGGTAGTCCGTCTCAAAATTTTATGCACAGACATATAATGTTGATTTTAATGAATAATAAAAAGTTAAAATAAAAAGCATTTGTTTATTTATGTATTTCGAAACTTCATTTAAATAAATGATATCAAAAATAGAAAAATTTAAATTACACAATTTAAAATTTGTTGTAACAAAACTGTCTCAAAAGTTTATGCACAATGGCAGAAACAACTACATTTATCATTCTTACAAAACAGTTATATGCAATTTTTTTTTCCTGTGATTTTGGATTTGTTCAAACATAGGTGCGTCCGTCAAAATTATTAGTTTTTTTAGGATTTCTAGTGGCAAAGAGTGCCATGCTTTATCTATGGACTCTTTGAATTCTTCAAAAGAGTTATACTCCTTCCCATTGCTGTAAACCTTGCGGGTTAAAATGCTATAGACATTCTCAATCGGGTTTATGCCAGGATTTAAAGCTGTTGAGTCAAGAATTTTAAAATGTTCATGCGAAAGCCACGGTTACGTAGTATGTGATATGTACATTGATGCATTAACTTGTTCAAAGATCCATTTAGGAATCCCCCAAAATTCACTGAATGGAGGGAAATGTTGAGTCTTTTGATAATTTGGGGAATTTTGTCTTCCTTTTAGAAAATCCAGAGAGTTTAGCCTGTTGATGCCGAATGCCGCACAAACCATAATATGCATACCGCCTTGCTGCCTATGAAAAAACTCCTCGGTTACTTTCGGAGATCATGTCGATACATGTTCCACACATCAGGGCTATATAAGTTCCATTTCTACTCACCAGTGAATAAAACAGTAAGTCACTTGTCCCCCACAAGACACGTGTTTTTTAGCCCAGTTTATTCCTGTTTGTTAGTAGTGTAGTTTGAAACATGGTTTCAAACCATTTTCTTTAGTATGATGTAATCACATTCTTTAATATGTCTATTTACAGTATCTTTGGACACCTGTATACCGAGATTATTTTTAATTTCCTGTATGGACATATTTTATCTAAACACGAATCTCCGTATTCTCCTATCCATCTCAACAAACGTCATACGTGGTCGTCCACACCTTGGTTTGTAATTGAAAGTATCATTTCTAGAGAGTACTTGATATAGATACATTGCTTTGATCAATTTTAAATTATTGCAGTTTAACAAACAGTTTTATTTTGTGATTTCAATTTTTAAACTTTTAAAATCTCACCTTTTGTGAATTCATTTCTCTTCGGCATTTTTAAAACAGTGAAAATTATTTTTTCACTTTAATATTATTATAAAATTAGAAAATGACGTCATACAACCTCATTACACCCATCCAATCCCGTGTTTCTAAAAAAAATAGCATAAAGTGCTTAAACTTTTGAGACAGTATTTCTTCAAGAAAAAAAGTAAATTAAATATAAATTAATGTAACTTTTATTTTAGCCAATAAAAATTGCTTATTTGATTTATTTGTGATTAAATATCGAGTATTTATTATAAATTGGCTTCATATTTTATCTTCTTCGATTACTTTTAACCATATTTGCAGAGTACATAAACTTTTGAGACGCACTATATATTGCGTTATAACCATATTATCACCATACTTCAGTTGTCAATAATATTGAATTAATCGTTAATAAGTATAAATTATTTAGAATATTTGCTTTATATTAGGACATTGTGATTAGATATAATTTTTAGAGTTGCAATTTAAAAGCATATAAACAAATAAAGTGATATATGAGTTAAAATGTACTGTTAGTGAATCATAATATTAATCCTGTTTAATTTATCTTCAACAAATTTTAATGACTTTCTACCATTTGTTTATTCCTATTTAGAATAACAAATTCGTGTTATTATTCATCCAATCGTCTTTCATTGAATTATCCGAGTAAGGAAAATCCCTTGTTATCATTTAATTTAAACTCGTGTAAACGAAATATTTGATGTGTAGCTTTACAATAGAGAAAAGTAAATAGATGTAAATATTAATCTGTCGTATTAGTATGAAGAACATAAAAATTTCCAATAATGTCTCAGCTAGATTTTAATGCAATATAGAATTGTATATCAAATCTACTAAAAAACAACTTTTCAAAAGTAAAAAAAGCCAAGCAAAAAAAAAAAAAAAAGAAAAGAAAAAAGGTGAAAGTTGTGGCTAAAAAATAGTGTGATATCAAATTTCCAAGCTTATATTACGGTACTTATTTAACATTTTTTGAGAAAAATTTACCATATGTAAGTCGAGTACCTAAGTATGCGTTGATAGAAAGTCTTTTCTCCTTTACTAAATACATCATAACGTGTTTCTGAAAATTAAATTTTTTTTAATTACGCATGATGGGCTTGGCGGCCATCTTTCCATATTTTACACAAATTTCTAAGCACACAAGTTCATTGTTAAGATTGGAAGTTCGAAATTGTTACTAAAGCAAACATTTTATTCTTTTAATTTATGGAAATGAGTGCCTAAAAATTTGTGTCTAAAAATAAAGTTGAAGTAACAGTTCAGGTTTCATCTTATGATTCTCTTTTTTTCGGAGGGGGGTTAATTAATTAGTTAAAGCAGTAAAAATCAATTTGTTTTTTCAAAATAAAAAACTTTCTTAATTTATCGGTCTGTAGCTAAAACTAGAAGTTCAAAATTCTTAATAATGCAAATATGTTACGAGCTTGAGTGCTTAGAAATTTGTGTAAAATATGGAAAGATGGCCGCCAAGCCCATCATGCGTAATTAAAAAAAATTAATTTTCAGAAACACGTTATGATGTATTTAGTAAAGGAGAAAAGGCTTTCTATCAACGCATACTTAGGTACTCGACTTACATATGGTAAATTTTTCTCAAAAAATGTTAAATAAGTACCGTAATATAAGCTTGGAAATTTGATATCACACTATTTTTTAGCCACAACTTTCACCTTTTTTCTTTTCTTTTCTTTTTTTTTTCTTTTCTTTTTTTTTTTTTTTTTTTTTTGCTTGGCTTTTTTTACTTTTGAAAAGTTGTTTTTTAGTAGATATCAGTTCTTTTTCTAAAACCAATGATATATAATTGAAATAATTCTACTAGCTCAAATCAAAATTAGTCCTTGTATAGCCTTTATAAGCAGGGAGCAAACACAATATTATACATTTTGTTTGCCTATCATTCATTTTTTATAGTGATTAATAATTTAAAAGTAAGGAAAGTCAATTTCTCCTTTCAAAGTATCAGTCTTTCTCAATTTATACCTCCTTAAAATTTTCTATGAAAGATGAAAATTTAGTAAAAAACAGAGTCGAAATAAAATATATATTTACAGTTAGTCTGTCAGTTAATTGTTTTTTCTAACTTTTTTTTTGCTGACGGTTTTGCAAAATAAATTTACTACCTTTACAAATACCTACGGTTAATCCGAGAATGAAACCCCGCAGGCATCTAAAGAATCGAAGATCTGTAAATCTAGCAATTCTAGACATAATAAAGCAACATTTTTGAAAAAAAAATCTAAAAATTTAAAGATATAAACTGTACACATAACTTCATCTTCATTTAGATCGTGTTATAGAGAAGAAAGAATAAATATGTAATTTTACTCAAGTCTGTTTATCCATACCTATTTGCATAAATGTGAGGATATTAATTTACTATAAAATTTCCCCTAAATTGATTATCTTTAATAGTCTATTATTAAAGCCGCATATACAATAGAATTAAATATTCTTCGGTTAAAAAATGCCTGAAATCTATAGTATTATCGTTCGTCAAATTTTTTATTTTTTTTTTATGCCCAGACTCTTTTTCTGAACTCTGACAAAAGATCACAGATATATTGAAGCTATCCAAATTCTTATATCTTTCTATCGTATTTCCTTTTTTGAGGGGGGTGTGAGGAAGAGCCCTTAAGAACTTCGTTTTGTTCTCAGAATTCTGAATTATTCATTCAAAAGATCTACCTACATAAGTCTTGTTGCAGAATTTTCATTAGCTAGGAGTTGCATCAAGTTATACATCATGTGAATCTATTAAATTAATTTTTTGAAATACTAGATAGGGGCCATTGATATTTCCAGACCATTTGCCTACATTTTAAACTTGAGTCATTTACTACTATTCATTAATTTTCTATACGAATTAAAGAAGTCGTTGTTTCCATGCCAACTGTACCTTTCACTATTGCTTGCTTGTTTGTTTGTTTGATTTATTGAGCACATACATCATATCACATGCGGATCACGGCGGGATTCGAATCTGCTTCCACCTACGCTCTCAAGCGATTAGCGGCATAGTGTCTTATCCACTCAGCCACGGTGGGCCACTATTGCTTTCTCTAATGCCCACATACTCAAATTTAACCAACTGCACTTAGAATCATGGTCATAACAGAGAACATTTATATGTTAGAGAAGTGTTGCCAGTGGGCTACTTTTTTTAAATTCAGATTTCTTGATTGCCAGCACTTATTATAAACGGTAAAATTCCCTTTGTTTCCGCCTTAATTAATATGTCATTAAATAAGGCGCATTTTACAATTTCAAAAAAGTGGTGCCAATCAAGTATCTGAATTAAAAAAAATCCCTGCCGTCTCGGGCCTACAGGCGGAGGTAGATTTCGAAGTTAAGTACTAAATTAACCAACAAAATTTAAATCAAGATTAGAGATAAACCCAGTTCCTCCACTAAAAATGAGCTCTAGGGAGCTAAACATTTTGTGAAAATTCTAATATACACGAATACACACACGCATGCATATGGAATAGGTTTAAAAGGATATTTCCTAAAACTTCATGACGATTTGGTAACAGCGTCTAGAATACCTAGTGTGGAAATATTTTATTAAACAACGCTAAAAATTTGTATCCCATAAATGATCGACGATACTGCTAAAATCCCAAGTGTCGATCGCAGCGAAATCTGCGGGATTTTCGTATTACATTGTATAGACTAGCAATATCTTGCAGTTATAGAAAATATCCTGCAGATGTCGCTGCGATCTGTATATTTCAGCAGCATCGTTTGACATTTAAGGATACAATATTTTAGCACTTTTTTAAGTATTACAGGGATAGCCAATTTCGACACTATATATTCTAGGCGCTGTAATTTGGTCTAGACGCTGTAGCATTTTTTTTTTTTTTTTTTTTTTTTAACATACATCTGACCAGTGTGCTTGGCGTCAAGCCCGCTGTAATAATACGATGTTTACTTTGAAAGTATATCACAGATGTCGCTGCGATCAGCTCCCTGGATTTCAGCGTCAGTGCACATTTAAGGGATACAACTTTTTAGCGCTGCTTGGATAGCAAATTTCCACATTATGTATTCTAGACGCTATAGCGGTGCATTACACGTGTCTCTTTCTTCTTTAAAAAATATCCTGCAGATGTCGCTGCAAATGACTGTTTGGAATTCAACATCGTTGTACATTTAAGGGATTCACTATTTCCGCGCTTTTTAAAGTATTGCTGGGATAGTCGATTTCTACAACATATAATCTAGGCCTATAACGAAGCTATAGTATCTGAAAGATATAGTTTAAAAATCGGCTTATTAAAAAGGTGCTAAAAAATTGTATCCCATAAATGTTGAACGAGGCTGAACGATGAATGTCGATCACAGCGACATATGGTAATTCCAACGTAACTATTTCAAAAGACATCAAATGAGAAAACGTTTCGCTCAGAAAAAATCTAGAAAATGTTGCTGCTATCGACATTTGTCATTCAGTATTTTTCAATATTTATGGGATTCAATTTTTAGCAATTTTTAAAGTATTACTGGAATAGCCGGTTTCCACACCATGACCCTGATCTAGGTAGATTTTTCTTTGTTATTGCAACGAGATTGACCAATCAGAAGCCAGAATTTTTGCTAACTTTTCACTGTTTGCAAAAATGTACCTGGATCTCGGCCTATATTTCTAGACGTTATAACTGAGCTCAGGAATAGTACAGAAAGCAAACTCCGTATTTTGATACATTAAGGCCGGGATCCAATTAGGAACAAGTGTGTCGCTATAACGAAGTAGCGACATATGGCCAATAAAGATTTATTGGTAGAAGTGACAAAAACAAATCGTTAAAGGTCTTTGCGAGCGTGTCATTATCGTCAGGCTAATGCATATTGAATTAATTCCCTAGTCTAATAAAGCTCGTCCATGCGCGTATCGTCTAATGGAGGATATTCCAAATATGGGTTCAAGGCTGAAAAAGTCACGTGGTACCGGCAATTTACCTAAAGACCTTCTAACTGATGAGAAGGGAAATAGGAAACTACTACTGCTTTCTCCCGTGAACTGTTTCATTGGCTAGCGGGGATTTACATTACGTCGACGGAGCCTTCCCTTCTTTACGTTAGATGTTTTTGCCTTGACCACGTGATCATAACTTAGATAGAATAGCCTCTATTCAAGAAAGTGGATTGCCGTACTATAGCACCTGGAATATATAGTGTGGAAATTGGCTATCCCTGTAATACTTAAAAAAGTGCTAAAATATTGTATCCTTAAATGTCAAACGATGCTGCTGAAATATACAGATCGCAGCGACATCTGCAGGATATTTTCTATAACTGCAAGATATTGCTAGTCTATACAATGTAATACTAAATCCCGCAGATGTCGCTGTGATCGATACTTGGGATTTTAGCAGTATCGTCGCACATTTAAGGGATACAAGTTTTTAGCGTTGTTTGGATAGCATATTTCCACACAAGGTATTCTAGACGCTGTAGCCATACTTTCGGCAAAAACTTGAAATGAGCATGTTTCCTGTGCATATATCACCACTCTTATGTATAAAGGCTCTCTGTTATGGTGTTGATTCTGAGCGCTCTTTGTTAAATTTCTATATTTGTGTTTTAGAGAAAGCAATACAGAAAAGTACTGTTACTATGGAAACAACAACTTCTTTGATATCGAAATGTATAGCAAAGGAGTTCAGAATCAGTGCCTTAAATAGTTTCGAATATGTATTGTTGTTATGACAATCAATACCCTTCCTGGATGTGGAAATGCAAAATTGTGTTCAACTTAATGGAGGATATTCCATCTACATTTTAATCATGTGGTCAAGGGAAAAACTTCTATCGTAAAGAAGGTAAGGCTCCGTAGACGTGTAATGTAAATCCCCGCTAGCCAATGAAACGGTTCATCAGGCAAAGTAGTAGTATCTTCCCTTCTTATCAGTTAGAAATTCCTAGGATAAATTACCGGTATCACGTGACTTTTTTCAGCCTCAAACCCATATTTGGAATATCCTCCATTGGGCGCAATCTAGATAGATTTTTTGCTGTTAGAGAAACGAGATTCATCGATCAGAAGCCTGCATTTTTGTGAACTTTTCGCTGTTTGCAGAATTGCAGGCTATTGATTGGTGATTCTCGTTTCGCTAACAGCGAAAAATCTATCTGGATCCTAGCCTACATTTCTACAAACATTGCACTTCATCCATGGCACTAAAAAAATGACTCAAAACTTTCATGACATAGGCCGAGATCCAGAAACAGCACATATTCTCAAACATGCAGGCTTCTGATTGGTCAAACTGATTTCGCTATCAGCGAAAAATCTATCTGAATCTCAGCCATAGTTATCTTCGATGAAATCAATGCAAAAGGATAATATAAAAGAAAAGTATAAGATTTCAAAAATATTTTGGCGGGTTTATCGCTATTTGGCAAAATTTGTAAACTTTAGAACTAATTAACAGTTTTTCGCTAATTATGAATAGAAAATTAATGTTTTTAAAGCTGAATTTTATAAAAGCACGTAGATTGAGTAAATATCTATCCAAAAATTCAATCCTTACTTTTTTCTGTCCATTATTTAAGTCTCTACCTCAATTGAGACATAAGTTGTGACGAAGAAAATAAATCTGTCATTTTCAGTATCTCGACGTTATTTTAAAAAATCTATATCTCTGTTTATAATTAATTTATGAGGATGCATTTGATCTCAAATTGAAGATCTTCTTTATTAGGTCCTTCTGGTGTTGGTTTTATTTTTCTTCGACGATTACTTCTTTTGATATGGGAAATTTTACGCTGGCATATTTCGTCCATTTAACATGGAGAAGTTGTCTGCAGTATAATAAGCAGTTACGGTGTCTTGCTGTTATTCTTGGCGTGTGTTTGTTTGGCGGGGTTAGCATTTTTTTCCCGTCTAGCCCCGTGGTCCCGTCTAGCATGGTGCCGAGAACACCTGTTTTGGACAGAGGATAGTTTGGGGCGGGTTCTCTACAGTGATGAGTCGCGATTCAGTCTGGACAGCGACTCGAGACGTGTTCTCATCTGGAGAGAACCCGAGAGTCGATATCGGCCTTCTAACACTGTCGAGAATGATCACTATGCTGGACAATTCTGATGGTCTGGCAGGCATCAACGCAGACGGGCGTACCGACCATCATGTGTTTGATAGGGGTACTCTGACAGGTCAGCGGTACAGGGACGAGATCCTTGCACCGTCTTCGAGACTTTTCCACTGAGCATATGACCAAATTTAGTCTTTATGGACGATAACACCCGTCCACATGGCTCACTTGGGGGACGAATACTTCGAATCGTGGGCTGTTCAACGAATGGAGTGGCCTGCGATGTCCCCTGACCTTAATCCCATCGAACACATATGGTACGCCCTTGGACGATCAATTTCAGCTCGAAGACAAGCTCCAACGACCATCGATGAGCTCATGGGTGCCTCGGTGTAAGAGTGGGTAGAGTTGCCACAGAGATTGATAAGGACCCTGGTAAGCAGCATGAAACGCCGATGCGAGAGTTGTGTAGTTGTTACAGATGATCACACACTCTATTAGACATGCTTTTCTCTGACTGACAGGGTGTCGGTCAGATGCTATGCTGGACACGTGGCCAGTTACCTTATTTAGGGTGCAGGTTGTGCCTAATTTTGTTTTCAAATACATTGGTCTTATATCGAATGATATTTTGGCCAAGTTTGGTTTTATTTACTTTGTTAGTTTTTTTAATTACAAAAAACTATTTGTCCCTTTAATTTCACCAGTGTATATAAAATGATGTCATTTACATCCAATGGAGGATTCCACATTTACGATCCAGTGCTAAGTAACATCTATAGAAAAGTATGCATGTGGCGTCACTATCACTATTCATACCAGCTAAAGTTTGAAAGTTTTGGGGGGAAAATTTTAGATGATAATATGTGTTTCTATCAAAAAGAGACTAGTTGTAGCGCTGCTATGAAATAATGTCTTTGTCTCAAAATATATTTATTTAAAATGAGTTATTTTTTCTAATAAAATCTCTTTAAATTTTTAGTGCCATATATCGATAAAATTTCAAACTAATCATTTTAATTGCATTACCCCTTTCATGCATACACTAAAAAATAGAACTATCAAATCATTTAAAATTTTCTAAATAGTTTAACTTGTAGAGCTGATCAAATACGTACACTTCAATTATGGTCACCATGTATTTTCAAACGTATTTTTCTAATGTTAAAACTACTAAACTTTTGCTTCATTTTTTATAACAATTTCATCCTAGTCATGGGGTAAAATTAGTAGTAGGTGTTATAAAGTGTCTAATGGTAAAAAGCAAATTATAACTGCACGACATTATATACTCTCAGATATACCTTTTTCAATTCACGGAAAGTTTCCTGGCGGCGGCACTTCAGTTATTTTTATAATCGCAAAATTAGACGCGTATTGAAAAACAGAAAGCATGAAAAATGCACATATTTTAATAAATTTCTGTTATGCTCAAAATTAATATTTAATATTTTATGTTTATTGAAGTAAATCAGACGCTGAATTTATTTTTTATAAAAATTGTACAACATTCTTTGGATAAATTTAGAAAATTTCCGTAGCATCGCATAACAATTCAGTCGGTATTACTCATTACATTGATATATATATACAAATTATGTTTGTAAATCTCTGTACCCTAAATTGCCACAGAAAATATTTTGAAACATTTTCTGTTGAATTGAATTTATAAAAATACAAAATTTTCTCTGAACAGTAATTAAAAAAAAATATGTATTCAAAATGTATAGAAGAATATTTGATTCCCAAATATTTATTTATGCATTATTTTATTTTATTTTATTTATATAATTATTTAATTATTTATTATTTGGATGAATGTGTTTCTTCGTAGCACTTTTCATTAAATAAATTAAACTTTTATGTTCCAAATCTAAATGAAACCAATCGTTTGCTTAAATTTTCTAGTTCATGTTTTCGAATTTTGTATAGGTGTACCCTTTTTAAAAATAACTGTATATAATGAAAATGTAAACATAATTCGAGGTATAACTAAGCCTGTGACGAAAGACTATCGGGATTCCGGATGAGTTCGCTCAGAAAGTGTTATACACTTACTTTATATAATATAATGCAAACAAAGTTATAACATGCAGAACAAAACACAATTTCAACAGAAAGTTCATTTGATTTTATTAATTGAGCATAACTGGCACCAAAAATAATAATTGTATAACTAAAATTTTAAAAAGTTTAACTCAGACTAAATCTTGATTTTTTTTGTTACATTCATAAAGAAACCTGTAACAAATTTTGATAATTAAAAATGATATTTTATCACTGAAGTAAATTGCAACTATTAATTGCATTAACAGATTTTTTCTCAAATTCTTTTATTAAATTACAAATTTATTTTAAATAAAATTTATTAATTAGATAGATTAACTTATTTATATAAGATATCAGGGACTACAGTGCCAAGTCCTTTTTGCAAGAGCTCTAATGTATCTCCCAGATAGATGGCCCGCCTAATGCGGGACCCCCAGTGTTTAATTGACATGCAAGATTGGTACTCATTTTATCAACTCCGAAAGCTTCAAAGTTTGAGTGAACATGATTCTAAACGGTTGCATTTATAACATAATTTTAATTAGATACTTTTGTTATTCATTTGTATTGTGTTTTATTTTCTATATTACTTTAATATGGAAGCTTAGCTACAAATGTGTCAGGCAGATGCTGATATAGCAAAATGTTGCTCAAGATATCAGAATCTACATTATAGATCAATAATCTCTTGGATATGTTCACATATCTTATTTAGATGACTAAAAATACACTAGATTGGCGATAAAGGCTATCTCGCTAATCTGTTTTATTAAAAATTCTTTTCATTAATATATATTTTTTACTGATATCTATAGTGTAAAACTATGAAATTTAACATATCTTCATATACTTTTTTTTTTTAAATAACAAAATACCTGAAGGCAAATTCCATGCGCAGATTTATCACATATATAATACAGAACCTGTACAAAAAAGTTTACATATCTGTCTCAAATGCAAAAAAAGCCTTTATTTATCTATTTGTAAAAATTATTGATGTAATAAATTTTGTTTGCTTTTTAAAAAGATTTTTTGGAATTTTTCGCGATTATTTTATTCTATATTTTACCGAAAATAAGGAATATCCTTTTCATCATCTTGTATCGAACATAATTTTATGTATTTGTTTTCCTACTTGGGAAGACGTTTTTAATTGTTATTTTTTTTATAAATTTACATTATGGATCAATCACAGACTAGCGTATTCAGATCGAGATATATTTAATGAAACCCTAGGGACGGTGATATCATTTTACTCAGAGCTAAATCGCGGGGTCCACGGGAAGAGGATTTTTCAATACGTTGGAATACTTCTTTGAAATTGTTACAAATGACTGTAATCATCAAATATATTAAGTGGTAAAAGAGACACGTACGGTGTAAAAACACGTTCTGTGTGATTTAATAGGAACGCAACGGTTCTTCAATGTTAAAGAGCAGTCGAAATTTAGGCTGTAATCGTACCAGATATGTGTTGATATCATGGGAGGAAAGTTGAACTCCGTGCAGAGAAATTGAGGTATGTTTCATTTTTTTTTTCTTTTTGAAGTAATATTTAAAAAAATACACTTTCATTGTTAAGATGATAACACTGCAAATGCCTACAAATTCAAAAGTTTACTGAAGAACGGAAGAACGGAATCTCTTTAACGTCTAAATGCGCGTGTAATTGCCTCGATTGCATTAATGTAATCTTTTAGTTAGCCGGTTAAAGAAAACGTTGCTTCGCCCTTTCACTGAGGGTTTTTACCTCAACAAATGCGGCAAAGACATGCATAGGAATGTTTTTAAAGATTTGCAATTTCTTGCAAAGTTATAAATTGACAGAGTCTTGTCTGATGGTGATACTGAATGAGGTTGTAATATAACGTTTTATGCGGCCATCAAACAATTTTAGGCCAAAGAGTTCATTCAAAATCAAAATCTATGGAAAGCCCGTGTGTTTACCTCAACCTACGCTACATCAAAGCTGTATATCGACAAAACTGTATACCTTGGCGTGGCGTCCCAGTGCTCTACCTAGTGAGCTGTTGGCTCTGCAAGCCAATCGATCCAGGTTCGATCTCTGGTTTGAACATTTTTCGCTCTGTTGAAATAAACCGAAACTGTGCTTCTCCAAACTTGATGATGATTTATCCAATTGGAAAAAAAACATTCTCTTCAATTTAACGCTGTTATAAAAACAATGCATATAGTATGATAATCGCTCAGGCAGCAAATGTTTGATGTATAGATATTGGCTGATTTGGGATGTTTAAGTATTGGCAGCTTAACACAGCGCAAATTTACCTGAATTTATTCTGTTTAGTAATATATAAAATATTGTGTAGTTTATCTTATTTTAATTTATATCGCATGCTTGTTGGATTGGTGTAAAATCAAAGATTATAAGTTAGCTTTCTTGAAGTATAATAAAATACAATAATGCATGGAGTAAAAGTAGACAATAATGCCGAAAAAAAGGATGATTTTAAAGATGAGACTTCGTGGTAATAAACAATATGAATTACATGAAAAAACATTATACATATGTAAGATGATCTTTAATCATCAAGCAAATACAATCAATAACATTCTACGTAAAGAAAAAAAAAACTTGCTTGAATTCACTTTTTAAACATTTATTATTTGTTTCGTAAACTTTTATAATGACAAAAGAGAAATAAAACTGCCTACCTTATGTTGTTTTTTTAAAGAAGAAATTCTGTATTTTTCATATAAGATTAGACTTTAGAGAGGTCACGTATGAAAAAAGAATATATCCAAATAAAACAATATAAAAGCAATCACTACGCTGTTGGTGCTGACATTCTAGTATAAGCTTGGCGGAAAATTTATATTTTTCTGCTGATCGCAATATGTTTACACTTCCGAATATTCTTGACCTTTTGTTAGGCTGTTTCAAAGTTTTATCCCTATCAAAAGATTTCAAATTTCTTTTGAGTTAAGTTTATATGTACGCTAGTTAAAGAAAGCCCGTAGTAATGGATTAAATATACTATAAAAACTAATAAAGTTTCATTTTATGCACATTTAATATAAGATAATTATTTTAATTAAATGACTATGCATTCTTTCTAAAAAATTTACTTATTACGAAAAATAATTGAATTTTCACTTATTTAAGATAATTTGTCATCCAACCTATTGTATATTACAACTAAAAATTATCTGTATTATCCATTTATTAATGTAATTAGAAATCATATTAGATTTATACAACAAATTAAACAAAAAAAAATATTACGTATATCTATTTAAGGCGTAAATTCTAAATTTTAATAATAAAACAAAACAAAACTATTTACTTAAGTTCAAAGAAGTAAATATTTACAAACGCTGCTTAAGTAGTAGAGAAAGAAAAACAAATATTTTTACACCTTTCGGATTAGTATAGCTTCAACTGACATCCAAGACTGTACTTAAATTTTCTGGAATTCTACAGTCGAAATTAACTTTTCTGAAACAGTGTTTAAGCAATTTACGCCTAGATAGTAATAAAATATTTTTGCCATCGAATATTTCATGTTTCTTTGATTTTGAAATGGTACATATAGTCCAGGCAATAGGGAATTTTACCTAGCATAATTAATGGTAGTTCTGGAAATTGGCGTACTTTATGTTTTTTGGGTCGCTGAATCCGAATTTGTAAATTCCCACCAAAATTTCCCCCAGCAACACTCCCAAATTTTGGTAAAACGCATACCCCAAAAAGGTTTTTTATTAAAAAAAATCAAATTTTTTTATTGTTTTAGGGAAAAAGTATCTAGAAATTCAAAAAGTAGACAAAATTTGCAACAAATTAGATGTATGACATTATGACTTAGGATGAAGGGGAAGGGGTGATCTGCCTCGGAACATGCGGCGAGCGGCTGCGTGGACTAAGTTGTGCAATTCCACTTAACCACTCACACGTTACATTCGCCCTCCCATTCGCCCTCCATCAACTTTTCTATAAGGTTTACTTTAAGTTTTTTGGGTCGCTGAATCCGAATTTTTAACTTACCCCAAAAATTTTCACCCCCGACCCCAAATAGTTGTTTTTAACTTAAACTTCTTATTGTTTTAGGGCATTAAGAAATTCAGAACCTAGGCAAAGTTTGCAACAAATAGGATATATGACATTATGACGTAGGATAAATGGGGAGAGAGGGGGCTGCCTCGGAACATTCCCCGCGCTCTTTTCTCAAAAACCAAATGTTTTCAAAAAATCAATTTTTTGAGGGGTTGCTGGGTGAAAGTTTGGTGGAAAGTTACATATTCGAATTAAGCGAACAAAAAACATAAAGTGAGTTGAAATTCAGAACTAGTATTAAATTTGCCAGGTAAAATCCCCTATTGCCTGGACTTCATAACTTAGTGCACGTAGCGCCGAGGTGCGTGTTCAGAGGCAGCCCTCCCCCTCCCCGTTCATCCTACGTCATAATGTCATGTATCCTGTTTGTTGCAAATTTTGTCTAGTTTTTGAATTTGGTAATGCTTTTCCCCTAAAACAATAAGAAATTTAAGTTAATAACAACTATTTTGGGGGTTTTCGGGGTGGTGGGAAATTTTGGGGGTAAGTTAAAAATCCGGATTCAGCGACCCAAAAAAAAGTAAACCTTATAGAGAGAGTTCGGAGGGCACATGGGAGGCGAATGTAAACGTGTGAGTGGTTAAGTGGAATTGCGCAACTTAGTCCACGCAGCACCGCGCGCATGTTCCGAGGAAGATTACCCCTTCCCCTTCATCCCAAGTCATAATGTCATATATCTAATTTGTTTCAAATTTTGTTTACTTTCTTAATTTCTAGATACTTTTTCCCTAAAACAATAAAAAAATTGATTTTTTTAATAAAAACCTTTTTGGAGGCTTTTTACCATTTGGGGGGGGGGGGGGGTTGGCTAGGGGAAATTCTGGTGGGAAGTTGAAAATTCGGATTCAGCGACCAAAAAAACATATAGTAAGCCTTTTTCCAGAACTACAATAAATTTTGCTAGGTAGAGCCCCTATACGGTCTCAATTTCCTGGACTAATATACTAAAAAGGGATTGTGTATTTAAACAGTTGTACAGGTAAACAAAACAAATACATTTTATTCTCAATAATACACTATAGTCTATGAGTTCAGTGTCTGCAAAAATCAAATATTAAAAACAAAAGAGCTACAGTAGTTATAATATAATATTTTTTTTCCAGCAAACGTGCTACAGCGACAACTAAACAACATTAAAAATCTTTTCTTGACATATTTGATTTATTAGGCAAGTTTTCAGGTTTCGAAGCGCATAGGTGGAATTTGATTGTTCATACCACTATCATGAAACAATTATCTCTAGACATATTTCTACTACGTATGTTAAAGAATTCTAACCCGTAGGTTTTGATTGGGGATACTGTAATAAAGAATAAAATTTGTATTACTTGCATTAAGCTCTGCACTTTTCTTTCAGGAATGGTGAAGATAAAGGATGATTTTGAAGATGAGACTTCGTGGTAATAACCATAATAATTACATGAAAAAAGCATTATACATATGCAAGATGATCTTTAATCACCAAGCAAATACAATGAATAACATTCTACGTAAAAAAAAAAAAAAAAAAAAAAAAAAAAAAGAAAACTTGCATGAATTCACTTTTTAAACATTAATTATTTGTTTCATAAACTTTTATAATGCAAAAAAAGAAAGAAAACTGTCTAT
Organism: Maratus speciosus; assembly: GCA_963932465.1. NCBI lineage: Eukaryota > Metazoa > Arthropoda > Arachnida > Araneae > Salticidae > Maratus > Maratus speciosus. The sequence continues at coordinate 203,221,205 of OZ010789.1, forward strand.
CTTATGTTTTTTTTAAAGAAGAAATTCTGTATTTTTCATATAAGATTAGACTTTAGAGAGGTCACGTATGAAAAAAGAATATATCCATATAAAACAATATAAAAGCAATCTTTACGCTGTTGGTGCTGACATTCTAGTATGCGCTTGGCGGAAAATTTATATTTTTCTGCTGTCATATGATGGCAATGTGTTTACACTTCCGAATATTCCTGACATTTTGTTAGGCTGTTTCAAAGTTTTATCCCTGTCAAAAGATTATTTTAAGTTATTTTAAGTTTATATGTACGCTAGTTAAAGAAAACCCGTAGTAAATGCATTAAATATACTACAAAAAATAATAAAATTTCATTTTTTGCACATTTAAAATAAGAGAATTATTTTAATTAAATGAATATGCAGTCTTTCTAAAACAACTTAGTTATTACGAAAAATAATTGGATTTTGGCCTATTTAAGATAATTTGTCATCCTGCCTCTTGTATATTACAACTAAAAATTATCTGTATTATGCATATATTAATATAATTAGAAATCATATTAGATTTTTACAACAAATTAAACAAAAAAATATTACATGCATCTATTTAAAGTGTAAATTCAAAATTTTAATAATAGAACAAAAAATATTTATTTACTTTATTTCAAAGAAGTAAATATTTACAAACGCTGCTTAAGTAGTACAGAAAGAAAAACAAATATTTTTACACTTTTCGGAGTAGTATAGCTTCAAATGACACCCAAGAGTGTACTTAAATTTTTCTGGAATTTTACAGTCGAAATTAACTTTTCTGAAACAGTGTTTAAACAATTTATGCCTAAACAGTAATAAAATATTTTTTGCCATCGAATGTTTCATGTTTCTTTCCTTTTGCAAAGCTACATATACTAAAAATGGATTGTGTATTTAAACAGTTGTACACGTGCACAAAACAAACACATTTTATTTTCAATAATACACTATAGTCTATGAGTTCAATGTCTCAAAAATTCAAATATTAAAAACAAAAGAGTTATAGTAGTTATAATATAATCATTTTTTCCAGCAAACGTGCTACAGTGACAAATAAACAGCTTTAAAAATATTTTCTTGATATATTTGATTTATTAGTGAAATCAAGTCTGAAATTTGATTGTTTATACCACTATCATGAAACAATTATCTTTTGATATATTTCTACTACGTATGTTAAAGAATTCTAAACCGCAGGTTTTGATTGAGGATACTGTAATAACGAATTAAATTTGTATTATTTGCTTTAATCTCTGCATTTTTTTTTGATAAATAATGTAATAAAAATCCCATTTATTGGTATGTGCCACAGAAATTTTCTAAAATTTGATATTTTATTTATTTCTTTAATAACTTTTTTTTTATTTTAATGAAATGAAATTTTTGACATACTCTATTTTTATAAATTTTCACTAGTATTATACATAAACGAAAATGTAAATTACATAGTTTGAAATGCTAGAGAGAATTTATAATTAAGTTCCTTTTTTTAAACTTAAAACTAAATTCTCTGGAAATATTATGTTGTCTCTATGCATCTAAAGACAGTTAACATTTTAGCCACTGGCTTCCTTGATCAAGAACATACTTTATATGTATTTTTAAGACGTTTAATTTAATTTAAAGGAATTTTATAAATTTCGTGCACATTTTTAATTATTTTCTTAGCAAAAGCACAAGTATATAGAAATCAACTCAACAGATGAGAGAGAATTTTTAAAGCAAAACTTCACAGATAAATTTTGAATCAAGATGGATGATCACGTCGAGTTAAGTTTTTTTTAACTGCTCTAAATTTGATATAATTTATTACCTGAACCAGCTAAATATATTTTTATTTCGCTAATAAAAATCTAGAAATCTTCATTTAAACTTTACTATAGCTCAAAGTAAGTGTAATTTTCTTAAAACGCGTGTTCATGACGTTTGACCATTCTTTAATATCAACAACAACAAAAATGGTCAGGAATTTTTATTAGATTTTTGTAGCTTATTTGGATCATTATTAACAATGTGTGAAACCTTCATAATTTTTATTTCAGTTTTTTAAATTTTAGTAGTGAAAGGACTGACTCCTGACTGCTTATAAAAGGAGGAGCTTTTTTTTCTTTTAACTATTGCCTAATATAAATTTTGTAAAAGTTCAGACATATTAATAGTATTATGAATAATTTTCTGAGAAACCATTGTTTACCGTCAAGTTCAGATGGGTAGTATTTCATTAATATCTGTAGGTCTACATAGTTAATTAATACAGGCAGTCTCTATAGTTAATTAATAACGGTATTGTGCTTAACGAAAAAAGATATATGTTTGCTTGTATCCATTATATGAATAAATATCTAATAATAAAAATTCTATTACACAATCTCTTATGTATGATTAAATAATACGCCCGACATCAAATTTAAATAAAGATTATGTAAATATTCCAAATTCAATATTTCTCAAAACATTAAATCTTTCATGTACTAAACAAATACCGGAAATTTACTTTTGACACGACTGCTTGAGAGTAACAGATGTTTTTACACGATTTTAAGAACATTCTTTGAATTTCAAATATGATTTTGTAGTTCACATACACTAGGATTCGGTCTATTAACATATTTTCCCAGACAAATAGAAATGTACCTTTTATTTATTCAAATTTATTTGAATTTAATCCAAAAGAATCCTTTGTTGAATATGTCGTTTATGAATCGAATTTTTATCAAATGCTCCTTATTGGATTTATGCGGACGTTATAACAGTATAAAACATTTATAAATGATCATACATGCATCGCGACTCTGAAAATTTAGTCCTTATTTTCGTCAAAGGTATATGCACCGTAAAATGTACACGGTGCATCAATTCTGCATTATGTAGTGTTTTAATGAATCGGTGCTGTATTAAGAATCGTTGACTGCGCAATTGCCAAATGTGTGGAACGAACATGATTACAGATTATGTTTGTGTTGTGTTACGAAAGGTTCGCACATCGAACATTTGTAACTGAATTAAAACTTGGAATTTTCTTCTTTAATTTCATATATAACTTATTATGACATGCGTAATAGTTTTGAAAATATAAATTTTTAAAGTCCAATTATTCACTTAAGCTAACGATGTATAATGCGGTATGTACTAAACATTTCTGTGTGTATAATAATTAACAATTAACTGGTCTTCATTCAAAATACTAACCGCTCACATTCTTCATGTTGTATAAAATTTTATGTAACTCAGTATAATAGTCAATGGCTATCTTAACACTTTTATAATAAGCATTACTACAATAAGTACAGTATCGATTTTTGATGGGGGTATTTATTTAAATGAAAATAGTAGTTGTGTGAAAAGAAAATAACCGCGTTAACCCGATTGTCTGATATCTGTAACTAAATTTATATATAAACTATCCGTATTCAGAATATAATTTATAAATAAATAATTATATATTTTCCATCATCACATGCCGTGACAAAAATAATTTTTAATTAGTAAAAAAATAAAAAACGGAAATAATTCATAATATATAGAATGAATATTAAGTATAATTGTTAAAGAGGTTTCTTCTTTCTCTATTCATTTTTATAGTTAAAGAAAACCCGTAAAACAAACAGTCCCTTGTAAATGAAATTCCTATAGTTTTAGAATATCTTTTGTAAAATGCTCTGCCTAAATATTTTCTGTATTTTTTTCAGAATAATTTATATATTTAGAGAAATATTTTCTGTATGTGTTGCATTACACGGAGAAAAATCGCAAAAAATAAAATACTTTATCTATGTTGAAAAAAATGAAAAATGTTAGAGATAAATATTGACATTTTTGATATTCCAGCCTATTGATCAGAATAAATCAAACTGTTCTTTTTATCTGCTACTACATTTTATTTGAAAGACGATATGATGCTTTACTGTATTATATTATAATGTTATTACTTTATCTGTTTATAAGAAAAAGTTCTTAGGGAATTATGTAATTATAACGTAAAAGAATTCCGAATAATTTCATTTTCTAAATCTTTATTTTCTTTATAATATTTATTTTCTGAAGAAATGCTTGAGTGGCTATATCTAGGCAAAGATGGGAAGCGGGTTCTTTCATACCATAAACCATAAAGTATAATTTTTAATTTAAAAACATTTCAAAATGTACACAATATGAATTTTAAAACGTTCACAGTTTTACTTAAAATGCGACTTTATTTTATTTTTATTTTAATTAATTGTTGTTCCATTCATTCAAATACGTCACTTCGGTTGAAATGAGAGGGTTTATAATTTTTAGTAGGTCTGGAAGTAGAAGCAGCAGTGCCTTGGATTGAACTTGCATAGAGGAAGTTATTTAACTGCCGTGCCATTCAATTTAATACGTCATAGACATATATGGATGAATGGAACAGCAGTTAATAGAAACATTCCCTGACCACAATCGCAGGACGAAAGTACTAGGAAATTTAAATAAAATATATATGTAGCATCTATTTATATTATTATTATCTTTGTCACATTTTAAGTAACACTGTGAACTTTTTAAAGTTCATATTGTGTATTTTGTTATTTAATCAAAGTGGAATATTCCATTTCGCATTAAAATTTTATTTATATTTGACAACGTTTTTGAATTCGGTTTGTGTGGTCATCTGTCTGTCTGTCCGTGTAAATGCACAGGGATTGCCACGCATTTGATACATGTTATCGTGATTTACCGCACTGTAAAAAAAAATCCGACCAGATTTCCTGTAGATATCGGAAAAATAGTTGCGCTTATCGTACCGGAATAATTTCCGATCCAGCTCGGAATAAAATCCGTAATAAAAGGAAATAGTCAATAAAACGTTATTTTACGGATTTTACGTATTTTATTCCGAGCTGGGTCGGAAATTTTTCCGCTACGATAAGGGCAACTATTTTTCCGATTCCTACAGGAAAACTGGTCGTATATATATATATATATATATATTTACAGTGCACGGCATTGTCCAGAGTTAAAAGTGGAGTGTGTAACACTTATTGTTCTTTTACAGAGTTAAACAAATAAATTCCGTCATATTATATTTACTGGGGAAAGAGTACTTTAATGATTTTACACTATTTCACACATGTTGAAATTGATATGCCTCACTAAAGGGCACTATAACATGCTTATTATAGAATATGGTGTGCATACCAATTATCAATCATTTGTAGGGATATACAAAAGATTCTGGTTACACAGCGGTGTACGAGCAATGACTGCTGGAAGTGCGTTTTCAATTGTGTTACGCGTTTTTAACTTTTTTGCAAACAACTTTGCGTGTATAAATTCTAAATATGGTATACAGGGATGAACAACCCGTAAGGCATGGTGACGTCACGGCGACGTCGTTGTGAAGTCACACTGTGATTTTGTGACCGTCGATGTGACGTCACGTGACGTGGATGTGACGTCACAGTGACTAGAATGTGAGGTCGTTATGGCCGTTTTAGAGGTCGTTTGTGACGTCACATTGTGACCACTCTGTGAAGTCACGGTGTGACTAATTTGTGAAAAGTGTGTCATTTGTGACTATTTTGGCATTAACTTTGTGACGAACCTGTGACGAAAGTGACAATGTTTTGAAGTCACACTGTGACCAATTTGTGAAATATGTGTCATTTGTGACGAACTTGTCATAAACTCTGTGATGATTTCAAATGAAAATCAAATTTCAAATTAATTGCTTAAAAGGCGCAAAGGCGAACTAGTGAAAAAGATTCCATGCTGGAACTCGAACCCGGGCCATCAGTATAGCGCACTTACGTTCTACCGACTAAACCACATGGAACGATACCCAGCCTGGAAAATTTCTCACTATTACATGTTGGCAAGGCTACAAACGCAGCACAATATGCAATATTTATCGTCAGCCACCGACATGGCGCAAGCACGAAACTTAAATCCAGCATCGATTGAAACTATATTAATACTTGGAAATGTTTTCAGAGAGAACCATTCGCCTTGCATACAATATTTCAAATGAAAATCAAATTTCAAATTAATAGCTTAAAAGGCAATTTTAATTTGAAATTTGATTTTCATTTGAAATACTGTATGCAAGGCGAATGTTTCTCTCTGGAAAAATTTTCAAGTATTAATATATATTTAATCGATGCTGGTTTAATTAAGTTTCGTGTTTGCCCCATGACGGTGGCTCACGATAAATATTCCATCTTGTGCGGCGTTTGTAGCCTTGCCAACATGTAATAAGGAGAAAATTTCCAGGCTGGGTATCGTTCCATGTGGTTTAGTCGGTAGAATGTCAGTGCGCTATACTGATGACCCGGGATCGAGACCCGGCGTGGATATTTTTCACTATGTTGGCCTTTGCGCCTTTTAAGCAATTTATTTGAAATTTGATTTTCATTTGAAATATTGTATGCAAGACGAATGTTTCTCTCTGGAAATATGTCCAAGTATTAATACTGTGATGATTCTTGTCATAAAAACTACGATAATTTTAAAGTAAAGTTTTGTTTGAAATATAAAATTTTATCTTTTTACCGTACTTTTTAGCAAGATATCGCTATTTTGGAGTCCTATTCTTCTAAAATATTTTTAATTTTCCATTTAAAAAACAATGCTTATTAACTGACATCTTTTTTTATTAAGTTAGCTTGATCTTGAATTCAAGCTTAATATTAAGAATGTGTAAGCTTTTTAATGTGTTATGATTTGTCATTGCTTTTTTAAATACGAACATGGAGTCTAACGGACATTAATACAACTGTTACTTATAGAACCACATGATAAGCCCTATTTATTTAAATTTTTTATTCCCGTATATATTGTATTTTGTGAATATGAGCTAATTAGATTTGGTATGTTTTATATGAAAAGACTGATCTGGAAAATAGAAACAACAAGTAAGATATATCATGCGTTAGGCATAGATTATAAAACACTTTCCAACTCTTCATAAATGTTTTATCAAGACATCGGGGGAAATAACGTAAATAAGATAACTAAGTAAACATGAAAACGCGTAAAACATTTAAAAACTGATTTACGCAGTTACCATCCACTAAGGTGTAAAAAAATCATAATTTAAAAAAATAAATAAAAAAAATCGTTTTTTTTTTTTTTTAAATCAGATTTTTTTTTATTTAAATCAGATTTGTATGATTTTTTCCCCAGCGTTCAAATACTGAATAGCTATCATGAGTTTTAGGTTTCCAAAACAATTACACCACTAATTGCTAACATAATCTATGTTTTTACACTTTAATTGATAAAATTATAATTGTTAGTTTGTAATTACAGAAATAAAAACTGCAAATTAGTAGTTTCATTAGGTAGTATTATACAATAATGTTATATACATTAATCTTGTAATAATTATGTAAAACTTTATAAATACTAGAGATACTTAACATTTATGAAAATTATTAACTGCATTTTATACTAAATAGCTAACATTACTTCAAATTAATTATTAAACAATCAACTCTCTAATTAGGAACATATTATACATATACCTTAATAATATATACCTTAATTATTAAAATGATAATAATTCATTTTAGAAAGAAAAAGGGACAGGATGCTAGTTCAAAAAACGGGCACTATTTCATGAGGAAATATATTAGTAATGTGTTTAGTAATGATGTAAGAAAAAAAAAAAAGAATATTTTTTAGCATTAAAAGTAAAGTGTCCTTAATTTTTAATAATTTTATGATTAACAAATTGAAAAATACAATTAAATAACATATTTTAATAATATCCTGTTTTTTCTAAAGAAATAAAGTTCTATATTTTTGCAAGATTTTTTCCACATGAATTTAGAATACTGTTGAATGGGGAAGTTTTTTACAAGAAATCTCTGGCTACAACTACAGGTAAATTTCAACTTTTTTTTTCTTTTTTTAAGGCAGGGTGCATTTTGCCAATTTCAAAAGGGGCATGGTGTGGCACCATTAAACAAAATGGCCTAGAAGAAGCAGTATAAGTAATTACAGAATTAATAAAAACTGCAAATAAGTAAAATTCATTAGTTAGTAGCACAAATAACAAAACTAACAAATATTATTTGCAGCTCATTTTGCATTTGTATTTAGGAAAATTTCTGTAAACCACCAAAATCTATACTTACACACATGTACGTGTATGCTAACCAAAAAGAAAAAAATGAAAATGAGTTAAACCCATTCATATAGAATAAATATAAGTTAGCCACTAATATCTGAAATCTTCAAAATATTTAAGTAACAGCATTATTACCTCTATTAGCTTACAATGGTTCAATTTTTTAATATATATGAGTTACAAAAAAAAAATAAATAAATAAAATAAGAATAATAATAATAATAAACATTTATTCAACCTATACCAAAGAAGCTCTTGCTGTGCTTAGCATTTTTATACCAATTATTTCTTTTTCTCTTATGCATTCATTTACAATTTAGCTGCTGAGCAGATGTCATTCTTTCATTCTTCTTTAACTTGAGATTGCTATTAATTACTATTTATTATTTTACTTGTAGAAATGTAATTATACTTGCTATGTGTATTTTATATAAAATAATGCATAAATTGATTACCTAAAGGAAATTATGACATTGCAAATTATGTTAGATTTAAATATCATTTTTAAATGAAACTGTTTTAATTTGGATAAAAACTTAAAAACAATGCTTTTAATTTTTTTTACAATACTAATGAATTAAGCTTAGAAACAATTATTTAAAGCTCTTTTTTTGTTTATTAATAAGTCAAAATACCTGTAGAAACTTTCAAATTATGTTCATGTTAGATTTTAATACTTTTTTTGACATTTTAAACATTTAGAAAATTTTTGATTTTAATCAATGATTTTTTTTTAAAAATCGGTTGATTAAAATCATGATTTAATCGCTGATTTAAATCAACCGATTAAAATCGTTGACACCCTACCATCCACAGCCAAATATGTTTTCTAATTCTTTTAAACAGTCCTGTATTTGATCTGTAGATTGATATATATATACTATATAATGGAAAAATTTAGTTTATCAAGGAAACGCATAACAGGTTGAAATTCTCTTTTAGCAATTTATACTAATATATGGAAACATACTTAAATAATTTTGTACAACCCTGTAGTTTACCTAGAACCTTTATTACACGCCACTATTTAGTTAAAATTTTATTCAAGCTAAAACACTCTTAAAACTGCTGAAATTACATTTCCAGAAATTATAATTCATAGATGGCAACGTATCCAATTCTTTGCGTGACCCTTTATATCATTTTATCTATATACTACAAACATTTCTTAGTAAATTAAATACAGTGCAGCGTTAAAATGCATAACTTATTTAAAAACCTCCTTTAAGCAATACCCAGTAACCCTTTCGAATACTTTTGTATATTCCTGTATATGAATTATAGCATATATATATACACCATATACTATGCATAAATGTAGTGCATCATAAAAGTGTATATCATAATTAAAAATGTATTTCCAGCAATCATCGCTAATGAACAGTACTTCGGATACAATATAGTATCTGAAATATTTTGTGTGTCCCTGTAAATGCTATATACACTTCGTATTATACATGAAATAATTCATAGTATGTAAACCTCAACGACGTATATCAATTTCATTACATATCAAATAGATTAACATAAATAAAGTACGCCGCAAACAATTCCCTCCACCCCTATATCATTATGTATTGGAATTCCTTTTTTAGCCCTGTAAATGAACAATAACTATTCTTTGCATCGCATATTCTATGGAATGCACATTTTAGTGCGCTTCATAAATGCATATCAATTTTATTCTGTTTGAAAGCGTGTAAAATCATTAAAAATCATTTGAAACGATTTTTTTCCCACAAGCCGTAATGTAATGGAATACAATTGACTGTCCCTGTAAATGAAATAACATATGCTACAAACTTCATTACAAATAGGGGTCTTGCTATGGTAAACGTTAATAACATCCAAAAATTTTAAATAATTTAATTATCTTTAAATGTCTATTAATTATGTTAATGATTGATGATAATACTTGTCCATATACTTTTATATTTATGCCACCATGTGGTTTTAACCCAATATTTAAATAAGAAAATAAACCCGATTAAAATGCAATTTAAATCACTAATTTTAATAATCTGATCAAAGCTGTTGAAAAGGAAGTTAGATATTTTAACAAAATAAAAAATAAATGTAATGAAATATTTGTGTTCTATAACATGTTTATTAGAAGATAACTGAAATCATTGTAATTAAAAAAAAAAAAAAAAAAGCAAACAAGGAAAATAATATTTTAGATATTTCAGCAAAATAAAAAATAAATGTAATGAAATATTTATGTTCTACAGCATGTTAATGAGAAACTAACTAAAATTGCTGTAATAAAATAAAAAAAAAAGCAAACAGGGAAAATAATATTTTTACATACCTAATTTCATTGACGTTGTACGTGATACTTTGATTTTGGGGAACCAATTAAATCCGATTATAAGTACGATAGCAATGACTTGAATCATCTTCAACAAGTCAAAGCTACCGTAATTTTCTCGGGTTTATATTTTGTTAGCTGAACTAACTTGGATCCTGAGAACGTTCTTGTTTCAGTTTGTAAATCCGTGTCAACACATCTATGCTGTCCAGTGTCCACAGAACTTCAGTGTCCACAGTGTCCACAGAACTGTCCAGTGTCCCGCGTTTATTCTAAAAAGTTTCACTGTTACTTTTATCCGTTATTCTGCGGTCGAGTGGTAACAACTGAAATAGTGCAGATGCAGACGATTTTTAAGTTTCGAAGTTCGAAGCAGATGTTTTTTGGTTTTATTTGTTTTTCTATACCACAGTTTCGGAAGGAAATTAAATGCGTAATAATTTTGTCAATTTGTCTCTAATTCAATTTCCTGTTTGAAAATGTTTTATTGTATTTCATCTTTTATTTTTATCAGTTTTATTGAATTGTAAAGTTTCATTTACGTAAATTATAATAATAATATTATCCATAATTAGAGTTTACTAGATAAAACATTGCTTAAATTTTCAAAATGTATACAAATTAATTTATTGGTAATAATGATGACTCCCTCCTTTTTTTTTAAAAGTAAAATTTGTATCACAGGTATCAGTTTGTATCACACTCATCTCTTCTCGATAATCTTGTTGTATTTTTTAAGAAGATATTTTGTATATATATACAAAATATCTTCTTAAAAAATACAACAAGATTATCGAGAAGAGATGAGTTTTTCTTTGTCAATCTGTCATTCTCTTAATATTAATTTTCTGTAGAATAAAACTTGTAAAATAATTTTTAAAGATATATTTTGAAAACAAAAAATAAAACATGAATAATTAATTATGTCGTGGGCTTTGCCTAAATTTTGTACATTAATTTTACATTCGGAAAATGTCAATTCTATTTTAAACGTTTGAAAGAAGTAGAATAAAAAAAAAAAAATACTTAAAATAGTGAAACACTAAGAGGGAAAAAAATTACTTGAATGCAAATTATAAAGCAAGAAATGCATATATGACTGAACTTTGAAGACGCTTTCTGCGTGCTCATTAAAAGCTGCAGCCTTAACTGTAATAGAAAGTTTTTAGTTTGAAACGACAGAAATGTTTCGACTACTCTTTGAGAAACTTCTAGTATAACAGATGATCATTTACAAAAATCTTTATAAAAGATAAGTCGAGGTCTGCTTACCTAAAACATTTTTTTAATAATATGAAATTCTCATAATTAGGAAATCGTTTTGTGTTGCTGATGAATTAATTACATTTTATGTTATATGAAAATAAAAAGTTTTTGTTAGAGGCACAGATGCAACTTGGGCCACGGTTTAAAAAATTTGTTAATCCGGCAGAAAAATATATTTTACAGTAAATAACATGTTTTTAATAATTTTTGTAATTTTTTAAAGTTTTCTAAGAAGTTCACATCTCAGTCACAATGTGACATCACTGAGTGGTGGCATTTTGGTCACAGATGTGACGTGACCACAGTGACTTACAGTGACGTCACAATGACGTCACTGTGACCATGCATGCTATGAGGGAAGGAATTCCAGCACATTTTTTTAATTCCATTAAAATTCTGCCTGGTAATTATTAGACATTAGATATCGAAACCAATGTCTCATAATTGAATGATAGAATTTTCCGGTACGAATTGATTTTCCGAAACGGATACGACTTTCCGAACGGCATAATATATTATTCTGGAAACGGGATCTTTTCTTGAAGAATCTTGAAGAGACAAATCAATCAGAAATCTTAAAAAATATACCTCAATACACACATACGTTTTTTCGAAACGTACAAGCAGTAATGAAGTACGTTTACAGGCAGATATAAATATGTTTTAAACACCAGAATAGCTCTAAATATTGCAGACTATGTTCAGTAACATTTTTGTTAACCTGATCACTGCATATAATGATTGAATTTTGTCTATATGTAAAGATGAGAAGCGGATTTATAGTTTTATAGAACAACGGGCATACAACAGATTACGGAAAGCTGCCAGCATAAAATTATGTGGCGAAGAACGTCGAGATTATGGCACTCGTGTCATAGGCTATACGCAGTAAAATATTTTCGTCGCGGCTTTGATTGAGGTTATAAATCAAATTATAGAAAATATGTAAATCTAAACTAACTGAGCTTGTCTAAATTATATTAAGTTCAAATGGAAGAAACTGAGATGCAACTTAATAAACACTAATCTAATATTGTTTCTTTTTTTTTTAAATATGAGAGACTCTAATGGTCACCAAGATAGGTAGATTACAAGGCATTATATAAGCAAAATATTTATCATAAAATTATAGAGCATGGAATTCTTTTTTATATAAAAGAGTCGTTGAAAGTGGTTTGTGCTTACCATTCTGACTGTTTTTCATACGAGTTATTAATTTCTTAAATTAATATTATGGTAAACTCACGTAGAAATATTTTGATAGATATCTCCAGTTCATTTTCATTTGCTTAAAAAATAAATATGAACTGTTATGCTCTATATTCATATGAACTTCTGATATTCAAAATCTTTGAGATATACGAACTTTTTATGCTACATTTCGATGATATACGAAATTTTATACTCGATATTAATACTCCCCAAAAATATATGCCGGGAAAAATAATTTCTGTTATCTGTTTTCCATGAAAATATTTTTTTATATTTATGACAGAAATTTCATAGAAATTTCAACATCATATCATTTGTAATTTTAATTATTTGGCATTAAAGATTCAACAACAGAAATCTCAAATAGTTAAATTTCATTCCGAAGTGTTACTCTACGTGTTACCCATAGTTTTTTACTCATAAAAATTGAATTTTAAATTATCTTGATTTGTAAGTAATAATTTAACCCAGTTTTGTAATTTTTGACTGTATATAGAATGCTACTAAATGTAGTCTGCCGAAGTTGGAAAAGTTATGCTTCTTAAAACGGCGCTGTTGTAGCCTATAGTGTTTGCGCCATGAATCAAGTGAATTTTCAGAGACGTACATTTATTGCAAAAGCATTTCCTATGTACTTGGAAAAAAAAATTCGTAAGTTTTTTTAAATGATTCTTCTTCGAGAGCTTTTTGAAGTTAAACTAATCCTTTCGTATTCCTAGATATCGATGAAATAATATTAAATGTTATTTTTAGCTTCATTTTCAAAATTTGTTTGAACGATTGCGTTTTTTTTCTTTGTATTTATTTCAATAGCACAACATTGCGCACATTCTTTACATTAAATAATGGGTTATTTAATGGGAACTATTTAAGACTAAGACAATACACAAACTGTAGCTTTTCCACTTGCGAATAAAAAACTTTATTTATTTATTTATTTTTTTTTTTTTTTTATAGACTAAATGCACTTTTCAGACTACAAAACACATTATAGCTTATAAAATGCTTTTAAGGTATAATAAATGTAGGTTTAGAGAACACAGTTTTAAGACATATACAAACTAGTAAATTAATGAGAACTTTTTGGAAAAATAAGTTTGTTATAAAAAAATGTCTCTAACAAGAATAAACGAATAACATAATATTATATATGAATGAAAAGAGACATTAACTGCGATCTATTTCTTAGAAATTTGATTAGTGCATTGATTATTTAGTTTTTGAAAGTGTTTAGCATTTAATTAACGAGTTAGTCTTACTAATTTTCTCGCAAATCATCTCTCTTTTTTTTTCAAAGTTTCTTATGTTTGAATTTTTTATGGAATATTTTGTAAGAATTTATTACTTTATAGTGGTTGTAATATTTCTCTCGTTTGCATAGATATTTTTATGTATATGTTATGACAAATCCATCTAAATTAGCAATTATTTTAATATATCTAAAGAAACAGTAATAGTTTATAATCAGTACTCAGTTTTACAAAAATTGTATTGGTTTCTAACTTTTAGTCCAAGAGTCGACAGCACAAAAACCTATGTTATCAAGCACAAGAAAAAAACCTTTATTTTATGGAAGAGTAGAAGTAGGGTAATCTAATGATCCATGTCTGCCGGAAGTGAAGTGGTGCATAAGCCAGAAATTAATACCACCAGTGGTTCACTTGTAGCTTTATCATTGTGTTTGTCCTACAAACAAAGATATGAAAACATGGAGGACTGGGAGCAGGAAAATACAATGATAAACCTACGAGTCAATCACTGGTGGTATAACATTTTGGCTTATGCACCACTTCACTTTCGGCAGACATGGATCATTAGATTACCCTACTTCTACCCTTCAATAAAATAAAGGTTTTTTTCTTGTGCTTGATAACATAGGTTTTGTGCTGCCGGCTCTTGGACTATTTGGTCAAATCCACACAAGCTTTACTTTTTCCTAATTTTCTATTAAAGTACATGTCATTTCCGGTTTTATTGCAGTTATGCTATCTCACAGTACCTCTCTAAAAGTGTCGTTGCGAAAAGTGTAATTAATATACATATTTTTGAAAGATTAAAAAAGACATACGGTAAACGTAGAAAAATAAATGCTGACTGAAATAATTTATATAGTTCAGACATTTTATGATATTTTATGGACTTAAAGTAATATTAAACTGACAGATTTGTTTTATGATAAATTGGTTTTTTAGTTCTATTTTCAACAAGATTTCAATAAATTGATCAAGTTCACTTCTTAAAAAGGAATAATATGAAACAGCTAACTTTGCGGAATCTCATTTTCAATTGACGTCCGAAAATCATTTCGCAGCAATAAGAGGCATCATCCCACTGTAGCGCTCCTGTTCAAAAATTGTTTTTATATCTTATATTTTCGAAGAGATAGATGAATCATAGAATCTTATCTCATATCCGCCGTTATTTCCGGAAATTTCCACTTCCTGCAGATTTTCTCCTTAGTGGATTTGTAAAACACAAATTTTAATCATCAACTGTGCTACATATTGAAGAATAAAAAACTCAAACATCTGCTGCTGTCGATAATGTTACTGAAGCCATTTTTAGACAAACGTTGGATGAAATTAAATATAAGATAAATTTTCTTATTGCAAAGAAATTTACATCTTAAAATTTATTTGTCTGTACAATATATATATATATATATATATATATATATATATATATATATATATATATATATATATATATAGTCAACAAATTGGCAACTTTTAATACGTAGGGTAGACCGGGACTAGTTGGCCATAGAGGCCCAGTTGTGATATTTTTTAAACTTTGCGTTACATGAAATTGTCAGTCCAGCCAAGTATGCGTTGATTCGTTTTCCTCATCCAACATCAGCACCACTGAAGTCGGAGCGTCCGTTAAAGAATTATTGAGAATTTTGAAAATTTTGCAAAGGTGAGTAAATTTTCTCTCTTATAAATAATCGTTTGTTATTTGTTTGTAGATTACATTTTAGATTTTGATATATAATAATACAGAAAAGTAATCGTTCGTAGTTATTATAGGGCATGTTTTTTTATTGAAATTCTTTCAGAATAATTCCTTACAGTCATGAAAAACAAAAATGGCGATACGTGTTCAGTTGGCCCATTTGGCACGATGCATGTTGGCCCGCACGTGGCCCACCGAGCCAACATGCCCCGTAGGAATTTGGCTCTGGGATATTGGAATTTTGATGGTTTTAATGACTTATTTTAATAAACATTTATTATTATTTTAATTAATTTATTATTAATTAATAGTAAGGAATTATTTTATTAATTAAATTTCTGTTTATTCCAGTCAATCTTTTTAAAATATGAAGTTGTAATGTTGTTTACCTCCTCCCCAAATTAAACCAGCTGCTCCTGTTGTACAAAAACATTTATAATTTTCATAATTATAGAAAAATCCCTGTTGGCTTGGCCTACCAGCGCAGGTAGGTTTCGAAGTTAAGTACTAATTTCACCAAGAATTTAACGGATTAAGGGAAATGTAATTTTGTTTTTTATACAACCCCCCCCCCCCACACACACACACACTTTTTTTGTTCTTAATTTCTTTTTTCTGTAAGAGTTACCCGTATCAAAAGCTTGTGAATAAAAAAGTTGTAGATAATACTAAGAGGATTTATGATAAATTTAAGTGAATTTGATATCTTGGGAATTGACGAAGTCATGAATTTTTTTTCTTCTGAAAACCCTATTTTTTGCATTCCTTAAAGCCATTTTTAATTATATCAAATATATGTCATGCAAAATTTTTTGGCCCTTTTCCTAAAAGTTTTGAAAACTTTAAACTGATTGGATATGTTACCGTGTACACGAAAAAGTTATATATATATATAACTTTTTCGTATATATATATATAACTTTATATATATATATATATATATATATATATATATATATATATATATATATATATATATATATATATATATATATATATATATATATATATATATATATATAGATAGATAGATAGATAGATAGATAGATAGATGAAGTTTTGAACTGAGGGGGGGGGGGGGATTGGGATCTAGGGGTCATGATCGGTGTTGATCTGCAAAAGTTTTTCAAAAATTCCAACATATGGGAGATTGCAATAGGTAGTATTTCTTACAAAATCTGCTTTAGTGTTACATACTACCGCTAAAAGTAACAAATCTAATAATCAAAATCTACCCGACTCTGATATTAGAAATAAAACCCCTTGTTGCCCCGTCCAGAGAACAGTTTGCCACAAATAATGATTTAATAACATCACATTTTATGAAGAGAAAACCTCTTACCTGGGTAGTTATTCGTTGAAACTAAATAATCCTTTTTGTCTTCATAATCCATAAACAGGACATTTTCAGGAAACAATTTTTTAATTACCAAAAAATATCTTTTACTTTAAGAGACATGTTGTCCCTTCCACAGACAGAACATAACGACATTTCCTGAACCGTTAATAAGGATCAGCAGCTCAAACACAAAATATAAAAAAATGACATCATCCAACAATATCAAGCACATTGCTATATCCTAACTTATTCGATTATCTAAATCTCACTATACCAATAATAAATCATGAATGTAATCAATAATATATGTACAGTCGAACCTCGTTATTAATTTTCATTTTAATTTAGGAGGCTATATTGTGTTTTCGTTCTCAAGAAATAAAAATTAAAATTTGGTAAAATTTTGATTATTTCTTAAACTTCTACACTATCAGAACATTAAAAAGTGACGTGGGCCAACTTACCCCGCAATTGTGACAGGTTAGCCTAAGCGACTTCGTGTCAATTTGAGCTTCTAAACTAATACTTATAGTTAATATTTTCAAGTTTTACTATTGTGACTTCTTTCTGAAAGTACACTGATTGTGGTATCATAAAAAGAAATTTACAATGCTCAATTGTATTTTTTTAAAAATTATTTGAAGAAAAAACGGGCCAACTAGCCGCGGTCTACTCTACCTAATTTAATATTAGTCTCTAAATTTTGGAATGTCCCTTTTGAGAAACTTTGTGGTACGCACAATAAATACTATACAATACGTTTTCATTATTCCTTGTGTTATTTTATCACTCTATACTACCATAAAATTAATATTTAAATTCTGAATTTGCATCTAATTTTACTTTATGCAGCACAAAATTAATACATATTACCATATATGCATACAATATTTAAACAGACCTATCTCTAAAATATGGTCAATATCTTTATCCAGTGTTCGATTTCGCTTGATTATAATCTGCATCACAAATGAATAGTTTTCTATGTGGCGCAACTAAACCTCAAAAAGTGTTTACATGGTTTAAAGTTAAAAGATAACAAAGGATTCTCATTTTCAGGTAATTGGAAATGACGCTTAAATACTAATAGTAAATTCTAATCAGTTATTTCGACTGAAAATTTACAAATGTTAT
Organism: Maratus speciosus; assembly: GCA_963932465.1. NCBI lineage: Eukaryota > Metazoa > Arthropoda > Arachnida > Araneae > Salticidae > Maratus > Maratus speciosus. Next base: position 203,239,526 of record OZ010789.1, read on the forward strand.
AAATGCATTTGAATAATATAAAATCATATTGTGTTGAATTAAATTTACGATTACTATTAAAGTTAAATTAATTTAATCTCACAATTCCGTCTATTAATATCTATGTATTAATATTTAATGGAAATGTTGATTTTTTTTTGCATGATTAATGTTTACAAAGTAATACCTTTAATATAATGATTTGATGTGGCATATTATTATTGGCCAATGCGTGATAATTGAAATATACAAGGACTATTCAGAAATTTCCTCCAGTTTGACAATGATAAAAAGGGACATATATTATGGAACTAAATGGATTGTTGATTACTAGATTTAATGACTTTATTTTACAGTTATTTATATTTTTTGAGAAATTTATAGCAACACATCACATGCTGTATGCCTATATTGAAGGATGATGCCGCCGTCAAGATCTTCACCTACCAAGATTTTTTGTAAACTTCATCATCCTCAAATATGTGACCAAGTAAGAAAGCATTTTGGTGATAAAGCATTTTAAAATAAGATGGACAATCCTTGAGCTATGATGATTTTTTTAATTTGTTTTTTCGCATACTGAAGCAAATGACTTTTTTATAAACTTATTTACGTTTACTTTTACATTTATAGCAATACATCATACTTTGTCTTCTTATATCGAAGAATGCTACCAAGAATAATTAATGATAGAATACTTAATGATAATACAATGATCAAGAATACTTAATGATAACCAAGAGTTTTGTAACTTTTTGTAAACCACATCATATTTGAATATGTGACCAATAAAGCAAGTTTTCATGTACTAAAGTATTTTAAAATCAGATGGCAATCCTTAAGATACGATGTAAAAGTTAATTTTTGGATACTGAAGCAAATACTTTTTTTTTAATTCTTTGCTTTTTTTACATTTATAGAAATACACCATACTTTGTATGCCTATATCGAAGAATTGTGCCACCATTCATGCTAACCAAGATTTTTTGCAGCCTTTATCATCCTCAGATTTGTGGTACAAAAAAGCCTTCAGGCGCTAAACGAATTAAAAATTAGTTTAATATCTCTTGAAATACATAGTGAATGAGAAAACGTTTAAAAAATTCCCTGCAGTGCTATCCACACAGCGAAACCTCAATTAAACTGTAAAACAAACCACCGTACCATTGAATTACACATGATGATTTGTACACCGTACTTTTCATCAATATGACGAGGAATTTCCACACCTGATATAATTCATACATTCACAACTGCAAGAATAACGATAGTTAAGAGGCGGATAGTGTTTTGGCTACCAGGAAAATTATCGGAACCCACAAAGAAGCGTTTTCACCATTCTCTCTTCTAACACTGCTGTCTCAAGTGTGCCAATAGGTCCTGTTACTCTGCGTGCATGCTCGTGTCCGTACTCTATAATAATATATGTCGAATGTAAAAATAAGTGTGTAAATTATTCATTTTTACATACGTATATTTGTAAATTTGTAAAATTACACCTTAAAATTTACACTCTTACAGTTAAAATTTACCTTTATTTACGATGTTTTTCGGTTTAATGGAAGTGTGTAATTTGTTATCCCTTCACAAATTCAAACAAGTGAGTAAATAGTAGAAACGTTTAAGAATTTACACCAATTAGTGTCTTAATGTAATTTACAAATGTTGTATATTACACAAATATCTGTGTATTTTGTATATTACACCGAAATATGTGTAAGAATATTACACAGAAGTATGTGTACGAATTTCACACAGCTATATGTGTAAAACAGAATATCACACATGATTATGTGTAACAATATTACGCTGAAATAATTGTAGGAACATAATATTACACAGAAATGTGTGTGCTTATGCGAACACAATAAATATGTATACTTGAAATCTTGGCTTTTGCAATAGTAGATGAATGAAGTTAATGGCTTAGAAAACCGCAGATCATGATTTCAAATCCCGTTTCGATTATTGTTTTTTTACTGGAGATTGAATTATATAAAGAATTTATCCTCTTGATGTATATGTAATTTTCAGTATATTGCGCCTGAAATTTATAAAAAAGAATATCCGACAAAATACGGAAATCGTACCGGCGTCAACATTTCCGCAGTTTACAAAAATTTATCTTACAGTGTAGTTATTCCCTTTATACAGTTTTTTATTCATAAATTAAGAATATAATATTTTAGAGATTCAAAACAACTGCAACAGAGCAGTATGTAGTCTGTTTTTTGTTGTTGTTTGTTGTTGTTGTTGTTGTTGTTGTTGTTGTTGTTTTGTAAACTAAGGTTACACTATTTTGTCTGACTAAAAACAAATCTGCTGGAAAAAGAACAAACACACCAGCACACTTGTCGTTTTCCATGCAATTTATTTTGCAACCATAAAACAATTTACTTGAAAAAATTTTAAACCAGACTATAAGGTTATGTACTGTGTACACAAAATTTATCGTTTTTGTATATTACACAGATACTACTCATGCTCGATTTTCATGTTAAACTGTACATTTCTGAGTTATCTTATAAAGTTTTACACTGGAATTGCAGTTTGGTCAAAACGTATTAATTACTCGTTTTTGTTACATTAACAATAAATTATCAGAATTCAAAAGTTATAATCAACATTGTTGAATTTCTTAACCTTTATGTCAATGACCGGGTACCTGGGTACCTTTTTTCAATTTTCATCCCGTTCTCAGGGTGTTAATATCAAAAGAAACTAAAATCACTTTAGATCCCCATTATTTGTAGTATTCACTGCCCATTAGTATAATCACATTAAAATTTGGATTTTTTTTATTACTTTTCGAAAGCATGAAACATTTTTATACCTGTCATCAATGATCAGGATACCAGGTATCCATACCAATTTTCCGTGGAAAAATACAAAAATTAATAGATTATTTAGATTTAGATAAATAAAACTTGAATTTAAATAGAAATAAAGGGTTAAACATATTTTTTTTAAGTAAAAAATAATTCATTTACGTGAAATTTTGTGGACAATCTGTACAATAGCAAAATGTACAGGAATGTACATCACATACTGGCTTTCCACATTGTTTACATGATTTTCTGGTTTTTCTGTGCCGTTTTTGAGGTTCTAACAAGCATATGTGACACAAACTGGTTTATCCTTCTTGTTTCAGCTCGCCTTAAACTTTCTGGATTGAGTTTTGAACGTGTGGCAGCTTCAAATAATGTCAAAGCCTTTTTTCAGTTTACTTTCAATTCCGGATTTGGTCGAAAAATGTCTCATATCCTGCGCATTTTGCGATCGATCTTGAACTGCTGGATGCCTCAAGATCTCACCTAATTCCCGCAATAACAGGCGACGATTTTATGTTTTTTTTTTAAGTAACCATATCAATATTTGCATTATGTGTAATGTAAGTAGCAAGTGCTGCTATATCCATAATATAGAAAAATAATGCAAGTAACCATGTGGTTGTACGCCTATGTGTTGTATATTGCCCCACTAATGTATCCATTATATCCACTCCATATTTCGTTTCCTTATAAAACTGAATCATTTCGAGTTTATCATTCGGCCTTGTGATGACTTTAGCATGATGCATAGTAGACATTAGAATGCCAGCTTTTTGGAGCATACGAACAAATACTTATGTCATCATGAAATCCAAATTCTGTGGATAAAACGTCCACGATTTACATGGCCTTATTTCTTGGGGAATATAAGGTTTTTTTTTCTTTTCAAATTGCCAACCATTGTGAGATTCCATTATAATAAATGAATGGTCAAAGAAAAGGAAGAAAAAATGTTGTCCATGGTGATGTTTTTTCCAGAATCCTTGAATAGAGAGGCGATGTCTTTCGCAACTCTATCATCTTAGTTTATTTTACGGTCTGTACCTGGTTTTTGGGTGCATTGTTGGCCGTTAAGAGGTTAATAATTATTTGCATCACATACCCACCATATTTTGATCCCATATTTAGCCAGTTTAGACGGAATATATTGGGAGAATCTTTTTCTTCTTCGAAGCGGAAATAACTGCTCATCAACCGTTTACTCTTCCGTCGGTACGTATTTTTTCAATAGGTTAGAATTTAGCATAGTCCATAAATCATGAATTGCTACAGTTTTAACATTTTGAAGACATTCAACTCGTGTGTTCTGGTTGTCAAAACAAATAAATGTAAGAATATTCAAGAATCGGTCTACACTCATACTTGCTCGATGAAATGGATATAAGTTTTCCACATTTCTAATGTGTGATCTTTGTTTGAATTGTTGACACCTGAAGTATAGTAGAGTCCCGCTAATCCGAAATTCCGGTTAATCTGAACCAATTTTATTTAATGGATAAATGTCGAGAAAAACGTGTAGAAGTTAGAATTAACCAAAAAATGGCAGTAAAGCATGATTATTTTTCTTTAAACAGCTTGAATAGAATTAACAAAATACTGAATAATGTAAAAGTACAACATATGTACACAAATATAAAATGCAAACGTACACTGTAGGGCTACTGGCAGAAACCCATCTTTAAAAAAATCTCAAATACCAGTTTATTTGCCAGTACTATAAAATTATTTTCTAAAATGCAAAAAGTTTTTAATTCGCATGGTAAAAAATTATTTTTCCTTTCAACAGTTGGATTTCGCAAATTATCTATCGGAATTTTTTTTCATACCCTCGTCGACGTGGTGACTCAGCTATTTGCAGATTCGAGATTTTCAACCGTTTGTAATGGGTTGTTACGTAAGTCCACATCCTGAAGTTCTATTGGATTTTTATAAACATCAGGAATGACTAAACAAGGAATAATATTTTTTTTACAAAAGTCGTGCCGGATTACCCAGCATGCCGGACCTTAGGATGCCGCATTAGAGAATGTTTATTGTACTACTGAGTACTTATAACTTACATTTTTTAGCATGTACCTTTTCCTTTTCCAGTTTTAACGGAATTCCCGATAATCCGAATTTTTTGCAATCCGAACAGGCACCGGTCCCAATTATTTCGGATTAGCGGGGTTTTACTGTAATTATTATTTATAAAAATGTGTCAAATTCCTCTTCTCTAAAGGCAAGAAGTTACACTGTATGAAATATGGGAGTTTTATGGCTGGCATATGTTAAAACCGCAGCAGGTACCCGGGTACTCCGGTCATTGGACACAAGGGCAAATTTTGGTCATTTGCATAAGGGTTAAATTAGTTTTTAAGCTATAAATTAATATCAAATTTTATATTTTTCTGCATATAAACATTCTGCATAGTTTGAAACAGTGACATTCCTAAACGTGTTAAAAAAAAGTTACAAAAAGAAAGAAAAAAAAATGTGTGGTAGTTTATATCCCACACCTGCAACATTTTGCAGATGCAATTATTGTTAGTACTCAATTTAGAGTAAAATGAAAAACAATTCTGACACTGGCATCTAAAAAATAAATTGTGCCTCCAGAAAAACTAGTTTCATGTCATCCTTGTAATTTTTTTTTCTCTTTGCTAGGGAGTTTTAGGTATCCCAATTAAAATTCAAAGGCGTTTTTTTATATTATCGTGGTAAATCTTATTTATAAACTTCTGCGAATAAATGCGAACACAAGAAGTGAGCTTTAGTAACTATAATTCTAGTTTATGCATTAGTTCTAGAAATGAAGTGATAATTTCTCGCAATTCAAAGGATTCATAATATAATGAGCCGTTTCACCACCTAGAAAACTGTAGACTAGAAGTTCTGGATCATTTTGTCTATTCATTTTATTTGTTTAGCGTATTCACATAACTCCGAAATCTATAGTTCTAGTTTAGGGATTTAGAAAAAGATACTTATGCGTTCCAGACGAAAGCAGTGTATTTTTTTCTTTCAGTGAACAGTGGACCATCAAATTGAACTTTTTAATTTACCAACTATTCATATATTTTTTTTTAATTACAGAAAATATTTACATTGTTATTAGACATCAGTATACGCCTTTTGGTTAAAGTATACTCAGGTAATCGAAATTTAAATTTTTAAAATTTCGGATAATTAGCATTATAAAAATTGTTCTCTGGTTATTTCAGCTTAACATACAGCTCTACACTTCCACTCCAATAATAATTTCTTATATAAAAACGAAACTTACTAAATTTATTTTGCTTATTAAAAAAAAAAAAAACTTTCGAAAAGGGACTTAATTATTTGAATGTTATAGATTTTAATTAAAAAATTATCAATTTTTTTATTTGGTTTAATATTTTATAATTATTTCCTTTAATATATTTTATTCAAATAACTTATTTTTATACATAGGAGTATACAGGAAGTATCTGTGACGGTTTCACTCAAATTGGAAAAAATTAAATTTGCATGGAAAAGTAAAAAAAAAAAAAAAAAAAAAAAAAAAAAAAAAAAAAAAAAAACCAATATCTTCAGTGAGAAACAAAACAGGTTTTAATGTATAAAAATAGGTATAAATGCTTATTATCTTTGTATAAAACATTTAACTGTGACTAAATGTTTTAATATCTAATATGACCCATTTCCTAGAAATGTGTGCATTTATGATAAATTTAGCTTGTTTAAAGACACGCTAATAATTTTTTATATAATACTTGAAATATCCTGATTATGACATATAACATATACTCACCGATATAAATAAATAATAAAAAAAAACAAGTGTTGACGATGTGTTTATGAATGCACGTTATTATATGATTAAAATAAAAATAAATAGTTTAGAAGTTTATTTTCTGCGAATTTGATAGTCTACTGTACTCTTACAGAAGTACTTTTCTAATACTCACGAAACTATTTTATTTAAATGTATTTCATTTACCATGAAAGAAACTGAAAGTTTAGTTTTTCAATAAAATTACGTGCATGTCTGTTATCTATAATTTTAGAAAGAAATATTTACTATGAAAAATATCATAAGTACATTTATTCTTCTTATTTCTTGCCAAATGTTAAATTATTCGAATAAGTCCCAAGAAACGTATAGAAAGCGCGAGCAGTGTAATAAAAATGAATTGTGCTTTATTTTAATCTGGCGTTTACGAGGAGGTACACTAAACCTAGAAGTATGAAAATGCTTATATATAGAAATACTTATCGAAGATTCAAAGTATAAAGCTACATTCTAAAGAAAAACTTGGAAACACTATAAAATAGCTTTTAAATTTATGAACTGTTCGGCTGTATAAAAAAATATGTTTTTGTTTTAAATATTTACTCATGATATTTATAAAAAATTGCCATTCAATTCGTCATTTGAGTAAACATATTTTTGATTGAAAAAATACTCACGAAAATATGCATAACATAACAAAAAGTCTGTATTCGCTTCTTAAGAGAGAGATATTTATATATTGTATCATAATAAGCTTTGGGAATTAATTCAATGACTTTTATAGACATTAACATATATTTCAAATATATTGATTTTTATATGTATACATATTGTTAAGTACTTTTTGCCTAGCTTCAAAATAAATACTGGGCAAATATTCAATAAATTTAAAAAAATTCTGGCAACAAGGGATAATTTGTTAACTATACTTTAAAAATACAGTGTATTAGAATTTATTGTAGTCCGTCTCAAAGTTCAAGCACAAGCATAAAATGTTGATTTTTAATGAATAATAAAAAGCTAAAATAAATTAGAAAAAATTATTTGTAGATTTCGCAACTTCATTGAAATAAAGGATATCAAAAGTAGAAAAAAACAAATTACGCATTTGTAAAAAAAATAATGTAAAATATGTTCAAACAAAACTGTCTCAAAAGTTTATGTACAATCGCAAAAACAACTACATTTATCATGTTTACTAAAGTGCTGCGTATAAATTATTTTTCTGTCATTTCGGATTAGTTCAAATAAAGTCTCATCCATCGAAATTATTAATTTTTCGTAGGGTTTCTGGTGGCAAAGGATACCAAGCTTTCTCTATGACCTCTTCAAATTCTTCAAGAGAGTCATACTGTTTTCTACTGCGGTAAACCGCACGGATCAAAATGCCAATATACATCCTCAATCGGGCTTATGGCAGGGCTGAAAGTTGGCTACTCAAGTATTAAAAAAAAAAACTCTGTGAAAGTCACAGTTATGCAGCATGTAATATGTAAATTTAGACATTACCTTGTTCAAAGATCCATTAAGGAGACCCAAAATTTCATCGAATGGAAGGAAATGTTGGTTCAGAGTCTTTTGATATTTTGGGGGATTTTGTCTTCATTTAAACAAATCCAGAGAGGTGAGGCTGTTGAAACTGATTACCCGCTAACCATAACAGGTTTACCGCCTTTCTGCCTGTTGAAAAAGCTCATTGGTTCCTTTCGTAGATCATGCCAATACATGTTCCACCCATCAAGGACATCTAAGTTCCTTTTTTTTTCATCACTCAATAAAACTATATGACACTTGTCTCCCACAGGATATGTTTTTTTAGCCCAAATTATTCTTGCTTCTTAGTAGTGAAGTTTGAGATATGGTTTACAAGCCATTTTCTTCAGCATGATGTAATCTCATTCTTAAATACGTCTATATCATTTGGACACCTGTACACCGAAATTATTTTTAATTTGCTGTATGGGCATGTTTTATCTAACCAAGCATCTCCGGCTGCCGCGATCCGTCTCAATAAACGGCATCCGTGGTCGTCTTTGTGTCTGGTTGAAAATATTGCCACACAGTAATTGATATAATTACATCACTTTAATCAATTTAAAGTCTTTGCAATTTGACAAAGCGTTTTGTTTTGTTTCTTGAAATTTAAAAACTTTTAATGTCTCACCTTTTGTGAATTCACCTTGGGCATTTTTAAAACGGGTGCAAATGATTGTTTCGCTTTTATGTTTTTATAAAATTGAAATACGACGTCACACAACCTCATTACACACGTTCAATCCCGATTTCTAAAAAAATTCCATAAAGTGCTTAAACCTTTGAAACAGTGTTTCTTCAAATAAAAAAGGAAATTAAATACAACTTAATGTAATTTTTATTTTAACCAACAAAAATTGCTAATTTTATTTGATTTTGAGTAAATATCGAGTATTTATTGTAAACTGGCTTCATATATTTTCTTCTTCAAATACTTTTAACCATATTTCAAGAATGCATCAACTTTTGAGACGTCTAAATTAGTATTTTAATATGTTTCTTTTAAACAAAAATGTTTCTGGTATGTCTAATGTTAAATCATAAGCATTTTTAATACTTGAAAAGCTCAGATGATAAAGGTGATAAATTACACAATTATCGTTTTGAGAAAATTAGCTGTAAACTTTCAAATGTCTATTTGCGTTTATTGTCAAATGCCCCTTGTACCAATTAAAATCTCTGCGAGTATTATGTTTTATTCAGATAGTCATTTAACAGATAGTACAGTACCATTCATTACATAGGTCTGCAAAAAAATTATAGTTTTTTTTTTCAGCTGCATGGGATATGTTTATTTGATGATATGATTTTTAAAGCGCTGAATCCAAAAATGACCCCGTTTTCTTCCGTCACGTAAAGTATTGTTGCAAAACATGGAAGCTTACATTAGAAAAGCACAACTGCGATGTAAAAAAGCAATATTTTATTTCAAGTATCTATGTTAAAATTTATACTACATGTTACAAATTATACTTTCCCCTTTCTTACTCTTTAAATTTCTGTAGATGTTGTGTGACTCGTGGTATAAGCCTATGTTTGTGAGTGTGTTTTTGTTCGTTCCTGAAATTCCTGGAATTTTGTACCTGTATTTCTCTTGAGTATGACACTTAGAAATATGAAATTAATATATGGAATCATCATTGGATACGGTTTTTTACTCAAGAATAGGATAACAGATTCCAGGTTAAAAACAAATTATTTACGCTTAATTGAACTGTAATCATGAGTTTTGCAAGAAAACTTGGCGTGATAGAGTTTTAAAAATATTTTTCCCGGTTTCATTGAGAAAAACATATAAGATACAGTCAACAAATCTTACGCTGTTTTTTACTCTCAGACCTGTGTTATCTTCAATCCTATGATTAACTGAAACACTAAAACTAACCAGGGAAGCACTTTATCAGAATTAACCTAATTACAAAATTTGAAGCAAATCAGGTAATTCTGCCTGAAAAACACATTTATTTAAATTAAGGGGAGATTAGCCCACCGTTGCCTCTTTTATGCTTAACCAATGAACTCCCAAAACTAATCAGGGAAGCGTCTTATCAGAATGAACGTATTTACAAAATTGGAAGCAAATCAGTAAATTCTGCATGAAAAACCTATTTATCTAAATTAAGGTGGATGAGCCCCCCCCCGTTCCCCTTTTATGCTTAACCAATGAATTCCCAAAACTAATCAGGGAAGCGCCTTATCAGAATGAAACTATATACAAAATTTGAAGCAAATCGGATATTTCTATCAAGAGTTATCGCGTTACATACATACGTACATACAGAACCTGCGGGCATTTTAGATCTCAGGCTTTAATAGCCTGTGAGTTAAAAATAAAATAAAACAGGAACTAAAAAAATAAAGAAAAACAAATACCATAAAAATACTGGCGAAATATTTCAGTAATGTGTCCCTCCGGAGCGCATAGTGAGGGGAAATGCATAATATGATAGAGTGGTCAAAGGGCTTTCTAACGATATACCACATAATGGGTGTCGAAAAATATTAAAAAGTGCCCCGGGGAATGAAATTGGTGGAGGGGGATGTGAGGTTCATAATAGTAATATAAAAATACGTGCGCATTCAAATGCAACACAATCGGTGAATTTCAAAGAAATCGGTGAAGAACTTTCGGAGGTTTAAGATTTCGTTCAAACGAACATTTCCTTTTTTATACAGAAATGTGCCCCCAGAGGGGGAAAAAAGGATGAGGAGAATGGTAGGTGCATAATATTAAAGAGTAATCACAGGTCTTTCTAATAATATGTCACATGACGTGTGTCTGAAAAAATTTAAAAAGATCCCCCTGGTGGCAACAAGGAAATTGGAAGAGGCAGGAGCGAGGTTCGTGATGGGTATATAAAAACACGCGCGTATTCGAATGAAACGCAATCCGAGAATTTCAAAGCAATAGGTGAAGAACTTTCGGATGTTTAAAATTTTGGACAAACGAACATTTATATTTTTATTTATATAGAAATGTGTCCCCACGTTGGGAAAGTGAGAAGAGTGCGATGCGAGGTGCATAATATGAAACAGTAGTCCAAGGCTTTTCTAATGATATATCACATGATGGGATTTGGAAAAAATTTAAAAAAGCACCCCCTGGTGTGGTGTGACAAATGGGGTGTGGGGGAGCCAAGTTCATAATAAGTATATAACAACACTTCCGTATTCAAATGCAACACAACCCGTGAATTTCAAAGAAATCTGTGAAGAACTTTCAGAGATTAGGAATTTTGAACAAACGAATATTTACATTTTTATTTATATAGATTAACAATTAAAAATGGGAATACCGTGGATATTAATTCAAAGATAAAATAACCCAAATAAATTCTTTTTTAACAGTTCTGAATAGTGAAAGTACTTAACGATATTTCTTAGCTGCATAGCTTATATACTCTCTCTTGAATTAATTTTCTTGTAATTTTTAGATAAAATTATATTTTCAGTCATAAATATATACTTTATACTAGACCTTCATCTTACATGCTCATTTAAGTAGATATTGTAGATAGCTTTGTTAGAAATCTGCGTATGTTTATACATCAAAAAGTAGTCGTAGGTGGCAATTCCAAATCTTTCTTCTATCTCATACATGTAAATACTTCAAAATTCACTACCACAGTGACCAAAATAAATCGCTTCTATGCCCATCATGAGAATGCTAAATATATAAAATTCTGTGCATTAGCTCTTGAGATATGACTGACTCACAAATAGTGTAAATTCTGAAAAATGCAATTTAGCAGTGCCACCTGTTGGTTGATTTACACTAAAAGCTAATCACCATCAACTTATGTCAACATTTAACTGAATCTGAAGTTTGATGAAAATCCGTGCATTAGTCTTTGAGATAGAGCTATTGTGGAAATCGTGAAAAATGCAGCATTGTAGCGCCACCTTTTTGCCAATTTACATCGAACATAATCAGAATTAATATTTATCAAGTTATATCTGAATATGAAGTTTGATAAAAATTCGTGCATTATTTTTTTGAGATAGAGCTGTTGCGTAGGTCGTGAAAAATGCAGCGTAGCAGCGCCATCTCTTCGGTTTCTTACACCAAAACGTAATCAGCACCTATTTATATCAAGGTCTAACTGAATCTGAAGTTTGATCAAATTAAGTGATTTAGTTCTTGAGATAGAGGTATTGCGGAAATCGTGAAAATTCAATATAGCAGCGACACCTGTTAAGCGATTTACACCAAAACCCAATCAGCACCAATTTATATCAGGGACTACCTGAATATAACGTTTTATTAATTCCCGTCTGTTAGGTATTAAGATTCACAAAATTTTAATCACATACAGACAAACAGAGTCACAATATCACAGACAGGCACTTTGTAAAAACATGTATTTTTGGAACCTCTGACCCCCAAAACGTGTAAATCCGTCAAAAACCGAAAGTAGAAAATTTTCAGGAATCCAATACAAAATAGAAGAAAGTTAAAAGCAAAAAGCATCGCTTGAAAATATATCTCCCAGTTAAGATATATGCTGAATTTTGAATGTTAAAAGTAAATTCGTCAAGCTTTTATCATAACTGCGGGATTTAATATCGCATATTAAAACATCGCAATTGTCTGCTGCTTTTATATATAGATGCGTCTATTTACCTATCTATTTATAGGTAGGTACACAGGTAGAAAAGGTTACATACGAGGATAAAGGATTTTTCATGAAACGAAAAGGCTAACTATATTTTCTTTTGCTCATTTGATTTATTTATATATGCTTGAAAATGTTTCAAAACCATTAAAAATTATACTTTGGTCTCTTTTAATCTGCATGAGTTTCTGAAAAAATATATTGATTAGTTTTGTCGTAATAGGAATTCACAGGTCTGCTATTTAAAAATAACTTGTATGATGGCTCTATGCTTGTTTCATTAATAATAATAATAATAATAAAGAAATAAATTCTCTAATTATTTTTTACACTGTGATAGTATTTCAAGGGATCATTGCAAGTTTTTTGGCATTTTTTAAACTGGTCAATTCTTCTGCGCTAATTAATAATTCAGAAAATTTCGTCATTTGGAAGGATTTTAAAATAAATCCAATTAAAAAGACTTAACATGTTCATTCATAACACCAATAACACATTAGCATGCCTCTTGAATGCGCTATTATTTTCCAACTCAGAAAAAATCCTCATCCTCGTCTAACATAGAGCCTATTATAAAACATCATCCATTTAAAGTATTTAAACTGCAAAGATATGTTTATTTACGCAACAAAAACAGATTTCGAAGCTTTTAATATCCTCAATTGGAAATACAATGCATCACCTTACACAACACAAAATGACAAAATAATTACACCATGATATCATTCACATTTTATCTATGGACACAGTAAGCTCTCTAGTAATAGCAGCCCAGATAAATTTGTATATACATGCAGTATTAATTCAAATGCGGCAAACTCAATGCAATGGAGATTACGGTTTAATTGAAATGCGGTAGTTTTCAAAACACAACGACACACATTTTGCAACATTTGGATTAAATAAAAAATTTCAACTATTGTCTTTTTCTTTCCTCAATTAATTCTTTTTTATTTATTATTGCTTTTTAGTTTTCTGACATTTATATAAATAGTACATTAATATAAGCATAAGAACAATAGTACATAAAAAAGGAAATGAAAATAATAATAAATATGAAATGAAAGATAAATGCAGTGTTTTTCGTGTGTGGGTCATCATTCGTGCACTCTTATATTTTAGAGCTCAATCAAAATATACATATATGTATCTCGAATAAAAAATAAGTTAACACATTTTAATAAAATTTTAATCTGTTAAAATCTAACAGTTTTCATTAAAATTACACCTTTCTTTTACGAATTGTTTCATATTTTGTAAATTTAAATTTAACAAAATACCGAACGGTTTAAATTTATTTCTACAACTGTCCACATTATAAAACTCTTAGGAATTTTGAAAAATCTATTCGTATAATGAAAAATATATTTTCATATTCTTTCATCTGTGTAGATTATTATGGCAGCATTACCTGTAGTACATAAGATATTTTATAACAATACAAAAATTATATCTCTTCTTTAACTTACAATATCAATGATTGATGTAACAAAAACAAAAAATCTTCGGTCGAGAAATTGAGTGTCAAAATCGAGGCTAGCTCCATAGTATAAGAAAAATGTTTTTGGATCATCAAACAAAATAAAATAAAAGTTTAAAATATTTATACTCTCCACCACAGGCCTTGGTTTAAATAAATTACTATAATTTTCAACTGTCATATTTTTATGAAACATTTTAAAGTGTATCTGCGTGAATTGATTAAATGTTTTAGCTGTATATTTCGACATGAGATAGCTCAGAGGCTATAATGATGTCATATCTCAGATGCTTTTTACTGTATTATTATTTTGAAATAACATCATCTATCAAGATAAAAATAATGCAATATAGGAGCACTTTTTTGCTAAAATCGTTAAATTCTATTTTGACAGTATGGAAATAAAATGTTATTTATACACAATTATATAAGTACATGGATATTATTTGCGTTCATATAATTTAATATAGATGTTTTGTATTGCCTTAACGCCTGAAGCATCACAATGAACCTGCGTACTTCACGAACTCTGTTATTTGCAATACCAGTACGTACGTGCGTAGGTCCTCATTTTAAATCCAAGCTGCAATGTTCTCAGCATAGGTTTTTTTTAGTAGCTATTAGCTTTTGTGATTGGTTTTGAATGGCCTTTATATCATAAATATACATAACTTATTCTATTATTTTCCACATTCCTGCACTTTATTGTAATGTAACAACTTTGGAACTTTACACGTGCACTAATTGTTTACTTGGAAACTGATTTCTGTTTGTAAAATATAAATAAACCTTTATTACATCTCCTTACATTAAATGTAATTGAATAACTCACACGCAATTAATAATGACATAAAGTATTTTTTGACGAAATGTGATATATCTAGTATTCCGCATTCTGTCACTAAAATGAGTATAGTGCTTTAGGGTTTAATAATTAAAACAAAAGAAAAGCTTCCGTTTGCATATTAGTTCAAAATGTTCTTAATATAAATTTAATATATATATATATTAAAGATGTTTATTAAGCTCTAAAAGTAATAATTTTTTTTTTTATATAAAGTAAACAACTTAAAATAAACATAGACAAATTAAAGATGTAGTGGTACCCGCATAATGTACAGATACTTACTAGTCACCAGTGTCTTAATTGTTTGTGTAATTCAAGAATTTTTCCTATTAAAATCTACCACAATTTTAGTCAAAGGAGATCTATTTTATTTTTTAAGAATTGGCAGAATTAACGTACTTACTTAACTTCAAGAGGCATCCCTTATTCCGCTCAAACCGGACGCTTTGAACATGTATTAATTAGCTAAATCTTTATTATTTACTTTTAAATGTTAGACTGCGATCTCTCGAATGATGTATAGAGCAATTCAGAGAGAAATCTAATCTTTTTTTTAAGAATTGGTGTGGTTTAGAAAAATAAGGAGCAATTTTCTGTAAAGGTATGTGCATATTAGAAATAACTGCGTATATCGCGACCATCTGAAAGCGTCTGCAGAATATACAGACCACACATAAAGCAGCTTACTCTCTTTTCTCAGAGCCACGAAAAACAAGCTTTTGTATGATCGATGAAAGATATATTCATGTAATCTGTGTTTTTTTTTTATTCTAATTATTTTTACTTTATACAACACAAGGATAGATCGAAAGAGCGTGGGTAACAATAATCCGTCTACACCACTGATTATAGCATGATTTATAGCACCCATATGTCAGCCTGGAAAAAATCTTGCCTACAGCATATTTTTTTGCCTAATAGTAGCTTTAATTTTGTGTGAGTAATTTAGAAATAATTCTTTGATGTTGAAGTAAAATGATTTTTATATATGATAATATTTTATTAAAACATTTTTTTTTTATATTATAAATGAAACGAGTGTAAGCTACGTATTTTAAATATATCTCATGCTTGTGTTTTTAAAGAAGCGAGTGCAATGAGAAGGATGGTGATTTAAACTTCCATTAGTCGCGTTCTTTCCGTCATGTTTAGTCGTGTTGCCCCCAAGAGGTGTTTCTTCTTTTTGAAAAGCCAAGTGAAATTTATTCTTGTTTAACTAGTTAATTGTCACTTATTTAGGATTCTTTGGAGATACAAAGTATTAAACAACTTATTTATGTTAAGTAAAGTATTCAAAAGTAGTATCACTACATATTCATCAAAAATAAAGAAAAACAAATCTAAAGTAAATTTGTAAAATTCTTTGAGAGTGTCGTATGGGAACTACTTATTCCAATATCACATATCAAAAAGAAAATATTCTTTTAGAGGCTACCTGCTTCAGTACTATTTTTCTCTGAACTGGAAATTTTTAAAACGTGACAATCATTAAAACATGCGGTAACATGGTTCAGACATAAGTATTTTCTGTAAATAACACACGTATAATTTGTATTTTCCCTTGTTTAGTATTTTGACATGACTCGTATAATTTTCTTTTCTTGTCCTACTTGCTAGACTCTATAGGTGTATTTTCTGTGGCTCGAGAAGGTTGTTTCTTGATCTCTGCCAATCTAAAACGAAGTACTAAGTGCAACTTTTTTTTCTCGTTGCTGCGCCGGATCAATTCATCCATCACCAGACGTTTGACCAATTGACGAAAGTCTTACGGTTTTTCCCGTTGTAATCATTTTCTGAATATGTAATCTGAGCATTTATACCTGTTACATTGATTAGGACCAATAAATAACTATTTACAAACGTCGAACATTTCTAGAAATATTGTAAGTGGCACATAATTTATCAAAAGTATCTACCTCCCTTTTCGTTTCTTTGTAGAATGTCACGATCTCAGGGTTTTTTCAGAGGCTCCGTAGATTCACTATCCCATCATCAAAATTAAGAAAGGATATGAGAACGACATTTTTATTTTTACCAGAAACGTATGAAACAACAGTTCCTTCCTAAAACCAAAGACACTGGAATTTTCACTTTTTTCACATGTTTTGTTAACTTCTAGAATCTGCCACTTATTTTTCTTTAAGGTAGCAACGAGGGATATTTTTTATCTGCGAGTTCAGTTATTAGTGTAACTTTAGTGAACCACTGGTCTACGGTTCAATTTTTCCCGGTGTTGACTATTGAGCTTTCCATCCTACGAACAACAACTGCGCATTTATTACTGACAGCAAACGAAAAATCCAGTCACTTGCAGCATAGATCACCATATGATAAGTGTAATGGATATTCTAATCAAAAAGGGCAAAAATATTATTACGGGTTTTTTACGGGTTTATATTTTACGGGTTTGCAGGATATATATTGTCGAAAACTGCAACGACCACGAAATGCTTCCAATTTTTTATCTAGTGTGACATTATCACCGAGAGAATAGAATTTTTGGCTGTTGGCGAAAAAGTTTTCTAAAACACCTCGTACAGATGTAAGTCAGTCCAGTTTTTCCCTCCACCCCTTTGTCTCCCTGTTATGAAACAGAACGCACCTGATCAAAAAGAGGTAGTGTCTTAGTGACATGGTTTGTTTAAATGTTTCTATACCACCTCTATTGGTATCCCAAAGAGTTTCCAAATTCAGGCGTGATCCATGGTATACACCTCCGAGACATAACTGTTGTGGTTACTTACAACCACTGCCATATTTTTATTTAATTTAATTTAAGAAATATTTTATTAATCTTTACTCATTTAATATTAAAATTCATATTCTAAAATTATTTTATTTCTTTCCTTTTAAACCTTCCCCTATAAGCTTTTCTTTCTTACGTAACATTTTAAAATGATAAACATTACGTTTCATTTTAACCCTAGATCTACCGGGAATTTTATTCAAGTTTTAATAAAACGTTCTACACCAGAATTTTTATTTAAAACTATTTAACTTATTTATTTACCTTATTTTTGTCTGGTTTATATACTTAGTTTATTTTAAAGAAATTTCTGGTTTGAATGAATATTTTGTATGTACCTGTCGGGTCCAATGGACCCGTCTGGTAGACGGAGGGTTAAAATGATAAACATAGTTTTGAAATCTGTACTTCCGGTAAAAGAATTCTCTGGAACTTTCTACAGGCTTCTATACAAGATATCATTTCCTTTTGTAACTCCTCTCCTTAGCTAATAAAATTCAAATCAGTTTAATACGTAATTTCAAAAATTGTAACACTTTACTACTATTTGTTATCTTATCTTAAAGAAATCTACAAATGTTAATCTAAAGAAAGCAGTTTTTCGTGTCCTTTTGCATTATAAGTTATGCCAACCATGCCAATTGGCGTCTTTGTTGTTACGGCAACCCCGTTTCCCCTAGCAACGCTGAGTGTGCGCGCTGTCATTATGGTTCTGATTACAAACACAGAAAGGTTTGCCACCTTGCCCTTCTGCAAAATAAAAGAATCTTGTTCGTGCAGCGAAAATAGTAAAAGTGAAAGAATGTTTTATTTTAAATTAAGATTGTTTTGATCGGCTGCATGATTTCTTCTGTTTGCGGTATGGATGATAACAGTTCAACGGAGATGCAACGACGATTCTTCAGTAATAATTAGTGGGTAGAATCCTACTGGTTGCTTAGTGGCATGAGCTATTATTATTTTTTCATTCGGCTGGTGCTTTTTTCGGATTTTTGAATCGATGATAAAAATCATCTAAATGCTTTGTCTTTTTTTAGACGAGTGCCTCCACACTCCCCGAGAGAAATATTATTATATTTTCTCATGTTATGTGCTTGTGAAAAACATCGATTGTTTATTATTAATCATAAAAAATGCATCTATTAATAAGAGATATCTTCTACGAATGTTTTTTTTTCAAGAGAATTACTTTATAAATAAAGAATTTTCAAGCTGAATTTCAGTAAAGTCATTTTATTTTGCATCCACCACTATTTTTGTTTTTCAGATCACTTCAGGTAACATTTTTTGTTTTTATTTTCTTTTATATCTGCATATTTATTTTAACGAATCATTTTTAAAATGATTGTCATGTCGTCCTGGTCTTTTGTGGCTACAATTCAGTGTACTCTTTGATCACAAGTTAAATTATTGGAATATTAATATTATTTCAGAGCTACAAAAAAAGTATGATGATATCCTTTCGCATTTTATCATTCAGCCATCACAATAACAAACCGATGAAAGCTTTCATCTAGATGATATCTGTCAAACGAGCATGTTTGGCTCGAGTGAATTCAACGTACACACGACGATCAACGTACTGGTTAGTCCATTCTACTTTAGAGTTGAGAATTGATTCATGAATGAAAACTACCAAAGAGTCTAAGATCTTCTCAGCTGTCTTTGCCACCTCAATGACACCTGGTAAGTATACCAATAAATTGATTTTGCTGGTTTTCTTTCAGTTTGATGCTGGACGTATGATCCAACGATAGTAATTAACAATATCTTTCGTTTTCCTTAAGATAGGCTATGTAGTATGTATCATTATCGGAATTTTCGTCTTCAGATGAGGAATCAAATTCGGCTTACTGCATTTCCGAATCGTCGTCCAGCACTTGAAGATCTACTCCAATATTAATATTAGATGAAGCTCAAAAATCCTTCTCTTCTCTCGAATCATCATCAAAAATATTCTATGAATTTCCTTCAACTCATTGAGGTTATTAAATTCGAAGGTTTTCCTTTTCGAATCCATTCTAGAATAAAAATCACAGGGTAAACAAATTAAGTCGCGTTGCACCTACTGGGTGATTATAATATTCCTGCATTTATTTTAGTCTTCTCCATTTTCTCAATCATCTAAAAGTATCGTAGTAATTGCAGAAAATAGGACAAAAACAGGGAAATATATAATTCATAAACATATTACATCAACAATACTTACGCCGATGATCACGTTACACCTGTGGGATTAACGGAGCAGCCAGAATTTTTCCCCAGCATGTTCGAATTCGGCAGTACAGTGGCATCTGAAAAATGAGAAGTGAAGGAGATAACATGAAACCACTCCCACGGAAGCATCTTTTGATGACAGATGATTGGAAAGTGAAGTAGGGCTGCACCTGTGAGGTGCGCGCGACTAGCGGAATGTTAAACAATATTTAACTAGTTATCACCTGAGAACGGCTTACAAAAAAGTATCAGATTTTATTATACTGTAAGGATATCAGACATTTAGTGTCGCACATCGTACGCTAATAAATAAGTCTAATCATTTCAAACACTGTTGAAATTTGTAACTTCTGATGAATTATACATGCATTTTAAATGTTTATTTGCTGATTGTTTAAACATATTCATGCATACTACATGGAGTAAGCCGTGCCGGGACTCGCTGTTAGCAGGAAACGCTAACATATTATTCGTATGATTTCTATAAAGTACCATCATTCAAAAGATTAATGTCACGTTTCCGTGGCAATTTGGCCATTTCTTTACAAATTGGTATCGTGTAAGTGACATTATTTTTGTTTTTGTGAAGACAATATACGAAAGAGAAATTTGATTTTGATTAAGCAGTCCTTTTCTTCTGAAAACACAAATGCAGTCAAAACGCAAGAATGTCACGTGAAGAATTAAAGGACATATGTACTGTTGAAAAGACATTTATTGATGGTTTGGTGAATATTAATGCGGCCGTACAAGCAGAAACATTACGCCTGGTTCTGGATAATAAATTGAGGCATCAACTCTAGAAAACATTACAAAAATCCACCATATTGTTTTGGATGACTGCAAAATGAAAGTGAATCAGATAGCCGAAATATTAACGACATAGACAGAATATGTGATGAATATTTTGGATTAAAATTTGAATATAGAAAAATCCTTGTGCGAAATGGTTGGTGCGTTTCCTAACAATACACAAAAAGAAAGGTGCCGATGTTTCAGAGAGTAATGTGACGATATATCTGCGTAATCTAAGTGTTTTTTTAAGACTAGGGGGCTCTGCTCCCTACGAGCTACGCTCGTCAACCCCCGTTCAGACCCCACCGACTCTAACAGCACGCTAATTTGATCGGCTTTAAAAAGATTTCGGAAGATTGAATTATAATTTGAATGTGACAGTTACAATCTGAAGTAATTTTCACCAAACTTTTCTTTTCTTTTTAATATTCACGTAAAAATATTTTTGTTAGAAATGAAATATCTCGATCATCTTAAAATATCAAATAAAGGTCTCGCGCAGTTTTTAAATTTAAACTGTTTTGAAATATTATTTTTTGTTCATTTTACGTAATAAGGGTAATGTGACGTAAATGTGACGTAAATTCTCCTATTTAAGACTTCTAACCCATGTTAATGAATTTATTCTTTTACAATATTCTTTCTCTTTTAAAATTCACGTGTAAATATAGTTTTTATGACGTAATTTTCAATGAGTTCCTGCGTTTTATATTTTCTGTTTATAACAGTCACGTGTAAAATAATTTTTTAATTTGAAGCAAACATTATTGTTTGCGTTGTTTATACAGTTGGCAACAGTTTAAATTAATACAACTTTCTAAAATATGTAAAAAATATCTCTAGAAATTCTGAAAATTTGAATTTAAAATAGAATAAAACCTCAAAAAATGAGTCAAATTAAAAAATTAAATGCAGTCTGCACACCGGCAAATTCTGACGCATAAAATGATCTGAAAATGATTGTAATCCTATGTACAATTTTTGCTCCTATAAAACTTTTTTAATGGAACGATTTTGTCCACCTTTGGCATTAAATATCTGTTAAAATAATTCTTCAATTTGAAAACTGTCTGCATCACCTCATTTATCAAACATTTCTCTATAATACTACCGATTTTCATATTTTTGTATGCAACAGTTTTTTTAATATTAACGAAGAAAGGCCATGCTTAATCATTCAAATTGGATGCCGATATGCCGGTAATATCTACGCAGATTTTCATTGGTCCATTTCCAAATCAAACCTTTTTTTTTTACATATAGAAGGATTTGTAAATCTAGATAAAACATAACTCCATCCCCACACAACTGAGTCCAATAGGTTGAATGGCCTGAAACAAATGAAATTCGCCCAAAGAGACCAAAGGCGCAACAATTACCTACAAAGTGCTTAGCCAGTTTTTTTTGTATGTATGAGGTATAATATTTATTACTTTCTTGAGGGTGAAAAATAGTCACAAGAGAGTATTTTGCAAATTATTGGATCATTTAAAAAAAGAAAAATAAATAAAAAGGTCGCATAGCGAGAGGAAATGCTATGCGACCGTTCCGTTGCTTTTTTTTCAAAAAGCAACGCAACGGTATTCTCTCGATCTGTCCCCCAGAAGCTATTATCACTGTTCCATATTTATTAGGCGGTTCTAGAGAGAAAGAAACTGGCGTAAACTAAGGATGTCGAATGCGAACCTGATGCTTACCTCGGATCCCTTTAGGAATCATACTATATCTCTAGTACTCAAAACCAAATTCGTTTTAAAATTTCTCGACCACAGGGTCTCTCTCGGCCATGTCACTGTTCACTTCGGCGTAACTGACAATGAGCTGGCTGAAACACTGGCCAAAGAGGCCACCTCACATCCAAATGTAGATCTCCCTCTTGCTATTCCCCCATCCCATGTTCGCCGCTTCATTAAGAGGAACATTTTTCCAGACTGGCAACTCTTATGGCATGCCGCATGTGAAGGCAGGCACTCCTATTCCGTAATCCCAAAAGCCTCATACAATCAATTAGCTTTTTTCTTTTCCACATCAGTTGTCCTTTTCGGTCATGCATCATTCAGGACATACCTAAAATATTTCAAACGGTCTGGCACGGACCTCTGCTAATGTGGGGCTTTTTAGTCCCGAAATCATTACTATTTCTTCTGCACACTCACAAAGGCCAGGAACCTTAGGTACCCAAACCCCTGTCCAGATATTGGCTTTAAAATATCTTATCCCACCTAAGACTTCTCGCCATTTGGCAGAAGGTTTTCGCTTCCTGATGAACCTAACCAATCTTACCTCCGAGCTATTATGCATCTGCACTCCTGATACCCATCTGTTGTCGCATTAGAGCCTTTATCTAGCATCTGGCAGTCCTAGCGTCCCTTGTCGCGCATCAGCAAGTCTCCGTCACACATACGATCTCGTCGACATGGTCCTGCCTAATAATACTATCCTCAAGTTTTCTTCTTTTATCTGTGGATTTTATCTGGATCATCAACCCAATGCTGTCTATCGTGAGGGAGATTTGTTCTTCGGCGGCTAGTTTATTGCGTGGTTTTATGTGCTAATATAATTTTTTTTCGCATGTACAGTCGTGGAGATAAAAGTAAACACCCCCTACTAACTCCTCAACAAATTACCGTAGAAAAATGTTACTGGCATCGAACGATTGGAAATAAAGTCTACTTTTAAATGATGTATAAAAAATTTGCTTAGGGGGCCATTTACATATTAAAACGAACAATAACTTTGTTTTTTCAATAGCGGTACTCAATTCTGATAGCATAAATGAATTCTACACTATTTAATTAGCCTAAAAACAAATTTTTATGCAGTTCCTACCATAAGTTTCCGAGAAATTAATTAATTTAAAATGAGCGTATTTTAAGAGCTGTATCCAAATTGAAATTCCGTACTCGATTGTTAACCGAGAGACCCTCCTTCTTTATCAAGGCACCTTAAGCGTCACTCAAGCAGTCAATGAAATCTACTAGATTACAGGACAGTATAAGAAATTTCAAAATATCTAGTCACTTCTATCATAGACATCTTCTATCATCAAACCATCATTTTGCTGTTTTTTAAGCATAATTTGAAAACTATTTGGATGAAAAATGTGAAATTTTGTATTTCCGTAAAGCAGGACTTAATAAATCTAAATCAATTAAAAAAATTGTAGGTTGCAATTCATATTTTTTTCGAATATTAATTTCATAATTCGTGTCATAAAATTTAAAAAAATTTCAAATTCAACGTATTTATGTTTGGGTATATTAGAGTTATTGTTACACAAAAAATAGCACATTAAGAGAATAATTTCAGAAGATATAAATAAAAATATGGAAATGTAATTTAACATTAGAAGCACTAAATATTGAATGGTTATCATTCAAATGACTTGAAATTTGGAGTCTAAGCATAGTTTGAATCGAAGATTTGAAATATCTCGTTAAAATTGGGTATTGCCATTGAAAAAAAATGAAGTTGGTGTTCGTTTTAATATGTAGATGGCCTCCTAAACATATTCTATATACATCATTTAAAAGTAAACTTTATTTCCAGTCGTTCGGTACCAGTAACTTTTTTCTACAATAATTTGTTGAGGAGTTAGTAGGGGTGTTTACTTTTTTTTTTCCACGAATGTACCTTCTCTGTCCGAGGTCTGGAATTTTCTGTAGCGGATCCCCAAATGCCTGGTATCCACTACCGGGTGGAACAAACGAGGTTTACACCGAAACCTAGCAATCTGGTATTCTTGCTCCATTTAGGCATAAATAAATAAATATATCAAAATTACCCAAATGCTACAGAGCCATTAGTGCAGTAGAAATAAGGGAAAAAACCTTTACGTGGAACTAATTGGAACAAAAAATGATTCTCGTTGTAAATGTTAATTAACAGTCTCCTAATGAACATTATAAAAATATATAGTCGTGCTGTTGCGTATAATGCGTTTTTTTACGGCATTTTGCGCAAACTTCTTGAAAAAAAATGAAAAATTAAAAAAAATTGCTAACAGCCATGTGGGGTATCAAATTAGAGGAAATTTTGAGCTGAAAAGAACATGATATTTGTTTTTAAAAGTAGCAGAAAATAAAAAATAATGGCGAAAAATATGAAGAATTTTGAATCTTTGAAAAAAATCATTTTATTAAAAAAATTCAAAAATTTGAAATAAATACACAAGAAAACGGATTTAATTATATCTATAAAATCATATTTATGTAACCAAATTCTAATATCCTCTTCATCTTCATCTAACTCAAAGCTGTCTCCTGTGTTTGCACAGTCCTTTCCACAACAGTTTTTACAAACTACAGAACATAGAAGTCCATATCGGCTACATTTACATTTTGTAGTGTTACATGGATCTTCAACTGTAGTTCGGCAGACACATTTAATCATATTTAACAGTTTGTTTGGTGCTGGGTTTAAGTCTATTAGTATCGGTGTAAATTTTCCACCAACCAACTGCCAATTCCACAGTGTAGGATCAGGAGTTGGCAGATTTAGATGTTTCCATATAAAACATTGCAAGTGGACACGAAGTAGATGGTATTTCGATGCATTTTGTGTTGGAGGTAAACGAGCTATATCTAATTCTTTTTTTTTTTTTTTGCTTAAGCTATTTTCCTCATGTATTGTTCATAACGAAGCACGTTTAGGTGACTTATTTCAATGTTGCCACCATTAAGTGACACAAGAACTTTACACACATTTTCAACCAGTTTTTCCATAGAAACATCTTTGGATGATCCATAATGCATAATGATGCCCATTCGCATATTGCTTTTCGATTGAATGATTTTTTTTGAAAGCTGAAGATTTACTTTTCCCAAATAATGCACTGGTGGTGTCACATCCTGTTAATGCGTGAATAGAAAGTAAAGTTTTGAAAGCCTTCTCTCCAATAGATGATGGCATGGCTTGAATGTCACGAACGTTATCAGATTATCTCGCAGAATGCATGAAAATGTTCTTCGAAGAATATGATAGTAGATATAATGGTAGGATTAATGTATCCGTGTCATCAGTTACTACAGTGACATGTTTTCCTAGGCTATTTTAAACCGGCAGGACGGACGCGAGGTGTTTTGGCACACCACGTCCGAAAACATTAGTCTGCTGTCTGTGAGTGCTTTTAATTTAATGTTTATTGATTTTTAAAACTAACGATAATTTAACATTTCATTTATCATTTTTCACGGGAAAGAATGTAATTATCATGAATTTCACTAACAGACAGAATTCTAAAGTTTCTTTTCATATTTATGCCACTTAATATGTTTGGTGTGTTCTGACGCCCCATGCCCGTTCTCGTGTTACGTTTCATGGCGCGCATCCTGCTGGGTTAAAGCTTCTCTGATTATTACAGTGTCAGCATTACCTTCTGCATGAATGACAGAATGACCCCTTTCTTGAAAATAATTCCCCAGCGCATTGGTAAAACATTGTTTGTTTGAAGAGTTAGAAAGAAATTTGTTTTTCTTGAAGATGTGGGTGAATTTTCATCAAAGAATACTACAACAGACGACTGCTTCATGCGTAATCTATGCTCCATATCTTTTATATTTGGTTTTTCATACGCATCAAAAACAATTGTCACTTTTCCATACCTTCTGTTGACATACTATTCGTATTGCCTTCTGGCATCGCTAAATGCTGCAGAAGCGGACCATGGTAACTGGTGAATTAATGCGCCATCCTGAAGAAGGTAGTGAGAAGTTTGCTGGGAATATGACCGGTGTATTTCATTGACATTCATGCTATCTAGTGTGTGTGCCAATGCTGATTTATCCGTTTTCCTCATTTGTTGGGTACCATGATCAAATAATAAAGTTAGTAGAAGGGATAACACGTAATTGAAAAACTCTCTTGTACCTTGAGCGCTATTATTCAAGCAGATACAAGCAACGATCCTCTGTTTTAAAAAACAAGAATCTACACGGAGAATCTCACCAGCAATAACAATTCCATTTCTCGATGCTTTCATGGTTACTGCTTGGTCTGACTTCAATAAAGTTTTACCTTTAAAAAGCTTACCGCTAAGTTTATCTTGAATGCAATGATGCAATGATCTCCAATGATGTCAGCATTTTCTGCAGTTACTTTGTTTTTACTATCTATAATTCCATTTAAAATATTCCATAAATTAGTTGAAGTAGCAGTAAATGGATTGTGGTCTATAAAAAATTGCATTACTTTTTTCATATCTTCGAAATCTCTTGCCATCAATGCATCAGTTAAATCAGTATATTGTTCACTGCCAATACGTGAAACATTGGTCAGCAAACTCATTGCACATGCTACTTCACTACATCAAGAATGGCTCAAAATCCAAGTTAGACGTTGATTTTCATTCATACATCCCCCGTGAATTATACCAGAACGACTTTTAGTGCATTTCATGAGTTTTTGCGCAATGTGCATATCCGTCAAACACCAGACCACTTCCTGTTCTTTCTTCGTACAGTAAAGTGACCTTCATTCAGCATTTTTTAGAGTTCTGGTTTCATTGTTTTCAGTTTCTGCATTTGTTAAAGGTATATTCTTGCGCATTTAGCATAATTGTTAAGAGCTGAAATCGCAAAAAAAGGTAGAATATGCACAACTGCCTGTAAGTGCATTTCAAAATTTCCTGATCACTCAGCTGAAATAAACGTTTTTACAGTATTCACCATGTTCAGATACAACAGCCAAAGTTTAGCAGTACGGCTTTGTGATTTAAGAAGGGTCTTTCTTTCATGTATTAGTATTGAAAATGTGTGAAGATCAGGATTTGAAATAACTTTTTCTGCCTTGATATCACCTTTGAGCACATTTTGGAAAAGGTGAATAAATTTTTCAAGATTAAAATTGTCATTTTAGTCCATTTCAATTACTTCACCTGCAGTGCGTTGGCTTTTTGATTCAATCGCTCTAAAATCTGAATTTGTAGTAACTTTAAGTGGCAGGATGCATTTCAATAAATCAGCGACAATTAAACCAGTGAGAAATGAAGAAATTAGGAAATGTCATCGAAGAGCATGTGAATATGCTTTACCTTTTAAGGGGTCTCAGGAATCTTAAAATTGGAAAAAATGAAAAAAAAGACCATTTTCAACATTTAATATCTTAAAATGTATTTGATTTTAAGACACAATTTTAATTGGAATAAAATATATAAGTATGTTCTATCATTTCATGTATTTAAAAAACTTGCAGAATTAGCATTTACAGGGGGCTCCAAACTATTAGACATTTTTCGAGCAAAAATCGGCATAACAGCTTACGCGCACGATTTACAAAAGAAGTGTTGCAACTAGAATAAAAATTTTGGTACCTACTTATACTTCAAATTATGATAATTACCCTGAATCTAAATAAATTTGTATTTAAAGCTTTGTTTATAGTTTTAATACAAAGTTGTATTTAGCTAATGCAAAATTAAGAAAATTTCATCAGTATAATCACCTAAAAAATATTGTTTTGAACAATAAAAATGAAATTTTAGGTTCAGTTTATACACACTGACCTGAAACATATGTTTTGAAAATTTCATGAAAAAATATTCATAAGTTTTTGAGATATCGTGCGGGTTATGCCCAAAAACGTCATTTAGAGAAAAATGGCTTCAAAGTTTCCGAAACGACGCTTCAGCTATTGAACGTGTATAAATGTAAAAGCCATAACTTCAGTTCTAATAGGAATTTCAAGGAAACAATTATATCAAAATATTCAGAAAATATAGGAGTTTAACATCTAAAAAATTTAAAATTTCGAAAAGTTTAAAGCTTTAAGAGTCCTGAGACCCCTTAGCATATGCGGTACAGAATTTTCATCATAAACTGTCTGTAGGGATACTTCTATGCCCGACTCAGCCATCAATCCTACGTAATCTTTAAAACGTACTTTTTGAACCTGCGACTAAAGGAATGGCGCATTCGCGCTAGTAGGAAAGTTGAACATTTGCTCATATTTAAAACTTTTACTATTAGATTTTTCTTTGACATGCGGAAACATGGAACATTTAAATAAATGCGGAATACGCGATACCGGTCCTTTGGAAAATTGGAGATAAGTGTTTGATATCGTACCTTTCGTAATGAATAAATTATTTAGAAATTATAAAAGTTGATTAATATTTGCTATATATATAATATTGCTATATATATACGATATTGCTATAATAATTAATGTTGCAGTTTGAATTGTCACATAACAATATCAGGTACATGTGTAATGTAATGTAGTAGAGTTACATTTATCATTTTTAGGGTTTCGTTCATCTGACGAAACCCTATTCGTCTCGCTCATCTGTCTGTTTGTCTGCCCGTCACAGAGCCCGTTCACAGAAACTGTATATGTTGGAGACTTGAAATTTTGCATACTTATAGCTGAACACCTCACATCAAACCACAAATCCTAAAATTTTGAAAAAGTCTTATACTTAACCCTCTGGGTTTCAACTTGTTTATTTTAATCTTTTTGTTCTAACTGAGCCCCTAAATAAGTTGAAGGCCTATAGTTTTGCATACTTATAGCTGAACACATCGCATCAAACGAGAAATCCTAAAATTTTGAAAAAATCTTATATTTAACCCTCTGGGCTCTAACTTTTGCATTTTAATCTTTTTGTTCCAACTGAGCCCTAATGAAATTGAAGAAATAAATTTTGCATACTTATAGCTGAACACCTCACATCAAATGGCAAATCATAAAATTTTGAAAAAGTCTTATATTTAACCCTATGGGCTCTAACTTGTGTATTTTAATCTTTTTGTTCTAACTGAGCCCCTAATTAATTTTAAGACTTAATTAAGTTGAAGATATCTATATCTATATATATATATATATATGTGTGTGTGTGTGTGTGTGCGTATGAGTATGTGCGTATCAGTGAGTGCGCATAGACAGATACAAAAAAGTTTGATTAGTTATATATCACTTTTTTATAATAAATTTATCGTGAGAGAACCTAAGCTGATGAATTTAGTGAAATTAATAATGTAGTTTTTTGTTCATAAATTCTTAATGCATGAAACCTACATTGAAAAACGAATTTATTCTTATAAAGTGTTTTTGTTACTCTATTTTTGATAACAACGTTTTACAGAAATAAATACTTAAAAATATCTATTTTGACATTGTTAATCAAACAAAATGTTAACGTACATATGATTTTTGTCCTGAATTAGTCATAAAAGGGATAATAAATTCAAATTAATATTACTTATTCATAATCCAAAAATAAATTTAAGTAATTTTCCAAAACTGCTAAACTAATCCTCATACATTTTTTTTCTTTTTACTAATCACCGTAAAAGACTTTGAAAGGGAAAGTATATACAATTTCGAAGGCGAAGAAATTGTAAAGCATATTCTCTTAATTTTATTAGAATTTTGTAATCTTGCTGTTATTTCACCATACACATTATGAACTGCTACATACATAATTCGGAATAAATGATAAGTACAAAAAGTACTATTTTTCGCAGTAATTGCATTCGATTTTATCATTTATGCATATGTATGAGATTATATTAAAAAGTTGGCGGATATTGTAACAGTAAATGTAACTTATTTCTCCTTTCAAAAGAAAATGTATTTTTCCAATGTATTTAAGCAGAAATAAATCCGTAAATGCAACACAAATTAATAAGAAATAGCAAGAACATAAAAAAATCTTATTCCTGGTTAATAAGAAAGTTATATGAAATCTAAACAATAGAAAAAATGCATAGCATCTTACCGACATTTATTAAGAAGGTGCGAGGAACATATTACTTTAAAATGTTTAATCGTGGACTTCATTTTCAATGTTTAATAATATGACGAAAGAACTTGTTAAACACATAAACGTAAAAACACATTATATATACATGTATGATGGACATATAGTAAAAATATTTGCGTATTATTATTTTCACGTAAATTGCATTTAATACTTTTGCAAAAAGAAATAAAGTGTTACAAATATTTTTTAAGAACTCGCTTTTATTTCTTGAAAATATTTTCGCAGAGGAAGAAGATTTAAGAAAACGTTTTTGCTACTAAGGATTTTTACGTTGTCGAAACTTTTGCGTGCCAATTAATCTGATCTATGTGTGATGGAAATTTTATTTATCTTTATAAAATATTCTTCTCTATATTAAAGTAGTATAGAATACGAACAAGTAACTTATTTGTCTGAAAGGAGATATTTTTTTCTATACCGATTTTGAGGAAATGTAAATTATAGTATCATACGTTAAACTCTGTAATAATCATATATTGATATTGCAATATTTTAAAAACTTTTCTTCTTAAGGGAATGATCATAAATTTTTATTTTGTATTTCCACTTTTGTCTAAAGTTCTTGAAAACGCTCTTTATTTCATCTGATAAAAATATAAGAATTTTCTTATCATTTCCCTATTCTTTAAATTGAATTTTGTTTTCAAAAATGAATAGATTTTTTAGAAATTTGTTAGTTTGTTTTGGCTAGTCTAGAGATTATTTTTGCTTTGGAATATAAAGAAATATTTCAAGAATACAGAATTTTTAAAATAAAATGTATAAATCAAAATATATTATTATTTTTAGAATATGTTCGATTTCTAAATATTATTTTAAATAATGCCATATATTATGAAACATTTTAAAAAACTTTGAGAAGGAAAAGGGACCTTCAAATTCATTTTTTTAATTGCATCTTATATACCATACAAGGGCACACTATATGCATTATAGCATATATTTATCACACAAGAAATTAAAAAAAAATTTTTTGGAGAAAACATAGAATGTTCCTGGAAATGAAATCGTTATCAAGAACTTTCAAACTGTCCCAACCACACTCCATATCAATTAAAATCCCCAATATTTATTATGCCAGTTTGGTTTACATATACAAATAAAGCTTTGCATACTTTTTTGAAACAAAATATAATTGGAAAAGTTAAAGGTAGTTGAGTGCAGAAAGATGATGCAAAAATGTTAAACATTTAATAAAATATAGAAGATATTTTCTTCCTTTCCTTTATATTCAAATATATAAAATTCGATGCACAGTTTTATTTAAATAAGTAAACCAAACTAGCACAAAAAATATTGGGGATTTTAATTGATATAAAGTGAGGTTGGGACATTTTGAATATTCTTGATAACACTTAAAATATTCAGAAAAACGCCTTATGTTTCTCAAATAAAATATATATTTTTTAATTTCTTGTGTGATAAATATATTCCATAATATATATAGTGTGCCCATGAATAGCATTTAAGATACAATTAAAAAAATGAGTTTGAAGGTCTCTTCTCCCCTTTAAACTAATGAACTTAAAATATGAGATTCTCTGAGGAAAAAAAATATTAAATACTCGAAAAATAATATATATATATATTTTGTTTTGTAGGTTTGAACCCTTTTAACGTGTAATTTATACCACGAATTTTTTTTTACTCTCAATATTTAAGTCATATATTTTACAATATAATTGATATGCAATGCATTTAATTAAGACTTATGGGCTGACATTAAATTCATATTTACCAGCAATTACGCATTTTTAATACCATTTTTCAAAATAGCAATTTTCACCTTATTTAATTGCCTAGTTTTGCGATTAAATCTTCCAAAATTTTCTATTTAAAATAGAGGTATATAACATACGTGATCCTGGGTATCTATTTATTAAGACATATATAGTCAGATTGACAATTGTGCTCGATCAATTTTTCTTCTTGACATGTTGTTCGCCTAGGAATATATCTTGTTATACTACACAAAATAGAAGTTGCTATCCAACATTTACTTTATTCATAAATTTTAACGGGATGTAAAAATAAAACTATAAAAATAAAATAAAACTCTACTTTTCGATTAAATCTTCAAAACAACACTTGGGAGTCAAACTTTCTAAAAACACAAATCGTCAGGAAACGCATCGTCATAAGCGTTCGCTACATCGTCAAAAACTATATATAAACTAGCAGAAGCAATAAAAACTTAAAAATCCCTTAAAAAAAACTTCAGCGACGCTACCTGTTATTGAAAATAACACAAATGTTGACGAGGATTATTGCATAAACGTGGTAACATCAAAATTCTTTCAAAATTCTAACCCAGATTTTTGGAATAAGAAATTAAAAACTATAGTTACACATCTCTATGTTCCTTAAACGAATTTCTACAGATTCACGAATAACTGCTTTAAGCGGAACATCTTGTATTCAGATAATTTTAAAAGGATTTTTGAAGTTTTTGTTTTTCTTCCTGTTTAAATATAGTTTTTGAAGATGTAGCAAGTATATTGTTTCCTGCCGATTTGAGTTTTTAGAAAGTTTGTCTTTTGAGGATGGTTTTGAAGACTAAACCAAAACGTAGATTTTTATTTTATTTTTGGGGTTTTATTTTTACATCATATTTAAATTTAAGAATAAAGTATACGTTAGATAGCAACTTCATCGATTTTACAATGTAGAGTCCTTAATTATTATATCTTGCTATTGTCATTAATTGATATAATGCCTGATTTAAGAAAAAATATAAACGCATAAGAAACAACAAAGAACATTCTGGAATGAAAACGGATAAAAAATGTTTTCGCTACATATCTGCACCTAATTTCAAGAGTACATTTGAAAAAATTCCTTTTAGAAAGAATTTAAGAAATTAGAGAAATTTATTTTATTTAGAAAAGAATTTAGAAGCCTTATTTGCGTTTTCATTGAAATTTCAAGATTAGAGTGAATATAATGTACTATCTCCAAGTTAAGATTCTTTTTTTTTATATCATTAAAAAAATTTAATGAGCTTGTCAAATAGGTAAAAAATGTAGTAAACATCTTAATTATCCGAAAAAAAACAGGGTCTCTGAACAGTCTCAAAAATTTCTTCAGTTCTGGAAAATGGTAAAATGATCAAGTCTCTGAAAAGAAGACCATGGGAACAGCGTCATAAACAAGATTTCGCCTGTCTCCCCAATTACATCGATCTCCTTAAGAGTTTTTTACATTCTTGGGGAAAATTTAAAGACGTCTCCTGGTCAATCTTTTAAAGTGTCGTGGTTGTATGTTTTCTTATATAAGGATAGAAATATCAGTTTAGAGCAAATTATAAAGATACAACCACAAAATCGAATTTAAATAATACCCGAATTTTTTGTCATAACTTTAAAGATTACATTAGGTAGTTTCGTTTTGCACTTTGACGTGCTGTAAGACATTAAAAAGCTTCCATATTTATTTTTTATGAAAAAAAATATTTCGCAAAAAGTACTTTATTGGTGTTTAATTCGCCAATAGTATATTGCTAAAAAATGTGCTCTGTATTTACCAATAAAGTTTTAAAATTGTATTCCGGAATCCAGTAGTGGTAAACCAAGACACATAAAAAGTTTGGTCAATAAATACATGTTTCATTTAAGCAGAGTCATTATCAGCTAGTTATAAACAAAAATCTGTGAAAGATGTATTGGATCATACTTCTCTGTAAAGCTGTGCGTGCAGATATTTATGTAAACGGAGAGTTTCTATTGCGTCAAAATTATATGGCACCGCAAGTATGTACATTTTTGCTTATTTTGTCCTTTCGTGTAAAGAAGAACTAAATGTGTAGCACTGGTTAGCATTTAAACTTTATTTCTAGTTAATATTATGTATTAGGTCTCCAAGAAAATTCTGTCGTTTTTATGTTCTTACACGCCTACTTTTTAAAAATGTTGATTTCTTCATTGGCACCACTTTTTTGAAATGGTAAAATTCCGTTTGTTTTCACCTTAATGTCAAATGTGAAAACTATGGGAATTTTACCATTTCAAAGAAGTAGGGCTAATGAAGACATCGGAATTTTTAAAAAGTAGGCGTGAAAGAACTTTAAACGACAGAATTTTCTTGGAGATCTAATATATGGAAGACTGTGAAATTCAAAGTCACGTGGTCATCAATTTTATCCGAAACATTTGTAAGGGAGATAAATCTTCGTTTGAGATATTTTGTTCACAAGAATAAGATAAGTACCAAATCTTAGTATACCTGTAATTTTAATATTTTTACCCATACTGTTTAGCAATCATTGAATAGATTGACACGCACATCAATTGAATAGATTCACACGTACATCATCACTTTTGTTCTTTTTATTTTTCTTTTATAGAATTTTTTTCATTAATTAATCCAATTTTGTATCTAAAAGTTTATAATTTGTTTAAAACTGAGCGAAATTTTTCAGAATGTTTCACTTGTGGAAAATGTTAAAGTGCTTTGGAGTATTATGTGATTTAATACATTTTTTTCTATTTAAATATAAAGCATGTTAAATAAAAAATATATTAATTGCCAAAAATATGATTGCCAATAATAAGCAGCCTGAACGTAAATTTGATTCGCAAAAATACAAACATTATACTATTCAATATATCCCAAGCTTTTTTTAGAAATTAAAATATAGTTTTAAACCTTTCAATATCTACTTAGTAGCAAAACAGCACCGAAATAGAAGAATATCATTTGCGCTAAAATTGATCCAATTAGTTTTGAGAATTACTCTGGGGTGTATGAAACACTATTTATTAGAGCAGACGGATCAATCAGTTACTACATTGGTATGTCTAGCAGGAAATTTAAGTATAGAAAAAAGGAGCATATAGCTGATATTAAATATAATAGAAAAACCACAGTGCAAGCAAGATTTTATCAAAAAGAAACCACCCAAGTAAATTTCAATAATAGAAAAACAATTTTACCGTCCAGTCCTATCCATCCTTATAAGAGAAACCGCAGAGATTGTAACGTGCAAAAACTCAATATGTAACGATGCAGCATCATTTCACTTACCAAATATATGGCTTGAGCTACTCAATGAGTATGAAAAAAAAATAAACATCTACATAAAATAAAAGTGTAACGTGCATAATATGAAAGAATACGTGGAAAACTGAATGATGGCGTGACATAGACCGTGCAAATTTAGAATAGCTTTATTTATTTGTTTTTGAAAATGACTCGGGGTGAGTCGAAACATGTCAACAGTCGAAATAAACGTATTTTTACTGGTTTTAACGTTTTAATTTACACCTTTTAGCATTTGAAATTAATACATAAATAATCAATCAGCTAAATTTTGCCACACCCCACACACGTGAAATCCATCCTTTTTCCATTTGCCCCTATAGCAAGGAAAATCTAAACACATTATTACTATCTTTTTATGTTTTCGACATCTATTTACTATGAATTCATAATAAGATAATTTAATTCATTAATTAGATTACTTTCAAAATTTTCGGAAAAAGCAAGGTAAAAATTGTAAAAACAAATACTATATTATATATATATATATATATATAATAAAAAAAATCCCCAAATCTTAAGCCGCCCCCCACCCCACCCACGAATTAAAAAAACAGTTTTATGTTAATTAGAATATTGCATTATATAAACACTGACAATTTTGGGTCAATGCGAAAATTAGATTGACTTTAAACCCGATTACTGGTTTTGGACTAATACTGGCAATATCCAATGTCCAACTTCAAACTACTGGTTCTGTCAAAGTCACAAAAAGTCGCAATAAATTTCTTGGGATATGATTTCGGAAGGTTCATTCTACATTTTGTGCTATAAAAGTCTGAGGAACTCAGAAGGACTTTTATTATATATCACTTTTTATGTACAAAACTTCCTTAAAACTATGTGTTTTTAAAGAAATTCTTCTTTTTTTAATTTTGGAGATTTTTGCAATCGAAGAATCAAATTACATATGCAATTTAATGTTGTTTCAGAGAAGTGCAAAGAAAAATACGACAAACTATCTCAAAAGGTCATAGTTAGGGTGTGAATGCAGCGAATTTGTCTGAAATTCACGCAACAGTAGAAAACGCTCAAAACTCCTAACTTCACATAAGCAATGCGAATTCATGTGAGCTTATAAAACCAAAATATTAAATAATATAAATCTTCAGATCTTTCTAAATACTGTGGACTTTATTTCATTTTGAAATAGGAAACTTCGATTTTCTGATTTTTGGCCACATAATAGCGATTTGGGACCACTCTGCGCTGCAGTAATTTGAGATGACTTAACATTAATGAACGACAATTGCTGGCCACATTGTGCTCACTTGGTGGATGGTTATCTTTTCCATGAAGGAATTATACGACTGAAATGGGCAGCTTGTTCTCAGGACTCGAACGAAATAGAGAATAATTGGACATTCTAGGCAGATGAGTTTCTGACCACCTACCACACCAACGAACTCTTGAAAAACAAGACAGGTCTCTTCCCCTGATCCTCATTAATAGCCACATTGACTCCATGCCACAAAGATGTTAAATGTTGCTGCCCGTCCGGGGAAAGAGTACTCCCTACTAAAAACAATCTCCTTTGAAAAAAAAAAACACTTTTTTTATTATTTTGCTTCATATGCACAAATGTTTTTTTTTTATTTTGTACACAAATGCTCAATTTCATTTTTTCTGGCAAACAAGTGCAATTTTATTCTCATATAGTCTAACCTGTCTCTGGGCGGGGCTTGCGGAGCTTAAGCCGTAAGGTAGCCCACCGCGCTTGGCCTGAATAATATAGTCTAACACGTCTTTAGATACTGCATCCATTATCTAAACAATTCCCCAGCCGCAAGATCCGTCCACAACGTAGAAATCCGTTAATTGATTTGAGAAGTATATAGGTTAAAAGTTTTGCTTAATTTCTCCATTTAAATCATGTATAAATGTCACTGTAAATTAATTTCCTGTTTCTGACATGGTATCCTTCGGTACATTCCATATATGTATTAAAATTTCACTTATTTTAAAAGTGCACTTTTTAAACAAATGAGTTGAAAGTTATCAATTTATCAATTTATGTTTACCTTTTTAACAAGAATCGCATTACGTATAAGTCAAAAATAAATGTAAAAAAAAGTGTTGATTTCCTTTGTAAATGGTTTAATTTTCTTGTATTTTTGTTTGTTTGAGACACCTAAAGTCTGCATGCAAAGTTCATTTTATGTCATAAATTCGAATGATTCTTCTATTGTTAGTATTTAATTACTTTTAAACATTTTCTTCTTAAATAGGGATACCATGATGACGCAGAAAAGATTTCTAAGCATTTTTGTGAGTAAAAGGATGCCTTTAACAGTAGCAATTTAAAAATTAGAGATAGGATAGGACCCCTCTATATGTATTCAGACGATCTGAACGATTACGTGTAAAAATAAAAATATATAAAAAGATTTAAAAAAAGATAGAGAATTTCAGATGCCTTATGCAAAAGACGTGAGGAACTTACGAATGTAGCCAAATAACTGTAAAATATTTATTCTTATATTGATACAGGTAATTTTCCACTTCATTAACCTCGATTTATGAACTTTAAAGAATATCATTTGTATATAAAACGAAATTTGAGTATGATTAAATATTCATGAACAAAATAAGTACTCCCATAAATAAATTTCCACGTCATTAACAGCAATATATCATCTCTGAAGGATGAATTTTGTTTACTCTTTATAAAAAGAAACATAAGAAGAAATAAATGAAAACACATTACAAATTTAGACTATATAAAATATACTTGCCCAGACTTATTACTAAAACTTCAAGGAAAATCCTCATGGAGATCATAAAACATGTTTAATGGCAACAATTCTCTACTTTTCCAATGATAATTGAAATTGAATTAGTTTACCTGATGCTGAAAGGATAAAAACGAGGTTTAAAATATTTTGATCCTTCAGCACTTTAAGCTCCAATTAAAATACATTTGGTGTAAAGATTATTCAATAAGTATTTTAATTATAGGATATTTTAGATATTATACAAAGTATTTTTCTTTACTACGTAGATATAGCACAGCCAATTATAAGAGGCTCAGTATTTTTAATGAAAATTAACTTTACAATTCTTTCAAAAATAGTTTTTATACGCAAGTGATCCACAAAATAATGTGCGTTTGGTAGTAAAAAATTCAAAAACTAAAATTTCTTCTAAACAATTATTTGTGAATTATATGTGAAGCTTACTTTACTTCTCCCCATAATCAGCACCTACATTTAGGCATCTGGCTTATCTCATCAGGAGCTTTATAATCTACATGTTGTATTAGACTGCCGTCAGTCTTGTAAGTATGACATTGACGGAAGTCTTGTCATCACTTCCCATTGTACACAGATTTTATTGTAACCAAGATGTTCTGACGCATTTTCAGCAAGCAATGAATGTGAAATGTGTGGGAAAAGTCGTCGAGGGCTCATAGCCCTCTACGGTTAATGTATACGGTCATGACCTCGACTAAAGATTACGAAAGATTACTAATATTGTTTACTGTCTGACATGCACATGATTTGAATTCGCATAAAAATTATAACCTTCAGAAAATTAAGTATTTTATTGATATACACATCTAAAAAAATCTAGGGGAACGCATGGTTTAAGTGAAATTACACAAATACTTCTAAGCAGAAAATCCACATTCAAATCAAATTTATGACGTCTCATACCAGTAAACAGATGTATGTACTGAAATCCACAATACACAAAGTTTCTTTTTATCACTGTTTTGCTCGTAGTATGAGACTATTCAAAAACTCATTGAGGAAATAAAATTAAAACATGTCTGAATCGGCTGAGTGAATTATGGCGAGATCGTAATTCTGAAAAACACAAAAGAACGTAGTGGAATCTGTTCTGTAAGCAGTGTAATATCAAGGATGTAGAATCGAATAAAAAAAGTGAGAAATGTTAGGTTGTCGGGCAACGAATGGTCGCCTACGTGCTACCACAGCAACGGATGACATATATATGATGTTAGCAGGTGGTCGAAACGGAACATACATTACTAATTATCTGAAAAGTTAGTAGAAGAAAGCAACAGGACGGAGGGTGTCAGCCAAACAGTCCTAAATAGGCTTCATCAATTTGGTTTTCGTTCACTCTTTCGATGGTCTTTTATTCCCTTGAACTCAAAACGCAGTGCGTTCCGAAGACATTGGACTGCTGAAAATCAAGATTGGAGTTGCAACATCAAGCCCTAACGCCAAGCGCTTTTCACTGACGAGTCCCGATTCAGCCTGGAAATGAGACGCCCGAATGATCTCATATGGAAAGAAATGTGCATACTAAATAATTTCACGCTCGTAGAGGAAATATCACAGTACAGACGATATCGATTAACGGTATGTGGCGGAATCAGCTTGCATGTATGTATGGGCCCACATATTATACATAAAGGCGTTTTGACGGCCCACATGTATGCAAAGAACGTAATCAGCTCTCATGTTGCACCTTATGCCGCAGCAATTGGTAATTAATTTGTTTTAATGTATTATAATTCCAGATATGAAACAGCGCGATAATTGATGAAGATTCTTTTAACGGAGAATTCAGCGTTTAGGCTTGCTAGCATGCTATCCGACCTTAAATCTGATAGAGCATTACTGGAACGGACTCGAAAGACGCACTAAAGAGAAACCAATGGTATGTTCAGTGCAAGAAATTGACGATAGCAGTTCATTAAAAAAATCAACATTTTAAGACAACCACATCGTATGTGTGAAAATCAGATGTGAGACAGTTAGGTGTTCGAGTGATTTTCACATCATAATAACAATCCTTGATCTTCTCAAATAATATGTTTTGTTTTTTACAGTTATCGAAATTGATGTCTTGAGGCATCTCTTCATGTTCTTGACATCATTTCAAAGAATTAAATTCCCCACACATGTCTTTTTGGTGTCTTGTTTTCTGTACAACGCGTATAAATATATTTGGTCTTCCTACATTATGGACATGCAAGGCATTCTGGTATTACTTTTGCATGGATTTTTTTTTTTTTTTAGTTACTTGCATATTTATTTAAATGTGTATTTTTAGATTGGTTATTTTATTTGCTGAAGCGTACATTTGAAAATATTGTTTACGATTTTGAAAAATATTTGAAGAATTTACAAAATTATTATCATAACTTTATAATTGGATATATTCGAATATTTGAAGGTTAACAACAAATAAATTTATTTAGAACATACATGCTGACAACTAAAGTGCTGTTCTACTAAATTAACTTTAAGTCGGTGTCCTATAGTGATTAACATTTTGTCTGATTGGAATAAAGTAGCTATGGGATAATCAAAGCAATAGCTTATAGTGACACCGAGCAGCAAACAGAGGAGTTAGTTTTACTATCTCAAAAACAATCCAATATATGTGAAAAAAGTTAATTACAAGAGCAAGGCTTGCTCATTTTATTATGAAATAATGTTTTCATGTAAAATTAACTTATTACAAGGCAAGAAATGTACAGTCGTGGAAAAAAAGTAAACACTCCTTACTAACTCTTCAAAAATCGTAGATAAAAGTTATTGGTACCAAGCAATTTGCAGTAAAGTCTACTTTTAAATGATGTATATAAAATTTGCTTAGTGCCCATCTACATATTAAAACGAACCATAACTTTTTTTTTTTTTAATACCAGTGCACAATTCTGACAGCATAAATGAACTCTACATTCTTCAATTAGCCTAAAAACAATTTTTTATGCAATTCTTACGATAAGTTTCTGAGAAATTAATTATTTTAAAACGAGCGTATTTTAGGGTCTGTATCCAAACTGAAGTTCGGTACTCGATTGTTGACCCAGAGAGCCAAATTCCTGATCAAGGCATCTTAAGAGCTACTCAAGCAGTCATTGAAGACTACTAAATAAGAGGATAGCACAAGTAATTTCAAAATATCTAGTCACTTTTATTATAGACGGCCCCTTTAACCATCATTTTGCCATTTTTAAGCATAATTTGAAAACTACTTGGAAGAAAAATGTGAAATTTTGGATTTCCATAAAGTGCGATTTAATAAATATAAATCCATCAAAAAAATTGTAGGTCTCAATTCATAATTTTTTCGAATATTAATTTCATAAATCATAATTCATACACTACAATTATAAAAATTGCAAATTCAACGTATTTATGTTTGGGTATTTTAGTATTATTGCTACACAAAAAAATAGCACATTTGGAGTATAATTTCAGGAGATATTAATGAAAATATGAAAATGTAATCTAAGATTAGAAGCACTAAATTTTGAATGTTTATAATTCAAAAACTTATCATTCAAATGACTTGAAATTTGGTGTCTAGGCATAGTTTGAACCGAAGATTTGAAATATCTTGTTAAAATTGGGTATTGCCGTTGAAAAAATGAAGTTTGGGTTCATTTTAATATGTAGATGGCCCTCTAAGAACATTTTATATGCATCGTTTAAAAGTAGACTTTATTTCCAAACGTTCGATACTTTTAACTGTCTTCTATTATAATTTGTTGAAGAGTTGGTAGGGGCGTGTTTGCTTTTTTCCACGACTGCACTACTTGTATATCCTATAATCACCTTTAGTACAGTACTCATTGCATGAAGAAGTGCAGCATTATAAGGCAGACACAAATTTACTAGTAATAGTAATACATGTAAGTAAGGTAGAGTGTATTTTATTTTAAAAAAATAAAATTATATATCCTCAATATGGCCACCATCATAACGCACTTAATGGTGAACACATTCAACATACTTGCCTTTCTTATTAGATTAATCTATACGTTGTTTACACGTAGGAACTTTATTAGTAATTTTGCGTCTGACTCATAGTACCTCACCTTTGCATGCAACTAATAGCGTATTTAAGCAGTAATTTTAT
This sequence comes from Maratus speciosus, assembly GCA_963932465.1. Lineage (NCBI taxonomy): Eukaryota > Metazoa > Arthropoda > Arachnida > Araneae > Salticidae > Maratus > Maratus speciosus. The sequence continues at coordinate 203,281,970 of OZ010789.1, forward strand.
ATAAAATCACATTTTCGATTGTGTATGAAGTTACTGTTACACGAAGTATTTCATTTCATACTAAATCGAGCATGATCCTCGACTTTGTAATTGACATTTTTCTCGTATATCGTAACCATGTTCGATAATAAGTGATTATCGCCGCAGTTTTCCGAGAAGTGATATCATCTCGTAGCGCTCCTAGAATATGTAGAGACACCAAGTTCATGATTATAGCTTTTGGATTTCTGAAGTTAACTGGGGTGGGCAGCACTTTAGTCGGTATTCTTTATAAATTGTATAAACGTGAAAAATCAATAATTATTCAGAAACTTTCCTTTTCATCATAAAAATATTATTCATCGACTCAATAATCAATATAGAAACTAAACAAAAACTTGCTTCCCTCAAAGCGCTTCTTTTTTCTAGAAATTGACATTCTAGATAATAAATCATATTTACGTGATGGACTACACATAATTTAGATGAAATTCTCAGGGGCGTACTCTAAATAAGAAAGAGGGATAATCTATTTCAAGAAAAACATATTAACAGGTGTGGTAGTAGAGAAAATTATTTCATTAATGTTTCTACTGCTATTAATTTTGAAACAAAAAAAAAATCTACCTTGAATACCAGTTGTAATACCAGTAACTTCTATGGATAATTTTTAAGCAAATACATGGATTATGACACTAGTTATTTTAGAATATTTCTTTGCTTTGCGTGTTTCACCACTCCTTAAAGCCATGTCAATTTTTCAATCACGATGTATATTGTAATCGTGGTGTGTTGTTTTTATATTTATTTTTTATTACTTTGAAGTTATAAGTATGTATGTATTACACAAAATATTAATTTAAATAAAATGATTGTATAAAGAAAGTTAAACTTTATGAAAGATTGGTTTTGAAATTCTTTTACTTTACATATCAATTTGAAATTCTTTCAAATTATCTGAAATTTTGTGTCGAAATTACGTTCAACGAACTTTTAATTGATATTTTAATTAAAATTTCGAAATGATAGAAGATTGGAGGATTATTATATCTGTATTTAATTTAAAGTTATGTTTCCAACAAAATTGCTTCCAGTTATTTAGTAGAAATATAGAAACTAAGATTGCCAGAGAATAAAATTTACTTTAAATATTGCAACTTATTAACTGAATACGTATAAGCACACTTTTTAGATTAATTGCAAACTTTGCAGCAAATGTTACTCTTATTTTTATGAACTAAGAATTTGCATCTTGTATAAAATGCCACACTGTATTTTTTTAAAGTGAAAAATTGTAAGGAATGCGGTTTCCAACTTTTCACTTCACAGACGCTTGCTTGTCATTCAATATACAGTGTGATTTAAACAAAATTCTGTATTGTATTTCATGTTTCCTAGCACATACACAACTAAAAAAGAAACCGTATTTAATTCGAGCACTCGATGGATTTAATTGGTCATCTTTGTCTGAAAAGCAGATAGTCGATCTGGTGTCTAAAACTAGTAATAGGCCTTTATTTCATTTTTTTTTCTCTTAAATTTTCTTCTATAATCAAATGTTTTCGGAAAATCAAATCAATTTGCATTCTAATTTTCTCCATTTTCGTGTTGTACTTTATAAATGTGCACTTTAAATATGAATAAATATGTACTTTATTTGCAGAAATGCTTTTAAATGCATGTTAAATGCAAGTTCGCACACAAGTAAAAATATGTCTATATTTTATGCCTATGATTAACTTATGAATCTTTAAAAAATAATACAAATAATAAAGATAATAATAATACAGTCTGAAAACTGGAAATGTGATCGGCACTTAGTGTGTTGCGTCAGGATGTCATTCTTCAAATGTTGTTGCATTTTTGGAAATGCATGTCTTTCTGATTCAAACTTGTCCTTCCGCATATATTTTTCTATATGGAAATTCTCTAGTTATATAGACTCCCGTTTTATAGACTTTCTCTAATGTGTATCTGCCTAATATGTAACTCAGGTAATTGAGGGTAATTTCATCTCCCCCGTCATTTTTTATCTGAAATTAATGGTTTGTAATTAATTGGCTACATGCATTTAGCTTAATATATATTACTCATACGATAATGCGGATAAATTTTCACTTTCTAAACGGGTAGAATCGATCATTTTTGCATATTATTTCTTCGAAAGCAACATTTCTATAAAGGTAATTGTTGAACTATTAAAAACTGTCAGTGAAATTGATGAAGAAAGAGAAAACATCCCACCCCAAAAAAATGTATGATGTTCAAACTTACAGAGCCAATCAAAATTTGGTGGAATCGACCAATTTTTTTAATGTGTCCCAAAATTGAAAAAAGCTATGATAAAAAGGTTATTTGTTCAACTATCGCAAACACACATGATGTAATCTTTAAATTAACTAAAATTATGTTGAAGAACAATTGTTTTTTTATTTTTTTTTTTTTGCATAATTTATTTGTCCCGAGTAATGTATTCCTTTATATTAGTAAATTACGCGTTATAAATCAAAAGGAAAAAATCTTTATCGTAAATATGGTAACAAATTTAATTTCTGTTAAAACGGATTTCAATTTATTCAACGTAATATATTATTTTACACCATTGAAATCGTCAATGGCGCCACCATAAATTACCCTTTCACAAAGAGCCCGACTTAAAATGTATTATCCCAATGTGCCATTATTGTAGTTCATTTAATATTTTGATAATATAATTTTTACATTCTATAACAACATTTTTGTTAATCATTTATAGTTAATATAGGTAAAATGACCCATCGCACAGTGTCGTTTTGTAAATCTAGCTGGAAAAAAGTCCAAAAATTGACTTGCAGTAATATCCCTTTTAGACATTTGAAGTAATAACTAACACATTGGAAAAAGAATATATAGACTTATAACAGCCGAACTCCACAACAACACCATCAAAAATCGGGTCAAATGCGAAGATTTCTTTTAACCTTTTTAGAATGGCGATTGCTGCAGATGTAATTGCCATTGATATTTTTGGTTAAAAACTTACTTATTTTGAAAATATTTTTTTTTTATGGAATCTATAGAATAATGTATATACTTTGTATTTTACAGTTAAGATAGTTGTTTAGAAGTGTAATTTAAAAAAAAATAAATTTTGAAGTAAATATAAAAGATATTTGAAAATTTAATAGCATTTTAAAAGCTGCCAAAAATTTTGTACACACTGGTACATTGTAACATAATTTTTTTTTTGTAATTATGTAGGCATATAGATATGAAATAAATCGATTTCACGTGCAACTATTTACAACTCTTCAGTATATATATATATATATATATATTTTTTTTTTCAGGCACGGAAGTTTTAATTTCCAAAAGAAAATTGTATGTGATTTTTAAAAATGTCGTTACTGGACATGAATAATTCACTGTGAATTATAAAGATATTCCGATACACTATGTATTACACAAATATAATCTTCAACATTGCTCATCTTTTATGTTAGACCAGATTAAGCGGCTGTCCATTCATTCATAATTGACAGTAATCGAAGATGGAGAAACTGCCATCGCTTAGAGAAAGTTTTTTGGAATAAAATAAGAGATGTTTAGATTAAAATATTACAATAAATATATTTACAGGACAGAAGTAATAATGACTACCCGAAAAAAGTTGAATGTCCAAAGACAATTTTTTGTTTAAGTGGACAGAAATTAAAAGAAAAATGGTGAAATCGCTATTTCCGGAACACGAATTATCAAGTGACGCTTGTTTAAATCTGATACATTGTGGACGAAAGGATGATGCATGTAAAGAAATATCTGAAATTCCTAAAAGAGCAAGATATTTTAAAAAATCGTTCAAAAATCCCGATGATTGTCATATCAAAAAGGACTGTAGTGAAGAAAATCAAAATTTTATACTGACTAAATCCATACCTGTCATCCACTTCTTATTCTAGAACCCTAAATTTTAAATTCATCATGGAAACTGATCAGTCAGTATCCGAAGAATCTGAAATTGCCAGAAATGAAATATTTAAAGCTCTTGCACCAATTATAGTAGAATGCAACGTTTAGATATATAACATAGAGCATAAATTTGAAGAAACAGTGGATAGATAGCACAATTTGCAGAATTTTGTATTCAAATAAATCATCTTAAAAATGCAATGTCTGTAATGGAATATCGAAGGTGATGAATAACTTATTGGATGTTATACAAGTAATGTTCACAAATTTTCTTGGGGCTTATCGGGACTACATGCATAATTAAGATTTGTTCATTACCTCTTACATATTGGTTATAGATTTGATGTAAAGCAGTGCTGAAAACCTGAAGAAGAATGAAGTATTGCAGGAAGAAAAAAAATATAATTGCAAGATTTAGATGTGAAGAGAATTAATATTAGAAACTCCAAAAACAAGGACGACATAATAGTACTGTAGAAAATCGAAAAAAAGACTTTTTAAGGATGTTGATGTGGCCTTTAGCATAACAGATGTTGATCAAGCTCCAATTGAGCTATTTTATCTACTTTTACATGACATGTGGATACAAGATAAATATATCTGCTTTTAAGCATTAATAATCATGACATTAAAACCTCAATAAAATTATGGAGAAGTTGAAATTCACCCTGAAGTTTTAACATTTATATGGCCACCAAATCATCAAATAATAAAAGAACAACAAACAACGAAAAATGACCGTGACTCACTTTATGACAGCATTGGAAATTATGACAGTGTGTAATAAATTAATTACAATTTTTTTAATACAACAATTATGTTCTTATGGAAAATAGCTATGACTACGTTTTAAAAAAATCTTGAATAAAATAATACTACGCATGTGCAAAAGTATGAAAATGACAAAACAACTTTTTATTATGATTATGATGATGATATTACAATGACGCAAATTTTATAATGTAATGTACAAGAATATAATCTTTCATATAACAGAACCATGTTATCTCTAATGAGACCGATTTTATTACTTTAAGGGGACCTTAAAAACCTTAAAAATCATTTTTTTTGTGAATTTCACTTTAAATATTATTCAAGGGTACATTACATACATTATGGCATGAATTTATCACAAAATTTTTTTTTTTAAATTATATTTGAGAAAAAATGGAATTTTACACGTCGTCTTAGAAATCCTCGAAATCCCCCCTGAACGTTCCATATCAATGAAAATCCCCAATATTTTTTTTTTATAAAAGTTTGGTTTATATTTATAAATAAAACTCTGCATCGAATTTTATATATTTTAATATAAAGGTAAAAAATAAATAAAATAAAATAAATAATAATAAAAAAAAAAATTCAAAATTTTTCATTATTTCTTAACCTTTATATTCAAATATATAAAACTCGATGCACAGTTTTATTTATATATGTAAACCAAACTTTCATAAAAAATATTGGGGATTTTCATTGATATGGAACGCGCAAGGGGCATTTCGAAGATTTATAAGACGACGAGTAAAATTCCATTTTTTTCTCAAAAATATTTTTTTTGTGATAAATGCATGCTGTAATGCATATAATGACCTTGAGTAATATTTAAAGTACAATTTACAAAAAAAAAAAAAAAAACTGAAATTTTTTTAATTTTTTTCGAAAAAAATTGGATTTTTTTTTTAACCTTTATATTCAAATATATAAAATTTGATGCACAGTTTTATTTATATATATAAACCAAACTTTTATAAAAAATATTGGGGATTTTCATTGGTATGGAATGCGCAGGGGACATTTCGAAGATTTCTAAGACGACTGACGCGTAAAAGTCAATTTTTTTCTCAATAATATTTTTTTTATTTCTTTTTTGTGATAAACGCATGCCATAATGCATATAATGTACCCTTGAATGATATTTAAAGTGAAATTTGCAAAAAAAAAAAAAAAAATGATATTTAAGGTTTTTAAGGTTTCTTGTCCCGTTAATATCGATAATTTTGATAAATTGAATTTTGATCTGCTAGATTCGCAAAATCTTACACTGTGCATCGGTTTTAATACCCTGACTCGAACTGATATCCATAAATCACTAATATAATTTGCTCAATATTTATTTTTTTCCATTTTTTATTTGTAATCATAATACAATGATGTTAAAGTAAAAAAAAAAAAATGTGTTTTTATAAGGATAACTCATAAAACTATAATTTAATAAAAGTAAAAATTTATGCTTGACTTAAAACATGATAACTTGACATAGTGTCTTTCTCCGTCCGTCCACCCTCCAGAAAATATAAACAAATCTGGCGATTCCGTTTTATCAAAATATATTTTGTACAAATTCAATACTTTTGAACAGTTGGCGTCATTGTGCAATGGGGTCCGTTTTAACAAAATGAACTGATGAAACGAAAAAGACGAAAAACCTTTGAACGCCCGCACTAACGGGGTTCACTGTATTCCATGTAGACGTAGAAATTTTCACGCACGAGCAAACTGTCATCGGATGTCGCAAGATTTGGCAAACATTGCTAAAATTTCGCATAAAAAATTCGTGGTAACTTGGGTAAATTCATTTTTAAAATCAATTTTATCCTAACATGAGCGTTTTGCGCAGTTTAAGACAATATCAAATCTATGCATTATAGCTCTCTTATTTTGTCAAAAAATTATGACTCTTGTAATAACAGTTACATTTTTGTGAGAAACATTGAGCCATAGATTAAATTAGATAAGTTATTATAATTTTATTAACAAGTTTTTACAACTATTATTTTAATGTTTAAAACGATGCACGCATTGGAGCGTATTCTTACTGGCACCCCTTTACATTATAACTAAGCATGGCACAGATCCTGAATATGGAAATTCCATCACAAAATTTACAGGAAGAATTTTTTTAATAACTTTAAATCAAATATATAAATTATAAATAAGTAGGAATGTTTTTTACACATATCATTATACGCTTTAAACGTTTAAATGACCCCAATATTTATTGTTTAACTTATTTTTAAATGTTTAACTCCCATCAACTCATTTAGTTCTTAGCTAATGCATAAGGAATAATATAATATAAGCTTACAGTACATAGATTGAATTTTATTGAGAAATTTCCGTACCAAACACATTTCCACATTGATATTTCAAAATTTTTTCGATACCGAAAGAATTCTATCTACAGATAAATCTGACGCAGAGGGACACGAAAAAGCAGTAACAAATGGAATGTCACGAATCAATACGAAAGTGGAGTTTCGCTTATATCAAAATGATATATCTCTGCTATGTGTCCATAAAAGTGTATCTCGATTTTTTTATTTGTCTATTGGATTCCAATTAATCAATAACTGAGATCTTTCCACTGGGATATTGAATGAAAATAATTAGTTTCAATACTATGAGAAAAAGATAATTGTAGGAGTGAAAGAAACCTTATTTTACTTAACAGTAAAAAAAAAAAAACTAATTAAACAGGAATGTTGTTGCATGGTTATTTTGTTCCGAATTAACGGATATACGTCTTTTTTAAGTATATTTACCAAATAAATAAATAAATAAAACATTATAAACTGATTTATGGTGATTAATGTAGATGAACAGTAATTACTTTAATTTGTACAAGCGGAACTTTACTATGTATTGCAAATATTGTATAGTCGAAAAAATTCATTTTTTAAAATTTGATATTCTGTGGAATCTCGTTACAACGAATTAGCGTCACATTAACGAATTTTCCAGTTTAACGCATATTATTTTGAATCCTAAAAAATCCTATTATCCTATTTTATTAAAGAAATATTCACTTTATCAAAGTTTTCAAGAAAGCGAGTTTAATCAATGCTTCCGAGAAATTCGTTGTAATTAGATTTTACGGTAGTAGAAGGAACTTCCTGAAAAAAAAATAACCTTTTTTTTTTATCTTTGAAAAACAGAAATATGCTTCACTGTGAAATAGTAAACTGTATTTGAAAACTATGTTGCAAATTCATGACGAGATTAACGAGAAAATTTTGTCCAAAACTGGCTAACAGTAAAAGGATTATATTCTTTAGAATTCCCAACGAGTATGGCACTACTATTTTAAATTAGAAATCATTCGTAATAAATTTTCTTCAGATTAAAAAACTCTACTCGATTAATCGTAGAATTTATAATATTTGTCGCCAGTATGAATCCAAAGTATGAAACCAAAAACTGTAAAAGGGAAAATGTTTGCACACTCTGGAATAAAGAAATAGTTAACGAAGATGAAACTGTGTATGTATTTATTGTTTGAAATCATACAACGGATCCAAAGAAGGTCAAGACTGGGTACAATGTCTTAGATGTAAAAGGTGGTCCCATAACAAATGTGCAAAAAGAAATACTGTATTTTTTGTTTATAAAAATTGTAACAGATGAAGATGACTAAATAGTTTCTGTTTTTAATTAGCAATAAGACCTATGTTTTCAGTTTAGACTATAAAATGTTCTTAAATTAATTCACTTTAATTTTTTTAAACAGTGTTTTCAGTTGTAAAAAAAGATTTGAATTTAATTAAATATTTATTTCACTTACTCCTTGGTATCACTTATAATATGCGTATACGTGCCCCACTTGATGCGTAAACTTCCCCATGCCCGGGGCAAGTTTACGCAAAAGACTTGGACCTAATTGTTTTCTATTTTTTATGGTTAAAAACACAAATGGGGCAACAACTGAATACATAAATTTTAAGTTAATAACTGCTTTATAAAAGCACAATGTCTAAAATTTCCAAAGTTGAAACATAAAAATTTGAAAATTCATTGAAAAAAATCCGCATAAATGTGCCCCGGTCTACACTAAATGTTTTAATAGCAATAACATTTTTTATGCGCCATGTATATAAAATTTGTAATATTCTACAAATATACGAGTATAATATGTAGAGGAGACCGGGGCAAGTTTTCCAACTTTTTATAATATTATTTTTAATTTTTAATTTTTATCTATTTTGATATCGGCAGGATATCATTTTATTCCCTAGACCTTTCTGTACAATCTGGCGCAATTATTATTCTAAAATCTAAATATACTTTTTCACAAAAATTGGTTAAGTCTAATAACGTTACGTTGGAAAATGTGCCCCGTATACGGAGCAAGTTTTCCAGCCTGCTAAAAATGGTCAGGGGCAAGTTTTCCAACTATACTTTAAATGATAAAACGCGGGTAATAAAGCTTGCTTATTAATTAATAAGTATTTTTTATTGTGAACTAAATGCACAGTAACATAAGAGTAACGTAAAAAACAGTTTTAATTCATTTCACATTTCAAGACGAAGGTCTAAAAAGCTCCCTGGCCGGGACTGGGTTTTGTTCTTTCTCGCCCCTTCTATCTGATTCTTTTTGCAGTTTCCCTTTTTTTAGATGAAGCTTTTTTCCATTTTCAGTTGATTTTCAACAGGACAATCACTCAGTACAATACTTCCTATTTTTTGTTCCACGCCGTATTTGCCTCCTTATTGCAGCCTTCGTAAAAGTCCTAATTTCTTCTGGTGTAGGCGAAGCTTGTTTGGATGTAGAAGGAATCCCTTTTTCATTAGCAATAGGGAAAGTTTGAGTAGAACTTAAGGAACAGCTTCTTTGGAAGTGCTAGCTTGCGTTGGTGTAGAAGTATTTGATGATTTCGGAGTTTTTTTTTTTTTTTTGAGGGGTGGGGGGACATTCGATTACTGAGGAACGTTTGAAATCCTTTCAGGCTTGTTGGTGCTTTCAAGATTGGTGCGGCAGGAGGATCTGGCCTGTCAGAAACGTAGGATGGCATAAACGCAGAGTCTGTAAATATTTTAGGAATCAGTGGGAAAATTCTTGAACGTTTAAAACCCGCCGTAATATGGACATTGGATTAACGCCAGGGGAGCAGCTATAAGCACGGTTAATTTGCTTTTTGAGGGGTCAATACACACTGCGATCTCAGTGTTGTAGCTTATGACTATAAAGGCATAATTAACATAAAATGGATTCATTAAATGTACCCATTTTAGAAAAAAATTGACATTTTATTATATTTTTAAATTTGCCCTGTTTTTATATTGATAGTTTTACTTAAATTACTAAATGATGAAACGGGTTCGTTGTATTTATAGTTATTTAACCGAATTTACAACACAATAAATACATTTTTGATACAATAAGACCAGTTGGTTTATAGTACAGGCAATAAGGAATTTTGCCTGGCAAAATTAATGGTAGTAACGGGGAGGCAGAGGGCTGCATCGGAACATACACTGCGGCGCTATGTGCACTAAGTTATGCAAGTCCAGGCAATAGGGGATTTTACCTGGCAAAATTAATGCTAGTTCTGGATTTCGACTCACTTTGTGTTTTTTGGGTCGCTGAATCCGAATTTGTAACTTACTACCAAAATTTCCCCCAGCAAACCTCCAAAACATTGATTTTTTGAAAAAATTTGGTTTTTGAGAACAGCGCGCGGGGAATGTTCCGAGGCAGCGCTCTTCCTCACCGTTCATCTTACGTCGTAATGACATGTATCCTATTTGTTGCAAATTTTGTCTACTTTCAGAATTTCTACATACTTTTTCCCCTAAAACAATAAGAAATTTAATTTAAAAACAACTATTTTGGGGGGTTGCGGGCGGCGAAATTTTGGGGGAAGTTAAAAATTCGGATTCAGCGACCCAAAAAACTTAAAGTACACCTTATAGGGAAAGTTCGGAGGGGAGATGGGAGGGCGAATGTAAACGATGTAAGTGGTTAAGTGGAACTGTACAACTTAGCCCATGCAGCACCGCGGCGCATGTTCCGAGGCAGTTCCCCCTCCCCCTTCATCCTACGTCATAATGTCATATATCTAACTTGTTCCAAATTTCGTCTACTTTCTGAATTTCTAGATGCTTTTTCCCTAAAACAAATTTTTCAATAAGAACTTTTTAGAGGGGTGGGGGCATTTTACCAAAATTTGGGGGGAAGTGGTTGCCGGGAGAAATTTCAGTGGGAAGTTACAAATTCGGATTCAGCTACCCAAAAAACATAAAGTAAGCCAATGTACGGAACTACCATGAATTTTGCTTGGTAGAGCCCCTATAAGGTCTCTATTGCCAGGACTATTAGGAGGGGGACGTTTTCCAACGAGAAACATGTTGGAAAACATGCCCCGTCTGTTGTTGGAAAACCTGCCCCGTCGTCATATTTGAACTTTTACACTACCTGGACGAATAGTGGTGTATGTTATTTGCGAAACAAACGCATAGTCACCCGAAGAAAAAAACCCTTTTTTAGTGCATGCAATGTCAAAACAGTAAGTTTAACGGTTGTCCGATTATTTTACGTTTTAATAAAGACCTGAAATTTTACTCGCCGTGGAAAAAACAGAAAAAAAACAGCTCTCCTGACGAAGTCACAGCGGCCAATAAACTATAACTTTTGTAGATGGTGTGTAAGATGTTCCTACTTCAGACAGTTCAATCGCAAGCGTCACCTAGCGGCTAATTTAAAACTAAAACGAGTTGGAAAACTTGTCCCTATGGAAAATGTGCCCCGGTCTCCCTGATATAAAGCACCTTATATTCATGCAATATTGAAAATGAGTGTTTATTTTACAAGCAAAACTAATTTAAAGAAGTTATTTTCCATTTACTGTAGTTTTCAACGAAAGTAATAAAAAGTTTGATAATGTGTATTAACATGAAAAATAAATTTTAGTATTGGAATATATTTATCATGCAATAAAAAATTTGAGGTAATAATGCATTATATTGGTATTAATTTTGAACAGAAATAAATAAATAATCGGGAGTAAATTGTTTAAAGCAAATAATAGATTTATTTTATGTATCATGTATATCAAACTGTTAATATATTTTAAATATACGTGTATAATTTATATTCCATAACATACATTCCATTTCCGCAAAATTGTAATATATATATATATATATATATGTATATATTACAAACAAAACTAATTAAAAAAATAATTAATAATCATTTACTGCAGTTTTCCGGATACAAGAATAAATAATAAAAAGTGTGACTATGCGTTTTAATATGAAAAATATGTTTTAACTGTTTGAATATCTGTTCATGCAATATTAAATTAAAATTTGCATTGAAATTTGCTAATAAAAAATCCCCTTTAAATCTTCAAAACTCTCTTTTCCCTTTCATGCCTACAATCCACATATTACTTTAGAAATGTTAGTGAAAATATTCTTTGATATTCCTCTAGAAATTCTGTACGAAAATAATTGAATCCTTTCATTTCTTTTTACTTATTGTATAAGTTGATCTTGAATCTTTTTACGCAGAAATCTCTCAAGGAAGCGTCCAATGGAATGGAACATTCATTTTGACAATGTTATCAGCTGTTTCACAGGCTCACATAAGACATGATTATAAGAGAAAACACAATGTAAATTGATTCTGCAAAGATGCACAATTTCTGTGTTTTTAAATATCTTAGGTAATTTTCGACGCATCAATAAAATTAAGGATAATCCTTATTATGAATCAGGCATTTCGTTTATTTATCGTACCTTGCTATATATAATTTATTATAGATTTCTTTTAAATATTTTAACATTTATAAGTTTGTTATAAAAATAAATATAAATATAAAATAAATATGGACTTAAAATTTATTTTCCACTGAAATAGATTTAAAAAACCTGTTATAAGTTCAAATAACTGATTCCAGAAATATTCCACTACAGAAATCAAGATTTAAATTGATTCTGCAGAAAATCATAAATTTTATATTATAAAGCTTTAAAAAAATATTCGATGCATGAAGAATTTAATGAAATGCGCATTATAAATCAGATATTTCCTTTATATATTTGGGACTTGTAATTTTTAATTCTTTATAAATGTTTTTGAATTCCTTGCCAGTTTTTGAATATTATTTTTCTGCACCGAAAAATTAGAAAAATGTATTTTTCATCGAAATAGAATTAAAAACTTTTTTAAGATTACGTAATTTTAATTTAAAAAAGCAATGAATAAAAATTTTCGTTTGGAATATTTATTTTGCTAATAAAATTAAAATAATATGCATAAAAGCTACATTTTCACTGCCGCGACCTGATGTATCCGTTCACTAAGGTTCCGTTCAAGCAGGTTTCACTGCAACGGAAGCCTTATTTAAATAAATATGATTATACAGATAGAATCTAGTTTTTTTTTTTTTAAATAAATCGTGATTAATACTCTCAAGGCTTATATGCCTATACGTAATAAATTGAAATTATTAAGGGCACTAGGTATCTTTTAAACAGACAAATTATATGTGCAAGTAAAAGTGACTCTAATAAGAAATGCAATATGTATTAATCTAATTAACTTTAGTATTTGAAATTTTAAACACACGTTCATTGAGATATATTCCAACAGTTAATATTCTTCAAAAGACTATATATGAATACAAAGTTTTATTTTTATTTAAATTGAAAACTAATTATTTTTTAACAAATTAATTAACCTTATATGCCTTTTTAGAAGGATTATTGGGATTTGAATCGTCACATTTTGCCAAAATATAAAATCAATAATAAACACACATTATAAATGTGTGTTTAATATTATCATTAATATATAATTCTCTCTTTTTACTTTTAATAATACTTTTAGTTTAATGTTTATGACAGTGATTGTGCTGTGAGTAATGTAAGCTAAGCAGAGTTCAAGAAACCTTGTGAATGATGTCTTGTTAGAATAAGGCTTAAACGTTGGGTATATTTTTAATAAGTGTTTAATATTGATTTTATATATACAGTAAGTTCATGAGTATCTTAAGTGTTTTTAATTATTAAATTGTTCATCATTCCCGCATAACTTCCTTTTAAAGCGAATATTTTCATGGGGTTTCTTTTAAATCTTCCAAATATCATGTTTTAACATAAACAATAAAACATTTATATTTGCACAATTTAAAAGGTACACGGCCACTTAAGTATAATTTTTGTAACTTTATAACATCGGATATTTTGTTTTAATACCTACATTTTTTTTTTAATTCTTCAATCATATTTCCCCATACATTATAAAATGTAAGCATGTTAATAAAATATTTTACTTCATTAAAAAAAGAATTCTGCTATGATGTTTATAATACGCGTATTACTTCAGAATATTTTATTTCCTTTATAGAAATTCCGCATGAAATTAATAGATTTCTTTAATTTATTTTCGTTATTGTGTCAGAATATACAAATCTTTTTGCGTAATATGACAAAAGAATAGGTCTACTGGGAAGGACAATTCATTTCAACGAAGTCATCAGGAGTTGCAAAGGCTTGAGAAAGATAGATTTTAACAAGTAAAAATTAAATTTAAAAAATCAAAAAACCCGGCTGCGTAAAAATCGATCTAATTAATTATTTCTCATCAGTGTGAAACTATTTGTTATATTACTTACCTATTTTTTTATTTACTTGTATTGATGACTTTTAAGCTGTGTTTAATTGTTAGTTCCTATCTATAAGCACTGTTTTGATGAGACCTATAGATGGCTATGAAGGTTAGAGTTTCAGTAAATCTAGAGATCCTATTTACACAATTTCCAGGTTCTGTAATATTTAAACTGAGATTCTGACTGTAACACAGTCAATGAAACATTGTTTTCATTTTGAAAGACCTATTCAGTGATATACGACTCAATACGGTGCGTAAAAAATGTTTTCGTCTATAGCCTAGAACCATCGTGCGGTAAAGACGAATCGATACAGAGCTCATTCATTAAAATCCATCCAGCCGTTGGAATGCTTCTAGGGTATAAAGACATCCACACACCCAGATACACGTGAAACACATAACCCTTCTTGACCGTCGGCTAAAAAGAAAACAAGATGTAATTTTATTCACCAAACAAGTTCAACATTTGTATATTTCAAGCTTTTGGGTAATATTCGATGAATTAACAATTTAAGATAATGTGCTTCATAATACGTGCAGTACTCTTTAGAAAAAAATATTTTTATATCTTTATAGAAATTCCACATGAAACTAATCAACCGCTTTATTTTGTTTTAGTTATTGTATCAGAATGTGTTGATCCTAAATCTTTTTGCATAAAATGTACAAGAATAGGTCCATTAAGAAGGAACAGTGACATCAACAATGTTATAAAAAACAGCACAGGTTCGCAAAAGTCATAATTTATAAAGAACTAAGACGTAATTTTATTCAATAAAAAATTCAACATTTTTATATTTCAAACTTTTGAGTAATTTTCATTGAATTAATAATTTGAGATAATGCGCTTTAAAATATATGCATTACTTTAGCAAATTTGATTTTATATCTTTTTTTCAGAAATTCCACATGAAAGAAATCGACTTGGTTATTTTATTTTAGTTATTGTATCAAAATATGTTCATTCTAAATCATTTTGCGTAATATGTAAAAAGCACAGGACAACTGGGATTCAAAATTCATTTCAACAATGTTATCCGGAGCCGCGCCCATTTGAGAAAAGATATAATTTAAAAAGAAAACAACATATAATTTTAGTCAAACAATAGGTATAATATTTGTATATTTCCAAATTTTAAGTAATTTTTGGGGAATTTATAATTTAAAATAATGTACTTTATAATACATGTATTACTTCCGCAAAGATGATATTTTATTTTTTTTAGAAACTAGGGGGCTCGGCCCCCTACGGGCTACGCTCGCCAACCCTCGTGTAGACACCGCAGACTCTAAATGCACGCTAATTTGATCGGCTTTTAAAAGATTTCGAAAGATTGAATTATAATTTAAAAAACAGTGGCGATCTCCCTATAAACGAATTTCTATTCATTTCTCTTTGATTGGGGAATTTTAACGCCAAATCCGCAGCGGTACTACTTGATTATCCCGTCGACCAATTTCATCACATTATTTAAATCGCCAAACCACTCGCCAAATTATACAAATTGACATAATTTTTATTTTAAACAACGAAAGAACAAATAAATTAGTACAACATTAATAAAAATACAAATGAAACGTCGAAATAAAAATAACTTGATGACCTAGACACGTGTAGCAACATTTCAAAATAAGCTAATATAAAAAGAATTAAGTAAACAGAGTCTTTGTCTCCTGGTATTTTTTAACAAATCAAAAAGAAAGTTCTTTTAAATGAGACATTTTAAATTAATCGTTTTTAACCTGACGTAATTTTGACCAAGCTATTCTTTCTCTTTTAAATATTCACGTGAAAATACTTTGGTTAGAATTGAAATATTATTTGCACTTTCCTAACAAAAATATTTGAAAAGATCCTCTCAAAATATCAAATAAATGTCTAGCGTAATTTCTAAATTTAAACTGTTTTGCAATATTATTTTGTGTTCATTTTATGTAATAACTATAATGTGACATAAATATGACGTAATTTCTCCTATTTAAGAATTCTAACGCATGTTAATGAATTTATTATTTTAGAATATCCTTTCTCTTTTAAAATTCACGTGTATACTTTTTATGACGTATTTTTTAATAAGTCCTTGCATTTTGTATATAATTATTTAATTCTAATTCCAAATGATTTTTTCTGTTTATAGTAGTCACGTGTAAATAAATTTTTAATTTGATGCAAACGTTATTGTTTGCCCTGTTTATACATTTGGCAACAGTATAAATTAGTCCCATCTCTCTATTCCAAAAAAAGTAACTACCGCTGTCACCGCCGACGCCGGTTTTGAATTTTTTGTGACAGGAGGTCTTTCTTCGTTAATATTAAGAAAAATAATGCATACAAAAATATGAAAATCGATGGTTTTATACAGAAATGTTTGTTAAACACGCTGATAAAGACAGTTTTCAAATCGAAGAATTATTTTAAGAGATATTTAATGCTAAAGTTGGACAAAATCGTTCCACTAAAAAAGTTTTATAGCAGCAAAAACTATACATGGCAGTGTAATCATTTTTAGATCATTTTATGCGTTAGAATTTGCCGGAGTGCTTATTGCATTAATTTTTTTATTTTGACTCATTTTTTGAGGTTTTATTTCTATTTTAAATTCAAATTTTCAGCATTTCTAGAGATATTTTTTACATTATCTTAGAAAACTAGGGGGCTACGCTCGCCAACCCCTGTCGAGACACCGCAGACTCTAAATGCACGCTAATTTGATCGACTTTAAAAAGATTTCGAAAGATTAAATTATAATTTAAAAAACAGTGGCGATCTCCCTATAAACGGATTTTTATTCATTTCTCTTTGATTGGGGAATTTTAACGCCAAATCCGCTGCGGTACTACTTGATTATCCAGACGACCAATTTCGCTAAATTATATAAATTACCAAACCACTCGCCAAACTATACAAATTGGCATAATTTTTATTTTAAATAACGAAAGAACAAATAAATTAGTACAACATTAATAAAAATACAAATAAAACGTCGAAATAAAAATAACTTGATAACGTAGACACGTGTAACAACATTTCAAAATAAGCTAATATAAAAGGAATTAAGTAAACAGAGTCTTTGTCTCCTGGTATTTTTTAACAAAGCGAAAAGAAAGTTCTTTTAAATGAGACATTTTAAATTAATCGTTTTTAATCTGACGTAATTTTGACCAAGCTATTCTTTCTCTTTTAAATATTCACGTGAAAATACTTTGGTTAGAATTGAAATATTATTTGCACTTTCCTAACAAAAATATTTGAAAAGATCCTCTCAAAATATCAAATAAATGTCTATCGCAATTTCTAAATTTAAACTGTTTTGCAATATTATTTTGTGTTCATTTTATGCAATAACTTTAATGTGAGGTAAATATGACGTAATTTCTCCTATTTAAGACTTCTAACGCATGTTAATGAATTTATTATTTTACAATATCCTTTCTCCTTTAAAATTCACCTGTATACTTCTTATGACGTAATTTTCAATAAGTTCCTGCTTTTTATACGCAATTATTTAATTTTAAATTGAAAGTATCTTTTCTATTTATAATAGCCACGTGTAAATGAATTTTTAATTTGAAGCAAACATTATTGTTTCCGTTGTTTATACAGTTGGCAACAGGTTAAATTAGTACAATTTTCTAAAATAAGTAAAAAATATCTCTCGAAATGCTGAAGATTTGAATTTAAGATAGAAATAAAACCTCGAAAAATAAGTCAAGTTAAAAAAAAAAATAATTCTGCACACCGGGAAATTATAAAGTATAAAAGGATCTAAAAATGAATTAATTCCCTTGTATAGTTTTTGCTACTATAAAACTTTTTTAATGGAAGGATTTTGTCAAAATTTAGCATTAAATATCTCTTAAAATAATTCTTCGATTTGAAAACTGTCTGCATCAGCGTATTTATCAAACATTTCTGTATAATACTACCGATTTTCAGATTTTTCTATGCAGTATTGTTCTTAATAATAACAAAGAAAGACCTCCGGTCACAAAAAATTCAAAACCGGCGGCGGCGATGGTGACAGCAGTAGTTACTTTTTTTAGAATAGAGAGATGGTATTAATTTATACTGTTGCCAAATGTATAAACAGCGCAAACAATAATGTTTGCTTCAAATTAAAAATTTATTTACACGTGACTATTATAAACAGAAAAAAATCATTTGGAATTAGAATTAAATAATTATGTACAAAAAGCAAGAACTTATTAAAAATTACGTCATAAAAAGTATACACGTGAATTTTAAAAGAGAAAGGATCTCTCTATTCTAAAAAAAAGTAACTACCGCTGTCACCACCACCGCCGCCGCCGCCGCCGGTTTTGATTTTTTTGTGACCGGAGGCCTTTCTTCGTTAATATTAACAAAAATAATGCATACAAAAATATGAAAATCGGTGGTTTTATACAGAAATGTTTGATAAACACGCTGATGCAGACAGTTCTCAAATCGAAGAAGTATTTTAAGAGTTATTTAATGCTAAAGTTGGACAAAATCGTTCCACTAAAAAAGTTTTATAGGAGCAAAAACTGTTCATAGGAATTTAATCATTTTTAGATCATTTTATGCGATAGAATTTGCCGGAGTGCAGATTGCATTAATTTTTTTATTTTGACTCATTTTTTGAGGTTTTATTTCTATTTTAAATTCAAATTTTCAGCATTTCTAGAGATATTTTTTACATTATCTTAGAAAACTAGGGGGCTACGCTCGCCAACCCCTGTCGAGACACCGCAGACTCTAAATGCACGCTAATTTGATCGACTTTAAAAAGATTTCGAAAGATTAAATTATAATTTAAAAAACAGTGGCGATCTCCCTATAAACGGATTTTTATTCATTTCTCTTTGATTGGGGAATTTTAACGCCAAATCCGCTGCGGTACTACTTGATTATCCAGACGACCAATTTCGCTAAATTATATAAATTACCAAACCACTCGCCAAACTATACAAATTGGCATAATTTTTATTTTAAATAACGAAAGAACAAATAAATTAGTACAACATTAATAAAAATACAAATAAAACGTCGAAATAAAAATAACTTGATAACGTAGACACGTGTAACAACATTTCAAAATAAGCTAATATAAAAGGAATTAAGTAAACAGAGTCTTTGTCTCCTGGTATTTTTTAACAAAGCGAAAAGACAGTTCTTTTAAATGAGACATTTTAAATTAATCGTTTTTAATCTGACGTAATTTTGACCAAGCTATTCTTTCTCTTTTAAATATTCACGTGAAAATACTTTGGTTAGAATTGAAATATTATTTGCACTTTCCTAACAAAAATATTTGAAAAGATCCTCTCAAAATATCAAATAAATGTCTATCGCAATTTCTAAATTTAAACTGTTTTGCAATATTATTTTGTGTTCATTTTATGCAATAACTTTAATGTGAGGTAAATATGACGTAATTTCTCCTATTTAAGACTTCTAACGCATGTTAATGAATTTATTATTTTACAATATCCTTTCTCCTTTAAAATTCACCTGTATACTTCTTATGACGTAATTTTCAATAAGTTCCTGCTTTTTATACGCAATTATTTAATTTTAAATTGAAAGTATCTTTTCTATTTATAATAGCCACGTGTAAATGAATTTTTAATTTGAAGCAAACATTATTGTTTCCGTTGTTTATACAGTTGGCAACAGGTTAAATTAGTACAATTTTCTAAAATAAGTAAAAAATATCTCTCGAAATGCTGAAGATTTGAATTTAAGATAGAAATAAAACCTCGAAAAATAAGTCAAGTTAAAAAAAAAAATAATTCTGCACACCGGGAAATTATAAAGTATAAAAGGATCTAAAAATGAATTAATTCCCTTGTATAGTTTTTGCTACTATAAAACTTTTTTAATGGAAGGATTTTGTCAAAATTTAGCATTAAATATCTCTTAAAATAATTCTTCGATTTGAAAACTGTCTGCATCAGCGTATTTATCAAACATTTCTGTATAATACTACCGATTTTCAGATTTTTCTATGCAGTATTGTTCTTAATAATAACAAAGAAAGACCTCCGGTCACAAAAAATTCAAAACCGGCGGCGGCGATGGTGACAGCAGTAGTTACTTTTTTTAGAATAGAGAGATGGTATTAATTTATACTGTTGCCAAATGTATAAACAGCGCAAACAATAATGTTTGCTTCAAATTAAAAATTTATTTACACGTGACTATTATAAACAGAAAAAAATCATTTGGAATTAGAATTAAATAATTATGTACAAAAAGCAAGAACTTATTAAAAATTACGTCATAAAAAGTATACACGTGAATTTTAAAAGAGAAAGGATCTCTCTATTCTAAAAAAAAGTAACTACCGCTGTCACCACCACCGCCGCCGCCGCCGCCGGTTTTGATTTTTTTGTGACCGGAGGCCTTTCTTCGTTAATATTAACAAAAATAATGCATACAAAAATATGAAAATCGGTGGTTTTATACAGAAATGTTTGATAAACACGCTGATGCAGACAGTTCTCAAATCGAAGAAGTATTTTAAGAGTTATTTAATGCTAAAGTTGGACAAAATCGTTCCACTAAAAAAGTTTTATAGGAGCAAAAACTGTTCATAGGAATTTAATCATTTTTAGATCATTTTATGCGATAGAATTTGCCGGAGTGCAGATTGCATTAATTTTTTTATTTTGACTCATTTTTTGAGGTTTTATTTCTATTTTAAATTCAAATTTTCAGCATTTCTAGAGATATTTTTTACATTATCTTAGAAAACTAGGGGGCTACGCTCGCCAACCCCTGTCGAGACACCGCAGACTCTAAATGCACGCTAATTTGATCGACTTTAAAAAGATTTCGAAAGATTAAATTATAATTTAAAAAACAGTGGCGATCTCCCTATAAACGGATTTTTATTCATTTCTCTTTGATTGGGGAATTTTAACGCCAAATCCGCTGCGGTACTACTTGATTATCCAGACGACCAATTTCGCTAAATTATATAAATTACCAAACCACTCGCCAAACTATACAAATTGGCATAATTTTTATTTTAAATAACGAAAGAACAAATAAATTAGTACAACATTAATAAAAATACAAATAAAACGTCGAAATAAAAATAACTTGATAACGTAGACACGTGTAACAACATTTCAAAATAAGCTAATATAAAAGGAATTAAGTAAACAGAGTCTTTGTCTCCTGGTATTTTTTAACAAAGCGAAAAGACAGTTCTTTTAAATGAGACATTTTAAATTAATCGTTTTTAATCTGACGTAATTTTGACCAAGCTATTCTTTCTCTTTTAAATATTCACGTGAAAATACTTTGGTTAGAATTGAAATATTATTTGCACTTTCCTAACAAAAATATTTGAAAAGATCCTCTCAAAATATCAAATAAATGTCTATCGCAATTTCTAAATTTAAACTGTTTTGCAATATTATTTTGTGTTCATTTTATGCAATAACTTTAATGTGAGGTAAATATGACGTAATTTCTCCTATTTAAGACTTCTAACGCATGTTAATGAATTTATTATTTTACAATATCCTTTCTCCTTTAAAATTCACCTGTATACTTCTTATGACGTAATTTTCAATAAGTTCCTGCTTTTTATACGCAATTATTTAATTTTAAATTGAAAGTATCTTTTCTATTTATAATAGCCACGTGTAAATGAATTTTTAATTTGAAGCAAACATTATTGTTTCCGTTGTTTATACAGTTGGCAACAGGTTAAATTAGTACAATTTTCTAAAATAAGTAAAAAATATCTCTCGAAATGCTGAAGATTTGAATTTAAGATAGAAATAAAACCTCGAAAAATAAGTCAAGTTAAAAAAAAAAAATAATTCTGCACACCGGGAAATTATAAAGTACAAAAGGATCTAAAAATGAATTAATTCCCTTGTATAGTTTTTGCTACTATAAAACTTTTTTAATGGAAGGATTTTGTCAAAATTTAGCATTAAATATCTCTTAAAATAATTCTTCGATTTGAAAACTGTCTGCATCAGCGTATTTATCAAACATTTCTGTATAATACTACCGATTTTCAGATTTTTCTATGCAGTATTGTTCTTAATAATAACAAAGAAAGACCTCCGGTCACAAAAAATTCAAAACCGGCGGCGGCGATGGTGACAGCAGTAGTTACTTTTTTTAGAATAGAGAGATGGTATTAATTTATACTGTTGCCAAATGTATAAACAGCGCAAACAATAATGTTTGCTTCAAATTAAAAATTTATTTACACGTGACTATTATAAACAGAAAAAAATCATTTGGAATTAGAATTAAATAATTATGTACAAAAAGCAAGAACTTATTAAAAATTACGTCATAAAAAGTATACACGTGAATTTTAAAAGAGAAAGGATCTCTCTATTCTAAAAAAAAGTAACTACCGCTGTCACCACCACCGCCGCCGCCGCCGGTTTTGATTTTTTTTGTGACCGGAGGCCTTTCTTCGTTAATATTAACAAAAATAATGCATACAAAAATATGAAAATCGGTGGTTTTATACAGAAATGTTTGATAAACACGCTGATGCAGACAGTTCTCAAATCGAAGAAGTATTTTAAGAGTTATTTAATGCTAAAGTTGGACAAAATCGTTCCACTAAAAAAGTTTTATAGGAGCAAAAACTGTTCATAGGAATTTAATCATTTTTAGATCATTTTATGCGATAGAATTTGCCGGAGTGCAGATTGCATTAATTTTTTTATTTTGACTCATTTTTTGAGGTTTTATTTCTATTTTAAATTCAAATTTTCAGCATTTCTAGAGATATTTTTTACATTATCTTAGAAAACTAGGGGGCTACGCTCGCCAACCCCTGTCGAGACACCGCAGACTCTAAATGCACGCTAATTTGATCGACTTTAAAAAGATTTCGAAAGATTAAATTATAATTTAAAAAACAGTGGCGATCTCCCTATAAACGGATTTTTATTCATTTCTCTTTGATTGGGGAATTTTAACGCCAAATCCGCTGCGGTACTACTTGATTATCCAGACGACCAATTTCGCTAAATTATATAAATTACCAAACCACTCGCCAAACTATACAAATTGGCATAATTTTTATTTTAAATAACGAAAGAACAAATAAATTAGTACAACATTAATAAAAATACAAATAAAACGTCGAAATAAAAATAACTTGATAACGTAGACACGTGTAACAACATTTCAAAATAAGCTAATATAAAAGGAATTAAGTAAACAGAGTCTTTGTCTCCTGGTATTTTTTAACAAAGCGAAAAGACAGTTCTTTTAAATGAGACATTTTAAATTAATCGTTTTTAATCTGACGTAATTTTGACCAAGCTATTCTTTCTCTTTTAAATATTCACGTGAAAATACTTTGGTTAGAATTGAAATATTATTTGCACTTTCCTAACAAAAATATTTGAAAAGATCCTCTCAAAATATCAAATAAATGTCTATCGCAATTTCTAAATTTAAACTGTTTTGCAATATTATTTTGTGTTCATTTTATGCAATAACTTTAATGTGAGGTAAATATGACGTAATTTCTCCTATTTAAGACTTCTAACGCATGTTAATGAATTTATTATTTTACAATATCCTTTCTCCTTTAAAATTCACCTGTATACTTCTTATGACGTAATTTTCAATAAGTTCCTGCTTTTTATACGCAATTATTTAATTTTAAATTGAAAGTATCTTTTCTATTTACAATAGCCACGTGTAAATGAATTTTTAATTTGAAGCAAACATTATTGTTTCCGTTGTTTATACAGTTGGCAACAGGTTAAATTAGTACAATTTTCTAAAATAAGTAAAAAATATCTCTCGAAATGCTGAAGATTTGAATTTAAGATAGAAATAAAACCTCGAAAAATAAGTCAAGTTAAAAAAAAAAAATAATTCTGCACACCGGGAAATTATAAAGTATAAAAGGATCTAAAAATGAATTAATTCCCTTGTATAGTTTTTGCTACTATAAAACTTTTTTAATGGAAGGATTTTGTCCAAATTTAGCATTAAATATCTCTTAAAATAATTCTTCGATTTGAAAACTGTCTGCATCAGCGTATTTATCAAACATTTCTGTATAATACTACCGATTTTCAGATTTTTCTATGCAGTATTGTTCTTAATAATAACAAAGAAAGACCTCCGGTCACAAAAAATTCAAAACCGGCGGCGGCGATGGTGACAGCAGTAGTTACTTTTTTTAGAATAGAGAGATGGTATTAATTTATACTGTTGCCAAATGTATAAACAGCGCAAACAATAATGTTTGCTTCAAATTAAAAATTTATTTACACGTGACTATTATAAACAGAAAAAAATCATTTGGAATTAGAATTAAATAATTATGTACAAAAAGCAAGAACTTATTAAAAATTACGTCATAAAAAGTATACACGTGAATTTTAAAAGAGAAAGGATCTCTCTATTCTAAAAAAAAGTAACTACCGCTGTCACCACCACCGCCGCCGCCGCCGGTTTTGATTTTTTTGTGACCGGAGGCCTTTCTTCGTTAATATTAACAAAAATAATGCATACAAAAATATGAAAATCGGTGGTTTTATACAGAAATGTTTGATAAACACGCTGATGCAGACAGTTCTCAAATCGAAGAAGTATTTTAAGAGTTATTTAATGCTAAAGTTGGACAAAATCGTTCCACTAAAAAAGTTTTATAGCAGCAAAAACTATACACGGCAGTGTAATCATTTTTAGATCCTTTTATGCGTTAGAATTTGCCGGAGTGCAGATTGCATTATTTTATTTTTTTTTTGACTCATTTTTTCAGGTTTTATTTCAATTTTAAATTCAAATTTTCAGCATTTCTAGAGATATTTTTTACAGATTTCAGAAAATTGTACTAATTTAAACTGTTGCCAACTGTATAAAAAGCGCAAGCAATAATGTTTGCTTCAAATTAAAAAATTATTTACACGTGACTATTATAAACAGGAAAAAAACTACGTATTAAATAATTACGTATAAAAAGCATTAACTTATTAAAAATTACGTCATAAAAAGTATACACGTGAATTTTAAAAGAGAAAGGATATTGTAAAATAATAAATTCATTAACATGCGTTAGAAGTCTTAGGAGAAATTACGTCATATTTACGTCACATTATAGTTATTACATAAAATGAACACAAAATAATATTGCAAAAAAGTTTAAATTTAGAAATTGCGCTAGACATTTATTTGATATTTTGAGAATTAATTTAAAATGTCTCATTTAAAAGAACTTTCTTTTCGCTTTGTTAAAAAATACCAGGAGACAAAGAGTCTCTTTACTTAATTCCTTTTATATTAGCTTATTTTGAAATGTTGTTACACGTGTATACGTCATCAAGTTATTTTTATTTCGACGTTTTATTTGTGTTTTTATTAATGTTGTACGAATTTATTTGTTCTTTCGTAATTAAAATAAAAATTACATCAATTTGTATAATTTGGCGAGTGGTTTGGCGATTTATATAATTTGGCGAAATTGGTCCACAGGATAATCAAGTAGTACCGCAGCGGATTTGGCGTTAAAATTCCCCAATCAAAGAGAAATGAATATAAATTCGTTTATAGGGAGATCGCCACTGTTTTTTAAATTATAATTCAATCTTTCGAAATCTTTTTAAAGCCGATCTAATTAGCGTGCATTTAGAGTCTGCGGTGTCTGGACGGGGGTTGGCGAGCGTAGCTCGTAGGGGGCCGAGCCCCCTAGTATTGTAAAATAATAAATTCATTAATATGCGTTAGAAGTCTTAAATAGGAGAAATTACGTCATATTTACGTCACATTATAGTTATTACATAAAATGAACACAAAATAATATTGCAAAAAAGTTTAAATTTAGAAATTGCGCTAGACATTTATTTGATATTTTGAGAATTTAAAATGTCTCATTTAAAAGAACTTTCTTTTCGCTTTGTTAAAAAATACCAGGAGACAAAGACTCTCTTTACTTAATTCCTTTTATATTAGCTTATTTTGAAATGTTGTTACACGTGTATACGTCATTAAGTCATTTTTATTTCGATGTTTTATTTGTTTTTTTTTTTATTAATGTTGTACTAACTTATTTGTTCTTTCGTTATTTAAAATAAAAATTATGTCAATTTGTATAATTTGGCGAGTGGTTTGGCGATTTATATAATTTGGCGAAATTGGTCGACGGGATAATCAAGTAGTACCGCAGCAGATTTGGCGTTAAAATTTCCAAATCAAAGAGAAATAAATAGAAATTCGTTTATAGGGAGATCGTCACTGTTTTTTTTTTTAAATTATAATACAATCTTTCGAAATCTTTTTAAAGCCGATCAAATTCGCGTGCATTTAGAGTGTGCGGTGTCTGGACGGGGGTTCGCAAGCGTAGCTCGTAGGGGGCCGAGACCCTAGTTTTCTAAAATAATGTAAACAATATCTCTAGAAATGCTGAAAATTTGAATTTAAAATAGAAATAAAACCTCCAAAAATGAGTCAAAATAAACAAATTAATGCAATCTGCACTCCGGCAAATTCTAACGCATAAATTGATCTAAAAATGATTACACTGCCATGTATAGTTTTTGCTGTCATAAAACTCTTTTAGTGGAACGATTTTGTCCAACTTTAGCATTAAATATCTCTTAAAATAATTCTTCAATTTGAAAACTGTCTGCATCATCGTGCTTATCAAACATTTCTGTATAAAACCACTGATTTTCATATTTTTGTATGCGTTATTTTTCTTAATATTAACGAAGAAAGACCTCCGGTCACAAAAAATTCAAAACCGGTGGCGGCGGTGACAGCGGAAGTTACTTTTTTTTTAGAATAGAGAGATGCATCCATGAAAAGTAATAGATTTTCTTATTTAGTTATTCTATCACATTGTATTGATCGTGAATCCTTTTGCATAAAATTTCCAAAGAATAGGTCGATTAGGATGGAACAATCATATCAACAGTGATATCAAAAGCTGCAGAGGTTTGCAAAAGTCATAATTTATAAAGAAAATTGATTTTATCTCATTCAACAATATTTGTATATTTCAAGCTTTTAAGTAATTTTCGATGAATTAATAATATAAGATAATGCGCTTGTGAAATTTCGCAAACCTCTTCTTTTCAGGTTTGCGAAATTTCACAAACTCCCCCCCGTTCTAAAGTTTACAGATAAATGCACAAATAAGTCACATTTATCTATAAACTGTAGAACGGGGGGGGGGGGGAGTTTGTGAAATTTCGCAAACCTCTTCTTTTCTCAGCCAGACTGATTAGGCGCCAGTGATCCCAGGTGACGTGGTCTGACTAGAGAATTAATATTAAAAAACATTTTTCTTTCTTGTTCTTTCTTTTAGTTGGTTGTGAATGTGAATCTTGAACGTAGCAGGTAATAAGCTGCGTATAGGTTTTTTTTATCGTGGTCTTCTATTAGAAGAATTGATGTTTAATTTAAAAAAAGGGGAAATTTATTTCAGAATATTAAATTATGCTATTTTCGTGGCTTCTTTTATAGAAGAACATAATTGGTGAAATTTTAATATGATTAACTTGAATTCCCAGTGTGGAATATTTACATGTTTTTAAAGAAATAGTATCCAAATGTTTCCGTTGTAAAAATTGTACATATTATAAGTGTAAATAGAATTAACAAAGTTTTTAATCATCCTGTGCTTGACTTGGACATATACTGAACAACACCAGGGCCATTTTCAGTTGTGAAATATGTTTTATTATTTTAATGTGATTTTACATGAATCGTGAAATTTGCATCTAATAAGCTCTCCCAACTTTGATTTGAATTGTGATAACGTGAAATTTAGTGGAACACATGAAGATTATTCTTCATGTTTTGGTGCCTCAAGACCCGGAAAAAAGGTAAGAAATACCATTATTATTCTGCATGACTGTTGATTTCTTGAAAATATACATTTCTCATGATAATTTATTTTGAAAATTGAATTTAAATTTAAACATGGATAAGCCTGATAAGCTTAAAAGTAAAAGAGCTACTGTTCGTGCAGCCATTACGAAATTAATCACAAAATGTGATACATTATTATCTGTTGATATTGATAAAAATGATTGCGATTCTTTAATGGAATCATTAAGCTCGTAAATGAAAAGGAAGCTCAACTAAAGGAATTAGATTCCGAAATAGATGAGCTAATTCAGGAAAAAACTGAATATGAAAAAGAACTAAAATCGGTAGAAGAATATTCTGAAAAAATATCAAGTTTGAAATTTAAAATTAAGATGAGGCTTAAAAAATGTAAAATCGAAACTGAACCAAAAGTTTTACTAGAATCAAGTAACGGTTCAAAAATCGGAAGTAAACCAGTTTCGGCAGTGAAGCTTCCTAAACTTAACATAGAAATATTTTCTGGTGCTGCAAGCCAGTTCTTAGAATTTTTTAATTTATTTACTAGTGCGATAGATTCAAACGAATCGTTATCAAAAATTGAAAAATTCCAATACCTGAAATCTTTGTTGTCTGGACCTGCTTATAATATTGTAGCTGGTTTTGAACTGACAGATCAAAATTATTCAACTTGTTTAAAATTGTTAGAAGAGAGGTATGGTAAGCGGGAAAATATCATAAACTGTTACATGAACAAAATCCTGAATCTTGAGCCAGTAAAAACCTCTAACAATTTTACTTCGTTAAGGAAGTTGTACGATAATATTGAAACTTCTATGAGAAATCTTTATGCGTTAGGAGTAACATCAGGCTACTATGGCCATTTATTACTACCCTTGTTATTACGATTATTACCCGAAAATTTTATACTAGATTTCCATCGAAAACGTGACCCCGATAAGGACTGTGAAGTCACCGATTTAATAAATTTTATTAAAACGGAATTAAGATGTCGTGAAGCTACTAATTTAGTAAATAATTCCCAAAGCAAGACTTATGAAAATTCTAAAACTAAATATGAAAATCCTTCAAGTAAATATCAAAATTTTCCTCAAAAAAAATATACCTTCCGCTGCTGCTTTAAATACAGCTACAAAACAGTTTTGCATATTTTGCAAGTCTTCTGATCATGTAGGACTAAATTGTTCGAAATTCACTGACGAACAAAAACGATATAAATTAAAGAAAGAAGGTCGCTGTTGCAAATGCTTTTACAAGTCCCATTTATCAATTAATTGTAGAACAAAAATTAATCCTTGTTCCAAATGTGGTACCACTACCCATGGTCCTTTGTTTTGTTTTAAAGAAACAGCAAAAGAAAATCCTGAAAAAGAAATGAAAGGTGCAATTGTATCTATGATGTCGGAACAAAAATATAAACAAAATAAATCTACATTATTGCAGACTTGTACAGTTTCTGTGTCTGCTGGTAAAGAATGCTTGTTGGCTCGCGTTTTATGTGATAGTGGTTCGGAAAAATGTTTTGTGAAGAGATCTCTAGTACAAAAATTAAAATTGAAGGCATTGCGAAGAGAAAATTTATTAGTTTATCCTTTTGGGCGAAGACGCCCTTATGAATCTTGTTATGAAGTAGCTTCTCTAGAATTATCCAGTGTTGTGCAACCAATTAACTCGATAAATATCGAAGCATTAGTGGTTGATAATATAACTGGAGCTTCTGTGAAATCTCTAGAACCAGAACTTCTAGAGATAATGAGAACAAGAGGCTTTAAGCCTGCTGATACAGGTTTTGAACAGGAAATATATATTTTGCTAGGGTCTGACTTTTTGTGGAAAATATTAAAGGGAATCGAAGGAAAATTGACAAAATAATTATATGTTGCAGGAACTATTTTCGGTCATACGGTGCAAGGGCAGATATAGTCGAATAAAAAAGAAGTAGCTTGTTTGCGTGTTTCAGTTGAAAATATAAATACTCAGCTGAAAGCATTTTGGGGTCTTGAATCAATTGGCATTGCTGAAAGCAATGAAAAGAACATTACCGATCATGAGGTAATAAAAGAATTTAAAGAAAACTTAAAATTCGTAAATGGGCGTTATGAAGCAAAATTATTGTGGAAAAATTCTCGTGAATTGCTTAGAAATAATCTTGAAGTAGCAAAGAAGCGGTTTTCTAGTTTAGAAAATAAATTCTTGAAAAACGATTCTTTATTTAAAGAATATAACTCCATTTTGCTAGAGCAGTTTAATGAGAGTGTGATAGAATTGTGCATCGAGAAACATTTTAATAATTCCTATTACATGACCCACAGACCTGTTATCCGTGACGACAAAACTACAACAAAAATGCGCATAGTCTACGATGCTTCTTCCAAATATGGTGATTCTCTATCATTAAACGAATGTTTGTATCATGTCCCTAACTTGAATTCTAATGTTTTAGATGATGAAAACATTCCTGTTTCGAGTTTCGAACCCCCAAATACTTCCTTGAAAATTTTAGGTTTGATCTGGAACAATACAGAAGATACATTAGGACTAGAATTACGACCCTTGTTAGAAAAATTAAATAATGATTCTTCTACTAAACGCAATGTTTTGAAAATTGGAACTATGTTCCTTGATTCAGCCGGATTTATTGCCCCTTTTGTTTCTGGTGAACTAGAAAATGATTGGCAAAATTGGCTTTCAGAAATCCCTGATCTCACACACTTGAAAATTCCCCGACACTATTTTAGCAACCTGATCATGGAAAAGGAGCATCTCCAATTGCATGTTTTTCCTGATGCTAATCCTAATGTGTATGTTCCTGAATTTCTTTCCTTGCCTGAAAATCAGTGGCCTAGTGTTAAAATTGCTGCATCTCGATTACCTGATGTTTCTGAAGAGAAATATAAAAAAGCAGCCACCATCTCTTGTGTTGTTCAAACAAATAAATCTGATGAAATTCCCATTTTTATTCTTGAAAAGTATAGCTCCCTAAAGAAATTGTATCGAGTAACTGGATGGGTATTTAGGTTTATTTCTAATATAAAATTAAAGATAGAGAAAAGAGATTTTTCAGAATTATCAGCTGAGAAAATTTTACATGTTGAAAATTTTTGGTTTAAGCTAATGCAGGAAGAAAGTTTCCCTGAAGTTGTAAAATCCATGAAATGTAACAAGAGTATCCCTAAAGAATCAAATCTTCTACAGTTAAATCCTATGTTGTCAGATGAAGTTTTTCTGTTGGTACGAGGACGGTTACAAAAGTCTGATTCCTCATGTTATGAAAAACATCCCCTTGTGATTCCTGCAAAACATAAATTGACTGAAATAATCGTGAAAGATGCACATGAAAAAGTTTTTCATTCAGGAGTGTCCAGTACATTAGTACAAACTAGTGAAAAGTTTTGGATTTTAAGATCCAGACAGTGTATAAAATCAGTCCTGAACAAACGTGCTATCTCCAACAAATTTAGCGTTTGCCCTGGTCAACTAGTTATCGCAACTCTAAAGCATATCTTGTGTTTACCTGCAACCAAGGAATCCTTAGTGAAACGCTTCCGTTTGCGCGAGACTCTTCTGAATCATTTTTGGAAGCGCTTGAAAAATGAGTATCTTCTCAACTTACAATCTGCTCACTACACGGACCAGAATAAAACTTCTGACTTTGAAATATATAATGTGATTTTTATGCATATGAACATGTATCAAGAACTTTCTGGAAGTTAGGTATTTGTGGACAGAGATTTAAAAAAAAAAATGAGGTCTTATGAACTGAAGGCAAATAATTCCATCATTAAAAGACCTATTGATTCTTGTGTATAATTTAGAAGTGAAAAAACTCTGAACTTTTTTATTAATAGAACTGAAAAAAAAACTCTGATATTATTAGAGACTCAAGAACTCTTTTGTTTATCGACTTTAAAAAAATATATATTTTTTTCACATAAAAAAAAAGTTTCTTGTTTGATAATATTTCTAATTTTTATTTTATTTATTTTTTTTGTATTGAATATTCCAGAAAAGGTTGTATAGATTTAAATTGTTCTTTCTATTTTTAGTAGCAGAAACCTGTTGGCAAATTTTTAAATTGTTTATTATTTTATTTGAAGTCCAGTATGTAAGTATATATTTTGATTTTGTATTGTATTTACGTATAGTGTAACTGATAATTTTTTAGAATAATTTTATTTCTACTTTAATTATTTTGAATCCCCATTTTGATGAACCCTTGTTCATCGGGGGGGAGTTTGTGAAATTTCGCAAACCTCTTCTTTTCTCAGCCAGACTGATTAGGCGCCAGTGATCCCAGGTCACATTGGTCTGACTAGAGAATTAATATTAAAAAACATTTTTCTTTCTTGTTCTTTCTTTTAGTTGGTTGTGAATGTGAATCTTGAACGTAGCATGTAATAAGCTGCGTATAGGTTTTTTATCGTGGTCTTCTATTAGAAGAAATGATGTTTAATTTAAAAAAAGGGGAAATTTATTTCAGAATATTAAATTATGCTATTTTCGTGGCTTCTTTTATAGAAGAACATAATTGGTGAAATTTTAATATGATTAACTTGAATTCCCAGTGTGGAATATTTACATGTTTTTAAAGAAATAGTATCCAAATGTTTCCGTTGTAAATATTGTACATATTATAAGTGTAAATAGAATTAACAAAGTTTTTAATCATCCTGTGCTTGACTTGGACTTATACTGAACAACACCAGCGCCATTTTCAGTTGTGAAATATGTTTTATTATTTTAATGTGATTTTACATGAATCGTGAAATTTGCATCTAATAAGCTCTCTCAACTTTGATTTGAATTGTGATAACGTGAAATTTAGTGGAACACATGAAGATTACTCTTCAGCGCTTTATAATATACGTGTTAATTTAACAAAGTCGATTTTTATTTCCTTTTTAAAAATTCTGCATTAAATTAATTTATTTATTCACTTTCGTTTAGTTATTGTATCAAAATATGTTTATCCAAAATCATTTTCCATTAAATACTCAAATAATAGATTCATCGGGAAGAAACATTCATTTCAAGAATATTATCAGGAGCTGCAGAGGTTTGCAAAAGACATAATTTAAAAAGAAACAAGATTTAACTTTATAAACCAAAGCGGTCCATTCTTTGTGTATTTGAAGCTTTTAAGAAACCTTTGATGCATTAATAATTTAAGATAATGCACCTTTTTAATAAGGCATTCATTTATTTATTAGAATTATTAAATAAGTGAAATTTTCTGTTTGGAACATTTTAAATGTACTTTTTGTAAAAATACAATCTTATATTTCATTAAATTATAGTCTTAAAACTGTAATAACTTGCTGCAAATTTAATTTTTAAAGGAGTGCTAGAGTATTTTAAAAGCTAGAAATTCTATTTAAAGCTAATATGAATATTTAAACATTCCAGATCAATTGAATTTTTTTCTTTGCATTTTGAAATTATAAAAAAGTAATTTTGAAATAAATATAAAATAATGCCGCGTTCCAATTCTGTTTACTTTATATTTCTTGAGTATTGAAAGCTTATTTAAAAAAAAAAAAAAATATATATATATATATATATATATATATAAGGAATGAAATTTAAACAAATTGGTAGTTACTATTCTTATTAATTTTACCGAGAGAAAAAAAATAATTTTGCTATAAATATAAATTTACTACATTTTATATCAAATACGTTACGTAAAACTCTAACTCTATTATACTCCTCAATTGAAAAATATTTGTTTATTTCATGTCTTTTTTTTTACCATTGAAGGATTAACAGGATTTGTTTACAATATCGGTAGGAAAGATCGGTAATTATAAAGCTTTGAAAATTTCCATTGTATTAATCTTTCTGATATTTCATAAAATATTGCTGTAATATTCTGAAAACATTTTTGCGTAATTAAGTTTATTTTTACTATTGAGAAGTGGAAAATATATTTAAAAATATAAAATATGCATATATGTATATTGAAATATCTCTACTATCACAATTGTTGTCATATTTCGAAATTTAGAATTTTATGTTTATTATATATAATATACGAGGCTTTCCCATGGATTAATAAGTTAGTGTGGTTGTCAACCTAAAATTTTGTGGCAAAAAAGCATCATCCAATATCATTTTCTGCACCTTTCGTTTTAGAAGGTATTTAAAGTTGTAAACGATAGGGAATGACATATATTTCTACTTAATACGAGCTGAGTTAGGCAGTTTCGCGTCCCTGATTTTGAAAAGCAAACTTCGAAGTATATAAAATTGGGATGGTGGATCCACTGATTTCGTAATCTTACACCCGTTCGACTGTGCTCTCTCTCATTAAAAATCAAGTGAACAATGGCTAATTGTAGCTTTTATTTTCATTCTTAAAATTTTGGAAACGAATATAGGAAGCATATATCAATCGAATACAACAAAATATCTTTTTAAGTTATATTACGTAATTTCGTTTCGATAGTAGGTTAACAATTCATATTTACTATCACAAAATTGCGATAGCTAAAAAAAATAATACATTTACGTGTGATTTTTTTAATATATTTATTAAAAGAAAAATATCGGAGTCGCAATATAATATGTTAAAGAAGTATTATCACAAATACATAAATCTAACGTCACCTTGAATCATCACAAGTTGTAAAGAATAACATTATAAAATGTTGTGTTAAAGTAATATAAAAAATTGCAAATAATTGTTCACTGTAAAAAAAGACAATTTTTTTTTTCTAATTTTAGAGAATACAATAAAACCGCAAGCAAAAATATATCGTTACCTCTTATGAGTCACCCGCAATTCCGAAAAACGTTTTTTACAGTTAGAAACCTCAAATACTAATAATTTTTTTCAGATTTAACGATGTACTTATCGAAAAAGAAAACATTGTTTTTATGCTATTGATTTTTGGAAACGTTTCCGACAAGTTCTTATAGAGCCTTAATTAGTTTGCAAAACATAGAATATAGTTTTTCGGATGCTATCAATACTGAATTAAACAATATTCTACAGGGTGTTCCTGAACTCATAGGCCAAACTTTAAGGTTTGATAGAGGATACCGTAACAATCATTTATTGTACAGGAATGTATGTCGTGTTAAGGCACAAACGCGGGAAAGAAACACGAAAGGATTATTTATTGACAGCGTCAGTGACAAGTGGTGTGTTTTCAATAACTGTTCAAATATCAACCAATATCAAATATCAACCAATATCAAATATCAACCAATATCAAATATCAACCAAGATCAAATATTAACCAACAGTAATGCATGCCAGGTTGCGACAATTGAGCGATTGGCGTTTAGATTCACGATTCCATGTATTCCACGCACACGTGCAACAGCGACGAATGTTCAAATGACAGTATCTTCTTGGAGTCACGTAAACTCGCATATCTTGTCCATCGCAATCCATCGCGTGTCATCTAGGTAATTTCGCATAACTGCGCTGAAATGGGCTGACAATTACATAATGCTGAAATCACAGTCGTTTTCAAATGGCGATATAAACATTTTGATGCAGTTCTGGTAAAACATCTTCCAAAAAAATACGATAACAACTACCTGCCTCGGCGTGCTGGACCAGTCCTTTAAAACTCCTATCTCCCGATTTATCGTCCTTCGATCACTTCTGATGGGTACATCTGTAGAGACTTGCTTATGCGACTCTAGTTGACTCAGAGGACGATCTCGTTGCTTGAATATTCGTAGCTGCAGCACGTGTGCGTGAAATATAGCATCGTTGAAAGTGTACGCCAAACGCTCCATCGACGTTGCAAGCCATATTTTACTGTTGGTAGACGAAATTTTGAACATTTATAGTAAACACTTATAGTTATATCACTGGCCATTGACAATGTCAGTAAACATTCCTTCCATGGCTCTGTCCTGTGTTTGCGCCTCAACGACTTGCTTGCACCTATAAAATCCTATACAATAAATTCTTCGATCACACCTTACAGTTTGGCCCATGAGTTCAGGGACACAATGTATGCAGTAAACAAGTTAAATTATCAACATTAACATCAAAATTAAAAATGTACTTTATTTTATTATTCTTGTATGTATCGATTCAGTAACGCCGCTGAAGAATATTTGAGAATAGGTCTAATTATTAAAACCGATAATCTTGTTGTGAAGCTGAATTAATCACTGTAAAAACTATTCGGAAACGTTTCCAAAATTCATTGGCAGAAAAAAGCAACTTTAGTTCTCGAAATTATATAGGCTTCTGCAATTAACAATTTTCAGTCCTTTTAGAATGTGATACGAGTTATGTTTTGGTAATAAGTTGCAAAACATTTGTTAAAGCTATATAAACATATGTATTATATAACAATAAAAACTAGACTTATCCAAAATTTAAAAAATTGAGATTTCGCTATCAATCTATGCTGTTGGCGAACATGCATCGAAATACACTACTAAAAAAAGAAAAAAAATAGTTTTATTTTGTATTTCTAGCATTGTAATATTTTGGTTTACAATGAAAAAAATTGGGCACAGTCAGAGATTTCTTTCCGATTTCACAAAATTTGATTTTCTGGATAGGGCGAGATTTGAATATCGTATGGCTTTCTATAAAATGATTACTTCGATATTTGCTTGTTTCGTAAATAAAATGAATTCTGTATTCAGCTAAGTCCTGAATGTATTGCTTCATGATTTCTTTTATTTTCCAGCATATTCTAAACTAGTATCTAATCTTCGTCTACATCATTGGATATCTTATTACATGAACCTTCGCTGCTTTTTCCGAATGTAGATACAGGATTGAATAGTTCGAGGACAGCGTCGTCAGCAGTTCTGTCTATCACATATCGCTCGACTACGAGTTAAGCGACACAACTCCAAAAAATTAATTTTCCGTATCATTCCGTAAATAGTTTTGACTTAGGTACATCTTGATAAAAAAAAAAAGTGTCACAAGTATAGCTATGAGAAAAACGGGTAGATTACGTTATGTATCCATTTACCTAACAGAAGCGGGATATGCTTTTATGTGGGAGATACAATTACTCCATCTACGTAGGAATCTATGTACAGACTACGAACTTCTTCTACGTATTAATTATTAAGACAATTATGCCTGTTTTTATGCACTATTTTACTGCTGCATAGAGAGCAAAGTCCTAAGTGGTATAATTAATTTTAGGTAAAAATACGAGAATCTTCATTGGCGTCTCCTATGAAATGAAGAATTTTTTATTTGTCTTACTTTTCTTGCGTGTGTGTGTTATGTTCGTACACTTGTAGAGGAATTGAGAGGTAAATAAACTTAATAACATAGCCCACTCACATACAACTGAGTTTACAGTAGAACAAATTCTACTCGATTTCAAGATGCAAAGAACTAGATTAATTCTATTTTGGAGGAAAAAAATATCGTCTTAGATTATATCAAATATAATAACCTAAGATTATATGTGAAGGAATTCAGAGTAAGACGTAATGAAGTCGTATTAATATTAAATAGGATGACTTTCTTTTGTGTTCAATCCGCATATTCTTAAAGTTATCTTCCAGATTTCGAAATTACTTTGAAGGAAAGAAATAAATAGAAGTATATTAAGCCAAAACTTTTTCTCTTTGTAGTGTTTTATCGATATTAGACTAACTAAATGCAATAACTGTATTTTAACTAAATACAATATTTCTAATATTTTTTCTGTTATAATGATAAGAAAAGCATGAGCATTTAGAATTAGAAGATAAAAAACAATGCATGTTATTTTCTCTTAAAAATTATATAATTTAAATCTTTCAAAATGCAAATCTTTGTTAGCAAAATATAACATAGAACTCCTTGGAACAAACATATACAATAAAAAAAAGAGTCTGTTTATTATCTCTATATTTTAACATATAATCTTCCATGAGATGGTTTTATCTCGGTATATATGACAAGCAATTAAATTTTAAATGGTTTATGAGTTTTTTGAATTGATACTATCTTTATCTAAAAGGAATTTTTAAATTATTATATCAAAATATAATCAAACGTAAAAAATAGAAATATGTAGTAGCTTTTCTATTTAAAGAGATTTTATTCCTGAAAAAATATATTGTCTGATTCAGTATTTTTTTTGTAGATATTTAAGCTATTCGTGTTTAATTTTATATACTTGGATATATACCATAAATGACACAAAAATCTCTTGTAAAGCAAAGCTAAGCATACTAGTATAAATAAATTCATGAACAGTTATAATAGTAACTATTTACTGAATACGAGTAAATTAAAATGTACGATTTTTGACAGAAACAATGTTCAAATGCTCGTTGCTCCAAACAATTAAGGGAACAAATCGTCTAAAAAAATACGCAAATACCTACGCCGATATATAACGTAAAATAAAACATCCATAATGAAGAGCATAGTAGACCTCAGAGGATGAAAATTTAATTTTAACTTAATAACTCTAAAACTAAATCTAAACAAATGAATGTTTATGACATCATAAACTAGAAAAAGGAGAAAAGTGTCTAAATCAAGATTTCACAGAAACGTCTGTTTCACTGTCTCAGTTTTGAAATCCAGTTGCTAAACGTATGGTTTAAGAAAAGGTGACTTGAAAATGTCACAACAACGTGATTTACCGTAATGCTTGGCTTGGCGTAATACCGGGACAGTTGAATCCGAGCAAACACAACGAAGTGTAGTGGAAACTGTAAAAGTCATAAGAAGTGTCAATCCAAGATTTTGGAATACATTCCAAGAAGCATGAAATATTAGAAGTCGACTTGGGCAAGGTCGGCCAAGTGCTATCACAGAAACTGATGACAGATATATCTGTTAACAGCCCGTAGAGACGGAGCAGGCAATGCCACCCAATTGCAAACACAGTTGTTCTTGCCCACAGGACAAATGGTGTCCTGCCGAATGGTGTCCAGTCCAAAACAGGCTTCATCAGAGCGGTCTCTATACACATAAGTCAGTGGTTTGTATTCCGTTGACCTCAAGCAACTGTGTGGTCCAATGAGAGTGAGTAATTGAATATATAGATTGAAGGCTACGTGGTAGGAGTCAAGTGCTGTTTAAAGACGAGTCCTGTACGTGTCATCCGACGTGTTTTAGAATGGAGGGAAAGGGGCGCTCCAAAGAATGAAACATTCGTTCCTGAATGATCACATTACAGGTGAGGCGGGTTGATTTTATGGACTGGAAGCTGCATAGAGGGCCATACGGACCTACATAACATTTGGAATGTACTTTCATGGCCCAAAGATATACAGAGGAGATATTAAGACCTCATGCCGAATTTAAGCTGCAGCAATTGATGATTTCTTATTACCCATGCATGATAATGCCGGATCGCAGACAGCTCGTTCTGTAGACAATATGCTTAACGCTGAAACATTACAGCGTATTCAGTAGCCAATATTCTCTTCTGACCTGAATCCGATAGCGCATATTCGGAGCATACTCTGACGAGGCTTTCCAGCGATATTAGGACCTTCTTTTATTGTCCGGGACTTTGAGATTTTCATTATTGAGGAATAGAAAACTACTCCCCATAGTCTTACTGATAATAGCATCGAATCCATGGAAAACAGGTGTGAGGCAGTTTTATCTATTCGAGGGGACCACATGCCATATTAAATACCTTTCATCATTCCTAATCAGTAGTTTATTTATCATTTATATGTTACCAAATTGTTGTCCTAAACCATCTTTTTTATGTTTTATCTATCGTTTCAAAGAATTGAAGCTCTCTTGAAAATTTTTTTCGTCATTTTTTGTTCATTGATACACATGTATTTTCCACTTTATGCCCATGCATGGCTGTCTTGCACTGTCTTCTTCCCTTTTTTACTTCCCTCCCTACTTTTTTAGCAGTGTAGATGTGCATCACTATTGAATGGGAAGTTCTTTGTTAGAAACTAGGTCCGTCAGAGTATATTTAATCCAAGAAAAGAATTATCTATGAGATGGGATGCATCTGCTTCATTTACAGAGAAGACATTCAAACCAACAGTCGCGGAAAGATCGTAAATTCCTGTTAAGCATATACCTTTGTTGTTGAATGATATTCAAAGTCAGAGACATTGATGGTTAACTCCATGAAAAGCACTGTATTTAACAATTAAGGCACAATAGAAGTAATGAGTTATTGTCCAAAAAATAGCATAATAAAATTTGGCTACCGAAAATAGTCGAAATTTTTAATTCAATACTTCATTAAGTTAAATAATGCTATAAAAAGTGATAGAATATCTTTATTAAGACTTACGATCGTTTCATCGCACAATCGGCGACATTTTCAAAATCAATCATAATAGAAAATATTTTCACATAACTTAAAAACAATAATATAGTAAACAATGTCACGAGACATGAAGCATAATGAAAATATTGCAACCATAAAATAAAATAAAAATTAAATTAGCTATTTGCGAGCGTGGATTAATTTTCACATAATTTAAAAACAACATGGTAAACAATGTCACGAGACATCAAGCATACTGAAAAACATTGCAAAACATAAAATAAAATAAAATTAACTTGGCTATTTGCGAGTGTGGATTAATTTTTACTATTGTTTCTACAATTACTTAGTAATAGTACTTAAACAACTTAAATAACTTACTTACTTAAATATACTTAAATAACTTAGTAACAATAGTAAAAACAATAGTAAAAATTAATCCACACTCGCAAATAGCCAAGTTAATTTTATTTTATTTTATGTTTTGCAATGTTTGTCAGTATGCTTGATGTCTCGTGACATTGTTTACCATGTTGTTTTTAAATTATGTGAAAATTAATCCACGCTCGCAAATAGCTAATTTAATTTTTATTTTATTTTATGGTTGCAATATTTTCATTATGCTTCATGTCTCGTGACATTGTTTACTATATTATTGTTTTTAAGTTATGTGAAAATATTTTCTATTATGATTGATTTTGAAAATGTCGCCGATTGTGCGATGAAACGATCGTAAGTCTTAATAAAGATATTCTATCACTTTTTATAGCATCATTTAACTTAATTTGTTTATAAGTGATTATTATACATGTTTTATTTCAATACTTCATGTTTACACTTCACTGTAGTCATTCAATAACGAGGAAAGCTGGAATTTGTGGATATCGGCACCAGCTCAAAACATCAAACCACTGCATCGGTATGCTTGCCTTTCGCTGATTTTTCTAAAGTGATACAAAATTTAAAGTGCTATATTTAAGAATAATGGTCGATATCTAGTAAATTAAAATATAACTTTTTCATTAAGCGCGTAGTAGTTATTTTTGTAATCTACCGTTAAAATAATCCCGACACGATTTTATTGCATGAGGGCGTCGATAGCATGCAATTTACTGTAGGCCATAGCATGCAATTTACTCTTTATTACATGCAATTTACATACAACTATCCTGCATGAAATCGAATGTAAAATAACTACATACAGAGTTTTTCTCTATAGTTAAACTTGGACGCCAATTCATGTCTTTTACTGAAAATTTAGACGCTAGTGCATATGAATATAAATTTCAGGTAATTGTTATAATTGATAAAAAAATAACCTTATTGGTGAGTATTTGACACGGAGTATTTACAACATGACCGCCTTTTGACCCTTTTCTAAAGTGATTTATGAAGAAAACTATGCTACAGGGATTTGGAATAAGAGTAAAATACAGTAGCAATAACTGTTATGATTTTCCAAATACTTAAAAACTTAAAAAAAATATATATAACAGAACTAAATTCTCAAAGCAAATAACAGTGCGCGCATT
The DNA here is from genome assembly GCA_963932465.1 of Maratus speciosus. NCBI lineage: Eukaryota > Metazoa > Arthropoda > Arachnida > Araneae > Salticidae > Maratus > Maratus speciosus. The sequence goes on from OZ010789.1 coordinate 203,323,850, forward strand.
AAAATCTCGAACTGTTTCATGCTTTAAGCTATTTCATAAAATAGTTTTTTGAATTGACATATAAAATCCAATACGATTTTTTCCCTATCAATTTTTCAAAAAATTTATAAAACTTTGATAACGTTCTGGATATACATTATATTACAAGTAATTTCAATTTCATTTTAGTAAATTACATGAATTGCATTGAAAATGAATTTATTGAACTAAGCTTTGAATGTCTGCTAGCTGAATGTTTAATTTGCGCACATATATTTGTTATGCTAATTAATAATAGGTACATTAAACTTAGTGCCTTTATCAAAAATGATCCAACGCTACCTCTGTTAATTATATTAGAACGTCACATAAGTGCAGATTAATACTTAAATAAAGTTATTTAAATTAAGTAATTAATTAAAGTTAATATATTAAGTTCACTAAATTGTATAGTTTAAGTCCTGTTAATCAGTATTTAGTATATTTAGTTATATTATAGATTCAAATAAATTTCATAAGCGACCTTGCATAACATTGTTGTACTAAAATGAATCAGTTATTAGAAAAAATGTCCTTAAAAATGTAATGTTAAGGTTCAGATCTATAGCAAAATTTAAACACGTTTGTATATATATATATATACCGGGTGTCCCAAAAAGGACTGACTGATTTTAAAATTCAATAACTTGCAAACGGTGACAGATATTTAAAAAATTCTTGCAGGAGGGTTATGCATAAGGTCAAAAGTTTTATTACAGTGATTTTCAATTTTAGTTCGAATTGCAAACAATAGATGGCGCTGTAAGCAATAGTCGCTAAATACAGGCTCGATTTCTGGTCCTTTCTCTTGTTCCATGCTGAAAAAGGAGATGGAAATGTATTATCCGGGCCACGAAGTACCAAAAATCGAGCCTGAATTCAGCGTCTATTGATCGCAGCGCCATCTAATGTTTGTAATTAGAACTAAAATTGAAAATCACTGTAATAAAACTTTTGACCTTATGCATAACCCTCCTGCAAGAATTTTTTAAATATCTGTCACCGTTTGCAAGTTATTGAATTTTAAAATCAGTCAGTCCTTTTTGGGACACCCGGTATATATATATATACTTACTGAAATTTATTAATGGTAAATAAATTTTCATAAATTTGTAGTCCAAAATATCATGTAAATAACTTTTGTGAATTATCATTAAATTAGATGTATTAAATATGTAAATTTATTAATGGTAAATAAATTTTCATAAATTTGTAGTCCAAAATATCATGTAAATAACTTTTGTGAATTATCATTAAATTAGAAAATTTAAATAAAAAATCTAATTTAGAAAATTCAAATGCTTTAAAATATAACATAAAATTACAAGTAAATGAAAAGGGTCTAGCCGGATAAGCATAGCGAAATGGCCCCCACGGCGGATGTTTGAAATAACATGTGTGGTAATAAGGCTCACCGAGAGAAAACAATATAGAGTGTTTTTATTCCCTGACCTTGAACTGTCTTTGCGATAATCGGGGAAGTTTACGCCGGCGGTACTATTTTTCAAATAAATTTTTCTCAAAAAGTACGAAAGTTAAAAAAATGAAACCAAAGCCAATTTTTGAGGAATATATTAGATCACATCATATATCTCTTTCACATTTTTACACAAATTTTAACATAGAAAAATAAACAAATTTTTTTTTTGAAAATATTATTAATGTCGTAATTTTATATTTACACCTACCAACAAATTACAGAATAATGATCAAAGTAGGTACTTTTACGAAAAAAGATTTCGTTAAAATTAAAGATGCGCTTTTTGAGTTATAAAAAAAATAATGCTAGCAACTTGCTAAAATATTCGTAACGTTCCCTGTTTGCATTTGAAAAAATATGCCACTATCAATGCATTGGTCGATTCGTGACGTTTCCACTCGGGCAGGATGCGCGCAGCGTCAAAATAAGATAATGTTTCCATGCATACCACTTCCCTATAGGTTTGTTTCGTGTTTGTAAATATTCTGTTATTTTGGCGTCCTAAGCATCCTTCTCGCGTAGTAATATCAAGAAATGACAAACAAAATGGTAACATTTGCCTACCATAATTTTCACGTAGAAGGCTATGGGGCTGTAAAGTGTACATATATAACGCATAACTTTAGAGGGGGGTGTAATGTGTGTGCGTGTGGAGGGGGCCGTAGGAAGAGGGGGTGTTATGATTTGATATCGTTATAATTTTTTATCATACCAAAATAGACTTTTTTGGTATATTTTTCTTTACATCTGTAATCTTAATTTTTAAAAGTCTGATTTCTTCTTTTTATAAAAATACGAAATTATTATTAAATCCATATTCAATGTTTATAAAATATTTCATTCCAAAATATGGATTAAACCCTGCGTTCACCAATAATATTCTTCTGCCATATTGGTATATAATTCGTTTGTTAGAGAAATGAGATTCGAAATGATACTTGATATTTTGCTATTAAAAGATGGGTAAGAATGTTGTCCACCTGTTTTGATTACAAGAAGTTCTGTTTAGCTCAGTTAAAGGGCGAAGTGCAATAAGACATTACTACTGTTCAATGCACTATGTAACAAAGAGCTATTATTAAAAACTTTTTAAAAGTAAGTATTTCTTTAAAATGTTATTTGATATAAAATTATTTCTTATATAACAGTGATATTTTATGAATTTTTTCTGTTTATTTATATGGGACTCCAGGAACTTCTGATAGCGAAAGTTTGGTGAGGAGTCCGAAATTTCCAAAAAATTTAAAAAGTTATATATTTACAGCCCCTATTCAGCTTCACCTGCACAATCGACTAGACCATTGACTTGATATTATTACGCGAGAAGAATGCACTGATCGCCAAAATAACAGAATATTTACAAACACAAAACAAACCTATAGGGAAGTGGTATGTATGGAAACATTCTCTTATTTTGTCGCACTGCGTATCCTGCCCGAGTGGAAATGTCACAAATCGACCAATGCATTGATAGTAGCGTATTTCTCTAAATACGAACAGGGAAAGTTGTGAATGTTTTAGAAAGTTGCTAGCATTGTTTATTTATAACTCAAAAAACGCACCTTCGATTTTAGCGATTTTTTTTTTCTTAAAAGTCCATACTTTGAGCATTATTCTGTAATTTTTTGGTTGGTGTAAGTATAAAATTACTACATCAATAATTTTTTCAAAAAATATATTTGCATATTTTTCTATGTTAAAATTTGTGTAAAAATATGAAAAAAAAATATATGATGTGAACTAATATAATCTTCAATAATCGGCGTTTTTTTTTCATTTTTTTTAACTTTTGTACTTTTTGAGAAAAACGTGTTTGAAAAATAGTAGCGCCGGCGCCAAATTCCCCGATTATCACAAGGACAGTTCAGTGTCAGGGACTGAAAACACTCTATATTGTATTCTCATGGTGAGCCTTATTATCACACATGTTATTTCAAACATCGACCTTGGGGGCCATTTCGCTATGCTTATCCGCCTAGACCCTTTGCTTAGGGATTATAATATATTTTAGGTTCTCTTAAAAACGTAAAATAACCAGTTGCTTTATTTTTAATAACACATATGATGTAGGGATACGTATGAGTGGAAAAATAAGAGATTGGTAGATTTCATGTTTTATCATTAAAGGCTGAAATGTGTTGGGCCTTTCGGAAAGTTGTGTCCGTTTGGGAAAAACAATTCGTACAGGAAAATTCTATCATTTAATTATTAGACATTGATTCCGATGCCTAATGTCTAATAATTACCGGGCAGAATTTTCCGGTACGAATTCATTTTCCCAAACGGACACGACTTTCTGAACGACCCAATACTATATCCAGAATTTGGAAGAAGAGCCAAAGATAGTGGCTATTTCATATAGGTCGGTTTTCTTTGCACATATCATACATGACAGGTTTTCATCTAGTATAGGGGTGCACAACCTGTGGCCCGCGGGCCACCACGAATACCACTATTTTTATGCATAATAATTTTCCTAATAAATTGACAGAAACTTTGCTATTAAATAATTTAAATGTTAGTTTTAAATTTTTTGTGGTGGCAAACTATTTTCTGGCAAAAAGGTCGTGCATCACTAATCTAGTATTATACACTACCAGTAATAAAAATTATTTTCTTTTATTTACTGTTTATTAAGTATAAAGCTTGCGCATGGTATAGTTACTGAGCGCTAAGAAATCCTTTTATATTATAATTTCACAAGTGTGAAGATTAAAACCCTGAAATCTTAAGAATATTTATCTTCTAATTTTTACAGGTTTTATGCGATTTTCTAATATACTGGGTTATGCAAAATTCTGTACGGTATTTTAAAATACTATTATAAATTTATTTTGATTATTAAGATACTCTTAAAAGAACGGTATTAAATTAAAGGAAAACTCAAACATTTTGATTATCCGTTCGCTGGTAAAAATTCTCGTTGTGCTGTTACTGATATAACCTAAAATGACGTCTCAGCAAGAAAAGGCATGTTCCGTTCTGCAGTTTACAAAAATAGAATCTGTAATCTTTTGTCCAAAGTTCGTTTCGTGGACGTTTTGCAAAAGACAGTCATACTGTCAAAAGGATCTGTAAATGGTATAACAAATTTAAAGAGCTGTCTTTAAAAACATGTGACTTTTCCTCGTATTTTTGCAATAATCACACTATTTGACTTTTTCTTGTGTGTCTCTATGAACAACCAAGTACATGTGATATCAGCACACTATGAAAAATAATTATCAATTTTGCAGTATAATACGGAGGACAGGTTTTGTTCATATTATACTGTAAAATTAACAGTAATAAACCGTAAATAAACAGTACAATAACGTTTTATAAATGAAAATACAGAAAAATACTACCTATTACAACTTAGTGGTATATTACTATTCATTTTACGGTTTATTACTGTTACTTAACTGCATAATTGTTGACTTCAGAGTATTATACTGGCACCCCAGCTTCCAGTATCTACTTATAATAAAATCTGAGTGCTTAAAATTGTCGGTAACTATGCCGGTGCGGACCACTCCAGTGTGCGAATCGACCGTAGCTAAACGCCATGTTAGGCTTAATAAAAAACATACCTCAACATATGACAGCTAAATGATAATTTTTTCTACTTGAAATCATGTATGTTCAGCATATTTTCACATAAAACATATGTATCATTTCCATTTATAATGTATTAAGTTCTAAATTAAAATTCAGCTATTATAAACATAGAAATCTGATCTAAACAATCCATACTGTTGCCATTCAGATTCAAATTCCAGTAAATCTACAAACAAATGAATGACTCTTTGAACGCTTCATTAAAAAAAAAAAATACAGGTTAACACCGATGCTGAAATTATAACACCTAGGCCTCTGAAATTTTTGTCATGTGTAGATGCTATCACCTGAAAGTGAATTTCGCCGTCGGATTTTAAAATTTCAATTTAGATTAAAAAAAATTAAAACTGTATGGGTTAGCCGCTATTTACAGCTCTCCGCCAATCCGCGTCAATGAACAAGCCAACCAATGAGAACAGGCGTTAACTTTGAGATCCAGCGACCGCATTTCCGAACTTAGAGGGAGCGAAGCTGTTTGTTTACATTATTTCACATTTTTTTGTTGTTGTTTGTTTGTTTTTTTTGCGAATTCAGAATTCTACAATTCACGTAAGTTACATTTTCAATTGTATTCGTTCTTCGTGTTAATGGCATTTACATACGAGTATTTGCCCAAGAATAGAATATCTACTTTACTTTCTATGAAGTAAATAATTTCCGTTCTTGGGCGAAATCATCTCGAAATATTAGATGTAGAATTTCAACTTTTTTTCATTTAAATAAACAGAAATATAAGTTTTAATTTTGATTCTGCATTTTAAAATTTGTTATTGAACTCAGTTTGCGTCATATTCAAATCTTCAACGTTTTGATTTATTAGCCTCCATTATTGGGCGATGACAACGTACATTTTATAAAATGGTTTCATGACAATATACATATTTCCCCAAGAATAGGCGTGAAGTCTGGTATAAGATGTAGTCATCGCCCATGAATGGGAAAAAAACAAAGAATTTTTGACTTCATGAAAAATTAATGAGGTTATTTGGGTTTTTCTTTTGTTAATCTTTTTTCGCCACTTCCCCGTATATTATGAGTTTCATAAGAAATCCCAAGGAAAACATATTATATTTTACAACATGCGATAAATTGTAGAACTGTGCATTAGGGTGGAGCGAAAAAAAGTAATTTTTTACAGTCAAAAACGGGTAGGTGCCAAAAGTTGCCTTTATACTAGTATGTCATCTGCGTGCAATATTACCGCTGAAAAAAAAATGGCTTGAGTCTGCGCTTTTGGTCCAAAAGTCGAAATTTTGGGTAAAATTTGACATTTTTTCAAAAAATTAAAAAAAAATCTACCGAAGTGGTTATTATTTAAAAGTGTTATTTAAACCTTTATTATTAATGACTTAATATATTTAAACGATAAAATGATATCTTTGTTCTGTATAACTGGAACAAAACTGACAACTTTTGGTGAAAAAAAGGCGTTGCCACTGTGTTGTGTCACACAAATAAGTGTTGTTTAGAATACAGCTCTTACCTAGTTGCTTTCAAAACTACCCAGGAGGCAACACGTGAAGCTGACTGCATTTAATGACACAACAGTGTATAGCTCCACCACCCTACAATCTGAACTCAATGTTTTATTTATACATTGAATTGTGATTTTTTATCAAACACTGGTTTTCTATGTATCAACCTAGTACATCTGTTCTTTGGATCCACAGACTTTGGATGCTGCTGCTGTGATCTCCTTTACGTATTTTTCCACCGTTTGTGTAAGAGAAGACAAACAGTGTAATGCAGTGCGCATGATATTAATGTAATCTATTCAGCCGTCTATTATCTTCACTAAGATTGCACCCGATAAATGCATATTGATTAGAGGCTCTGTTACCACAACACTTTTCCAATGAATTAGGTTTATATAATTATCCGCTTCAAAGTCGATTGTCGATATTTCAGATTTGCGTATGTCATCATTTACTCGCATCTTTCAACTATTATGTGCTGAGCAGTGGTGATGAGTTAATGTGATGGAAATCGTCAGAGAGCATTGAATTAGGAATTTCCTCTGCGTATGCAAAGCAACCATTGCCCTAAATAACCATTTTTAGTAGTTGTTTTATTCCGTTTTGTGAGTTGTTTAGTAGTAGAGTAATTACCCATGAGTTTTTAGATCCCTTCTTTAGCTGTGGATTACATTTGATTGTAAAATATCCTGGGCCAAACTTGGATAATATAGTACTTTTTGAGTGAACATAGAGACTCTGATGGACAGTGAGTGCTCATATGAAGGCGGATAATTCTGTTAGTCGTTGTCATCCATTCTGCAAGGGACATATTTAGAATGAACCATTACAATTGATCACATGCCACCTCCAAGTCCAGTGAAGTTTCTCTGCATTTATTAGACTAGATAGTTGGCAAAAATTAGATTCTAACACACAGGGAATCACTGGACCAATAGGAAAATCTTTGTCCTCGTGCCATTCCCTTTTTATTTCCATTTTTGAAGCCATAGAGAGTAATTTTCAAACATTATTTCCTAAAATCGAGAAAAGGGTAATCAGCACATACCAGAAATACCTGCTAGAGATTTGAAAAGTTATTTCCTCAAGATATGGCTCAGAAGAACTAGCGAATAGGAACCCAAGAAACTTCTCCTATGCCAGATGGCTCACAAAGGCACATAAATTTATTCGCTTTTATATAAGCACTGGTTGACCATCAGACTCTGATTCACTCACAATGTATGTAATCCAAGTTCATGCCGCAGGATAGTTTACATCAAATATAATCCACATCCAAAAAATTGATCTAAAAACTTATGGGAAATTACTTGGCTACTAAACATCACAGAAAACGGCAAAAAACAAATACTAAAAAAATTATTTTGGACACCGAGAGTAAATTTTTCACATCGAGAGCAAATTCTTATTGCAATTTTGATGACGATCGCCGTCACATTAAAGAACAAGCTTATCAACATATAAAAAATGCAACAGTTAGAGTAAAGAATGGCATACTCAAAGATGAAATACCTAAATGTTGTAAAATGTTGTAGGAACAGACCTCCCAATTACTATGCAGTAACTGGATGCAATTTTGGTGAAGATACTAGAGGGCTGAATAGATTCCATTAATTCCACTGCATTACTCTGCTTACCTTATCATACACAAGCAGTAGAATAAGTGAGGATATATGTGAAGGAGTGTCACAGCAGCATCACACAAACGTCTGTGGATATAAAAAAGAGATTGAGTAGGTTGATACATAGAAAACTTATGCCAGTTTTTGATAAAAAAGCACAATTCAATACATAAATAAAACATTGCGCCGAGATGGAGGGGTGGTCGGGCTATGCACTGTTGTGTCATAAAATGCAGCCAATTCCACGTGGTACCTCCTGGGTAGATTTGAAAGCAACTACGTAAGAGCTGTATTCTAAATAACAATTAGTTGTATGACACAACAGAATGGCAACGTTTTTTTCCACCAAAAGTTGTCAGTTTTGTTCCACTTATACAGAACGAAGATATTTTTTTTTATCTATTAAATATGTTAAGTCATAAATAATAAAGGTTTAAATAACACTTTTAAATAATAACCATCTCTATAGAATTTTTTTTTTTGAAAAAATGTCAAATTTTACCCAAAAATTCGACTTTTGGACCAAAAGCGCAGACTCAAGCCATTTTTTTCAGCGGTAATATTGCACGCAGATGATGTACTAGTATAAAGGCAACTTTTGGCACCTAACCGTTTTTGATTTTAAAAAATTAATTTTTTTCGCTCCACCCTACTGTGCATTTTATAATAGTTAAGTAATGTATGTTTTCATTAAGATTTGTTATTGAACTCTGTTTCATTTAAGAACGTTTTTAGTCGCCCAAGAATTGAATGTGTTTTTTTTTTAACTTTTTACTTTCTATGAAATGAAAACATTCAGTCAATAATTTCTGTTCTTGGGCGATTAAGAATTCATTCATTTAGCATTCTTATGAAACTCATATCACAAAATGCAAATCATAGCTATTTCACGCACTCAGGATTTTCCATTCAGTTCTTTTCCTTTAATTCCTTTAGTTAATCTTTTCTCTCCACTTTCCCATACATTATGAGTTTGATAAGAAATCGCAATGAAAACATATCTTGCACTTTACTGAATGTTTTCATAGTGCGAGGCCCAGTAGCAGAAAATTCAAAATGGGAGACTGGTGTCGCAGATTTTCTTTTCTCTTTTGCAGATTATTTTTTTATCAAGCCTTTATTTCGCTTTATAATTATGTTTAGCTATCTATTACTTAATACAAAAATAAGATTATTATTAATAAAAATGAATAAAATGTATAAAGACATCGCAGATAAGTTGTTGTTTGATTATTTAATGCTTCAATTGTAAAATATTTTACTAGCAGATTATTTTCCGTTCCTTAAGTGTTTGTCGCAGACACTTTGAGAATTTTCTGCAACTGTGGTACCATGCATATCAGTTTAAAGTGTAGGTGTAATCCATTGAAGCAAAAAAAAATTGTGACCGTTTGTCAAAGTTCCCGACATTTCTCAGCGACAGATTGGCAAAATTAAGCATGTGCTTCTGCTCTCTTTTAACAAACTTTTCTATGCATTTCTGTGATCTTTTGATAGAATTTGCAATATTTTTCTTCGATTGTTTACTGAAATTCATGTTTTTTTCAGCGATTGTTTCATAAAATTCATGATTTTTTCCAAGATCGTTTGACGAAATTTGTAATTTTTTTTTCAACGACCTGTGACGAATTTGTGATTTTTTTCTGCGACCATTTGTCGAAGTTCCCGATAATTTTCAGCAACAGAGTGGTTAAATTTGACATGTGCTTCTGCACTTTTTTGACAAAATTTGCTATGCATTTCCGCGATCTTTTGATGAAATTCACAATATTTTTCTTCGATTGTTTACTGAAATTCCTGTCTTTTTTTTCACAAAAATATCGTTTCACAAAATTAACGCTTTTTTATTTTTCAAAGATCGTTTGACTAAATTAGTTTTTTTTTTTTTTTTTTTCAAACGATCTATGACAAAATTTGCGATTTTCTTTTCACTGCCATTTGTTGAAGTTCACAATATTTTTCAGCATCAAATTGCCAAAATCTTTTATCAAAATTTGCAGTATTTTCCCGCGATTGTTTACTGAAATTCGTTTTTTTCCGCCATCATTTTTTGTAGGTCATGATATTTTTCAACCACATATTGGCAAAATTTGTGACATTTTTCTGACAAAATTCGCTACGTGTTTTTGCGACTTTTCCAGCTATCGTTTTACGAAATTAGCAATTTTTTCCACGATCGTTTATCGAAATTTACAGTATTTTTGAGTGACAGATTTGCAAAATTCACGATATTTACTTTTGCTAAGCACCGCAGATTATTGAAAATTGCAGATGATGGGTGAGCGGATTACCGATCCTTGACTGTATATTGTCATTGTCCAAGAATTGAAAAAAAAAACAATTTTTGACTTCAGAGGAAGTTAATGATGTTATTTGGATTTTTCTTTTGTTAATCTTTTTTCGGCACTTCTCCATATTTTATGAGTTTCATGAGAAATCCCAATGAAAACATATATTACACTTTACTGTTTTTTTTTCCTTATCAAAGTTATGATACGTAACATGCGAGAAATTGTAGAAGTTTTTAGTCGCCCAAGAATGGAGAGTTTCATATGAAATGAAAACATTCTGTAAATAATAATTAAAGTCTTTCTTTCCATTCTTACCCGATTAAATATTTTCTTAATAAAATGTACAGTTCTACAATTTATCGGATGGGTTTACCGTTCTTGGGTGTCTAAAAATGTAGTCAACAACATTAAGAGGAAGAAAGATTATAAATAACATTAAACACTCAAAATTTTCGCTTATTTGAATTACGTTTAAACTTTATATTGGTCTTTCAATATGAAAACATTCAATAAAGTGTAACATATGTTTTTCATTAGGATGAGAGAGGATTAACTAAAGGATAAGAACTGGGTGTAAAATCCTGAGTGCATGAAATGCTTAATATGGTATGCATTTTGTGATACATTATGAGTTTCATAAGAATCACTCAAGAACGAAAATTATTATTACTTCATAGAAAGTAAAGTTCAAGAAACACATTCCATTCTTGGGCGACTATGTATATGTAAATTGCCATTAACATGAAGCACGAATACAACTGAAATTTAACTTACGTGAATGCTTACTTGATAACACTTCAAAATTTTAAAGAAAGTGGGTAAAACCGTAGCGTTTTCTACAATTATCTTTTATATGTTGTTTTCTGACGGAGATCTCCAATAAATATTTATTAAATATAAATAATAACTATTGTTTTGAAGATTTATCATTCACTTTCCGTCATTTTTGACGGGAATTATATAATAGTAATATTGTAATCTCAACAACTTATTTTTTGCAGTATACAAGGCTATTTGGAAGACATAAAAGCATTCATATGTAATGCCCTGAGTTTAATATTACAATTCATAGTTAAACGAGTTTGGCACGAATAAATGTCCAGACTATAGTCTGGAAATTTTAAGGAAGTCACATAAAACATCTATAAAGCAATAAAATTAAAATATTTGGTGGTTTTGTTTTCATTTAAAACCCTTTATTGGAAGTTTGTGCCTCAAAATATGTATATTATAGTATTTTAAAATACCATGCATCATTTACGACCCTATATAAAATATCTCATTTAAAAAAATGGTTGATATAACATTTAATATTTAGCTGTTGTCTTTGCAATTCATACGGAACTTTTTTATACATTCGTAAACTTCAAAGTATTTGAAAAATGAATTCAGGAAAAAAAAAATTAAGTTGAATTGCGTATACACTTAAAACTAGTTGGATGTGCCAATCCGAAATCTTATACATCTTAATATTTCAAAACCTAGTTACACAGGTTAATACTTCAATGTTATTAGTTCAATACTATACCAACTTTGATTTTCATCTTAAATTTCTGCTCCAGTCAATTAAACGGACTAAAAATGAGTTAATCTATATCATGATATTTGATAAAATTATTAATTTTTCCTTATTATGTTGTTATCAGGTGTTTGCGAATAGCCGATCATAGCAGGAAGCGAGCTCCCGCCGCTGCACGAGCCGCCAATGCACAACAGAGCTACGAAAAATCAAGAGAAGTATACAAAAAACGCTATCACTGAGCCCCTTTACTGCGCAATATTTCCAAATTCAAGGAGGACCTGTTGGCCAAAGTCAAAAACATGCAAAAATTTTTGGTTCAATTGTATGCATAATTTTATACACTGTTCGATGGTACAATAATGAAAATGACACAGAGATCGCAAATATAGCTACCCCTTCTGGCGAAATTTTTTCAAATTCAGGGAGGACTTGCTTGCCATAGCCAGAAACATACACAAAAAATTTGGTTCAATTATATGCATAACTTCATACACTTTTCGATGGTACAATAATGAAAATGATACAGACATCGCAATCATAGCGCCCCCTACCGGCAGAATTTTTCCAAGTTCAGGGAGAACCTTCGTGTCATGACCAAACACAAACATAAAAAATTTGGTTCAATTATATGCATAACTTCGTACAATTTTCGATGGTACAATAATGAAAATGGTACAGATATCGCAATCATAGCGCCCCATACCGGCAGAATTTTTCCAAATTCAGGGAGGACCTTCGTGCCATGACCAAAAACAAGCACAAAAAATTTGGTTCAATTCTATGCATAACTTCATACACTTTTCAATGGTAAAATATTCAAAATGGCACAAAAATCGAAGAAAAATCGCTATTACAGTGCCCCCTACCGGCGAGTTTTTTAATTAAGGGTGGACCTCTTTGCCATAGCCAATAACTTAAAAAAAATTTTTGGTTCAATTCTATGCATAATTTCATACACTTTTCAATGGTACAATATTCAAAATCGCACAAAAATCGCTGTTACAACGCTTCCTACCGGCGAATTTTTCAAAATTCAGGGAGGACCTGCTTTCCATATCCAAAAACTTAAAATGAAAATTTGGTTTAATTCTATGCATAACTTCATACACTTTTGGATAGTACCGTATTAAAAATCACACAAAAATCGCTATTACAGCGCTCCCTACCGGTGATTTTTTTCCAAATTGAGGGAGGATCTGCTTGCCATATCCAAAAACTTAAAATAAAAATTTGTTTGAATTCTATGCATAACTTCATACACTTTTGGATGGTACAATATTCAAAATCGCACATGAATCACTGTTACAGTGCCCCCTACCGGCGACTTTTTTCCAAATTCAGGGAGGACCTGCTTGCCATAGCCAAAAACTTAAAATAAAAATTTGGTTTAATTCTATGCATAACTTCATAAACTTTTGGAGGGTAAGATTTTCAAAATCGCACAAAAATCGCTATTACAGAGCCCCCTACGGGCGATTTTTTTTTTCAAATTCCGGGAGGACCTGCTTGCCTTAGCCAAAAACTTTAAATAAAAATTTGGTTCAAATCTATGTATAACTTCATACACATTTTGATGGTACAATGGCGACAGACAGACGAACAGACGGACAGACAGACATTTTCTATAAACATGTTTTTGGGGATCTCTGACCCCTAAAACCCGTCGACCTGTAAATCCGTCGAAAACCAGTAGTCGCAGAAAAATTTCGATTCCAATACTTTCTTCTATTGAAGACAGAAGAAAGTAAAAAGTAAAATGTAAAATAATATTATGATATAAAGCTTTTCAAAACAGAACAAATATGAAAATCACGGAGTCTGGAAAAAATAATCAAAACAAAATCCGACACAATACAAGGCTACTATCAAAAGATAGCCAAACTCTAAGACTTTGACAAAGATGTTAAAACGCTCTATTCGCGTGAATTTATTTTGTGTTTTGATGCATTGCATACATATCCCTTTTCTGTTCAATAAATTTGAAGAATAGTGTTTAGTGACTACTTTCAACATGAAGTTTCGATATTTCTAAGTTAAAAAACAGGAAATGTCGTTTTCTAAGAAACTATCATATTTATTTTTTAGGTATAGCTATCATTCTTTGCTGGTTTTATTTTTATTTTTTAAAGCCGTGTATTCTTTTTCGTTGAAAGGGGTGTTTAGATAAAGTAAACGAATGGCAATGAGATGTGTTTATTAAACTATGTAACTATGTTATACATGTGTGACATGATATAAGTATGTGATATGTGTGTTTGTGTACACTAAGAATCAAAGAATACACTAAGAATAAAAGAAAGCTTAAATTGAAATTGAATAATTATTCCTTTAGGAAGTATTTTAATCAATTGTACTTTTTCAGTAAATTAACCTTTACAAGGCGGGTTGTTAAATATTGACAGGAACACATATGTATTCTTAAAAGACAGGATAAGTTTGAATATCTAGTAAGTACTTCTTTACCCGCTCAGATATTTGTCGTCTGTCTTGCACTGAGGACAGAGTGAATATCCTGGCAAAAATTCTCGAATAGAAGGATTTGTTTGAGCTTTATTCATTTAAACACAAAATATTTTTCAGACTGTATCACTATTTATTTATATCACAATACGATGAGCGAACACTCCGGTCGCCATCTCACTTCACAACACTTTCTCTACTCCGTTTACTTCACATTTTTCTATCCAGGAGAATTCGCGACGCCCTCTTATGGTACTTATGGTCTCAATTTTCAACAATAAACATTCTTCCCCGGATTAAAATATACATATTTCAATATCTCAGAATTTTTACAATAAAATAAACTTACGTAGTACAATAACAAGGAAAAAATTACACAACAAACAGGTATACAAAACATTACAATGAAAAATGCCAAATATACAATAATTTTATAATTATTTTCTTTTTAGTTATGAATAGGAAGAACAGATATATTTTTGCACTTGAACGCTTTAATTCGCCTCATTTAGTGCGACCTTTTATCACCCTGACCTTGCCATCGGATCCTGCATAAATTTCACTAATGCGGCCTAATGCCCATTTACATACAGGCCAAAAATCTTCTTTTACTAATACGATAATTCCTACTGTTAAATTATTATTTTCCACTACCCATTTAGATCTCTGCTGTAACGTATTTAAATAATCTAATCTCCATTTTCTCCAAACTCTCTGGATGACCCTCGTAGTCTTCTGCCAACGGTTTAATCGATTGATATTACTATAAATTGACATTGGTTCAGGTATAGCATTGATGGCTCTCCCGATCAAAAAATGATCTGGAGTGAAGACCTCAAAATTATCAAAATCGTTAGATAAAGCTGTAAGAGGTCGAGAATTCAAAATGCCCTCTATTTGAATAACTATCGTAATTAAACCATAAATCGACTATCGCTCGTTTAAGGTGATATTTAACTGACTTCACACCTGCCTCCGAAAGTCCTCCGAAATGGTTAGATTTAGGAGACATGACTTTCCAGTGAATCTCTTCATTAATTAAATAATTTTCTAAAATTTCATCTGGAAAATTTATCCTTTTGTAAAACTTTTTCAGTTTAGAATTTGCCCCCATGGAATTCCTTGCACTATCCGTAACATTCTTAGAACATTTGCTACGTCTAACCATAAAACGCTTAAGAGTGGCAATCAGAGCATCTGAGGTTAAATCTGAGAGAAGATCAAGATGAATAGCTCGAGTTACAAAACATATGCAAATACAAATAAATATTTTGTTCAATAACACTTGCGCTGATTTTAATAGGCTACATAAAATGGACCACATATATCTAATCCGATACAATTAAATACTGGCAACTCATTAATTCTTTCATAAGAAAATTGACCCATTAGCTGAGAGCATGGAGTTGGTTTTACCTTAAAACAAATAAAACAAGAATGCACCGTTCCTCCCCAATTTCTACCCCTTAGAGGCCAAAATTTTAATCTAACAGAATTCAAGAGTCCTTGGGGACTGTTACGGCTTGCCTTGACACGGTTTTGAACGCACCCTTGTGCGTTCCACCAGACTTTTGTGTTTGCCGTTTGGTAACGGCAGTCTTATCGTTTTTTTTGTTGATGTTCGCGCGTCGAATGTTTTTATGGAGAAAAACCGCATTACTGAGCTATTTCGTTAGCAAAAAATGACCATGGGGTCTAATTTGTTTATAATAACGACTATTATAGTATAGTTGTAGCATAATTATACAGATTATGTTTTGATTCAAGTGGTATGGTCCACGAAAACAACATCGCAGTGTTCCATAACTGACTATGGTGTCAGTCCGTACAATTTCCTGTATATATGTATATATAAAAGAACTGTTTGTTGTTGTTTTAACTCTCTTCGTATTATTTGACTATCCTCGTATATATTTTCCATTTATTTGAACTAGTTACAGTCCATAATCAAAGTATATACACGCACATAAGTGGTCCAGTCGTTTAGAGTTAGGAACTGGTACTGTTATCGGAGTATTAGTCATAGATAATCAGTTAAAAGATGACTGATAAAAACAAGCTAAAAACTTTAAATCGTCAGAGGGGAGCCTATAAGGGTCAATTGACTAGAATACAAACATTTCTAGATGATGAAGATAAAAAGGACATTTGGGAATACCAAGTTAAATTTGATAATATTCGAAAAATTGTCTCGAATCTAGACGACTTAAAGGTGAAATATTTTGAAACTGTAGAAGAGGATACGGAGCTTAATGATCATCTGGCAGCCTTTACAGAAATAGAAGGTGATGCAGAACAATTAGAGGTAAGGCTTTGAAAATTCTTACTGTCTAATAGTAATAATAGTGAAAATGCATCTCATGTTAGTAATTCAAATTTTGAAAATTCAAGTGTAAATTATAAATTGCCTGATATACCATTACCAAAGTTTTCGGGAAATTATCAAGATTGGTACACATTTAAAGATCAGTTTATAACTTTAATTGATTCGAATAATAAATTAAGTAGCGCACAGAAACTGTATTATTTAAAATCTACCCTTAGTCATAGTGCTTTAGATGTAGTTACAGATGATGATTCCTATGAATCGCTTTTTAAAGCATTACAAGATGGTTTTCAAAATAAACGTTTTATTGTAAATTCTCATTTGAATGAAATATTATCAATGGAAAGTTTATCGCAAGATTCAGCTAAAAGTTTAAGGGCTGTTGTTGACGGATGTCAAAAACACATTCGCGCTCTTAAAACTATTGGCTTAGAACTTAATCAATTTTCAGAAATCATGTTGATAAATATTATTATTAAAAAACTAGACAAAGAATCGAAAAAACAATTTGAGTTATCGTTAACCACCAGTGAATTACCCGAATGGAATGAATTTATTGCCTTTCTGCGAAAGCGCTGCTTAGTATTAGGGAATTTGTAGGGTAATTCAAATACGAAATCTAAACAATTTTCAAATGAAAGAAATCAAAAGGCAAAAAGTTTGCTCATAAACAACGATTCCCGTACAAAAAATAAATGCCTTCTTTGCCATTCTATCAATCATTCTATTTTGAAATGTAATATGTTCTTAAAAATGAATGAATATGACAGATATCCAGTAGGAAAAAGATTTAATCTCTACATTAATTGTTTATCTCAAACGCATTTGCTTAAGAAATGTTTATCAAAATCACGTTGTTTTTTTTTGTTCAGATTTGCACCACAGTTTACTATGTCGCAATGCTTCTTCTAATGAGAAAAATATGCACCTGCCACTCAAAAAATAAATAAAAGGGAAAACGAATCAAAAGATGAAGTAACCTTGGAATTCCTCCCCTCACTTCCGCAGAAACGAACGAATGAAATTCGGTAAATAATGAATCGTTGAAAGCTTTAAATAATGTAAATACGAAAAATAGATCAATTTTATTAAGTACTTGTTTTGTTTTTATTGAAGATAAATTTGGAAATAGAAGGAAATTCAGAATGATGCTCGATTCAGCGAGCAACGTCAATATTTTGACGACAGAATGCGCAGATGCTTTGAAATTAAACAAAAGGTTAATTAATGTTCCACTAAGCGGTCTGAATGGTTCTTTACATAATATAAAAAATAAAATTTCCGGTGTTATTTCCAATGTGAATGAAAGTTTGAAGGAGAATATAGATTTCTTAATTGTTTCTAAAATCACAGATGTAATTCCATCAAAGCAATTAAATATATCGAACATTAATTTACAAATCTTGTGGAATTTGCTGACCCAACGTTTTTCAAACCGGGAAAAGTACATGGTTTGATTGGAGCTGAATTATTTTATTGAATTTTAAAACACAATTCGGTTAAGATTAGTGATAAGTTAATTTTGCAAGACTCAGTTTTTGGATGGATTCCAACCGGTACACTAGATGACAGGGAAACTACAAATAATTCCGCTATGTGTCATTTTATTAGAGATTTCGATGAAATTAATGATAATTTAAGACAATTTTGGGAATTAGAATCTATTGGCATAACGCATGATTCGAAAATATCGGAAACTGATCAAGCGCAATAAATTCTTGACAAAACTGTAAAATTTGTAGACGGTCGATATGAAGTTCAGTTGTCCTGGAAAAGGGACTGGAAGGAATTAAACAATAACTTTAATATTGCGAAACAGCGTTTGAAGGTTTAAAAAGAAAATTTTATAGAAATCCTGAACTTTTTCGTCAATATTCTGACATAATCAATGATTACCTAAATCAAGGAATTATTGAGCAGGTTGAAGGAAATGAACCTGTTTTAGACAAGGCTGTGTACTATTTGCCCCATATTGCGGTCTGTAAGGAAGACAAGCTCACTGCCAAAGTTCGTATAGTTTTCGACGCCAGCTCTCATGATAACAACATGCTGTCTTTAAATGATTGATTATGGCCAGGCATCAACTTAAATCCACATCTATTCGACATTTTAATTCACTTCAGATTACATCAAATTGCCTTTTCTTCTGACATCGAGAAAGCGTTCCTTCAAATTTCACTCGCTGAAAAAAATCGTGATGCTGTACGCTTTATGTGGTTCGATAATGATTTCAGATCTTTCAAAAATATAAAGATTTTTAGATTCAAACGAGTTATTTTTGGAGTCAATGCTTCTCCATTTCTTCTATCTGCGACCATTAATGAGCACATCAAGCAGTTTAAAAACGTACATTCAAGAACTGTTAATTTACTTGATAAATATATTTATGTAGATGATTTCATATCGGGCGAAGATACTCTGCAAGAAGCTCTTGATGTTTCCCTTAATGCTAAGAAAATAATGTCTGAAGCAGGAATGACTTTACGAAAATGGGTAACAAATGATGAAACGTTAGTAAAGTGCTGGCAGAAAGAAGGTTTAGATATTCAGGCGGAACATGCTACTATAAGCTTAGGTAGTAATCTCACTAAAGTATTGGATATGTCTTGGAAAACAGAAGAGGATTGTCTGACATTCGAAGTCAGGAGTCTAATAGAATTCTTGTCATCGCAAAAAAGCTCAAAACGTCTACTATTGCAAGCAATTGGTAAAATCTTCGATCCGTTAGGCATGCTGACGCCATTCACCATTAGAATAAAATGCCTGTTCCAAGAACTATGGCTAAAAAAAGACAGCATGGGATGAACAGTTACCAACTAATGTGCACGAAAAATGGTTAAAGTGGTTCGAAGAACTTCCAAATTTAGCAGAATTAAAAATTCCGAGGAAAATTCTTGGTTGCTTGAATCAAGTAATAGCTGTAGAAATACATGCCTTTTCTGATGCTAGTAAAATAGCGTATGGCTCTGCAATTTATCTGAGAATAAAAAGAGAGAGTGGTGTGGAAGTCAATCTCGTGACTTCAAAGAATCGTGTTGCACCGATAAAGGAGATAACTCTGCCTCGGTTGAACTTCTCGGAGCCTTACTAAGTGCAAGACTGGCCAATAAAGTAAAACCCATCCTAGATCAAAAAATCACATCGATAGAGTACTATTGGACCGATTCCAAAATAACATTATACTGGATCAAAGGCTCATCAAGGCGATGGAAATGGTTTGTGGCAAACCGTGTTATAGAGATCAATGCACTGACTGATTCTAACTCATGGTATCACTGCTCCAGCAAGGACAACCCTGCGGATCTCTTAACGTGAAGTGCGACTGTTAATTCTATTATAGAGAATCCCATGTGGTTTAAGGGACCATTTCTAGCAGCTGACGACTTGCCAATTCTCAACTTATTTCTGTTCCAGAAAAGGACTATTTAGTAGAGACTAAATCAAAATGTAAAAATGACATTGATTCTAATATTTCTCTTTCTCTTTTCAGGAATCCTGAAGCAGTAGATTTTTTTCTAAGTTTGAAGAGCAATTATTTCAGTATTCTTCGTATATTAGCTTATATTTATAGGTTTTTTCACAATTGTAAGTGTAAGTCAGTAGACAGGCGCCGAGGCAGCCTCACTACCTCAGAAATAAGGGCTTCAGAAACTTCTTTAATCAAGTTAGTACAAAATGCAGAATTTCAGGAAGAGATTAGCAGTTTAAAACGGAAGTCAAGGGTTCCTCCTTCCAGCAAAATTAAATGTTTATCCCCCTTTTTGGATCAAAATAATATCTTAAGAGTTGGAGGTAGATTGGAAAATTCAGATTTAAACTTTGATAATAAGCACCAAATCATTTTGCCGAAAAGCCATAAGATTACAAATCTCATATTTGAGTATTTTCATAGGATCATAGGAAATATTTTCATATTGGTCCCCAAGGTTTGATACATTACGTACGTATGAGGTTTTGGCCCGTAAGTGGGAAACGTTTAGCACGAAAAGTAGTGCATGACTGCGTTGTCTGTTTCAGGAGCAACCCAGTTACTGCCAAACAAATCATGGGTGTTCTCCCATCAGAAAGGGTAACTCCAAATTTTACTTTCAACCATATAAAAGCCGATTTTTGCGGTCCTTTTGAGATTAAATATAAAAATCAGAGAAAGGGGATTTTTCATAAGATTTATGTCGCGATCTTTATTTACTTAGTGACAAAGGCTATTCATTTAGAAATGGTCAGAGACCTAACATCAGACGCGTTTATCGCAGCACTCAAAAGGTTTTTTTCTAGGCGAGGAAAATGCTCTTCGATTATTACAGACAATACTACAAATTTTAAGGGTGCTAATTCAGAATTACGCAAACTTCATGAGTTAGTTCGTAGACCGGATGAAAAACTAGCTAATTACCTTACTTCAGAAGCTATTGAATGGAAGTTCATTCCTCCTAGATCGCCCAACTTCGGTGGTTTATGGGAGACTGGTGTAAAATCTTTCAATTATTATCTTAAACGGGCATTAGAAGGTGCTAGATTGACTATGGAAGAATTCCAAACAGTCACCACCCAAATCGAAGGGGTACTAAATTCGCGTCCCTTAACTCCGTTATCGATCGACATAAATGATTGTAACGTATTGACACCTGGACATTTCCTAATTGGTCGGCCAATAGACGCTATTCCTGAACCTCAATTAATTGATAATAGCGAATCCAGATTATCTCGATGGCAAAGAGTAACTAAATTTGTTCAATTAATTTGGAGAAATTGGCAATTAAATTACTTAAGTCATCTCCAAAATCGTTCAAAATGGCAGGTAAAGAGCGATTACATCAAACCAGGAGCAATGGTAGTAATAAAAGAGGACAATTTACCTCCTTGTAAATGGATGCTGGGACGAATTCTAGAGGTTATGCCAGGGAAGGATGGTAATGTTAGAGTAGCGAAAGTAAAAACTGCCTCTAACGTTTTCGTTAGGTCGATCTCTAAATTATGTGTCTTACCTGTTGATTGATGACCCATTTGTTTTAAGAAATACCTTATTTTTTTTCCTTAAATTTTCCTTATTATTTTATTGTAAAGGTAGTATTGTGATTGAAACTCATCCTTATTGTATTTTGTATTATCATTTATCTATTTCTTATTTAGTGTTATATGCATAGTATTGAAGTTTATATTGTAATCTTTGAATGTGGTGTATAATATATACACTTTATATTGTTATATTGAATGTTGGCACATGCCAATGAGGGCCGGCATGTTACAGCTTGCCTTGACACGGTTTTGAACGCACCCTTGTGCGTTCCACCAGACTTTTGTGTTTTCCGTTTGGCAACGGCAGTCTTATCGTTTTTTTGTTGATGTTCGCGCGTCGAATGTTTTTATGTAGAAAAACAGCATTACTGAGCTTTTTCGTTAGCAAAAAATGACCATGGGGTCTAATTTGTTTATAATAACGACTATTATAGTATAGTTGTAGCATAATTATACAGATTATGTTTTGATTCACGTGGTATGGTCCACGAAAACAACATCGCAGTGTTCCATAACTGACTATGGTGTCAGTCCGTACAATTTCCTGTATATATGTATATATAAAAGAACTGTTTGTTGTTGTTTTAACTCTCTTCGTATTATTTGACTATCTTCGTATATATTTTCTATTTATTTGAACTAGTTACAGTCCATAATCAAAGTACATACACGCACAGGGACCAACATGAAAAAGACGCTAATGCATACTAATAAAATAAATTTTACTTAATCTAGAATTTTTTGACAAAATAGACGAATGTTTCTGCTGATAAGATACGGAAGCTTTGATGAGCCTTCAGCCAACACGTAAGATTTCCTTATCATCTATAAAGGGATTTAAAACATTAAGATTACCTGTCACATCCTTTTTACTACATAAACATTTTTGTGATGTTCTAATCAAAATGTTTTCAACTTCCTTGTCTTCTTCAAAAATCAAGTTACCCTTTCTTTTATCAGCATTTCTACAATTATATACGAGGTAGGATTCAAAAGTTCCCGTAGTGACTCTATAACTGTAAAAATATTACCAATTCCATTGTTGAAACATATCCGCCTTCGAAATAAGATTCTTGCGCAAAAGCACGCTTTTCCCATTGGCTGTAAAGGTCATCAAAGCACTTCTGGAATCCATTTTTAGCCATGTCCTTTAATCCAGTCTGTGATGCACTTTTAACTTTTCATCTGAAGATTGAAATCGACGACATTGCAAGCGACGTGTCAGTTCTGGAAACAAGCTGAAGTCGCAGGGTGAGAGATCATGGGAGTAAGGAGGATGTGGCGAAACAGTTGTTTTTGCTTTCGCAAGAAAGTCAGCGACGACTAGGAATCGGTGTTCAGGTGCTCTGCATGCTCAGGTGCATGCATAAGCACCCATGTCTTCTCAGCTTAGAATTTTGGCCTCTTCTTCCAGACCGACTCACGCAAACGACACAGGATGTCTACATAGAGTTCTTTGTTGACAGTGCGTCCTTCAGGGATACATTCCAGATGCACAATACCCTGAACATCGAAGAATACCTCTAGAATGACCTTCCCTTTAGAGCGATCTTTGCCGAATTTCTACTTTCGTGGTGATTGTGGGCTGAGCAGTCATGGGTGCTTTTGCATGACAACGCTCCTGCACACCGATTCCTTGTCGTTGCTGACTTCGTGCGAAAATGAAAAAAACTGTTTTGCAACATCCTCCTTACTCCCCTGATTTCTCACCCTGCGACTTCCGCTTGTTTACAGAACTGGCACGTCGCTTGCAGGTTCGTCGATTTCAATCGTCCGATGAAGTTAAAAGTGCATCGTAGGTTGAATTAAAGGACATGGCTAAAATGGATTCCAGATGTGCTTCGATGTCCTTTACAGCCGATGGCAAAAGTGTGTTGTTGCGCAAGGATCTTATTTCGAAGGCGTATGTGTTTCAGCAATCTATTTGGTAATATTTTTACAGTTCTAGAGTCACTCCGGGAATTTTTGAATCCTACCTCATATAAATCTAAAAACAAAGGAAAAAAATACGTAAAAGTTTATAATATTCATTACTAAGATCAAAAAAGTTATCGAAAAAGTATAAATTCTCGGTGGCTAGAAATAAAGTCGTTTTACAGTTATTTTTCCTTTCGGAACATTTCATTTCACTTAAATAGTTCTGACTTTCACTTTCAGCTCGTAATTCACTTTCAGAAAACTATTATTTCAAATAACTTGAGGAAAATTCTGGATCCATCAAAAATTCGGGGCCTGTAAACCATTTGGGATTGTTCACAATTTTTGGGAGTCCGCACATATTCTTGATGAAAGAAGATAAGCTGGGTTGTCTTTACCTGCAAAATTAAACCATGTTTCTGGTTGAGCTTACCTTTGGATTTCATCCACACGATTGGCAACGAAAGACTTCCATTTTCTGCTGGATCCCTTAATCCAGAATAAAGCTATTTTTGATTCTATCCAAAGATAGATTTTAGAAGTATTTTTACGATCAATTACCTTTTTAATTTCTGATCCTAAGCGAGCTGAGAGTAAAGCACCAATCAACTTTAGGTGCGGCAAAGTTATTTTCTTTACTGAGGCAACTCTGGTTTTAGATGCCTTGAAACTAACGGAAACTTAATCCTGCACTCTCAACAACAGCACCATAAGACTTTTCAGTTGCTTCAGAAAAGCAGTGAAATTCAACATTGTTTGTATCAAATGACATTAAAAAAAATCTATGGATTTTAATTGGATTTAATTTAGAGAGTTCTGAACACCATTGTGTCCATTTTTCGCTGATGTCACTGGGGAGCTCAGTATCCCAAGACAGCTTGTGGATCCTTAAATCTTCTAAAAGACATTTAAGAATTATAGTAAATGGAGATAGGATACCGGTAGGGTCATAAATTCTTCCAGAAGTCTGTAAAACAAACCGCTTAGTATTTTTCTTATTCTTCAAAAATTCTACTAAACTTGAAATGTCTGTGCTAATAGAATCTTGTTCAACATCCCACAATATTTCAAATATGTTCAATGAATTTATAATTCTATGATTTTGATCAAATGGAGAAATCTGGCGCCCTTCTATTTTCCACCATTCTAGTAACGATTTGTCATTTGCTAACCATTTCTTCAAATTGAAACTAGCTTGATTCATGATTATCTTAGCCTCATATGAAATCTTCAAAGCTTCTTAAATATTATCGATACCACTCACCAGACTATCGATATAAAGACAAGTATCGAGGATTTCAAAAGTTTCTGGATATTGATGCTTAAATTTCGTATATGCCCTTTTATTGTGGCAGCTAGGAGAAATGGGCTAGCATTTAACCAAAAAGTAAACGTTTAAAACGGTAAACTTGAATCTTCAAATTATCAGACACTTTATTTGACAGATCTTCGGTAACTTCCCCAGAGAGAAATCTGATAGCATCTCTGTCCTTTTCAGTTAATGAAATTTGGGGAAATGCTTTCTCCACATCCGCTAAAATTCCTACATTATTCAATCTAAAATTAACGAGCAACTGCAAAATACTAGAATTTAAATTGATACTAAGCCAAAGACAATCGTATAAAAGTTGACCTACATCGTGAGAACTAGCATCAAACACAATGCGTGTTTTGGTTGTGACACTATCTTTTCTAAAAACTGTGGCAAATAGAATATGGGTCTGTCTGGTCTAGTTGAATCTAACATTTTTTCAACAAGATCACAAGATATTCTTTCAAAATCTCTTTATACTGAGAAAACAAATTATCATCGTTTCGCATTTTATTAATTAAATATTTAAATGGTTTCTCAAAGACTTCATAGTGTCTTTCAAATTTATCCAATCCGTTTTCCATGGAAGGACTACTTCGTAACGATTATCTTTACAGGAAACTGTTTCTGTAAAAATTTCCGATGCCTTATTTTCATCATTACCGTAAGGATCATCCCCAATTCCAATCGATTCTAAATGACAAAATTTACTTAATACTTCTTCTACATTGCATATTAATCCCCAACATTTATCATTATTATGAGTATTGTATTCAAATCAGAGATAAAACCTCCCACCACGTGCCCAAATACGGTATTCTGTAAAATGGCGTTAGAACTTCTAAGCAAATTTGACCAGTTCGCAATAATTCGTAGAAACACTCAGTCCCATCCATTTTATTAGGTTCATTTAATTTTGGATCTGTCAATCTCACATCTTTAGGCAGCTCGGAAAATGGAAATCTAAAATAATGCCCTGGTATAAAGTTTGTTATCTTTGGAACGAACAAAATATCTATTGTTCTCTTATAATCAGCCTTATTCCTAACAGTGGCCCTAATTTTCCATTTGACACTTATTTGAGAATCATTCAAGCATGAAACAGAAACATTAAATTTCACCCTTTTAATTCCTAATAATTTTGCAAAGATATCAGAATATATATGAGTAATTTGAGCCGACATCTATTAATGCACGCGCAAGTATTAATTCACAAGATACATTCTCAATATTAATTAAAGCAGTAGATAAGATAGTGGTTTTTCTCCTTTGACATGAATTATTTACAAAAGTGCCAACGAAATCGCTGTTTTTATTTTGAAAACAATTAGCTTCGTGATTTAAGTTGTATTTTTCATCCCGGGTGGGAGCAGATTATTCGCAATCATATCTGACCCTCCTGACTGCTGACTGAACTCCATTGGGCGAGAAATATTTATTTTTTCTCTTTGTATGTGAAGAAGAGATGAATGACGTTTAGAGCAATACGTACACGAATAATTAGATGTACAGTTTCTCGAAGAATGGTTTGAGTTTTATAAACAGTTGAAGCATATTTTATTTATTTATTTATTTTTTTTTTTACGAATCCAATGCGGTCATTGAGTGTCATCTTCTGAATGATGTTCTGTCTCTAAATGATAACCACTCATGTAATTGCTCACTAAATGTTGGAATATTTAATTTAGGTAAGCGAATTGTTTCGCTAACATTTCCTTCGCGTTTCGTTAAAACTGGATTTGATTCACATAATTTTCTTTTTACAATTAAACATATTTTGCCTATATTCTCTTGAACACATTGTTGCTCAGCAATATATTTATCGCCATCTTTATCGTCACAAAGTTGACAAATTTTCCTAAATATCTCTGAAGATTCTTTTTCAAACGCAGATGATTTTTTCTCGTATAGTTCCAACGCAAATCCAGCAAAATCACTTTTATTCGTAAGCTCATTTGTAGGCTTCGTTACAGTGGATTTCAATATATTTTTTTCTTTTAAAATAGCTTCCATATTTAAATAATATTTCAGAACAAATACTAATTAAAATCAAGCAATAAACAGGTCAGAACATACCCCTTTTCATCGTATCCATAGCCGATATTAACAGCACTTAGTTTCTTTTTAATAATGTTGACAAACATAGGTACAAAATATTCGAAGCTAAATTTATATGAACACTATTTATTGACGAAATAAGCTACTTATCCATAGCGATCCTTCGCGCTCGTACGACCACAAAATGTTTGAACTTTACTCATTTAAACACAAAATATTTTTTGGACTGTATCACTATTTATTTGTATCACAATACGATGAGCTAACACCCCGGTCATCATCTTACTTCACGACAATTTCTCTACTCCGTTCACTTCCCATTTTTCAACCCAGGAGAATTCGAGGCGCCCTCTTACGGGACTTATGGTCTCTCTTTTCAACAATAAACAGGATTCATTTTGCTACACGGATTTATGAAAGCCTATTACTGAACGTGAAGATAATTTTAGCTGATACGAAAATAAGGAAAAAGCAGAACTCGCTAATCTCCTGTATTTATAATCATCAAAATGTCGGAGAGTCTCTCATAAAAACGTTACAGTTTTCAAATATCCTTCAATTTAAAAGTTTGGAGAATACTCACTCAAGTCCCGCAGTTTTCAAATGAAAACACTTAAGTCCTGATGTAAAACGGTCTGAAATGTTAGTTCTCTATAAGTACATAAAAGTGCAGAAGAATATTAAATATGTACTTTTTTACACTTTTTTATTACTTTTGTGGTATTTCATGAAAATTTTAAGCATAAAATTTTGCAATATGAACATGTAATTTTATTCCTAACTTTAAAATAAATTGCTCTAAAATTGTGATTGCGATAACAGTATTCTGGTATTCAAAAGAAAAGTAATCTTCTATATTTTCAAAAGCATTGAATTTGAAATGCTACAGTTTCTAAAAAAATTATAAAACACAACAATTTTCATCTATAACGAGAACATATAAAACTGGACAACTTTTTTTTTCATCATAGTAGGGACATAGCTAACGCACAAGGCGCCGGATCGGATGGAAGGTTTTTTTATTTATTTGGAAAAATACATTAAAAAATTTGACATTATGCAAATGGACCAACCCCCATAGACAAGTAATATTTGTATGTAAATGACATATTCGCAAAAATGACAGGTTTGCCAAATTGGTTCATGATCCAAAAACCTCTCCATCATAAACATTTGAATCAGGCGATGTCACTATTCCTATGAATGCAAAATTCCATAGATAAGACAATTTATAAACAAATTATATTGGAAATAAAAAAATAAAAATACGATTTTCTTAATAAGTGTATGATGTAATGATGCGCATTGATGAGCAACAGTAAAATTCGCTAGATTTAACGCTTAATGAATAAAATAAAAACTACTATGAAATTAAATACCGAGACTTTTAAGGTTGAATCTATTTGTGAACTTATAATATCTCACGTTTTTTAAAATTAGTATGACATACTCAATTTCGTAAAACTAATTTATTCAATTTATTGTTATATTAAATGAAAAAGACGCATAAAATAATTATACTATGTAAGAAGGAATTGTCTGGGTCTTTTTGCAATGCTAATAAATCAATTGATGCTTAAAACACTGAAATCATTTGAATTGGTTAGAAGTTCTGTTTAGTTTTTTTAAGTTATTAAATGCATTTAGGTAATAAAATAATTAAAAATAAAAAATAAATTGTCTCTAACTTTCAAAGAAGAGTAAGATTTCAAAAAGTAAGTAGAAGCTGCGTCAACTATCTCTGCATATAAAGCTTGATATGGCTTTATATTTGTAAAGCCGAATTCCCGCAAAGTAGCCCCAAAGTTTGTTATTAAGAAGAATTATAAGCCAGTAGGTTGAATATCCAAGGAAGGGAGGAACAAATAGGATATTCTACAAAGATGTACTAAAGAAGGGATGGTATACAGAGGGAGGGAAGTACGATGCAAATCGATACACAGCCACCTTCTGGTGGTGACTTCTGGATTGTATTTAACTATATAAGCAAATATGAGGTGTATTTTTTACTTTAAATTATCTTACACCAAAATTGTAAAACTTTGACGTCCCTGGGGATCCGGACACAAATTAATTTTTAGAAACCCTTTCAGCCAATAGTTTAAATATCCAAATAGTAAATAAGGTTTCACTATTATACATTAAAAGCAAAAAAGGTTTTTGTTTTAACCTGTACTTAAGTTCCACACAATTGCCCACCATTCGTATCGATAATTCTTTAATGCACAGATACAGAAATGGCTTGGATTAATTTGTACAATTGTTCACCTTAAAAAACTCTTATGTATTTTGAAAAATGTATTCTTACAATGAAACATATGTCTTTTTATTCCTTTATCTCTGTAGATTATTATGCCTGCATTACGTATAATACATAAGAAACTTTAAAATAATACGAAAATTATATCTCTTCTTTAACTTAAAAATAAATAATTGATGTAACAATTAAAAAAATCTTCATTCGAGAAATTGAGTGTCAAAATCTAGGCTAGCCACAAAATATAAATAAGGTGTTCTATGGTTCATCTAATAAAATAAAATAAAACTTGAAAATATTTATATTCCCCACCACAAGCCTTGGTTTAAATAAATTACTTTAATTTTCAACTGTCATATTTTTTTTTGCAATATTTTAAAATGTATCTGTGTGAATTGATTAGATGTTATCGCTGTATATTTCGACATGCGATAGCTCAGAGGCTATAATGCTGCTATATCTGAGATGCTTTTTACTGTATTATTGTTTTGAAATAACATCATCTATCAAGATAAAAAGGATACAATGTATAGGCACTTTTTTTTGCTAAAATCTTTAAATACTATTTTTAAAATACAGAGATAAAATATTATTTACATGCTGATACACAAGAACACCGATATTATTTATAATGCTATAATTTAATATAGATGTTTTGTAATGTCTTAACGACTTAATCCTTTGAAGGGCGGTTGGATATAATATATCCCATTTACATTTAATTGCGAAGTGCCACATTAATACCATAATTTTGGAATGCATTTTTTTAAGTACGTGAAAGAAAGCTGTTACCTATTTGAAAAAATATTTGTTTTTTAATTCTGGTGTCACTCAATGTTTTTAGTATTTTACGAATAGAACTGCATTGATCCTGAAAGGATTAAGCACCACAACGTGCTTGTGTACGTCACTAACTGTTCTATTTACAATACCAGTGCCTATTAGCCTACTTCCTCATTTTAAGTTCAGACTACAAAGTGCAAAGCATTGGTTTTTTGTGTCGCTAATAGCTATTGACGACTCCATTTTAATAGCCTTTATATAACTAATATACATAGATTTTTTTTTCTACATTTCTGCACGTTATTGTAATGTAACAATATTTCGAAAAACTGACGAACTTTACACATGTACTAAATGTTTACTTTTAAATTGATTTCTGTTTGTAAAATATAAATAAACTTTTATTTCCTCTCCTTACATTACATTTAATACAATCATTAAACTTAATAATTACAATAATTCACGTGACATAAAAAATAATGACATTTTTAACAAAATTAATTATTACTGGTATTCAGCATACTATCACTAAAATGTTGCTTTAGGGGTTCATAATTAAAACAAAAGAAGAGCTTCTGTTTGCATATTAGTGCAATAAGTTCTAAAAACAAATTTAATAAAATATATTAAATATTTTTTATTAAGATGCAAAAGTATTGAAATATTTTTTTTAAATATAATAATCTATTTAAAACAAACAGAGACAAATTAAAGATGTATTGATACCCGTTATAATGTACCAATATATAACACATTCTTTGTTATCTACTTTTAACTGTCAGATTGCGATAATTGGAATGATGTAGAAAGCAACTTAGTCAGAACTCCAAGTGTTTATTATTATTATTATTATTGTTATTATTATTACTATTATTATTATTATTATTAACTGGCAGGATTTAGTAAAATAGTCAGCCAATTTCTGCAAAAGGATGTGAGTATTAGTAATAACTTCGTATTTTACGACCTTCTGAGTGTGTCTGCTGAATATACACTGGCCTCCAAAAATTACGGAACAGTAACCGGATGCTTTCGATTGTACACGGTTCACCGAAATCTACCAGAATCCGATTTGTCCTTGAACTTCGAGGATGTAAAGACATGTTTTATTTCATATTTTTCAGTGAAGATTTAGCCGTGATGATCATTAAGAGGCCAACAATAAATTTAATAATAAAATAATGTTTGAAATCACCCATATAACAGAAAATGCTCACAAAGTTCCGCCACTGTAGCAAATGACTATGTGGG
This sequence comes from Maratus speciosus, assembly GCA_963932465.1. Lineage (NCBI taxonomy): Eukaryota > Metazoa > Arthropoda > Arachnida > Araneae > Salticidae > Maratus > Maratus speciosus. The sequence goes on from OZ010789.1 coordinate 203,355,238, forward strand.
ACCTGTTTAATGGTTGTGTGTTCTTGTCCAACATTAGCACCCATATTCTTGTGGTTGTTAACTTATCTGTGGAAAATTCGAATATTTTTTGTTTATAACATTCAGGATTTTCTACTAAATTTAAAAGAATTTTCCGAAAATAGGTACGGGGTAATTACAAAATGAATATATTGAATATTTTATGAAATATGGGTATTTGTAAGAAATAATTTTTTATTGCGTATACATGGAAAATTCCAGAATATTCAATTCATAATCTGTTAACCAGATATTTAAAGAAACTCATTTAAAAACGGTAGTCAAATGTAGTAAAAACTCAAAAAAAGTACAGTGAGCTGGATGATAAAATGTGAAAAACCTTTTATAAGCTACTTTTAGAAAGCAACTCAATATTCATACTCAATATTCATACTCAATATTCATATATTCATACTCAATATTCGTACTCAATATATACTCAATATTCAGTAGCCCTATCTTTCTGAATTTTCGTGATATTTGACTGGATTTTTATATAAGTTGACGTAAATAGCTGACTACCAAAATATGAAATAAAAATTTCAGAAATCTTTCGCGATGAATCTTTCACGCATGCGCAATTAAAAATTATTTCATACAAATGTCCATATCTCAGCAAATATTCAATATGTTTATGTTTTTAATGTAAAATTTATTTCTACTGGTTTTTTTCCTATTTTGGGAAAGATATGTTAAATGTTTATGAAAACTGATTTTTCTTTTAAACTTTGTATTCTATAAACAAAAAACTTTTGAACTTTTCAAAGAAACGATAACACTTTCACGAATATGTGCCCTAAGTTTATACAAAAACACACGACTACTAAACAGGACACACATAGTCATTTTCTACAGTTACAGGTCATTTTCAGCATTTCTGTTACATGGATAAGGGCAAACATTATTTTATTATTAAATTTATTGTTGTCCGCCTAATTGTTCTCGCGACTAAATCTTCACTAAAAAATATGAGGTTAAATATGTTCTTTTAGATCATCTAAGTTCAAGAACAACTGGAGAAGAATTTTGGTAAATATTAAAAAAGCGTGTACAACCGAAAGCATCCGGTCCCTGATCCTTAAATTTTGGAGATAGTGTACTTCACTTCACACAAAAAAGCAGTCAGATCTATTTTCTTAAATCAACAGAAAACGAGTTTTTGTGTGGTTGGTGAAAGATATATTTGTGCAATCTGTTTTTTTTTTTTTTTTTTAATCATTTTCACTTTGTTATATTATATATATATATACACAGGAGGATAAATAGCAAGAGCGTGGGCAACAATAATCCGCTACACCATTGCATCCGCCTACGCCATTGCATAGTTATTATAATTCACGATTCTATTCTATTAGCCGGGAAGAAATATCGCCTACAGCATTTTTTTTTTCTTCATGGTAGTAACTTTTCTTTGTGAGTAAATTAGAAACAATTCATTTATGTTGAAGTAAAATGTTTTTAATATATGATGTTACATTTTATTTAAAAAAATGTAATATTATAAATGAAATTGGTGTAAAGTATGTATTTTAAATATATTTTATGCTTGTATTTTATCTACTTATCACCTGCACACGGCTCATAAAAGATATAAGATTTTATTATACTGAAAATACATCAGACAATTAGTGTCGCATATCGTACGCTAGTAAAAAAGTATAATCATTTGAAATTCTGTTGAAATTTGAAACTTGTAATTAATTATACATATATTTTAAATGTTCATTGGCTGATTGTTTAAACATATTCATGCATACTTCATGGAGTAAAAAGTTCTGGAGATCAGATTATCCATGCGATTTCTATAAAGTACCATTTTTAAAAAGATTAATGTCACGTTTTAATAACATATAGTTCAGTTCTTTACAATTTGCAGTGGTGTAAGCGACGCAGTTTTTGATTTGTGAAGACAATCGACGAAAAAGAATTTAATTTTCGATTAAACATTGCTTTTTGCCGAAAAAAATACAGTCAAAACACAAGAATATCACGTAAAGTATTAAGGCACACATGAGCTATTGAAACTACCATTTGTTGACGATGAAATGACTATAAATGTGACAGTACAAGCAATAACATTACATTTGGTTCCAGATAAACTGAGACATCAACTACAGAAAATATTAAAATAATCCACCATTTTGTTTTGGATGACCGCAAATTGAAAGTTAGGAAAATAGCCGAAATCTTAATGATATTGACAGAATATGCGAAGAATATTTTGAATATTTTATTAAAATTTTAATATAAAAAATGTTAGTGGGAAATGGGTGCTAAGTTTCCTAACAACAGCGAAAAAACAGCAACATGCCTATGTTTTACAAAGCAATTTGATGATATATCAGCGCAATTCGAATGTGTTTTTTGCCAATCTGTAACGTTAGATAGAACATGACTCCATCACCTCACACGTGAGTATAATAGGTTGAGTGGTCTAAAACGGTCGAAAGCAACACAGATTGGTTAAAGGCGCAACAATCAGCTGCAAAGGTTTTAGCCAGTATTTTTGGGGATACATGGTGCATAATATTTATCTATTATCTTGAAGAGGGAAAAACAACCACAAAAGAATATAATGCAGCAGATATTAGATTGCTTAAACAAATAAATCAAATAAAAAGTCTCATATGGCGACGTAAAAGGTCTTTCTCAAAAAAGAACGCATCGGTATTCGATAGATATATCCCTGTTCAGCTATTATCAATGTTCTAACTTGAATAGGTGGCTCTGGAAAGGAGTAAATGTGCGTCGACTAAGGATGTTGAATGCGAAAACTATGCATATTTTGGAGCTCTTTACGAATGGTACTATATAAAATGTATCCAAATGACAATACCGTTGTGATAACTGTATTGTTTTTCTAGGAAAGTATGCTCAAGAATAAAATCTATTTTTTCACAGAAAATGGGTTTATATTGCAAGTCCAGGGATCTAGTTACAAGCAAGCACGTTTTTGGGTCATTCCATGCAAAATGAGCAAATCAGCTGTGGCAGACATGTCAAATATTTTATTGAAAATCAATCTTATATGTAGATCATATCTATTTATGAGTAAATGTAAAATAATGGATTTCAGGATTGTTTATTAAAGTATTAAAATGCATATTAAAAGTGAATGCAAAATCGAGGTATTGTCTACATGCTTAAAATTTCAATTCTGATTATTGGCCTTAGGAATGGAAAGACTATATTAAAAATTATTTTTAATTAGGAATGAAAAATAAGTAACAGAATGGCGTAAGTTAGTAATTGTATTTTTATTCTGTAATGGAAAAAAAATTATTTTGAAGTAAAAATGCAATATTTCTATTGCTCATTTAAGCATGAAGGACAGCTTTGACAATTTTACTTTTTTTGACGTTATAGCTAAAAGTATTTATTTTAAATATTGAAAGTTTCATTCTTGCCTTTTTATTCCTTAACCTCCTGACCGCCGAGCAAAAGGGCAGAATTGCAATGTTGTTTTCTCTGTAATTTTTAAAAAATCTAAGAAAAGATCATTTTTCTAACCAGTTGTAAAAACTTTAATCACATATTGGAGTATAAGCCTCGAGAGTGCTAATCCTAACAAAATATTTTAAAACTGCATTATATTTGTAGAATTATATTAATTTAAATAATGCCTCTACTGCAGTAAAACCTGCAGCGTAGTGAACGGATATATCAGTTCGTGGCGGTGAGAAGGTTAATGAGAAAAAAAAAATAAATAGTAAAAAATGTTGAGGGTAAAATGCAATATTTCTCTCACTTCTTTTTAAGTACAGAAAAGCTTTATTAAACTTTTAAATTATTTCATATTATAGATAAAAGTGTATATTTTAAAAATAGAAACTTTTATTCTTGCTTTCAGTGTATTTTTGGCTACTAATATATTTATTTTAAACCACAGTAAAAAAAATTATATATTTATCCTCTAAATCCATAGATGCAGCACTGCATCTTTTTTCCCTTTGAAATCGCGCAATATCGTAAAAAACGCCCGCGTATTCAAAGAAGAAAGCTCTTGGAATGCAACAAATGTTACTTTTTTAATAAAATTTTGTGACGTTAGGAATCAAAAGGCAATCTTGAAAATTTTTTAGCATATCATGGACTTATTGATCTTTATGTATGTGCAATAACTGTAATGTCTGACCTTTCCTTCATTATTTTTTTTACCTATCAATAAGTGAAAAAATTACGATTTTGTCATTTTTTTAAAGTTTCTAAATTTTGTAAAGGTGAAGGAAATACATGACAACTTAAAAACTTTAGCAATTCGATCTTAATATGTATCAGGCATCAATTCACAGATGTTTTTGAATTCCTTTAATTTTTATAACGTTTTTAATTTTCTCAAAATTGACAAATTTTTAATTTTTACAACAAATTTAAGATTAATCATGACGTTACCAAATTAATATTACTAAATAAATATGAAGATAATTTTACAGAGATTACAATATTATAAAAAATATTTAATTTATGTTAAATAGTTTTCAAGATGCGGTACTTCAAACTTGCAACTTTGAACGGTTGTACACGTGTCATTCTATGTCACAAGTTTTTTAAATGTCCAGAACTTCCAATTTTTTTTTTTTTTTACTTTTTTTTGTCGAAATATTTTGCAATGCCCTATTTGAATATGAATTGAATCTGTGTATCAAATTTTATTAAAATCGGTTTCTATGTAGCCACGACTTTTTTTAAATTTTTACTCATTTTGTGTGGAATGACCCTTTTGAAAACGCGTGTTTATGATATATACAATAATCAGAAATAAATTTTTACTTTTCGTATTTGATAGAGGACTTTTGGACATATCAAAACAGCTAATTTAAACTTGAAAGAGAAATCGAAAAACAGTTTGTGAAAATTCGCTTTATCTCAAGTTCTCGAACCTAAGACATTGACGCGAAACTGAATAAATAAATGATACGAAACATTTGTAAAATAATACATTATTACTGCAAGAATATATGTCAGTGCAATTATAAAATAAGACATAATAGAGTAGGATTGTACGCCACTGCATTTTTTTTATATTGTTACATAGTATATCACATTAAAATGTCAAATACAGCAAATAACATTAGGATGTTATTTTTATTTTCAGAACATTTTTACAGGAAAATTGATTAAAAATATTTTAATTTTAATCAACATTTGTAAGAATTGATAGCATTGAATTTTATCATTTATGCATTAGTTTGATATTATATTAAAAAGTTGGTGAAAATTGCAACAGAAAATGTATCTGCATCTTACTTCTAAAAGCAAATGTGTTTTCCTAATGTACTTTTGCAGAAACAGATCATTACACGCAACAATAATAAATAAGGAATAGAAGGAACATAAAAAGCCTTATTTCTTATTATACATAGAAGGACACAAAATGTATAACGCTTCCGGGATTGAACTCATCCGTTTCCTGATAATCTCGCAGCTATGTTAGGCTTAAGCATTCCGATGCCGTATTTGCCACTGCCTTATTTAATCTATCTATCTATTCGTTGTGTAACATATTCTTCCTCAATTTTTCTAAAACCTTCAAAAAGTATAAAATTATAACGCTTTAAGATCTAATTTAAAAATAACCGGAATACAACAAAAGGCTTCCGATGTATACAAGCGATTACCGTTGCCATTCATAAGCACAAATTAAAAAATCCAAAAACAAATGAATGACTCTTTCAGCTATTCATTAAATGCTCTTAAAATATTATGCAAAAGCATATTAATATTTTTAAATACTTTTTCATTTTTGTTTACATTTATTTACAGTTTGAATTCAGTATACACTGTTAAAAATATCGCGAAAAATTACCTCTGTTTTTCAAGGCTATCTATTTTCTGACCAATGAGAACGCTTCATAGTGCTCAGTGAATATAGCTCGATATAGCTGTATTCTTGAATTCATTCCTGTGAATTATTTTGTACTGGATTAACGTTTCCTTTCTAAAAATAAACGCATTTCAAATTATTTAAAGACTTTATTATGCTTTAAAAAATATTTTAAGAGCAAAATCAGATGTCGACCGTATTTTTTAATGATTCGTTCAAAGAGTCATTCATTTGTTTCTGGATTTGGAATTTGTGTTGTACAAGTGGCATCACGAGTGAATGTTGATTTGATTTTTCAATATCTAAAAACAACGTGCTTACTTTTTCGCTATTCGCTAACAAAATTATTGGAATTTGAAGTCTACCCTTCATCTTTTTTTTTTATAAGAAATTGGAAGGTTATAGTTTTTTTTCTTTTAATGAAATGAACGAAGACGAAAGTCCCATTGCAAGAAGACGGCGAAGGAATAATGAGCGGCAATCAAGATGGCTAGCCAGGCAAAGCCAGGTGTCCCGAGATAAAATTCGAGCAGAAAATGCGGCAGCTCAACGAGTACGACGAGAAAGAAATGCAGAAGCCCATCATTCTCGAGAGCTTCAAAGCAATTTAAGTGTTAAAGTTGATGAACACTTCTGCGGATCGATGAACGCTATTTGCCAGTTCTGTGCTTCCAAAAATTTCAGTGCTGAACGTCCGCCTGACGGGAAATTTACAAGTTGCTGCCGTAAAGGAAGAGTGAAACTTGAGAAGCCTATAAATGCTGAGGGAAATATTTTGTCATACCCTAATTTTTTGTTGAACTTGCTTACGGATCCGAGCAATCCTGATTACAAGAACTTTTGCGAAAATATTCGCTCATACAACAGTGCCGTTTCATTTGCATCGATGGCGGCAAAAGTTGTTGATTTTAATGGTAGAGGACCTTATATTTTTAAAGTTCATGGTCAAATTTGTCACTGAACGAGCCACATTGAACCGCTCAATGGTGAAGCTCCCCAGTTTAAACAACTTTATGTCATTGACAGCACTCAAGCTACTGAAATTAGAGTTACTCATCCTGCTAATGAGCAATGCTTCCCACGTATATTGGATCAAATTTATCGTTTTTTAGGCAGCACAATCGGCTAACTAATACGTACTCTATGCTTCGGGATGTTCAGGCTCGAGTAATTAAAGAAGCAAATGAAGCCGGGGAGAATATTCCTATTGTAAATATGGTGTTCCGCGGAGACCGACATTCTGATCAGCGGCGATATAATGCTCCGACTGCCAATGAAATTGCTATGGTTTTCTTGAATAATGATGGTGAACCTCCATTTCAACGTGACATCCGTGTTTATCCATTCAATGCAGAAAATCCTTTGCAACCCTTCATTAATCTTAATATCTTGAGTCCAAACACTTAGATCCAATGTGTTATCCTATTTTGTTTCCCTATGGGGAGCCGGGCTGGCAGTCAAACTGGAGTTGTGGAGTTTATGATGGAGCACAAGAAAGCAGCAGAGAAAATGTAACAATGCTTCAGTACAAAGTTGCTTTAACTGCCATTAGAGATTATTTCAATCCTATAATTAGTGCAGGAAAACTTACTCAGCAATATATTGTCGATTCATATCTTCAGGTAGAAGCCGATAATCTCAATTTTATCAGAAGGCATTAGCAGAAGTTACGAACTGAGCTCTACCAAGGACTTGCAGACCATGTTGAATTTGAAAATGGAAATGCTGGAATGACAGCAGGAATTCCAGTTATTTTGCCGTCATCGTGTGAAGGTTCACCAAGAAATATGAGAGAACGGTGTGCTGATGCACTGTCCATCTTTGCTAAACATGGTGCACCAGACCTTTTTATAACATTCACAGCAAATCCAAAGTGGCGAGAGATTACTCCAAATTTGCGACCGGGCGAACAAACATTTGACCGTCCCGATTTAGTGCATCGAGTGTTCAACTTCAAACTGAAATCTCTTATGGAAGATCTGACTGTTCACTGCGTCTTGGGAAAGTCAACAGCTCACGTGTACACTGTAGAATTCCAAAAAAGAGGATTGCCCCATGCACACATTTTTATTTCTCTAAGAGCTGAAGATAAATTTTCCACTGCTGAACGCATTGATAAATTTGTGTGCGCTGAGTTTCCATCGCCTGATCACAATCTGCGCCTGCATGATATTGTAAAAAGATGTATGTTGCATGGTCCATGTGGTATTAGAAATCCTGAACCACCTTGCATGGAGAATGGAAAATGCAATAAAATGTTTCCTAAGGAATTTCAAACTGACACTACTATCACAATTAATGGCTATCCACTGTATCGTAGGCGTTCAAACATGACAGATAATGTTAGAGGAGTACCAATGGACAATGCACATGTTGTTCCATACAATCCATATCTATTACTTAAATATAATGCTCATATCAATGTTGAAGTTTGTACCTCTCTGCGTGCAGTTAAATATATTTACAAATATATATATAAAGGATTTGACTGTGCCAACATGGTATTGACTGCAGGGAAACGTCAAAACAATGAAATTGCTAACTACATCGATGCACGATATGTAGGTGCACCAGAAGCAATGTGGAGATTGCTCCAGTCAAAAATGCATGATCGTTCACACGCAGTGATAAGACTGCCTGTTCATCTTCCAAATCAACAACGTATCACATTTACAGCTGGTCATGAGATAGAAGCCTTGCAAGCCGCACGATCATCGAAAACAAAGCTTGAAGCATGGTTTGAACTAAACTTAACTGATCCTAATGCACGAGCATTGTTGTACATCGACATTCCATATCACTACAGATATGTTCGTAATACATGTCAAAAACGAAAGCGAGTAGTAAAGAAGGTCCTCCCAAGAATGTACAATGTTAGTGTAAAAGATGAAGAGAGATTCTATCTACGCATACTGCTGCTTCATGTGCCTGGGGCTATAAGCTTTGAATTTTTACGAACGGTTGACAATGTTGTTTTTGACACTTTCAAGCAAGCAGCTTTCCATCGTCACTTGCTGGAATCAGATGAAGAGTGGGATTCACATTTACAGGAGGCTTCGATCTTTCAAATGCCAAAGCAATTACGTCAATGATTTGCATTTATTCTTTGTTTCTGTAATCCCACAAATGCATTAGACCTTTGGAGTAAATATTCTGTTGACATGGCACTTGATTTTTTACTTAACAATTGTGAAGAAGTAGCTCTTAGCTTTGCACTACATGACATTAATGAAATTCTCATTCAACATGGATTGTCATGTGCTTCAGCTGGTCTACCTATCCCAACAGGAAGTCCAGTCAAAATTCAGGAGTATAACCAGTTTGAGGAAAAGGAAGCAGCAGACATATGTATCGCATCTCCCAATAATGAACAAATTGCAACATTTCTTAAAATTACCACAGCTATCGACAACGTCAACGAAAATAATGGATATTTTTTGTTGGATGGTCCAGGAGGTTCTGGCAAAACTTACCTCTATTCAATGCTATTGCATTACGTTCGAGGTAAGGGGGAAATTGCTCTTCCATTTGCAACAACTGACATTGCAGCAACATTGCTAAAAGGTGGACGCACTGTTCATAGTGGATTCATGCTACCAGTTCCTCTCCTTGATACATCAGTTTCCTCAATAAGAACAACATCTCCAGAAGCTGAAATTCTGCGACAGGCTTTGCTCATTATTATTGACGATGTTACGATGCTAACTAAAGATGGTCTTCGTTGTATAGATATGCTGCTTCGCGAAATAATGAGAAATGATACACCATTTCGTGGAAAAGTCATAGTACTTGGAGGTGATTTCAGTCAAACCAGTAGTCCCTAGAGGTACTTCTGTTGAAATTATTGAAAGCTGTATAAAATCAAGCCCACTGTGGAGCAAATTCATTCACCTCAGCCTTAAAATTAGTATGCGTAGCATTGGCCAAAATGAGCACAATACATGGCTGTTGAATATTGGATTAGCCAATCTTCCTCTAATTTCAGGTTTACCACCTAATTCTGTTGAAATACCTGAGCAAATGATTGTAGAAAACAATTTAATTGAAGCCATTTACAGTGAGAAATTATGTAACATGCAAGTTGAAGAGCTGGCAAAAAGGGTTATTTTAGCTCAAACAAATAAGACTCTTGAAATCAATCATGCAATCATTCAAAAAATCCAAGGAGATGCTCAAATATATTATAGTGCATATTCCATCGTATCGGAAGATGCAACTGATTTTCAAAATTACCCACCCGAATTTCTTCATGAGCTAACTCCATCAGGAATGCCACCACACATGTTGTTGTTAAAGAAAGGAGTCATAATCATGTTGCTTCATAACTTAAATCCCAAGCAAGGACTTTCCAACGTCAAGCGCATATTGGTCACAGGACTTGCTTCAAAGTTCATCACTGCAGAAATAGTTTCTGAGTGCAACCGGAGAGATATTGTCTTTTTGACAATAATAAAGTTAGCACCAAGTGACATTAATCTGCCATTTATCCTCAAACGTCGCCAGTTTCCAATCATTCCAGCCTATGCCATGATAATAAACAAATCACAGCTACAAACTTTTGAGCATGTTGGAATTTATCTTGATGAGCCTGTCTTCTCACATGGTCAGCTCTATGTTGCACTATCAAGATCTAGAAATCCCCATCAAATTAAAATTCAGATAAAAGAAAGCCAACAACAAGGGAAACTACTAAATGACAATAGATATTTCACCCAAAATATTGTTTTCAAAGAAGTCTTCTGATAATTGTTTTTTTTAACTATGCTTTAAATGACCCTCTTATTTAAAATTTTTATAATTAAAAAAAAATGTAACACACACTCACTTTCTCCGATCTACAATACACTTCGTTTACAGAAATCTGTTACTTTAGCTCCTACTTCTTACTCCCTTTGGATTTTGCGTTTTTTGCCTTATCGATGGAGAAAAAGCGATATTTAAAAAGGAAAAACGCAATAAGTATTTATAAATATCTTAATCTAGTATATAATACTTTTAGTAACTTTAAACTACATTTTTTGTTTCATTTATGTTTAAATATTATTCTGTCTTATCAACAGAAAAAAAGCAATATTTAAAAAGGAAAAATACAATACGTATTTATAAATATCTTAATCTACTATATACAGTTAACTGTGTGAAATCCATATAATCTGTGAAATAATCCAAATGAATAATTTGTTAACTATCTAAATTATTTCTGAAATCTACAATACACTTCATTTACAGAAATCTGTTACTTTTGTTCCTGCTTGTTACGCCTTTTGGATGTTACGTTTTCTGTCTTACCAACGGAGAAAAAACGATATTTAAAAAGGAAAAATGCAATAAGTATTTATGAATATCTTAAATTACTATACACACTCAACTCTGTGAAATCCGCTGATGTATAATTCAAATGTCTATTATCTGCACTACACATTACAATGTAAACAATGAAAAATTGTCAGTAACAGTTAAACTCATAAAATTATTATTTTTTTTTCCCAACTAGTTCTCGATTTTTCTATGAATAAATATTTAAATACTAGAAAGGTAGCCCGTCAAAAATGACGGAAATTTAGATATAAAGATATATACAACTCATGTGCAAGAATATGAGTTTTCTCGCTTGTTCCGCAGTGATAGATGAAAATAACACATTTAAAGAACGAAACACATTTCTGAAAAACTGTTTACAGTAGAAGACCACTAATCTGCACAGTTTGGTTCCAAGTATTATGCAGATTTGAGGCTTTTTGCGGTCATGTCTATTCAATCTTTGTTTACATTTTTTTAAATTCATATATTGGACAATTTAGATTGTTACGCCTTAAAAATAAATAAAATTAACACTTGAAGTAAGAAAAAAACTATTAAATTATCGTATACGATTTCATGAAATGGTATTATATGTGTGTGCTTCATGATCTTGGTTACGACGTTGGCGAAATTGGCTGCAACTTGTCATAATCCTAATAGTGTGGCCGCTATAACAAAAAAGTAACCAGTTTTTAGCAAAATTTCTGATATAAAGTAGTTTTCAAAAACTTGTGTAAAATTGCAGGCTGTTCTCATGTTATGTCAGTCCTAAGAATAATATTTCTAACATTGAAGAGTTTCCATGTATATATGAAATTTAGAAAAGCTTCTCCAAAAGAAAGGGCCCCACCAGTGGCCGAGAGGTTCTGCTCTCGAAGCTGGTAGACGGGAGGTGCTGGGTTCGATCCCAATCGCGCCCGTCGGCCTAATCGTTCGGAGTTTTCGTGGTTTTCTTCGAGCCGTGGATCTTCCATGCGTTAATACGGATTAGGTTCCCTTAGAAAGACCCCCACGGAGGGCACTCCCCCCGGGCCTATATCCCTCGTGTAGATAATTGGCCGTCAAAAATCAACCCAACCCAACCCAACCCAAAAGAAAGGTCCTGAAATGACATTGTAATTCCTCTAACTTCAAAGTTTAATCGGGCCCTGATGTTGTTTACTGAAACCTAATAAATACAGTTATTTTGAATATTACAACAGAATTAAACAGTTAAACTCATTTAACTTAAATCCGCTGTTACTTCCCGATGTTATTTTTTACTATTAAGAAAGAAAATTATTTAAATTTTTCAAATCATGCATTTTTAATTTTTTCCGTCTTTAATAACTAAATAATGAAAAAATATGCTTTTGTTCTGAGCTTATAAATATGACAATAAAATAATGTAACTAAGAGACATTGCAAAATTAAATCTTTGTGATTTCAAACCATAAACAAACGATACCGCCACCATTTTACCTACTATGATGTCATTAGAATATTGTCCATTGATTGTTGGAGAACTTACTTTGTGAATGATTACCTCAATGATTTAAGATTTTTTTAAGTTTCACGATGAATGAATCACTTGCGTTTGTTTAGGTTTATGGAATGAGATATTAAGCTGTGAACCTAATTTCAACTAAAGTTATCCAAGGATATATGTATTTTTAATTGAAATTAAAAACAATGTTTTGATCTCGAAATAAAAAGTTTTAGTATGTATAATTGGTTATTTCTGTTAATTATTTATTTAGGTACTTTTCCATTATAGCGCATTTTAAAAAAAAGCTTGGCGCAATTCGGACATCAGAAAGTGAGATATGTTGCCAAAATATATAAACAGCTATGAAAACAAATCTAATGAACTTTTATTTTTGTTTATACATGCACTTATATACATAAAAAAATCGTTTCTAAATATATATATATTTTATATACAAATTACGGCACAGATTTCAGATATGAACTGGGATACCTAACTGGCGCCAAAATGGTGTTATTTTGCCTGCTATGGTAACCCGGCTATTGTTTTTTATTTATTAATAAATTGTTTATTTACTTTTATTTTCTGTTTTTAATTATGCAAACTGTTTTGTTCTATAGCTATTATTCAAACTTTTATTTATTTATAGTTATTTCCTTTTCAAAATGATAGCAAATAATTTAAAAATATATAAGTACCTGGTATTCGAAAGCGAGATTTCTGCCAAATTGGCGTCAGAGAAAAATCACGCCAACCCCGATGCGTATATGACATCTGTGCAAAAATTACGGCACAGATGTCATATTCGCCCCATATTGGCACGATTTTTTTTCTGACGCCAATGTCATATACACACCGGCACCGGGTAGTTAACTCTCTCCAAAGTGTCGTTATTTTTCTTGATATGGTAACCCGGATGTTGTTGTTTATGCTGTTGGTGTTTTCGCCCAATTGGCGTCGGAAAAAATCGCGCCAATATGGGGCGAATATGACATCTGTGCCAAAATTACTTTTGTTTATTATAAAAAATGGGTAAATAGCTTTTTTTACATTAAATAAAAGTACTTGTTAGTTATCCCGTCGACTAAATTACTATCGCCAAATTGTAAGATTAAATGCCAATAATGGTTGACATTAAACATGACCATGTGTTTCTTGCGTCATCAAGTGATTTTTAATTGGACGTTATATTTGTATTTTTATTAATGTTTTGCTAATTTAATTGATATTTCGTTGTTTAAAATAAAAATTATCTCAATTTGTATAATTTGGCGAGTGGTTTGGCGATTTATATAATTTGGCGAAACTGGTCGACGGGATAGCTAACAACTACCTAAATAAATTGCATACATATGGAAAAAATTGCTTGTGAGTATGAAGCAGTAAATAAGTTGTCAGAAAATACGTTGGCAAATTTCTTTCTCGCCAAGCAACTTTTCTCCGAAGTTGTACATAAGCAATGATTGCCAGAAATGCATTTTTAATTATGATATGCGCTTTTATGTTTCACTACATTTATGCATACTATACTGTATGTATAAATGCTACAGTTCATATCCAGGGCTACACAAAAGAAATCGTAAGGGTTACTGAGTATGAGAGTAAATTGCTTAAAGGTGGTTTTTAAAGGAGTTATGCGTTTTTACGCTGAACTGCATTTAGTTTACTAAGAAATGTTTGTAGAATATAGATAAAATGATATACAGGGTCACGCAAAGAATTGGATACATAACCGTCTATGGATGATAATATCTGGAAATGTGATTTCAGTAGTTTTAAGAGTAGGTTAAATTAAATTTTGGCTAAATAGTGGCATGTAATAACGATACTATTGGCTATGGACGGTAACTGCTGAAATCAATTTTTTTATTTTTTTATGCGTCTTCTAAAATGTTTACTTAGTCATCTTATTTCCCCAAATAACGAAGTTTTGTTAAAGCATTCAGGATGTGTTGGAAAGTGTTTCATATTCTATGCTTAACGCATGATTTTTCTTTCTTCTTTAGTCTTATTTTGCATTTATTTTATTTTTAATTTTTTAGTCTTATACTGCTTTATAGAAACTTAGGCACAGTTGTCATATACGCAAATTTGGCGAAAACATCAAAAGCATAAACAACAACATCCGGGTTACCATATCAAGCAAAATAACGACAGTGTGCCGCCAGTTGAGTACCCGTTGTGTATATGACATTAGCGTCAGAAACAAATCGCGCCAATATGGGGCGTATATGACATCTGTGTCGAAACTTTAATATTTAATTTAAAACTCTTCGCTCCACACCCCTTACATATAGTACAAATTATAACACAGATAGCGCAAAATAATAGACAGTTTGGTACTTTTCTACTGTGGGAGCTTTGGCGTTTTTTTAAAAAAAGCTTGGTATAATTTGGGCATCAGAAAGTAAGATTTGGGTTCGTTTCCGTTATACGGATACCATTGTAGCCAAGCGTAATAGATGGCGCAAAATGAAAATCACGTGAATTGAAGCATTTGAAAAATAAAAGAAAAAACATTGTCAATACTAAAGTGAGCATTTAAAAAATATAACATTTGAAAATTCCAGACTTTTACGAACTATTTCATTAAATCCCAATTATATACTTAAAATAAGTGAACAAATAACTGTTATAAAATAAAGCAATAAAATAAAACTCATATTAAACTGCTGGCATAAAATTACAAATATCTTTTAGCATTTTGAAATAATTGGCGCATTAGCATACATTTTGGCATGATGTCCGTATAACGGAAAAATATCGAGATTTGTTGTCAAATCATATAAACAGCTATGAAAACAAACTTGATGAGCGTTTTTGTTTGTTTTATATGTTTATTTTATATGTATATTATTGATGTTTTTCTGTACAAATCACATCTGTTTCTTTATAAAATTAGAGAAACGTCTTTTTTAGATTAAATAAATCGTATAAATAGCGAAAAAAATGCATGTGTATATAAAATGAAACAGTGGATAGGTTCCCGGAAAATATGTTGCCAAATTTCCTTTTTCGCCAAGGCACCTATACTGGAAAAGTACCTAAAGCACATTAAAATCGCGCAGTTAGGAGCTCACACAGTACAACGTCGTCTATTGGCGGTTATTTTATTAGTAGCATCGGGAGGAAGATGTACTTTAAATTCTAACTCATAGATTTTGAAAAATATCTTAAAAGAGCGGAGTTTAAATTAAATTTCGGTGACCTCCTTTATGAAAGATTAATGGTTTTAAATGGGAATTTCGCCAAATTAGCCAGCTATCACCAAGTTGGCCAACATTTGGCGCTACTGGGGTAACCCTGCATTAGTTTTTTTCAACAATTACTCATTTCAATGAGGCGGTCCTACCGGAATCGTGAGGGACACACAGAGACTTGGATTTTATATAAATAGATAAACATTGGATGTAAGTAACTTTAAAATACATTTTTTGTTTGATTTATGTTAAATTATTATTCTGTCTTACCAACGAAGAAAAAAAGGCGATATTTTAAAAGGAAAAATGCAATAAGTATTTATAAATATCTTAATCTGCTATATACAGTCAACTCTGTGAAATCCATATAATCTGTGAAATGATCCAAATGAATAATTTGTGAACTATCCAAATAATTTGTGAAATCTACAATACACTTAGTTTCCAGAAATTTCTTACTTTTGCTCCTACTTCTTACTCCCTTTGGATTTTATGTTTTCTGTCTTACCAACGGAGAAAAAGCGATATTTAAAAAGGAAAAATGCAATAAGTATTTATAAATATCTTGAATTACTATATACAGTCAACTCTGTGAAATCCGCTGATGTATAATCTGCAAGTGTCTATTATCTGCACTTCACCTTGGAATGTTAACAACGAAAATTGTCAGTAATAGTTAAACTCATAAAATTAAATTTGGTATTTTTTTTTTACCAGTTATCGATTTTCCTATGAATAAATATTTATTTAAATATAAACATTGGATGTAAGTAACTTTAAAATACATTTTTTGTTTGATTTATGTTTAATTATTATTCTGTCTTGCTAATGAGAAAAAGCAGTATTTAAAAAAGAAAAATGCAATAAGAATTTATACAGTCAACTATGTGAAATAGTCCAAACAAATAATCTGTGAAATCTACAATGCACTTGGTTTACAGAAATCTGTTATTTTTGTTCCTACTTCTTATTCCCTTTGGATTTTACGTTTTCTTTCTTACCAACGGAGAAAAAGCAATATTTAAAAAGGAAAAATGCAATAAGTATTTATAAATATCTTAATCTGCTATATACAGTCAACTCTGTGAAATCCATATAATCTGTGAAATAATCCAAATGAATAATCTGTGAAATATCCAAATAATCTGTGAAATCTACAATACACTTTGTTTACAGAAATCTGTTACTACTTTTGCTCCTACTTCTTACTTCCTGTGGATTTTATGTTTTCTGTCTTACCAACGAAGAAAAAGCAATATTTAAAAAGGAAAAATTCAATAAGTATTTATAAATATGTTAATCTGCTATATACAGTCAACTCTGTGAAATCCATATAATCTGTAAAATAATCCAAATGAATAATCTGTGAACTATCCAAATAATCTGTGAAATCTACAATACACTTTGTTTACAGAAATCGGTTACTTTTTTTGCTCCTACTTCTTACTTCCTGTGGATTTTATATTTTCTGTCTTACCAACGGAGAAAGGCGATATTTAAAAAGGAAAAATGCAATAAGTATTTATAAATATCTTGATCTACTATATACAGTCAACTCTGTGAAATCCATATAATCTGTGAAATAATCCAAATGAATAATTTGTGAACTATCCAAATAATTTCTAAAATCTACAATACATTTTGTTTACAAAAATTTCTTAATTTTGCTCCTACTTCTTACTCCGGTAGGATTTTACGTTTTCTGTCTTACCAACGGAGAAAAAGCAATATTTAAAAAGGAAAAATGCAATAAGTATTTATAAATATCTTAATCTGCTATATGCAGTCAACTTTGTGAAATCCATATAATCTGTGAAATAATCCAAATGAATAATTTGTGAACTATCCCAATAATCTGTGAAACCTACAATACACTTTGTTTACAGAAATCTGTTACTACTTTTGCCCCTA
This sequence comes from Maratus speciosus, assembly GCA_963932465.1. Classification (NCBI taxonomy): domain Eukaryota; kingdom Metazoa; phylum Arthropoda; class Arachnida; order Araneae; family Salticidae; genus Maratus; species Maratus speciosus. Next base: position 203,372,960 of record OZ010789.1, read on the forward strand.
CTTCTTACTTCCTGTGGATTTTATGTTTTCTGTCTTACCAACGGAGAAAAGGCGATATTTAAAAAGGAAAAATGCAATAAGTATTTATAAATATCTTAATCTACTATATACAGTCAACTTTGTGAAATCCATATAATCTGTGAAATAATCCAAATGAATAATTTGTGAACTATCCAAATAATTTGTGAAATCTACAATACACTTCATTTACAGAAATTTGTTACTTTAGCTCCTACTTCTTACTCCGTTTGGATTTTATGTTTTCTGTCTTACCAACGGAGAAAAGGTAATATTTAAAAAGGAAAAATGCAATAAGTATTTATAAATATCTTAATCTGCTATATACAGTCAACTCTGTGAAATAATCCAAATGAATAATCTGTGAACTATTCAAATAATCTGTGAAATCTACAATACACTTCGTTTACAGAAATCTGTTACTACTTTTGCTCCTACTTCTTAATTCCTGTGGATTTTATGTTTTCTGTCTTACCAACGGAGAAAAGGCGATATTTAAAAAGGAAAAATGCAATAAGTATTTATAAATATCTTAATCTACTGTATACAGTCAACTCTGTGAAATCCATATAATCTGTGAAATAATCCAAAAGAATAATTTGTTAACTATCCAAATAATTTGTGAAATCTACAATACACTTCGTTTACAGAAATTTGTTACTTTTGCTCCTACCTCTTACTCCGTTCGGATTTTATGTTTTCTGTCTTACCAACGAAGAAAAAGCGATATTTAAAAAGGAAAAATGCAATAAGTATTTATAAATATATTAATCTCATATATACATTCAACTCTGTGAAATCCGCTGATGTATAATCTTTAAATGTCTATTATCTGCACTGCACATTGTAATGTAAACAATGAAAATTGTCAGTAACAGTTAAACTCATAAAATTAAATTTGGTACTTTTTTTTTACCAGTTATCGATTTTCCTATGAATAAATACTTAAATACAAACATTGGATGTAAGTAACTTTAAAATTTGTTCCTACTTCTTACTCCATTTGGATTTTATGTTTTCTGTCTTACCAATGGGGAAATGGCGATATTTAAAAAGGAAAAATGCCATAAGTATTTACAAACATCTTAATCTACTATAAAGTAATACTTTTAGTAACTTTAAAATTCAATTTTTGTTTGATTTATGTTTAATTATTATAATTATCTTAATTATAGATGTATGCTTTAACTGAGTATACTTATTATACCATGGCGTAAAATAGTTCATTGAAAATGTTTAAAAATTGCATTAATAGTACTAATTTGCATGTTTTTTGTGAAATAGTTCTTCAAATTTTCTGAATTACGATAACATTGATTGTATATATATACTATAATGGTATGATTGGCATTTAATCTTACACTTTGGCGACAGTTTTAGTCAATGGGATAATAAAATAGTACCTAATTTTCTGGCAAATTAGGTTTGAATGAAAAAGGGACTTTTTTTATAACTATTTTACCCCAATTGACTCTATTGGTCAGATCGGGATAAAATTTATTACTCCATCATTCTTTTTATAGTGCAATTCTATATCATTCTTTTAAAAATGCAAACACGTCATTCTGACGGGCTATCGTCTAGTTAATAAGAAAGTTGTTACAAGAAATGTAAATAATAGGAAAAATACATAGCATAGACATTTATTTAGATAATACAATGCTCATATTAGTATGAAATGTTTATCCGGGGACTACAGTCTCAATTTTTAATAATATGGCAATAGAACTTTTTAACAAATAAAAGTAAAAACACGTTACGTATAATATATCGACAAATATTACGTATAATGTACGTCGTGTAATACACAGGTAATAAAAATATTTGCATATTATTATTTTCACTTTACTTTCATTTAATACTTTTGCAAAGAGAGAAACATAATATATATATATATATATATTTATTTAAGAAGCCATTTTTATTTCTTGGAAAGATTTTCGAAGAACGACATGTTTATTTTAAATAATAAACACCAATTTCTAATAAAAATTGCAATCGATATTAAATAATTTATTTTCTTTTTCCTTATAGTAAAAATTGTGAAATCAGAAATCTAGAATTTCATTTTCGGGAGATGTCAATTAATCTAAATTATCGACATTTTTCATATTAAAGTATTAAAAATAGTATTCTAAACAAGCATTAAAAGCATTCTTCGCAGAAAATATTTTCATATATGTTTTCTATCTCACAGAAATATATTTTATATATTTTTAAGATCGACCTCTTCGAGACATAAAACATCAATCTGTTGTCACAAAATCTTCTTTTATTAGTTTTATACTTTTTGAAACATCAATGAAATTAAAAAAAAAAATTGCATAATCTAGTGTGAAATGTTGTTAAGTAATTTGAATCTTTCAGACTATCTGCGGTATTTTCCTTTGAGATATATTTCAGACATTCCGAATTCTTAATAAATTTTGAGCAAAGATATTGATTAATTTACAACAAATATCTTAAATTCTGTACACAAATTTTAAAGTGATTGTACCGCACAATAGTATATAAGAATAGCAAATACAACGACAATGTATATTAGGATGTTACAATATGTACATATCTAGATGGGAGAGAATCTGGCACAATTTCAATAGCGATTGTGCCGCTCTTTAGTATATAGGAATAGCAAATACAACGACCTTGTATATTACAATGTTGCAATATGTATACATCTAGATGGGAGAGATTGTGACAAAATTTCTAAATTAATAAAAAATAGTGTTTTCTATATCAAGATAGTAAACACTCGATTCCCTGAATTGATTTTTTTGCTTGTGTCTTCATTGATGCCCGTGAGCAATATTTCCAAATATTCTATTAGCACGAAATTTAATTTTCTACAAATTGTAAAAGAATGGTGTCTTTTTTAAAGAAAACTATTAGGCATTTTATCTCTGTAAATAAAGAAATGGCAACACACAAATAGGAATAAAACTAAAAAGATAATCCATATTCATGTAACCTTAGTCAACTGTACGTTTAAAAAAATAATTATCAAAGAAACGGTTACTAGAATTTTTCTGTCCTCCCTTGTATTAGTACGAAATATCGACGATACATCGTACATTGCATTGTATAACATTTTTAGAATGCTCAAATAAAGTTTGTCAAATTAATTGATCGTTTAATTTTTAATGTATGCATTGTCGTAATCCCTAAAATGCAGTTTACATGTTGAAAATGCGAAGTTCTTTTAATCACTATAATAGTTTGAGACAGTGAAGCGTCACGTGTTGATGAGATTAGGAACTAAAACACAGAGGCATAGGAAATAAAGTCCAGACTTAACCCCTTTTTCTCCCATAAAAATGATTTACATAGTTGTAACCACTCTCTTCTTTGCAAATTAAAAATGTGTCGGCCCACTTTATGTGTCTCTATAGATAGAAACTACTGATTTTCGTCACAAAATCTACAATAATTAAAACATTATATTAATACGTCACAAAGGAATATATATTTTATTTTTTGGTGAAAACTAAAATACAACTGGAACGAAATTTATGTATTTATCCTTTAAAAAGCTGATAAAATATTTTCCAAAATCTTACATAGTTTAACTTTTGTAGCAGATGCATTAAAAAGAAACAAATTGAGTAAGACAGAATATATTTACTTCGATTACCATGCACGTATTGCCTAAATTACAAACATTTAAGCTATCAAGCAGATAAATATTTACCCACTGTATCATTATGGGTAGTTTAAGGCAATCAACTGTGCCTTTTCTCGCCGTCAAATGGAGAAATATTTGCTTCAATGATTGCCTTATCTGATTATGTTGGATGTCTCTGAGAAATAACGTCATGTTATTTTTGAAGGGAGGGCATTTTATTATGAATAATTTAAAAGAAAGTGGAAAAAACTTTTTTTGTAAAGTAGAATAAGAACCTATAAAAATTCGCATTGGAGTAAATTGAGAATTTTCAAATATAGAATAGCATATGATTTTTATTATTAAAAAGTTTTAATAAAATTGTGACAAATAAAATGCAGGTTACAAATAACAAATAGTAAGCAGAGTTCCAATTCGACGAGTACCTGTAGCCTCTCTCTCCGACATTTTAGTGATAAAGTAGCATAATACGGCACGTGCTTGTTTAAAAAACTGGAAAAGAAACGACATCATTTAAATAAATTGCAAGAAGAACCGAAAAGACGCTAATAGCCATAATTTGCGTTTTATTATTCAGAAAAAATTTAATACAAAACTTTAAAAAGCATATTACCGTAATTTCCCACGAATACGCCGCAGCTCAGATAATTCGATTTCCTACCAGAATTTCTTTTAAATGAAATGTGACTTCTTTTTGCTTAGAATTTATTTGACTTAATTTTTTAAATAAAATTTCCGGTATGAAAAAGACTTAACTAAGCGAAAAATTACGGTACTAATAACGTGGAAGAACCATTGAATACGATCAAATTCAAATGTTTTACGATTCTCGCTTGAATATCAAAACCGTTTCTGACTCAAAACTATGCAGATTGCTGCGTTTCTTTTATTCGTGTGATATACATGTACTATAAAGCCTTTCAATCACGTCATAATGCACTACTAGAAACAAGCTTTTGAAAGTATTCTATATATTCGTCAATATTGTGATGTTAGAATTAATATCAAAATAAAGCTCAACTACCATTGATAATATACTCTCATAGTTTTGAACTTGATCTATATTATTTTTTTACCTTACACTGATTTAAAAAATATGTATATAAAATGCAGGATTTAAAAAAACCCACATGAACATAAAAGAAAATAATTTATATATTTATTGAATTTCTATAAAAAATGCGAAGCATACAATTTTCCAAAAAAAAAAAAAAAAAAATCAAACTCTTACTAATCTTTCTTTTATTTTTCTTAAAGTTTATAGAAAAGTAAAAAAAAAAAAAAAAAAAAAAAAAAAAAAAAAAAAAAACACTTCTGAAATATCAGGGATTCGGAAAAGCGTTTCTTTAGAATATTTGTAATTCTTCTTCAGAAACCAATAGGTTTTTACGATTTTAAGCAAGGAAAGAAAATCTTTGTATCAGAAATGCTTCTTATAATCTCAAAAATCTATTGCATTTAGATGTTTCTATACACAAATTTACGATTTACAGAATGGCGAGTAATTCTCAAGAGATTACACTATAGTTTCACAAACCTTGTGAAAGATATAAGCTATAAAGGAAAAACTTTTTTCAAGGTGTAAAATGATTTAAGAAAGCGCTTTTATTAGTTAAGATTTTCACATTTCGTTTTCGAAACTTTTGTTTGCCAATTATTCTGAACTGGATATTCTAGAAATGTTACTTTTATATTTAAAGCTATTTCTGCTCAATACTAAAGTGGTACAGAAAACGAGAAATTTATTTATGTGAAAAGAGATAGTTTTTTCTGTATTGAATACATAAAAATACAAATTATTTTTTCATACGTTAAATTATGTATTAATGATATGTAAATTTAATATATTATATAATATATATCATGATAATGATATAAATGTTTATTTTGTATTTCCACTTTAGATTAAAGTACTGGAAAACTTATTTATTTCATCTGATAAAAATTCTCTTATCATTTGCCTGTTTGTTAAATTGAATTTATTTTTCTAAAATGAATAGAATTTTTTGAAACTTCTTTGTTTGCTTTGGTTCGTCTAGAGATTGTTATTGCTTTGCAATAGAAAGAAGACTAGTTCCATGGGATTTTGTAGTGTAAGTCATATAGCTGATAACTGGTATGCTTGTTGGACACCGTTATTTTCGAAAAGTTTGCTTCGCTTATTCAATTAATGAGATATCTCCGATAAAATATGTCACATTTTCCCGTTCTAAAATACTGCTAGCCAAAAATCGTAGCATGTGACTTACACTACAAGTACTCATGGGACTAGCCAGAAATATTTCAAGAGTACTTATTTTTTTAAATAAAATATATAAATTCAAACGTATTATTATTTTTAGAATCTGTTCAAGTTCAGAAATATTCTTTTAACACTAGAATGACGATAAGGGGCCATTTTGGCCTCAGCCATATGGATATATTTGGATCCATATCCATATAGAATCCATATACAATCCATATACAATCCATATGGATATATTTCGGTTCGAACCAGAAATTTACTTATAAAGTAAGTTTAAAATATACAAAGAGGAAAATGGCTAATTAAATAAGTTAAACAGATTTTTTAAAAAAAATATGGGATTAGATATTTTTATAAAACTTGAATAAAAATTCCCGTCTTTCAAATGTTAAATCAGAGTTTATATTATGAAAGCTTTATAAAACTTTTAAATTAATGAATATTAAATATGAGGTTCTTCCAGAAAAAAAAATTAAAATACCGAAAAATAATGTATTTTTTTTTTATTTTGCACGTATTGGAATCCATTAAAATTCTAATTTATGCCCTCGAAACCATTTTTGTTCCACTCAAAATTTGAGTCATGTACTGTACAAGAATTACTATGCAATGTTTTAATTTAAGATTTGAGGATGGACATTATATTCAAAGGTAGCAACAATTATGCATTTTTAATACTATTTTTCAGAATAGTAATTTTTTACTGTATTTAAGAGCCTAGTTCTGGGATTTAATCTTACGAAATTACAATTTAAAATAGGGGTATATAACATGTCATCCTTCGTTTCTATTCAGTAAAAAATATAGTCACCTCCACAATTGTGTTGGATCAATTTTTGTTCTTGTTCTATTGCCCGCCATTGGAATATATCTTGTTATATTAAACAAAATATAGGTTTATATCCAACATACAGTTTATTCATATAATAGCTGACCCGCATGGTGTGGCCCAGGGCCGCTAAAATAACCTGAAACAAAACTAAAATTTGTATGATTTTATATCTTAGAATTATCTTAAAAATGAACCTACTTTCGTGGGACCCACTACCTTTTCTACATACAGTGCTTCAAATAAGCTTACTCTCTGGGGCCACAATGCCTTCGGCCACGTTTAGTTTGTTACCAACAATTCTTTTTCCGTTCGAGCTTGCGACCTGGGTCCCCGCTGCCTAATGCAGCGTATACTGGGAGTCTTCCACACGCTCTGAAGAAAATCGAAAACAAAGATGAATGAGCCAAACTTCGTAGTCATAGGGCCCATAGAAATAGAGATAACAATGCGTGCCCTTGCGGTATAAAGTGCTACTGCAATCAGGAAAACAATGGTAATCTAAGTTTAATGAACCAATTCCGTGAAATTGAGCCTATAGAAACCGAGAAAAGAATGGGCCGTTAACGTTAAAAAATGTTGGTAACAGAAGTCTAAAATAAACTTTCAAAAAGTACCTGAGTCATAATCTAAGTTAAAGGAAGAAATTCCCGTTGCAATAGGGCCCATAGAACCCGAGTAAAGAATGTGCCGTCAATCAGGGAAAGGAACTCCTCCTCTTGTAAGTTTAACGAATGACCTTTAACAAAAACGCGATATTTAATTTATGGATGCAGTCTCTCCCATCTAAATTTAACCAGATAAGCACTTACCTTTAACAGTAACGCTAATTTTAATTTAAAGCTGCAGTGAGTAAACGTAAGGTAATATAGAAAAAGAAGGTTAAGTGTGATAGCTGGTGTTGGGGGACCCTAAAACTACGATAAAAAATTGCTAGAGAATCGGATAATTTTTAAATAGGCTGCTTTAAGAGCCCCAAAAAGTGATTAATATTAAAAATTGGTGGTAGCTGAAGTATGATAATTTTTTTTGCAGTTCATGTAGGAACTGGAGAACGTAAGAAGTTGTTAGAAAATAAAGCTAGAGAATCGAACAATTTTTAAGACAACTATAACAGGGGGCCCAAAATGTGCCAACTAATCGTTGAGAGCAGGGAATGTATGTAAAGTATGTTAAAAGGTCCTAGTACTTAGCTCTATAGATCTTCAATTTGCCGATATTAAACATAGTTTATCAGATAATCGTTGTAATAATATTTTAAAGAAATCCGAGAAAAATGGAGGAAATGCTTTAAAAAAGATCCTAGAGCCGCAATAAAAGTATGAGGGTGTTTGCCCGTGTAGAAGATCCCAAGAACCAATTTTAAAATTATGCACTGAAAGGGTGACACAATTAGGAGGTAAAAATACATGGTGCGCAGAAATTTCGAGGGGCCCCGGTCACAGCCCTAGATGGCACTGGGTTTTTAACTGGAATGTAAAAAAGGTGGCATAACTAATGGAAAAAGTCCCACAAAACGAAGATCATATTAAAAGGGGGTAATTTATTAACAATTTAGGTTACTGAAATTTTAAGAATCCCTCTACCCAGACCCATGGGGCCAGGGTCTTTATTGAAAGGTAAATGGGTATAATGCATTTTTTAGTATATTATAAAGTAACCGGAGGATGCTAGAACAATGTTAAAAAATTGCAAGATAATAGGATCATTTTTAAAGAAGGTGCACCAAGGGCCCGATGAAAGCGATTAATATTCAAAATTGGTGGTAGCTGAAGTCTTGGAAATTTCTTTTGTTGTTCATAGAGTAGCTTGTGTACTTAAGAATTTGTTAGAAAAAAAAGCTACTGAATCGGACCATTTTTAAGGGCCATTATAATAGGCTCCTAGTGCTTAGCGCTTTAGATCTTCAATTAGTCAAAATTAAATAAAGAGAATAAATTAAACATTGGATTACATTTTTTAAATGCCCAAAAAGGCGGGTAATGCTTAAAAAGGGATCCCAGGGCCCCCAATAACAATATGAGGATGTTGGCCTGAAAGAGAAGTCCAAGACTCAACTTTATAGCTATGGATTGTGAGGGTGACACAATTAGGAGGTGAAATGTATGGCGCTTAAAAAGTTCGAGGGGCCCGAACAGAGCCCTATGGGGCTCCAAGGTCTTAACTGGAATGTGAAAACTGGTTAATAACTAAATGAAAAAAGGAACCCAAAAATAAAGATTGGGCTAAACAGGGGAATTTATTATCAAATTAGATTACAAAAAATCAAGCATCCCTGTACTGGGCATCAGGGGACCAGGGTATTAACTGGGGAAATAACTAAATGGACAAAAGTCCCCAAAAGCGAAGAAGAACGTATAAGAAAAGTCAAGTTATTAACGATTTAGGGTAAAAAATTGAAATCAGTCCAGCAGCAAGCCCTTAAATAATTAAAAATCTGAGCCTCAAGTGCATCAGGAAATTGTTTGGGATATCCTCATCTAAATTTTCTGACAACTACGTGTGGTAGATTTCGGTAGCTATCGCAGACAGACAGACTCACCCGCATACACACACAGAGCGAAACTTTCTTTTATTAGTATAGATTTAAGCATGATGAAAAAGTAAAATCACAAAAATAAAATAAAACTCTACGTTTCAGTTTAATCTTCAAAACCAACCTCAGGAGTCAAACTTTCTAAAAACACAAATCGGAAGAAATGAATCAATTTGCTACATCTTCAAAGGATATATAAAAACTGGAAAAAGTAACAGAAACTTAAAAAAACCTTTAAAAACATCTCCAGTGGTTCCATCTGTCATTCAGATTAACTTAAAATTGAAGGGGGACTGGAAAAATGTGGAAGCATGACACTCCTTTCAAAATTCCAACCCAGATTTCTGGAATAATAAATGAAAAACTATCATTACATATTTTCTGTATCCTTTAACGGATTTCCATAGATTCACAAATAACGGCTTTAAACGGAACACCTTGTATTGACATAATTTTTTTAAAGGATTTTTAAGTTCCTGTTTCTTCTTCCAGTTTGAAGATAGTATTTGTCTATGTAGAAAATTTTTACCAATTCCTGATTTAAGAATGTTTGGCACCTGAGGATGGTTTTGAAGATTAAACCGAAACATAGAATTAATTTTTTTTGTGGTTTTATTTTTACATCATGTTTAAATTTATGAATAACGTATAAGTTAGATACTAATCTCTAATTTGTTTAGTATTCGATTATACGACGTAAAGTCCTTAATTATTATATCTTGTTATTGCCATTAGTTAATACCAATTTTTTAATAAAGAACAATTTTAAATGAAAACGGATACAAATGCTTTCTTAAACTTCTTAGTCCTACTTCCAAGGGTATATTTGCAAAAATCAATAAATAAATAAATAAGAATTGTTGGCTTATTTGCTTTTTCATTAAAAGTTTCAAGATTAGAGTCAAAATAATGTATTATTGCTAAGTGTAGATACATTTTTTTTTCATTTAAAATAAATATAATGAGCTTGTCAAATATGTAACAAGTCTAGAAAACATCTTAATTATCCGAAAAAAAGCCAGGATGATTAGTATCCTAAATTTCTTTAGTTCTGCATTAGGAAAATTAATTAAAAAACAAAAATCTCTAAACAAAGACCATGGAAACAGCGTATAAAACATGATTCAGCCTCTTACCAAAGTTACTTTAATATTCTCAAGAGTTCTTTACATGATTGAGGAAAATTTAAATTCGCCTTGTGGTCAATCTTTTAAACTGTCGTGGTGGTATGATTTCGAATTCCTTTTTTCTAAGGAAAAAAAATATCACTTTTGATCAATTTATAAAGCAGCAACAAAAATTAGAATTTAAATAATATTCGATGTTTTATCATAAATTCAAAGATTCCATTAGGCAGGTTCGTTTTGCAGTTTGACTTCTTGTAAGGCATTAAATTGCTTTCCTATCTATAATTTATGAAAAATATTTTTTTTTTTTGCAAAAAAGTACTTTGAAAGCGTTTAATTGTATATATTATCTACAGTGTATTACTTAAAAACATGCTGTCAATTTCCCATTAAAATATAAAAATATAAATCTGGAAGTCGTAAACCAAGACGCTTGAAAAGAGTGGAGAAGAAACGCATGTTTCATTCAAGCAGATTCCTCACCGGATATTTATAAAATACATTCACTGAAAAATTTATTGAATCATACTTATCCATGCATATTTCTCTGTAAAGCTGTGAATACTGATAATTATGTAAACGAAGAGTTTCTATTTCGTCAAAATAATATGGCGACGCTAGTCTGCTTATAATTGCTCATTTTGTCCTTTTATTTACAGAAGAAGAACTAAATGTGTAACACTGAATAGCGTTAAAGCTTTATATCTATCGGATAATACCTATATGGAAGACATTTTAAATCAAAGTGACGTGATCACCAATTTCATCCTACCAACCTAACACATTTGAAAGTAATGTGAATCTTCGTTTGAGATATTTTTTTTTACAAAACTAAGATAAGTACCAAGTTAATAGCAGTAACTTTAATATTTTTAACAATACTGACTTTAGAACATGAAAATCGGAATTACCACACATTTATAAAAATTTATATGATGGTAAAGATTGGAAAAGCATTAAGACATAACAAAAGTAAAGAATAATTAGAAGTCATTGAATACATTTATCACCTAATCTCTTTTCTTCTTTTTGTTTTTTTTTAAATTATCGAATTCTTTTCATTATTTTGTCCTTTTTTGAGTCTAAATTAGTAAATTTGTTTAAAACTAAGTGGAATTTTTCAGAAGGTTTCAGTTGTGGAAATAGTTACAATGCATTGCAGTGCTATGTGATTTAGTACGTATTTTTTACTCATACATAAAGCATTTTGGATAACAAATAAATATTTTTCCATAAAATGCATTGCATTAATATGAATTGTAAATTGCAAATTTCTTAAATAGCAACTTTACGAAATTCAAAATGAATGACTCGTAATGGCGTTGGTTTGTTTACAAATATGGGTTAAATATACGTAAACGTATTTTTGTACGAATTTATTGTGTAAAACAATCAGCCTGAATAAAATAATTTTTTAAATATATTTCAAATTATATACATGTAATTACGAAAAATCCGAAAAATATTACTGCCATATAATTATTTGATACAGAAAAAAAATTATCTCATATTATTTTGATTAAAGGCTGTGCTAAATTTCACAGTTTCAGGTATACATTTCACACAAAATTTGTTTCTTGTTTCCAACATGTTATCCTTCGGTACATACCACAAATATATTAAAATTTAACTTACGTTATCCAATGCCCTTTTTAAAAATGAGTTAAAACAAATTAAATTTAAATTATATTATTAATTTATATTTACTTTTAAAAAGAAGTATCATAGTACGTACAGATAAAAAATAAATGGTTTAAAAAGCGTCGATTTTTTTCGTATATTGTTTAAATTTCGTATAATTTTGTTTGTTTGCGAGACCTAAAGTCTGCATATAAACTTTATTTTACATCATAAATTTCAACGATTCTTCTTAAATTAGTGTTTAGTTATTTTAAAGATTTTATTAATATAAATGGGGACAAACGTAACGGAGAAAAGATTTTCAAGCACATTTGTGTGTACAAAATATGGCTTTTAAACTAAATATTACAAGAATTAGATATCGGACCCCTGTATGTGCATTTAGGATATCTGAAAGATTACGTGAGATTAAAAAATGATAAAAATATTTCGAAAATGTAGTGAACTTTAGATGCCCTTATGCAAAATACGTGCGGAACTTTCGAACGTAGACTCAGGACTTTAAATTATCTATTCTTATGCTGATACAGGTAATTTTTCACTTCATTAATCTAGATTTATCAACTTTAAAATATATCGTTTGCGTTATATTCATATAACGTGATTTCAGGATGAATAAATATTCATGAACACAATAAGTACTCCTATAAATAAATTTCCACGTCCTTAACGTTAATATATCATGTTTGAAATATGAATATTGTTTACTCTTTATAAGAAAATGAAACATAGGAAGAAATGAATGAAAACACATTATAAGTTTAGAGTACATAAAAGAGATTTGCCCAGACTTATTACTAAAACATCAGATAAAATCCTCATGGAGATCATAAAACGTGTTTAACACTAGAAGCGCCGGAAATTTCACTCATGTTTTATAAATCAAATGTACACCAGAATTTCTATTTAAAGCTTTTTAACTTATCCATTTAACTTATTTTTGTGTGATATACGTATGTAACTCCTTTTTGAAGAATTTACGGGTTATTGACACTTCTATTGTTAATAACAACAATTCTCTACATTTTTAATAATAGTTGAAACTGAATTAATTTACCTGATGTTGCAATGAAAAAAACATATTTTAAATAATTTCCGTCTGCACTTTAAGTTCGCATTAAAAAATATTTCGCTTAAAAAATAAGCAATAAGTATTTTAATAATGGAATATTTTAGATATACAAAATGTTTCTCCTTGACTATGTAGAGATGGCAAAGCTAATTATAAAAGGTCAATATTTTTTAACGGGTATTTACTTAACAATTATTTGAAAAACAGTTTTTATACGCGTGGGATCCACAAAATAACGACCGTTTCGTTGTAAAAACTTTATATAGTAAAATTTCCTCAAGACCTTTCCCTATTTAAGTGAAGTTTATTTTACTTCACACCATATTCAGCACCTACATTTAGGGATTTAGTATGTGTGTTCAGGAGGTTTATAATCTCTCATGTTGTACTAGGTCTCGTATTTAGCCAGTTGTTCACTGCAATTTTGAGATCATCATCACTTGCCATCGTGCATTTTGATGTAGACAAGATGTTCTGACGCATTTTCACAAAGCAAAAAACGTAAAATGTGTGGGAAAACGATGTGGAACTCATCGAGGGCACATAATCCTCGACTGTTAATCAATACGGTAATGGCCTTGACTACGGATCATGAAAAATTATTGATACTGTTTACAGTTCCAACATACAAATAAATTAAATTCGAATAAAAATATTATTGGACAGAGAATTAAGTGTTTTATCGATATACACAGTTAAAAATATCTAGAGAAACTCACGGTTTTAACGAAATTACACAAATACGTCTAAAACAGTAAACGTCACATGTAAGTCAAATTTCATGACGTTTGATGCAAGTGAAAGGCTGTGACTATTGAAATTGCAACTACACAGAGGTTCTTTTTTTTCACTGTTTCGTTCGAAATATGTGACTATTAAAAAATTGTGAAGGATAATTTAAAAATTTCACAAACGGCTGAGCGAATTTTAGCGAGATCGGAGTCCCGAAAAACATAAAAGAGTGTAGTGGAATAAGTTATAAAAGCAGTGTTATTTCAAGGATTTCGAATCGAATCCAAGAGTTAGGAAATGTAACCGTCGGGCAGTGAATGTTCGCCTACGTGCTACCACAGCAATGGATGAGAGATGTTTGAAGTTAGCAGTTCGTCGAAACAAAACATACTTTATAATTAAATTACAATCAGCTGAAAAATTTTCTTTTAGCAATAGGATGGAGGATGTCAAGCCAAACAGTCCTGAATAGGCTTCATCATGGTGACTTCCATTCACTGAGGTGAATGGTGTGTATTCCTTTGACGTCAAAAGAGCGCATTGACCTCAAAAGTGCGTGCGATCGAAAAACGTTGGGCTGCTGAAAATCAAGATTGATCGGAACGTCATTAGAGTTGCTGTCATACTTCTTTCCACTGACGAGTCCCGATTCAGGCTTGAATGTAACGCTTAACTGATCCGGTAAGGAAAAATGTACGAATAATCCTACATTTGCATAGGAAACGTTACAGTGCAGCCGATTTCGATTAATAGTAGGAGTCGTAATTAGCTTAGATGGATGTATGGACCTGCATATTATCCAGAAAGACATTTGGATGCCCCACAGTTATGCAGAGAAGATATCAGACCTCATGTTGCATCATATACTGCAGTAATTAGTGTTTCATTTTTTAAAGGTCTGCTAATTCGAGGTATTAAACAGCGCGATTATTGTTGATTATTCTTGTAACAAAAAATACTGCGTATAGAGTTACCTGCATGCCATCCGGCCCTATATCTGATCGAACATGTTTGGAAAGAGACTAAATGACTCACTACAACAAAACGAATACTCTGTTCAGTTCAGGAGAATTGGCGATAGCACTTCGTTAAAAAAAAAAAAAAACATCAAAATTTAAGACAACCGCATCGAATGTATGAAAATCAGGTGTGAGATAGTTCGAGTGGTTCACACATCATAATAACAATCCTTGATCTTCTCAAGCAGTATTGTTTTTCTGTTACAGGCATCCAAATTGGTGTTTTGCAGCTTCTCTTCATGTTCTTGACATCTTCAAAGAATAAAAATTTCCATACATGAATTTTTGGTGTCATGTTTTCTGTATAACGCGCATACAGATATTTGTACTTCCCACTTTATGTACAAACATGTCTGTCTCATATTATTTTTACATTGATTTTTTCATTAGTTATGTCCCTATTTATTTAACAATATATTTTCTGATTGGTTACTTTATTTTCAGAAGCACATTTGTTAAAACACTGTTTACTATGGCAAAGATAACGATATTTGAAGAACTTACCAACATTATTCTCATTACTTCACAATTGGAAATATTTGAATACATTCGAACATTCCTACGTTAACAAAAAATAAATTTACTTAGAGCATACATGGTGTAATATAATGTATAATAGCATGGTACATAAGTGCTATCCTCCCAAATGAACTTCATGTCTGACTCCTATACTCATTAAATTTTTGTATAGTTCGAGTAAAGCGATAGCTTATAAAGGCATAAAGCGCAAACACAGGAGTTAGAATTACTAGCTCAGATAATAAGATCGCATGTTGCATCCTATGCTGCAGCAATTAGTGTTTCATTTCTTTTTAGGTATTCCAAATATCGAACAACGCGATTATTGTTGAAGATGCTTGTAAAACAGTGTAAGATATGTGAAAAATATTACGTGCAAAAGTGTAAGGGATGCTGAATTTAATGTGAAATAACTTCTTCCATGTAAAAACATCTTTATTACAAACCCTGAAATATACAAATTTTATAACCCATCATCAGATTTAGTACGGCACTAATTGCATGAAGAAGTTCAGCGTTATAAGGCAAACGCAAATTTACTGATAAAATATATATATATATATATAAATGAGGTACAGTGTACTATTAAAAAATTATGTTATGTAACGTCAATATGTTCAACATCTTGACACACATAGAATGGATTATGGCAATGGTGCCACATTTAGCATACTTGTTTTTCTTATTAAATTAATCTATACTTTGTATGCACGTGTTAGGTTTATTAGTAATTGTGCATCTGCCTTATATTACCACAAGTTGGCTGCAAATAATGGTGTACTTAAGCTGAGATTGCATATAAAATTGCACTTGCGGTCATGTATAATGTTATTATTCCACGAAGTATTTTATTTCATACTAATTCGAGGCTATTCCTCGACTTTGTAATTGGCATTTTTCTCGTACCTCGTAACCATGTTCGTCAAACACAGTTTATCACCGCAGTTTGCTGCTAGGAAGAGAATTAAGCGATCTCATCTCGTAACGCTATTAGAGTATTCAACGCAACCAAGTTCTTGATTATAGCGGTGAACATTCTGAAGTTAACTGCAGTGGACAGCACTTTAGTTGGCATCCTGTATAAATTGTATAACTGTCAAAAATTTCAGTAATTATTCAGAAATGTTCCTTTTCAGGATAAAAATATTATTCAACGACTGAGATAGAAACTAAGCAAAGACTTGCTTGCCTCAAATGGCTTTTCTTTTCTAGTAATTGACTTTCTAGATAATAAATCATATTTTCATGATGGAGTACATGTGATTTAGGTGAAATTCTCAAAGTCGTACTCTAAATAAGATACAGGAATAACCTATTTCAAGAAAGACATAATAACAGCTCTTCTAGTTGAGAAAATTATTTCTTTATTCTTACTACAGCTACGTCTAAACAAAAATAATCCACCTTGAATATGAGTTGTATTTTACCACGAATCATTTTTTAGTGAATCAATGGAACATGACACTAGTTTTATTTAGAATGTTTATGTATTTTAGAATGTTCCACCACTCCTGGAAGTTTTAGAATTTTTTTCAATCACACTATTATACTAATAAGGTGTTTTTCTTTTTTACTTTTTTCCTTTTTTAATTTAAAGATCTAACAGTCTATGCATTACACGAAATATAAAGTTACATAAAATAAATGTATAAAGAAAGTTAAACTTTATAAATGATTGACAGCAAAAATATTTTATTTAGATTTCAATTTGAAATTCCTTTTAATTTGACTCAAATTTAGTCTTAAGAGTACGTTCCACGAAATTTTAATTGATATTTTAATTAAAATTTCTAAATGATGGAAGACTTTGGGGATTATTATGTCGGTAGTTAATTTCAAGTTATGTTTCCGACAAAATTGCTTCTAGTTATTTATTAAAAAAAAATAGAAACTAAGACTGTTAGAGAATAAATGTTATTTTCAATATTGCAACTTATTATCTGAATACATATTAGCATACTTTTTAGATTAATTGTAAACTTTTCAGCAACAGCTACTCTTATTTTAATAAAATGAGAAATTTTGATTTGTGCGAGTGTGCATTTTGTTTTTTTTCTTAGTGAAAATGTGAAAGCAATGCGGTTTTC
Source organism: Maratus speciosus (assembly GCA_963932465.1). Lineage (NCBI taxonomy): Eukaryota > Metazoa > Arthropoda > Arachnida > Araneae > Salticidae > Maratus > Maratus speciosus. Next base: position 203,390,407 of record OZ010789.1, read on the forward strand.
AATTTTCACTTCATAACCTCCTATTAGTAATTTCGCATACAGTGTGATTTAAACCAAATGCTGTACTGTATTTTGAATAAGATTTTTGAATTACCAATTAAACCGAATAATAAAATCGAAACTATATTTTATATGCTAATTCTCAAAATGTTCATGTTGTACTTTATAAATATTTACTAGATAATGCCCGTCAAGATTTGGCGGTAAATAACTTAAATTTTTCATTAGAAAAATTCTTGAATTTTTAATTAGTTGCTTTTAAATTAATTATTGAAATCGTGACAAATTTCTATGTTGCATAAGTGATTGCTGTTTCTTTAAGGCGATAGAGGGCGCTGTCAGTATAATTTATTTTATTACGGTATTTTTTTTTTTGAAAAAAAATAGCAAAAAAATAGCAATATTTATTTTTATTTATTTATTTATTTTAAACTGCACAACTATTAAAAGCTGTCATGAATTTCATTTTTATTAGTCTCATTTCTTTAAAACCTAAATTTGAAACTTTATGCAGCTAACAAATAATATAATATAAAAAATTTTTACTCGCATTTTATTTTACATTTTTATTTATTTTTTAAATATTAAATCATGGATATTAAGGTAATTTCTATTATAATTCTTATATGAATATTTTTTCTTTCTTTCCGTTTTCTTTTTTGCGGGAAAGAATGGCAAACTTTTCTTTCTGCCACACGCATATATATATTCTCGATAATGGTCAGAAAATATAACAAATAATGTAGATCAGCTCAATTTATTTAATTGATAATTACATGCAAAATATTTTAAATAAATTTATTATTTAAAAAATATATTGTTGCGTATTAAATTTTATTTAATTACAAAGCATTTAAATAATAATAATATTTAATTATAAAGCATTCAAATATTAATAATAATAACAAAATAAAAATCATACAACATCTCCTGCTAATAAAACATGTCATTATTGAAGTGAATCATCGCCAAAAATATAACAGAAATCATTTTGCAGGGCGTTGGACTCTAACCCACGTCCTCTACAAAAATTCAGAGCTTTAAACTGCTGCCTTATTTGACCACTGTGCTACCAGGAACTCGCTCAATATTCCTCTAAGTTAAAGAGCTTTGAAAAAAAGTTGACGCATGCGCAAATGTGTCAATATTGTCTTACTGATCGCGGTCTTAAAGAATCAGGTTTTTGCTTTTATATATTAGATTTTCGGAAATGTTTTTAAACGCATGATAAATGTAAGTTCGTACACAAATAAATTACTTATATATCTTTAATAATAATAACAATAATGATAATGATAATACAGCCTGAAAACTGGAAATGTGACCGGCACTTAGTGTGTGGCGTTATGATATTATTATTCAACTTATGTGCTTTTTTTTTTTTTTTTCAAAAACATAGCATTCTGATTCACAGTTGTCTTTCCGTCATATATTTATTTTTACAGACTCTCGTAGTATAGACTCTGGTTAATGTGTCTCCGCTTAAGATGTAACTCAGGTAATCGAGTGTAATTTCGTTATTTGAAATTAATTATAAGGATATAGCTTAATGTACATTACTCATAAGGATTCATGCGTACACATTTTCAATATCTAAACAGATAGAATCGAAAATATTTGCATATTACTTCTTCAAAAGTAATATTTTTATAACACTAATTGTTAAACTGTCAAAAAACCGTCAGTGAAACTGATGAATAAAGAAAAAACGCCCAACCATACAGCAACGTATGATGTTCAAATATTATTATTGACTTCACTTACAGAGCGAAGCAAAAATTGCAGTAACAGACAAAATTTTTGAGTGGGTTCCCAAACTAAAAAATTCTGTGATAAAAAGGTTATTTGCTCAACAATCGCAAGCAAATGTGAGATAATACTTTGAATTAAATAAATTATGTAGTAGAGAAATTTTGTTGCATATTTTGTTTGTCCCGAGTAACAGATTCTTTTATTTTAGTAAATTGCGGTTAACTTGTTTTTTTTTTTTTTTTTTTTTTTTACTAAAATTATACATTATACATTAAAGGACAATAAAATCGTTTATAGGGGAGATTACCCACATTTGGACCGAAGCTTCAAATGGACCGTTGCCATTCTGCCGTTGATTACAGAATGAAACGTCATGTACCTCTGAAATCCTATTCATCAGAATTACGTCATTTATGATTAGAAGAAGCACCCGCCTACAATGTGCTGTGTCCGGACAATTTAAAAAAAACTAAAATTAGCTGTTTTGATCTAATATTTTCCTAATAAACGAAAGTGAATACTTTAAAACTGCGGTAAGTTGTTATGTTTACATATACATATCTAAATTCATCTGTTTATTGCGCATATTTTTCACGTGGATTTGTTTGATTTCTTTTCCTTCTTAGTCTTGAGATTAGCTGTTTTAAAAAATGGCGCAGTTTCATTAATTGGGCCAATTTAAGTTGCTCAAATAGAACCAGATATACGATCATAAAGTTGAAAAGTAAGTAAAGAATTTCCAGGACTGCACGCTTTGTACGCTTTTCTTTTTAATATTTCATAATGGATTACTGTTTCTATGCATATTTTTGAATCTTTTTTTATATCTAGATGAATTTCTTTATACAGTGCAGTACTATACAAACATAAAAATATTTTTTCATGTTTATGCAATAAGTTTTGTTTGCAATTTCTTTTATCCTGTATGTATTTGTATTTATTCTCTTTGAATTCTTTATTCATACGGCGTGTCGTATTTGATTTACAGAGTATTTGATTAGATTTGATTTACAGAGTTACTTGACCCAGTCAATGTGAGGGGGGGGGGGGGAGTTGACCAGATGAAATCTTTTTATTATACACTATGCATAATGAAAGGTTAATGGTTATATATAAGAAAGAATGTAGATTTATTCTGCAAAGCCACTGTAAAATAGGGTGATGGAAAAGAAAAGTATTCACTACAAGAAAAAATTTAATGAAATATAGATGAGAAAGTTGATAGAAACTTTTTCCATTTAAATATTACTACAATACGTAAATAGAAACCGTGAAAAAGCGTAGAAAGGACTAGAAAGTATGAAAGCAGCTGTCTTAACAATTTCAGGGGCAGCTGTGTGCTTAAAAAACCACGTAATTTTAATTCCCAAATGCCACAATGGCACCAGAATTTTGCTAAAATCTTTTACATTTAATATGTATGTTAAATATACCCGTTTTCTTATTTCCATATAAATTTGTTCGTAAATTCCGGTGCCAGTTATTTATTTCAACATTTTAGTACTGAAAGTACTTTGCCACTGAAAGTGATAAAGAAAATAATGAACAGTTAACCTTTTCAGGGGCAAAGCACGTCTGATCCTAAAATGTTAAAATAATTGATTGACACCAGGATTTACAAACAAGTTTATAAAAATATAAAAATAAAAATAATAAAGTAAATAAAGTCTGATCTTCGCTTACATTATAAAAAGAAAAACTTAATCCCAAAATTCCGGAGCCAATGTGGCATATGGGAATTAAAATTAACTGGTATACAAAATATACCGGTGCCCTTCGAGGGGTTAATTGCACATGCGGCTGCAAAAGAACATAGCATTGATCGAAAAACTTTTGGAAGATATGTAGCAAATTTCACCAGCATATATACAGTGAGATGAAATCAAATTATGTGGCAATTAGAGTTGTCAGGTCGAGTGTCACAAAAAGTAGGAAAAGGAGACAGAAAAAAGCGGGACAGTGGCTATAAATTCGGGGTAAAATAATACATGAAACCTTATGAAAACGGAACCTGTCTCGAACGGAATACTGTCTTAAATCTAAAAATTTCATTTTCCCTGCTGTACAATTATAACTGCTCAGACGAAATTCTGTTTAAAACAAAAATTTTCCCCTCTGACTTGCGATTGCGTCTAAACAGGTTTGTTTAAGCATCATATTTTCAAAAATGTTTTTTATAATAATTAAAGCATGTAGCATAGAGTTTTATTGCCATTTTTAAACAGATTTTATTTCTGTTAACAAATATTTCAATATAAAACAAAGTGTGTCAAGCCTCCTATATAGTCGGTCAAGCCTCCCATATGTGGGGAGCATTGATCCATTATTTTGTCATGGTTAAAATCGATCATTTTTCAAATTTATTATATATTACACTTACTCAACAATTTTGTTTTGATAACTGATTGTATAACGAATAAAATGATATATAAAACTTTATTCTACGTTCAATATTTAAAAAATTAATAATCATTTTGTAAAAAGTTGGTCAACCCTCCCTGGTCTCCCTTAATTGAAAAATATTGAAAACGACACAGATAAACTGTCTGGATTAAAAACACCCGTGATAGCAAACGCTGTTAAAGATATAGGAAACAAAAAGAAGAGATTAAGTTGTGAAGAAATTGACCTGCAAGAAGGCTGCAGCTAGAAATCCCTCCAAAGTGCCAAAGAATAATTAGAAATTTTATCTCCGTTCCTAAAATCAGTTAAATCAAAGTACAGATGGAGCCAAAAAACAACTGTATTAACATCTTCGCCATATAAAGTAGACTTTAAAATGAAAAAACAACAAGAAAAAAAAACTCCACAAAAAGGAAAATTTCACTGCACAAAAGTAATTGTAACATAAAGTTTAAAAAAAATAGACGTAATGCAGTTGGAAAGAAAATACGGAAGGGAAGAACTACAAACATAAGGCAAAGAAAACTTCTGTTGCAAAAAAAATAATGGTTCATAATCTAAAACTGAAAAATTTAGACAGTGATGATTGGATTTTTCTAATTTGTAAGAAAAATAAAATAACAGAAATGATTTAGGGTTCAGATTGCCGAATACGGTTCCATGTTGTGCGAGCTGGAATAAAGAATGAACAAACGAAATTCATGTGTAAGCTTTGCATCGCTTCTTACATGATATTCTAGTAACTGTCAATTAGATCCATAATTTCTATTTTTAATTACTGATAGCTTTGATTTACATTTTGAATACATTTTGATTTAACACAATTACTCTTATTTTCAGATACTTGATTTCATTATATTTCATTGCTGTTATTCTGTTTCATTGTTTCATTAATCGCAAGCTTTGTTTATAAAATTAGTTATATTCCCTAGTCAAAAACAATCTGATATTGTTTGGTCCAACTTACGCGAACAATTGCTGTATTTGGACCACTTTCGAGAAAATTTTCAAATTAGAATATAACTTAAGATTTTCAAAAATATTTTGATATAAAGATTTATTTAGTTAGTTGATTGACCCCGTGTAGGGATGTTTTGCAGATATTCCAAATAATTAAGTGAGTTACACCTAAAAATAAGAGAAGTGCTCCAAATTCGGCTACTCTCCCATTTTAAAGTTCGTAAACAGGTTAATTTCTGTTAAAACGGAATTCAATTTATTCAATGCAATATAATTTTTTACGCCATTGGAATGCTTACATCGTCGGTGGTTCGTCAGTGGTTAAATGGTCCTTGCAGCCAGAGCCCGCCAAATAATTTTCTGTCACAGTGTACCCAATTTTCTTATTTAGTTCATTTAATATTTTGATACACATATCTTTTCCTTCCTATTACTACATTTATTGTATCATTTATCGTGAATATACAGTTAATTACCATAAATTTTAATGCCCTGACCCTGAACTGATATGCATAAATCACTTAAATAATTGCTCATTATTTATTTTTTCCGCTTTTTATTTGTAGTCATAATTATTCTATAATGATAATATAGTATAAACTGGTGTTTTTATAAATATAAATCGTGAAATTATAATCTAATAAATGTAAAACATTATACTTGACTATAAAACATGATAACTTGACTTAGTGTCTTTCTCCTTCCATCCACCCCCGAGAAAGAAAAAACAAATCTGGCGAATCCATTTTACCAAAATATATTTAAAAAAAAATCAATACCTTTCAAAAGTTGGCGTCATTGTGCATCTATTAATGCGGACTTGGGTTATTCCGAACGAAAAATGGCGAATAACCTTTGGAGGTCCGTACTAACGGAAGTTCATTGTACTCCACGTAGACATAAAAATTTGCGCGCATGGGCAACTTGTCAACAGCTATCGCACGATTTGGCAAAGACTGCTAAAATGTCACCAGGAACAAAATAAATTTAGTGGTAATTTGGATAAATTCATATTTAAATTCCATTTTAACCCTTAACTACTGTGACAGAAATTGTTGCATAACTACTGTGAGCGGTCTGTCACACCGCTAAATCAAAAGATGAATAAAATATTAACTGAGTGGTAAAAAATTGTTTGTTTACAAATACTTATGTACTTAATTGATTTATAAATCATTTTTCGAAACTTGAAGTTTATTTTTGAAGACTAAAGACTGGTATCCCGTTATATGGGAATAGTAAGAAAAATCGATTTATTGTAGGACATTAAGGAAAAGAAATATGTAATTTTAAACTCATCTAATAATCTTTGAATAAAAATGTATTCTTTTGCAAAAAATAGATGAATATCTAAAAAAAGAATAGTTAAATAGTAAAATTTAGATTATATTTGATAAAAAATATCGTTATATTAATAAAAAGTTCGTAAATTAAAGTTTACATACATATCTACATGTTTTTTTAAATGGAAATAAATACATGAGAATTTATACATCACCATAGGAATAAAATGAAAAAAATCAATACTATTTTTACTACACAGTACAAAATGTTTAGTTGCAGTCAATGTCTTGCATTCTCGAACATTGAAGGCAGACTCTCGATTTGATTTGAAAACTGATAAGTACAATAGTAATCCAAGAAATGTTTTTATTTCAATATCATCTGTATCAGAGTAAGTTCGTGTCTCGTTTGATCAGAATAACGCAATTTACATTCTTTAATTTTTACATTAATCCATTTAACTATAATTTCTATTACGTTTTTAACAAATAGTGAGTTCTAAGTTTCTTCTGGTTCAGCTTTATGCCCAGTTTTTGCAGGTCCTTTTAAACTCGGCAGTAGCACCCCAATATAATAATTCTGAGTTCGAAAAAGACGATTTGGTTCTTTTGTTGTCCATATAAAATTATTTTTCCCACAAAAATACGCTGAGTACTTGAAATATTTTCTTCATTATATTTCCGAATGTGAATCGTGATCACTTTCAATAAATTCATTTTCAGAATATTCAGAATCTGAATATTCTGAAAATTTAGAAACGTTTTCTCGAATAAATAGAATCCACTTTTCCCATAATATCATGGAAAAAAAATATAAAATTATCCACAAAATAAAGAGTTCCTTCTCGGACAAAAACAGAATCACAACTACTGTGAGCGGTCTGACAGACCGTTTTTGCAATGAAATGAGTAAAAAATAAATAAAAAAAGCAGGTAGCAGAATGACAAGCGGAATGTGACCTTGGGGGGGGGCGTTTCAGGAAGGTACAGGTAAAGGTGAGGATCATTATCTATTCTGAGAGGTGGAAATGCATGCGGGAAAATCTGGAGCGGTCTGTCAGACCGCTCACAGTAGTTATGGGTTAATCATACCTCAGATTTTTTCGCATTTAAAGATTGTGTCAAATCTGTGCATTATAGCTCTCGGATTTTGTCGTAAAAGTATTACTCTCTTGTAATAATGGTTGTATTTTGTGAGAAACATTTAGCCCTGAATTAAATTAGCTTGGACATTATCTATATACCAGGGCAAGCCAGTAAGTTGGTCACAAAAGCCAATAAATAAGGGGAAACAACGATACATATTTAAAAAGCATGTTTATTTCTCTATACAATCGTCATTTGTCTCATCGCTTTATGAGTTTTCTAATACCTGCTGCATAAAAGTCTTTGGACTCCATCTGTGTACCTCATATTCAAATTTGCATCAGTCTGCTGAAGGCTGAACTATGAGAACACCCTGTTGCAATTTCTAATGCTCTATATTGCTGTTCGCCTGTCAGCTCTAACCATTTCGTCAACATTTCGCATTGATTCTTCTGTCGCAATCCCAATTTGACATCTACTTCGATCTTCGTCAACAACTTTTGCAAGACACTGCTGTCTCATAAATTCCAAATTAACATCTTAAAGTTGGATTATGCTGCCACGTATTGGCATATTTGAAAAGAATTTACTACTAATTTCCGACATCTCATATTAGTTTGTGACCTACTTACTGACTTTCACTTGTATTTAAAACACAAGACTGTTTTTTCAGTCTTCTGGCCTGAACTTTCTCCTGAACTAATTTTGATAATTAGTTTTTTTTTTTTTTTTTTTTTTTTTTTTTTTTTTTTTTTTTTTTTTTTTAATGAAAGCAGTTTATTTGTAAATGTGCACGCAGTCATTATTTTTTAAAATAATCCCATTTTTATACTTTAATTTTAATTTTAAAGTACTTTATGAAATTTCTTCTAATTGGCGGCAATCAGATTACTTCCGCTCTTGAAGAGAGAAGAGAAACAATCGGAATTACCATATCATTATGGATGACATTTCGCCTAATAATTAAAAATAAATTATTTGAAAATATTGATGGAACGACGAAAATGACATCAGGATAAATAAAAACGGATATTTGCTGATACAGCTGTTAAATTTCGATATATTTTTTTTTATTCCGCTGATACTGCGATTGAGACGCTCACCTGAGAGGGGCTTCAGTGAGTGAAAATGGCGTCATAGTAAAAACGAAATAAGTATTTACATTGATTAAACTCAATTCTTTTCAACAAATGCGTGTAAAAGTAAATTTCTGGATTTCGCCAGTACTTGGATTAGAATTTCAAGTCAACAGTTCGGATGTAAAATTGTAACTGGCAAAGACTAAATTTATTCATAATTTTCGGCACGTTAAAATATTTTTTAAATAGTAAATATGAAAAAAAAATGTATGCATGTAAATTTTGCTACGGTGAATACGACATTATTTTAAGATTTCGTTTAAATATATACGCGGCCACATTAGTCATAAATATTCAAGAGACCGTAAGTTTGCTGATTGCTCAACTTATGGGAACATACACGTAATATGCTTTGTATCACATCTATTCTTCGTTATTTTCTCTAAAACGTTCAAATACCATGAAATTATAATGTTTTCAATTCTAAATTAAAATCAATGGATAACCAGCCATTATAAACAACGGATAACAAGTTATAAAGAAACGAAGACTGTTGTCATTTAGAATTACAAATTCGAAATCTAGGAAGGAATGAACCACTGTTACGGTGCTTCATAAAAAAATACAGATTAACATCTGATTCTGCTATTAAAATATTTGTAAAAGCATATTAAAGCCTTTAAATATTTTGAAATTTTTTTTCACTTTTTCTTGTTATCTCACGATTTTGTGAAAAATGGAGTTAATTCAATGGAGATACAAGCTGTATTAACTACACTAGCACCTTTGATCTAAGCTTTATAGAAAATCCCATTTATTTATAAATTTTCTTTGGCGCCATCTACCGGCAATCAATATAAATCATAAAGCATAAAATTAGAGTTTCTTATTTTTAAAAAAATGCGGACGTCATGGTGTAATTCGAGGTCAATTTTAAAAAGCTTCATTTATATAATTTTAAAATTCCATTCAATAAAAATAAAATTATTATTATTATTATTATGAATTTTTGATTGAATTTTAATTTAGTTTTATTTAGCTTAATGTTTAGCTGCTTTTTTAAAAAAAATTTGTTGCATTATAAATTAGTTTTTTTTTTCCAGATATTACCGAAATATAAGATGTTATCATGATTGCATTCGTATGGCAGAAAATTATCTTTTTTTTTTAAATTATAATTTTGTTTGTTCAAATGTTATTATGCTAAAATCGAAATTTTATCCGCATTGATATAATTAATATATGTAATACGTAACATGGTATTGTGTATTACTTGTGCATACTTGCATTTTAATTATATTTTATATGAAATATAAATTTTACTTACAATGCAAATCAATTTCAAGTGGGTATAAGCTAACTTCTTAAAAATTGAAAAAAAAAATAAATTAACATTCTGCGAAAGAAATAATAATAATAATAATTTTTTTATTTCATTTATACCTAATGAAATTTTAAAATTATATAGCTGATGCTTTTAAATATTCATCTTAAATTAAATGAATGCATCCTGCGTATTTTCTATAAATAAAACTAATATGCGAATAAAAAATTCCTTTGATGATAAATGACGCCAAATCCATATTTAGAAATGAAACGTTATGCTCCATAGATGAGTAAATCCCTCTGACATAATCACACAGGGTTCAATACAATATCTCTATCGCTTAACTCCGTGTCTTGATCCATCCCTAAAGGAAAAGGATGAGATTTCATTTTTCAGATTCAATAATTTTTATAAAATAATATATTTAAAAAAATCATTTAATGCATTAAATATTTAATCTTAATGCTTTTTGAAGTCTTCAAAAATTGTGTTTAACTTTACTAATTATTATTATTGTTGCAATAAATACTGCTGTTTGCTATGTCTAACTCAGATCAACATTCCGTCATTCTTGACGGGGTTATGCACTAGTATATATATATATATATATATATATATATATATATATATATATGTGTGTGTGATTGTGACTTTGTGGCACAATTGTCTTTGATTTCTTTACGTGGTACCTTAAGATCCAAACCTCAATTAATAACTTCATAATTTCTTATCTAAATTGCATGTTACGGATTACTTAAAATAATAATTAGTAATAAAATGGAGAATAAAATTTATAGAATAGAAATAAAATTTAATTTTTTAATATTTTAAAAAGATGAAATTAAACTTTTGTTCTATAAATAACATTTGTTTTAAGAATTAGGCCAGCCAATATAAGATCTATTAATAATTATATTATTTTTGTAATTATTTTTATAAATTAAATCAATCAATTATTTTAAACATTTTCATTTGTTGAGTTCGATGTGTTTCGATTCGCAATTTTATAACACGTCTTCACAAGTTTCCTCTTACAAATCGATGGACGCTTTGGAGCATATTCTTATCAACATCTTTTTACGATAATAACAAAGCATAGCATAGATTCTGAATATAGAAATTCCATCTCAAAATTTACCTGAAGAAATATTTTAATATCTTTGAATCAAATATATTAATTCTAAATAAAGTAGGAGTGTTTTATGCCTATATCATTATATGCTTCACTTTAAAAAAAGCACAGTATTTATTGTTTAACTTATTTTTAAATGTTTATCTTTCAACAACTCATTTAGAATGTAACTAATACATAAGGATTAGTATAATATAAGCTTACAGTACATAAATTGAATTTTATTGAGAAATTCCCGTACCAAAAATTTTTCCAAACTGATAGTTTAATGCTTTCTCGATACCAAAGGAATTCTATCTACAGATAAATCTGACGCAGAGGGACACGAGAAAGCAGTAACAAATGGAATGTCACGAATCAATACGTAAGTGGAGTTTGTTTCGCTTATATTAGAATGATATATCTCTGCTATGTGTCTATAAAAGTGTATCTCGATTTTTTTTTACTTTCTCTATTGGATTCCAATTAATCAATTTCTGGGATGTTTCCACTGGAATATTGATTAGAAATAATTAGTTTCAATACGATGTGAAAAATAAAGGTAAATGTACGAACAAAAGAAGTCTTCTTTTTTTAAAAAGGATAAAAAACTAATTAAACAGGAATATTGTTGCGTGTTTACCATGTTCCGAAATACCCATACAGACGTTTTTTTTTAAGTTTATGTTTACCAAAAATAAAAATAAAACTTTATAAACTACTTTATTGTGATGAATTTTGAATAACATTGCTTACTTTAAATTGTATAAGCAGAACTTTACTATGTATTGAAATATTCTAAGTCGAAAAAATTCATTTTTTATTTGATATAGTTAGAAGGATCTTCCGTAAAAATTTACCATAATATTTTTATCTTTGAAAAACAGAAATATACTTCACTGTGAAATAGCTGTATTTGAAAACTGGGTGAAAATTTCATAATGAGATTAACAAGAAAATTTTGTCCAAAACATATTAACAGCAAAATGCGTATATTCTTTGGAATTCCCAACGAGTATGTCACTGATATTTCAAATTAGAAATCATTCCTAATAGTTTTTCTTCGGATAAAAAATCTTAACTCGATTAATATTAGAATTCATAGTATTTGTTCGTAATTTAATACAAAAAAAATCTATTTCAAAATTGTTATAGAACTTCAATACGCATTGGACAGATATTGAAATTTTAAGACATTGTTTTATAAATATGTTTGAAGCACCATGATTTATTTTATCGTAACTTTCTGTCTCTATTCGCATATGTTTTCTATGTAGAAAAATTTACTCCAAAATTTCTTTTAAAAATATGCCAGTATAAATGAATTACAAGGTTAAGTTATATTGTCTATACCAATTAATGAGAGTTTAACTTTTAAAGATTAGTATAATGTAATGACATCTTTGTCACAAGTCACAATACACAAGAGTTTCCAAAAGCTTTTTGCATTTTAAAAATTTGCAATTTTATACTTTTTGTTTGCTAAAGGTAGAACTGTTTAAAACTAATACAAATGTCCTTAAATTTAGTCCTTTAATATCATCTTTGGATAAAATAATTTCTTATTTTTAATAAAAGAAAGCGAACTACAAAACATAAGTGTGTTGAAAAGGAAACAATGTTTTAATAAGATTTTATTTTTGTTTTCTTTAAGTACAGAAATCTTGCGATTAGATAAGGTGAAATTTTTTATTAAAAATATTAGTGTCAAAATTAAAGGATTTTGCATACTTTATATAGCACGCGTCTCGCACATTGTGTACAGATTAATTGACTTTGAGCTTTTTTCACAACTTACAGAAGGGCAAAAATTACCTTTAGCAGAAATCCTTATAAAATAGAAAATATTGCTGCACATTTTACAACTATCAAACAGTATTAATAACGAGCGCAATTTAATTTTTAACCCGTCATTATGTCAAGGAATTAATGACAAAAGAAAAGGGTATGTACATATATAATGTTATCAGTTTAGGAAGAGATGAGTTGGCAATTAATATCGCAAGATTTGTCTAGGAGGTGATAGAATTCGACCCTTGGTATCGTTATCATTTTTGATCCAACAATTCTTTTTTGTTTCTTTATATCAACATAGTATGTATATATTTTTATGAAAAAACAAAGTTATTATTAAAAAATTTTATTTATTATAAAATTATTTCATTACAAAATGTGGTATAACCCAACCTTCTCCATTCCTATTCCTCTGCCATATGCGCATATAACTCGTTATTAGTGAAGCCAGGTTCAAAATGGTATTTACTATAACTACTAATAAAAAAAGGGGAAGAAAGTTCTCCACCAGTTTTATTTTTGAGCAGTTCTGCTTATCCCCTTGCAGAAAGAAAATGCAAGAAGACAATATTACTGTTGAGGTATAATATAGCAAAAATGTATTACAAAATACTTTTAAAAAGTAAGTATTCCTTTTAAGTGTTATTTGATTCAATACTCTTTTCATATATAATAGTAAACTGTTATTAACTTCTTTTCTTCATTTAAATCAGTTAAGCATGCTAATAATTAATGTATAACCATTACTGTATATAATCGGAAACGTTTGAATATAAAATAAAATAAAAAATTATAAATATAAAAAGAATTTTCAAATACTGATAACGATATCATTAGGGGTAGAGGGGCGTTCGAAGAAATCATAACGTATGATATTGTAAGGTGGGGGATCCAAAATTGCAAAAACGTGATAACTTTATATGCGTACAGCCAAAAAAGAAATTCAAAAGATGGCTCTTTCCGATTCTTGAATGAAAGAGAAATTCAATATCATCTTTTTAATTTTATGTAGGAAGCAATTTCTCATAACATACTCAATTGCCAGTTAATGTTTGGAAAGAACAAAGTTCTAGAAAAAGAGTTATAGAATAAATTTAAAAGGAAATTTTAATTTGTAATTGTTACGGATTTCTTATGGGCTTCAGAAAAGTGAAATTACATATGTGACTTTTGCATCTTTTTAAACTACATATTTAATAGCTGATAATAAAATGTTTTTCCCTCCATTTTTTGACTGGATAATTTTAATTACTCTCTGAACATATAGTGGAAAGAAAGAAGTGTAATTATAATTTGTGAGGACGAAAATGGTTACAATTAAACGGTATTTTCATTTGAGATTCCATTTGTCAAATCTGTTATAGTCAATAGCAAGATATGCGTAGATTTGTACAAAAACCAGTCGACAGATTAGGTATTTAAACGTCTTTCAAAATATTGTCAAACCATTAACGGACTGATCCCGTTGGCAAAATAACCAAGAAAATATAATATGGAATAAGTGATGAATATTTCTGTACCGTTATCGGAAGTACCAAATCCAGCGCCAATGAGGAACATCCAGCAATCGAATCCAGCCGATTCCTGAACCATGTCTGAAATTTACAATTCTTTACACTTTCACCAGTGTTCGAAGAATCGACTGTATCACGCCAGTTTTATTTTTAATGCTGACATAGTATTTTTCAATTCTTTGTTTTGCGCTCTTGTAGATTTCTTTTTTATACGATGCTTATCAAAAATTTTATTTAAAAAATTTCTTTTAATTAGTATCGTTTGTGCTATTAACTCTAATTGAAATAAACTATTTATAATATTTATTATAGACAAGAAAATATGAAATTAAGTTTTCACCATTTTTTTTCAACTAGTTATGTATGCTATATTCATAATCTATAACAAATATATAAAATGTAGCGCATAACATGTATTACATTCACAGCAAAGCATAAAAGTCAATTTATCTGAAATGGTATACAAAAAAATATTTGTGGAAAAAATACATTACATTGTTATTAGTTTAAACAGAAATAAATAAATAAAGCAGGGGTAAATTGTTTAAAGTCAATAAAAATTTTCCTTTATACATCATGTATATCAAAGTTGTAATATATTTGAAATATATGAGTATAAAATATGATACATGACATACATTACATTTCCACAGAAAAAGTATTCTGCAAAAAATGTGAAAAAAAAGTTTATTTTACAAACAAAACTAATTTAAAATGTTAATTTATAGTCATTTATTGCAGTTTTCAGGATACAATAATAAGTAATAATAAAAAGAAAAGTGCCCAGTTAAACTGATAGCATTGAGCTCTCAGTCTATTAGCACTAATTATATATTATACTCTTATTTCAAAGAATAATTCCCTTCAATAAATAAATGAAGGGATACTAGCTCCGTTTTCCCTCTTTATGCTTAACCAATTAACCTCCAAATATAATCAGGGATGCGCCTTAACATAATAATGCGGTATATCAAATTTGAAGTACATCAGATAATACTGCATGAAAATCCTTAACGCTAAATTAAGGTGGGGTAACCCCCTTTCCCCACTTTATACTTAACTAATGACACCTCCAAATCTAATCAGGAAAGCTCCTTATCAGAATGAACATAGAAAAAAAAATAAGTAAATTGGATAATTCTACATGAAAATCCATGTATCTAAATTAAAAGGACGGGGCCTGGCCCCCTTTCCCTCTTTTATACTTAATCAATGAAACTCCAAATCTAATGAAGGAATCGCCATATCAAAATGAACTGTTATATCAAATTTGATGCAAATCGAATAATTCTGCAGGAAAAACCCATTTATCTAAATTAAAGGGGAGACTAGCCCCGTCCCCCTTTATACTTAACCAATAAACCTTCAAATTTAATCAAGTCAGATGCTTAACATAATAAACTGGTATACCAAATTTGAAGCAAATCGAATAACTCTGCATGAAAAACCTCACAAATCTAACAATCAAACCCATTTATCTAAATTAGGGGGGGGGGTCGATCCAGCCCCCCTTTCCCTCTTTATACTTAACTAATGAGCCTCCAAATCTAATCAAGACAGCTTCTTAACATAATAAACCGGTATAGCAAATTTGGAGCAATTCGAATAATTCTGCATGAGAAACCCATTTATCTAAAATAAGGGTGCTAGCCCACTTCCCCCCTCCCTTTATACTTAACCAATAATCCTCCAAAACTAATCAGGGAAGCGTCTTATCAGAATGAAACTAGAAAAAAATTAAAGCAAATCGGATGTTTCTATCAAGAGTTATCGCTTTACGTACATACATGCATACACACAGAAGCGGTGGGCTCATTAGCTCTCAGGTTTTAATAGTAGTAGGAGAGCTGTTGAACATTTTTGAGTAGGTATTTGAGGCACCCTGAAAATTTGTGCAACACTTCTTTTGTAATGCCTGAATACAAAATCGAATGTCTGGCTGAAGGATCGTGGCCCAAAACCTGTGCCAGACACGTGTCAAGTGCCATTTTTTGACACTACCCAAAAAACGTATTTGAGGCACACTGACATTGAAACAGAATAATATTTATACTTAGAAAAAAATATTTTGAAAATGACAGACACTTTAGTCGGCCCAAAAACTGTGCCAGACACGTGTCAAGTGCCATTTTTTGACTACCCAAAAAAGGTATTTGAGGCACGCTGAGATTGAGGCACAATAATATTTATGCTTAGAAAAAAATATTTTGAAAATGACAGACACTTTTGTCGGCACAAAAACTGTGCCAGACACGTGTCAAGTGCCATTTTTTGTCTGGCACAGGTTTTGGGCCACGGTCCTTCAGCCAGACATTCGATTTTGTATTCAGGCATTACAAAAGAAGTGTTGCACAAATTTTCAGGGTACCTCAAATACCTTCCCTAAAATGTTTAACAGCTCTTGGACTATAGTCTGTGAGCTAAAAAGTATGACTATGTGTTTTAATATGAAAAATATATTTTACTGTTCAAATATATTTTCATGCAACATTAAATTAAAACTCACATTGTAATTTACTAATAAAAAATCCCCTTTAACTATTCAAAACCCTCTTTTCACTGTCATGCCTATAATCCACATATTACTTTAGCAATGTCAGCGAAAATATTGTTTGATATTCCTCTAGAAATTCTGTACGAAAATAATTGAATCCTTTCACTGCTTTTACTTGTTCTATAAGTTGATCCTGAATCCTTTTACGCAAAATCTCTCAAGGAAGCGTCCAATGGAATGGAACATTTATTTCGACAATGTTATCAGCTGTTGACAGGCTCATATAATACATGATTATAAGAGAAAACACGATGTGAATTGATTCCGCAAAGATGCACAATTTCTTCGTTTTTAAATATTTTAGGTAATTTTCAATGCATCAATAATTAATGATAATCCCCATTATGAAACAGGAATTTTGTTTATTTATTCGTGCCTTGCTATGTATAATTCATTATGAATTTCTTTTAAATCTTTATGCATTTTATAAGTTATCGTTATAAATATTATATAAAGTATTATGGAAAACAAGTAAAAATTAAAAAAAATAAAAATAAAAAAAAACGGGCTATATTTGGCTTTTAGGGCTAAACGGGCTATTCCAACCGCTAATGTTTTGAAAAAAGTGTCTAGATGGATATAAAGTTCTTTTTTAATTGAAATTGAAAATTAATTCTTTTTCTTATTAATGAGTTATCTTTATATGCTTTGTGCGCAGGATTTCTCATACTTGAATCGTCACAGTTTCCAAAAAATCTTTTATTGTATAGATACATTATATGTGCATAAAATGAGCTGGAAAAAATATAATGACTGATTCTTGAGAAAAAAAAATAATTTTTTAAAATAAAATTATTCATTTCTTTTAAATATCACACTTGATGATTTTTGTCTTGATGTTTTTTAGGTCTTTTGTACATCTATTATGTTTATATCTTCAGTCAAAATTTTATGAAATTTTTTCTAGCCTTTTTTTAGAGATTATGCGCGCATTTAGAAAAACCATTGCTTTTAGTAAATATACTTTAAACATAAAATTACCTATTGATGATGTGGAAAGATCTCAAACTGCTTCGGTCATAACTTCCTTTTTAAAGCATATATTTTCATAGGGTTTCTTTAAAAATGTCTCAAAACATCATGTTTTAATATAAACAATAAAAAAGTTGACATTTTCAGAATTTAAAAGATACCTGGTCCCTTAAATATAACTTTTGAAAACTCTATAACAAATAATTTTATGTACATGAGCATGTATTTAATACAAACTTAATTGTTTATTGCTCAGTTATTTCCCAATACAATACAAAATTTAAGCATATTAATAAAATATTTTACTTCATGAAAAATATTTCACTATGATGCTTATAATACGCGTATTAATTTAGCATTTTTTTCCTTTGTAGAAATTCAGCATGAAATTGATGGATTTCTTTAAATGAGGACTAAAAATGGAAAAAGCTGAATGTCCAGAAGAGGAAACTTTCGAAGAGAGCGAAAAAAGAAAAAAAAAATTCTACTCCTGGTACTTACAGCGTTTTCCACTTCATTCCTTTTGGGCTCTTATTTTAACACTTTAAAATGTAGGTATCTAGTTTCCTTTCGCTTGGCGTTTAAATACATAATATTATCATTTGTAAATATTTCTTTTATTTAATTATTTAATATTTTTTACCTTGCTTAAAAATATCCGATTGGTGTAAACAATAACAGAATAATCGGGTTGAATAATGGACACCAGTCGCCACGCATCTTTTCACTGGCAATTTCAGCGCTCTCCACTTTACATCGTTTGGCACATTCAATAGGCGACAATCTTCTACTCTTTTTTGAACTGTTTGTACTAGGGTTGCCACTTCAAGTGTTGTCCTGATTGTTAAGTTTGACATTTAAGAATATAAAAGCTATGCCATTCCAGACGCCAAAGCAACAACGGCAGTTATTGAAGCAACGATATCTTCCTGGAGTCACATAAATGCACACGCCCAATCCATCGCAATTCATTGCGTGGCATCCAGATAATTTCGTACAGCAGTTCTGAAATGGGTTGGCACTCAAACATGGTGAAATCACAGTCTCTTACGAATGGCGATCAGAACATCTTGATGTAAGTAAAACTTCTTCAAGAAAAAATTGGATAGTTTAAAGACAGTGTTGTCTTATGTTCAGTCGATGGTATATCGCTCGATTTCAAAAAAAGCGACACACCTCCAAAAAAATAATTTTGCATGTTATTCAGCGATTAGGTCCTGATTTAGGTAGATCTTGATACAGGAAAAATGTAACAGGTGTAGTTATCAAGAAAACTACTAGATTACTCTGTATGTCCATTTACCAATCAAAAGTGGTGTATACGTGAGTGCGGAGATTAAAATTACCCAATACTCAAAACCTCTTTTACGTATTCATGCCTAAGATAAATATGCCTGTTTTTATGTAATGTTTTACAGCTGCATACAGAGCATTGGCGTAAGTGCTATAATTTAATTTACTGTATAAATACGGAAATCTTCTTTTGCCTCTCCTGTGAAATGCAGAACTTTTGAGTTGTTTTACTTTTTTTGCGAGTGAGCGTTAGATGTTCGTACACTGGGAATGGAATTGAGAGGTAAATTAATAATATAACACACTCACACAGAACTTGGTTTACAGCAGTACGAATTGTATTCGTTTTCAAGATACTCCCGACAAAATGAATTCTATTTTGGAGGCAAAGAAATCTCAGCTTAGATTCTAGCAAAGACGCTAATATAAGATTATTTGTGAAGGAATTCAGAGTAACACGTAATGAAGTCGTATTAATATTAAATAGGGTGCCTTTCTTTTGTGCTCACTCTGCATATTCTTAAAGATATCTTCTAGATTTAGAAATTAAATTGAAGAAAAGAAATAAATAGATTGACATTAAGACAAGACTTTTTCTCTTTGTAGTAATTTGTCGATACGAGTTAAAATGTGCAGTATGCCTTAAATTATTTCTCCTATAATTATTAGAAAAGCATTAACATTACGAATGAGCAAATAAAAGACAATGCATGTTATTTTCTCTTTTAAAATGTATAATTTAAGGCCTTCAAAATATAATATTTATTATTTAAATAGAACATACAACTTATTAGAACTTTCAACAACAATATAAATAGAATTTTATAATAGCTTTAATATATATATATATATATATATATATAATAAATAAAGGAGTCCGTATATTATTGCTATATTTTAACGTATAAGCTTCCATTGATTTTATCTCGGTGATATATGTTTTTTATTTGTATTCATCCTTTGTTCTTTACCTAAAAGAAAATTGTGAAATTATAGTATCAAAATGTAATCAAACGCAAAAATATATAAGTATGTGTCATCTTTTGACTGATTTTAAGAGATTTTATCCCCGAAAGTAAATATTGTCTGATGCAGTATTTTTTCTTATTCATTTACGGAGGAGACTCAAAGGATTTTCAAAGGAGAGACGCGGAAAGACTGTAGGTTCCTGCTAAGCATATTCCATTGTTATTGAATAATATTCAAAGTGAGAGATATTGACGGTTAACTCCATACAAAGTACTGTTTTTAAGTATTAGATCAGAATAGAAGAAAAGAATTATCGTCCAATGAAATTTGACTACCGGAAATAGTCGAACTTATTAATTCAGTATTTAATGTTTACACTGAACTATGGCCACTGCATAACGAGAAAAGCTTTAGATTACGGATATTGGTGCCAGCAGAAAACATCAAACCATTGGCTCAGTATTCTTATCTTTTGCAATTATTGCTAACATGATGCAAAATTTTAAAGTGTTATCCTTATGTATAATCGTAGAGATATAGTAGATTAAACTATAACTCTTTCATTAGGTGGATAATATCCCTTGTAGTATATAGTTAAGATAATCTCGAACCGATTTTATTAATTAATTTTTTTCTGCGTGAGGATGTTTGGTAGCATGCAGTTTGATGTAGGCTTTACATGCAATTATCTTGCATGTAACAGAATGTGTAAAACCAGATACAGCCTTTTTCACGAAACTTCAAACTTGGACACCACTTGATGTTTTTCTAAACATATAGTCACTAGTGTATATGAATATTTCTTTCTGGTAACTGTTATCATCAGTACAAAATAACGGGATTCGTGAATATTTATACACGGAGTAAATACCTTATGTAGTGCGTTGTATAAATTCCACGTTCTCCGGATATTACATCTTGTGATTTTTTTAAGCTATATAGCGAAGAAGAGATGAGCTGGACATGATTAAAAAATTCGTTAATTAAAACTTAAAAATAAAATTATTTACATAATAGAAAGCACATCTTGGCGCCAACAGCATTCGAATGCATACAAACTCTAGCATCGATCAATAAACATCGGAGACAAGTTGTTCCAGTTCTTTTCAATTATCGTCTGCCAGTAAAAAAGATCGAAAAAATAAAAAGATTCATATTTCGTAAGATTTCCTTTTCAATTTGCCACAGAGCTCTCCCGCCAGTCTCACACAGCCAGTGGAAGACGAAAACGAACTTTCCTTCCAGCTCTCGTAGTCGTCGTAGGTCGAAGAAGCAAGTTCTTTTTCTGGCTGAAGGAAAGAAGGTTTTAACCTATCAATATTTATAAGATTTTCTTGGCCATGAATGATGAGTATAAAGTCCTTTTGAAGCCTATTTACAACCTGGAACGGTCCCTCGTAAGTAGGTTGTAGAGCCCATTTGAAAGAACCTCTCCGGAGAAAAACGTGGCTGCAGTTATTGAGTACTTTTGGAACGTAGATATTTTGCTGTCCATTCCTGAAAGGGTGAACTGGTCTCAAAGCATACATTATTTTCTGTAACTTGGTTATATAATTTGGCAGGTCTAAGAAGAATGAACCTTCATATAAATGTCCCGGAAGCCGTAAGGTGGTTCCATATGTTAAATCAGCTGTAGAAGCACCAAACTCTTCACGTACTGCAGTTTGGAAACCTAGCAAAACTAGAGGAAGAGCTTTGAATCAATCAACTTTATATCACATTAAGGCCTGTTTTAAAGTTCAATGAAGTCGCTCCACCAAACCATTATACGGTGGTGTATACGAAGCAGTCATAGCTAAATTAGTACCGAGTAACCTTGTCAGAGTCATGAAAAGTATGGACTCGAACTGTTTACCCCTGTCGCATGTTATCTTCTAAGGTGTACCAAACGAGAAATTAATGTCTGCACAAAATCCTGAGCAACAGTTTCAGCAGTTATATCTTCTATAGGTACTGCCTCTGGCCATCGAGTAAACCTATCAATCACCATTAGACAATATCTAGATCCACATAATAAAGGCATAGAGCCGATTATATCTAGGTGTATATGCGCAAATCTCTCATCTGGGACCAAAAATCACATCAAAGGAGATTTAGTATGCAAGTGTACCTTTGTCTTTCGACAGGGTATGCATGCCCTACACCACACAGCAACATCCTTATTTATCCCAGGCCAAATGTACTTTGAATAGATTAGTGGCCCGTATTCCTGGATGCGACAACCTATGCATTAGGGTGTATCGATTTTTAACTTTTTTTTTGTTTCCAAATTCCAAGTTGATAAAAAGTTGCTACTAGACACCACAACTTACCACAAAAAATTTTGGATTTTTAAAAAAATGTTTAGGTCTCCCGCACAAGGCCTAAAGTTTAGAAATTTTACTTAAAAAGTAAAGTTCTACAATTTTTTTTAAAAAAACCTAAAACACTTTTTTTTTTAATTGCAAGTTAAAATTCCACTAACAATAAGCATGAAAAACTATAGAAAATGTATTTCAAAAACTTAGCACAACATTTAGGTCTCCCGCACAAGACCTAATGTTTGTTAATTTTGATGAAACTTTCGTAATTTCTTGTGTAAATGAACCATTTTTTTTTTCGTTAAAAACACCAGACTTAAGTGTATTTTTGTTACAGGAGGCATAAACTGACCATATATATATATATATACATACTACATAAATAATATATAAATGTTGTATAGCTTAAAAAAGATAGTTTAACGATGTAAATTGTTTGATAAAGGTGTTGAAATAAACTCTATCGTTATTTGTGATTACTATTGTTTATTACAAATATATAAAATATTATAACGTGGAATAAAATGTAGCATATAAGTACAAAATGTTGCTGATGTATTTTCATAGAACATGAGCGCAGTTTTGTTGTTCTATTTCAAATTAACTGACTTGTTTTAAATATTCGTCCTTTCATCTTGTCTTCAAAACCTGAAACGAAAGTTATATACAGTATTTACGTAGGCCTATAGATTTTTACAAAATTATAGAAATGATCCCCAATGAATTTCAACAATTATATGGAAGACAGTAAGATAAAGATGCTATTTAAAAACATTAAAAATCAAAGTGGTACAAAAAACACTTAGTTACATTTTAATCCTTCACTGAGGTTTTGTACTGGCTCTTGATCTCGAACGTAGGTAGCTTTTTACGGTCTTCCAGTCTGTCACGAATGAAAGCATCTCTTTCGATCATCCCACACACTCGCTTTGAAGCTTCTGTGACTTCTTTCACAATTTGTTCCACAACTTGAGTGTGAGAAGAAATTGTAAATTCAACCCTTCCACTTTTTCCCGTTTCCGCAATTAACTGTAACCCTTCTAGGCTCATATCGGTAACAAGAGGGGGTTCGGTTACTGAAGTGGTTTGCCAGTCAATCATATCTATATAGTCTTTAGAATTAAAATTGATCTGAGAGGGTTTAAATATCGTTACCCCTTTCTTTTCTGTTTCACGAGCTTTCTGGATTCTCTTATAAGCCAAGATTCTAATATTTTTTCATTCATCAAACAACATAGCTATTAAAACATGCTCTGGGTGAGCCCTGAATGCATTTTTCTGTAACGTTGCACTGACGACATGTTTTAGCTCGTCTTCCAAGTAATTGCTGAAATGAATCATTTAAAAAAAATTAGTGGAACCCTGCGGGATTTTGGGATTGCACTTAATTGAGAACCATGATGGTATGTAGACTTTCATTATGAACTCTGCAAGCTTTCTCAGCTCAGGGGTCGGATCATCCATGGCTACATACAAATCAAGGATTCGATTTGCCAGGGTAAGCCACCTGGCGTGCGAGATGTTTCCGGGGTTTCGTCTGGCCAACTCTTCTGTACATGTACCTGTTGATACGGCTTTGGATATTTCGTACAGATACTTTTGGTCTGTGCTCAACCCTTTAAGATCAACTTCTGGTATATTGCTTTCAATTGCATCAAAATTGACAACATCCAGATTTTGGCAACTTAGAAGTTGTTTCCCAATAGTCCCGCTAAATGTGTTTGGTCCAGAAGTTGGCCCATCAAGAGCAACCATAATTTATCTAAATGGTAATTCATTCAAATGTAGTAGACACACAACTACCTGCAGTGGCTGTTGTATTTTATTTTCAAATAAGGTGATAACTCCATTTGAAGTGCCTGTGTTTGCTGCCGTACCATCACAACCAACAGCTTTTAGTTTTTTTTAAGATTGACAGTTTTTTCTTCACAATACTTTACAAGTGATGTAACTATTTCCTTTCTTGTTCCATTTATGGGAGTTACATGACCGAAATACTTGGATCCAGGTTCTTCAACAATAGATATGTGTTCTTCCATTAAAGATTACCAGCTACAATTTCTTTTGTTATGGTTTCATCTTTACGACCATCAAAGTAAATGGCCAACAGATCGGAGGTTCGAGTTGAGCTTACTTCTTTACGAGACTTAAGTCTTTCACGTGCTACTTTTGATTTGTCGATTACTGCTTCTTGGTTCTCCGCAGTAACGACATTTAAGTCTCGCAAAAGTGCTGTAGCTAACTGAGCTCCAGCTCTACTAGAAATGCCCCTGCAGTCACAAGCTCGTGAAAACAAAGACAAGCGTTGTGGCAGTTCTTGTTTTACTTCTACACTTGAAACACTTTTTTGACTCGTATCAAGTACATTTATTTCAAAACCGCTATCTTGACATGATGTGTGAGGCATTGAATCATCTGTACTATCACCAGAATCAATGTTATCAACAGATTTTAAGTTTTCATCCTCAGTCTTTTTTACAACTACCTGCATTAAAGCTTGTGAACTACATTTTCTTTCTAATCGCTTTTTAAGCTTTTTAGTCTCGTTTTTGTCACACTCTGCAATTGACATGAATCTAAGACCACGTTGGTCGAGCGAAAACTCGTGTTCTAGTGCCGGGAATTTTTTGTCAATAGAGCAAATACGGTTGCTGAGGTCACATTTGCAAGTACAAATATCAGATAATGCAGTTTCAGTTTTTGACTGAAAGCTAGTTATTGCATCCTTGTAGGAAGTAGGATACTTCCTTTTAGGCCCTGAACACTTTTTAATTTTCTCAAGCTACTCATGCAGTTTTAAAACCATAAATATTGTGTTTTTGGTACCACAAACAGGAATTGAAGCTCTTTTCCATATTTCCTCAAGTTTTAAAGCAACTCTTAACGCAACTACCTTCTTTGCAGGCTGGTGTATTCCCTCTTGTTTCATTTCAGTGCGTACACACTCAAAATACTTCAAAACATCCATCTTGGTTGGCAGAACATTAAACTCATTCACATCCATAGGTTGCCCGATAACCGGCCTGTCGGTAGTTTGTCTAGTTAGATGCGGTTTTTTACTCATAATGAACAACAACACTCACTCAATTGATTCTTACAACTAGACTATCGCACTAAAACACAACTGTAATGCTCGCTCGCGGGCAGACGACTACTGACAAGTCTGCGCGGTGATTCATATGTGTCGCGTCACCGCGGCGCGACAGTCTGGCCTTCCCCCACCCCATCGCTTCAAGTTGACGCTTGACGTATTGAAATGTGATTTATTATTTCACTTATTTCAACAATTCCAATAACGCCTAACGAGGCTTTAGTTACATTTAATTTTTAAACCAGCAACAACACAAATATCAAAGCACTGAAAAATGTTCAAAAATTGGCTGAAATTTATGACTTTTAGGCCTTGTGCGGGAGACCTAAATGTTGTGCTAAGTTTTTGAAATACATTTTCTATCGTTTTTTGTGCTCATTGTTAGTGGAATTTTAACTTGCAATTTAGAAAAAAAATGTGTTTTAGGTTTTTTTTTTAAATTTTTTTAAAAATTTACTTTTTAAGTAAAATTTCTCAACTTTAGGCCTTGTGCGGGAGATCTAAACATTTTTTTAAAAATCCAAAATTTTTTGTGGTAAGTTGTGGTGTTTAGTAGCAACTTTTTATCAACTTGGAATTTGGAAACAAACAAAAAAGTTAAAAATCGATACACCCTACTATGCATTCACTCAAATACCTTTTTCCTTAGAACCTGATGGGCATAAAACCTATTTACTTCACCAGACGTTTCACAATACAATAATGTCTTAGCAACCAGCATTTGTTCTTTAGCTATTTTTTCGCTAAACGCAACCTTTCCATCCAAAATAGCCTGTAGTTCTTCATCTTCCGTTTGCAACTTTGCACACAACTCTGTATCAGCAAGTGTCGAAAACTGAATCTCACAAATACTCGATAAACTATCAGCAACAAATTTCCATTTGCTGATAAATAACGTATATTCGTAGAAAATTGTGATATAAAATCCAATTGCCGATGCCTTCTAGAGGAACATTTTTCTTGTTTCTGGTTGAATGCAAAAATTAACGGTTTATGATACACATACAACGCAAATACACGAGCCTCCAACATATGCCTAAAATATTGGAGCGCCGAATATGCCGCTAGCAATTACCGGTCATATGTTGAATAACTGCAGAACGCAGGTCATAAATTACGAGAGAAACACCCAAGTGGTTTTGGACCATCGGGGGAAACTTCTTGTATCATCCCATCCATAGCATAATTACTGCAATCAGTTATAGGAATCATATTGAGTTCATAGCTCTGCATCATGAGAAGGGTGATAAAGTAAAGACGCGTTAGCCATAGCTTCTTTAACTTGTTCAAATTTACTTTCAGCAACCGCATCCCACTGTATTTCTCTTTTATACCTTTTTTCGCCGCTTTTAAGAACCTAATAAGCGTTCCCAAAATTGTTGCTATATGAGGTACAAAACGATGATAATAATTTACCATACCTAAAAATCTCCTCACATCGCTAACAGTATTTGGTTTTGGAAAATCAACAATTGCGCCTGACTATTTATAATGTGTCCTAGAAAATTTACAGTTTCTTTACCAAACTCACATTTTGATTCGTTAATTTTAACCTCGTAATCTCGAAATCACCTAAAATCTTCCTCCAAATGCTGCATGTCCTCCGAATGAGTTTCACTCGCAGTTAAGATATAATCGAGATAAAGAAATATGGAAAGCAAAAATCTAAATCACGAATGACCTCATTTATGAAGGGTTGAAACGTCTACGCCGTAGAGGATAAGCGAATGTTTAAAAATGGAAATTCAAATAAACCAAAAGAAGTTAGAACAGAAGTTTTCGGAATATCCGATGGACCGGAATTTTTTAATTTGCCCGGACCAGATCCACTTTCAAAATATTTTCTAACCTTTTAACACTAGAACGCCCTTCAATCATATAATCGGAGTCGGATTGACTCCTTCCATGAGTTCTAGTATTAACAAATATGTAAAATCTTGAATTTGAGGAATGGGATACCTCTCTTGCACTGTAATTCGATTAAGTACACTATGATCCCTTGTTGGTCTCGAATCTGACGTACCCTTAGGAAATATATGCAATGGTCTGGCCCGATTGCTTTTTAGAGTGGCTACAAATACCTTTCTCTAGCATATGATCAAATTCCTGTTTAGCTATTCGGAGTTGTGCTGGATGTAACGGGCGAGCTATAGCCGTAACACGGGGCCCAACTGTAGGAATAAAATGGACTGTATCACGTTTTACAGTTCAATCGTCTGTATTGTTCAACTAAGTAATCTCCTTGTACTTTTTTAGCAGTTCGATATATTCAGAATATCCAAGAATAGTTTTAACAACTGGGATATCACACAGACTTGCGCGACGACGAGCAATAATATTAGTCACTGGCTCTAATAAACAACACTTTTTCAAATCAACCAATAAACCAAAATGTTGCAAAAAATCGGCACCAATAATCCTTTTAGTTACCTCAGCAACGATAAACGGCCATTATAATTTACGTTTCAATCCTTGATCCAAAGTCAACAGCTTAGTACCGTAAGTCCAGATTTTAGTACCATTAGCAGCATACAATGTGAAATAGCTCTTATTATTACCCTTAACAAAAAACGTTCTAGGAAAGCATAAACATCACTACCAGTGTCTATCAAAAAGCTGGATTGCGTAATTTTATCAGTGACATAAAGTCTGCGACTCAAGCCCATACGTGCAGTAGCCGCCGCTACTCCTGCGAGCTATGATCGTTTTTTGGTTGGTAAGCACAAGGACAGACACGCTTTCGTGCCTTTTCATTAAATCGAAAATGATACCAACATTGCCATCCGTCTTCACGTGCTCTGTCCTTAGAATTAAATGAGTTAAGTCGGTATGGTTTCCTTGGAGAAGGGGAACAAGAACCTGAACTAACATCTAACCTGCGTGCATTCGCAAATCTTTTCTGCAATTTCCGCCAATTTATTTAAACTCTCAGAACTGATCGACAAAATCGTTTGCACCTACGCCGGTAACATGTGAAGCCATTTATTTTTAAAAAAATAATCTTCAACATGATTCTCACTTTAATTGTCTCATTTTATGCAACAAAATTGAGGGGAAGCTGTCATCCAGTTCTAAATCTTCAAGGAATGTGTTTACTTTCAGATTTTGCGAAACTTCAAACTCCGATAACAGCCATGTTTTAAGAAAGGATTCTCCGGCGGTGTACAAAAAATTTCTGAAGCAAACGACAATGTTTCGGCATCTAATGAAGCAACCAAAGGACCAAATTAGTTTGTTCGACGGATATTCCTACTAACCTAAAACTAGCTTCCAACTGCACAGAGAATAGCTTGGAACTTTCCCCCTTCCATACTTCAGGAGTGAAATGAGTAAAATGGCTGCGACAGACCGACAGAACAAGAAATAATGGTTTTTTTTTTTTTTTTTTTTTTTTTTTTTTTTTTTTTTTTTTTTTTTTTTTTTTAATGCGTAACCCTAAAACTAAAAACAAAAATCTTATTTTGATTATAAAGAGTATTTTCATGTCAGACTTAAAATCCAATCGCATTTAATAATGTGTAATTTGTAACATGTTTTTTCCAGATTTAAATTCAAAATTATATTAAATACATCTCTGTATTAAATATTATGTACTCATTTCCATTTTAATAAAATACAGAACTCGTTAGTTAAAAAAAAAAAAACCCCAAAAATATAACAATTAAGTGTTATTTATCAATGGACAATATTATTTCATCAAAGGAGAACGAAGTACAAATTCTATGAGCAATACCCTATAAAACACTTCTCCGGCTGTGAATAGCTAACTTGGTCGGTAGAATACACGTTTAGTGATGGAAAGGTCCCAGGTTCAAACCCAGTGGAAGATACGTAATTCAAAACTCGATCGATCTTTTTAGAATGTCGTTTGCTGTCTTTGAGCTTGCGCAACGTGATAATGCTACTTGTTACCAGGTGCGTGAATAGTTTTTTTTTAATATGCACATCTATTTATAAAGAATTAAATAAAGTATTTTTTTAAGGATAATATTTTTACTACTATCAAATATTAAACAAATAAGAGATAAAATGCTTTTCTTCATATTAATACTTTCTGTACTTTATATTATGTGGAATAATCACGATTAAGTATAAAATTCATTAAGCGACTTTGAAAATTTCCAAATTCCGCTTTCTTTTCTTTCTGTAGTCTTCCTTAGAACTTCGTGAAGGAGGTCGTGAAGGAGGTCTGTCCTGGGGAACTCCCCAGGATGCTACAACGCCAACATTTTCGGTTCCTGAGAACCTCCTGACGGCATTTTTTTGCATCACCCGGGATGCCTGGGGAATGATGATTTTCATGGTCAATCTTCCTCAGGATGTTCTGGTGGAGCACATGCTATATGTAATAAGAAATAAAGATCATTTTCTTTTATTTACTGTTTATTAAATGTAAAACTTACACAGGGTATGATTATACTGAGCGCTAAGAAATCGTTTTCTTGTTTAATTTCACCAGTGTAAAATTAAAAACATGAAATCTAATAAAATATTGAATTTATACATTTTTCAGATTTTCTACGATTGTCTAATATACTGGGTTAATCAAAACTACTATCGGTACTTTAAAATACTATCATAAACTTATTTTGAACGATACACTTACCAGAACAAGATTAAAGTGAAGGAAAACTCAAACATTTTCACATTCTTAGCTGCTAATGCTTCCGGTTGCGTAAGTATTGCTATTATCTAAAAGGGCGTCTCAGCAATAAAATGCTTTTGCAGTATACGAAAACAGAATGTGTAACTTTTCTCCAAAGCGCGTTTCGGAGTCGCTTTGGAAAACGCACCCCAACTGACAAAAGCATTAGTAAGTGGTATCACCAATTTAAAGAAACAGTCTGTCTTTATAAATACGCTACTTTTCTTTGTGTCGTTGGATACATTACACTATTTACTTTTTCTTGTGGGATTTTATGAAAAACAAAGCATAAGTTGTTTCGCTATCAACTACTTGAATGGCATAAAAAACTCATATGTAATGCTCTGAAATTAGTCTTACCAGGCATGCTTTAACGTGTTTGGTACAAACTAAACTCTCGCTGGTACATTTTCAGAAAGTCATAAAGATCATTTATAATGCAATAAAATGAAAATCCTCAAATTTTATTTTATTTAAACACCTTTCTGTGAAGTGGGTGTTTCAAAATAAGTTTTTTATTGTATTTAAAAATATCACGTTTTATTTAGAATAACCCCGTATAAGTAATCGAAAAGCATTTGATATAATATTTAACATTTAAGATTTAGCTGAGATCAAGGTAAATCGTTGGTAACATTTATTTTTTCATATCATTCATAAACTTCAAACCATTTTTAAAAAAAGGGATTCCAAAAAAAAAAAGGTTCCACATTGAATTGAGTGTACACTTAAAAAAAGAAAAATATAAAGCAATATTGTGATACAAAACTGTTCAAAAATAGAAAAAAAATGAAAATGTTGGATAAAATATTCAAAACAAAATCCGACGCAATAAAAGACTGATATCAAAAGAAAGCAAATCTTAGGTTTTGACAATGATGTTCAAATGCTCTATTCAGTTGATTTTTTTTTTTTTTGGTGTTTTGATGCATTGCTGACATATCCTTTTCTGTTTAATAAAATTTTAAGAATAGCGTTTAGTGACAAGATTAAACATGAAGGTTTGGTATTTGTAAGTAAAAAATATGAAAATTCTTTCTTCTAAGAAACTGTGATACTTATTTCTTTAGGTATAGCTATCATTCTTAGGCGATTTTATTCTTAGTTTTACAGCTATTTATTCCGTTGTGTTGAAAAGGGTGTTGAGATAAAGTAAAAAAATAGTTATGAAATACGTTTGTTACACTATGTAAATATGTGATACTTGTGTGACATGATGTAAGTATGTGATATATGTGTTTTTGTACATTAAGAACAGATAAATTGAAATGGATTAATTATTGCTTTAAGAAGTATTTTAATTAATTGTACTTTTTCAATAAATTACCTTTTAGAACACTGTACTTTAAATATCAACCAGAACACATCTATTCTTAAAAAAAAGTAAAATATTAAATATCTAGCAAGTACTTCTTTACCCTTTCAGTTATTTTTCTCCTGTGGTGCGGAGCGGCCATGGGGATTATCCTGACGAAAAGAAGCATTCATTTTTCTACATGGATTCATAAATCCCTATTGGTGAACGCAAAGATACTTTTAGATCACAGGAAAGT
This sequence comes from Maratus speciosus, assembly GCA_963932465.1. Lineage (NCBI taxonomy): Eukaryota > Metazoa > Arthropoda > Arachnida > Araneae > Salticidae > Maratus > Maratus speciosus. The sequence continues at coordinate 203,422,093 of OZ010789.1, forward strand.
AAGGCAAAAACAGTGCTCCCTAACGTCATGGAATTGTCGCCAAAAAGTCCGGTTACCAAATGTCCTAGAATTTCAACGTTTTGGGGAATGCTCACGCATGTCCCGCAGTTTTCGACTTAAAACACTTATTAAATCTTTAAAAGGCGATACCCTCGCGCGAGAGTATATATATGTTGATGTATACATATGGTACAATATGGTGATGCATACATAAATATAAGTGAATTTCAAAATTTTTTCAATTCATAGTTCAAGAATTTTTTTTATATGACGGCAGTAAGGTATACAAGCAGATTCATGATATCCCTATGGGGGAGGGGGGAGTTGCAGTTCAATATTGGCCGACATGTATCTAGCTATATATAAAAATAAAAGGGAATTAAATAAAGACATAATCAGGTTTAAATATATACACGATGTTTTAATTATTCTGCTAGATGGAATGAAGGCCAATCATGATTTTAACTATTATCCGAAAAATTTAGAATTGAAACTTTCCAGTAATCATAATAGTTATAATATAAATTATTTAGTTGTAAGTCTAAAAATAGAAAAAGAAAATTTAATTACATCGGTTTTTGATAAAAGAGAAGACTTTAACTTTAAAACGATTGCAATGTTGAATTTCAAAACAAATGCCCATGTATCGACTTTCAGAAATATCTTTATTAACGGTTTAAACATAATGACATCAGATAGAGACATTTTGAAGGAGAAGATGCTTAAATGGTACAGCATTGCTGTAAAACAGGATTATTCTGTGAGTCTGGTTAAAAATATGACGTATAATTATGTAAGAACTTGCAGTAACAGAAGTGAACTGGTACCTTTACTCGAAGCATGTGGTTTACGGAAAGTGAAGTGGAAACAGGTCGCTTTTGAAAATGATTGATTTCGGTCGGTGAGTTTCATTTTGTTTAATCTGGTTGTGATCTTGTTTCCTTCGTTTTTTCTGTGTGGTATCGACAGTTAAATTCTGGGGAATGTTGCATGCATAAAGAAGTTTTAACCCTGCATAGCGTGTCATAAGCCACGCAACCTGTAACCATGTTTAGTTATTTTGTTATTTTGTCTTCTTTCTTACTTCAGTTGATTGTATTCAAGTTTGAGTTGGTTATGTTGTGTTTCTTAGAGATAGTTCATTATGTTTAAATATTTTATTGTATGGTTTAGTTAATATTGTACTACATTTAAAGTTTACAGATTGTGGTAATGTTTGAGATTACTTTTGGAATTTTTTAACTATATATATGTATATAGTTATTCGTTAAATCTAGCGAACTTTACTTTTGCTGTCTCTCTCTCTCTCTCTCTCTCTCTATATATATATATATATATATATACAGAGAAAGAGAGAGAGAAGGGTAGAATAGAGTTTTATAAATTTGTAAATTATTGCCAAATATTTTTAAATTACAGTAATTTTCATGTGATTACGAAAGAATATATGAAATTGGACAGATTTTTTCTATCACCGTAGCGACATTGCTGACGCACACGGCACGTGATCAGATCGAAGGTTTTTTTCTGTTCCTCCGTAAACATTTGAATACATGCCATTATTCATGCGAATAAAAATACCATAGAAAATAAAATTAAAAAAAATATCAATGGAAATAAAAAATGAATTTTCTTAATAATTAAATGATATAAAGGATGCTCATTTTCAAATCAAGAGGTTTAAGCCAAGAGTGTTAAGCCAAGAGTGCCAAGAGTGTAAGCCATTAAGTGTAGCTACTCATTTTATTCAGAAATCTAGGCTCTGCAACTTTTGTATTGACAATGTTTTTGATAGAGTTAGCTGTTTTGAAATATTGTTAAGTTAACTTGGTCTCTCCTGGCTTCAAGCTCTTCATTAGCGATTAACACAATATTTTGAAATAGAATTGCGACCTTAATGTTGATCAAAAATATTAATGATGGTACACATTTTATTCAGAATTTTAAGCTCTACAATAAATGTTTTGACAATGTTTTTTATAGAGTAGCTTTTTTGTGATATTGTTAAGGTAATTAAAAAAACGTGTTTTTCGAAAATAAATATGTACATATGTTCTAACATTCACTCAATTACTAATAAGAAAACATAGTACGTTCATTTTAGACCTAAACGTAAGGGATTAAAACAGTTTTTAGTTTTCTCCAAATTAATTCTGAGTTCAACCCCCTGAGCACGGGTCTAAAACTTTAAATTGGAATTGTGACCTTAATGTTCAACCAAAATATTAAGTGTAGGTACTCGTTTTACTTAGAATTTTAAGCTCTACAGCTTTTGTACTGACAGTGTTTTTGACAGAGTTAGCTGTTTTGAGATATTGTTATGGTATGCAAAAAATAGTGTTTTTTACCTATAAATCTATACATATTTCCTATACGCTCACCTAGTACGAGGGGGGAAACATAGCATATTCATTCTAGTCTTAAACAAACGGGATTAAATCAGTTTTCAGCTTTCCCCAAATTAATTCCAAATTCAACTCCCTAACCACGGGGCTAAAATGCATTTAAGAAAAAAAATAATAATAAATAAAAAATAAATAATAAAAAAAAATAATTTGTCGCTAAATTTTTATTACTTTCTTAAATATTATTTTCAAAATGTGATTTAATTTTGAATAAAAGTACTTCGAATTGAAAATGTTTCGAGCATAAATCATTAATGTTAAGCAAGAAAATACAATACAACATTGTTATTCGAAGCAAAATATGAATATGCCTTTAGCTTCAAAAATAAATGAAAGAAAATGTCTCACGGTAAAATTAATGAATCTCGGTAAAAAGAAATTTTGGCAATGACGTCGGTATATTAGTTTCGCTAGATTATTTCTTAAACTGTTATATGTAAAAGCATTAAACAATCAGCAATTGCAAATCTAAATTAACACTTTTCAGTTGTCAGACCCTTTTATTTATTTATGAAATATATAAACCATATTTCCAACTTTTAAAAAATGTTTCCAATATATAATATAGGAAAACACAGCACGTTTATACAAATATGATCAAACGAAACGATATATGAATATGCCAAAGAATACCAAAGAGAAAACCCAAACAAATAATGTTTTACTTCATTTCACGAAAGCAAAAATTTAAGAATTTGGTAATGTTTTCCAAATCTCAATATTTCTTGAATTTATTTTATAAGTTTAATGCATTATGTAGAGGAATTGTCTGGTATTATGGAATGGTCGTATAATAAGGAATACTTCAATATCTGCCTCACATAGTATAGCAGAAAACTGCCAAACGACTTCCTAGTCCTCCTGAGAGGCACTGTGCTTATTTTTTAAAGACCTGTTGTTGGAGCGACGCGGTGAAATAAAGTCTTTTTCTCAATGTTTCCATTTTTTTGCAGGAAAATTTTATAAAATTCATATTAACACGTCAGTGTACGCGCTAAGTCTCACAGGGCCGGGCGTTTTTATATTGTAGTGTAAAAAAACCTTCAAATGGTTAAAGTTTGTCAGTCTACCAGTACCTGTTCCCAAGGTCATTCTATTTTTGTACTTTAGAATGTTAAATAGAGGGGAGATATTTTTAGTCGAAAAACTGGATATCCAGGTCTCAGAGATCCAGTACGCGCCCACGCTTTATATTTTTATTGAAAGGTGTTGTTACGAAAAATTAAAAATGTATCGTTACTTGAGTTATGAAGGTGAAAGGAAACGTTTGGAAAAAAATATTTGGTGAAGTTTCAACAGATGAATAATTGATAAATGAAAACAATGTTGAAGATATAATTGACAGGGAGCAGTTCAGTGCTCATGAATCCTCTTCAGAAGAAGAAATTGATTTAGATGTGTTAATTATACAATCGTTTGAGCTTAAGAGCTCCACTAGAAACATATGTTACATATGCCTTGTTGGGAAGGATAGAAAACACAAAATAACATTACAATATATGAATAAAGTGTATGCGGCAAGCACGGCTCCATTATACGCAATTTGTGTCAATAAACTTTATTTTTGTAATAATGCTTTTGAACTTTATATGTACTTAATAAATAAATATCAATAATATAAAATTATTATAATTGATGTCACAAATTAATAGTATTATTTAAGTAATCTTGTATTTTTTTCATGTTAAAAAATATTTTAAATAAGTACAACAAATTATTTTTTAAAAATATATATTTTTTCAAATTTTTATATCCTATTTTTAAGCATATTTTCCAATTATTTCTATTTATATTTTATAACATGTGGCAGCAAAAACTTTATGCTAATCGTGAGTAATTAAATGTTTCTAAAAGATAAGTGTTTATGGGCCTCTGAAACTCACCGCTTGTGTTCGTGTCACTATTAAGGTCATGCGTTCTCCCAGTTTACTTATAAAATCTCATTGTGAGTGATGTTAACCAAGTTAATTATAAGGTTGAACAGTTACATTTATTGCTGTGTTTATCAGTTTTCTTCTATGGTAACATTTTGGCGTGTTAAGAGGTTATTTTTTTTTTTCACGATGGTGTGCCGGGTAATATCAGCTAGACAACTGCTTTAAGGCAAGTTTAGTAAAGATGAACAATAATTCACTCTGACGTTTCATTTGAGATGGGCCCCTTTTCCTTAATGGATTGTTCACCAGATGAGTAAGATGCTGTGTGCCTGTCTTGCAATAGAAAATATTCAGAGGATGAAAGAGAGAAGGAGTAAAGATAATGCCTGATGTGGGCTTATGTCTACTCTGGTCGGCCGAAACAATACATATTTTTTCATTTGTGTTTTTGTAAAAAGTAAAACATTTTTTTTTTCAAACAATCTGATGATTTATAGATGTTGTAATAATGTTTACACATTAAATAATTTTAATTATTGTGGTAAATCGTGGATGTTCTTGAAATTATAATATTCCTTATAACTGTATCCCATATTACCCGAATGCATGCTATAACTCGAAAAATGTAACTTTTATTTTTAAAGCTGTATATTAATATGTATTTCTTTCTTTCATATTAAACGCATTAATAATATGTTAATAAATAATCAATTTTTTGGTTTATTAACTTTTAATGTATTTCATGTTTTTTATGTTCACTTAAAAATAAAAATATACCGCTAAAAAATACCCGAAGTTCCACTAAATACCAGTTTTCCGTTTAATAAAATTTCTATAACTATGTTTGTTGACAAATTAGAAACGGTTTCAACTATTTTATAAAATTCAAATATCGTTTTCTAAGAATATATTGCAAAAAGTCTAATAAATAGTTGTTTTTACTTTGTTTCTAACAAATTTTTTTAACTGATTTGCAGATTACTCTTTGTAGATCAGCTCAATGTGGAATAAAAATGCTTTGTTAAAATATTAAAATATGTAGTACTGAAACATGCAATTTTTTAAAATAGTCCAAATGCCATTTCTGTTTGAAATTGTTTTGTAGTTTGATTCACTCTATACATATTCCCTTTCTGTTCAATAAAATTTCAAAGATCATGTTTGTTGACAAGTTAAAAGACGGTTTCCAGATACTTGGAAATGAAAAAGAGAAAAATATAACTTTCTAAGAAATAGTACTTTATATTTCTTTAGGCTTAGGTGTGATTTTTCAGTTACTTTTTGTTTTGTTTAATATATCGTGTTTTTTCAATTCCTTTATTGATTACATCTTTAGTTTATATTGGTGCGGCCATTAATTTCCAGAACTGATATAATAACTTCAGAAAATATTATATGAAATACATAATATTCATTTATGATATTCTGATGTAACTACCACCTGCCGTAGTATACTCCGTAACCAACTTTCGTAAAAATTTCGTAAAAAACTTTTAATGTCTTCTTTAGGAATGTTCTTTAGTGTGGACGTCACCGTTTACTTGATGGGTTCGACATCCTAAATCTTCTTCAAATAGGTCTTGTGTCAAAATTTGCCGAACCCCTCCTTGGAAATGTTCAGTTAATTGGCGAATACTCGAATATCAATCAAAGATCCGAAGTCAGAAGCTCACGAACTTTGTCGATTGTTTCTGGCATGCGTGCGTAATACGGCCTTCCAGTATGCGCTTCATATTCGACACATTCGCGGCTCTCCTGAAAACGACTGAACCATTGAAAAGTGCGTGAACCGGACAATGTCGCCTCTCTATACGATTGTTTTAGAATTTCGTGGGTTTTTGTATCAGTTTTCCCTAGTTTGAAGCATAATTTAATTTTTTTTATCTGCTTCATATCGATTTCAACAACAAACATTTAACAAGTGCGTTTTAATGCGTATTTAATGCGTATTTTTGCTTCTGAAGGGCGCTGACCTCGTTGGACACGCGAAGATAAAACACCTTTAAAATACAAGCATTACCGCGTTCTGACGATTTCCGGTTCTCGTATAGTTATGTCAAACCTGAAAAATAATGGCCGCATCTTGTAGAATAAAATATCCTTATATTTAATCCTTATATATAAATATATTTAAATGTGTAATTAATTTATACATGTAGCAAAAATTAATATATATATATTTTTTTTGTATTTTATATGTAATTTTTAACTGCACTTCTAAACTGGTTGTGGTAAAAATGTGCTCATTTAGCACACTCAGTCATTCTGAAAATATAAAAAAAGAATCCGAATAGTAATCTTCCCATTATTTATTCACGGAGTGTTAATTTCTAATTAAAGGGAATGTTAGACTTTACTCATTAAACACAACCATTTGTTGGGCTGTATCTCTATTTATTAAAATCACAATATGATGAGCGAACACTCTGGTCGCCGTCTTACTTCACAACAGCATTATTCTCTATTCCGGTCACTTCATATTTTCAATCCACAGGAACTCGCGACGCCCTCTTACGGACTTATAAATTCTCTTTTTCAACAATAAACATTCTCCCCCGGATTGAAATGTACAAATTTCAATATCTCAGAATACTTTTACAGTAAAATAAATCTACATAGAAATTTTATATAAAAATTTCTACAGCAAACAAATATACAGAACATAACAATAATTCAAATATACAATAATTTTATAACTATTTTGTTTTTAGTTATGAATAGGAAGGACAGCTATTTTTGCAATTGAACGCTTTAATTCGCCTGATTTAGTGCGAACCTTTACTACCCTGACCTTGCCATCTGATCCTGTATAAATTTCACTAATGCGGCCTAACGCCCATTTACATACAGGCAAAAAAAATCTTCTTTTACTAATACCATTAATCCTACTGTTAAATTATCCTTTTCCACTACCCATTTAGATCTCATCTGTAACGTATTTAAATAATCTAACCTCCATTTTGCCCAAACTGTCTGGACGACCCTCGTAGTCTTCTGCCAACGGTTTAATCGATTGATATTAGTATCAATTAACATTGGTTCAGGTATAGCATTGATGGATCTCCCGATCAAAAAATGACCTGGAGTCAAGACCTCAAAATTATCAAAATCGTTAGATAAAGGTGTAAGAGTTCGAGAATTCAAAATGCCCTCTATCTGAATAACTATAGTTTCAAACTCTTCGTAATTAAACCGCAAATCACCTATCTCTCGTTTAAGGTGATGTTTAACTGATTTCACACCTACCTCCCAAAGTCCTCCGAAATGGGGAGATTTAAGAGGTATGAATTTCCAGTCAATCTCTTCAGAAATTAGATAACTTTCTAAAATTTCATCTGGAAAATTTATCATTTTGTAAAACTTTTTCAGTTTGGAATTTGCCCCCACGAAATTTCTAGCATTATCCGTAAAAATCTTAGAACATTTCCCACGTCTAGCCATAAAACGCTTAAGATTGGCAATCAGAGCATCTGAGGTTAAATCTGAGAGAAGCTCAAGATGAATGGCTCGAGTTACATAACATATGCAAACACAAATAAATATTTTGTTCAATGAACCCTTGCGCTGATTTTTATAAGTTACATAAAATGGACTACATAGATCTAAACCGGTACAATTAAATACTGGTGACTCATTAATTCTTTCATAAGGTAATTCACCCATTAGCTGAGAGCATGGAGTTGGTTTTACCTTAAAACAAATAACACAAGAATCCGTTTTTCTTGCCAAATTTCTACCCCCTAGAGGCCAAAATTTTAATCGAACAGAATTCAAGAGTCCTTGGGGACCAACAGGAAAAAGGCGCTTATGCATAGTAATAAAATATATCTTACTTAATTTAGAATTTTTTGGCAAAATAGCCGGATGTTTCTGCTCATAAGATACGGAAGCTTTATTGAGCCTTCCGCCAACACGTAAGATTCCCTTATCATCTATAAAGGGATTTAAACTATTAAGATTACCTGTCACAGCCTTTTTACTACGTAAACATTTTTGTGATACTCTAGTCAAAATGTTTTCAGCTTCCTTGACTTCTTCAAAAATCAAGTTACCCTTTCTTTTATCAACATTTCTAGAATTGTATATAAATCTGCGAACAAAGGAAAAAAATATGTAAAAGTTTATAATAGTCATTACTAAGATCAAAAAAGTTATCAAAAGGATAAATTCTCGGTGGCTAGAAATAAAGTCGTTTCACAGTTATTTTTCCTTTCGGAACATTTCATTTCACTTAAATAGTTCTGACTTTCACTTTCAGTTAGTAAGTCACTTTCAGAAAAAGATGATTGCAAATAATTCGAGGAAAATTCTGGATCCATCAAAAATTCGGGGCCTGTAAACCTCTTGGATTGTTCACAAGGGACTCCGCACTTATTCCTCATGAAAGAAGATCTGCTGGGTTGTCTTTACCTGCACAATGAAACCATGTTTCTGGTTGAGTTTATATTTGGATTTCATCCACACGATTTGCAACGAAGGACTTCCATTTTCTGCTAGATCCTTTAATCCAGAATAAAGCTATTTTTAAATCTACCCAATGATAGATTTTAGAAGCATTTTTACGATCAATTACCTTTTTAATTTCTGATCCTAAGCGAGCTGAGAGTAAAGCACCAATCAACTCTAAGCGTGGCAAAGTTATTCTCTTTACTGGGGCAACTCTGGTTTTAGATGCTATGAAACTAACAGAAACTTGATCGTAATCTTGCACTCTCAAATAAACAACAGCACCATAAGCCTTTTGACTTGCGTCAGAAAAGCAGTGAATTTCAACATTGTTTGTATAAGATGACAGGAAAAGAAAACTAGGGATTTTAATTTGATTTAATTTAGAGAGTTCTGAACACCATTGTGTCTATTTTTCGCACATGTCAGTGGGGAGCTCAGTATCCCAAGACAGCTTGTGGATCCATAAATCTTGGAAAAGACATTTAAGTCTTATAGTAAATGGAGATAGAGTACCAGTAGGGTCATAAATTCTTCCAGAAGTCTGTAAACAAACCGATTAGTGTTTCTCTTATTCCTCAAAAATTCTATTAAACTCGAAATGTCTATGCTAATAAAATCTTGTTCAACATCCCATGATATTCCTAATACTTTCAATGAATTTATAATTCTATGATTTTGATCAAATTGATAAATCTCGAACCCTTCTTTCTTCCATCGTTCTAGCAACGATTTGTCATTTGTTAACCATTTCCTCAAATTAAAACTAGCTTGATTCATGATTATCTTAGCCTCATATGAAATCTTCAAAGCTTCTTCAATATTATCGGAACCACTCACCAGATCATCGACATAAAGACAAGTATCGAGGACTTCAACAGTTTCTGGATATTGATCCTTAAATTTTCGTATATGCTCTTTTATTGTGGCAGCTAGAAGAAATGGGATAGCATTTAATCCAAAAAGTAAACGTTTAAAACGATACACTTGAATTTTCAAATTATCAGACACTTTATTCGACAGATCTTCGGTAACTTCCACAAAGAGAAATCTGGCAGCATCTCTGTCCTTTTCTGATAATGAAATTTGGAGAAATGCTTTCTCCACATCCGCTAAAATTCCTATCTTATTCAATCTAAAATTAACGAGCAACTGAAGAATACTAGGATTTAAATTGATACCAGGCTACAAACAATCGTTTAAAGAAAGTTGACCTACGTCGTGAGAACTAGCATCAAATACAATGCGTGTTTTCGTGGTGACACTATCTTTTCTAAAAACTGCTCGATGTGGCAAATAGAATATGGGTCTGTCTGGTCTAGTTGAATCTAACACCTTTTCAATAATATCACAATCAAGATATTCTTTCAAAATCTCTTTATACTGAGAAAACAAATTATCATCGTTTCGCATTTTATTAAGTAAATATTTAAATCGTTTTTCAGAGACCTCATAGTTATCGTTCAAATTTGTCCAATCCTTTTTCCACGGAAGGACTACTTCGTAACGATTATCTTTACAGGAAACTGTTTCTGTAAAATTTCCAATGCCTTATCTTCATCATTACAGTAAGGATCATCCCTAATTCCAATCGATTCTAAATCGAAAAATTTGCTTAATTCTTCTTCTACATTGAAAATTAATCCACAATAATTATCATTATTATCAGTATTTGAATCAGAGATGCAACCTCCCACCACGTACCCAAATACGGTATTCTGCAAAATGACGTTAGAACTTCTTAAGCGAATTTGACCAGTTCGCAATAATCCATAGAAACATTCAGTCCCTATCAAAACATCTATTTTATTAGGTTCATTTAATTTTGGATCTGCCAATCTCACATCTTTAGGCAGCTTGGAAAATGGAAATCTAAAATAATGCCCTGGTATAAGGTTTGTTATTTTTGGAACAATCAAAAAATCTATTGTTCTCTTATAATCAGCCTTATTCAAAACAGTGGCCCTAATTTTCCATTTGACACTTATTTGAGAGTCATTCAAACATGAAACAGAAACATTAAATTTCTCCCTTCTAATTCCTAATAATTTTGCAAAGTTATCAGAAATATATGAGTAATTTGAGCCGACATCTATTAATGCACGCGCAAGTATGAATTCACCAGACACAGTCTTAATATTAATTAAAGCAGTAGATAAAATAGTGGTTTTTCTCCTTTGACACGAATTATTTACAGAAGTGCCTACGAAATCACTGTTCCTATTTTCAAAACACTTAGCTTCGGGATTTAAGCTGTATTTTTCATCCCGGGTGGGAGCAGATGAATTCGGAATCATATCTGACCCCCCTGATGACTGCTGATTGAACTCCATGTCCATTGGTGGAGAATTATTTATTTTTTTTTCCTTGTATGTGAAGGAGAGATGAATGACGTTTAAAACAATACCTACACGAATAATTGGATGTACAGTTCCTCGCAGAATGGTTTGAGTTTGATAAACAGTTGAAACATATTTTGTTTCTTTTTACGAATTCAATGCGGTCATTGACAGGCATTTTCTGAAATGCATTGCATTTAAATAGTGAATGTGAATTATTTTTGCAACAAATGCACTTAGAATTCTTCGCACTAGTGTATAACGATGCCGCCTTTTCTTTTGGTTGCTTTTTTTAACTGACGGTGTTAACGTTTGTTTTAGAAGCTTCCAAAGTTCTAGCATGATTTTTTAGAAAGGAAATCAACCCTGAGATTTTCGGCAATTCACCCTTTTTGGATTCTCGTTCCCACCAAAGCTTAGAAGAAGAATCTAATTTTTGAATTAACACGTATGCAAATATGGTGTCTGAAAATCCCTCTATTTTTTGCTCAAGAATTTCTAATGACCTAATGCATTCAGTTACCTTGTCTACTAATTTTAAAATAGAAGACGGATTGTCAATTTGAATGGAGGGAAAAGACATAAAACGCTTCAAATGTGCAAATACTTTATCTCGTTTATTCGAAAATCGATCTTCTAAAAGATTCCATGCTATCGCATAATTAGCATCAGTAATTGGTATCGACTGAATGATCCTTAAAGGATCAGCATGCAGCGACAATTTCAAATAAGAAAGTTTTTGCGAAGCTGATAAAGCTGAATTATTATGAATACTAGAAATGAAAATGTCTCTAAATGATAACCACTCATGTAATTGCCCACTAAATGTTGGCAAATTTAATTTAGGTAAGCGAATTTTTTCGCTAACATTTTCTCCGCGTTTCGTTAAAACTGGAGCTAACTCACTTAATTTTCTTTTTACAATTAAATATATTTTGTCTATATTCTCTAGATATAGATTCTCTAGATATATAGATTGTTGTTCAGATATATATCATCATCTTTATCGTCACAAAGTTGAAAAACTTTCCTAAATATCTCTGCAGATTCTTTTTCGAACGCAGACGATTTTTTTTTTCGTAAAGTTCCAACTCAAATTTATCTAAACCACTTTTATTCGTGAGCTCATTTGTAGCCTTAATTACGTTGGATTTCAATTTTTTTTTCTTTTAAAACAGATTCCATATTTAAATAATATATCAAAACAAGTACTAATTATAATCAAACAATAAAGAGGTCAGAACTTACCCCTTTACATCGTATTCAAGGCCGATATTAATAACACTTAGTTCTTTTTTTAATAATGTTCACAAAAATATAGATGCAAATGTTCGAAGATTTTTATGAACACGATATATTGACGAAATAAACTATTTATCCATAGGTATTCTTCGAGCTCGTACGACTACAAAATGTTAGACTTTACTCATTAAACACAACCATTTGTTGGACTGTATCTCTATTTATTAAAATCACAATATGATGAGCGAACACTCTGGTCTTACTTCACAACAACATTATTCTCTATTCCGTTCACTTCACATTTTCAATCCAGAGGGAACTCGCGACGCCCTCTTACGGGACTTATAAATTCTCTTTTTCAACAATAAACAGGGAAGATTACTATTTAAATATTCATGATGATTCTTCAAATAAAGCGATACACTAAAAATTGTAGTGCCATTTTATAGTCGTCGCTGCTGCAAAACATTTTACGAACAGTGAAATTATTATTTTGTATACAGAGTTAAATATAAAACCTTCTGTATCTAAGAATTACCTTAACTTTATTCTCAAAATTTAAAATCTTCATATAAAACTCGTTAGTACATAAAAAATTCAAATAAAGGAACTGTACTTTTACGAAATAAAGTATATCAGAATTTGTTTTTTATGTTGTTCATATGACATGATCAATTTACCATCTTGGCGGTACAAGAACAATGACATCAAATCATCAGGTTCAAGATATAACTAATTTCATATATCAACACAAGTAAACAAATTCACATTCTATTAATATTAATATTGATACGTAAGGTGAACACATTACAAAAGTCTTTCAACTTAGAAGTTGGTAATATATTCTACACTTATCTGCTTTTAAAGCAAGTTAAAAAAAGTAAATGATTCTTAATTTATGAAAATATAACCATGAAAAAAAAAAAACATAATATATAATGACACCTTTCGAATTAATATTGATTTTAAAAAGACTTTTTACCTTTAGAAGCCTCATAATCAAGTATATTTAAGACATTTAAAAAACATTTCTTGTCTAGATTCAGTTTTTTTTATGTATAAATCAGTATTTCCAAACCGAAATGTAGGACTTTCTAATGCTCTAAATTCTTAAGTAAACGTTTTCATGTTAAATAAACATGTTTTATAGAGAAACGTGACGAATTAACAAAATTAACAAAAACACTAAATTAATATTATTTTGTTACTCAAACATGTATAAATTCCATTACTCAAATGAAAATGTTTCCTTGATAAATCATAAAACTTTTATTCCGGTTTGAGAATTCTTATTAATGCATTATAAAAACTACTCGAAAACATTTCCTAAACACTGTAGCAGTAAGAGAAAAATTGTTTTTATAGACGCTTACTTAGTTCTATAAAATATATTGGTTTCTAATGTTTTTAAAGATAAAAAATATTTTTCAAATCGTGGGTAGCTCCAAAGAGGCTATTGTATATTTTTAATCGTGGTTTTATTATAGTTTTGTAGATTAAGAAACATTTGACGATTTTTACATTGTTTTGCAAGTTTTCTTTTCGTATGATTCCAGGACGCACCCAGTGAAATGGGGTAGATTTTGAAAAAACAATATGAATCTTAGATTGCAAAAACTAAATGTGGTAACACAACGTAACACACAATGTAGCGACGAAAGTGTAAACAATGTTTTAGTACGAAATGATTGAACTATTGAATGTTTAAACGCTTGAAAGGACACTGAGACCACATAAGAAAAGAATGGTCTAAAGATGTCCTATTCAAACTTTCAGAAAGTAAGGAGCACTTCAGTGGATGCAAACAATAAAGGTCGCTATGGCTTATTATATTAATATGGCTTAAATCTGTAACATTATCTCCTTACATGTATTGCATCGATATATTGTTTTACAATATGCATGCATCTGATTGTGATAGCCACAAGGATCCTACGATTCAGGAACGCCATCTAGAAATTATTTGTTGAAACAACGTGCCTCATAGTAATTTTTTAACAGAACAAGAGTGGGTGAGGCGAAATGTCACAAACATTTTTTGTTGGAGAAGGAATAAGAACCTTTATCGTACGACAAAAATAGTAACAACAAAAACAAGAACGAAAAACAACGTATAATGCATACATTATGGTAAACTTTCCAACGTTAATATAATTATTATTAAGATAGCGATTTTTTTTTAATACAATGAAATGGTATAACTGATAAAAAACACCACAAACAATTTCTCTGCGTAGGCTATAATGTAACGAAAATCTTTCTCGCATCCTTGCAAGAAACCTATATATGCAACACATTTTCTTTTCATTAGCAAACCTAATATAGACAATAGGTAATCCTAATTGGTTATCTATAGTGAACCTAATTTAGAGTAGATTTGCGTAGATTTATGCGAGTTACAGGATGCATAGGCGGTCAGAAAAACCCAATTCATAAAGAGTTTTATTGGAAGCTTTCTAAACTACGATGGAAAGTGTAAAAAACATTATTTATTTAAAAAAAATCTTATAAAACAGATTTTTACTTTTATAAAATGTTGCTAACGGAAAAACTTTAAAAGAAATTCAAGAAATCCTTGTAAGTGCAACATGGAACTTCGTATGACAGTCCTGATCTAGCGAATTCGAAATGTTAAGTATGTAATAGTGATTCCAAGTGCTTGATTCACTTCAATTTATTTCAGTATTTTGACGTAATGTACATTTTTTTCTACTTTTCGTTCAATAAAATTCCATGTATCAGATTTGGTGAAATGTTAAGAGACGGTTTTCGATTATTCGTAAAAGGTAAAATAAAACATTAATTTCTTAAAACATATTACTGTTATTTTCAAAGATGTGGCTTTGATTTTTTGATTTTTAGTTTTGCATATGTCTGATTCACTGATAAAGATCAATGAAATTTACACAAAAAAAAATCTAAATGAAATAAAAAATATTGTACACGCATAGTTATAAAATATATAAATATTCCTTTTTGTTCAATGGAATTCCACAGACTTATTTAGCGAAAAGAAAAGAAAATCATTTTTTTTTTTTTTAGAATGAGTGATACATTTCTTAAAATATAACTATAATTTTTGCTTTTTCTTTTGTAAATTAAAAATATATATATATAAATAACTACAGGGTTACAATCTGTTTCTAAAATTATTTTTTCTTTCATTTTTAAATAATGGAAAAAGCTGGTTTTGAAACGTTTAAGTAAAATTAAACTTAAAGTTAATAATAATCCTACTGTAGATAAATCCATGGCTAAAAGTCTTATAATAAAGTAATTGAAAATGTTCATTATTCTTAAATCTTGAAGTGAAAAAGTATATGTTTATCAAACTGACTAGAAATCAGAAGCAAATATGAAGAAAGTAAAATATTAAAAGTGATGAGGGGAAGTTGGAATAGTCAATTCCCCTTGATATGCTTTAGTTTTTTGATGAATTGCGCTAAGATCTTATCTTTAGGTATACATTTACAATTTCGAAATATTTCTAAAAATAAACAATAACCTGCACTTTTTATGTTAAACAATAAATCGGAACAAAATAACCCAACTTCTCGTTTATACTCTTTTTGAGTTTTCTTGTGTTTTCTTGTGTTTTCTATTTTAACAATATTGCAGAAGAATGTGTTATAGATATATACGTAAAATACTCTTTATAGTTAACGTACATGTTTCTGATATTTTTTTTATTTATTTATTTGATCAGATCATGATTGATTGCAGCAGTAAGCCTTATATGAGGAGAGGAAATATAAAATCTTTCAATGAAAAAATGTCGTTACCTGCGCAATCTTTTCCACATGTTATGACAAATATCTATTACTCTTTTAGTTGGAAAATGCAAATATTTAATATAAAAGATTTTACTTTCAGTTTAATACCGAAGAAATTATTTTTCATCAAGAATTAAAATTGAAAGTCTGCCTCGCAAATTCATGATTGAAAAAAATCTTAAGAAAATAAGTGGAAAGATGTAGTTGAAGCAATTTCATTGGGAATTTTTTTACTATAACACCATGAAATCACTAAGCTTAATTTTCATATTTATGGACAATTCTTTGTATTCTATAAACTTGCCACTCTTCCATTTTCTGATAAATAATCTAAAATTATTCTCTTTCTAAAATTGTTTCATATTTTACAACTAAGTTTGTTTTCTTTTTAAATTCTTGTTAAAGAAAGTGTCCTAATGAATTGTCAGAATAGTAAATGAAAAAATATATATATTGAAATTGGGACAGTTTCTAGTAATGCTTTCAAACTATTAAACTGTCAAATAGAGAATTTGTTTTTGCGTGCTTCCTTTGTTTTAGTAACAAATAATACAGACAGATAATTTTGGTGATAGAAATGCTCACCATAACGTATAAATGTGTATAAAAATAACCTTCGTTTATTAGGTAGCTTTCTTTACAAAAAAGCTACCTATTGCAGCCGTTCGGAGGAAAGCGATTTCAAAAAATTTTGGTATATTTTCATCGATCATGACCCTCAGACACCGAAACCACCCTCCGTTCAAAATTGATATATATATATATATATATATATATATATATATATATATATATATATATATATATATATATATATCTGACCTATGTCACACTGTAACTCCCGTAATTATGAACCGATTTCGACGTAATTCGGTGTGTACATAGTACATACCAATGTCTCGACCGAGTTCGTTGGCCAGCTTCATCCGCCGTTTTGTTTCAAAATGGCGGCCATTTAAAATTTTTAAAAAAATTTAAAACTTGAAACGTGGTACCAAAAAATTAAAAATGGAAAAATATTTTTTTCTTATGTATTTTACCTTTATACAAAGATTCCGGAGCAGTTTTTGTTTCGTCTATATCTTAAAAAATGGCTGAGTTATAGCATTTTGAATTTCTAGCGTGGCTGACATTTTGAAACGTCCTGAATTTTGTCACGCGATAAAAGGCGTATTTATGAACCGAGTTGGATGTAATTCGGTGTGTACATAGTACATACCAATCTCTCGACCGAGTTCGTTGGCCAGCTTCATCCGCCATTTTGTTTTAAAATGGCGGCCATTTAAAATTTTTTTTTAAATGTAAAAATTGAAATGTGGTACCAAAAAATTGAAAATGGAAAAATATTTTTTTCTTATGTATTTGACCTTTATACAAAGATTTCGGAGCAGTTTTTGTTTCGTCAATATCTTAAAAAATGGCTGAGTTATAGCATTTTGAATTTCTAGCGTGGCTGACATTTTGAAACGTCCTGAATTTTGTCACACGATAAAAGGCGTATTTATGAACCGATTTGGATGTAACTTCGTTTATACATAGTACATACCAATGTCTCGACCGGGTTCGTTGGCCAGCTTCACCCGCCATCTTGTTTAAAAATGGCGGCCATTTAAATTTTTAAGAAAAATTTAAATTTGAAATGTGGTACCAAAAATTGAAAATTGAAAAAATATTTTCTTCTTATGTGTTTGACCTTGATAAAAAGATTCGGGAGCAGTTTTTGTTTTGTCTATATCTTAAGAAATGGCTGAGTTATAGCATTTTGAATTTCTAGCGTGGCTGACATTTTGAAACGTCCTGATTTTTCTCACGTAATAACAGGCGCATTTATGAACCGACTTGGATGTACCTTGGTGTGTACATAGTACATACAAATATCTCGACCGAGTTCGTTGGCCAGCTTCATCCGCCATCTTGTTTCAAAATGGCGGCCATTTAAAAAAATTAAAAAATAAAAAAAAATAAATGAGATACCAAAAAATTGGAAAATGAAAAAGATTTTTTTTGTATGTGTTTGACCTTAATACAAAGATTCCGGAACAGTTTTTCTTTCGTCTATATCTGAAAAAAAATGGCTGAGTAATAGCATTTTGAATTTCTCTTGTGGCTGACATTTTAAAACGACCTGATTTTTGTCACGCGATAACAGGCGTATTTATGAACCTATTTGGATGTAACTTGGTCTGTACATAGTACATACCAATGTCTCGACCGAGTTCGTTGGCCAGCTTCATTCGCCATCTTGTTTCAAAAGGGTTGCCATTTAAAAAAAATTAAATTTAAAATTCAAAATGAGGTATTAAAAAATTGAAAAATGAAAAAGATTTTTTTTATGTGTTTGGTCTTGATACAAAGATTCCGGAGCAGTTTTTGTTTCTGAAAATTTGTTCTTTTGTTGATATCTTAAAAAATGGTTGATTTATAGCTCTTTGAATTTCTAGCATGGCTAACATTTTGAAACGATCTTGTATTTGTCAGGCGATAACATGCGTATTCGCCTATTTCGATGTAAGAAAGCATGTGGATAGTATACATCAACACCTCGACCAAGTTCGCCGGCCAGATTCATCAGCCATCTTGTTTCAAAATGGCGGCCATTAAATTAAAAAAAATATATATATTTAAAGTGAGGTGCAAAAAAATTAGATATTGAAAAAGGTTTCTTTCTTAAGTATTTGATCTTGATATAAGGATTCAGGAGCATTTTTTGTTTGTCTTTACCTTAAAAAATGGCTCAGATATAGCAGTTTCAATTTCTATTGTGGGTGACATTTTGAAAAATCTGATTTTTTGCATGCGACAGCACTCCTATATATTAACCGATTCCGATGTGAGTGAGCATGTGCACAGCAATTACTAAGGTCTCGACCAAGTTCACTGCTTAGCCTCATCCACCATGTTGTCTTAAAATGACAGGCACTTTAAGAAATTGCCGAATTTGGCAGCCAAATATAAGTTACTTTAAAGAAAAGCCGCTTGGATAAAGCTGACTAATTTCGCGAAATTCTCATTCATTATATTGATAAAAATTAGTATTGAATCTCCTATATTCGGTTTCCACTAAATTGAGCTTCGTGTGTTTGCATGATATAAGTTGGCTTTTTTTAAATAAGGATTATGAAAGCTACCTCTTCCTCCCGGCACTGGCCGGAAGGACTTTTTTAATTGTTGTAACGTGAGAGATATGTGTTTGAAATTTGAAACTGAAATGTTATTTCGTAGGATAGATTAATTGTAATGTTAAGTATCCTTGCAGTTACACTGAAAAAAAACGGTCTAAAAAATAGAGATTCTACTGGCAATCGAGAAGCCAGTACTACTTCCGTATGGTAACGGAAAATTTCACCCATAAATTCCAGAAAAACGTTCAATTTTCTGTAATTTATAGGGGGAAATTTTCCCTAAAAATACAGATTTCTCGAATTAAAGGGGGAAAATTTCCGTTAAAATACAGAAATAGTACTGGAGTCTCGATTGACAGTAAAATCTCCGTTTTTTAAACCTTTTTTTTTTTTTTTTTTTTTTTTTTTTTTTACAGTGCATAGACAGTGATATCTGTGAGTGATATTATGCACTACAGTAAAGAAGACTTTCAAATAAATTGGCTATTTTACATATTAATCTCCTTCAAGAATAAACATATTTGTATTTATTTTACATTCGTTTTTGAAAACTACTTATAGTCAGTTCATTTCAGAAAACATGTATATTTATCTTTAAGTTGGGGTACAACCTAATCAGTTACTCATAAAATATTCTTCAAAACTTTAAATACAATCACACCTCTTAATTTTCTTCTAATTATTAATTAATGTTGTTTTCCTTATTTCATTTACAACAAATTTATTATTTACTTTGACAAATATTCTATCATCATATGATACTTAGACAGAATATTTTCTAATCGTATAACTATTTTAACCCTTAACTGAAAACATACCGTCTGTGAGATGGTTGCGTCTACATATCTGCCCTTAATATTTTCTCTCTCCGACATTCCAAACTTATTTTTACGCAGTTATATTAAAAAATTGGTCCTGTTAATGCGTTACTGTTAAAGATTAAATGTTTAAGTCCACTATTTGGTAAATTACTGAGTGTTTTGTTTGTGCGCACAGGATTTTCATGTTTCTGGTTAAGGGTTAACTCTAAACCTATCCGTAGTTTTCTTATTCGATTTTATTTAATTCACAGAAATATATAAATTCTGTATCGATAATTATCTTGTTATTCTCGCATTTAAAAAGAAATCACGGAATATATTTTTTTGATTATTTTTCTGGGTGAAACTAATGAAATTTCTGTCACAGAAATATGCGGATCAATACACAAGGCGTCAGACTGTCGCGTTTTGTTGTCTTTTTGGAGAAAAAAAAAATATTCTGTTGATCTTTGTAATATCAAATGTTATTTTGTCATTCACTTTGAAGATTATTATAAAGGAAAAATATTTTATCTTTGTCATGTAAAAATTACTAAACATGAATAAATGATTACTTGTAATATTCGCATTTCTGCAAATGAATGTGCTATTACATTACTGTAAATTATAAATTTATGATAAAAGAAGACTATTTGATTTTTAAATGCTATAAAAATAAATGTCCTTTAACCCTTTTTGTCCCGGATTATTAATAAATTAATGCTCAACCTCAATAAATATATTTGTTAATGTCTGAAGATATCCCAAACAACTTATATAATAACAATTTGATTTTTAGATAATTTCTTTAACTAAAACTGTTTTAATAAATTGGTAGCCAGATCTCGTTTTGTAAAATACAGTCTAACCTCGATTATCCGAAGTAATTAAGACCGACCACCTTGAGGAAAATTGAAATTTTCGGATAATCGAGAATGCTTCGGAATATTAAGGAGAAAGGTATGCAATATTTCTTATACTGGTAACAAGTGCTTAATAAAAATAAAGCAATAGCAAAATAGAAACAAGAATAAATTACCTTAATTTTAATTTTGAAATTATGTACAGTCGTGGAAAAAAAAAAGTAAACACCCCCTACTAACTTCTCAACAAATTAACGAAGAAGAAAGTTACTGGTACCGAACGATTGGAAATAAAGTCTACTTTTAAATTATGTATATAAAATTTGCTTAGGGGGCCATCTACATATTAAAATGAACCATAACTTTGTTTTTTTTCAATAGCAGTACACAATTCTGACAGCATAAATGAACTCTACACCCTTCAATTAGCCCAAAAACAATTTTTTATGCAATTCGTATCATAAGTTTCCGAGAAATTAATTATTTTAAAACGAGCGTATTTTAAGGGCTGTATCCAAATTGAAGTTCCGTACACGATTGTTAACCGAGAGAGCCCCCTTCTTGATCAAGGCACCTTAAGCGCGGTTCAAAGGGTCAATGAAGCCTGTTAGATTACAGAACAACAGAGTAAATTTCTAAATATCTACTCACTTCTATCATAGACGACCCCTTAAACCACCATTTTACCGTTTTTTAAGCATAATTTGGTACTAAATTTGGTATAAAAACTACTTGGTAGAAAAACGTGAAATTTCGGATTTCTATAAAACAGGACTTAATATATCTAAATCCATCAAAAAAATTCTAGGTTGCAATTCATAATTTTTTCGAATATTAATTTCATAATTCATATCATAAAATTATAAAAATTGCAAATTCAGCGTATTTATATTTGGGTATATTAGTTGTATTGCTACAAAAAAAAATTACCACATTAGGAGCATAATTTCAGGAGATATAAATAAAAATATGAAAATGTAATTTAACATTAGAAGCACTAAATTTTCAATGTTTATAATTCAAAAACTTATCATTCAAATGACTTGAAATTTGGTGTCTAGGCATACTTTGAACCGAAAATGTGAAATATCTCGTTAAAATTGGGTATTGCCATTGAAAAAAATGAAGTTTGGATTCATTTTAATAGGTAGATGGCCCCCTAAGCAAATTTTATATGCATCATTTAAAAGTAGACTTTATTTCTGTGGAATATTTTGCAACCTTCTCTCGCGGGCCTCTCTTAGCCAGGCGGGCGCCGCGAAGGATCACGTGGCCTTCGAGAGAATTGATATTTAAAAACATTTTTTTTCTTTCTTGTTCTTTTTTTAGTTGGTTTTGTGAATGTAAAATATGAACGCAGTAAGTAGACTGCATTTTTTCTCTTGGTCTTCTAAAATTAGAAGAAATGTTGTTTTAATTTTAAAAGGAAAATTTATCTCGAGCATAAAATCATGCTATTGTTCTTTATGGCTTCTTAATAGAAGAAAATAGTTGCTGGAAATTTAATTGTATTTAGAATCATGACTTCTAGAAGGAGCAAAGCAACTAAATATGTTTCATTTGTAAATATGTAAATAATATGCATTATGTATATATTCGAACTGTAAATAATAATCTACAAAAAGTTCTAGTGATGATGATTATTTACAAATGATAAACACAAAAGTAAAAACTTTTATTTGTGAAATATGATGACTTTAATATGATTTAAATGGAATCTTGACTTCTTAAAATAATGCTCTCCCTATAACAATTTCGTGAACTGTGATTTAATTGTGGAATAACTTGAAATTCTTCAATTTCCAATCATTCGGTACCAGTAACTTTCGTCTACGATAATTTGTTGAGGAGTTAGTAGGGGGTGTTTACTTTTTTTTTTCCACGACTGTACCTTTTACATACATCACAAAGGTTTGAAAAAAATGTTCTGATTGTCGCAGTTTCGATTGCCTTTGCTTTGTAGCTGTATTCCGGAGTTTTTTAATATTATCATTTGACCAGTAATACAGTCTTTCTGCTGCTCCAACCATGTCAAACCTTTTGAGAACATTCAAAAGCTTCAGAATCGCTAATTTGTTCGTTTTATTCTTTCCGCTCCGCAGCTTACTGGAGCTCAAGTTAAATTCAAAGGAACTGTAAGAAAGGGGTTTGAAAATATTTATATGTACCCGGAGTTCGGAAAAGACCGCTTGTACGCAACGAATATGATAGTTAAAGAAAATCTTTCACAATGGATTTTGCACACATGGAATGTGATATTTTAAAAAAAGAAAAAGCTTTCAAAATGGATTTCGGTTTACCGAGAGTTTCGGTTAAAAGAGTTTCGGATAAAAGTGATTCTACTGTACTTACAAGAATAATTAGATTAATTATTTAATATTACTGTTATGAAAATCTCACAATACTTATAAGAATTAAGTTAATAAATGTTATCCTATATGTAACTGAGAAGTGTTTTGTAGTTGTAAATTTTTCGTATAACATTTTTTTAATAGTATAAAAGCTACACCTATGTAAATGATTACGAAAATAATCACATTAAAATTTAGCTAGCTTCGACTCTTTCGCACGGCTTGGAAATGTGAATCGGCAAAGAGTTTTCTATAAAAGTACAATCTATTTTTATTAGTAGACGAAATAAATAAATTTTGCGTTGCATTTTCTTTAATGGTATTTAAAGGTACCGTCGGAGAATAAATTTCAGGGATGTAATTTATTTAAGAAAAAAAGAAATATTGATCAACAAAGTAATATAAATATGTGTCTACACTGTAAAAAAAAAAAAAAAAAAAAAAAAAAAAAAAAAAAAAATTCCTACCAGTTCTCCTGTAGGAATCGGAAAAATAATTGCCCTTATCGTACCGGAAAAATTTCCGACCCAGCTCGAAATAAAATCCATAAAAAGGGAAATAGTCAACAAAACGGTATTTTACGGATTTTATTTCGATTTAACGGATTTTATTCCGAGCTGGATCGGAAAATTTTCCGGTACGATACGGGCAACTATTTTTCAGATTCCTACATAAAAACTGGTCACATTTTTTTACAGTGTGTATTCATTGAAAGACATATAAAATAGACGAAAAAATAAACAGAACGAACAATATAATTATTTTGTACTACTAGCTTATCGCGTTTACTTTGAAGACTACTATATAACGGAAAAATAACTAATCTTGTTACAGCAAAAAATAGTAAACAAAAATAAATTATTAGTTTCATTATGCGCATTACTGTATAATGGTGCTAATTGTTAGATATTACAAATTTTAACCAGTAAGCACGCGCGTTGGGATAAAACCTACCGCAATCACATTTTTTCTTTAAAAAAAGAATAATTTTTTTTTTTTTTTTTTGCTTCTGTCTTGCCAAGTAACTTTCAAGGTCAAGGTCGAGAAGGAGTTGAGTGAAGTAGTGTCTTTTTTTTATTCGCTAGGAGGTGAGAAATATACCTTTTGGGAATAAATAAATCTCTCGCGTGTAGGAACATTTTATATCGATACGTTCCTTTCTTAGGGAGTAACACACACTAAAATAATTTTAATGAAAGAGTAACATAAAAGCTACTTGTATATATCGATGAAAGGGTATTAAATGTAATTAATACAAATTTTGTGGAATATAACATCTTTTAAGGTGTAAAACATATCGTTTCTATATTTAAATAAATAAAAATTAAATAAAAAATTAAAAATAAATTTAAAAAAACGTGATTTTTACAGCAATTGCCACAAAATCTGAAAATAAATGTTTAAAGCATGATTTTTTATCTAAAAGAAGTAGTACTCATGCATTTTACAATATAAAGCAGTAAATTAGATTTTAAAACGCATTTAGCCAAAAATATAATGGGAGGCAAAACGGGTGACATTATCACAGGCATGTAGTAAAGTAATAGAAACGATCCAATGCGCTGATGAGATAAATATATGACTGAAGAATAATGGTTTTTGAAAATCTTAAAATTAAAAATCCCATGAAATCAGATAATGTGATTTATATCGAAACAAAATAAAACAAAACGAAACAAAAACTGACATAGATAGGAAAGTGAAGAATTAGAAAGGAATTTGAGAGGCAGGTATTTTAAAGCATGCGCTCAAAATTGAAGTGAGGAAGAAGATTTTGAGTTCTCGTAAATACGATTACAGTGACAAAATTTTGATATGACAACACCAATGTTTTCATATTACGAAGTGATATACATAATAAAAAAACATAAATAGAAAGAATGTATGTATAACACTTAATCCAGCGGCATAAGATACTGATAAAAATAAACAATGATTGATTTACGTGTGCTGGGAAATGAATTCAGTAGCATTGTCATCTATCGCCATGTCGAGTTTTTTTTTTTTGTTTTTTTTTGACCAACTTTGTCATCCGATGACACCCCATTTGATTTCTGAATCTGAAAATATGGCATTTTGCAATGTATATGGTGATTCGATGTATAAGGTGAATCGGTGTATAATTCGATCGTATTTTGTGATACGGAAATGTCTTATTATTGGTATATCCGGCATATACGTCGAACACTTAAGGTAAAAGTACATTAAATTAAATGCGTTGAAGACTAGTATCCGAATATGGGAATATTGTTGATTTTCCAGAACTTCGTAAAACTAACAGGGATGAATTTCAACAGTATAGAATAGGGTGGTCCTTATTTTCGATGTTCAAAAATCTATTGCTCACACCCTCAAAATTGGTTCCATTACATTTAAAAATAATTCTTGTAAAATTTAATCACTAGCAAATAATATATATAGGTAGCTCAAATAAGGATAAGTTTAATAACTCTGGGTCATTTTTTTTTGTTTTTTCCCCTGAACTTGAAAAAGTATCTCTTATCTCAATATTAATAAAATTATTTTAATGTATTAAAAATCACTTAGCTGCACTATAAAATCCATAAAAGTATTTGTAAATGCAATTATTAAGTTAATTGTCTAAAGATAATTTTTCAGTTATAAATATGGTAAATGCCTGGTCACCTCTCATAAATGGCAGTACCAGCAAACAGATTCAACTTAAAATTATTATTATTTTTCCTTTCTTTTCAATTGCTTTGTCTTATTAGATAAGCTAATAAGTGGGTTAAATAAATTTCAATTTTTAAATTGACTTTTTTTTACTGTGAGTTTTAAACTTTTATTGAGTTAGTTTAGTTATAGCTATATTATTTTATTCTTAACTGCAAACAGCAACAATTCATTACCTTATTCTGTATCCTTATTTAATTGCAACTGCTACCCTTTTATTTTTCAATTTGCTTTGTGCTTCGTTTGTTTACATTTATTTTTTTCAATTTGGTTAATCACTTGTTAAAAATTTGGTTTTTTCCTTAAATGTTGAATACACTGACGGGAACAAAACTTAAAAACAATGTGTATATTGTTAATAAAGTAATTACTGAAATGACTGGGAACAAATTACTTTCAATAGTCATGTCATTGAGATTTACCTTTATCACCATAATGGCTTCAAAAGATAGCTATAGTGTGAGAAGCGTCTAAGGTCACAACAGGAGAAATAACAAAATCTTGGGTGAAGGCCAGGATTCATGTGTGGGATCCCTAACACTCTCAGAAAAAAATCAGAAGAATTACTGGAAAAGTGGAGAGTATTAAAGTAGTAGAAAAGCCGCAAAATGTCTAACCAGAAAATCAAAGAGATTCATTTTCTTCAACATTTGATAACTTTTTTTATATAGTCATAGGGTGCTTAAACATAGTCAAAATAGCTGAAGATAGAAATTTCTTGCTAGCAAATGAGGTAAGGAAGGCAAAGAAGGTAGAAAATGAGGATCAATGTTCTGTGGTTACATAACTCTATTGAGGAAGGAATTGATTGCTGATAAAAAGAAAAATCTGAAGAAAAGATTAGAAAAAAATGAAAAGGGCACAGTTGAAAGAAACAGTAGTTGCAAAAGTTGAGTCTTCTACAAATAGCTCAAATGAGAGAGATGGAAATGAAACTGACGAACGCGATCATTAAATAAAACTGAGAGTGCAGCATCAGGTCCTGATCGATCCAAAGCTAAGAGAGGGTGGAGGGCGTATGTATATTATAACTCCAGAATTAGCAACGTCAGTAGACAGGACAAAAGTATCTGACAGAAAAGCAATATTTGTAGTTGCCGAAAATATAAGTTTAGAATATTTTATTAAAGAAGTCTTCCTGAGCAGGAGTATTTTTTGTAGGAAAAGAATTATTACTAGAATTAAACAATCATAGAAATTAACAGAAAGGCTAGAAAGAAATGTTCCCTTTACTGTGCATTGTGATCATAAACTGCACAAAGGTACCTGGTAAAGAGAAAAGAAGGAGACTACCAATCATAATTTCTGGGAAAGGAGTTGCTGAGTGCTCAGTTGCTGAACTTCCTTCTGCAGCAGGTTCATACAGTTTATAAAGCTTTGAATGGATGGAATATTGCAGATAGATTTGATTGAGCTTTGACACCATAAACCACGTATTTGTTTCAACAAAGAGAAGGTGGTTAAAATCCTTCATAATCAAAGAGATACAAGGAATTTTGAGAAGAGGATAACTGTTTCCCTTAAAAACTTTCATGAAAAGAAGTTTGAAGATTTTGTTACCACATAATCTTTCAAGCTCTTCCAAGAAATAAATTTACCACAAGGATTCTTTCAAGTAGACCCTGAACACTGCAAAACAAATTCTGATTATAGGATTGCATTAGAAAGGGTTTAATTTATTCACGTGATAAATGATCATGCTGATAGAGGTATTGCTTTGATAAAAAAATACACTGGAATCAATGCACGAAATGAGCTTCAGCTTCAACTATTGATGAAAGTTGTGATGGAGCACCGGAAAGGTTATCCATACTTTAGAAAATTACACAATAAATTAAGTTAATTACTTATGCTTTCATAAATTATTTTTTTTATATTGTTAATATACTTTTGTGTTATATAAAATATGAAATTAATTTAGTTTCATAATAAAAATAATCATTTTGGTTTATGATCTTTTGTCAATATCACCATGTTTTTTAAAAGTAATCGCCAAACTTCTGCAAAACTTCTACGTCTAGATATATTTATTTTTCATTCAAACTTTTCCTACTTTGTTTTTACTGTATTGGAACATATTTTGAGGGTGAGACAAAAGAAAATGAAAAAAAAAAAATTAAAATCGACTATATAAGGACCACCCTAATATAGCACCAAAGCCCTCATTATATTAACAATTTTTCTTCAAATATTAATACAGAAAAATACATTGTAACTTGGAAAAATAAAGAATATATAGAAGAAAATATATTTATTCTAACAATTTTATTTATATATCCATATGGCATCAGTTGACCACGTTGTATTTTCGAACTAAAATAAAAGTAGTATCTTACAAAAAAACGAGTGTTCATGCAAATATTATTACTGGGACATGTACTTAATATTCTGTATGTCATTAGAAAATTCTATAATTGAACCAGAAATGCTTAAAAAATTACCACATTTTTAACTTCCAGCAATTGTCACAATTACGATAGCTTTATCGTATGTCCGGAAATGTACTGTAATTATATAATTTGTCTAATTCATAGAAAGAATACGTTTTAAGAGGAATATGGTTCATATATATATGTATTTAATAGTGCATCCAACACTAGCAATATTATGTTATTCATTAAAAATGTACCCTATATTATTTAGTGTTTCTAATTGTGTTAGTGTTAATAATGTTGTTAATAATATTTTAATAATGTTTTAATAATGTTGTTAATAATGTGTGTTAATAATGTTTAGTGTTTATTAAATTCTACTATTCTATTGAACTATACTTAAGTATACTTAAAACATGATAGGTTAAAGTATATTTGTATATTATAAACTGTAGTTACAAAAATCCTAAAAGTTACAGTTGTATGCAATAAAAACAGCCTATTCATAAAAAAATCGCCATGTACAAGGCAATACCGCAGGGATATTCAAAGAATTAGAATATAATTTGATAAGCAGGTACTTTAAATAATGCATTCAAAAATGTGGTGAAAAAGAGCATTCCAAGCTCCCATAGTTGCGGCTACAGTGACAAAATTTTGAAAATTTTTAAATGGCAACACCAATCTTTTTGCTATGTGATCTACACATTAAAATTTAAAGGAGTATAATATAAACGTTATATCAGTTTTTTAAGCTACAATTTTTATATATTTTACGGAATATGTTAGTGAATGGCCTCTATACGTAAATGACCACAAGGCTAGCAGGCATGCAGAGCGTTTAGAGTGACTGGAGCATATGTGATGACGAATCTCAGCCTCAAAGACGCCAGTTTACGGGGAATGCGGTGTCGTGTATAGGTGAAGTTTGAGGATGTCACCGTGCCACACCCACAAACCTGGTTCTCCGAGGAAGGTGAACAGTGACGCTCGAATTGCCAAACTCAGTGCCAACAACGTTCGGATGGTGACTCTGAGAAGGTAGGATCACATCTACCGTTTATTTGGAGAAAAGCTGCGTTAAGAAAGGACTCTGGAGAGCAAGTCTCTTTAACTCTCTGGTGTTAACACGGCGCGTGAGGTGGCATGCCGTAAAATTCGATGCCAACATAGGAATGTAGCACGGGACTTTGAACGCCAAGTGATGCTCATCCATTGGGGCAGCAGCAACTGGTGTAGTTGTGAGCCGTTCACTTGGTCCGGTGGAAACATAAGGACGCTCTCTGTTGACAAAATAGGGGTTGCTACGTGATGTCACTATAGGAGTGGCGAGTGCAGCAAACCCACCACTCTTGGTAGCAGGGGTGGCCCGATCCCCCTCACGATTGATCCTAGAGAACCGGGAAGGACGTTCGTCCGTAAAATGGCGACTTTCTAATCGAAGTCAAACCTCCCGGTTGTGAACCAGTTCGGTATGTCTATGCTCGGAGCTTTCTGTGCCCGATCGGATTAGCAGGCTTTTGGGGAAGTAACATCCATTTTACTAACGCCTGAGTGGTAGCTTTATTGTAAAGATCAACAAGAAGGTTTCCACCGATCTCAGGCGTTGCTAGTGGCAAACCTGTAATGTAGAGGTTCGAAAGAGTGTCGAGCATCATGCTTTAGCGAGAGACTCTGTATGGTGTCATGATGGTCCCCCCCCCCCCCAGTGCTCGCAAGTAGAGCTGAAACATACTCACAGATTTTGGAAGAAGGGAAAAAAACTTGGCTTTTTTGGCGAATAAACCCGAAATTTTGAGAATATTTGAAATCTTGAAGGAATTTTAAAGCTAAACGAAACAAGTTATTTTCTTTTATTTCAAATTTTTATTTCTGAGAGATGTCAAGCATTGTTTAATGTAGTATTTTCATTATGAATTCACAAACATTATGATTTGGCGCATTAAGTTTTTTTTTTTTAATTTATTCAAACCCAATAGTTTATACAACAATGGGGGAATGTTAGTTGCTGAAGATTTGAATAATTTTTCAGAAATTAAAATTGCTTAATTTCTATTAGCTGCATATCTACTATTCAGACATACTCTATATTAATTTTCTAGCGAGTTGTTTTGTATTTTATCATTGATTTCTTTTAGTTTTATTAATTTTTTTTTGCTTACATGGCTAATTTGGAGAACATGACTAATGTTTATATTCACGTTTAGTAAGAAGGATCGTCATCTGCCTCTCCCACTTTTCAGTGATCGACGAATAAAATGCCAAATTACTTATGATATTTAAATTTCTCTTATTTAGTATTTCTGCAATTTAAGCATGTATTTTGTTAGTTTCCATGCAAACTGTGCTATTTTCCTCTATTTATGTTATTAAAATCGTTCACATTTGTAAATAAAAATGTGTTTACATTAACGAAAATTTAAATCATTAAAAAAAATTCTAAATAATAAATTAAAAATTTTCAAAATTATTTTAATTTATAAATTTAATTTATAAATTTTAATTTAATAAATTTATTTATTGTGTATGTTTATGGATTTAAAGTGTAGAGAATATCACTCAAATATCTGAACTTATATATTTATGGTTTGTAACGGGTTCAAATAATCTTTAAAAAGTTAACTGGTAAGTTTTTCTTTTTTACCAAAACAATGTAATGTATTTATGATGTAATATGCTTTAGATTTTACTCGTTGATGTACTTTTCTTATAATTCTAATGAGGTTTGACCATTGTGAAGGAACTAAAACATAATGTTGAAAGAGATGTTACCGCAATCGTAAGAGCAAGGTAGAAATAGATACCTCAATTGTCAGAACAAGTTAGAAATACGATATCTCAATCACTTGAAGATTACTCGCATCCGATTTCTATCCAAATCAGAAATTTTACAGTAACATCCAAATTTAGAATTCCAGGGCCCGATAGATGTAAACATCGAGAAAGGAAACAATGAAGAGGCATCTCGCAAAAATAGTGGAGATAATCGTATGGCTCTGTCAACAACCTGCTAAAGCTACACTCTACAACGCCTAACCTTTTCCTCCATAGAAGATCAATTGTCAAAGCAATTCTCCGATGATCATCGAAGAATGGTCGTCACATTGTTCTTATATAAAGAATACACCGTCTGTAACAATAAACATCTGCAAGTTCATTCACCATCTGTTCAAGAATCATGTGGCTTAAAATTGTGGCATAACACTGGACAAATAATTGGAATTTAAAATGTGTCTTATTTAATTATATTCCTTTTTTTCAATTCTGATTTCAATACAAAAACTTAACGCAGTCGAATCTTAAATGAAATAGTTAAGTGTGATTTTTCCCTGTTTTTCGTATTGCTTCCTTTTACATTACAGACATTTAAACCAATATGTGAAATAAAATGTTAAACTTAGCATATGGGACTTAATGAAAATTATGCGAATACTCATAAAATTCTTTTAATGAGCTTTAAAAACTTAATTAAACACGTTATTTTTATATTATTTTCTTTAAATCTGAATATATCAGGATCAATAAAAGCATTATTTTACGAATAAACATCATTCGTAAATAATCTAACCATCTGAGAAATAAAATTTTAGCAGATGAAATGAACAAATGTTTCTTTTCATATCTTTAGAGAGAAAGTGCAAAATAATATCGCAATCTTTTATTTGATCATCATCATAAATTTCTCAGTATATTATTTCTATGCTTCATTTTCTCGTCTCAGTTATAAATGCGAAACAATTTATTTATTAAAGAGAATACTTTTAAAAAACTCGATGATGGTTTATAAGGTTGCATTAATTTATACGTTTGAGTCATTAAAAGTGCCATTACTATTTATACAAGGTTATTGTGAAGTAAATTGGAAATACCACACATTTTTATTACATGGAAGTTGGGCCTATTCATATTTAGAATTTAATATATACTCGTATATAAAATTTAGTTCAATATAAAATTTAGTGATCAACGTACTAACGTATGGTTTAGAATATGAGAAGGCAAAGAGGATACCCTGAATTTCCTTAAAGTAAATTACAAATTAGTTTATAAATTCGCCCATTTATGGCGTTATGAAACCATTAAATACTGAAACCCAGCAGTGTTATCGCTTTGAAATTCGGAATGCGATTTTTCTAAAAGAGTTGAACTAACAGAAGGAGGAACCAATGATATAATTAGTGGGAAAATTATTATAAACATTAACCCTTAAATGCCGGGTGTTGCTTTTCGGCAACATACTCAATTTAGGCTTCTAAAATACTATTAGAATTATATTGAAGCTACAGTGCCTAATGTTGGCAATAAAATACATTCTGAAAATATTATTAAATCGATTGTCAACATGTAGATGGCAACACTTGTGCTGTTTAAGAATAAAGATAGATTTATTTTTTCAATTGTTGCTACTAGTTATTTTTGTTTTGTTTGGAAGCTTGCTAAATACCCTATTTTGTTCTGCAGTGAGCAAGAAAATTTATTTCTTATTATAGTTCCTAAAATTTTTGTGTGTTTAATATTATAGAATTTTATCAAGGAAAATTATTTTTTCAATTAAAGACCAGTATTACCGATTAGTAACAAACTGTTTTTTAGCCGTAAACCATACTTAAAATAAAATATGATTTTTTAAAGTATTTTTCCTATGATTTATTTAAGAAATGAAAGCCGAAATACATTATTAAAACGATTTTTTAAAAAATCAGGCATTTAAGGGTTAAAAAGTATATCATAGTTATAAAAACATGCAAACCTCTTTTCGATATAGAAACTAAAACAGCATTATTTACGGGATGTTTTAAAAAATACCGTCTCAACTATATTTGAAATTTAAAAAAAAACCTGGAGAATTTAAAAATGAAAAAAAAAATAAAAAGTTATGAACAAGGAAAAATATTAATTAATAAAATATGGAGTAAGTGAAGCACGATCTATATACATAGCTATTTTTAATTATCAACAACTAGATTTGTGTATATTTATAATTACACATATTTTAAATAAGATTTCCTTTTAGTCTACTGAACTGCAATTTCACTTTATTCTGTACATTTTGTCCATTACATACTTTCATTAGCTGCTTTATTTCTAGTGAGTTTAATTCAGTCCGGATTGAAAGACTTACTTCTTCTATATTCATTAATCGAACCCATCTTTCATTCTCATTGTTCGTATCTACTCATTTCACTTACCCCACTATTAACTCCGCCTTTTAGGCAGACTGGAAAAAAAAGATCTATTTACTACTTAATCAAATGATGTCAGTAAGACACTGGTATTAAGTTTGTATTTCGTTTTTTGCATTTATTTATTATTTGCTGTTACAAATTGTACCGTAATAAATTAGTGTTCAAAGCTTTCTAAAATGTATGAATAAAATATTTTTAGCCCATAATACTATATTTATAAAAGGATTTTAATAGAAATTAAAATATTTATTATTCATTTCTATGTCATTTCAGAGGAGAATGTATGAGAGTATAAAAGAGACCTTAAGTAGCATTTTTCTGATATTGCCTTGGAAGTGACTCCTTTATCTGGGATATAGTTTGTTCAATAATGAATTTTTTAACCGATATTTTTTCCTTTTTCAAAATTTGTAAAAAAAAAAAAAAAAAAAAAAAAATATATATATATATATATATACATATATATATATATATATATATATATATATATATATATTGTTTTTTATTTTTGAATGCGCTTTGAATCCTTTCAAAAACGTTCATGAGATAAGGAGTGAATTTTACAGAATATTTAAAATTTTATTAATAACAGAATTTCTTTTCGATAATTCATCATGTTATGAAAATGTTAATTTGATGAAAACAAATTGATGTGAAGTTTGCAAAAAGTTTTAAATGATATTTTTGTATGAATTTAATTTCGATCTGTTTTAATAATAAATATATTTAACTTATAAAATTATGAAACTTTGTTCATCTAAAATACTATATACGGAAACAAAAAGTTTTAAATTGCAGTAGTAATGTAATATTACGGAAAACATTAATGTTAATAGAAATATTAAAATGTTATCGAAAATTCACGTAATAATAATATTAAGTACTATTATATATTACATTAAATAATATAACTTTAAAAGTTTTTCATTGTCATGTCAGGAAACACCTCTATGATTGACGTTTGAAAACATTATTTTAAATAATAAATTTCCGAATGCTCAATATTGATTCATACAAATCTACTAATGATTCAGAAAATAGTGCCGTTATTCAATCAACGACAGTACTTTGCATATTATTAAAAACATGTTAAGTATTATTTTTATTTTATTTAGTAATTTTCGGAGTGTTTTAATGTTAAATATATTAAACATTAGACATTTTAAAATAGGGGCGCAGGAATTATTCTGTTTAACTTATATAAAAGAGAATACAAAATTTCGTTATTCCTTTGCTAATATGTATTTTCAACATGTACAACAATATTTCCTCAATTTCTAAGTAAAGAGGTTTGTAAAAAGGTGAAAGTACAAGTGTAGGGGAGAGTAGTACACTGTGAGACATGGTACACAGTGAGACAGTAGCCACTTTGACATATAGTTGTACCTTTTTCTATACACACATATAACGACCTCATCTTATGCAACACGTGGATATAGTTCCGGCACTTCAGTTACTCGTTTAGAAAATAGTAAACAATTCTTTATTTTATAGTGGTTAAAGTTACATAAACGTCTATTTAGAGTTTATTTCCTTCAATAGGACATATATTTACTTAACCAAACCTAGCTATATCTAATAATAGACTATTTCGACAAAACGATATACACTTTTAAAGCGATTAAATTGGTGTAACAGATATGGCATCCATTTTGTTACAACGTAATGAAAGTACACAGTCAGATGCACAGTTGTGGTACATAGTGAGAAGTGTCTCATTGTGTACCTACTATGTGGTTATGATGTTAAAAAAATTATTTATTAATAAAAGAAGTTTTCTCTCTCTTTCTGTGCGTGTGTGTGGGCGTGGAATGGCTAGGGAAATCTACTAAACGTAAGAGGCTGTAAAATTGCATGAAGGTAGACCAAGGTCTGCCGTTATCCACCCGAGGCTCATATTTTTGATATTTTGAAAATATAGAAATATTAATTAGAAATCATATACTGCAGAAAATTATTGATAGAGTGTAAAAATGTATTATTTATGAAAATATACTGAGGCAATTTCCGATACCGTTATGCTGCATCTGTGCTTTTATAAAACTTTTTTAAAACCATTTATGCATTAATGTGTAGCATATTTGCGTAGATTGAGGATGTAGCAAAAAAATAAAAATAAAAAAAAATAAATATTGTCGCCATTTGTTAAGTGTAATAATAATTTTCGTCTCACTGTGTACTACCCTCCCCCATGTAAAAAAGAGAGAGAATACGTGAAAAAAACGGAAAGTGCTGGCAGGAAAGTTACCTTCTGTTTTCCATTTCTTCCAAAATTTTCATAATGATTTTCTCTCGTTTTCAAGATGGAAGTTTTCCGCTGCTTGAAACTTTTTTCAAGTTCATAATATTAAATTTAAAAAATGCATTTAAAAGAAATATAACTATTTATTATACATTTCTATGTCATCCTAGAGTAGAATGCATAAGAATATGAAAGGGACCCATAGGAACAGAGTATGAAAGTAGGATTTATCATATATTGCCTTGGAAGTTTCTCCTCAATCTGCAATATAATTTTTCAATAGTCAATTTTTTAATTGTTTGTTTTTATGTTTTTTTCCCTCAAAATTTGTAAAATATATATATATATATATATATATATTTTTTTTTTTTTTTGAAATTTTGATTTTTGAAATTTTCTCCAAATCAAACATTTCACATCATTTTAGCTCATTGTGTTTTGCTCCTTTTGTCCATTTATCTGAAGGAAATTTAAATTCATTTTAGGTGGAAGTTAGATATTTCGAATGAGCTATTTCAATTCATACGCAAAACTCAGTGATCAAAGTGAAACTTACTTCAAGTGAATTTTATTTGCTTTAAAACACTAAGGGACCAAAAGATGAAATAATGACTTTTTCAAACAAATATATGCGCGCAATATCGCAGTTTAAGAAAACAACTAAATAATAATTATATATATATTGATGTATATTTTTAAGATAGAAATATTTGTATTGCACATTATCGCACCCGTTCTTTATATCTTCCTCTTCGAAAAATTTGTGATCTCCACTCAAAATAGAAGATTTCCATTAAAAGACAACCCGTATATATACGGTTTGTTTTCTTACAGTTTATGGTCTTTAAATACAAATTAGGGGAAAAAAGTATTAGAGTGAGGTGATAATTTAAAATTAAAAATATATATATATTAATTTCAGTTCATATTACTGGATAAATAAAGTCAGCCAATAGGGTAAAAATATCAGTTCATTTTTTTTTCATTTCGTTTTCATAACATTGCCAATTTCTTTAAATCCAATCTTACACACAATTTTAGCTGCTCGTGTTTTGTTCCTGTAGGCCATTTCTGTGAAGAAAATTCAGATTCATTTTAAATGGAATTTAGAAAAAACTCAGTTATAAAAAATCAACTTAATTCAAGTGCATTTTATGTATTTTAAAACACTGGGGAAGCTCTTTATTTCGACAAACATTTTAAAAATCCTTAATATTCATGAACATTACTCGAGAAATTTTGCACGTAAATGTTCCTTTTAAATAAATATTCGTACCTAGCAGATAAAACTTAATAAAATAAAATGAAGAAATATATCCTTTCATACATTTATAATGGAAGTGGGAAATAATATCTTGATATTTTGTTTAGATAATCATCATAAATTCGGTAGAAAATTATATTTATGTTTTATACTTTAAAAAAAAAAAAGATTAAGCTGTTTATTTCTGCAGTGAACTTCTTTTTTCAAAATTATGGAAGATCTGCAATCATTAACGTGTTTCGCCATTTTTTAAATAAACCGTCATCATATACAGGATGTTTCAAAATACGACCGACAAATTAAAAGGGGAGAAAGAATGCATAAAGATTATAAAAAAATGCCATGGAACATGAGATTGCAAACTACATATTTACTTAAATATAATTAGTTTAATCGTAACTGAACTTGCATTGAGGGTAACATGTTTAGAAAAATCAAAACATTACAAGGAAAATGCAATGATATGCACAATATTTTGTGTGAAGAGTTACAACATCATTAAAAGATCTAGAAAAACAGGATGCTCAAGGAATCGATGATACCGTATTAACTCGCAATCGCAGTCCAAAATGTGGGGCGCCAATTGTAAACACATGCATTGTCATAAAGGAAACTTCTACTACTTTTTTCGATATTTTAACATTTACAAAAAAGATAAGAATGTGTATTAGAAGCTTTATTATAGTATACTTCAATGTTCTGAAAGTTATGCCGTCAACCCAACTTTAGGTAGTATGAAACACCCTGTATTTTTGATTAAATGCGTTGTTTGTGACCTCATGCTCTATTTTAATTTTTCATCCTCTTATTGCCTTCTATCACCCCCTCATAACTTGTCACCCGAATTTTGAAACACCATGTACATTGTATAAAATTCAGCATCGCCCGTAATCTAAATCTGGTATATAAAAGTATGTATGGACATTTTACGTACTTTAAGATGTATCTGCGTAATCTAAATCTTATCTATATAACTATATATGACCATCTTACGTACTATAAGATGCATCTGCGCAATCTAAATTTTTTATATATATTCGAATATCTCTGGACATTTTACGTATTATAAGATGTATGTGCGTAATCTAGTACATATAAGTATGTATGGCCATTTTACGCTCTATAAGATGTATTTACCTGAGGAAGAATGCATTAAGGCTTCTGCCTAGCTTAAAATAATTACTTTCGAGAAAATTTTAATTGTTCTATTCGAAAGAGCACTCTGTACGATTACCAATATGCTTTTATTTTATTTCTATGATTACTATTAGAGGGGTTATGGCCAATTTTAGAAGCAGGGAGTAATGAGCCAAATACTGGAAGATGGCGTAGGAAGGGCAGGAGAAATGTAAACAATGTTTCTATAAATCTTTTTCTTACTATTTTATACCGTAAAACCATAAGAAACCTTGATTGATATTTTTAGATTAATTTTGTATGTATTTGAATGATATAAAAGAAATCTTTAAATGCGATTTCTAGAGAATCATTTTTCTGTTATCTCCATATTTGATAAAATTCATTACATAAAGCTTTTTAAACATACATCGGGGAAATTTTGTCAGAACGCTTTTCACATAACTCATTATGTTCTGAAGTAAAATCTAAGTTTTATATGGTAATGTAATTATTTTATAGGTACTTGAGTATAGGTAAATTGTAAAGTTTTAATAAAAATATGTATTTTTAAACATATTTAGAAGTTTTCAGTTTATTTTGAAGATATTGTAAAACTTCTAGTTTAGTGTATAGGAAAATGTAATAGTAGTAAGTAGCGCAAAGGTCGTTGAAATATATTTGTTTGAACTGAGTGTAAACTTTCTGGCGTATGCATGAAATTTTTGCCAAAAAATGACCAAAAAACCCAATTCTTTAAAATGTTATGAAGATATTGTGGAATTTCATGTATTTTTTTATCATTCTGTGTTACATTTGAACTGAAAATATTCGTATTTTTACAATATTGTGCCATTTTTTTAAATAATTTCTCCGAACGCTGGCAGATACATTAAGGATCCTGTCCCTGCCGGCGAAGACACTCACGAGCTAATGCTAATCCTATAGAGAGGGATTTATCTAATATATCGTTTGCCATTCGACATTATTTTTGCATTGGATATCCAAGATCCGTCATCTATTTTTACTTTTTCGATTTTGGTCGCATATATTTTTTATAAAGTTACTTTCAATTTCAAAACCGGTTCTGAAAATAAAAGTGTCATTCTAAAAAAAATATATCTGCAACCAAAATCGAAAAAGTAAAAAAGATGCGATGTAGAGACGGATCTCGGTTATCCAATGCAAAAAAAAATGTCGAAATGCAAACGAGATATTAGAAAAATCCCTCGCCATAGGATTAGCATTAGCTCGTGAGGGCCTTCGCCGGCAGAGACAGGAGCCTCAAAGCAGAACATTTCGATTGAATCAGACATTTGAGGTTGTGTTACGAATCTGCTGAGATTTTAGGGTCTAGATTAGAAAAACGTCTTAGAAACAACAACAAAAAAAATCTGCAACTGTGTATGGAATCAGAGAACGGACATTTATCTCTTATTTTCTGCATGATAGTGACTAAGTTTACTGTAATGATATTAATAGTTTGATGGCCAAATTTAGCGTTAAATGCAAAGCCCAGGATTGAAGACTGCCGGTACTAAAAGACGTCTTAACAAAAATCGTTTACATAACGAAAACCAATATACCTTGGTACCAAACGTATCACGACCAGTGAAATATATGATTCTCTTTTATTATTGTTTTAAATCGTGAAAAAATAATTCAGTTGTACCAGCAAAATAAAAATACAGTATTACAGCTTTTAACAAGAAAGTAAAAACGAATTTAAATCTATGTTTATGTATCTTTCATATAAACGCAAATGTATGTCTAAAGCTACAAATAAATTGTTTTGTGTTATTTGTTTGTTGTTATTAGGTTCTGTATACATCAATGCAAAATAGTGTGTTGGCGCAGATTGTAAAAATACTGTTTATGATAGAAAAAAATAGAAGCACTTTTCGGAATAACAATTACAAAAAATATATAGAATCAGTATAAACATTTAAACTAAGTTACGTTTCGAATGTAATTTCAGTAGAGTAATGTAAATTCAGTACATTCAGTAAATTCAAATTAAGTCAAATGTAAGTTCGGTAGACCTGCGTCGTTTCATATATATACATATTGTTATTATTTAAATGAATGATTTTCTCTCATTTTTTCCCAGAAAAAGAGATCACTACTTCTGCAATGCCAGCATATTTATACACCACGTAGCACACCATTCGACACTTGCTTGCAATTTATTCAAAGTATGAAGAATGAAACCACAACCGCCTTTGATTTGTTATGAAAAATT
This sequence comes from Maratus speciosus, assembly GCA_963932465.1. NCBI lineage: Eukaryota > Metazoa > Arthropoda > Arachnida > Araneae > Salticidae > Maratus > Maratus speciosus. The sequence continues at coordinate 203,462,427 of OZ010789.1, forward strand.
ATAACTGCTTCTTTAGGCATGAAGTTTAGTGTCGAGAAGATATAGTGTTGAAACCGGCTATCCCAGTAACGCTTTAAAAAGTAATAGAAAATTGAATCCCATAAATGTGAAAAATGCTTAAAGACAAATGTCGATCGCAACGACATCTGCTAACTTTTCACAGGTCGAGAGGATTTCTCAATTGAATCTTTATATGATGTTTACGTTTGAACTACCAGATGTCGCAACTATTGTAATTTTTCGATCAGCATCGTTCAGCATTTATGGATAATGTTTTGTTAGCACTGTTTGATTGGCCGATTGCCACACTATATCTTCTAGACACTGTACTTGAGATATGCGAATTCAGAGGATCTTTGATATCTTTATAAATGTTAACCTACTAGTTTTTTGCATTTTATTAGCTCCAAATTTAAGGAGTCTGCTGTAAATTAACAAAACAGTTTCTCTGTTCTTTAACATAATCTGGTTTGCAGCTTTCTGTAAATTTACATAAGTTTAACACAAATAAATACCAGCATACTCTCCATTATATCTAAATACACATTTCGTATTGCTGACTTTAAGCGTATCTCTTAATAAAGCCTAATGGTAATTATTTCGAAATGCACATTTTAAATGGTGAATGGAGATGAAATCGTCGAGCGATAAAGTCAGCGATTTCATATTTATTTAACTTATTATCTCATTATAAAATTTTCTAATAATGATATTATTCATCTCTAATATTTAAATTAAATCAACCACCACGGACGATTTTTTGTCCTTTCAGATATTAATACTAAGGTATTATTCTCTGGCTGCTTATTTTTCTGCCAGAAAAATGCAGGTTAGTATTTCGAAGGATAAATTCCGCTGAATATGCAGATCTCAAGAATAAAACTATGAAAATACTTCAAATGCATTTTAGTATTTTAAAACACTAGGGAAACTCTTTTCTTCTTCCTTTCAAACCTCAATATCCTTCAACAAGGCAGGAGCAATATCAATGCTGTTTTATTCATATATGTCGTTCCTAAATAAATGTTCTTACCGGAGAGATAAAATATAATAGAATAAAATAAAGAAATATGTCCTTTCATTTTTTTATCGGGGAGAAAGTTGAAAATAATATCGTGATCGTTTAGTTTGATGATCATCATAAATTCTCAAAAAAAAATTACATCTAGCTTGCGTTTTTCGTTTTATTTAAAAATATAAACTGGTGCTTTTTAAAAAGAAATTTAAAAAATAATTTCTACATCAATCCTATATGCTTTTCAAGGTTTAGTTAGTATCATGTAAATATAAATGTGTAAAGTGAACAATGTATACATTTACGTTGCAAGATGCATAAAAATATAAAGGATGGATGTTTGGGATTAATTCTTAATTTATTACCAATTCTGTAAAAACATAAGTAAGAATGCTTGTAAATGTAATGGTCATATATATACTATGTAAACTATTAAAAAATGCAGTTAATTTAAATTTAATATATAATTATTTTAGTATACGCTAGTACATAAATAAAGTCTCTTATTAAAATAGTATTTTGGTTGTTTTTTAATATTTTAATACCGAAGTGACCGTAAATGTTTGCACATAAACACACACAAAATTTAAAAACCATCAAGAAAAATAGAATAACCGTTGTAAATAACATATATGGTGAATTATATAAATCAGGAGCTTTTATTAATTAGATTTTTCATTTAACAGGTAAAATTTTGTTTTTAGTTACATTTTAGGCTTTTTCTCAAAATGAGATTTTTAACATTTTGCTTTATCGTAAAACATCGTAACTCGTATAATTGTAACGTTATCAAACTTTGCAAACATACTCTATTAGAATTTATTTAGGTAATGGGCCTCCAGTATGATTCCAGGTATTTATTTTTTCATAGTTTAGTTGATTCAAGTTATGACTTGTGATATATTTTCTTGATTTTTCTGTTTGTAAAAATGTTAACTTCTATATTTTTGTTTAAAATATAGGCATAGTTTGTATAAAAGTGCCTCAGTATCACAAGAAAGTTCCATTAATCATCATTTAAATTTCAGTTTTGATGTTTTGCAGCATTTTTTATGTATGTTTTGAGCCAAAAAATCAAATATTGAAAAACATACATATTTTTACATGTTATTCAGAAGTTTTAGTTTTATTCTATAATATAATGCACATAAGTAGGCAATTTTTCAAATATTAAAAAAAGACCCCTTCTGAAGGTAGATAGGCACCTTAAAGAATAAAAAAAAAGAAATTGCGGCTGAACACCTCTGTATCATATATTTAGGTGCTGAAATTTATTAAGTTTGTATTGATTGCATAATTATTTAATGTAGATAATCAGTAAATATATTTTATACATTACATTTATAGCGTAAAATATGTGCAATCTAGTGTACTTGTTTAAATAACGTATGAAGTAGATTACTAATGTTTTAACCGTATTATTATCTAAATCAAAACATGTACTAATAATTAGTCTTTTGTACAGATTTTTCGAAAATGATTGATTCAAAAAACAGCATTGTTCTTGTGTTTGTTCTTTATTATAAAACAAGGGTTGAAAAGAAAATGATGCATTTGTAAAAAATGTTGTCCAATACTGTAAGAGAATTGCTGGAAGAATTAAGTCAGCAACCGTTAAATATTTTTAAATTGAAGAAAACGAATAAAGTATTAATTCATCTAATAATTAAGAGATATGAAAACCAGAGCAGCAAATGAAAAAAGCATGAAGGTGCTCCATGCTTTTCTAAACCAGATATAATTCCTAAATTTGATTAAAAAAAAATTCCTAAAATCTTTTAACGTAAAATTCCTCATATTTTACCCGTGCTGCTGCTACGAAAGAGAACTTAAGTCTAACATATTTAATGTAAATAAGAATCTAATAATTTTGTGTGAGTTTTAAAACATAAGCTAAAAATTTGCAACGTTCAAAACGCACAAATTACACACCAATGATATAAAAACTGTAAACGGCCGATTCAAAGTACCCAGAAGTCATTCATAAATGCGAAAATAAACATTAAAAAATTAAAGATGAAAAATTAAAACTGGTTCAGAGAAACCTCTTGGCTATAGTCACGAATACTGGCTAATGGGCTGACGAAGGCGGTAAAAGAAGAGTTTATATATCTGAAAGAAGTGGCCTACCTTACAGAAAACCACCGGAAAATAGGTAACGCTGCGCATTAGGGTGGAACGAAAAAAATTAATTTTTTATTTCGATATGTAATAGAGATAAAAAGTTGTCTAATGCCTTTGTTAAGACAGTGTTAAAATATTTTAACAAACATAATATATTTAGAGGTGCCGCAAAAGACTTGAATATATGTATGTTTAAGTAGATTTTACGAATTTTGATAAATTTGGTTTAGTGAAAAATAAAAATATTTTAAATACCAAATGCCTGTTTTCAATTTTTAAATAATATACATAAACTACTTTACAGTAGATATTTACAGTTTTATACTGCATGCCTTTAATATTTATGCTACTAAATCTTGCATCTTTTAATTTCCATTTTTTTTAGAATTTAACAGTATTTCGTAATAACATTTCGATTAACCTTACTTTTAACTTAAAAACGCGGCAAAACATTTTTTAGTTCTGAAAATTAATAGTCAAATGGAGAACAGTACTTGTTTTGAAGTGACCTTGATTCAGGCGGAATATTATTTCCTGGTGTAGAGTGGCGGAGGCGGAAGAGAAGCATGTAACTGTAGCGATGGTCTGGTCACATGTTTCTGTCGTCAGTCAATGCAGGCAAGCGAATCGTTTGAGTAACAAATGTATTTTGCTGTTCTTTACAGGATTTTGTTTTTTTATGAATATGTCAGTTTGAATATTTGTATAATAATTTATTAGTTAATACTTTATCTTTAGAGTGATGGTAGTGTCAAGACCAATTCAGACCAGACTAAAATTAGAATACCCAAATTTTGGGTACCATAAAAAATTAAGTGATATAGATTTTCAACTTATTATGACAGTATGGAATATTAACTTTATATTCGACATGAATTGAAACTAGACAAAACATCAAAGGAACGAACGGTGAGTGAAATACTTGATATACTTATTAAGAAAGTTGAATCTATTTTGTCGTCAGCATCTATTCCTGTAGTATCTCGCACTCGCATGTTAGAAATGGGAAAAACCTATCACGATAAATACAGCAGTATTTTAAGATCAAAAGGTAGAAAAGGTACAGAAAAATATGATTTGATTGCAGTAAAATTTTTAAATGAAAGCAAACGTCTTTTTTATGTAGCAACGTGTAAGTGCAAAGAATTTTCTGTCTGTAAGTGCGAAAAAAGAAAAAAAGTACCTATACATGATACATTTTTTTTTTTTTTACTTGACCAAATAACAGTGATAAAAATGTGTATAAGTGGAGTCTATAAAGTTATTTCCTAGATTTTAACACAAAGAGAAGAAAGGAAGCAACAGGTAATACAGTAACAATTAAAGTATAACTACATTCAGAAATCAGTAATTAAGGCTACTAGAAAAGCTGAAAAGGATGCCATTCAATCAGATCCTGAGCATACATTTAAAGGAACCTTAATATACAATCCCAAATTTCCTCTACTTCTTTTTTGGATTCAAGTACAAGCGAGCAAATGCGAGTAGCACTTCCAACAGTAGCAAGTGCTTGTGACCGAACTGGGGTTTCAGACAGAGTTGCTGCGACTATCGCAAGTGCTGTTCTTAAAGATGTTGGAATGATTACAGAGGAGAACAACAGTAAGGTAATTGATAGGATGTAAATTCGATGAGAGAGAGCCAAGAATCGAACAAAAGAGATAGTAAGAAGCCTTAACCAAGCTGGAGATAATATAGATTTGTTTTTCGATGGAAGAAAAGATAAAACACTTGTGCAAGATAAAAAAGTAAAGAAATTTTACAAAAAGACTGTAATCGAAGAACATATTCCTTTAGTAAAAGAGCCCAATTCTAGGACATGTAACCCAAGCTTTTGAAACAGGTGAAGCTATAAAAAAATAGCATGACAGCCTACTTTAATGGTAACAATCATTGGAACATATCAACTGTAACTACTATTGGGTGGGATGGGACAGCCACAAACACTGGAGTTAATAACGGTGTGATTGCTTTAGCAGAAAAAGATCTAAATAAGCCATTGTAGTGGCTGATTTGTTTGTTATAACTTAAAGGAATTGCCTTTGCGCCACCTGTTTCGTGAATTAGATGGAAAAAACAAATGGTCCTAAGGAATTTGGCGGGGTTTTTGGCAAACAACTTGAAAATTGTAACGAACTTCCAGTGGTTAAGTTCTTGCCACTAAAATTTTTAAAATTTCAAAAATTACAATTGTTGTCATTTTGAAACAATATGGTGGATGAAACTGGCCAACGAACTTGGTCGAGACATTAGTATGTACTATGCATATGAAAAATTGCATCCAAATCGGTTCAAAAATTCGAGAGTTACAGCAAATGGCAAATTTCAGATATAAATATATGTATAGTATATATATAATTTTATTAATATTATTAATATTTATTGTTAATTTATTAAAATTAATACATTGAATATGGTTAAATATAATAAATGATTGTTTTTTTGTATTTTATTATTCTTTTCAATTAAGTGAAAAATTATGTTTGTCAAAATACTTTTGAGCGCTACTGTATTATTTAAAAAACTGTGTTTGAACAACTATTTCTAAGCAAAAAAGTAATTACAGCAGTTAAATTCAAACTGATATTATATCTTGATTTTTTTTAAAAAGCTCATTTATTTCACTTTTTCAGAAAATTTTTGCATGAATTTACATCAATTAAACTTAATATTATTGTTGTTATAGTAAAGAAACATCTATAGATTGCTGTTAAAAACAATATTTGATTTTTAAAATGTAAAAATAAAACAGTGAAAACATTATAATTTTATGTTAAATTTGGACTTTTTGTGAAAAAATTCTTATTTTTAAGGCTCTTGCGGCACCTCAAGATATGAATTAAGAACAAAAAAACTTCGTAGTTTTATTTTTAACACACAAAAACAACTTTTAATTGCTATTAGAAAATTTTTTGCAGAAAAAAATATTTTGCCCTATACTTTCGTTCCACCCTACTGCGCATGTTATCGTTTTCATTTTCTATGTTTATTTTCACTCTGATGAAAGGAATCTTAGTCTTTCAAACGGTCGTATGTGGTTTAATATCATGGTGGTGTCATTTGTGTGTGTTTTAGCGTTGTAAATATTTCATGTATGTTTAAAAGTATGAGCTAGTTGTTAGATATTTTATAATTAAAAAATTCAGCAAAATACACTAATTATACAGAGTAAATGTGCAAATTTAGTGTGTCAATTTGATTGTTTAAAAATACTTAGAAAAATCTCGTTTTCGATGATGAAAATTAAGTGCCTAAAGATACAACTAATGAATTTTTTTCGATTTATATTTTCCATATATCTTAACTATTTGATAAATTACTAGCGTGATTACTACCGTCCTCAGTATTCACGTTTTACAAAAGTTTCACTTTCTTTTTACCTCCTGATTTAAAAGAAACAGCACTTTAAAAAAAAGCGCTGTATTACGTGTAAAGTATATTCGAGTCGCCTATACAAAAGAGTAAATAGTTTTGCATATAGATTGATTTGGTACAGGTAAAATTAAATGTGTAGTATCACTACTTCTTGCTCTATTTTTACATTATAAAATACATTTTTATATTAGCATAATTAATAATATAGTTAATTAATAATAATAATTATATAATATAGTAGCATAATTCATTTTTGATATTTTTAAAAATTGAAATAATTCAGTTACGCCTGTGTATGAACAATAACTGCTAGAAGTGAGTTTTCATTTGGGGTATGCGTTTTTAAACATGGCTTATTTCTGCATATCATTTGCTGTGTGTAAATTATATAGATAATTTGCAGGTCTGCTCAGAAATATATCCAGTACAAATCCGCTTATTGACGAAAATTGTTGAAGGTGAATTTTCACCGATGCTAAACGTTTCCTAACTAAACTAAATTTTAGTGTACTATGTAGTACATATATATATATGAGATATTACGAGCTGCACAAAATAATTTGGATGCAGTTCTGACCATTGATAACTTCTATAACTGGGTTTCAAATGTATTATGAGTGTTCCAAAATGTTTTTCTAAGAGGTCATCTTTATCCTTATTAACCCATTAGTGTCTGAATTTTTGGGACACTAGGCACGGAAGGGTAAGGGTTTCTCCGGTACTGTCTAAGCATTACATCTATGTTTTATGTCATGTATTTTGTTACAAAAAGATTACATATCATTCGGGTTCTTATTTGACTATAACAATTTCATTATTATTAATATAAGAGGGAGGGGGGGGGGGGGGGGAGCTGGGCTCGGCTCAATAACAAGACCCTCTTCCTCAACACCCATATCTACTAGCATAGTAAAAATTTATATAGTAAAAATTTATAATAATCAATAATTACTAATAGAGTATATATACTCGCATATACGCCGACACCCTAATTTTTTAATGTAAATTGTGCAAAAAATCGAAAACTCGCGTATAAGTCGACCTCCTAACTTTTTATTTCAATTTTCTCCAAAATCAAACCAAATATTTCACTTACTAATGCGAAAAATTAATAAGTAATCAAAAACAAATCATTGAAATTTTTTTAATAATAAATTATTATTATTTGTATACTTTATATATTATTTCATTAATTATACACATAAAAATCAGACTTTTGCAGTATTCGAAGGTTTTTTTTTTTTTTTTTTGGCTTTTGTAATTGACTTGCGTATAAGTCTACCCCCCAATTTACTTACAGAAAGTTGTCAGAAACTCTCTTTTACACACGAGTATATATGATACAGATGAACTTCTATTATCCGACCCTCGTTTAACCGAAACTCTCCGTAAACCAATGTTGATATGCAGAATTTTTTTGCAACTTTATTTTTTAGTTTTTACTTTCACATTCCTTGTACATGTAAGCGTTCCTTTCCAAACCACATGTTGAGATAAGTATTTTGGTTCCTCTTTCTTTGAATTACATTGATACTAGCTTGAGATCTCATAAGATCCGATCCCAGTATAATTGTACTCTTGCACCCCACCCCACCCCCCCCACCCCGCACCCCTGTGTACGCGTCCCTGTTCTAAACAAATAAAATTATTTTCATGTATAATTTAAATTTAGATATTTATTAAGCAGTTTAAATAGTCCTAATAGCGGTTGGATAACGATATTACATATTAAACTAGAGGATTATTGATAAGTTCTCGATTATCCGATGTAGGTTCGGTCACAATTACGTCGATGTTCTGCTATATTAGTAACTCCAGGATGCCAAATACTAAACTAGTATAAAGCATAACGATATGATATACATTTTTACTAAGCCAATTGCTAAGTGTGGGGAGGGGTGGGTGTCTTGTTCTTGAGCCGATCCCATCTCCCCCCCCCACCCCTCCTATAGTAATATCAAGAATAGCAAAATAATAATCTGAATAATAATTTTATAGCCAATTAATAATCCGAATTATATGTAATCTTTTTGTAACAAAATAAATGGCATAAAACATACATTTAATCCACAGACAGTAACGGAGAAAACCCCTACACTTTCGTGCCTAGCGTTCCAAAATTGAGACGGTATATAAAGGTACAAATTCAAACAAAAAAACAGAAATCTGAAAAAATGCAGAAATACGTATTCTAAAATAATGTTTCGTCTTATACGCAATACCACTATATACCGTAATATCTTACTTTTTCTTACCCGCCATTTTATTTCAAGAAAATCCAACTTTGTGCTACAACAAACATTTATTTCAACTTTTTATTCTTAAAAACGCACTGCCATTTATGAATAAATATTGAAAATAAATACTAAGGATATATTTCACAAAGTCTAATATTTTACAATTATCAGTTATATATTTTACAAAATCATAATCCCATTTGTAATGGGATTTTTTTTAAGAAAGAGTTCCAAAATTAGGACGCCAGGCACAAGTGTTTTAAACTATGAAGCTTTTCCCAGTATTCTGAATATGTTAGAAAGTTTTTCATAATCATTCAGTACTTCATAATTATTTTATCCTCATAAAAAAGCATTATTAATAAAAAATAATTTTCAAAAAATTATATTTTATATGTATGACCCTGTGAAACATTATTTTGAGTTTTTATGACCCCAGAATAAGATTAACTGAAAATATAAATGAAAATCAATATAGAATTAACTAGTCTGATGTGGCAGTACCCAAATATTCTTCTGTCTCATATATGTTAATACTTTCTGAAAAATGAAGCGTATTAGCGCCACCGGTTAGGCGATTTACACCAAAATCTCATCAGCAACAACTTATCTCAAGTTCAAACTTAATCTGAAATTTAATAAAAATCTGTGCATTAGTTTTTGAGAGAGAACTTTTGCGGAAATCGTAATCTAATCTGCATAGCAGCGCCACCTGCTGTGCGATTTACTCCGAATTCTAATCAGGTTCCAATTTATATCAGAGAATAACTGAATCTGAAGTTTGATGAAAATTCATGCATTTGTTCTTGAGATACAGTTATTGCAAAAATGGTGATAAATGCTGCCTAGTAGTGCACCTTTTAGACAATTTACACTAAACACTAAACAGCACTAATTTATATCAGTCCTAGCTATCAGATCCTGCATTATCCTGCATTTTTGAAATTGGAAAATCTTGGTTTACAATGAAAGCCAATGGACGCAGTTGGAGGTTTTTCGTGATTTCCCAGAATTTGATTTTCTGGATAAGGTGAGTTTTGAAACTCACGTCCTGATATGTATAATGCAACAGTCTAGATGTGATATCAAACTAAGTTATAATCTCAAACAATTTCATTACATATAGTTATTTGATAACATAACTATATGTAATGAAATTAATTTCGTATTTGGAACAAAACTGGTGCTACAATTTATTAAGCGAAAATGAAAATGTTTTAAAAGTTTTTCACGAAATCTATGTTTCTTCTTTTTAATAATACACTTTCTGCATGCGTTACACACATTGGGTACTGCCAGTTTATTGTTCTGTTGAAGTCAGTGAGTTCTTAAGTTGAATGAAAAATGACATTAACAGTCTCTGATTAATTCATCTAATCAATTATAGAATAAGAAGTGTCATTAATCAATTTGATGTAAGAAAGTACTCTAAAAGTTATAGACTTCTTGAAATACTGAGTTGCTGTATCTATCAATCTTCACTTAAAATCTTACTTGATATGCCGTCTTTATACGTACGATCTGTATAAATAATGAATGAAAAGAATGCATAATTAATTGCATGATATTCTTCGGAATTCATAGTTTCTCAATTCAGACACATTGAAAATAGATTACTGTTTTTTTATGTGCCGAGGATATCTGGAATGAATGTTTTCTATATAAATTTTGATTTTCATTTAAAATAAACTTCAACATCATATATATTACGCTTCAGGAATTTAATATTATGGAATACATTTAGCTCAGTGCCTAATTTTTGCCAGACGGACATTTAAAGTCGCTTGTTTATCGCACATTTTACCAATGGTTTTATAGTTGCTGCGGGTTTCTTTTTTTTTTCTTTTTTTTTTCTTTTATATTATTACTGTTACTGTCAGGTGAGCTTAAACAAGTGTGAGATAAAAAAATATTCTGGAAGAAACACCGAATGTTTACCAAGCAAATATGCAACTGTAAAAGATTAATTTAATCCTTTGAATATTCGGAAACTTGTTGACGCTTGTGACATTTTAGGATATAATTTACAATGCATATTATTAGGATTAACAAAAATATATTATTGATTATGAAAATTAAAACATAAGTTCACGTGAAATAAAATTGGATTCGTTTTCTACCTTTGTAACTATTACTAATCTGATTCTCGCCAAGTATATCAAATAATGTGCATATTTCTAAAATCTATGTATAAACATATTGGATGCGAGGCTGTGGAATGATAAGCGGTTTAGAAGAGTACGGAGAGCGATCATCTAATCCCAAACCATAATTTTGTGTTTAGCTATAGTTTTAAACTATGTAATGACAATATAAGTTTTTGGTAAAAAAATATTTGCATTTTTGTAAAATTATTAATGTTTTAGGTTAGAGAAAAGTGATTTGGGCCTTCTCATTGTAATATTTATGGTTTTTGAAAACAGAATCATAATAAAGACTACAAATGCAATTTATTTATATATTTATTCCATTAAGTTAATTTTGAGCTGTCTGCCACCACAATTCTTACTTGGATTTATTTTCAGTAGATGTCATTACTGGCCTTTAATATATATTTAATGCTAAAGTATGCGAGAGTGCGCAAGGACTCTTTGCAACATATTGTTATATATTTTACTTGCCACTTATAGCTATAAAATGGATTTTAAATCTTTACAATTTCGTAATTATAGTTTTATACTTAACATATATGCCAGTAGATCCATAAGATACTAGAAGGAAAGAGAATTCCCTTCAATAGAAAATGATTGTTCTAAAAATGCAGAAAATCTATGTAACGGAAATACGGGCGATCAATTAGAAATAAACCCAGTTTCAGTTTTGCAAGTCATAGCTTCGACTTCAACAACTTCCTCTTACGATACGCCATTTCAAAACGCCCCTACTACCTCAAACATGCAAAACCATAGATGATAGGAACAAGGCACGCAAGCAGAAAACTTCGGAGAACTTCATTATCAGGAAAGTCATGACTTATTTTAAGGTTATAGTCTTTAAATGTCAATTTTCTATCACTATGATTCAGACCCTAACAAACCCTCTTTCTCGTTAGGATTGCATTTCCGACCCTGCATTGCCATGTGATTCCGAGTCGCCTCTGTGCCCCCTACACCTCATGCAAGTTTGTCGGTCTGGTAGTGAAACACCCCGTACAAGTTTTATCTACCATTTTTTTTTTTTTTTTTTTTTTTTTTTTTTTGTTCCTTCTATAATAAACTCAAAGAACAAGGTCACTGAAATTTCGTGATCTTTTAATACTAATGGACTCTCATAGAATAAATAGTAGAACTTCATCAGAAAAGTGTAAAATTCTAGGAAACCTTACATTTAAATAATATTTTTGGAATAAAATAATTGATGAATTTATTTCATAGCTTCTTATTTAACTGGGATTTTGTCATTCCAGAGTTTTGTATTAATGCTATTTTTCAGTACCTTCTTCTGTTCTCTGAATTTTATTTCAAAACAGATTAAATAATTTTCTTCCGCATACTACTTAACTGTTTCGTTTTTCATTCTCATTGTTCTTTCCCACTAATTTAAATTACTCGCTATTAACTCCGCTTTCTAAATAGATGTAAGGACAGATTTAGTTTTCCGCTTAACTAAATATTTTAAATTTCTTATCATGCGCTCATTTATATTAATTATAACACACGAATATTTTAGATGATAAAAACTTAACTTGCTCATATTGTGTCATTCTACACGTATTACCTATTACTATATTTTTTTCTTTCTTGTATAATAAATTCTAAGAACACGCTAATTGATAATTCATGATTTTTTAATATTAATGGACTTTAATAGAATAAATAGTAGAACTTCATCAGAAAAATATAAAATTCTAGGAAACCTTATATTTAAATATAATTTTTGAATAAACATAATTAAAATTTTTATTTCATAGATTCTTATTTATCTGGGCTTGTGCCATTCCAGACTTTTTTTATGTTTTACTGTCGCTCAGTACTTTCTTCTGTTTGATGAAGTTTATTTCAAAATAGATTAACTTTCTTCGAAAGACTCGTTACTGTTTCGTCTTTCATTCTCATTGTTCTTTCCCACTTATTTTAATTATTCGCTATTAGCTCCATTTTATATATAGATATAAGGCAAGATTTAGTTTTCCGCTTAATCAAATATTTTAAGTTTCCTATCATACACTCATTTATATTAATTACAACAAGCGAATATTTTAGATGATAAAAACTTAACTTTCTAATCTTGTGTCATTCTACATGTTTTACCTATCACTTTCACCTATCACTATCTTTTTTTTTTCATTCTTCTACAATAAATTCAAAGAACACGGTCACCGAAAATTCATGATTTTTTAACACAAAGGGACAAATTTTTAATAGAATAAATAGTAGAACTCCATCAGTGAAATGTAAAATTTTAGGAAACCTTACACAGGGTGTTTTATAAAAGATGGGCAAAACTTTAAGAGGTGATATAACACATCTAAACAAACAACTTTCATCAATGAATGCATGGCCGGAAATAAATCGCAAATTCACTAGCACATTTGGAAACTTGTTCCATGCAAACGTTAAAGCTCCATTTCTGTTGGGAGTTATCGGGAGAAGAACCATAGTAATAGAATACAAATGTGATATGGGGAAAAAGAAGAAGGCATGCCTCGACTTTGCTTAAAATCAGTTGCTTAAAATTTTGCCTCGATTAATACATAAAAATCACTGATCCGAGTTTGCAACTGTCAATCGCGGTAGGAACGTATCAGAAAATGTTGTCGCTCCCTAATAGGAAAAAAAAATATATGCATTTTATCTACAGAAATACAAATGGAAGTAGCTCAGAGGCCCAACAATTATACGAAGAGCTTTTTCCCAAACGGCGGTTGTCGCTTAATCTTTCTTTATACATTTTGCCTCGTATAATTACATCACCTTTGACGCCCCTCTATCACATTTTAATTGTATTTCCTACCATGCATTCTTCGATAAAAGTTATTTGTTTAATATGTACTATCACCTCTTAAAGGTATGTCCATATTTTATGAAACACCCTATATTTAAATGTGTATTATTGGAGTAAAAATAATTGAAGAATTTCTCTCATAGCTTCTTATTTAACTGGGCTTTTGTCACTTCAGAGTTTTTTATTTATTACTATCGTTCAGTACTTTCATCTGTTCGAAGAATTTTATTTCTAAATAGATTAAATAACTTTCTTCCAAAGACACGTTAATTGTCTCATGTTTCATTCCCATTGTTCTTTTTCACTCATTTCATTTAGACATTATTAACTCCGCTTTCTAGATAGATGGCAGATAAGATTTATTTTCTGCTTAATGAAATGATTTTAATGTATCATTTCATATGATACTTTCATACTATACCTTCATTAACGACAGTTTTATTACCAGAATTTTCCATGCATTTTGTGCTGTAGAAAATTTATAGAAAACTTTTAAAATAATCAAACGTTTATTTATGATATTTGTAGTTGTATTAATTGTATATTTTTAAATAAATAAAAATAATGAAATTAATTTGAATTATAATTTATTTTATTTTTCGGAACCAAGTGTTTTAAATACATATTTTAAAATTACAATATTAAAGAAAAAAAGTTTTTTTTAAGTTTGCCTTATGATATCTTCCTTAATTAAACTTTTTCCTATAGTTTTTATTATTAATTACTTTTTCAGTTGTTTTAATTTTCGGAATTTTTCGTAAGCAATATTAACTTTAAGATTCATTAAAATCCTCGTCTTTAGTTTTCAATCTTTTTTTTTTTTTTTACACATATTTAATCTTTTTATTCGACATGCATAAGAAAGAGATCTATTTGCTGCTTAATCCGATAATTTCAATTTATATTACTATGCTATGTGCATATATTAAATTGTTTTCACATGAGTATATAATGTAAGCTTTATGTGTTCGATTCATATTAAAATCTTCATTTTGCATAACACTAAATGTATTTTTTAATTATAAAAACATATGTATTTGTCAAATAGAAACTTACCTATAAGCGAAAGTTTTCTCTCTGGAATAATTTCCATGTATTGATATAGAAACTTACCTTATACACATATTATGCGTTTTGTTTGTAACATACAACGAGTACCTTCTTCTATATAACCACGTTATTTTTTCAATCGAAATTAATGACTTTCATTTTTTAAATGTATTAATTAACCGTATTTTTTTTAATGTCATTCAGCTATCGTAGATGTATTTCCGATGACATAAGTAGTGTATGCGGTACGTTTCAAGAATTTGTTTTAAATTATTTGTTTTGAGAAATACAATCTGACAGGAAATTATGAGACCACTTTAGTATTGCCATTAATAATCTAAAATTGAGGTGTTCACAACAATAGTAGACCAAATCCACTTAAAAAAATGGGATAGTCCATTTAAAATTATTTTTATTCAAACCCGAAGTAAACCACGCCTGTAAACAGATGCCATATATGATAAAGTATGTGAAAAGAGACTTAGGTCACTGTGGGGGCGGATAAAACAGATTTTGTGCACCTTTTAACTGAACTATATAAATGATGGTCTACTTTGGTTCTGAAACTCCCAGTTAAACCTTTGAAATATGATTTTACAACATTATTATTAGGATTAGGTTTCAATAAGTAGTATAATATAATAAATAACCTTTAAAATAATAATCTTGAAATAATGAAACCTGTTTTAATTTTTATACATAACAGGAACATAATGCAAACCTCTGTAGTAAACTACAGATGACTAAAAATAAACTACATCCGTAAACTACAGATGATCGTCATGTAGCGATCCCCCCTCCTTACCTTATTCAAATTCTCAGTAACAATATTGATAAGATCAAGTATCATCAAAAAGCGGCAGTTAATGGAATTCTGGTTACCCTGGCAAATTATGAAAGATTTGTTTACATTTGTGAAACTAAACGAAGATTTGCAGAAAGGTTAAAATAGCACCAAAGAGATATTACGCAATTGAAATGGAGTGCAGCTTTCGCAACCTTTATTTGATTTTATTACTCAAATAAAGGTTGCAAAGTTGGTGTTGACGAGGCTAGGATTATGATCCCATGTAAAATTACATATGTTAGTATAACATATGTATAGTCCCATACAGTTGTTAATATTGGGCAGTACGCCTGTAACGATAATTTATCATTTAACATTCATACAAGCTGGCATAATTTTTTATAAACCAGCAACAATGCAGGTTTCTTCTATTATCCAACCCCTCCTTTTTCTTACTCTGCCGGTCAGTTTCATTAGGTAAGCATGGGAAATAGGTGACGTTTGCTTACTTTCCTTTAATTCTTCTGTACGTTTAGATGTTTATGTCTATTTTGAACTTTTAGACACGTGTGAAACATCATTTTATCGTCATTACGATCGCAGAAGGGAATATTTTAAATGCGTTTGTGAAAACTCTGTTTTGTTGTGTGTACCATTTAGCACGTTGTATTTGATTTGAATAAAAAATTTTAAGTATAATTTATGGTGCAATTGTCCAACATATAATTATTAGTTTCTATATCTTTATTCTTTTTACACAAGACATTTTTAATCTTTTCTTTTTTATAGAGTAAATTTTCGATTTTGCGTAATCAACTCTCTTTATCAGATTACGCCCTGGTCCGTGTTTGATATTATTCGAGAGACTTCGGGTGGTCGGAGAGCTTCTATTATTTTAAACTATTATTTCTAGTAGAGTATATTTACAGCGATCAGCAATTTCACTGCTGTATTATTAAAATAAGGAAACTTTAGAAATTTCTTTATTATTTGAGAATATAGTGTTTTTACTTTTATTCAAACCCTACTTTTAAAAGTATACTATGGTCTGATTTACCTTCTTATCTTCATTTTTGTTCTGTAAAGATTCTTAATTTTTATTTTTTTTCAATGCATTCAAGCAGTTACAGTATACATATGTGCTCTGCAAAAACAAAGGAAATATTTTATTATAATATTACAAGCATATACAAAAAAAAAATACTAAAAATAACTTTCCTTGTATACTCTTGTATACTTCTTGTAACTCTGTGCTCTTTGAAAGATAATTTGCAGTACAATAGGCGATATTTAACCGTAAGAGAAAAATTATTGTTCGAATTATACGTCCTTAAAATTACGTTGTTTCTAACAATGACTGTTTATGTGCGTGCACATTTCTGAAAATCATGTGATTACATGTATTTAAATTATTTCATTATATCAAATAATTGAAAAAGTACATACATAATGATTTAGTCTGAAACCTAAAATTGATTTCAATACGTCAGGAATACATCTACATAAAATCATGCGGAATCACGAAATAGTAATATACGTTAGAAAATACACATTTCAAATGAAGTCATTTTATGCAGTCGATTATCTTCGTTCTTTTATCCAATTTAATAAAATTTTAAAATACGTCCCTAGAAACACCTGAAAACGCGAACTGAATAATAAAACTGAATGATCATCTTTTATTTTAATATCATATATTAAAGTCGAATCCTCCGAGAAATATGCATAATGGAATGTTAGAAAATAGCTTTGATAGAAAGCCTTACATTATACCTATTTCTTTACACTGAACAATGGAAATAATTTTTTTGAATTCGAATACTTTGGCAGTTATTGGACAATTTTTTATGCGTAGGTATTTTTTTAAAGAAAAGGAAAATAAGTAAGCATTTTATTTGTTTCCACATTTAATCTATATTATATTTTTTTTTTCTTGCTAAATTGGAATTTTTAACAGATAAGCATATAGAAAAATATAATTCCAAATTATATAAAGTAATGTATAAATAATTTTTATATATACATTTTTTTCATTTTCGTAAGAACAGCGTATTAGATTTATGAAAACTTTTGCCATTAGGATGTGATATATTTACACATTTTGAAATGTCTATATATCATTTTAATAAATTTAGATGTATGTTTCTTCATGTGTTAAAAAGTGTTTTTGTGAGCTGCAATTTCCGACCTAATGCACTGAAATCCATTTTACTTTTTTTTTTTTTTTTTCATATTACGCAGTCCTATAAAAGTTGTTACTGATTAAATTATAATCTACATTCCCAATAAATATTCTTGTTATTCTGTGTTTTTCACGATTTCTTAGACAGTGATAATGATAAAGGAATCTGAATAAATTTTAGAGTTGACTGATAAACAGAGATAGAGAACTATTGTATGCTATATTCTAACTACTGATAATTAGCGGCAGCATCTGCCGGAAATTTTTTATTTAATGTTTTAATATAAATACGTATGGAGGGTCTTTCTCGCTAACGAATAGTCAACACGTTGCGTTTTTTCGTTACGATTAAATTATTATACAAATCAGCACTGTGGTGCCGAATTTAGAACAAATAAACTAACTATTTTAAATGCTAAGTTGGGCAAAAAGTTCTGGGAAATTTGTGAAAGTCGTGTTGTTATTATTAACAACACGACTTTCAAGTATTAATTAACAACAAAAGCAACAAGGACTATTCTTCAAAGTAGAGACTATCATAGTGCACGACTTACTGCCATCATTCTGCCAGATTCCGGTTTTCTGGAAGTACCATGGTGGCTTCTTGGAATCCAAAAACTCTTGATATCCTTCTTCAACTTCATTAAAAGATACAAATTGACGGCCCTTGAAAAAGTGTTACATTGATCGAAAGAGGCCATAATCGGATGGAGCCACGTCTGGAATATAGGCGGGTATGGGAGAATTTCGACGCTGTCTAACTGTGCAAACTTGTCCTTGGTCGTCTGAGCCACGTGCCGTTTGGCATTGTCCTGCTGAAACAAAACGCGCTTTCGACGGACCAATCTTGCATACTTCTGCACCAATTTATCGTAGACGCGATCCATCTGCTGGCAATAGAGTTTGGCATTGATCGCACGACCATCATATACGATAAAAATTCTGATAACTATTAGATTAAAAATTTCCCAGAACTTTTTGCTCAACCTAATAATTAAAAATGATATAGTTTGAGTTAGAGTTAAATAAAACTTTTTTCCAAATACCAATAGATCACAGTCGACATTTCAGTTGTTTTTTCAAAGGATTATAACTCAATAATCTATGCGTGCATTCCCGACAAAATATTTTCTCTTGCAAGAACCTTTCTTCCGCAAATTTGCGGACATCGGCTAGGTTCCCGAAATAGATCAAACATGCGGACGGTTTCTCTCCCGTAGATCAATCGTAACTGAGGGTGTCACGTGATCAGTGTTTGCGGAAGCTACGAAGCCCTCGTAAAAAAAAAAAAGATCATGGACTTTGCAGAATGGCGTGCAGAGACATTTGTCGCTTGCAATTGACAATTTTTCTTTTATTTATGCTAAGAAGAAATGCTGTAGAAGAAAGCTCATTCAATATTTAATAATCAGAAACGCAGCGTAAAATTTTAAAATACAATATTAACGAAAAACGTTATAGCGAATTTTAAAATACTACAATTAAGAAAAAAAGAGAAATCAATAATATTTAAAAGATTATTCGTATAATTATTCTGGTGACAGTTTATTTTAATCTTCTGACTGGAAACATTTTAAATTTCCATTTAAAAAATGCTACTTTTCTATTTCTTTTTAGCTTTCAACATTACTTAAAAAAAGACAATAGAAACAAATAATGAATGGGTGTGTAACGAATTTGGAATTGCCCCACTAAAAAGTCATATTGCCCCACGTTGATAACCACTGGTCTATAGCAAAAGCTTACTGCATTATGTGTATAACGCTTTTTGTTAAAGAGTTTGAGAAATGTTTTCCAACTTTTTCCCTATAAACATTTTATTTAAATCTCTGAACTTTTCAAGATTGCTAAATATATTGAAAATGGCACTAATTAAGAGACATAGATAAATATGTTATGATGAAATTTGATATTTTAAAACGCATAGTACAAAAGAACATTTTTTTTTCTGCCGGTCTCCTCCTTTTGTGTTTAATCAATATAAAAAATATGAAACGAAATTGTGTAACATAAATAAAAATAACATTTTGTATAATTTTCAGTTATATAAAATATATACACAATTAGAACGGCTAATAAGTATTTTTTTAAAGTGACAAAAATGTTAAATAGATTTGAGTTTGGTGGGGTGGCGGCTCTTGTGAAAGAATACAATTGCAAAGAAGTAGATGTTCTTTCGATTTGAGCCTACAATCATTATTCTTGTTAGAAAATCTAATTTAAAAAGTATGAATGATAATAATAATTAATTAGCATAAAAGAATTTTTATGATACAGCTAATTATAAAAATAGAGTCTAGTATAAATCAGCTCAATGAAAAGAACAAGCAACTATAATAAATTGAACATTGAGCTTTTTCAAAACTTTGCAAAAGGAGCCCCTACTACAGTCATAAATGTAAAATTGAAAAATAGAGAGAACAGGGATAACAATAACAAACTTTGCTGCTATTATTTCCCATTCTCTGTATCAGTCTTTTGACGCTGAAGAAGGAGGTCCTATTATGAAGCTTTAAAATAAGTGTAAGAAAAATTTGCTCTAAATATTTCAGCTGTTCTTTGCGTTGATTTTTAAAGATCACGTATTTATCTGACAAAAATTGCAAAATTGTAAAATTGCATATGTATCTCATCAGTTTTTAAGTGCTCTCTCTGGTTTTTAAACATTTAACTCCCCCCCCCCCCCTCCTCAGTTAGCCAGTATACATATATATATTTAAATGAAATCGCATGTCTAAAAATCAAAAGAAAAAAAAATCAAAACTTAATCATAGGAACTTTTAAATTCAAATATATATAAAACTGGCTATAATATAGTATATTTATATATACACTAACATATACTTTAAAACTGCAGCTATTATGGCGCCTTTATGTGGTACCTCAATTTTTAATTCGTATAATATTTTTTTAAATATTTTATTTAGCAAAGTATATGCTTATCTAGCGAGAACGATAGTTTTGCATCCTCCACCCAGCACCATTTTCATCCATTTTACAGCCCTGCGTCTGATTGCTTTTTTGGAAGTCCCAATGTATAAATATATTTTTACTGTAATGTATCAATCTCTTCTTTATTTTTCTTAAATGTTTTTAATTGTGAGAAAAAAAAACCATCATAGAAAAACTGAGGCTTTAAAAATAAAGTAAAGTGTTAACATATTACATAATTTTAAGTTAATAAATTTTAAGTTATAGGAAAATAGGCGATACATTCATGGAAATAAGCTAGAGCAATGTAAATATTATTATGTAATATGTTGTTATTAAAATCCTCAGATTTTAAATATTTTTAAATTTAACATTAAAAAAAAATATATTCTCAACTTGTCAGCTATTACTCAAAACATTATATTCTGTCCCTTAAAAAGTTGTTGATGCACTCTCATTGATTAATACATGTTAATATTTGATTAAAAATCGGTTATCTTATCTTTAAATTGTACGTGACGTCAGCAGTAGCGGAAGGTGAAAGATGTTTGTCAGGAGTTGTGACATAGAGTTCTTTACCACCTTCTCTCGTAACCCCTCCCCTTTTGCAGAATAGCTTTCACATCTTTGCGGGCGTTTGACGTGAATAGGCGCGCTAGTTATGCACGTAACGGAATTATAATACAATAATGTTATTACAAATTGACTAATATAAAATAATTTGTAATTTTTACAACATTGGTAAAAATAAGAAATACAAAACTGTGCTATTTAAATATGAATATACGTAAAAATATTTTAGCGACAAATTAGTAGTAGTATAATGCATACGGATAATATAGTATAGGAAATAAGTTCAAATAAATCTTTATAATAATATATTAGTGTGGAGGTAAATCATAGAAGACAGTAAGTTCAATTGACGTGTAATAAATTAATTCATAATAAAACTATCTGAATTTTCACGAAACAAACATCTATAAAAAAAAAAAAAAAAAAAAAAAAAAAAAGTTAATAAATATTGCACTTTCAAGCGAAAATGAAAATGTGTTTGTCACTTGAGTTTGGTTGCTCAAAACATCGGATAAAGTAAAATAGAGTGGGAATATATAAATGGAAAGCATATAAATAAAAACAAATGTAATGTCTCACAGCTTATTTCATTCATAAAAATAAACAAAAAAATTACACGATGCTGTGTTTTTTAGTATTTTCTCAAATTTGTATGTTTGGAATGTAGATTCGTGTAGTCTTGCTGGCTAAAGAATAAAAAAAAGACTACAAAGACAATGAAACGTACTTTACAGTTAATCCACAGTGTTACGTTTAAAATCTATAATATTGATTGAATTGTTATTACAAAAAGTCTTTTAAGGGTAATATGATAATTTACAATTATACTTTAAAAACCTTGATATTTTAGATCAGTTTAAAATGTTCAAATCCATGATCTTTGAGTGTTTGATATACTTTTGGAGATCCTTTTAAAATAAATGGAATTTTTCAAAATTAGACCAACAGTACATTGCGAGACTACAATTGAATTAAAATTATTTGCAGCTTCCTTTACAATACATTACGATGCTAAACTTTTGACGGTGTCTACGACGACGATCATTACCTGAAAAACTTTCTTCCATCATTATTCAGGCATTGGATAAATGTTTTAAACTGATCCACAGTTCAATAACTTGTTATGTGCCTAATTTCACAATGCCTCTATTTTCTAATTTGTTTAATATAAATTGGTGTGTCATTGGTTTTTGATTTTAATAATGTTTTCAAGAGAGGGTAAACGTGACCGTGTGTATCGCTGACGTCATTTTGTGTGTGACACCAGCAGATGATTAAAGTTGAGATTTATTAACTTTTATTGCAAATTTTTAACATTCTAAGTGTCGCACATTTCTCAATTTTACGTCGTTTAATAGGAAAAAAGTACTATCAAGTGCAATTTATTTAAAAACTACGTCGCAACTTGTTCAAAAACTCTTCCTCAATCTTCACAATTTTTATTGCTTTTAAAATAATCTTCAAGCAGAATTTCTTCTCAAATCTATCTCCATGGCATGTAGACAATTACGAAAATAAATACGTTGGCATTGCGTTTGCACTACGCTACAGTATAACACATTTGCACTTAAATTAATATAAATAGCTCATTTGTTTCCAACTTATACTCCATAATGAAAATGGAACATACATTAACCAATAAATAAAACAATAAATGTATGTAGAACACAAATTAAAGACTTATAATTCAATTTCGTGATTAAACCACACAACTGAACAGAATTAAAAAGAGTGAGTTTAAATTATGAACCAATTTCTTCGGCTCTTAACTCCTGACGTGAGGTCAATATGAAAATATCACTTTTAATACATTTTAAAACCTAATTTGAACACAGTTTTGTAATATTTAGTATAAAATGATTTTTCTTTATGTTAGTGGACATTCTAAAGAAAATTACCAGATGTATAAATTCTATTAGAGTTATCAATAAAAACAAAAAATAAAACAGTAGACCCATGCGAGCCTTTCTCGCAGCAGTCTTTGAAAATATTTGCCGACTCATTTTTTGATTAATATTTTATTAAAGGCAATTTTTTTTAATCAAACAGCGTGTTTTAACGATGTATACGTAAGTATACTAATTCAAATGCCGCTTGGAGTGGTATTCAGTCCCAAAACATGGCCAAAATTGATTCTTTCAAAAATTGGTTGACTATCCTGTATTACTATTCCTCAAGAAATTAAGTAATTACTGCATGCAAATGCGAAACGCACAAGAGCCGGACGCGAACAGCCGGAAGATGCCGTAAGCCTACAGTGGTCGGGTAATTCTTTCGATGTTCACTGATTTTAGTGTTTTACAATCTCTTGCAGTTTTGTGTCTAAACAATGTAGTTGTCGCTGTTGTGATGGATTATTGTGAACCATGTATGCACTTTATACACATTACACTTACCTAATGATTATCCAGCGGATTTTTGTCTATATTGTAGATAACTTAGATGTAACTTGGAGACATCTTAGAGACAACTTAGTGGCATAAATAAATATTTATAATATTTAGAAATGATTGTGTTATATTTCTAAACATATAGAAGCGATGAAAACTATTGTGTAGTATGCTGTACTTAGTATACAAGACAGTTACAATAAAATCAGCCGCCCAAAACTGCCCCCTATTTTTAACTAATTGATTTGTTAGTTCCTACAATTATTTTATATAAATTATTGCTATTTAGTTTTTTATTTATTTTATTAACAAGGCCTTCTGGATTGAGGTCTTTAATTCGAAGTGAGTTGTATGCCATCATGCAATGCTCAAATGAATCAAAATTAGATGGAAACCTTAACTTTGTCGAAGAATATTTATTAAGAAATTATTTTGAAAGTGATGTAAGTATAGATGAGATGAAGCAAAAGCTCTCCTTATTAAAAACCAGCTGAGACAAAAACGGTTAGCTGCTCATAACACAAGGTGAAGATTCGAAGAAAACAATGTTGAATGGTTAAACGGCACTATATTGCTTCCTATTGCAGGTACGCAAAACACGATAGAAGCAAACCCTATATTTTATTATTATTTTGCTCTTCGTTTTTTGCTCATATTTTGTCTACTAGGTAGAGAAATGAAACTTGGCGTTATAATTAGACGCATATTGAGTAACTACTTGTTATTGTTACAGGAGTCGATTCCGATCGTCTTCAAAAATATTTTGTAGATTCAAGTGCAAGAAGCAAGTGCCGCAAAACCAAAGACCTTCGATCTAAATACGTGAAAGTATTGACCTACGCTACTCAAATGAAATTGCGGGAGACAGGCAAAGTAGATTCTTCCAATATCGTAAATGATCTTACAAAAAGTCCCCGAAGAGAAAAAGTATATGTAAATTCCATGAAAAAAGAAGGTCCTGAATAACGAGTCAACCTCTCCAGTTTATTAGCTTTACATACTTTGCCCACGTATACAGAAGTAGGACTTACTAAAGCTCAATATGAGAGAATACGAGAAACGAATAAAAGCTTTTTTGTGTGCTATTCTGTTATTCAAACGTATTAAAAAAGAATGCCATCCAAAAATTCATAGGGTGACAGTGGTATGAGCCGAAGTAAAAGTGCAATCGTTGACGGATCATACGGTAACATGACTGATTTTACATCTAAAAGAAATTGCAGAACCTTTGAGTGATGACGATAAACGAGCTTTAATTTTAATGAGTATGTGGGATTGTGACTGGTCACAGTAGATGCAATATAAAATACGTTTGAAAATGAAGCCAATTCTGACTGCAATATTTTAAAAGTTCTGTGGTTCCTCTTTAATTAATTTACAGACTAGAAAAAATTATCTGGTAAATCCCAACACCATCATCTCCTAACTATTGCCGACCTATAAGAATACGATTTATCAAGGAAATAAATGACGTAACAATTGAATAAATAAAAGATACCAAATCACAGATCACAGCACTTTCTAGGACAGAAATTGATGTGTCCATAAAACATAGAATGTTATTCACTATAGTGGATTAAAAGTATGCAATGCCGCAACGCATACAAAAATCCACGATGAGGTGTCACATATGTGATTCTACTTCAAGAGAGTTTAATGACTTACCAAAGACGAGGGAGTGTAAGAAAGAAAATTGAAGTTTCAGTATTTCTTTGTAACATGCGGGTATACGATTTTCGAAGAGTATATTAGCTGTAACATATAGACTATGTGTAATACAAATGGAACGTTCACCCTTCTGTTGAGAAGAAACAAGCGGTAGAAAATAAAAATAAAAATAAATTCAGGATAATTTCAAATAACAACACGGTTTCTTAGTGGACTTGCCCAAAGCAAATTTTGTAAATACTAAAGATGTAAATACCTTCAGAAGAATTTTTGAGGAATACGAAATATCGGTGGCAATAACTGGAGAAGATAAAATTTTGATACATCGGCTAAAAGTGGTATTAGATGAATTGTGTTACGAATAAAAAATCAATACAGAAGAATTTCAAAAACGGCTGAACTTTATGTGACGCAATATGGTTTTTATCCCATGTATTCAACAATGCACAAGGTACCTCGTCATGGAGCAGACGTCATAAAAGAAGCTATTCTGCCAATAGGCCAATTATCCGAAGATGCTGCAGAAGCTCTCAATAAAAATATTTGGTCAGTTAGATTAAACTGCACAAGAAAGTTTTCTCCTGTGGCCTGCAACATCGATGTTCTGAATTGGCTTATTTTAACTTCCGACCCCGTAATAACGGGAATAAGATGCAACACAAACAAGAAAAGAAAGAATCTTCTGAAGTTTTAAATTTGTTATCAGAAAGTGATATTACAAATGTTACTATTCTTGAAGACAGTAATAGTGATGAAATTGGTGAATAAGTACTCTGATTTAAATATAAGACTTTGTTTTACGATTTTTACTCTACAATTCAAATAAAAACTTAGATCTGTAGCTGTTTGGCTAGGTTTTGGGACTAAATACTATAATATGCGCCGCTTGCAGAATCTTTGGGAAAAATACTCCATTCATCATGTGCAGAGAAAAAAGGATGTTAACATCAGAAATGATATATATGATGGTTTTCACCTGTATTCTGTAACGCAGGAATACCAGGTTTATCCACTTGCAATTATAAAGTAAGAAACCAAACTTTAAAAGTGAATGTTCATTAACTTTGCTTTTGAAGTACGTTTCAGTATTAAAATGAAACTGTTAACTGGAATAAAACAAGTTTTGTAAATTCTTGCTATCTACTGAATAATGGTTAAAACTAATAATATAAATAAGATTAATAAAAAATTGTAAGAATTTCAACTTTTAAATTGTGTATCTTCTCAATAGTACTAACTTTTAGAGTGTCATTATGTATAATAATCGTAAACAAAATTTAAAGATTAACACAAATTATATTTCAATACTTAGCGAAAGTTTTTTTAGCTGATTTTGAATGCGATATTATGCATTTTTTTATATTAGACAGAAAACAAATTTAAAATGTTAAATATAAAAAACAGTTTATTTGTCAATCTACGGACGAGATATTTTTTGAACTGAAAATTAAATAGATTTTTTCTTCTTTTAACCTATAAAGTTTTTACTGAAAATTGAAAAGGTGGGGAAAAAGGAAATTGCTAATTGCTATATTTCAGGTAATACTGCACTGGGTTTCATAAAGATATGAACACCTAGTAATTTTGTCATAACCTGGCAAATTTCATAAATAATTATCAGAAAACTGCTTTCTCGGGACAAATACAGAAATTTTACATATTGCATAGCTGTGAAAAAAATATAAAACTTTAAATTAATTGAAAATATGAATTAACTAAAAAAAATGGTTTTGCAAAATGATGTGAACATTGATCCGAACAATCACTAAACGAGCATGGAAAATGTACAGTAATATTGAATGCCATCCCGAGAAAAAGGAACCGAAATATGCAGATTAATTTAACATATAAAGGTACATTGCAGAAGAGGAAATTTCCAATACTGATCGGAAAGTGAGTTTTACTAGTATAGGTCATAAAAGCGCTTTAAGTGGTTTTAAGAAAGGGGAAAATGTGCGTTTAAGGATCAAGGACTTTCAGTCAGATCTATCGCAAAAAAATTAAAATATCCCCAGGTGAAATATTAAATTTTCTTTGATTAAAATGGATTATGGAGCAAAGAAGTATCCGGTACTCCCACCAAGGCTGTCCATAAGGGGAAAAAGAGCCACTATAAAAATAATGAGCAATGGGAAAAAGACTTTATGCAAACTTTCAAGAGATCCAGTGATAACAGTGTCAAAAAGTACCTTTTCCAGAGAGGTCAAGAGCTCTAAGATAATGAGATACAAGAAAAGAAAGCCGCAACCACGTATGACTAACAGGCATCAGAAGAATCGCCAGAGTATTATTTTCATCCGCCGAGTATTATTTTCCGATTAAATAAAATTCAATTTGGATGGTCCGGATGCTTTTTCTTACTATTGACATGGTCTGAGTAAGAAATCAGAAGCGTTTACAAAACGGGAGTAAGGTGGAGGTTCACTCATGGTTTGAGCTGCGTTTGGATTTCATGGTAAGATCAACGTTGTGTTTCCCTCTGGCAGAATGAGTATATTAACCTACCAAGATCTACTTGAAGAAAAGTTGCTGCCTTTGGCTAAGGAAATTGGCGGACCTTTTTGGGTGTTCCAACAAGACAATGCATCCATCTACACAGCAAAAAGCACTTGGGGATAGTTTCTTAATAATGGAGCACATGTAATTCCATGCCATCTGTTTCTCCTTATATAAATCCAATGGAAAATGCATGGAGCCTTCTTGTTAGAGCTGTTTACGCAAATGTAAAACAATATGCACACTTTCGTAAATAAAACATGATATCATCTTCCACTTGAATAAAATCATTCTAAATATATTAAAAAAATTGCTCCACTCCAAGCCTGATCGCGTTTTAACATTAATCAAAAGATTTGTTGCATACACTGGCCATTAATCTATATTTTTGGCCAATGTTCAAATCCTTATGAAACACCTAAAAACTGAAAAGTGCAGTTTACTTTATGTATGAATCACTTTTTCAATTATATTTTGGGAATATATCACTCGAGTAGATAATTGACCATCAAAAATCAACCCAACCCAGCTCAAATATATTTTGTTATAAAACAAAACGATTTGTTCTATTTCTAAATTTGATTAGACTTACGTTTGTTTTGTAACATTTACTTCTTTTTTATGCTTGGAAAACTAGTGCTCATATCATTTTGAAATCCAGTGTATAAGGAACGCACGTGTCATCTATAACTTTTAGCTCAAAAATAAGGTTAAATGCCAGACTAACTGCTGTTGATTTGATCACTTTTATTTTGTATATTCCATAAATGTCACTTTTTACTCATTAGAATAGAACAAGACATTTACTTTCAAATATAGATTTCTTAAAACAGTAACTTAAATGTATGTATTTTTTAAGAGGTTACAGGGCCTTTAAACTTTCAAAATAATCAATTTTAAATTTTTATTTTATTCTGATTTTTTTTTTTAATTTCTCAACAATATGTCTATTCAAAAACCTGCATAAATTCTTGAGTTATAATCATTTATTAAATTTGAGAACAATTGAACGTCCGATTTTATCAAATTAGTAAATTTGGAGTGTGCGCGCAGTGTTAATATAAATCTATGTAAGAAATGACTTTAAAAAATTAACCAAATATGCATCTTTTTATAGTCTATACTCTACATGTTAAAACCAAAAAATTCACATATTTTGTTTTTTTTTTTATTTTTTTTTTTGCACATGAAAAACTTGAAATTGGAAAATTTTTACTATTTTTTTTTATTTTAAGTAAAATAAAGTTTTAAAGAAGACTTTTCGTGTGTTTTTTTTTTTTCATTTTTATTTAGAAGTAGGTGTGTTATGACTATTTTTCGTTCAAAAATTGTTTTCTATCTGCTTAATTTAAAGTTTTTGCGCAGCACTTAATGATTTTATTTCACGAATTAGTGAGATGAATATTTAAATTTAAAATTAAAATATTAATTTTGTATGTACAACATTTATTTGCCTTTATAATATAGTTAAGAATATAGACATTAGGCAGAAATAGAAAAAATATCTTAGTTGCATATTATTTCTGTTTTGGTACTTAGAAATTGGCGAAGTTTTTTATTGTTTCAAAAACTTAAAGCGTCTGTTCCCCTTAAATAATTTTCAAGCATGTATTTTTAAAATCTAATAATACATCACATGACAATTAATAGTTATTCGTTACAAAAATGTCCGGCTAATTTTAGGGTATCGATACATCATTGGAAACTAAATGAAATATAATGTAATGAAATAAATTTCTATAGAAAAATGCAAATGTGGTTGAAAATTCATAATTTAAGGAGAGATATTATGAATATGAATCAGGTACATTGCAATATTTTATAAAATCCGCATTTGTAAGTTATTTTACTATGTATCTGAATTACCTTTCAGGATTATATATATATATATAGACTTATTTACACATGGATGTGTGTAAATATACATAAAAAATATTTCATGAATAAATAAACATGCAAATACACTATAATTTTAGAAATAATTGATTTTGGTTGGATGAAATACATTTTATTCCATTTTATATGAGCTGCTTTTAGTACCTGTTATGCAATACTTTTTCGTTAATCATATATAATTATATTCCAGCGTATAACGCTGACCTACGATTTTAGACTTTTAGGTATATTCGTCATATTAAGCACATCTACCTTATTGCAAAGAAATGTAAATGAGATACAACTTTATATATATATATATATAATATAATATATATATATATTAATATATTAGTGAGATATAAATGAGATACAGAAATTCGAATACAATAAAGAGTATTAAAATACATATTAACAAGTACAAACAAAATAAAATAAGGAAATACTCCAATACTCTAATCCAAGGCTATCTGCTTGAATTCCCCAATAGCGTTTGAAATCGTTTTCTTGCTTCTTGAAATAATAACTAGTTTTATTGCGATTTGAATATGTCAAGCGTGCAAAGATTATTAATTAACCATCAAAAGATAATATTATTTAATGAATTTGAAACCTCCAATCTAATGATTAAACATTTAAAATATTTAACTACTGTATTTTTAAATTTAATTTAAATATTTTGGGATGCACTTATTTGGTGTTATATAAAAACTAAAATACAATTATATTATAAAGTTGATTTTATCACAAATACTTTTGAAGTTCGCTGTAATGTAATTTTCTTGAAATATGCTCACTTTCGTTATTTTTTCTGTAAAGAAAACATAATAAAACCTTACATAAAATTGCACACCAAGGAAAATATTTTATTATTGTTATATCTGAAATAATAATATATGTAGTGCAATATCTCTCATGTTTAATGCAATATGTGGTAAATCGAATGTAAGAATGTTCCAGATTAAAGATATTTTTATGCATAAAACTTGTAAAACGAAATTCTTTTGAATACATTTATGCTTGTAATGAAATGAATTTCCATAGAAAAATGCAAATGTGGTTGAAAATTCGTAATTTAACGAGAAATATTTTGAATATGAATCAGGTGCATATATTGAAATAAAACTCATCGCTTAGTAAAGTGTATTATTTAAAAAAATCCGGAAAAATGTAGATATTAAAGTGTTTGTAAGTTATTCTACCATATATCTGAATTACTTTCAAGATTTTTTTTTTATATAAATAAGTGCAACGTTTTAATCCAGTGCTTTAATTATTTCAAAGTAAAAGATATTATATAAGCGTGTCTCAAATTTTTTTATATCTACGTTTATCTTTAGGAATAATCTTTTTTATACTTTCAAAATTGAAGTTTTGATTTTAAAAATATTGAGTATTTGGTGTTTTATGGGAAATTTTGTATTTATTTTATCGAGATTTCATAATGTTATAAATATTTTCAATAGTTTTTACTTTTGGTTTTGCGTGTTTTCACAAGCTTAATGTCTAATGTGTAGGAGCAGTATATTCATTGTTCTTCATTTCTCATTATGCTAACTGTCTTAAGATTTGATAAAATGTATTTTTATGCTAATATCCAATATATACAAAATGTAATGCGAATATAATACTTTTAACGCTTTTGGAAATCATTAATTAATAATTGAAATACATAATATTTACTGATATATTAATCACTGAATATTTCATATTGCTAATAAGTCAGCCTTACTTAAAGATTTTTTAAAACAAATTCGTATAAAGTAAATTTTTTCTTCTTTTTTTAGCTGATGACGATGACTTGTGAATATTATGTTTTAAAAAGTATTAAAAATCCCCAAAACATTAATGAGAGATTTTAACAAAACCTTTTCCTTTAGACATAACATTCATAAACTTATAAAAGCTTGATGAATAATTTATATGTATGTATATGTATGTATATATTGATACATATAGATATACAGATACATATTTATGCATAAAAGTGTGCATACACACACACACACATATATATATACATATATATATGTATATATATATACAACCATACTCCAGCGTATAGCGAGCACCTAAGATTTAAGACTTTTAGGAATATTCGACTTATTAAGCACGTCCTCTTTTTTGCAAAGAAATGTAAATGAGATATATAAATTAGAATAAAATAAAGGGTATTAAAATGTATAATATCTAATACAAACAAACGATAATCAGAAAATACTTCAATACTCTAATGCAACACCATCTGCTTGCGTTCCCTAATAGTGTTTGAAATCGTTTTCTTGGTCATTGAAATAATAACTATTTTTATCGCGGTTTGAATATATACTTCAATATTAATCAAGAGCGCGAGGATTATTCGACCACTCTATAATTAAAGAGAGTCTAATTAACCATCAAATGAAAATATTATTTAATGAATGTGAAATTTAAAATTATTTAACTGCTGATTATTTTAATTTAATTAAAATAATTTGAGATGCACTTATTTGCTATTATATGAAAACTAAAATACAAATATATTATAAAGTTGCCTTTATCACAAATACTTTTGAAGTTAGCTGTAATGTAATTTTCTTGAAAGATGCTCAATTTCGTTATTTTTCTGTAAAGAAAACATAATAAAACCTTACATAAAATTGTACACTAAGGAAAATATTTTATTAAGGTTATATCTGAAAGAATAATATAGGTAGTGCAATATCTCTCATGTTTAATACAATATGTGGTAAATCGAATGTAAGAATGTTCTACATTAAAGGTATTTTTATGCATAAAACTTGTGAATCGAAACTTTTTGAATAAATTTATGCTTGTAATGAAATGAATTTCCTTAGAAAAATTCAAACATTGTGTAAATTTCGTAATTTAACGAGAAATATTTTGAATATGATTCAGGTACATACATTGAAATAAAACTCACGTCTTAGTAAAGTGCATTATTTTATAAAATCCGCAAAAAATTATATATTAAAGTGTTTGTAAGTTATTCTACAATGTATCTGAATTTCCTTTTAGGAAATTTGGATAAATAAGTGCTACGTTGTAATTCAGTGCTTTAATTCTTTTGAAGTAAAATAAATTATTTAAGTGCGTCACGTATTCTTTTATAAATGAACATCAACATTTATCTTTAGGGATATTTCTATTTAATTTCTAACTTGAACTTTTTCTTTTAAAAATATTGAATATTGGGTGATAGGTGTAAAATTTTTTATTAATTTTTTGAGATTTCAGGAAGTTAAATACTCCCAATATTTTATACTTTCGTTTGTTCAGACGTTTAAAGTCTATTTTCTAAGAATACAAGTATGCCATTACATCCTCATTTTCTTGAAGTAGATTAATCGTTTTGCCTTCATTTCTAACATTAATATGAAATGAAAGAAATCTTTTGATGTCAATATCAAGGATACGGCAAACTGTAAAGTGAATATAATTGTTTTGAGGCTTTTGAAAAAAATAATTCATAACTGAAAAAATCTATAAATTACTGATATATTAATTACTGAATATTACACATATTGATAAGTTTGATTTTTATAATCTAATTCATACACAGAAAATGTCTTTGTTTTAACTGATAAAGATGACCCATGGAAGTTATGTTAAAAAAAGTAACTAAAATCCCCAACATATTAATCAGAGATTTTAAGAAAACTTCTGCCTTTAGACATAGCAGTCATAAACATTTAAAAGCTAAATAAAGAATTTACATGTATACATATATATGTATAATATCTATATGTTTACTTATGTATAAATGTATATAGGGGAAACTAGGAAGAGTTGACCACAGGAGATGGCTTACCCATCAGTTTTCATATTTAAAGAATTTTTTAAAGAGTTATTTATAGAGATTTATCAACAGGTGTCAACCAAAGCTTCTGGGATGCTCAAACAACATTCTTTGTTTCATATAGGTATAGGTGCGGAAAAAATCAGTTTTGAGGCGTAATATACCTACTCGGAAATACACATGTGAAATATTGATAAATAAGCTCCATGAAATTAGCTATGTCTACTACTAACATTAAAACTTCATTAAAACAGTTTGTTTAAAAAAAAAACACAAAGTGTTCTTCTAACACAAGAGATTTTTGAAGCGATAGTAGTTAGAATTTTTTTTTAGTTTTCGTAGGTTAGATTACACACGTAAAATGCTTCTAGATAAAAATCGCTGTATTCGAATACATAGAAACATGCAGATATCCGACAATGAGGAGAAAAGATTGATTATGTAAAACTTGCTTTCAAGAAGTCTACTTATAGTTGATTAATGAGTAGTCCACATAAGATCAAGGAACTAGTGATTCGCAACTCGTGTACAAACTCTTATTCGCAGACAATAAATGATGAATTCCGCTGCTTTGGTATAGTTTCACGAGAGATTAATAATGAATGTCAAGTATTGGGATATTGCTAGAAGAGTCTTATCCAAAGAATTATTTTTATGTGTCATATACATTTGTGCATTTCAAAAAATATATATAAATATATTTTATAAATCATTATGAATAATCGTATTATTACGTAAGATTATGCCATGTTTTAAAAATAAGAAAATTATTACTATCTTATGTAACATTTTTGGTGAAGCAAAACGTTATAACTGATTCTTAATTAAAAAGAAAATATAAAGAAACTTCTTTCAAATGAATAAATAATTCTAACAATTTGGAATTATGTGTGGGAAGCAGCACGTGCCTTTGAAAGAAAGCATTCAGCAGTAATATAAGTAACATACTCAACGATTGTTTTAGATATACCTACTCGGAAATACACATGTGAAATATTGATAAATAAGCACTATGAAATTCGCTATGTCTACTACTAACATTAACCCATTTGTACCTGGCGTCCCATTTTTGGCACGTTTCAAATTTTCATGAATAAGTATATTTTTCTTCCCCTTTATAACATGAAAACTGTATGAAATAATCATTTATAAATATCTTTATCTATTATCGAGAGATGACAGCAAAAGGTGGATATTTATTTGTTTAAATGGAGGCTTTTTTCGGTGTTTATAAATTTTTAATTTTTCAAGATGGCTAAATCTAAAAAGTAAGTTTATTTGTATTTTTTCTATGAAGGATCCAAAATCGCAAGTCATAATCTTAGCTCGTAGACTTTTTTAAAGTACGCATTTTTTTTAAATTGCGAAATTAAATGTTCAAGCCTATTTTTTATGCATTTTTGTAACGTCCAAAGTATAGGGTTCTAGGCACAAATGGGCACATATACTTGTTGGGCATTTAGGAGACAGTTATTTATGTAATCTCCTTTTGAAGATATTTATGAAATAAATTGTTTTAAGTCAGCAATGCAATTATACTTATTTTATTAATAATAATAGTTATAACGTTATTAGTCTCTGTAAAGAAATAAGTATATTTTTTTTTAGTTCATTAAATTACTAATTATAGTACATATTATACAATTTAAAAACTTTTTAAATATAAATATAGACAAAACATATATCGATGCATATTATTCAACCAGAAATACTCATATGTATTTTTTTTTACATTTTATTAAATAAATACAAAAAAAATTTAAGTGTAATTATTTTTAGTATTTTTCCAGGTCATTTTGCAATATTTTAATGGGATTTTACCAAAACATTTGAGAAAATCAAAATTCAAGCACAAATGGGTTAAAACTTCATTCAAACTGTTTGTTTAAAAAAAAAAATACAAAGTATTATTCTAATGCGAGAGACTTTAAAAAGGTTTGTACTGAGAATTTTTTTTTAGATTTCGTAGGTTAGATTGTACACATAAAAATCTTCTAGATAAAACTCCTTGTATTCGAATACGTAGATACATGCACAAATCCGACAGTGTGAAGAAAAGATTGATTATGTAATACTTACTTTCAAGAAGTCTACTTATAACTGATTAATGATCATTCAACTGAAGATCAAGGAACTGGTGGCTCGCAACTTGTGTTAGATCTCTTATTCTCAGAAAATAAATGATGAATTCCGCTGCTTTGGCATCACAAAGGATTAATAATTAATGTCAAGTACTGCAGTAATGTTAAAAGAGTGTTACCCAAAGATTTTTATGGGTTATATACATTTGTGTATTTTATAATGTTATTTGTTTCTTTTAAATAAATCATTTTGATAAAACTTGTTATTATTTAAGATTCTTCTAATACGAGATATTTTGAAAGGTTTTGTACTTAGAATTTTTTTTAGATTTTGTAGGTTAGATTACGCACATAAAAAGCTGTTAGATAAAACTCCTTGTATTCGAATACATAGATACATGCGCAAATCCGACAATGCGAAGAAAAGATTGATTATGTAATACTTGCTTTCAAGAAATCTACTTAAAGCTAATTAATGATCATTCAACTGAAGATCAAGGAACTGGTGACTCGCAACCCGTGTACGATCTCTTATTTTCAGACAATAAATGATGAATTCCGCTGCTTTGGTATCACGAAAGATTAATAATGAATGTCAAGTATTGCAGTAATGTTAAAAGAGTGTTACCCAAAGAATTATTTTTATGGGTTAGTTACATTCGTGTATTTTATAATATTATTTAATTCTTTCTTTTAAATAAATCATTTTGAATAAACTTATTATTATTTAAGATTCTTCTAATACGAGAGATTTTGAAAGGGTTTGTTCTTAATATTTTTTTTTTAGATTTCGTAGGTTAGATTACGCACATAAAAAGCTTCTAGATAAAAAGTTTTGTATTCGAATAAATAGAAACATGCAAAACCCCGACAATGTGAAGTAAAGATTGGTTAAACGTTTGCTTGCACGAAGTCTACATATAGCTGATTAATGATAATTCCACAGAAGATCAAGGGACACGTGTACGATCTCTTATTCTCAGACAATAAATAATGAATTTCGCTGCTTTGGCATAGTTTCACGAGAGATTAATATTGAATGTCAAGTATTGGAATAATTTCCTTTTAAATAAATCATTATGAATAAACATTTCTATTATTTAATATTATTCCCTTTTTTATAAGAAAAAATTATTACTCTCTTATCTAACACCATTGGTGAATCTAAACGTTATAGCTGATTCTTTCATTAAAAAGAAGGGATAAATAAATTTGTTTTAAATGACTTGGGATTATGCGTGATGACCAGCAGGGGCCTTTGAAAAAAAAACATTTAGCAGTAATATAAGTAACATACTCAATAATTTTTTTATATATATACCTACTCAGAAATGTTCTTATGTGAAATATTCATAAATAAGTTTCATTTAGTTAAAAGAAAAAATGTATTCTGAAAATTTTAATGTTTTTCCTAATGTTGTGAAGTAAAAAAAAAAAAAAAAAAAACTATCTAATTAAATATTCATCATGTTCAATTTCACTGCTGAAAATGAATTGAAAAATTACTTATACTTATATCTGAGAAAATATCTTTAATAATTAAATACTCTAATTACACAATAGGAAACATTAGATCAGTCTGATATCTTCTAATACCAGCAAATGTATTTTTTATAAAAACTACACAGTGGTCACCAATCACAGTGTAAATATATGAAAACTATTTGATTTAATAATTTAATAAAATAATCAAGGAAAATAACTTAAAACTACTTCATCAAATTGCTGCAAATTGTTATACAAAAGAACAATTACCAATTTAGATAAAAAACTCCATTTAAAAAAAATAATTTTTAAATAACACAATTTGTTTACAAATATATATACAGTTTTGTAATATGCAGAAATTTAAAATGCATACATTAACGTTTCTTAATTTTTCATATATTACAAAGTATTTATATTAATATAGGGCATAAATTGTTTTATTTAGGTTCAATCGGAAACAATTTGATTCCCACAAACAAATGGAACTAATGTGATTTCATATATCATAAAGTATTTATATTAATATAGAACATAAATTGTTTTATTTAGGGTCAATCGGGGATAATTTTATTCACACAAACAAATGGGACTAATGTGATATCATGTATCATAAAGTATTTATATTAATATAGAATAAAAAATGTTTTATTTAGGGTCAATCGGAGATAATTTCATTCACACAAACAAATTGGACTAATGTGATTTCATATATCATAAAGTATTTATATTAATATAGACATAAATTGTTTTATTTAGGGTCAATCGGAGATAATTTGATTCACACAAACAAATGGGACTAATGTGAAACTTTTAAAAAGGTAACAATTTTTATAACAATAAAATTGTTCGGAAATATTTTGGGAGCAATGCATTACTTTAATTATATAAATCGCGAGTACACTAAAAAAAAACAAAACAAAAAACCCCCCAGATATTTGGATGACATAATATTACTTTTTAAATATAAAAACTTTTCTGTCAGATTTAAAAACTATTGACGTACAGCAGTACATCACTTTACTTATATAAATCGTGAGTATACTAAAACAAACCCCATAGATATTTGGATTGTAGAATCTTACTTTTTCATGATAAAAACTTCTCTCTCAGATTTCAAAACTTTTGACGCGCAGCGGTATAATTTAAACTTACGTAAGTTATTGTAGTAATCATTTATTAAGTAAGAAAATACAACTTTTTTTCCTTTACAATTTAAAATATTTTATGTAACCCGAGTTACACAGACTCTCATTTTTGGAGACAGTGTATAAGACTAATATCCGACGGTGATGAGGTTGTATTAATTATATTCTATCGTATAGCATTAAGCATATACACCAGAAATAAAAACAGAAACTGTTAATTTTTAATCTACA
The DNA here is from genome assembly GCA_963932465.1 of Maratus speciosus. Lineage (NCBI taxonomy): Eukaryota > Metazoa > Arthropoda > Arachnida > Araneae > Salticidae > Maratus > Maratus speciosus. Next base: position 203,500,818 of record OZ010789.1, read on the forward strand.
TTCTGTATTTACATGTCATCGATATTTAATTTCTCTTAGTCTAATATTATATTCTTCTATGTTTGTTACAAATTTTTAAAGGAATGCTATGAATTGCAAGCTAATTGGTATTCCACAATTCAACATAAAAGTGACATATCAGGTTAAAGTAAGTATTTTAGAACATTTAAAATGATGCTTTATTACAAACAAAAATAAAGTAGGAGACTTAATCAAAAATTGAGCTTTAGATGAAAGTAAAATACGACTATTCAGTTCAGAATCACAACATTATTTATTAAAAAATTGTAGGGATGATAGATCGTTTTTGTGCCCTAGAACTATGCGGAAGTAAACCAGTCCACATCCTGCATTTACTATCCTAACTCCTAAGGACGAAGAATCATCAATTTCCTTAAAAAATCGTTTGAGATGTTGATTTTGCAGATAATAAATAAAGATACTGCTGCAAATGAGAAAAGGAAATGAATAGATGCTAGTTTCAAAAGTGATTACAAAAAAGAGTGGATACCAACAAAAACATGAAGATGAGAAAATAAGGAAGAAAAATCACAAGTTAAGAATCTTAATTTCTGTAACAAGTGCAATAAAGGTAGCGACCTAAAGAAGGTAAATAAAACAAGGAGAAAAAAACAATTTTCAGAAGAAAGACGCAAAATCACGATACTGTAATAGGTAAAGAAGACACATATATTGAAAACTATTGTGGATACTTTTTAAATGTAAAGTACTGCACAAGCATTGGAATGTTGAAGCTCACGACAAGTGGGATACCGGTTGACTAAACTTAAAATATAGGAACTTTACTAAACACATAAAGCCTAAAAAATAAATTTTACAAAGGACATAGCATATAGAGAGGAGAATTGTCTTCTGAGCATGATAGTGATGTAGAATAATTATCGGAATGCATTGATAATGTAACAAAAGAAAAAGATCTTGTTGTTTCAAAACACAAAACTTTCAAGAGAATAATGAAACAGTAACATATCTCTTAGCTGTCTTTAAAATTTTACCGTAATTTCCGGCATATAATCCTCGGATCAAAAAATTATATTCGGACCCAAAAATCTTATTTCATAAAATGTAATTTATTAAATCGCTGTAAGTATAACTTCAATTATTAAATACAATTTCTGAGTCTAAACATGATTGTTTGATTCGCGGATTACAGGCCAAAAATTACGGTAATTAGAAACGCTATTCATCTCATATGCTTTTGCCCCATAAACGAAGTACATGAAGGAAAAGGAGATGTTACAATCCATGTTTTAAAGTGATCTAAGGATCGATGCAAGGACAGATTTCGGATGTAAAGAAGGTGAAAGTTTTTACAGTACACATTATACATAATGTTGCTGCCCTTTATTTCCCTGAAACTACTAGAAACGCAACACTAGTTTTCATTTTCATGCCTGTACAAATATTGATAAATAGTGAAGTATCTTAATCAATCACGATCGTGTACTATATTTTTATTTTATTTTTTACAATAACTGGTATTATACCATTCTAAATTTACAATTCGAAACTCTTAACCATATAGTTGGAGTATTGCAGATAAATTTCTTTATTACACTAAACTGCCATCCCATTGGATTTTCACAAGCATTCCATCGGACGCATGAGAGATGTCCCAAAATGTAGGCAAAATGAAAATTAAAGAAAAAGTGAAGCACTCAGCTCAAACATTGAATCCGGGGCAACTTTATAATGGGTCTTAGTATTTACAAAAAATTAAAATTAAAAACGTCTCATTTATACTCATAGCCGTCTCATATAAGATAAATTCTTTTGGGCTAATTCTAAAATGAGAAAGGGTTTTAATTGTGTTTAACCTTTATTTTTAATACTTGCAATATTTTTTATCGATAAAAAGGTAAAGGAAGCGAAAATACACATTACAGTATATATATACTGTAATTTGTACTGGAGGGGGGAAGGGGTAGAGTGAACAGATCGAAATTGACTATGAAAAGCTTAGAAATGCGTCTCAATAACCCCGATTCACACTATATTTAATAATATGCGTTTTAAAAAATCAGTTCTTCAATAATTTAAGCATCTAGAATTTCTTTAAATTGCAAATAATAAAAATAAATATCTATGAGATTTCATATGTTTAAATAAATACCTAACAATTATAGCATTTGGAAAACCCCTATTAGTATGTAGATATATAGAACGCGTAAATGCTAAAAATATTATAAATGTAATTCAAGAAAATTCTTATCTCTAATATAATCATAAATACTTAAGAGGTATGTTACAAGTTTCTAAGTTGATATTTACCCTCATATAGATGGACTGAAATCAGATCCATCAGCATGTGCCATAAACTTATAAAACCGAAGAACAGGCAGTGCTATGCCAATCTTAGCACACATTTAAGTCCTCTCGAACTTATAAGCATATTTTCTAGAGATATTTTACCAATCTAATGCCTACGATTATTTATTTTTAATTTCCACACTTTGAAACCCTCAATTTTTTACCTACCACAAAACAACTGTCACACCAACCATTCCCTGAATGGTACTGATCTACTACAGATAAATTGTCATCATCTTCTGTGTCCAACCAATTTATGGAAATATCTTATTCTAAAAGCATTATAGGTAAAGTGAAGTGCTTATATGCTAATACTGGGTGTGACGGTTAAGTTTTATTCATATGTTTCCTTAAAAAATGTATAATTTTAAAAAAGTAAAAGTGGTTTATTCAAAATATGTCCTGTTGCTCGTTACACATTTTTCTATCCCTCTGGCAAATTTTCGATGTTCTCCAAGAAAAACCGTGAATCTTTTGAGGTGATCTAGTAATCAATAAATTTTTCGAGATCTCCGTAAGTTTTTCAGGAAAAGTGTTGATGAAAACAAGTGGTAGCTGGAAGGGGCTAAGTTTCGTGCGCACGGTGGGTGGGGCATGAATTCCCAGCGAAATATAAAAATGATGTTTGTGACGTATTTACTTCTTTGTAAGAGGAGATTTGTCGCGCCTCAAAATGAATTTTTTGTGTCTTGCTGGCCACTCTTCGATCAATGCATGGTTCAAGTTGATCAACCATTGACTGAGCGAACGGCATTAACTGTTTCACCTGTTTTAAGAAGCTCATCCTGCCTAACACCCTTCCGATCCCACAAAGTGCACAGCATTGTCTTTTTTTTCTAAAGTCTATTCGATCTTGCTGTCGGTGTTGATGGTTGCTATTAGTGAACCGTCGATCTTGCGTTGGGACATTGATACGGTGAGTTTTCACATGTATACGATGGCTTTCAATCGAACATGAAAGGCAGTGCGTGCCTCATATTCTCCTTATTCGGCTGGAAACTTGACTTCTTTTTAACACACGAAATAAATATTATGCTACAGCTCATGCTACAGCTATATGATGCAATTAAACATCTGCAGCATTTTGATAGGTATTGTGATAACTAAAGTATTACATAAGAACTTAGACTGTGAACTTAAATTTTTCCCAGCGTCATCTATTCAAAATATTAAGAAGTATTAACTGCCACATCTGGTATGACCGAACCCATATTTATGGTCCCAGCTTTAATGCTTTTAGGCGTCGTAATTCAACTATAGCATGTAGTCCTTGTCTATTGCCTAAATATGAAACATTTGTTCCATTTATAACGCGCCCGAATATAAAATGTCCTATTTTCACCCCATAAAGGACCATGTGAAGTTTTTAAATATTATTTTTAAAAACATTTTTTTTATATGTATACATAAGAGTAGATATAAACAGTATATATAAATAATGAAATGTATTTAATATAAACAATTATTTCAAAGATTTGTAATAGTAATAATATTTATTAGGTGAATTCATTATAGTCATCCGTTCGAAATTTTGAAGAATGTTCTCGAATCGATTCTAATTTACACGCAAAACAAACTTATACGATATGAATGCAATGCATTTAATGCGACGTATTTAACTTATTTAAGTAAAAAAAAAAAAACATTTTCGTTTAATAAGTTTTATTCAACATTTGTAAATTAATAAAAAAAATAATTAATTTCATTCTTGAAATTTAATATCATGATTTATTATTGTACTCTTTAACTTAATATCGTTTACATTTCAATATACTAATAACGAATATGTATGTAGCACTTAAAATTGTCCTTTTTTTTGCCTATTGTGGGATTCTATTTGATTTTTAGCTACCTTTGCTTCATAATATACGCATCATATTATGCATTATTTATTTCTCGTTTTATTCTTTTTTACAGCGACACTTTAAGTTAAATTCCTGCTAATAAAATTGGCAAGAATGAGGAAAGAACATTAAAAAAAAATCTGCAATGCCCTCCTAGAAAATGTCACCCTGTTTTATTTTTACTGCAAATAATGGTATAAAAATATAGATAACTGTCGAGAGGGATAACCAGCTACAATAAAATAATATACATGAATTCCGCTTCGAGAGTATTATATAGAAACACAAAAATATGCATACGTTCATTTTTATAAATGTAATATGTAGTTTTGACACTTCATTTAAGTTAATTCGATCAAATTAGATAGAAGTATATCGTTTATGCAAAATCTGTTAGGGGTGTACACATAAATAAAAAAAGACCTTACAAGAGATCTGTCCAATTGTTATTCAATTACTCACGGGAAAAATGTGTAAATACTTTATTTTAGAAGAAACTAATTTTATATAAAAAAATATACAACATTCCCAGTTACATTTTCAATTTTAACACTTTAGCCAAATTTTCAACATTAGCAGAAGATGAACTCCAAAGTTCTCAGTGAAATATATTTTTCGGGATATCCAAAATTGTTGATTGCAATGAGTTAAAAATTTACATATCCATGTGTTAGGCGATCTGTGTATTTTCAAATAAAAATTAAATTAAAGCATATTAGATGTATTTAAATATTAATTTAATGATAAAAACTCAAATTAAAAACGTGTTTTTATATAATTAAATTGTTTAGTTTTCTGTAGAATATGCTTAGATAAATGTTTGAATATAGTCATCATATATCATTAAAGAAGTATCGTGAAGAAGATATCGTAAGATTTCTTTTGATAACAATTCATATAAATTAAAATTTGTTGGATGCAACCTTGGGATTTAACATTACAATCTAAAAATTAAAAACAAAATTAACACTTTAGAGATTTATATAAAAAAATAGTACATCAACTACGAACTTTTCAGGCATTATTCAATCCAAGGAAGTCAAATAAGCATTATAAATTGGTATTATCACTTTAAAAATTAATTTCTGCACAATTATATATATGTACACTGTAAAAAAATAATCTGTGAAGTTACTAAAGTTTTTCTAGGAAACTGGGATTCCTAGAACTTTTCATGTAACGGCAACAACAAAATTTCATGTAACAGACACACTTTTGCGCCGAAAATCAAAAAATCTTTTTTGGAAACTGGGATTCCGAGAACTTTTCATGTAACTGCAGCCAGGGTTACAAATAAAAGTTTAGTAAGATTACTGAAATTTTAGCAGATTCATTTGTAAAGTTACAGATTTTTGTAGCTTTACAAAAACTAGTTTTGTAGATTTGCAGCTTTTTTCGTACAGTTACAGTTGAAAGTTTAGTAAGCATGTAACTTTACATCTGTAGACCTACAGATTTTTTTTTACAGTGTAGGTGACCCAGAAGCATAATTGTTTGCAAAGTAGTATTTATTAGTATGTACCTAGTGCTAATAGATGTTCGCCTATATCGTTATATATGTCTTAACAGCACAATCATCAGCAGATGAAAAACTATTCTTTTCAGAAATATGCCTCATTTAGAAAATGAAAAAAAAAATGTCAGAATATAAAAATAATAAGTGATAATAAAACATAACCACTGATAAACTTTTAGCAATCATATTTCATTTAATTAACATTATCTATTAATGTTATTTATAAGTAATCACTTCTTTACTCCATAGGCTGCTATTGGTACATATGAGTAACTGTATGGAAGATGGAATTTTAGGATGTTTAAAAAAATATTGTGTAAATACTTGTGTAAATACTTGACTTAAAAAAAAATTCAAATTTCACAAACATGTATTAAGCAACCTTTGACAAAGTTTGAAATATATCAAATGTATTTAGAAATACAAAAATCTAAATTTGTTTAAAATTCATGGGTAAATTTAACTTTTATTTTAAAAAATAAATTATATATCGAATCAAAATAAACATCTTTTATATACTTTCTATAATAAGAATAAGAAACATTGTTTACAAAAATATTTCTGGTGGTATATTTAAAACATATTCCTTTTATTAAACTTTAGTCTATTCTCAGTAAAAAGACTTTTACTTTCACTTTCTTTTTTTCTTATTCTTATTATTTTTATTTTTACTCCTGTAATTTAAGTTACAAGCTCGTGGGTAGAAAGCACATTTCCAATTTTTGGAAAAATTCTCTTTTCTTTACGGTTGTCTAAACACGATTGTAAGCTCTTCAGAAAAATAAAACATTTTTTTTTATTCTATTACTCTATACTACATACGACTAAAACCTTTTTTCTTTGCCGAGAAAAATCGTTATTTTTTGTGATTTGAAATAAACAATGAAAAGCTTTTTTGCAATTTAAATTTTTTTCAACCGTTAAAAAAAGAATGTTCTTAATACGTAATTAATTTACGATTTAAACACATGGCGATATAAGAAAATAAATACAGGATATTTTTAAACTGAACATTTTTTATTCTAAATTTTAAATTACTACTTAGAAAAAGAAAGTAAAAATTTCGCACAGGAACATTTTTTTCTCTCACAACTAATAACATAAAAACAAAATTAATCCAAATATTCGAAAGCTTTTTCTATTGATTCATATTACTTTTGACTTTAACTCTTTAAAAAACTACATTTTTTGTAGAAATGATGCCGTTTAAACTTTTAAAGTTTCAAAATTATTCCTGCGCAGCCTAAAATACGATAAAGAGCGTAGTCAGGTTAAATCGGATGTATTAGTTATGACTCAATGGGAGCTGACTCTAGCGGTTAGAGATTGAAAGTCTTAGCTCTAGACCTGAAGGAAAAAGTGGCAATTACAATATCGCCATACAGGCATTTGTGTAACATATCTTTTGAAAAGTTTCCTTTCTTAAAAATTTCTCCAGGTTTTGATAATTCTTAAACAAACATTCGTTTTAAATTACTAAAGCTGTACGTATTAACATGTAGCACATTTAATAAGGAATTATTTCCAACAACCAAAAGGCTGTGGCTATTATATAATACTTTTTATAGCTTGTTATCTAACCTTCAGTCTTTGTGAGTAAGAACGGATATTGTACGTGGTATATAACCATGTATAAGAAAGAAACATTTGGATATTCAGAAAAAACATTTCGACAAAGAATAACCAAATCTACAAAGAAAAGTTTGATTATTAATATTTTACTGGGTTTTTATTTCCCATAATGTAATTGTTCCTAGCGCTTAAAAGTGAATTTTTATGGCTCAATTTCTGATCCAAGTTTTCATGGAGTAAACCAGAGTATCCTACGTACAATACGTAAGATTTAAAAACAATGCTTCAAGAGACCTTAAACAATGTTTTAAGAAATGTAGTCAAAAATTCAGGGACAAAAGTGGTTATAAATCAACCAATTGCCAATTTGTTTACCAATTAGAATAATTGTGTGAAAATTAATCTAGTGTAATTTCGTATCCAGCGTTTTCTGGAGTTCCATTGCCTGAGATTTATTCTGTTGAGCTGAACCAGGTTTCAGACCAGATGCTGTAATCTTCAAGGTTAGCTGGGTGAAAAAGTTCGACCAGAATCGTCCGGGATAGCTCAGATGGCAGAGCACTGGCGGCTTCAGCCAGGGAGGTCCCGGGTTCGAATCCTGGTCCGGACATTTTTCGCCCAGTTGGAAATTTACATCTAATATGATTTGTTTACCAATTAGAATAATTGTGTGAAAATTAATCTAGTGTAATTTCGTATCCAGCGTTTTCTGGAGTTCCATTACCTGAGATTTATTCTGTTGAGCTGAACCAGGTTTCAGACCAGATGCTGTAATCTTCAAGGTTAGCTGGGTGAAAAAGTTCGACCAGAATCGTCCGGGATAGCTCAGATGGCAGAGCACTGGCGGCTTCAGCCAGGGAGGTCCCGGGTTCGAATCCTGGTCCGGACATTTTTCGCCCAGTTGGAAATTTACATCTAATATGATTTGTTTACCAATTAGAATAATTGTGTGAAAATTAATCTAGTGTAATTTTGTATCCAGCGTTTTCTGGAGTTCCATTGCCTGAGATTTATCCTGTTGAGCTGAACCAGGTTTCAGACCAGATGCTGTAATCTTCAAGGTTAGCTGGGGGAAAAAGTTCGACCAGAATCGTCCGGGATAGCTCAGATGGCAGAGCACTGGCGGCTTCAGCCAGGGAGGTCCCGGGTTCGAATCCTGGTCCGGACATTTTTCGCCCAGTTGGAAATTTACATCTAATATGATTTGTTTACCAATTAGAATAATTGTGTAAAAATTAATCTAGTATAAAATCAATACCCTTGCGATTCAAATCTTGATAGTTTTGCTCCTAGTAAAATAAAATACTTTGTTAAAAGAAAATATAAACTGTTTCCTTTATTATAGGATTAACATATCGTGCAGTCTTACTCCACAGAGAATATAAGACCATATGATTTGGCTCTTTCCGAAAAAAGTATTTATTAATAAAAATGTGATAAACAACTCATGTACAGTCGTGGAAAAAAAATAAACACCCCCTACTAACTCCTCAACAAATTATCGTAGAAGAAAGTTACTGGTGCCGAACGATTGGGAAAAAAGTCTTCTTTTAAAGGGTGTATATAAAACTTACTTAGGGGGGGGGGGGAGGATCTACTTATTAAAACGAACCATACCTTTGCTTTTTTCAATAGCATTACACAATTCTGACAGCATAAATGAACTCTACACCCTTCAATTAGCCTAAAAACAAATTTTTATTCAATTCATACCACAAGTTTCCGAGAAATTAATTATTTTAAAACGAGCGTATTTTAAGGGCTGTATCCAAATTGATATTCCGTACACGATTATTAACCAAAAGAGCCCTCTTCTTGATCAAGGCACCTTAAGCACCACTCAAGCAGTCAATGAAGCCTTCGAGATTACAAGACAGCAGAAGAAATTTCAAAATATCTAGTCACTTCTATCACAGACGGCCTCTTAAAACATCCTTTTGCCGTTTTTTAAGCATAATTCGAAAACTACTTGGTACAAAATTGTGAAATTTTGGATTTCCATAAAGCAGGACTTAATAAAACTAAATCCATCAAAAAAACTGTAGGTTGCAATTCATATTTTTTTCGAATATTAATTTCATAATTCATAATTCATATCATAAAATTATAAAAATTGCAAATTCAACGTATTTATGTTTGGGTATATTAGTATTATTGCTACACAAAAAATTAGCACATTAGGAGCATAATTTCAGGAGATTTAAATAAAAATATGAAAATGTAATTTAACATTAGAAACACTACATTTTGAATGTATATAGTTCAAAAACTTATCATTCAAATGACTTGAAATTTGGTGTCGAGGCATAGTTTTAACCGAAGATTTGAAATATCTGGTTAAAATTGGGTATTGCCATTGAAATAAAAATGAAGTTTGGATTCGTTTTAATATGTAGATGGCCCCCTAAACATATTTTATATACATCATTTAAAAGTAGACTTTATTTCCAACCGTTCGGTACCAGTAACTTTAGTCTATAATAATTTGTTGAGAAGTTAGTAGAAGGTGTTTACTTTTTTTTCCACGACTGTACAAAGAATTATAAATATTTCTACATTTGTGCATAGATAAGTAGAGAGTATTAAAGCAAATCTTCAATAAATTTTGGTAGCAATTCTGTCTTCAAGCGGTAACTAAAAATAAAGTAAAATGACTCAACCGGTATTTATGAACGTGATGCATTCAAAATGATTTTGTTCCTAATATATGTATTACAATTGACGTTTTGTACAGCATACAAAATAGTGTTGTATAATACGAAAAAATATGTTGTAAATATCCGAGCAGCTATTACCAAACAGTGATCCGCAGATCTGTCAGGGGTTCGCAGGCACCTAGGGCTCCGTGGTGCTCTAAAAAATGAAGAAAACTTTAATAAAATTTTTAACTGTAACTCCAAGGATCAAATTAAAAAAAAAAATAAATTAGCTTAAAAATCTCTTAAAATATCGTGTCATGCATAACAAATACAGTAACGACAATTTCCATAACATGTGTTAGTTAATCTGGATGGTACAGACTTGTTGAACGAATGGTCTCCAGTGTAGGCTTGGTTGATTTCCAATGTAAAAGCGAAGGTACCACCTTCCGGACCTACGGCCAGACCAGCCCCTTGTGCCATCACTCACAACGACTAAAGGCCACCGCCAACGGCTGTCCGAATTCTGCCGCTCATGACTGCGCTGGGGAAAGGCACGCACTGTCCAGCGCACGTCACGCACACTATCACCCAAGCAAAGAGACGAACTGGTCGATAACGACAGCCCTCACAACTCAGCACGATCAGAGCCAAGTGGTCCCATCTCTTAGTACCCTACACGGTTTACCCCAGCCGACCCACAGGAATCGAACACCTACAAAGGAGACGAGCCCATGAGCCCAAGCCAAGGATTCCCGAACAGGAGTTGCTTTATGGCAGTCTCTCAACATCAGATACAATTTTCATTTTTGAGAGACAACCGACAGGAGGAGAAGATGCCCTTAGTTAGAAGACCCGGAGAGGCGGGTAAAATCCCTCCTCACACTCATCTGCAGGGTAACCTAGTTGTTGACATTTATAAAATCGAACTATGTTGAATGCGAACATCCTATAATCCACCTTTTTAACATATAAAGATTACATGGCAATCCGAGTGTATTTACTGTAGTTAGACCGCAGCTAGAAGGCCTTACAGACAGACGACTAGAAAAACCGAAATCATAAATACTTTTCAACTCTCTGCAAAAAGAGTTTTTTCTAAAAAAGAATAAATGTATTTTGTGAATAAATAAATAAATGAAATTTTTATTTCTGGGCAATCTTAAATTTTTTACACGTCCATTTCAGTAGTCAGAAAAAATTAGTACTCAACCATAATATTGTAATTACTAGACGGAATAGCAGTATATGTAAAGATGCATATAAATTTTGTCTCCTTTTTTATCACTGCTAGCGTAATAATCTCGGGGGAAAGGGAAAATGAATTAAAAAAAAATATTCGCAGTTATTTATTTTCTAGAATGTAGTTGAATCTTCTAACAGCTATTTTATCTCAATCTTTAAATTCTGCTACATTTACTGCAAAATACATAAAAATAAAAATATATTTAAAACGTATACAGTTAAAAAAGTTTGATTTTCATAATGATAGAATAAATATATTGAAGAAAAAAATAAAGTATATATAAAGAATGTTTAACTAATTTAATACTAAAAAAAGATTTTATATTTGGTTTATATTTACTATTTATATATAATAGAAAAAAAAAGATTGACAAGCAGAATGTGTGTCTAAACATAATATAAATTTTAAATAAAGTGTACCCCTAATAAATATTTTTCAATGTATTTATCTTATGCATGTATTTTTTAAAGAAATGTCCTGTTACGGACTTTAAAAAACACAGACACATCATTAATAAAATTGGTTGTTAGGGGAAGGGGATATCTCTTGAAGATACTTAGCGTGTCTTATAAAAAAGTTTGAGATAATGACTTCGTAATTACTTCTGATATCGTGTATGATAAAAAGAGACAATGATGGTGCAAAACAAAAGCATTTTCGAGAGTTTTAAAGAAACATGTTATAGAAACATTAACATAATCATTTAATTTCACAATGATAAAGAAAATGCATACCCCAAAGGAACTCTTTTCATCTTTTCTATGGATCTGAAAAAATTACAATTTTCACTATATGAGCTAATACCAAAATCTGTAATGACTAACGAATATAAGTTACATCATTTTATTCCATGGGTAAAAAAATTATAATATTAAAATATCGTTAACTTTTAGTAAGGAAAGTAAATAGTATGCATTTTAAAGTCTCAGTATACAATTTCCTCAAATACAATGATTGTGGATGAATTTTAATAAATGTCAGCTTTATACAATTCATAGCTACCAACTTTATGGATTTGTCAAATTTAATAGTAAATTTAAGCTAATCGAATCACCAAAATTTAAAAAAAATATTTAACGTTTAAATATGTCAAAAATTTGTATAAAATTTAATAGAAAATTATAGCTAATCGAATCACCGAAATTAAAAAAAAAAAAAATCAACGTTTAAATAAGTCAAAATTTTCTATTAAATTTTAGTGTAAGAAAAATCCGTACAAGTCGGCAGCTATGCAAATTGTTACATAATTCCGCTTTCATTTGAGATACACTATTTTGTTTTTAGTTTTATTTCTTTTGTAAATTAAGAAGATTAACCCTCTAATGTCCGTGGTAATATATGCTATCACCGGCATTTCAAATTTAGTAAATATCTTTATTCGGATTCTCCATTTCATACAGGAAATTTAAATTAACAATATTTGCTTTATGTAATGACACGCATTTCGTATTTAAACAAACCGAAATTTATTATGGAAATTTTCTGGTAAAAATAGATTATTTTTTTTACATAATTTCTAGAACGTGATCTATTCTGTGTATTAGAGGGATAACCAAAAAAATACATTAAAAAACTGAGAGAAAGTTAAATAATAATCATTGTGTACGTAAAATACATGAGAGCAATTCCGTTAGAGGTGCTAAATCGTTCACATTGCGGTTTCAGTTTTTAACAATTTTTTATATGACATGAAACACCCATTAAGTTTCTATATCAATTTTATTGGAAGTTGATGAGATGATTTCAATTTTTTTTCGTTTAAATGTTTATTAAATTTTTCGAATGTTTATTTCGATTTTTGGAATTTCTTTATTTACATTCGATTCATTTGGAAAAAAAAAAAAAAAAAAAAAAAAAAAAAAACTGTGTTCATAAGCATAATGAGCTTGCGATTTTGCCATTGCCCCGTTTACTTAATTGTATCAAAACTTTGCGTAAATAGAATTCATTGAAAAGAAATATCTAATCACCTTCATTTGCCGTATTATGTTAAATTAAAAAGGCATTTAGCGAAACTTTAAGGTTTAGTTCCTGAAATGATTACACAAGCCTGCAATGGTCGGGATTTTTAACTTTTAAAAACTGATTCATATGCATTTTTATGCATTTTTTCTAGTTTCGAAATAGCCTTCATTTTTTTTTTACCATCATGTCCGGATTTTTCGAAATCGTAAATTTCAAAATTTTTAAAAAATCGAAATATTACGAAAATCAGATGCTATAAAATGGATGGAAAACGTTTTTTACATAATCTTTTATTCAGGCTATTTTACACCATTTACACAAAATATTTAATTACTAATACTTGAGGAATCCGATGAGGGGAGGTTGGGGTCCTCTCACTCACGTGTGGGAGATGGAACGTGGCTCAAAGTGAAAGTGAACGTAAGCCATGCATAGTATAAGATTAAAAAAAAAATTACGAAAAAACGTTTTACATCTGTTTTATAGTACCAATATTAATATTTCGACTTTTTAAATGTTAGAAATTTGTCAGTTATAAAAAATCTTGATGTTAGGGTAAAAACTGAAGGTCATTTCCGGATTTAGTAGTACAAAATGCATAAGAATCCATTATCAAAAGCTTAAAAACATGACACAAGCCAAATTTTGAAAGCCTGTGTTATTTAAAAAAAAAAATAATGAAAATTACTAAAGTTGAAGAGGGAGACAGAAAAATCAGACTAAATGAGAATGAAAAACAAGGTAAAACCATTACGCTTGGAGTAAAAGAGCCATTAAAAGATTATCTGTCCGAGAAAGTTTGTAAAAGCAAAACATGATAAAAATTTGTGGGTTTTTAGGGTTCCGTATTTAAAAAGTAAAAACGGAACCATTATAAGATCACTCCTGTGTCTGTCCGTCTGTCTGTCCGTCACAGGCATTTTACTCGTAAACTATGGAACGAAGAAAGTTCAAATTCGGGGAAGTAATAAAGACCATTGACCTACATATTTTCAGATTAATAAATATTCATAAATATATTTAGTAAAAAAGTAGAGGGACTAATTATGCTACTTGAAAAAAAAATCTTTTCTTTGTATATCATGTGGAGTATCCTGTGAAAGCTTTTGTAACGCTGAACTCAAAAATACATTCCTTTTAATTTTAGGTATTATATTTTCAAAGATATTGTTGAAAATGTAGCGCAAAAATATGTTTCCCCCCGTCTAATTCCGAATCTACTGAAACTAAAAGTATGAAAAAATAGAGGTAGTAGACGTTAATATAAACCTTTCAGGAAAATTATAGCGATTACACTAGGTCACATAGTTTTTGAGTAATTAGACTTTTTCTGTTATACACAAATCTCGATTTACGGGAATTCAGAAAAATTGTTGAGCATCGCTGAATATACCTATCGTTGCAGAAGAATAAAGGCATTGTTGATAATGATTTTTGAAAGAAATCATCGGTAATTGGCCGAGATATTAACCCTTAAAGGTCCGGTCAGTTTGGACATACACAAGTACAGGGGCGATGTACTCTATGCCTAGTTAATAACTTTTAATGATATATATGTGTAATGTAACGTCCAGTAACAGTATAAAAGCAATAAACGTCAAATTGTTAAAAACATACTAATTTAAGAGGTCTTGGGACCCTAAAAAGTGGAAAAAATGAAAAGACCATTTTCAACATTTAATGTCTTAAAATGTATATGATTTTAAAACACAATTTTAATTGGGATGAAAGATATAAGCATGTTCTTTCGTTTCACGTATGCAGGGGGCTCGAAACTGTTAGACATTTGTCGAACAAAAAATTGGCATAACAGTTTACACGCAGGATTACAAAATAAATATTGGAACTAGAATGAAAATTTTGGTGCTTACTTATACTTCAGATTGTAATAATTTCCCTGAACTTAAATAAATTTGTATTTAAAGCATTTTTATATTTTTAATGCAATGTTGCATTTAGCTGATACAAAATTTTGAAAATTTCAACAGTAAAATCACCTAAAAAAATATTTTTTTGAACAATAAAAAGGAAATTTTATGTCCAGTTTATACAGACTAACACGAAATATATGCTTTGAAAATTTCATGAAAAAATATTCAGAAGTTTTTGAGGTATCCTGCGCTTTACGCCCAAAAAACGCCATTTGGAAAATAATGATTTTAAAGTTTCGGAAACGCCGCTTCAGCTATTGAACAGTTATAATTCTAAAAGCCAAAACTTCTGTTCTAATGGGAATTTAAAGGAAACAATTATTTCAAAATATTCAGAAAATATAGGAGTTTAACATAAAAAAAATAATCAAATTTCTTAAATTTTGAAGCTTTAAGAGTCCTGCGACCCCTTAATCCTTTCCGACGCGGAGTAATTCTATTTATAAACTTATGAAATAATGAACTGACACCAGAATTTATAAACGAATTTATTAGAAAATGTGAGCTTTCTTATTTTCACGTACATGATAAAAGGAAAATTTTAATTAAATATTCTTGGTGTCGTTTGTCCGTTTTGGAATTAAAATTAGGTGTCCGTTTTTTAAAGGCATCGCCCTCGAAAGATTTAATTAGAATGAATTGCATAAATACTGTGGGATTCGCGATAGTTTGCATTGATTGTATCTCTGAATACGCCTCGAGTGACTTTAAAATTAATTAAGCACCTATCTGGAAAAACGCGGAACTGACCAAGGTGGCGTTGAAACTTTGAGACCTCAATTCGAAGCGCGCTTAGCACAATGCCAAATTTAAACTTTGAACAAAGGTTTTGTTTTAGCTACAGTGTAGAAATAAAGGTTATTACTACGCTGAATTTAGTTTCATGAAATGCCAAATGAAGTTTAACTATGTACTGCTTTTATTGTCAGTACCGAATTAAGTTCATCATAAACAGATATAGATAATATTAAAAAAAGAATTATACGAATTTTACGAATATTTGATATTATTTAGGTTCCATATCTCTTTGAACTTTCATGGTATACCCGATTATACTTTTCTAATATATACAGTTATACACAACCCTACGTTGTATAGTTTTTTACAAAGTCTTAGTATACTTTTAGCAACTTTTTTTTTATATAATACAATTACAAATTCATATATTTATTGTACGGAACCCTCTGTGCACGAGTAATGCTCGCACTTGACCGTTTATTGTATTAGTTTTCAATGAAATTGTATAATGAAGCCCTCTAAACTTTAAAATAAATCTTCTTTATTATATATATTCATATTGTATATAGCTCTAAAACAGTAAATTATAACCATGCTACGACACATTCAATTTTCAAGTGAATCACCTTTGGCGCCGACTACTGGTTCATCTAAAATTTACTGTGCCCGCTTCTAGGGCACGGAGGAAAGTAATTTTTTATATCATCATTTTTCCGATGCATATTGTTTGAAATTTTCAATCTTCCTTTTGATATATTTGATATTTAAACCTTCCTCTCTGACTGCTTATCCCGCGATTTCCACGGGCAAGACATTTGCAGAAAAATTTAGATTATATACAATTTTTGAGGCAATTTTATTTTAAAAATTCCATATTCAAAGTTCAAAAATGAAAATGATGATTATACTACAGATTTAAAATACATGGGGAATTGAAATATGAAATAACAGAGGACGTACTGGTCGATTATATATTGTTCGAAAGGATTTTGAAAATATATAAGTACGCAATCAGAAGGTTAAGACAAGCCTAAATTAATATATATCATTTACATTCTGCTACATTTTTAATGATAATTAGAAAAATATCCATAATTGGTCAACTATTGGTGATATTACCTTACATAAATGGTTTTTAAAAGTCTAATTTAACTATACTGCGTAAACTGAGTATGTTTTCACATTTTAATACCCGAATTTTTTTCCTGCAATGTAATTCAACAGCAAACAAGCTTCAGTTATTTATATATACGTTTTCAATGTGAGCTTTTAAATAATTTTTAATTTATTTGTACACTCAGTATTATGTTTTTTTTTTCTGTGAAGTATATGCAAACTTATCTGGGACACAAATGTGGGTCCCACATTAGGACAATATTTTCTTCAAAGATATAGAAAAATGAGACAATATACAGTGTTCGTACGATTCAAAGACTTTCGAGAACCTTTTACCATAATATTAGTAAAGTAATATTTGCCTTATTTAATGAAAAAAAATCATCCTTGAGTTATAGCGACCAGTTCTTTACGAAATTCCTCGTACTAACCCTTTAAAAGACCGGACCCGCACGATCGTGCGGGTGAGGCATTAACTAAAATTCTACCTTCCTGAGTTATATATTGAATAAATGACGAAATCGAGTGATTGTGCTGGTTCACAGAAACTATATATATGAATTTTGTTAACAGATAGTGAATTATCAGTAAAAAATTTCAGTTATATCATTGTTTTCAAAAAACTCAAAAAGCAGTCCGGTCTTAAAGGGCTAAAACACTAAAAATCCCCTTAATCCTATGATGCGTACGAACCCCGACATATAAATTTTTAGTTGAACTTATGCATACTCATATACATTTCTCTTATACATACTCCCGGTAAAAGAATTTGTTGTGACTATGTGATATAAAATGTGATATGCATATATAAAACATATTCTTTTAACACGTTGAGTGCCACGATGACTGACACTGAAGCTGAAAATTTACAATGTTTTAAGTAATTTTTAAGAAAGTATAATCCTGTAATAAATAAAAGATAAATAAATTTTAAATGTATTTTCAGTAATTACTTAAAACAATATATATATATATATATTTATATCATATTTTAGGCCATCAGTCATCAGTGAATGACGTGTTCTAAACGGAAAGTTCAGTGTCAGTCACCGTGACTGACGTGGCGCTTATGGTGTTATATTAAGCAATTGCCTATGGATTACTTATAGAAAGTTTGGTATTAAAATAGCCTATGAATTTTTTACAGAAACTTCTGCATGATATTAAAAATGAAGAAAGTTTGCGCTATTTACCATTTGCACTAAATCCAGTTTCTAGTTGATATTTACTTACTACACCTACACGCTGCCGTTGACATAGAGTGAAGTAATAAATTACTGAGTACTTTATTTCCAGAAATCTAATTTCAGTTATAACTGAACACCCCACAACACCAATGTTTATTTATTACAAGATATTTTTAATTTAAAGTCCAATCCTACACAAGCTATATATTGTGAAATATTGTAAGCAGTCTTTCTGTACTTATTCTGGATGTAAAATACAGTATGATGTAATAAAATACATCATACACATATTTAGTGCTGTTTATATTAATTTTTTTCCTTATATATAGTTATGTTTTTCTTTTTTTATTCACGTACATATTAGTTCGTCATTTTTATATTTTCTTTTGATATTTTTATCTAACGACATGGTTTTTTGAGGACAAAATTGCCGAATAAAAAAAAAAGAGAATATGTTTTAATAATTGAACAGAATATTGACATATAAAAAGGGTATTATTATTAGTCTATTGGGAATTTATATAATATAATATGCATGCCCAGTAGCAAAAAATTCTCCAAGTGTCTGCAACAGATGCTTCAGGGGCAGAAAATAATCTGCAAGTAAAATATTTTAGAATTGAAGCATTAATTAATCAAACGATCACTTACCTTTGTTATTATGCATTTTATTAATTTTACTAATAATAATCTTAAGTTTTTGTATTAAGTAATAAAGAGCTAAACATAATATAAAGCGAAATAATGGTTTGATAGAAAAATAATCTGCAAACAAGAAAAGAAAATCTGCGACGCCCGTCTCCCGTCTCGAACTTTCTGCCACCGGGTATGCATGTATTGTACAATAAATACTTGGTTATTATTTTAATTTATAAAATGTACTGTAATTTAGGTACGTCATTTCAGCGTTCAGGAGGCAAAGGGTAAACTTGTTGTGCATATTGATGTACATTTATGCTTCGATAAACTATAGTTTTTCAGTACTTATTGTTTCCTGAAAATACGAGAAGTTTCTAAAACATAAAAAATATGTCTTAGATATATAGTTTAAGGTTAATTAATAAAATTACTAATTACTGTAACCAAAAAAATATTTTTATGTATATAATATTCCAGAATTCTTTTAATCATGTTTTACCTAATCAAATAAACTAGTAACTATTGCTTGGAGATCCCATTACAGTTGTTAGGTAGAAAAGAAAACTATAATCTTGGTAGTTTTATTAAAATTCTATTTTTTTCCTATGTACTTATGGCATTACTTACGGAACATGTGTCCAAAACTGACTTATTCTTTCTCTTTTAACACTTTCTAGTGTAGTTGAAAAGGGTTTGTCTGTCCGTCTGTCTGTTTGGCTGACCTCTAACTTTCTTAAATATATTCGGATTGCGATGTAATTGATATACGCTATTAAGTTTACACTGGAATGTTCGGTATTGAAAACGAAGTGTGTAGCGATAATAGTTCATTTACAGGCACATTCAAAAGTATTTCATAACATTATGCTGTATGGGGAAAAATCATTTGCCATGTATTTTAACGATGAAACATTATTTTAAACATAATGAAACTTGTGTAAATTATTGAGGTGCACTAAAAGATGATTACTATAGAATACGTTATTTGTAGTACTTACAGTATGTATACAGTGAAACTTAAAAGTATTCTGTTTCATTATGATATGTGATAAACAGTGTTTTCGGTGTATTTTAATGAAGTTACTCTGTTACAAACATAATGAAGTTGATAGGAATAGCTGAAGTGCACTGAAACATGCTTTTTGTAGGATATCGTGTGCAAAGCATTCATCATTTATTTACACGATGACACAAAAGATTTAGTTTATGTACTGGTTTTTGTGAAAAATGTATTAGCATTTTATCATGTTTCACTTTTTTAAGCATGGTGAAATTGATATACATCACTGAGTTTTCCTAAATGATATTTGCAGTAGAATGGGAGGTGCACATAAAATAATTCGGATACAAAGTTGTATCAGAAGTTTTGTGACTGCGGTAAGCGCATTTTCAATTACGGAATGTGTTTTTAAGTTTAACCAAATTTTTACATACTACGTGGTGTGAATAAATTTTACAGATTATATACAGGTCTACACAAAAGAATTCGTAAGAATACTCAGATCGGGCGTGAATTGTTTAAGTTGATTTTAATTTTAGAAATGCATTTCCAAGCTAAACTACATTTAGTATTCTAACAGATGATTGTATAATATATATTAAAAAAAATGTATACAGGCCAATACAAAAACTGTATATACGGCCACTTACTGATGATGCCCACCATTTGTAGAAATTGCTCAGTTGAATTTTAAACTATATTGTATGTTTTCTTACTGTACCATATTTTACCATTTTATGTGGAATATATAGAAATCTATAGATTATATGCAGAGTTGTACAAAAGAATATAAGTACTATATCTTTATCGACGGTAATTACTGAAAAAAGCTTTGGGTTTCCTAAAATGTGTTCATGGGTATAATATTTAAATTATTAAACGACGAAGTCTTATTAAAGTATTCTGGAAGTGTTTGATTGTGTTCCATAATCTATGCTTGACGCATGATTTTTCTTTATTGTTTAAAATTATTTTTTTTTTCTAATTAAATTTTTTTGTCTACTAACAGCTGAATAACTTCTGTCACACGACAAAACATAAAATAATAATAAAAAAAAAAGTCTTTAATTAAAGGAATTCGACCATTTCTGCGACTTTTTGATTTCAAAACATAATCTTAATTTCCGCAATCTTTTCAAAGAATGTATAGTCGAGTGTTCGTTTTGCAAGCCAAAGGTAGCGGGTTCAACTCCTAACAACGGATGTTAAAAATTCTCAAAACTTAATCTTACAATTGTTTTAGTGGAATTTCTTTCTTTTTTTTAATTTTGAAACATAAATTTTTATTTACAACTCCACCGACATTTTATCTTGACTGGTTTAAATAAATCGGAATTGCAAATTTTTTTAAACAATTTGACTTGAATATTTTTATTTTTAATTGAAAAATAACGCCTGTTTCATAATAATGCTAAAATTAAATTTATTACTGCTACCATCTATGTAAGTGTACATTATTTTAAATTTTAAATTTCGGTTAAGTAATTTATTTCTTTTATTGTGAAAATAAGAAATTCAGTTTTGCTTGAACACCTACTAAATTCTTGAGAAATTAAATCATTTAAATTTATTTTGTCGTTTTAGAAATTTGAAACTTTATACATATTTCCTCTAAATTTCTATAATTTCGGAATTTACCAAAAAAAGAATTTTGAAATTTATTTAAACAACCTGAAATTAAAATTATAAATATTTTACCTGAATGTCTTTTTTAAAATGAAGTTTGAATGTATTGCGTTTTCACCCTCCTCTTTCCTCTCAAAAAATCATCTTTTTTTTCAATCAGTTTCAATTATCACACTTGTAATTCAAATATATGGAATTCTTCCTTTTTAATCCCTCTTTTGATCTGTAAATTCCAGCACATCTCAATGCCAAAAATAGTTAAAGTAAGGAATAAAAACGATCTTAAAATAGCTGCTATTTTTATCAAGTTTCAAAGTATTTATGAACGTTTATTATTTATATTTATCTTAAGAGATTTTCTAAATTAAAAAAAGAAGTTTCACTTAACATTTTATAATATTTAGGTTGCTTAAAATTAAGTATGTTGCTTAAAATTTAACCCAGCACATACATGAGATTGAGGCAGTACCAAAAAACTCTGTTTTACCACTATCAAATTCTGTATTTCTTTCAGCGGAATTTCATTTTTTCTATCTGTTCCTTTGGCTCAACAAATCCAGAGGTTATTAAGATTAAATCACTTTTCAAAAATCTTCTCTGGAAAACCTATTTAAGCCACGTTTCCGCCCAAAAGGGTATCCTGGGAAATGGAAAGTCAGATATGTTGGCAAAGGAGGCAACTGCTAGACCATCAATTGATTTTTCACTTCCAGTACCGCACTCACACATCAAAAGACATCTTCGTGCTCAGTTTATGAAACAATGGCAGGATTACTGGGACTACTCAGATAAGGGTAGATATACCTATGATCTGGTCCCAGCGGTATCTTTGGATCTTCTTCTGCTCACTCCACCCACTACAGCTTTCCTTACCGGTCATGGTCCTTTTGGGGCATACTTCTTCAAGTCCCTTTCCCCTCTATGTGAGTGCGATGATGTTGCTGATGCCTCTCATTATTTCTATAATGGTCCTTTAACAACTCGCTGGGATATTCGCCGTCCTCCTGTTCTTCCAGATGG
The DNA here is from genome assembly GCA_963932465.1 of Maratus speciosus. Taxonomy (NCBI): domain Eukaryota; kingdom Metazoa; phylum Arthropoda; class Arachnida; order Araneae; family Salticidae; genus Maratus; species Maratus speciosus. The sequence continues at coordinate 203,523,188 of OZ010789.1, forward strand.
CTAGCAAATATTTTATCGTGCCCGACTTTGCTCTCAAAGCTTAAAAACATCTTCAACTTCTTATGTAACCTTTGAGTTTTACTCCATCACTGAGACAGGGACTTGGATTCCCCCTTATTCAGTACCCAATGTCGGGTCGCAGCAACCTGTATAATATTATCTCACTTTGTATAATATTGCATTATTTAATATCCTTATTGCTGTTTCACACACTTTGGCAATGTAACATTTATCTATATCTAATATATATCACTCCTCCCTCTGTCGCGCGTATTGGCGGGCTCAGCCTCGGCTGAAATTTGTATTTTTTTTAACCTTAATAAGCGGGACCGGGAGGGACGTCTATGCTCTACAGACTCACTTCCTAGTCTGAGCAGTCTTTCTCGGGCAGTAAAAGTAAAAAAAAACAAATCTGGGAAGTATTACGTGTTATCCCCCCCCCCCCAAACTTCACACACACACACTCACAAAAAATAAAGAAAAAATAATCTTCTGATTGCTATTATTCTTTAAATTTTGATAAACGATCACTTTAACATCTTATTTTAACAAAATAATATATCTATATATGTATTTTTTATTATACGTCATATATTAACGTTAGTTAGGTTTTTTTTTTTTAGTTCAGATTTGATTTTTCAGTCTTCAGATATTGTTTATGTTTAGTAGAATGATCTCAACCAAGAGTTTTTCAATTTTTCATTTTAAGACATTTTTTTATAATCTGTAAATCAGTTCTTGAATATTTTTAATTCGCTTTAATAAAAGTTTCCTCTTATTGTCTTTTTATTAATAAATTTAATGGTGCTATCATCTACGTTCTTATTGTAAACGTGTAATGATAAATAATGAGGTTAACTAAAAATTATTGATTTTGATTTGTTAATTAACGAATAAGTTGTTTTGGAAATAATATTAAATGAATCCCTTTGTGAGACCTTCGATCACACTTACCCACTTTTTTTGTAAATATTGCGTAATATGTTTTCAATTTAACTTCGGACAAATTTCTTATATGGGACAATCTGATCGATGGACAGCCACCAGGAACTCGATTTATTTATTTATTTCTTGGACACATACATCTGACTTGGGTGCTCGACATCAGGTGCCCTCATATAAGTCATCGTCAATATACAAGGACGAGATAGCACAAGAAAATCTACAACACCAGAGAATTACATTTGGGAGCTCCACAAAGAGTGTGCAACGGAGACACAGCGGCAGTTGAACAAGCAGCCCACCTCCACTCTCAACCGATTAGCGGCGTGATGCTCTAACCATTCAGTGATGGGGGGCCCAGAAACTCGATAATGACTTTGTCTTTCATTTTAACCGTTTCTTTTAAATTTTACAATCTCAATCGTTAACCTCCAGAATTCAGATTTAATTCAACATTCAAAAATCAGTCTTTTGCAGGCTTAACAACTCATAAACTAACAATAGAAATATCGTTAAAATAGTTAAATATATTTAAGGGTATAGAAACCAGTATATTAATTTCGGATGTTAGTAATTATTGATATTTTATTTGGATGCATCAAATTTAAAAGTAGATACAGAATGCAATGCATTTTTGAAAAATATTAAACTGAAGTTCACGTTGTTTAGCAATATTTGACGTATAATACAGGGTGTTTAAAAAATAATCATCCGATTTGACATGCGTATATGATAAAAAATAGTGAACATAGATACTTAAGATTAATTTTATATTATGTAGCTAATCATACATTTTTTTTACATACCAAATTAAAGGTGCTCAATATGTCCACCTTTGGATACACGGCATATGTCTGTACGGTATTCAAATTCGCCCCAAACTTTTGCGATCATGTCTGGATACATGATTTCGATGGCTGCTGTTATGCGTACCTTCAATTCAACTAATGTAGCAGGAAGGGGAGGTACATAAACGTGGTCTTTTATGAACCCCCACAAGAAGAAATCGCACACTGAGAGGTCCAGCGATCTGGGAGGCCATAGATACTTAACTGCATCGTCAGCTCCCGCACGGCCGATCCATCGTTGAGGAATTCGGTTTTTCAAAAAATTTCGAACGTCCAAGCTCCAGTGTGGTGGTGTCCCATCTTGTTGGAAAATCAAATCATCAGAATCGGTTTCTAACTGCGGGAAAAGCCAGTACTCTAGCATATCCAGCTATGTGATTCCCGTAACAATGGTCTCTGTGAAAAAAAAAAGGGGGCATACACCTTTTTCGTAGAAACTGCACAAAAAACGTTAATTTAGGCAAGTCTCTCTCATACTGTACAATTTCATGTGGCTGCTTCATACCCCATATTCGAACATTGTGGCGGTTGACATTGCCACTTAGATGAAATGTAGCTTCGTCACTGAAAACTAAGCGTGTTAAAAATTTTTCATCTTCTGACACATTGTCAAGGATGAATTCACTCCGCACGTCGTTCTTTGTCACCTGGATGAAGAGCTTGCAGCATTTGTAACCTATATGGTTTCAAACACAGACGTCGCCTCAAAACACGCCAGACAGATGTCGAAGGAATACCAAGCTCCTGACCGGCACGGCGAACGGATTGACATGAGATACGTGCGAAACTTTCTCGAATGCGCTTCACATTTAGTCTGACACGCGGGGCCGGCCTGAGTGTTTCCCTTTACACAAACAGCCCGTTTCTTCAAATTGTTTATACCATCGTCTTACGCTCTGAGCGGTAGGAACGTGAACATGTGGATATTTTCGACGAAAATCACGCTGAACAGATTTCACTGATTCACACTTCGCGAAGCGTAAGACACAAAACGATTTCTGCTGTCCAGTCGCCATCTTAACAAACACTGAAGTGGTGGGCGAAGGAAGAGCACTAGCGCCACCTGTTGATAACTACATAAAACTTATGATTTTCCTCTTTTTATCTATACATTATTCATGTATTTTGTTATGTGCTTTCTGATAAATTAGTTCGATAGTGTTTGCTATTTTTATCCGGTATTCACATCCACACTATATATATATATATATATATATATATATATATATATAGTGCGGATGTGAATGGACAGATTATGTATAAGTGGAAATTGGTTATTGTTTTTTGTGGCTGTGTGGCTCCGATTTGGGTAAAATAATTTTATTTTTTCAGTATAAATTCCTCATACGTTTTGAATAAGTTGTATCTTCGAGATACACTGTTTATTGTGGCGTCGAGTCCGGTGGGAGAGTGTTCAAGATATGCTTTCACCTGTTTTTATGCATTTAATTTATACTTTGCAACAATCTGGCCCAAACCCACTGTCACTACTGAATAATAGTTTGTTGTAAATTGTAATTAGTCTGAAACATTGCTGTGCTTTTTAAAATCCCCACCGCTGAAGAGGCCACAGCCTTTTGTTGTTTTTTCTTGGTTTTTCTTATTCAGGTTATATCTGTTTAAATTTCTTGGATGTTTTTATGGTTATTCTTAGTTTATATATGGTGCAGGATTCTGGGTCTGACAAATGCATAATGTACTATAATGCATAATGACAAATGCATAATAATAATGTTTAATACATAATGTGCTATATATATATCTTTGTACGTTTGTGAATTCCTATTTTTGTTTATTAAATATGAAATCTTATTTCTGAAATCGGAATTATTTTAATATGAAATAGGAGTAGAATCCTGTATTTTTCATTTCAATAATACATTCTTTGTTATCCATTTATCTGCTTGAATTTATCTACGTTTCTTGTTATGTGAACTTGAAACAAATACACTTATACTAGAAACATACTTAATACATATTTTTAATTATAAATGTTTAGCATTTGAAACGGTACATATACAGTTTTTAAGGTTTTTTTACATTTTCCAATAAAAAGCTTTTTAAAATGTAACAGTATTCAGTGGTTGATTTATTGAATTTGCCTATTTGACACTTGATAGCAATTAAACTCATTTAGCAGTTAACAATGTTACTCGCGCAGCATTTAATCTATATGTCAGCCAACATCGGATTTCGCAATTCAGTTTGTATGATTAAGATGACGTGTTCTGCATTTGCGTAAACAATCATTGATTATGGGTGTCGTTATATATCTAGTGAAAATAACAGATTACAGCGTAAGTATTGTTTGACTAGAAATCGAATGGTATAAATTTATGTATTACAAGTTATTCTAATTAGAGTTAACGCTTAATAAATCATGTTAATTGAAAATTACATAACCATACTCTTTGTGTTTTTCAAAACAGATAGATATGTACTCGATGCAATCGGGTGGAAATATCAAATCGTTTTACAACGGTTTATCTGCTTTTAAATTACATTTATCATTACAATTACACCTATTATTTGTTTTAGAATTTTTGAACAAAAAATGTATTTTTTTATTTTAATTTTGTTGTACTTAATCCATTAAAAAATTATTTTCTTTTTCTTTATAAACTAATTACGACAAAAACACTAAAAAACTTTTTTGTGTAAATTTCTAATTATTTAGTCAAATAATTTGTTAATAAATAAAGTGAAATTTCTCTTAATAAAATAGTTATCAAAAGATTTTAATAACAAAGCAAGTAAACACTTTCTCTCGTTTGTCATACGGGTAAGAAAGAAGGGAAGAAAGGAATTTAAATTATTTATTAAAGGATCCCCACATATAGGAGGCTTGACCCACTATATTTATGGCATGACCCACTTTAATTTATCTTGAAATATTTGTTAAGAGAAATAAAATTAGTTAAACAAAAGCAAAATTACTTTATGATGCATGGTTATATTATTAAAAAGAAATATATTTTGAAAGTATGATGCTTAATCAAATCCGTTTAAACCGAAGCGAAAGGCACATGAGACAATTTCCGTTTAAACAGGATTTTGTCTGAATAGATATAATTTTATAGCAGAAAAAATGAAATTTTAACATTTATACAGTATTCTGTTAGAGAAAGGTACCGTTTTTATAGGTTCTCATGTAGCTTTATGTCCCAATTTAGAAGAAACTGTTACTCTTTTTTGTCTCCTTGTCCTACTTTTTGTGACGCTCGACCTAGCAACACTAATTGTCACATAGTTTGGCTTCACCTCACTGCGTGAATCTTGGTGAAATTTGTGTACATACCTTCCTAAAGTTTTTCGATCAATCGTTCTTTTGCAGCCGTATGAGTACTTGACTTATCATCAAGAACTCTTGAGACCGCTGCTATCATTCTTTCTAGTCCTTTCTAGTCTTTTCTATACTTTCCATTTAAGTACTGCAGGTAATTTTTAAATGAAAAAATGCTTATATCCACTGTTCCATTTATATTTCTTTAATTGTTTTCTTGCAGTGGATACTTGAGCCATTTTTCACATCTTCCTTTAATCAGTTTTAAACATTTTCCTTTCTTCCACCCCGTTCTACCCTAACTTTACCGGCTAAATTGACATTGCTTTAGAACTGTAACGATCAACTTTCCTTATGTATAGTGTATAATAAAAAGATTTCCAGAACCAATTAATTAAAGGAGCCTTGACCATCTTGTCAACCCTCCCTCACATTAATTCGATCAAACCTCCCCACATAGCCCTTTTCTAAAGAATAACAAATGGTTATGGTAAGCCTAACTTAATGTACAATCTTTAAGCCAGGAATTAAAACTATGTATTTCTGATTTACTTAAAACCTACTTACTTAAATTTCTATGATATATTTTATCCGAGAAAAGCTTTCAAAATATTTCTAAAAAACAACTTTTAGGTTGAAAACACTTCGCAGTTAATTGTTTTAACACATGTTTCAAAAAATATTGTTGGGGCATATCAGTAGCTTTGGTTGCTACATATTATTAAATGTATGAAATTCTTTTAAATATGAAAATTGAGGGATGGCTCAACCCCTCCCCCCCTTTAATAATGATATTTTACTTTTGTTATTTACCTTAACATGTTGAACGTTTCAAATAAATTTCCATATGTTAGTATAGATTAAAATTACAACTATTTTTAGGAACTTTAAAAAGCAAAATTATACGTTTCTTTTTTCTAATCAATAAAAAAATAAAACAAAATGAGCTTAAAATTTGCTTAAAATATTATAATTTTCATCAGTTTGTTTATATTATTATTTTCAGATATATTTAATAAATATTTGCCATATAAGATTGTATGTACATTTTTTAAAATTCAGATACTAGATGTGTAATTTAACCAACTTGCATTAATAGCGCACATAAGCGTCCATTTCATGATTATTTTTTATTCAGAAGACCCGAATCCCTATCAAAAATTAAAAAAAAAACAAGAATTTTTAAGTTATGCGATCACGAAATGTCTTTAAATAAAGTAAAAACTGGTACTGACTGTTTCTGGAGTGAAATCTAAATTCTCGAATTAAAAAAACATTCCTTAAATCCACGCTTCACTAACAAATCGGTTAAAACAAGACATTTTAATAATGAAACATCCAAGAAAATATTAAAATATAATTTTTGTCTTGAATAAAATAGTATTACAGTAAACTCTCGTTGCAATGAATCTCTGGGAGCACTGATTAAATTCGCTTTACTGAAGAATTCGTTAAAGTGAATATTTTTGTAATGAAATAGGATAACATTATTCCATTAAAATAATGTTACAACGAATCTCTGAGAGCACTGATTAAATTCCCTTTACTGAAAAATTCGTTAAAGTGAATATTTTTATAATGAATTAGGAAAATTTTATTCCATTAAAATAATGTTACAACGAAGTTACAACGAATCCCTGGGAGCACTGATTAAATTCCCCTTTCTGAAAATTTCATTAAGGTGGATATCTGTATTATAAAAGACAAACATATCTGTGCGTAACGCATACGTTATTTTGCGAATGGCAACAGTTTGAAGTTTGAAATAAAATTTCGGTTTTGCAATTTTCGCTACTGCAAATTTTTAAACTTCTAAACATCACATTTTCAATTTTTTCACCGTCGTACAGGAAAAAAAAAATATTCTTTTAAATGCAATTTGTGTGAAAGCTATATCTCAATTTATTTTTCAGATATTAATTTTTTTGTAGTTTTTAATACACATTTTGTAATCGTGGTAACTAAAGTACTTCATTTATATTGAAAGTTAAAGGGAAAATACTAGATTACTGCTTCTTTTGTTGCCATTTTCTTATAAAAATTTAAAAAAAATTATAATTAAAATACGTGCTATGTCAAGAATATTGTCCATTAATTAATCAGAGGTGAATTTTGGTTTTGTTTCGTTTTTATTTATCAATTTAATAAATTGTAGTTTAGTGCAAACTTACTTTACAAGCGATACAAAGCTGAATGAATGTAATTTTATTATTCCGTGTACAATAACATTTTCCGAATTTTGAAAAAATATACATGAATGATAAAATTAACTGATGAGGGATTCAGAAGGAATCCGAAACTTCCTTTTAAATTGTTTTTAGTGTTTTTATCTTTTAATGTACTGTATCGTAATGTCTGTTATTTTGAAAAGTTTTTATACATGAATGATTTCTGATAAAACATTGAGCTATTATTGTTTTACAAATTGCGGATACAAATGTCGTGTTTTGATAAAAAAAAAAGAGCATGTATTTAATTCTTAAAACAGAAATGTGTTTGATGGAAGTGCGTCATTTCCCCATTAGCTGCTTTGAAATTCTTCACAAGTGAAAAGGCTTAACTTTTGAAAATAATGTAATCGAATGATTAAAACATGCAATGCTTCACAAAAATTTAGAGTGTCATATAGAAGATCAGTGACATATAGTGTGCATACTCATATCGGAAATTTATGTCTAAATTTCTTCCCACTAATAAAATTTTATTGCTATTCTATAAGACATTCTACTAAAATTTTATCAAAATAACATAATTTGTTTAACTTAATTTTTCATAATTTTATATAATCTATATATATTTAAACCACAATGCTGTTTTTAATCATCTGCTCTGAGCTTTCTGCTGAACCATTTTTACTAATAATTTTTTTAACTGAAAGCTGTTTATTTGTATATGTACCTGCAATAGCAGTTTTTTTTTTTTTTAATATCACCATTTTTATATTTGAATTTTAATAGTATTTTTTTAAATTTCTTCAAAATGGTTGTAATTAGATAGGTTTCATTGTCGCAGAGAAGAGAGAAATAATGAGGTTTATTCATCTTTATTCATGCCGTTATCTGATAAAAATTTTAAATTGTTGATAAAAATTGTTGTATAGGGTTTAGTGGCGTAAAACAGAAATGACGTACTGCTTTTGAAAATACGCATTTTTTCTCATAAAGTTTCCATATATATTTTTTTCCTTCTGCATGTGTACTGATACCAAGTTTCAAACACTAGGTGAAATGCTTAAGTAAGTGAAAATGACATCATATTCAAACGAAAACGATCATTTTCTTAGATAAAGCTAAACATTTTAAAACAAATGCGCCTAAAAAACATAAATCAGGCAATTTTTTACTCTCTGCTACTGAGATTAGAATCTCAAGTTAAGAGCAAAGATGCAAAGATGTTGCTGTCAATCGTGACTTCAAGTTTTGAATTAAAATTATTTTAAAATAATCATATTAAAATACCATTTAAAAAAAAGGGAAAACGGACATGAGAAGTGCGTATGTAAATTTTGAGAAGGTGAAAATGATGTCAAGTTTAGATTTCATGGAGAAAAAATTCTATGATAGTGTCAAACTGGAATACATTTTGCTGTTTTTCATTTCGGAATAGCAAGAATAAGAGCCTAAATTGATAACTTCATAATAATAACTAATCTTTATTATATTTTACTGATTATGTTTCTATCTATCTATCTATATTATAAAGAACAAACGTATCTGTGCGTAACGCTGACGTCATTTTGCAAATGGCAACACTTCACGATCAAACTTCGGTTTTGAAATTTTCGCTACTGCAATTTTTTAATTTTCTGACCATCGTACTTTCTCAATTTTTGGAACATCTTTTAGGGAAAAAAATCTACATTCAACTGAAATTTGTTTAAAAACTGTATCTTAATTGACTGATTTATTATGTTTTAAAAAATAATTTTAAAGTATGATTTTTTGTAATTTATCTTATCACGAGCGGCATTCAATATATAATAATAATGAAAATTTTGCACATAAGGCAATAAAAATTGTTCAACATTTATTTCTCACTAATTTTCCAGAACGAAACTAATATTTTTTCTATAAATAAATGAAAGAATAATATTAAAAAAACACATTTGTAATCGAACAATTTAAATTTTTAGACAGCCAAACAGGAAAAAAAAACCATTCAAATGGAATTTGTTTGCAAGGTGCATCTCAGTTTACAGATTGTCTATGGTTTTAAAAACAATTTCCAAGCATAAAATATTTTTTAATTTATCTCTACTGAGTGGAGATCGATTACGAAAGATAAATCTGCTTGCCTTTAGAACAACATAAAGAGTTCATCATTTTCTTACGGCTAATATTCCATAAAAAACATTCTCTATGAATAAATAAATAAAATAAGATAAACAAAACTCAAATTTAACAGGCAAGCAATTGAAAGAGCGCTTAAAGCTCTGACATTATCAGAATTCAAAAGGATGCCGTAAGTAGAATAATCTTGGGTTAATCACTCTTAGCATGCAACTAATATGTAAATATTGCTTTTAATAAATTTCAAAACTTTATTCGATTGTATAATTCAAATTTTTCATATGGAAAATGCTTTTTTATTGTTAGTGGACAATCTAAAGAATATATTGCATGTAAAAAAAATATATTAGTTTTCAATTAAAAAAAAATGTTTTCACTAATATCCTGTAACCCGGGAAGCCCGGGTATGATTCTCTAGTTTTTATAATGAAATAGGATAACAGTACTCCATTAAAATAATATTACAACGAATGTATGGGAGCACTTATTAAATTCCCTTTACTGAAAAATTCGTTAAAGTGAATATTTTTATAATGAAATAGGATAATATTATCCTATAAAAATAACGTTACAATGAATCTCTGGGAGCACTGATTAAATTCCTCTTACTGAAAAATTCATTAAAGTGAAGATTTTTATAATGAAATAGGATAATAGTATTCCATTAAAATAATGTTACAAATAATATCTAGGAGCACTGATTAAATGCCCTTTACTCAAAAATTCTTTAAAGTGAATATTTTTATAATGAAATAGGATAATAGTATTCCATTAAAATAATGTTACAACGAATCTCTGGGAGTACTGATTAAATTACCCTTACTAAAAAATTCATTAAATTGAATATTTTTATAGGGAAATAGGATAGTAGTATCCCATTAAAATAATGTTACAAAGAATCTATGGCAGCACTGATTAAGTTCCCTTTACAAAAAAATTCGTTAAAGTGAATATTTTTAGAATGAAATTGGATAATAGGATTTTTTAAATAATCTAAATAATATCCGTTAAACTTAAAAAATCGTTAAAGTATCTTTCGTTCTTACGAGATTGTACTGGATATGTGCTTTTATAAAAACCTTTTTTTCATATTTTTAATAAGGTTTTTTTTTTATTATTATTATGTACAGTTATGGAAAAAAAAGCACCACCCTTTACTGAGTATGCTGCGAAGCGTCTTACGAAAATGTAACTGATGCCAGTCTATTAGTAATAAACATATGCTCAATATTTATTTAAAAATGTGCAAAACGCCATTGATAGACAACGTTGTAAAGTGTTTTTATTCACATTCTGAAAGAAAACATATCTACTTGTATATAAATTATAAAAATCTTTTTGACTGCAGTTAAATGTTTGCACGTTCTGCATTTTTCCTGTTCTTGGATGTAGCATGTAGAAAACCTGTTATTATACATATTGTCAATGATTTTTATCGAAAAAATCTTTGACAAACTACAGAAACTCATAATTGAGAAAATACAAAACGTTTCTTTGTATAATACTAAACCATTATACCAAATATGTTAGATGTAACAGTTTCATAACCGTGAACTTCAAACGATGCGAAGTAGTGAAAGTGGTCCTGTGTACAATGCTTATAATATGCGCAATCGTTTTATTTGTGAATGTATGTAGCTGCATGTTAAAAAACTTGCATTTATTTGAGACAGGAATTTGTAAGCTAAAATGCAATTTGACATATTTCTTAACTATGAAATAATACAAATTGTGAAGAAACTATCACCGAATAACAGTACAAATTACAAATATGAGGGACATTTAAAACAATATATATACAATTATACATAACATTTATAAATTAATTAAGAATATTTTAATGTATTCAGGAAGCTAATATATCCCTATTGCTTTTATATTTCAGCATTATATTCAGAAACTTTAATATTTATAAGCTAAAAGGAAATTTGATATTTTGTACAATTAAAAAAAAAAAAAAAGAATGAGAAAACAACCTTAGAAGTGAACACCGAAAAACTTAATGCTACGTGAAATTATTTTACTCCAACCTAAGAATATTTCATTTCCGATATATCAGCAACTGTTGGATAAACCGAGTGTCATATACTCTTTTTTTAGTTTCTTTGAGTTTCCTAAAATCAAACAGCAAATATTGGACGAAGGGTAAAGTAAATAGACTAAAAGCAGATTGTTGGAATATAAGATACTTACGCCGTTGAATTTTAACACAAATATTTGAGTGAAGCCATATATTTTTGTAAAAATAAACATACTATGAAGTCTTATATACAGGATTTTAGAATACAGTATAGAATGTCTAAAATATATTTATAAGAAGAACATTTTTTTTATAAAAAAGCAGGACAAAAACAGTTTAAGGAAATCTTGTTATAGCGAACAAAATGTCTAAATTATACCACACAAACGCGAATGAAAAGTTCATTAGAAATTAAATCCATTAGAAATTTTGGGCATTATAAAATATAGCGCCAGACAATTTTAATATTGCAATCTGAAGAAAGACCCCTGAAATTTTTAATTCCAATCATCTTTATTTCTAAAAAGAACATTTACAAGTTTTGGTGCTAAATTTTCCGTGTGCAGTCTTTTGATTCTGAGTTAGATCAAGTGCATCAACTATGAGGTGCAATAATGTTTATTAATACATGCACTTAAGATGTTTATATTCTGGTGATGCATATTAGGAATGAAATTTTAATAGTACAAAACCTTTGAAATATCCATATTAACTCAAACTAAAAACTTTAAAATAATTGAGCCCGAGTTGACAGATGAATAGTAAATGTAGGTTACTTTGAGAGTCGAAAGCAATATTTTTATACTTCTTTTAATAGAAAATAAAACATATTCTAAAAATGTCCACAAATAATTCACTGAAGACTAGGTTAAACTTTACATAATGTTTACAACACGCTAGCCGGAATGAGAGTAAAAAAAGAAAAGCTTTCTCACTTAAAGACTGCGTCTGGTGAAATTAGCGATACAAGAAATAGCCAACAAAATATAATCTGTCGACAAATGAATGGAGAAGAGCCTAAGAGGTATACGTTAAACTGAAATCTTTACACGTAAAAAAGAACAATTAGGAATTTTAACGCCACAGACATATAGAATTAAAAGTGTAAAACATGTTAAGAGGAAATCTATAAATTTCATGATGTTACTAAATAAACTAGAAGCGGAGAGCTAAATTTAAAAAGCGGATGACAGAGAACTTTATCTAAGATAACAATATATATATATATATATCTGGATGGCAAAAAAATGTAATAATTTTGTGAGTTCAAAGAAATTGGGGGGCTAGGAGTGTTAACTAACATCAGCATGGCATAAAATGCTAACTGAAATGAAATCTGGGAAACGAAACATATTTCTGCATTTTACTAGGAGAATGAAATCCTTTCTTTTTGAGAAAAAAGGAGATTGGAGAACTATACAGGATGTATTTAAAACGAAATATTATTTTTAGGTGATGAAGGCCTTGAATCAATAATTCTGTATCTTGCCGTCTAAATTACTTTTAAAAGTGATATGGTAACAATATTATTTTGAGGGGTGTTGATAATAATTGATTTAAAATGCAATATGTGACATTAAATTTGTGTCACATGAGAATAAAGTACTTTTTATTTGAGTTGTTTAAAAATAAAATTATTTGTAATACGATTCTTTGTGAATATAGAAGTTTTAAATATAAAATTAATAAATGAGACTGTTAAAAATATTATTAATAATTGTTACATATGTTCTGATTTTTATAATGAAAAATTTTCTGATTTATTTTTATAAAGTCGTTTTGCACAGGTGAATAATGTCTTTAGCAATAAAGGTAAATGTAAAAAGGGGGGAGGATTGCATTATATATTACGATCTGTTATATATTACGAAACAAATACAACGTTAGAAAAAAGCACAAATGGAAGTGTGTATAAATCGCAAAAAGCTGTTTCGAAGCCTGTAAGACTTCACCATGAGTTCTTAAAAATTAAAATGAAGATAAAATTAAATTAAATATAGATTGTAGAACTGCTTGTAAAATAACCATCATTTTAAATATTCTGGAGCCTCAATAATACAGAAATGCTCATAAATTTATGATCTTGATTTTTGAGAAACGTGTCACATATGAAAAAATTCAGACAGTTTCAGAGAGGAAAAAAGACGATTTGTCCAACACACCCAATTTTCCAAAGAAATGGTTTCAACTTCTATATATCGTTTTATTTCCCTCCCCCCTTTCACATTTTTCTCCACTTTGTTTGAACTCTACCAAAGTAATAGGGCATTTCTGAATGGCCTCCTTTCTGCGTGAGATATCGATTCCGCGGTTGTTTTTTCAACGGTAAGTCGCATTTCGCTGTTCACAGAGGAGCTATGAGGTACGCTTCTCTGGCTCTCTGCTTCCCCCTTTTTGATTTACATTTCATTTAATTTTATCATCATTTTTATTGTTAAGGCACTGATAATTTTAAGCACGTTAGATGCTTCGAAACAGCTGTTTGCAATTTATACACACTCCCATTTTTGCTTAGTTCTAACGTTGTTTTTATTTCTTAATACAGGTAAACATATTTCCAACATTCACATATTTGAAAGGTATGACAAAAAGTTCTACTTAAGGGGACAGTTCGCCTTCAACAGGTCAAAAATGCTAGAAAATTGATTCAATTTCCATACTTTTCACAAACTAACTAATAAAGTAAATTCAATGAAATTTTTTCGGTTGTTAAGCATAGTATTACTTGTTACAATAAAGAAAACAGATTGATGAAAAATATTTAAATTAATTAGGTAAACTTAATTAAGTGACCTACTGCTTTTTTGTTTGTTTGTTTTCGTAATTACTATATATCACTGCACGCAGGATAACTCGTGTTCGTTTTCATTTACTAACTTTAAATAGATTTTAATGTAAAGATAACACTTTGCTTAACATAATGAACTGATATCTTTTAATTATCTTCGTTTATAAAATTTATAATTAATAATAAAAATTTTAAAAAGAAAATCTGTAAAATTTCACGGGTATTTTTTTAAATACAATTTTTATTATTTAAGATAATTCTAAGATTTTAGTTCATTTTATGTAGAAATATAATATTAATGCATTCAGAAAATTTCAATCGATTTCCTTTAACAGTTTTTTTGAATTCATGCGCGCAGTGCTATATAGTAATAAGGAAATTAAAAAAGTAGTAGGTTACTTAATAAAGTTTTCCTAATTAATTTAAACATTTTTAATGAATCTATTTTGTTTATTGTTACAAGTAATGACATACTTAACAATCTAAAAAATTTCATTGAATTTGCTCTATTATTTAGCTTGTGAAATAGATGGAAATTGAATCAGTTTTCTAGAATTTTTTAGCTGTTGACTACGAACTGTCCCCTTAAAAACAAAGAAAGATATATTAAAAAACATTTAATAAAAATATTTTTGAAATGTCAGTCATGTTGATGAAATAAAATTCAAAATAACAAGCGCAAATATTTAAAACATAATACCCGAATATTTAAATATTTTTAATAAACATTTTTTGTTTAATTTTGATTGAAAGGCTGACAGATTATAAAACAAACATGTTGATTAATAGATATGAAAAATGCTAAAATTCTAGATTGTTCTTAAATTGTCATTTCCATAATATAAAACTCTGAACAATAAACTCTGGTATCGATTAAAAAAAAAAATTCTATTTTTAACGACAGGAATAGAAATCAATAATTTCAAAACATAAGGAACTTGTATAATGCATTTATATATTGTGTCAAAAGATAACTTTTCATTCAAATAAAATAATTTGAAAATATGCTTGTTGAAAAATGATTTTATTTTTTAGAAGTTTTAACATCGTAGATTTTATATGAACATATTTTGAAACTACATCCGTATTATATATCACATTTTCAATTTATGTCTTTGTTATTACAATCTAATTATAAAAATTTCTTTCTTGAAATACAACAAGAAAAATCAAAGAAAGACAATATCCTTATGTTGTTTTTATTACATTCCATTATTCATAACTTTCTATACTGGGAAGTTATAATCTCGTAATCGAATTATCGCAGTGATAAATTTATTTAATCTTTTCTTGCTTAACTGCACAGTGCAGGGAAAAATTTTATATTTCTTTCTTCAACATATTTTTAAGAAACAGATATTTTTATAAGAATTAAATTTCTTACACAGAAAAATTTATAATTTTTAAACAAAAATATAGCTTTTTAAAATGTATATGTTTATTTATATTCGCATTTTTTTTTTCTTACTTTGGGTTAAACAGAACAGTTAAGACAGTTCTTCGTATACTTATGATTGTAGAGATAATTTTTACCTTACTGTAAGAAAGCTGTATCTTTCATTATGCAATATCATAAGTAACTGTCACTGGAAGTTTTGATTAATTAAAAAGCAGAACTTTTAACCTTTTCTTTTTTTTTCTTTTTTTTTTTTTTTTTTTGCAAATTAAATGCATAAATTCAGACTGCACGTCGAAAGATAAAAAATGGTATGCATTAATAAATGGCATGGGGCAACCTAGGGATATAACATTCTCAGAAGAGGTGGAATATTGGACATTAGTTACATAATATGGAATTAATGTGTATATCTCTGTACCATTATGAGCTAGAAGCTATACAAAATAATTTTCCTAGTTACAGTAAAGTAATTACATAACAAACTAAATTTAATTCATCATTGTACTCATAATGTATAAAAAACAAATAGTGAAGTTATAATATTCAGTCTTAACAGTTCTCTGTCATTAATAGTAATAATTTATGAATGGATCGCGTTATTTCACTATGGGCAAGCTTTAACTTAAATTTACTACCCGTTCCTTTATTGAATGAATAAATTTTATAACCCTGCAAGTTTACATTTTTATGATGCTAGGGTATCTCTCACTACAAATATATTATCAACTTTCATTCTGAGAAAATTCCTTCTCCATTTATTACGCATTTGTAATTGCATTAAATAAGCTTTTAACTGTTTATTCCAAAATCTTTATGCGAGCTGTGTTACTAATTTACAAATTCTCTAATTGCGTTTTTAATTAATAGTATTAAGTTCTATTATGCGTTTTAAAATCAATTCTTACTATTTCGGGGCTAAGGACTGACAAATAATAAAAATCGTTCTGTAGTTTGGATTAGAGGATAAGATTGAATTATATTTTTTATTTCGATTATAAATGACGTGGATTTCTCACAGCTCAAAAAATGTTAAACGATAACTCTTTAAATTTGATATTTTATCATTTTTGCTACAGGCTCCCAGAGACCACTTAATTGATGTGCTGAAGAACGCGCGTGAGCCATTCATTCGATACGATTATACTTTCTTCTATCTTCAAGAGAACAAAGTATTGTAATAGAAATTATTTTCCAGTTCCCATTTTTGACAGGTTTTTTCGTTTTAGCGGTCAGAGATCCCCTAAAACATATTTATAAAATTTGTGTGTCGGTCTGTGCATGCACGTGTGTCAACATTGCACCATCGAAAATTGTGTGAAGTTATGCATAGAATTGAATCAAATTTCTTGTGTATGTTTTTGTCTATAGCCAGAAGGTTCTCTTCTAATTTGGAAATATACCACAGCAAGGGGGCACTGGGCACTGTAATAACGACTTTCAGGCCATTTTCATTATTGTAATATCGAAAATTGTATGACGTTATACATAGAATTGAACCAAATTATCTGTGGATGTCTTTGGCTATAGCCAGCAAGTATACTCCTTGAATCAGGCAATATTCCGCCTAAAGGGTGCTCTTTAATAGCGTGTTTCGGTCCATTTGCATTACTGTACCATCGTAAAGCGTGTGAAGGTATGCAATTCTTTGCATAGGGGGAAAACGCAATGTGATTTCCTCCATAGATGTAATCTTGTTTTTCGACATGATAAGTGATACACTTACAAAGCCACAATCACTCTGATAGAACAACTAAGCGACACTTTCATAAGCAATCAGTGGTGCATTACAGAAATATGTTTTTTTAAACTCCCATGTTTACCGTTACATATCCTAATAAAGTATTCCTTCTTGTGTTTATTCTGCCTATTTTCAAGCATCACGCTAATAAATATTTTGTATCATTAGGCAACTCTTAATCCAAAATAAGTCTTTTATTTTTCAAATTTCTTCCAATACACGTCTTATTAGTGCAATAAAATGAGCCGTAACGATAATCAGATCAAATACCTAACAGTCTTACTAAACACACTTTTTTTGTATTCAATATTAAATTTAAACTGTGTGTCAAAGTTTTCATGTCTAAAGATAAAACTTCAGCCACAAGTATCTTAAATTGACTTTTGTTAACAATATTTATTCTATTTTGTTCCCATGAAGTTTTGAAATCAGGGGAATTGTTTTTCGTATGTTGAACCCATCTTTCTGCGAAATTGAAATAGCATTATGATATAAATTAAACCACCCATCTACACTTTTAACACCGGGGAATAAAGCGTCGTTATATGGGGACGTATTTAACATATGTATTGACTCAAGTTTATTTATATCATATTTTCAAATGTGATTGTTAATCGTTCCACTCAGAATAAAGGATTGCATTTTACACACAAACGGAAATCTGTTTATCCGTATAATTTCATGTTTCATTTCATCAATATCGGAAAGCCAAATATATTTTTAAAATTTACGATCCTCATCTATCTTTATCGTTGAAACATCCTTTTCAATATAACATTTAAATGCAATCTTAATTTTTATAAAATTCAAAGTGATAGCTAGTATATTCGTATTTAAATTTCGGAACAATCTTTTAATCACAGAATTTAGTTTCCTAACAACTATCATGTATACTACGAACTTTAGTTGTTTCTATTTATGTTTACTCCTGCTTGATGCGGCATAAGATATTCATAATCAACCCTGGCACATTCTTCAGCTATTCCTTTAGTCTCTCAATCATTATTTTTTATATGTATTGATGATTCATTCATTTTTAACAAAACATTTCTGAAAAATCATCAAATCTTTTTTTTTTTTTTTAGTTATTGTGAAATCATTCTTAAATTTAACTGGGCAGTCTTTTTTAAATATCAAGTCTTATAACTACCAACACAAAATTTTTGATTATTTTCGAACTCTTTTATAAGACATTTATCTCTCATATTTCTCTTTCATTTATCTTTAGTTGATTTATTTTTATCGCTTATTTCCAAGCTTTTTAAATACAATAATATTTAACATCTGTCCGAAACTTAATTTTTCAGGCACTATAATTGCGACATAGGAAATATTACACGTTTGCTGGCAGCCGTAAAGTGTAAAGCCCAATTTTGTCGGTATATAAAAGAGAATTTTTGTACTTTTCTGAAAGCCAGAGCTCTTATTCATATTTAAAAACTTGTGTTACTTAATAAAAAGGTTTATTGAATGATCAACATTTTCTCAGTCTTCAACTAGATTTAAAACATCCATTTTCAAAACCTGCATTTCTACGCACAGTATCGGCACTGGGGCTGACGTAATCGTCTTGGTGACATCAGTTTTGATTTAAATAAGTTACGGATTGTTATTTTTACTCGTTAATTTCATTTTAAACATCGTATATTTTTTTATATATTTAATCGAACCAAAAGATTGAACTGATAGTCTATTATTTTATTTGCCTTTAAGGAATTAGCTGAAAATCCAGTACACCATAACTTTTCTCATAATTTAACTACTAAAATGCGCTTAATCTTTTACAAAAAAAAATATTTTAAAGCTTTTATTAAAAGTTTTAGCTACAAAAAGGAATAATAACGTTTCTTATTTATAATATCTGTGGACCAACATAATTATTTAACGGCTATTAAATGTATTCACTTAAAAAAAAAATTGTTTATCGAATGGTAGATTAAGAAAATCATTCACAAAGATTTTGATAAAAGAACGACATAGTCTGCAAAGTATTGTGATACTCGTAAAAAGAAGCTTTAATAACAATAAATTACTGGAATCTGAAATAGAGAGAAAATTATCAGGACGGGATCTGAAATTAATTTTACGTACTGATAAATCATTTTTAAATATTAGTATTTAATATTATGTTCCAAGCCTTTTGAATATAATAAAATAATTATAGATTCCTAAATTAACTTCCTTAACATATCCTAGAGATGGTTAAAATCTAATTATCAAATTCTTTCGTCTGAAATAAAAATGAAATTTTCATAATTTATTGTTGTAATTATATTTCATTAGAAACATAGTACCTTTAGAGCTTACGTTATTTTGGTAAGTTATAGGAAGTTAAATATAATGCAATAATACCCTTATATATGAAATATTAATGAAAGAATTATCCATGAATAAAATTTGCTTATTTTTAGATGTTTTCAAGAAATTGCATCTTTCAAAACAATTCTCATGAGATTTCCTAATGCGCTTTTCAAAGAAAATTAAATATTGCAACAAATTCCGTCATGATCTCACAAAATAAGTATAACATAATTCTTAAATCAAAATTAGGTACAAAAGAACCTTTCACGAATTCTTACTAGGAGTTTATTTTCGTTTATTTTTCTAAATAAGAATTTATTGTGAACAAAAGTTGAATTACATCTTTAAAGAGATTAAACATTCTCTTATAAAAACGAAAGGAATGCTGGTTACACAGATAGATATTAATCTATTTTTTATGACTAAAACATTTTAGAATGTTGTTACTGAAACAATTTACTTTATGATTGTGCACATATGCAGTTTTATTTTGTTACGCAATGTAGTAAGTATTCGCTCATTAAAATTTAAGATTCGTCAAATCATTTTCAATTTGTTATATTTAACTACACTGAAAATGTTTTGGCACAAAAAGATATGCAGTAAAAAAAAATCATGAACGCAAAATTATGCGTAAAGCATAGAATGAAACGCAACCGAAATCCGAAATACAAATTCACTGCTTAATAATTCAAAATACTGATTAAACAATTTGGTAAGCTCATAAGACATTCGAAAAGACAATTTGTAGTATTACCATCAGTATTCAGGAAATATACGAATTATTTAGCGCAGCTTTGTATATAAACTATAGATTTGTATACATACTACATAGTATTCAAGAAATCAGTTCAGTTAGGAAACGCATAGCACAGTTGTAAATTCTTTTTCAGCGATTTAAGTCAATAAACGGAAATGTACTAGAGATACTCAGTGCTACCTTTACATCATCTATAGAATTTATGCACACCAAGTAACATGAAAAAAAAGGTTTAACTTAGAAATGCGTACCACAACATAATACGCACTTCCAGAGGTTATTGTTTTTAGACAACGTGTCCCTGTAAGAGAAGGATAATTGCTATGCACACCATATTATGTAATGCTATGCACACAAACAAAATATGCCGCAAATTATATTCCGTTACAGACCGTAATGTTACGGCATACGTTTGATTGTCTCTGTAAATGAACTATAAATGCTAAATACCTTATTTTCTATTCCAAACATATCATAGTAAACCTCATCAACTGCATGGTAATCAGAGTCTATTTATACGAGTTAGAGCATGGACAGACAGATCGGATTCAAAAATACTTTCAACTTTGTTGAACAGTGTTAATAAGTATTTTTAATTTCCAAAATTCACCTAATACTATTTGAATCAAGTTCAAGTTATTCAAATTAAAAATATGACAAATGAAAAGCAATACATTCAACTGAATTACGGAGAAATCTTCTACTCAAAATGCATATCAAGATGCCTACCCGTGAATTTACACAAATACATCACATTTCCTAAAAATTAAATGCAGTAACGAAAGTAAATCTAACCGTGTGAATATTATAGGTCCCGCTTCGAGGCATAACGTTTAAAAGGAGCAGCAAATAAAAGAAAAGAAAAATAAGTTTTCACACATATTCTTACATGCAGGGTTGCACAACATAAACTTAATTTTAAGTATTTATTAAAGAATTTCGCCCAAACTGAAGATATTTCATTCATACCATAGCTGTTTTAGAAAAAACTGTATGTTGAGAAAAGAAATAAATATGTACTTACGTGTAGTACACTGTAAAAAATTACAAATGTGTATAAATGTAGTTCTCATCGTTCTTGAAATTTGCGAAATTATAATATACAATCTTTCGATATACCAACCATTCCAAAAAGCGTTACATTATCTTCAGAAAACTCAGAAACCCTTAGATATCGAGATGTAAAGAAAATGACCATAAAAGAGTGTTTTTACGTGCCCACTAATTTTCGAAAATTTTTTTCAAAATTTTTTACACTAAACAGTTTTCTTAGTCAGAATCATCGCTTATAGGTGCGTTCGTAATTATACAAATATGTAGCACCCTAGTCGTCGTTCGGTCTGTCTGTCTGTCTGTCCGCCCGTCCGCATGTAGCAAAAACTACCCAATCGAATGGTCTCAAATTTTAAATATATAATTGTTGCAAAATTTTGTCGAGTCATTTAAATTTTATGAAAATCGGATGTGTAGTTTAATTACAGGGACAATCAAAGTTTTCTGTTACATTTCGGTCATTGTAAAATATTATTTCAAGTGCATTGTAATGACGCTACAGTCTTTCGAACAGAATGAAATCAATATGCACTTATGAAGTGTACTAAAATATACATTCAGTACAATATGCAGTGTAAAAAATATTTATAAAACTAATTATAGTACGAACCATGTTTTATAGTACACCTCATTTGCTTCGTTTGAAGCGCAATTCCGAACTTGTTTTTGAAAGCTTTTAATTCTCAAAAAACAATTTTTTGACAAATTTTAACATTAATTAAGCATATTTAACATTAAAATTAAAATCAAATTTAATATTATTTTGTTTTTAATGCATGTCTAAATCCGTCGACAGAGCTGGAAATATTCAATTGATAATTCATTCTTCAAAATCAATATGCGTAGAAAAAAACTGAATAATACATTGTAAAAACTTCTCAAAAAAGTTCATGAAAAAAACCAGTAGCAAATAAATATTTGTTTCAAACGTACGTTTTGAAAACACGAAAATCTATTCTTTTAGAGAGATAAAGGAAAGCTTTTCGTAGCAGCTGGAAACGTGGAAGATGTCCCATTATTTTCCGTAAACTTTAATAAAGATAAGAGTTATATTAAGAAGCATTTCAAGTTTTTTACAGTGTAATAAAATAGTATGTAGTTTTCCTCAGAAAAAAAACCCCCAACACAGCTGTTAAATGGTTAGAATTTTGGAATCTACGCAAGAAAAGCAGTGTTTATACTATGGAGATAAAATGGTTTAAAAATGGAGATATTTAATATTATTTTTAATTTGGGGATCTGTGAACGTTTTGTTTACGTATTGGAAATATGATAGTTAGCACAAATCTGTCAGTCCGAAAGTATAGCATACCTGCAAACATTTGCTCTTTTTACCGCTATAATCATAAATCAGGTTAGGTAAGTTTTTATTTATTGCAAAAAAGTAAATTACTATTTCACAGTTTGTCAACAAATTAGATATCAGCTAGTTTCATATAGAAAACCTGGCGCTGTCATCTGTATTATTATATAGTCTACATTATTTCTAAAAAATAACAATCTATAACATTTTGAAGATTAGCAGAAATCTACAAAAACATTGATTGTCTTGAAATTGCAACAGGCAAAACAACAACAAAAAAATAGTCTTCAATACGATTTCTTATACAGCTTCACGTATTTATAATAACAAATTTGCCAAAAGGTCAATATCCAAAATACTACAACGTTATTTTATGGCACAATATTCTTAGTTCTATAACGCTAAAAACATTTACAACAATTGAAAAAAAAGTGTTTATTTCTCATTTCAAAGCAGGACTCTAGGTCATTTGATAATTTCTTGGGGTATTAAAAACAGCCTGTAGTAGACATTTCTAATTTTAAACAAAGTAATGTATTTTGTTGTTAGTGAACGTTAAGAAAATATATAATTTTAAATAAAAAAAATTGCAACTCGAAAATAGTAATAACCATTGAAATTTTTATGTACAAGGTAATATAAACAAACTAAAATAAATGAAGTCAAAATGTGTTAAAATTCCTCGATTAAGTACCCTTTTTTAAGAACGTTTTCTAAGTCAAATGAATATGCCATTTGATTACTTCAAATTTCCAATAGCAAAATACTTAAATGCATTTTTTAGAATCCAAAACACCTTTTTATTAAAATTTGCATGCATGCAGAAATTGCTCTGTGTTGTTTTATGGAAATGATAGATCTAAAATCGTATTCACGAAGATTATAAATTTCAACAAAACGCTATTTGTAATATATTTATTGTCTATTGAAAACATAAGTTGTTTTATTCCATTTATCATAAATTAATGTGGTTGTTTTGGATATTAACCGTTTGTATCATCGCTTTGCATATCTGCAACATACCCAAAAAGTTACTATAAACTCCACAGAGAGCTTCAAAAAACAATTTTATTGATGGTTGCTGTTTTTTAACACTGCTATTAATACAATTATTTCACAGAACCTGCAACCGAATGCGATACTAAGTTTAATTTTCATACCAAAGTTTAATTTTTATTTATCAGTTGCACGCAAATTTTGCTGATTTAAACTTTTAATTTATGGAGCTAAAAAGAATTCAGACTTCTAGAAATAGATTGTTTACTATGGTAAGCTCCAATTCTTTTTTTAAAGACAATTTTTGAGGTAGGAAGTTTACAATATCTATAAGAAATATCTAAATTGTTATTTGTTGCAGATATTCAACAACGAGTAATTTCTACCCTTGTACTGAAGTTTTAAAAATACTGATAAAGCAAGATATAAAACTTAACTTTTTCTAAGAGTTATTTCAAGTATATTTATTTCTGTAGAGTGTCTAGATTTGCATATAAAATCAAACCGCATTAAAGCAAAGAAATAAAATTTGGGGAGAAAGATCCTGTTGCGGAAACCAATAATGCAATACGTTTAGCAAGAATTATTCGAAGACATAAGAATTAAAGAATGTACTTTGATTTTTTTTTACTCCATTACTTTTGATTGTATATTTAAAGAAGGGTATTCTAAAATTAGAAACAATAAGAACAAAACATATATCTAACTGCAAGACATCTGACGATAAAAAAGTGACGAAAAAAAGAACGTTTATCATTTACTGAATACTATGAACATTTAAAGAGTGGATGTTTCAACATCATGGAAATACAACAAAATAGTTCATTTAGCATTGTCCTTTGCCTGTGAAGAACCTAAATCATAAGTTGAAGAATATTGTGATTCTACCAAAATGTACATCGATATTGATCGCCCTTCGTTGTATCTGAATATAACAGACGCATGGGTGGAGTACAATTTATAAACATTATTATAAAACACAAAATACACTACTGACAAGGAAGGTCTCCTTACTGGGCATACTCAGAATATTTTGAAAAAAAAAATACCAATTAAATTACTTATGTATGTAATAAAAGATCAGTCAAATTTAGCGGCGGAATTACAGTAGAAAGCCTGTAAAAAATAAAATACTTTCGAGTTTTTGGCACGAAAATACGAAAACGTCACGCGATTTGTCGAGCAGTATTTTTCCTCGCCAAAAACAAACGATTTTAATGGACCTGAAAATTGTTTGTTAATTGACTTTTAGAAGGCGTGTAAAAAGTATTTAATGAATTTAAACATAAACAATGAGATAGTTTAATAAATACATTTTTTCGTATTTCATATTTATGTTGCTTGCTATTTAATTTTATTACTTTAAAAACAATTTCATATATAAAAAAATACTTTCATATATTTAAGCGTATTCCAAAATAAAGGCAAGATTCATTTACGAGCTATTCATTTCAATATCAAAGAATTCGTCGTTTCCATAGCAACAAAATTGAATCGACATTGCTGAATTGGACTTCATTTTCAGATTGAAATAATTTTAATTAATTTTAATTTGTTTTAATTCATAAAATGTCATAGGTAACTTTCATTATAAATATATATATATTTATATATATATATGTGAAAAAAACTATAGCTAAATCAAATTAAAACTGACAACTAAAGTTATATACATTTAATTTATTTAAACAAGTTCAATATGAAACATTTTTATCTTAAAGAGTATTCGACATAAAAAAGTATTTTTCGAAATTTCATTTCATCGCCAACCGATGATAAAGTGCCAAATAAACGAAATTTTCATTATTTTTTTACGAAGTTTCTATCGAGGTTCCGCCAATTTTTTTTATAAACATATATATCCACATGAGAAGAACACTCCATATTTTTTTTTTCAGAATTTTCTGAATATGCCCGTATGGAGACCTTCCTTGTGAGAAGCAAAAGATAGTCTATTAGCATGTTCTATAAATTTTTGGATTTAATTATTCTAACGCTTGTTTATTATACAAATGAGTACATGAAGATAAACAAAAAACTAAAAAAATTCTGAATTCTGCCGACTTTCGCTTTGAATTAGGCATTCGAGAGTAAAAGGCTATTCTGCCAAAACAAGTGTGTCTAGGCGAAATTGGACACTGAGCAGATAAAAGAGTAAGCAGCAAATATCCAAAATGTAAAGGATTTACACAAACTGTTTGTGATAAATGTGGTGTGAGACTTCGTTTTAACAAAAGAAATAATTGTTACAAGAATTTTCAAGTAAATTAAAATCTTAAATATGTTAAAATTTTGTGCCATTGTAGATGATGTTTCAGAAATGCAACGAACACATTTTTGAAGATAAATTTTCAATTCGACATTCTAAATGTTTTAAATTATTTTTTAGATGCATAAAAGGATGTGTTTTACCATCAGAGTAACTATTTTTTAAATCGGAGATGTTGAGTTACAAAAGGTTAATATAAGAGCAAGACGTATCAATGCCACAATTTAAAATATTAGTGGGATATGGATTGTCAAAATTTAAGACGAAATTAATTTTCTTTATTTAGAACTATTTAATAAATTGATAATCAGTTAGAAGTTATCACATCACGAAGTCGGCACAAGCCGATTCGTTTTGCCTCTAATACATAGAAAAATTGATTTCGTACCATAAGTGAACTATTTTTGTAAACTCGAAATTAAGCTTATGTCACTGACAAACTGACTTTATAAATAGTCCGTTTGAAACGTTAAATTCACCTTTCTTTACTAGATAAAAAGGCTAAAAGCATTCAAAAAGTGATTCTTAAATACAATACTAAAATAGGTGTGATCAAATAAATGAATGGTTCTCAAAAATTAAAAACACTAGATGTTAAAAGCACTGATTTCGGCTAAACCTAAGCCACTGTAACGAGATAAACTCGATTATACTATATACGACGACAGAAAACTTCCTCCAGAATGTCTGCAGGCAAACAAAACCTTTAACAATTAAAGCAGTGAGTTAAAGAATGTCTAATATCTCGGAAGGCAAAAATGTAAGCTGACGCAATTCAAACCAAATGCGCCGAGTGTGGTATAATAACACGTCATTTCAAAAATTGTCTGCTTGCGCTAAAATTTAGGGAACTTTCATTACTTTAGAGGGGGGTGGCAGGTCTATTTTTTTATATCCCGTATATACTTATTAACTCTTATCTGGAATTTGCTAGTTGCATTACAAGTATAAATTAATATCTTATTTGCCAGTTTATCTCTATTGTCGATGATGTCCATACATACTCTAGCTGTCCATACTAATAGGATCAACTACTTTCAGTACAATATCAATTAATTTGGCATCGTGTCTAGCTATTAATATCATACTATATTTCCTTAGCAAGTATTTTAACTTCACGTATAAGTGAGGAATATAATTCACTGCTATAAAATTCAACTTCTTTTTTTACTGATTCTATTTATTTCAGCTGTTTCTGTGTGTTTAAACTAATAAAACAATTTATCACTAAATGTTCTAGGAAAACATTGCTTTATTTAGCTTATGACTCCCCGAATCTGAACATTACGTGTGTGGTTATATGTTAACTAATTTGCTGTGGTCAGCTGACGAAGTACAAGTACGCTGGATGAAGTTAAAAGTAGCAAATTTGCTTTGGGTAATACCTTTCAGAGAAAAAAAGATAGGAGCTTAATTCTTTTGGCATTTCTAATTGTCACTTGATTCAACGTGCTTTGAGGTTTTCACGGCTTGTGTTATCGGTGTATTTTGCCTTTGGTAAGAAATTAAATGTACAGCTTGACAAAAGTAAATTTCAGCGTTCGCAGGATTCCCCCTTATTTGAAATATATTTAACACAGATTTGGCGCACCATTGATTTATGTGTTTTCAGGGATAGTGATTCTTCGATGTAGAAGTTGTATGGTGATACGATTTTGAGCAGACTTACTGATTTAGAGTTACTTATTTAGAGAGTTAGTCAAAAATTAATTCGATAATTGTAGCTACTCTTCTACCGCTCCATTTGAAACATCATTTTGCGTTCATAGAGGCTTCCGTTAGATTGAATCTGAACAGTGTGTAGATTAAAAAGCCCAAAACTCTTAAAAGAAATGTGATTTATTTTATGGTACCTTAGAAAAATCTGATAACCCTTTTACTCAAATTATGGTAAAATACGTTTAAAATGTATTCTTAAGAAAATACTATAATCTTCTTATAAACTGTAATTTAAAAAGAATAAAAAACATGGGATATATCCAATGAATAACTGAATTTTTTTTTTAAATGAATTACCTGTAGGGAGAAATACATATTTTTTTAGCTAAAAATACAATAAAAACTCTGTAAATTTCACTTATCTTACTTATTATTCAATAGTAATAAATCTAAAGTGCATGGAAAAACTTAAAATCATCTTGATGAAGTGTTTTATCTATTTATTTTTTTCAAAAACATCATTAAAATTGGTTCTAAAGATAAAAGTACCTCTTTAAGATACTGATTTTGGACTGCAACATTTCAGAGATAATGACTTCCTAATTATTTCGTACAGCATATATAATAGGAAAAAAGAATGATGAAACAAAAGACAGTTTGGAAGAGTTTTTATAAGCGCTTGTTTTAGACTCATTAACATAATCATTTAAGTTTAGCCGGCAAAATTTAACAAGAAATTAAATAAAGCATTTTTAAAGGGAAGTGCATTTATATTATAGGTAATATAATGTACTTTTTTGATGTAGTATTTATTCTCTAATTAAAAAAAAAAAACAATTATACTTCAAATGCCCAAGATTTTAGTTATATATTCATATTTTTATTTTTATAATTTCTAAATCCGTTCTTCTAAGAAGCAACATAGTAATTTTAATTGTTGAAAAAATATTTTACTTAAAAGATATATTGAATCTATTTACTATAGATCTATACTATTGATCTATATTTGATTATTTATACTTTGATTTTTTTTTCAATCTTATTTACGTATTGTTTCTATTTTTTTTTTTTTCAATATGTTTTTGAATGCATTTTCTAAAACATGGCCTTTAATATTAGTTATGTAATAAAATAATTAATTCTTACCTTGATACCAACATATACATTTAAAAAAATATATTTCTAATGCTTACAACACTTTTTAAATGTTAGGCTAAGTGATTAATGAATATAGTTTAGATGAAGAACTTGAATCTAAGAATTTAAGTTTTCTGCCTTATGTAAGCTTGAAAATTAGTTTATAAAAACAAGCTATATATCAGAAATATTTCTCTTCATGTAATATCATCATCTGCATTTCTTATTATGAAATATTCAGTTATAATATTTTTTTTGGTAATTTAACCCTCTTGATTAAGTGGAGCTTATATAATCATCTTAACACAATTTTTGAAAGCTTCTTTTGGCTTTTTTTAAATTTAGTGATATTGCTTAAGCTTTCAAATTTGATATGTGGCTTCACAGTTGTAAATGTTGACAGCAAGAGACAAGCACTGCGTAGGGAATTTTATTTATACCGACTTGTTGAAGAATTGCATACAAAAAATAACAAGCTTGTATATTTCGAAAATATTTTAATTTTAAATAAGATTCAAAGGTTATCTGTATAAATTGTGTCGGCCTCATGTCGCCCACGTAGTTCGAGTTCTACAGCATTGAACTTTTGAGCGGAAAATGTAAAGGGTTGGAACTCCTCTTATACATATTCAATGAGTTTGGAGTAATTGAAACTCGAGATTTCCAATCTTAGTTAATTAATTAAAGTTTATAATTTGTGTTTTTCAAACATTTCTCTGGGTGTTTTTTTCTAAATCATTAATGTCAGTAATGTAATAAAATAATTAATTCTTAGCTCGATACTAATATATATTATTTATTCAAAAATTCTACTTTTAAAGCTTGCGGCATGTTTTAAAGTTATATTAAATGTTTAATTTATATTTATTATTTGAAAAATACGAATCTAATAATTTAAGCATCCTACTTCCTGTAAGCTTGGAAATTGTTTTATAAACGCAAGAGATACATGTCAATGATTTGAACTACTGTATACTTTGCATGCAGGATTTACATCTGCTTTTGCTATATGCAATATTCATTTATTATAATTTATTATTATTCATTTATTATGTTTTTGGCAGGTTAATCGTCTCGATTAATTGACCCCTTTATAGGCTCCTATTGAGTAAAGTTAAAAAAAAAACAACAGATTTTTGAAAGAGTTTGTCTATTAACTTTTACTTAGAGTGAATTTTTTTACGCTACAGATATTATCTATGGCTTCGAATTTGTATTTCTTTTTGACAAAAAGTGATAGCACAGGCTCATCGAAAACGATTGCATGATTTGTTGATAAATGAATTCAGGAATACAGACAATTATAATTTTGGACAATTGACATTTTTTTAAAAATTGAAAACAAGATATTACAACCAAAAAATTGTCTCAGTGGATTTCGTCATTGAATTGAGCCAGTGTGTTGTTCAGATAGCTCAAGTGGTATAGCATAGGAATTTTAATCTAAAAAATGGTCATGAGCTCGATTCCAGTACTGGATTATACAGCAAAGCCATTTTCAAGATATCAATAAACGCAATAATTATTTTCTTTTAATTTTTCTTCATTCGTGAGAAAGAGGATTAAATAATATATGAGTGTTTCAAATGCTTTTTTTTAACGTTGAATCGTTTTAATAAATAGTATTAAATTCCATTCGTTGGTCTATATTATAAATTGTTACTAATATTATTAATAGTAAATTTAATTTTCTTAATAGTAATTTTTTTTTTTAACTTAACCGCAAAATTCTTCATTTAAATAATGCACAGAATACTATTCTGAAATTTCCCAAATTCAAGGATTTATCCGGACTGTTAATAACTAATCATGTTATTTTGCATCGTTACAAGCTATTCAAAATTATTTTTTACAATTTTAACACTACATGCTCAATGAAATGTCATAACGGAGTTCGGTTTTGTCTGCATGTAACATGAAAATGTTTTGTCTGTATTTTAAATGTTCTTTGTTAAATTCTGAAAAGGCCACAGTATGTAGCTTAGTTCCTTTAGATAAATTGGGATACAAATGTAAAGTAATCTTCGAGCAACATACTCACTTGAATCTCCATCTATTCCCCACACCCAGGAATTTTATGAGTCAAATAAAATAAAAATAAATATTAACGTAGTATTGTTTAAAAGTTTTCTTTTCTTTTTCTTTTTATTCCTGTTTAAATATTTTTTCAATTGCAAAATGTTTGGAAATATTATTATGTGGCCTTTTTTGGTATATGTTAATACAGGGTGAAAACTGACTATTCCAAATTATGAATTAAATATCTATAGAAGTATTAAAAAAGCTTTCATGAATAGATAAATTTAAAAAAATGATTTCACGCTGCACACCCAGATCTACTGAAAGTATGTAACTAATAAATATGGGGAAATTGCTATGCATAGATTTTTATCCTATAAAAGTTTTTAAATAAACTATTTAGAGCTATTTTAATATTGAATATCTCTTAAAATAATTCTTTCATTTTAAATCAGCCTACCCCAAACTATTTCTCTCTAAATGTACCAGATTCTTTTGTTTGTTGTTAGATGCAATAGCTTTTCTATTACGAGCCAAGAAGTGTTAAACGTCGCAATTAATTCAATTAAGGCAGCGGCAACGGTGGCGGCTCCAGCATTAATAACTTTTTTTAGAGTAGAAAGATATATAAATTACTTTCAAAAGAATGCAAGAACTCACAATTCATTTTTGTACTAATATAAATAGTAACAGAAATAGGAAATGTGCTATACATATTGTTAAAAAAATACTATATAACATCCGATATGTGTTTATCATTTTTAAAAAAATAAAAGGGTAAAATATATTAAGAAAATAACCAAAAGTATATTTTATGGAATAAAATTGATTACACAATTTTTTACTTTAATTTAATAATTCAGAAAGGCTTATTACTATATATGTATGAAATGTAATACAAATTCATCAAAGTAATGACTGATTATATATTTGAGGACGCGAGTTTCAAAACTCGCCGTATCCAAAAAATCAAATTTTGGGAAATCCCGCAAAACCTCTAGAGTAAGGGTGCACAAACTTTTTAAGAGAAGGGCCACTTACAAAAATGTTTGGGTTGTCGAGGGCCCCATGAGTAACACAGAGAAAATTCTATATCGGGGAGGTGGGGTAATGAGTCTTTATTCTTGATGAATAATTATTTTTGTCTGTAATAAATGTAAACAAACGGAAATAAATAATTGTATGAAGGAATGCAGGCCTTCTTAACATCTGTATGAATAACCATTCAACACTTTATGAAGACTAACGGTTCCTTATTAGACAAATGAAAAATATCGAAGAATAACTTCATTTAAAGTAAAAGGAAACTTATTTTTGAAATAACAAGGCATGATGGGCTAATTATGCTATTTCTTCTGCTGATTATTAACAAAACTCGTTTTGTTTTTCTTTTGTCAATCAAGTGCAACTGATTGACGAAATTCGCGATTTTTTATCAACGACCGATTGATAGATTTCGCGGTAATTTTCCATTGGCAATTGGCAAAATTTGCAATATTTTCAAGAAACCAATTTGCAATACCTGACATAAATTGACGCAATTCGTGATTTTTTTCAGCGATAACTTTTCAAATCTCGCGATTTTTTTTCCATAACGAATCAACGAAAATTGAGATTTCTCCTCCCCCCTCATCAAATTATTTCGCGACCTTTTTGTTTTGCGATCGATCTTCGAAATTTGCTTGATAAAAGTTTTTTCCATGAACGATTGACAAAATTCGCGATTTTTTTCCATGTGTGATTGGCGAATTTTGCGATATTTTACGTGACAGATTGACAATATTTGCAATTTTTTTCCAATGACCAATCGATGAAACGTGATTTTTTTTCCTGATATACATTGATGTAAATTGTGATTTTTTCGCGCAATAAATTGGCGAAAATTGCGATTTCTTTTACGCGCACAATCGATGAAATTTGCGATTTTTTTCTTGCGACCAATGGATTTCTATTTCATGATATTTTTTGGGACAGACATACAAATTTTGTAAATTTTTCCATGAGCTATTCACGAAATTCGCGAATTTTTGGGAGAAATCACGATTTTTTTCACGAACGATTGACAAATTTCGCGATATTTTTGCGACTAGTTGACAAAATTTGTAATTTTTTCTAAAAATTGTCAAAATGCGTGATTTTTTTTTCCGCGACAGATTGACAAAATCGCGATTTTTCCCCAGTCGATCAACGAAATTTGTAATTTTTGTACCTCATCGACAAAATTCGTGATTTTAGTGTGCCCGATTAACAAAATTCATGATTGTTAACTGACCCTGATGAAATTTGTAATTTTTTCCGCGACGAAATGACGAAATTTGCGATTTTTTCCCGCAATAAGCTGGCGAAACTCGCGATTTTTCCGTAGCCGACCAAGAAAGTTTGCAATCTTTCGGCAACTCCTCGAAAAAATTCGCAATTTTTTCGCGTCCGATCAACGACATTCGCGATTCTTAACTGACTCTGAAGAAATTTGTAATTTTTACGTGACAAATTGATGAAATTCCACATTTTTTTCTCGCGATAAACTGACGAAACTCACGATTTTATCGCAGCCAGTTAACAAAATTTGCAATTTTTCCTTTCCTCATCGACAAAATTTGCGAATTTTCTGTGCCCAATTAAAGAAATTTGAGACTTTTCGGCGCCAAGTCGACAAAATTCGTGATTTTTCCTCCCGCGATTAACAAAATTCGAAAATTTTCTGCGCCCGATAAAAGAAATTTGCGATTCTTAACTGTCTCTGACGAAATTTGTAACTTTTCCCGCAATTGACAAAATTCCGATTTTTTCTCACGATCAACTAGCGAAACTCGCGATTTTTCAACAACCAAACAAGGATTACATAATCGACACAATTCGCGATTTTTAACGCTTCCTATCAACGAAATTCACGATTTTTAACTGACTCTGACGAAATTTGCAATTTTTTCAGCGGCAAATTGTCGAAATTCGCGATTTTTTTCTCGCGATAAACTGACAAAACTCGAAATTTATCCCCAGCTGATCAGAGAAACTTCAGATTTTTCTGCGACGCATCGATAAATTTCGCGATTTTTCCGAACTCGATCAAAGAAATTTGCGACTCTTAATTGGCTCTGATAAAGTTTTCAATTTCTTCTCGGGAAAAGTTGACGAAATTTACGATTTTTTCCTCCGACATATGGACAAAAAATTGGAATTTTTCCAGTTATAAATTGACGAAATTGTGTAAAAGAAAGAAGAAATTACTAAATTGTGATCGCGGGCCACAAGTTAACCTATGGCGGTCCACAGGTTGTGCATCCCTACTCTAGAGCCTTCCTTTGATTTTCATTGTAATCCAAGATTTTATAATGCGATAAATACAGGATAAAACTATTTTTTTTTAATTGTGGTGATTTTTTTTTATTATCCAGTTTCACCAATAGATTAGATTGATAGAGAAAGCTCGATTATTTAAATTTTCGATGAGCGAGATTCAAAACTCACGTCATCATTTACTCGATATAATACACTCTGCTTAAAATGCTGCGACATATTACTAAAATCTTAAATAATGTAAAAGAAAATTTTCATACATTTTCAACAAAGAGAATAGAGAATAGTTCAGGTAAAAAAAAAAAAAAAAAAAAAAAAAAAAAAAAAAAAAAAAAAAAAATCATCTATTTTTTGTTGTCTAAATTATTTTATTTTAGATCGGAATTTCCTTCCTGTCTCATTATTAATAAAACTTAATGAATGGTGTTTGTTTTTAAATATTTGAACATATTTTACATAAAAACATGGTATTGTTTTATTTGATAGATTATTTTACGTATTATAAAATTTTCAAAACAATCATAGAGCTAGATGAACAATTAATTATATAGACAATTAATACATAATAAGTCAAAGCGTAAAATTTATTTTCATTCATTTTTACAATGATATTATATCACCACTTACAAACAATTTTTATGTAAAATTCACATTTTTGAATTAAAACAAAATAGCGATAGATATTTCATTAGAATAGTAATAGATAGAAGTAATAATTTATGTTAAATCCATTTTACATATACAGATTTATTTATCATACAAGCCGAATCGAAATTAAATAATATATCACACAAAGCTTTACTTAGTGAAATCTAATTTAAGTTCAAACCGAAGATCGCCTAAATCACTAAACATTTACAATAGAGCGTTAGTAACTGTAAATAACTGTACAAGAGAAACTGGGCCTTATTTTGTGTAAAGGATTTCAGTAATTATACTGATTGGGAATGTGCTATAGATTTTACAGATATACTGTATATAATTAAAGTTATTTTAAATGTTTGTAGAAATAAATATTCATAGAGCAGGACTGAAGTATAAATATTTCGGTAGGATACTGCTAAACAAGAATGGGGGAAAATATAGAAAATATTTTATTATAAATAATGCCACGAATAGTCATTATATGATAAAATATTAGAATACTTTCCTAATTTTAGTGCAACTCTATGCAATTGCATTATGATGGGTCCCCAACTCTTCGCACAGTAACGGAACCTGATGAATTGTGAAATATCTACGATCAGGGTGACTTCACAGTTGAGTTACCAAATAGTGATCATTTGAGAGCAATAATGGGGCTCATAAAATGCGTTGCATTTTGTTCACCGCAATGGCTATGATCCTTGTGACAATGTGTGGAGTCACATTTGCCTCACATTGGATTTCTATCCTCGAGTCTCCAGAATAAACTTCCATTAGTAGAGAATGTTAGTTATTGTTACTTGAATGCATCGGGTAATTTAATTGTTTTCATATTGACTCTATAAATTCAATGATCAAAGCGACCTCACAGTAAATATACGAATGACGGTTAAATTAGTGTAACTAAGCGAATTAAATGTAACATCACCTGGTGATCAGTCAGTAAAAAAACAGTCACGGTAACTTACAGTTTAATCAACAAGTGAAAGTCTCTCAGGAGTAATAATGAGACGAATATGAAAATGTAAGACTTTGCTACACCATAGTTAATGGAACACTTCAGGTCATTTGTGACTTCATAGGCACCTCACATAGGCTTTATGTAATTTTTAGGATAGTACATATTTACTAAATAAGCGGTTTGAATCAAGTGTTTTCCCCATACACGATTAACTTTTGCGTTTGATAATTAGAATTTTCGCTTGTCCCTTTACCCGGAAGGACGCGCGCAGTGAAACGTAACACGAGTACGGGCATGGTGTGTCATCACACCCCAAATATATTGAATGACATAAATACGAAAAACAAATTTAGAATTCTGTCTGTTAGTGAAATTCATGATAATTACACTCTTTCTCATGAAAAATGATAACTGAAATGTTAAATTATCATTAGTTTTAAAAATTAATAAACAATAAACTAAAAGCACTCACAGACAGCAGACTAATATTTTCGGACGTGGGGTGTCTAAACACCCCGAGCCCGTCCTGCCGGGTTAATTTATGGACACGGATAAATGAACACACTACATATAAATGCTCAACGAAAAAGCGTTGTTTAAATTTGAAAAGAAATGCACTAATTTGTACAATATGAACGATGTGAATTAAAATAAAACAACAAAATAGCATAGATTATATTTTAGTTTTGATTTGTTACAAAAGAAACACATTCTTCAAATAATAAATTAACAACTATCTGAGATCCTTTATTTTATTGAATGTAGAGTTCTCTGATAATTACTTACATTATTTTCATATACGTACATTTATTTGAATAATTATGCCGATGGAATAGGAAGAAAATGTACAATGTCTAAGTAAACGTAAAAACTACAACTAAGCAAACGTGCCTAAAATGAAAAAAAAAACTAATTTCATTTTTTTTTTTAAGTATTGCTATATTTTCCAATTTTTTTCTTAATGTATGCATCGGGATATCGATTACAATTATAACCACCTTCCTAATTAAAACAATTGCGTTATGTTGCCCATATCGGTGCATATATATTTTGTAAAAGGTAGAGCCCAAAACATTGAGTAATATGTAGATTGAAATGTTATACTTGTGCATAAAAAATTAATAATTACTACCCCTTTCCATGAATGTATAGTATACATTTTTAAAAATAAAATTATAACACCGTAATGGATGCAATAAAAGATGTCTGCCGGATTAAACTTGATGAACCCCTGAATAGGTAGTTATTTAAAAAAAATACGAAAACTACTAAACTTACATTTAATAGGAAAAGATTTTTCTATATTTTCTTTCTGAATGACAAATAAACATAAATTTTATTTTCTGACATACAATAAGTGTACATACACTTTTATAAATAGAATTAAATTTTGAAAGTTTGTGTCTATTATGCATTGAAAACTTTTATGTCTTTCAAAACATTTATACCGCTTTGCAAACTATACTCCTAATGTATGCACCACTGCTCCATATTTTGTATCATGAGTCATAAAATAGAAATGCTTCAGAATGTACATTATGATATTTCTATCAATATACGATGTTCTTCATGTATATCTACTCACGGGATATGTAAATCTTATTTCAAATAAATTCTAAAACTTCATTACGTATTTTCGAAAGTGAATGTGAAGTTATGATAGGAAATGAAAATATATTTTTTACATATATAATTCAAAAATTTAAGTCATGTGCGGTTACATAAAAAATGAAATATTTCCAGTTGTAAATAAGATAATAAAAATTGTACATAAAACTTACTTTAAACAAAAAAAAACATCAAAATTGTCGTTTATTTACAACATAATTTAAGAAATAAAAGTTACAATTCTTTTTGTAAATGTTTCTACTAATTCAAACTAGAATTAATTTTACTTGTTAGAATCCAACCTTCCGAAAATTCTGAACGCTAGTTTTGGCAATTTTATTATATTTCAAGTTTATTAAGTTATTTAAAATTTTCAAGTTGTCTGGCATGAAAGATAAAAGTAATCATTTTCTATTTAAAATAATTTAGTATAGAAGTTTATTGACATATGTGTAATACCGATTAAATCCAAAATATTTTTGAAAGTGAAAATTTTCAATGAAATAATTAACACGAATGTTCTATGAAATCAATTGTTTTGTACATGATGCGTAAGAAACTAAAATTTGTGATACATACAAATTTGTTCCCAACGTACGCTATTTTTATTTATTACATGATTCTATGCCGTTCATCAACTCCGGCATAACATCCTGTTCCATTTGCCCAATATGGAATTGTCAAGTTAAATGTTAACCTCTTAACCTACAACTACGTGTAAGATACGTGGTCTTGTATTCGGGCCAAAACTGATTATCACGTGCCTGGCCCGTAGTACATCGGTCGGGCCAAATGTAAATATTACGGGCATAGCCTCTGGAACAATGATCGATCCAAATGCAGATACCACGGGAATGGCCCGTGGTGCTACAATTAAGGCTAATGTGATTTCCAATAAACCTTTTGTTAATATGTTAACACTAGAACGCCCGGAAATTTTACACAAGTTTCATAAAAATATTTTACACCAGAATTTTTATTTAAAATTATTTGACTGATTTATTTAACGTAAATCTGAGTTTTAAAATTTAACTTATTTTATGACAGAATTTCTGGTTTCCATTGACATTTAATCATATGGTCGGAGTCAAATCGACTCCTTTCGGGTGTGCTAGTGTTAATCTAATACCTTAATCTACCACGATTATTACATCAGGTTGAAATTACTTATCAAATATTCCACAAATT
Organism: Maratus speciosus; assembly: GCA_963932465.1. NCBI lineage: Eukaryota > Metazoa > Arthropoda > Arachnida > Araneae > Salticidae > Maratus > Maratus speciosus. Next base: position 203,561,691 of record OZ010789.1, read on the forward strand.
CAAACTTATTGTATCTTACACATGTATTTACATTCCGTAAGCCATGCGCGTTTGGTACAACTTAGGACCGATTTGCCGAACCGTGGAATGGCTGGAAGCTTGAAGTATGAGCGATCTTGTTTACATTTTGGAGCCAGGCTGTTGAAACGTAATTTGTAGGTGAAGAGGTTAAGTACTGAATTTAGTCTTGTATACAGGGTTCGTAAAAATCATGATATTTTCGAAAATATAAAAAATGTCCGATATTTTGATATCTATCCGATATTTTCGATATATATCCGATATTTTCAAAATAGACAATTTACTGCTGACAGTAAATATTTTCAAGTATATATTTCACTTAACACGAAAATTTAATCAAACAATATTTTAAAAATGTGTCTCCCTTTTCTTTTTTTTTCACTTAAAACAAAATTGAAGATCAATTAATTGAAAACAGATACAATTTGCTTTATACACTTAAAAAACAAAACAAAAAAGACTATAGTATTCAGTATCAAGAAATCAGAAATTTATAAAACATATATATTTTTTAATGGAAGATTTTAACATAACTGTAAGACTGTCTTATTTTTTATTCCCTAACATGTTGTACAGTTTAGACTCATACTCAACTAAAGCAAAACCAGAAAAGATTATTTTCTAATGAAGCTGTATATAACTGATTATCTAAATTAGACAGTGTATCTTTCAATGGCTGTTCGGAATTAATTGTTTCACATATTTATTAGTTCTACATTTAAAAATAAGAACTTTGAACATAAAGCTTGGAAAAGAATAAAAATATATCTGTTTTCTTATGTTAATAAAGTCAAAAGTTTATCTACAGAATGACAGTCAATAACAATTGAAAATTTAATTTACATTTGTTTTGACTGACAACATCAAAATTATTTTGCACAGTGGTATTTTGAAAATAAATATCAAATATACAAAATATCAAACACATTGATATTTTGGAAATAAACATCAAGTATATGAAAATATCGAAAATATCAAAAATCTTGATCTTTTAAAAATAAATATCGGATATATATCAAGAAATATATCATGATATATATCCATTGATATATATCAACGAACCCTGCTCGTATATATCCTTGAATATACTCTTGATTCAAAAGTATACAGAAATTCTACTTGGAGAAGTCTGACATCTCTGATAGCAGTTTACGTTTCAAATCACCGTTTCGTACATACACTTGTTAAATATGAAAAGACACACAAAGATATGAAAAACACTTGTTATGTATTATTTAGAAAAAACAAAAAAATAAAATAATTTTTTTTTTTTTTAACCAGTAGCCAAAAATTCACGAAAGGCTGATTTTTGAAAGTGAAATTGACATAAAAATAAATTTTAGTCTATTAAATGTCTGTCAGTAAAGTAAAATATCCTTTTTAAGCTAGATTTTACCCCGATTGTACTGCTCAAATTCAGGCTGCAGTACTAAATTTTTATTAGTGCATAAGGTATAATCATATATCAGTTGTATATAAAGTACCGCTCACCAAAGCAGATAGAACATTGCAATGTAATGTAGGAATGACAAACAGAAAGATTAAAACAAGGATAAAAAACATACATCAGATATCAAATACAATAAGAGAACTACAGCTTTAGCCAGACCATATAACAAAGACGCTTTACAGTTTAATTTTAAACATATTAAAGTATTTTATCCATTAAAATTTGATTTCATTTCCATTATACGAGAATCAGTTATAATCTATATGCACAGCGAAAATATATGCAATTATTCAGAAGCGTATGACTTACCTAGAATTTGGCACGAGATGTATTTAAAATTAAAATACAGTATGACAAAATAACCTACGTTCAGAAATGACAATTTTTATAACAGCAACTGCTTTTATTAAATCTGTAATGTTTGGGTTTTGTTTATAAAGTTCATAAAAAAATGGCGAAAATTGTTTATTTATCAGTATTGATGCTCATCATGTCACCGATTGTGCATATAATCATGGTGATTTGCTTATTAAAAGGTATTTATAAGCCTTCAAATGTACTGTTTTCACTTTCAGTATGTATAACTTTCGTTTAATGCATTGTAAAAAGAATTATGTAACGTTACTCTATAAAATTGGTGACAACATGCTGCTTCCAATATTATGGAGTAATTTAACTTATATAATGGAGTAATTTAAACTGGTGTAATATTACACATTAGTGTAACGTAAACACCTGCTACATCGGTTAAATTACTCAATAAAATGGAGGCAACAAGGTTGCCCAAATTTTATGGAGTAACGTTACGTGAGTTTTTTTACAGTGTAATGTGATTTTCGTCCGTAATTATATATCATTTTCTATCTATAAATAAGTTTACCATGTATGTATGCGAAATGGTGTTGTATTTGCACCTGTTTAGTCATTATAAATAAGCTCTAAAAACCTATATTTTAACTTTGGTTACTCTATATGTTATATAAAATACATTTCGAAAACAAATTATTAAGAAATTTATATCTTACTTAATCCATTTATGCCTAGCGTACCATTTTTGGGACATTTCCAATTCTAATATTTGTTATAATTTTCTTCTTCTTTACAGCATTAAAACTGTATAAAGTAATTGTCTATAAATGTATTTATCTATTACCGAGAGATAACAGCATAAGATTGATAGTTATTTGCTAAAAAGAAGGACTTTTTTCGGTGTTTATGAATTTTTCATTTTTCAAGATAGCTAAATGAAAAAATTAAGTTTATTTCTATTTTTTGTATCAAGGATCCAGATAAATAAGTCATAATCTTAGCTTGAACACTTCTTTGAAATACGTTTTTTTTTTTTTTTTTTTTTTTTTTTTTTTTTTTTTTTTTGCGAAATTATATGTTCAAGCCTATTTTTTATGCATATTTTTAACGTACAAAATATAGGACACTAGGTGCAAACGCTTATACATTTCTTTTAACCATTTAGGGGACGGTTATTTATGTAAAGTTTCTTTCAGGATGATTTTGAATTAAATTGTTTTTTAGCCACGAATACGATTATTCTTAAATTATTATTAATAATACTTATAATGTTATTAGCATCTGTAAATAAACAAATATTTTTTTTTAATAATTCATAAAAATACTAATTATAGTATATAATATATAATTTAAAAGCTTAATTTATATAAATTAAGGGAAAACATATAATTATGCATTTTTTCACATATTTATATTCCCATATTTAGTAAGTTTACATCTTATCAAATAAATACAAAACTATTTTAGCGTAATTTTTTAAATATTTTTCCAGTTCATTTTGCGACATTTTAAAAAGCTTTTATCAAAAAATATCAGAAAACAAAAATTCAGGCATAAATGGGTTAAACTAGCATCATTTTAAATATTTTCATATGGACATCAGATAAAACAAATTATTTTTCTTATGAAAATCAGTAAGGTAAAAAAACTCACTTTCTAAACTACATTTTATGGAGAAACAACAAAAAGAAGCCTTAACATCAATTCTTTAAAAATTGTTTATTTTTTCATCTTCTCAATAAGATCGGAATTTTACAGCGCAATTCATAGATATCGCAGCTTTTTTTGAGATTCTAATCTCTAACCAAAACATTCGACAGAGAATATAGTAAATAACCCAAAAGAAGATTATTGGAGTATAAGATGCTTATAATATCATATTCTAAGCCAAATAGTCCATAGAAAAACTAGATAGTTTAGTGTTTTGAAAAAAAAAGGAAATTTTATGAACCTAGTTTTAAAATGGGGAACAAGTACAGGAAGAAAATATATAAATGTTTACTTGTATCAAAAATATTTTAATAAAAGAAAACAAATATAAAAACTGAATTCCTTTAGATATCCCTTGATAAAACAAGAAAAACGAAGGGGAAGCACGTCTTTAAGAATTTTGTTGTAAACAGTTGAAATTTTTTTGTTATAATAAAAGGCAGTATGTATCTTAAATCTTTCATATGCAAAAACATATTTGAGAACATTTACATTACAATTAATAATAGTTATATTTAAAATAGAATTTAAGATTTAAGTTTTCTGTCTTTTCATGTCGCAAATATATTATAAAAAGGCATATATTTTTATTCATCATATTTTTAATTCCATGTGTTTGAGGTGCTGTTTTTTATATAAAGTGTGGTTTTTGAAATTATCGTTACATCTTTTTACACAAGATATTATTGCCGTTTTTCCTAAATAGAAATTTAAAAAGAAATTTCATGCACCTTAAATTATTGCCTGTGATGTCATTTACAACATCTATGGCGTCATGTTTCTATGCATCAGTAGTTTTTAGGACATATAATTTTAGTATTACATATTACAGCTACAAATATTGTAGCTAAAATTTCTAGGAAGTAACAAATGACTTCAGAGTCATGCATTTATTAAAGAGATCTATATGTAATTTAAAAAAATCCTTTAAAACAAAAATTTTATTTTTATTGAAAATCATATCAGAGAAGAGAAAAATCTATATATGTCGTAGACAGGAGTGTGCCGAAATATGCAGTAACTTAAAATTGGAGTTGCAAAAACGTATTACTGACATTCATTTGAGTTATGTATATTCAATTTAAAGAAACTTATTCCTCAAAAAATATTTTAATTAAACCATTACATTAGTCATATTTAAGCGTATTTCCGAAGTTAAATAAAACCCCAATAGAACATTTCATCCTTGCCTCATATTGACTCATTTCAGAAACATATTCGAGTGATTTATTAACCATTTGGAAAAATGGTTATTGTCCTCGTCAGGGTAGGAAATCAAAAGCATATCTGAAGCTTTTTATTGGTTTAATCCGCATTTTATTCGTTTTCTGGTTGGTTTATACAGTAATCTGTATTTCCCTTTACTTTCAACAGAGATGGATACTTCACCACTATGACAAAAAAGTAATAAAAACTACAAAAAAAAATTAATAACACAGAAACAAATTGAGATACAGCTTTCAAACAAATTGCATTTAAAAGTACATTTTTTTGTATACGACGTAGTAAAAAGTAATATTGTGGGATATTTAGAAGTTTAAGAATGAAATATAATTTAAAATGTGTCGTCAGATTTCTTCGACGATGGAAAAGCCGAAACCGCCAATGAAACGCTTGGATAATATGTAAGTTTCAGGTGGGTAATAAGTACGAGTCTCAGGCGATTTTTGTCGCTTGCAATTTTTACGTGTGATAACACTATTAATGTTTAATCCATGGCGTACGTGATGTATGACCAACTCTGTGCGATTTTTTGTCTTAAATTTTAGTCTTTGAAAAAATCATTTTCCAAATGGTCGTTGTAAATTGTTAAATTGCTTTTTTTTCTATTGTTTTATTTTCTCTGATATAATTACGTCTGTAGGAGCTGCGTCTCATTTATCCCATTTTTCAATGACCCTTTAGTATTCAGCATTAGGGTGAACCTATATATATATATATATATATATATATATATATATATATATATTATTCGATATACCACGAAAAAATGCCTCTAGAGTAGCTTAGTAAAATGCAAAATGAAAATAAATAAATTTTTAAGTCTGGCGGTAGCGCATCGGCCTTATAAATTTGAGAAATATATACGATTTTTATTGAATGCCGTTGCTATTGGTAACGACTTCATTCTAACAGATAATAAATCGAGAACTCACCATGATCCTGTTGTGGATTATCTTTTGAGTCTCGGTTTGAAACAAATAGAATGGCCAGCTAAAAATCCAGACCTGAAACTGATAGAACATTTTTCAGAATTGGCAGGCAGGTTGTTGCTTTAAGTCCTCCTCCAAGGTCCTTGCATGATCTGACAATGTTTACTCCATGTCTGGTTTTCTCTTCTCATGTTGGTGTCCGACATTTTAATTGGCAGCATTCAACTTGGGGCGATTATGTATTGCATCTAGGAGTGGACATATTCTTTATAAAAAAATTATGTTTCTGTGGCATTTTTTGACGTAAAACTGTGATTAACTGTATTGACGATGAACATGGTTTTCTGCCAATGGTACATTTGTGCTGCAACTCATGTATATTATGTAAACTCCTTTGTCGCATTTAAGAAAAATTTGCCTAGTGCGCATTTACTGCAAATTTCTTGTTTCTCTGTTATTCATTTAAAAATTAGACATCAAAAACAGGTTGTACATTAAGTTTTGGAGGACAGTGTATGAAAGCCTCAGCATCAGCACTTTCAAATATCAGTAATGTGTTTAAATGTTTGCAAGTAATTATAAAAGTAGCAATTAGCACGTATTCTAAAATTAGCACAAATATCCCAATATTCAGAAGTCACATATACAGATTTTCAAAAAGATATTATTTTCTAAGAAAAAATGACTTTTTTGTGAAACATTGCTGTATGAATTGATATCGTATATTTCTTTAGTTGCAAACTTTCGAAAAACGTATTACTTGAAATTAATATTGGTTTATTTCTATTTAAAAAGTTTTACTGGTTTCTGTAAGAAACCAGTAAGATTCAAATAAGCTTATATTGCCCCATCTCCCCGTTCAGTGCGATATCTCTCATTTTGTTGTAGGATAAAATCGAGTTGGTCGAGTGTATTTCACATGTGCAGATCTACCTTTCTAGTAAATCTCAGGATCTCCATTGGAAGTTTAAAAATGTTGATTTATACTTTTTTTTTAGCTTACACAGCATCTAATACTAAATTCCTAATAATTAAAAAGACGCTGTTAGTTTCCTTATGTTCTGTATTAGCATATAAATTTCTGTTAAATCATGGGTAATGAATAAAAAAAACCCCTCTCTATTTTACTTTTTTATAAATTAATCTGTAAAGAATCTGTTTTGTTTATTCTGGTTAAAACTGTTCCTTTTTTTTTCATTTCTTTTGCTTTTCCTTTCTTTATTTTTTTACTTTATATCAGCTTTAAGTTTATTTTTCCCCACGTTAAAGATTCTGGTCATCAGTACTGTATAGCATTGTGCTGCTCAAATTGACACGGTTCTTAAATTTACACCGACTGTTCATAAATGTATATTTATAATTCTGTATTTAATCGTTTTTCCATTTATTTTTTATTGTACCTAAACTGAAGAAAATACAGTAGTTCTCAAAAGTATTTTGACAACATTATATTCTCTCTTATTTAATTTAATATAAAAATGTAAAAGAAAATATATTCCCTATAATTGAGAACACTATGACTGCAGTTATTTAAATGTATCAAGTTTCAATTTCTTTGTTTACAATCGGCGCCACCGAAGAAATATGACTCCTCCTTAGCTCAAAAGTATTTTGACAATTAGTTTGCATTTAATTGTTGAAGGTGTCAGTGGTGCTATAGCTTCGATTTGTGTTTATATTGACTTACTGTGATTATTTTTAACGATCAGGAATGCCGGAAAGTAAAAAATATTGAAGTGATTCTAGAAAAGCCGCTGTAAATGCCCTTAAGAAAGGTAGACTGCTAGCAGAATTAGCTCGTTCTTTTAACGTGTCTCGGCAACTTGTTATTACATGGAATAAAGTTTTTAATAAACAGAAATACATCGAAAAAAAGCCTCAAAGTGGCCATTCGAAAAAAAAACAATTTGAAATGTTGACTATATTATAAAAATGATATCTACAAGTGGTTGTCGTAATTTCGCTGTAATAATAAAAAATTAATTGAAAGAAAATTACGGCATACACATACGCGTTTCATCAGTCAAACGACGCCTAAACCTCTATGTTAAAAAGCAGAAAAACCAACGTTTAGAATGCACAAATAATATATGAAAAGCAGCAAACAGCTGTTTCGAATCTACTAGCGAGATTCTTCTTCAGTGCAAAAGGAACAGCGTGCTAGAAAAAGCAAGGCTGAGCAAAAAAAGCTTTTTTTGCTCAGCCTTGCTTCGAATCTCGCTAGTAGATTCGAAACAGCTGTTTGCTGCTTTTCATATATTATTTGTGCATTCTAAACGTTGGTTTTTCTGCTTTTTAATATTGTTGCACAACGGCTTTATTTGCTATTTTTAAACCTCTATGGTTTACATGGTAGAAGAGCAGCAAAAACACGTTTGTTATCTACTAAGAATAGGAAGGCTAGAGTTGCATTTGTAAAACGGCATAAACCTTTCAGGGGCAAAGCAATTCCATTGCTAAAGTGTTGAAATTAATGATTGACACCGGAATTTGAAAACAAATTTATTTTTAAATAAGAAAATGCTATATTTCACACACGTAATAAACCGAAATTTTTTTAACAAAAATTCTGGTGTCAGTCATTAATTTCACCACATCAGCAATACCATTGCTTTGCTTCTGAAAGAGTTATGCCGTTTTACAAATGCAGATTAGAAACGTGTTTTTGCTTGTCTTCTGCCATGTAAACCATAGATGTTTAGACGTCGTTTGACTGATGAAACGTGTATGTCTATGACGTAATTTTCTTTCAATTCATTTTTTTATTATTACAGCGGACTTACGACAATCACTTGTAAATATCATTTTTATAATACAGCCAACATTGCAAGATGTTTTTTTCGGATGGCCACTTTGAGGCTTATTTTCGATGTATTTATGTTTATTTAAAACTGTAATCCATGTAATAACAAGTTGCCGAGACACGTTAAAAGAACGAGATAATTCTGCTTGCAGTCTACCTTTCTTAAATGCATTTACAGCGGCTTTTCTAGAATCACTTCAATATTTTTTACATTTCGGCATTCCTGATCCTTAAAATTAATCACAATAAGTCAATATAAGCACTAATCGTAGCTATAGCGCCACTGACACCTTCAACAATTAAATGCAAACTAATTGTCAAAATACTTTTGAGGTAAGGAGGAGTCATATTTCTTGGGTGCCGCCGAATGTAAACAAACAAGTTGAAACTTGATACATTTGAATAACTGCAGTCATAGTGTTCTCAATTGTAGGAAATATATTTTCTTTTACATTTTTATATTAAATAAAATAAGAGAGAATATAAGGTTGTCAAAATACTTTTGAGCGCTACTGTATATAATAACTTATACCGTCAATATTTTAAGATATTTTCATCAATATTTCTATGTACCTCAAAGCTGAACCACTGTCCAGCACTGTTTCTTGAAGTATTTTCACAAAAGATTTAAAATCATCAACAAAAATTTCGACACTGAGAAATACATTTTTTTAGTAATAAAATTCTATTTAAAAAATTTAAATTTATTTTTCAATGATTCGCAGTAATTTTGTTTTTGCCTAAATATTGTACTAAATTAAAAAGAAGTGAAAATAAATTTATATTATTCCTTAAATTAAAATTCTTAAATTTTATAAATCACTAGCAAACACCGCGGCTTTGCTCGCCTAATATTTAAAATATGCCAAGTGATATTTACGTGTCTAATTTTTATTAAAAATTACTAACTAAATTTTTATTTTATTAAAAGGTAATATTTTATTTTATTAAAATGTACTTATTAGTTTTAGGAATAATTCAAAAATTACTATTTAAAACGCAGTTTGACTAAACATCATTATTACCCTGCAATAGGCAGAAATGAGACTTAAACTAATAAAACGAAATAAAACTTAAAAAATGATAATTTAGACAATATTTTGAAACTTTTATGCTCAATTAATACGCTCATTTCAGTATTCATTTAAAGTTTTGAATTTTTTAGAAACCATCTTCTTACATCTTAAAATTAACTATCATGTCAAATTCCAAGTCCTACCACCTCTCTCAACAAAAAGTGCTATGTTGAAATAGGAACTGTCACCATTAATTTGCCAACATTAATTTTGAAATCGGTTTGTTATTTTCTAATATTCCACAGAAACGTAATTTAAAAAGCTTTTAAAAGCCTTTTTTAGAACGTTTGTTGTTCCTGTGAACCCCAATTTTTAGAATCATCGGCATAAAATATAGCCTGTGAAGGATCAAAGATTTTTACGATTGATTCGAAACTATTCTTACTTTTATAATCGGTTTATATTCTCTGAAATTGCATAGAAATAGTAATTTAGGACTTTTTTGGAACGCTTTTCGCACCCCCCTTCCTTCACCCCTTTTTAATTCAAATATATTTTCGACAGTCCTTCGAGGGCATTTATATTTTATAAGTAACTACCATGAAATATTTAAAGTTTCTAGCCTTTTCAGTATCACAGATATCGCAATTTAGAAATTTTTTAGCTCCTGCAACCCTCTGGTGGTAGTGGCACAGACATAAAATATAGCTTATTTTTAAGCAGGTTCTATCACCAACAATTTGTCATCATTATTTTTTTAATCGGTTTGGCATTTTATAAGTTTGCTTAAAAATTGTAATTTATAACGCTTTTCGCTCACTTCATCTTTTAAATTTGGAATTTTCTTTCGACTGTTCTCAGAAAGCAGTTGCATCTTGTAAGTAAATACCATGCCATATTTCAATGTGTTAGACCCCACAGTTGTGGAAAAAACGCAAATTAGAACATGTTTTGCTTTTGCAACCCTCAGATGGTAGTCACAGCCACATAAAATATAACATGTGCTATAGCAGGGACTGTCACCATTGATTTGCAACCATTACTTTCGAAATAGCTTTGGTATTTCCTGAGATTGAGTAGAAATCGCAATTTACAACGTTTTCCATACGCTTTCGCGCTTTTTCACCCCTTTTTAAATTTCCATTTTTTTAAAACTGTTCTTAAAGATCATTTATATCTAATAAATATGTACCTTGCCTAATTTTAAGCTGCTAGCCCCTAAAAATCGCACACAAAAATCGAAATTTAGAACGCTGTTTTGCTCCTGCGACGTCTAGGTGATTAAATAAAATAGCATCTATGTTAGAGCAGAGGCTGTCAGCATTAATTTTCTACCATTACGCTTGAAATAAGTTTGATTCTTTCTGAGATATTGCTGACAAATTGGTATTTAGAAGGTTTTTAGAACGCTCCTGCATCTCCTCTGAGGTAGTGGAAACAGATATAAAATATAGCCTATCATGGATCTGTCACCTTCATTTGTACACCATTATATTTGAAATCGGATCAGTACTTCCTGAGTTTGAACGTTTTTTACAACGCTTTTTGCGCATTTTAACCTCCTTTTAAATTTTGATTTTTTCAGGAAGTGTCCTTAGAGATCATTGATATCTTATAACTAACTACCATTCCAAATTTCACGATCCTAGGCCCTTCCGTAACGCAAAAACCGCAATTTAGAACTTTTTCTGCAGCACCCCCTTTGGGATAGTGGCACCGACATAAAACATAGCCTATGTTGGAGCAAGGGTTGTCACCATCATTTTGACGCCATTATTTTTTAGATCGGTTGGGTATTTCCTTAGATTCTGTAGAAACCACCATTTAGAACGTTTTTTAGAACGCTTTTCGCGCATTTTCACCCCTTTCAAATTTTGAATTGTTTAAGAACTGTTCTTAAAAATCCTTTATATCTAATAAGTAGTTAATATTTCAAATTTGATATTTCTAGGTCCTTCAGTAACGCAAAAATCGCATTTTTAGAAGGTTTTTTGCTCCTGCACCCCCTTTCGGGTAGTGGCACCGACATAAAACATAGCCTATCTTAGAGCAAGGGATGTCACCATCATTTTGACACCAATATTTTTTTAATCGGTTTGGTATTTCCTGAGATTGCGTAAAAACTACCATTTAGAATGTTTTTTGCCCCTGCACCCCCTTTTGGGGTAGTGGCATCGACATAAAACATAGCTTATCTTAGAGCAAGGGTAGTCACCATCATTTTGACAACAATATTTTTTAAATCGGTTTAGTATTTCCTGAGATTGTGTAAAAACTACCATTTAGAACATTTTTTAGAACGCTTTTTGTGCATTTTCACCCCTTTTAAATTTCGAATTGTTTAAGAACTGTTCTTAGACATCATTTATATCTTATAAGTTACTAATATTCCAAATTTCATATTTCTAGGCCCTTCAGTAACGCAAAAATCGCATTTTTAGAACGTTTCTTGCTCCTGCATCCCCTTTGGGGTAGTGGCACTGTCATAAAATATAGCCTATGTTCTAAGTTGGACTAACACCATCATTTTGATACCATTACTTTTGAAATTGGTTCGGTAGCTCCAGAGATTACCTCTAAGAAACAAACAAACTTTATTTCTTTATAATATTAGTATAGATTATTAAGACAATTTTTAAATGAGGAAGGTATTCCGAAATCTACAGTTGAACATATGCATTTCATTTAAAACATAGTATAAAATAACATAAAGGTACTTTGTTATTTTAAATTCATTTTAAATAATTATAGAAACGTAACATAAAAATTCGTTACATTTACTAAATTTAAATATTTCAGATGTCTTTACTCTCAAACTACATATTATCATTTTCTCAGGTTTAGAATAAACAAGATATTTAAAAAAGTTCCCTTGAAATTTCTTAATGCACTTTTCCAAGAGAAATGCAATCTTAAAGAAAATCCCATTTGTTTATTATGTTCTCGAGTAAAACATACAACATGAATTTAATATAATAAATTACGTACATGATAGTTATTCTGAAAACTTTAAATAGAACCTAATTTGCTACTCAATCTTCTGTAAATGTAAGTAGTTTGCATTTATGTCTTACAAAAGATTTAAAATGTTTTTCCTCAAAGAAAATATAAACATTGTTTCTTTTTACATTGAATTTCATATATTTTTTAGAGAAGTAATTAAATGTATATTTTGAAATACAGTGGCGGGCAAAATTGTGGGCAATTTTAGGTAGTCTTCATTACAAAAAGTAAAAAGCTACCTATTGCAGCCGTCCTGGGGAAAACACTTAGGAAACTTTTTGCTATATTTTCCATGACCCCCAGATATCAAAACCACCCTCCGTTGAAATACTGACTTATATCTATTTATATAAAATCCATGTCTCTGTGTGTCCCTCACTATTCCGGTAGGACCGCCTCATTGAAATGAGTAATTGTTGAAAAATATTAATGCAGGGTTACCACAGTACGCTAAATGTTAGCCAACTTGGCGATAGCTGGCTAATTTGGCGATATTCCCATTTAAAACCATCAATCTTTCATAATGGAGGTCACCGAAATTTAATTTTAACTCCACTCTTTTAAGATATTTTTTCGAAATCTATGAGTGAGAATTTAAAGTACATCTTTACATCTTCCTCCCGATGCTACTAATAAAATAACCGCCAATAGACAACGGTGTACTGTGTGACCTCCTAACTGCGCGATTTTAATGTGCTTTAGGTACTTTTCCAGTATAGGTGCCTTGGCGAAAAAGGAAATTTGCTAACATATTTTCCGGGAACCTATTCACTGTTTCATTTTATATACACACGCATTTTTTTTTTTATATTTATACGATTTATTTAACATAAAAAAAGCCGTTTCTCTAATTTTATACAGAAACAGATGTAATTTGTACATAAAAACATCAATAATATACATATAAAACAAACAAAAACGCTCATCAAATTTATTTTCATTGCTGTTTATATGGTTTGACAACAAATCTCGATATTTTTCCGTTACACGGACACCATGCAAAAATGTATGCTAATGCGCCAATTATTTCAAAATGCTAAAAGATATTTGTAATTTTATGCCAGCAGTTTAATATGAGTTTTACTTTATTGCTTTATTTTATAGCAGTTATTTGTTCACTTATTTTAAGTATATATTTGTGATTTGATGAAATAGTTCGTAAAAGTCTGGAATTTCCAAATGTTATATTTTTTAAGTGCTCACTTTAGTATCGACAATGGTTTTTCTTTTATTTTTCAAATGCTTCAATTCACGATTTTGCGCCAACTATTACGCTTGGCGACAATGGTGTCCGCATAACGGAAAAGTACCCAAATCTTACTTTCTGATGCCCAAATTACACCAAGCTTTTTTTAAAAAATGCCAAAGCCTCTACAGTGAAAAAGTACCAAACTGTCTATTATTTTGCGCTATCCGTGTTATAGTTTGTACTATATGCAAGGGGAGTGGAGCGAAGAGTTTAAACATTAAATATTAAAGTTTCGGCACAGATGTCATATACATCTCATTTAAATATTACTTTAAAGTAAAAGGTACAGTTTCATTGCAGAGCATTTCTAAATAAGTCTATACTTTATGTCCAGAAGTATAAACATTGCACGAATTTATATTATATTTAATTATACGTAATTCGGAAAGACTCGGGTAATTTTCAGACAACAATAAAAAACTTTTGCAATTACTCAGGAATCAATGAAGATTTAATTTAACTTATTCTTGGTATAAGCTAGATAGATGAGTATAAATAATAAGCTAGAAAAAGCAAGGGGTGGTCGGGTAGCTTTATATTGGCGCGATTTTTTTTTCTGACGCCAATGTCATATACACAACGGGTGCTTCACTGGCACCAAAGTGTCGTAATTTTGCTTGATATGGTAATCCGGATGTTGTTGTTTATGCTGTTGATGTTTTCGCCAAATTGGCGTCGGAAAAAAATCGCGCCAATATATGATAACGTATATGACAACTGTGCCAAAGTTTCTATAAAGCAGTATAAGACTACAAAATTAAGAATAAAATAAATGCAAAATAAGACTAAAGAAGAAAGAAAAATCATGCGTTAAGCATAGAATATGAAACACTTTCCAACGCATCCTGAATGCTTTAACAAAACTTCGTAATTTAGGGAAATAAGGTAAAAAAGATAGATAACGTTACTTCTTAGATATCCCGTCGACCAATTTCGCCAAATTATATAAATCGCCAAATCAATAGTATGCAAATAAAGGCAAAATAAAACTAAAGAAGAAAGAAAAATCACGCGTTAAGCATAGAATATGAAACACTTTCCAACGCATCCTGAATGCTTTACCAAAACTTCGTTATTTAGGGAAATAAGGTAAATAAGATAACGTTACTTCTTAGATATCCCGTCGACAAATTTTGCCAAATTATATAAATCGCCAAATCAATAGTAAAACATTAACAAAAATACAAATAAAACGTCGAATTAATGCTTTTATTGGCCATTATTGGCATTTAATCTTACAATTAATTAATTAATGGCAACCATTATTGGCAATTAATCTTACAATTTGGCGACAGTAATTTGGTCGACGGGATAACTAAGAAATACCAAGATAACTAAGTAAACATTTTAGAAAACGCATAAAAAAATTTAAAAATTGATTTCAGCAGTTACCGTCCATAGCCAATAATACCGTAATTATATGCCACTATTTAGCTAAAATTTAATTTAAACTACTCTTAAAACTACTGAAATCACATTTTCAGATATTATCATCCATAGACGGTTATGTATCCAATTCTTTGCGTGACCATGTATATCATTTTATCTATACTCTACAAACATTTTTTAGGAAACTAAATGCAGTTCAGCGTAAAAATGGGATCAGATGTCATATTTGCCCCATATTGGCGCGAATTTTTTCTGTCGCCAATATCATATAGGCAACAGGTACTTAACTTGCGCCAAAGTGTCGTTATTTTGCTTGATGTGGTAACCCGGATCATGTTGTTTACTCTGTTGATGTTTTTGCCAAATTGGCAACCGAAAAAAATCGCGCCAATATGGGGCGAATATGACATCTGTACCTAAAAATGCATAACTCCTTTAAAAACCACCTTTAAGCAATTTACTCTCATACTCAGTAACCCTTACGAATTGTTTTGTGTAGCCCTGCATATGAACTGTAGCATTTATACACACAGTATAGTATACATAAATGTAGTGAAACATAAAAGCGCATATCATAATTAAAAATGCATTTCTAGCAATCATTGCTTATGTACAATACTTCGGAGAAAAGTTTCTTGGCGAGAAAGAAGTTTGCCAACGTATTTTCTGGCAACCTATTTACTGCTTCATACTCACAAGCAAATTTTTCCATATGTATACAATTTGGCACAGATGCAATTTGGCCCCATATTGGCGCGATTTTTTTCCGACGCCAATTTGGCGAAAACATCAACAGAATAAACAGCATTCGGGTTACCATTACAAGCAAAATAACGACACTTTGTCCCCAGTTAAGTACCCGGTGCGTATATGACATCGGCGTAAAAAAAAAAAAAAAAATCGCGGCAATATGGGCGTATATGACATCTGTGCCGACAATTTAATATAAAAAAAGCTATTTACCCATTTTTATAAAGAAACAGAAGTAATTTTTGCACAGATGTCATATACGCATGGGGGTTGATGTGGTTTTTCTATGACGCCAATTTGGCAGAAATCTCGCTTTCGAATACCAGTTACTTATATATTTTTCAATTATTTGCTATCATTTTGAAAAGGAAATAACTATAAATAAATAAAAGTTTGAATAATAACTATAGAACAAAGCAGTTTATATAATTAAAAAACAGTAAATAAAAGTAAATAAACAATTTATTAATAAATAAAAAACAATAGCCGGGTTACCATAGCAGGCAAAATAACACCATTTTGGCGCCAGTTAGGTATCCCGGTTCATATCTGAAATCTGTGCCGTAATTTGTATATAAAAAAAATTATATATATTTAGAAACGATTTTTTTTATATATATAAGTGCATATATAAACAAAGATAAAAGTTCATTGGATTTGTTTTCATAGCTGTTTATATATTTTCGCGACATATCTAACTTTCCGATGCCCGAATCGCGCCAAGCTTTTTTTAAAAATGCGCTATAATTGAAAAGTACTTAAAAAAATAATTAACAGAAATAACAAATTATACAAACTAAAACTTTTTATTTCGAGATCAAAGCATTGTTTTTAATTTCGATAGAAAATACATATATCCTTGGATAACTTCAATTGAAATTACGTTCACAGCTTAATATCTCATTCCATAAACCTAAACAAACACAAGTGATCGAGATCAAAGCATTGTTTTTAATTTCGATTAAAAATACATATATCCTTGGATAACTTCAATTAAAATTAGGTTCACAGCTTAATATCTCATTCCATAAACCTAAACAAACACAAGTGATTCATTCATCGTGAAACGTCAAAAATATTAAATCATTGAGGTAATCATTCACAAAGTAAGTTCTCCAACAATCAATGGGCTATATTCTAATGACGTCATAGTAGGTAAAATGGTGGCGGTATCATTTGTTTATGGTTTTGTAATCACAAAGATTTAATTTTGCAATGTCTGTTAGTTACATTATTTTATTGTCATATTTATGAGCTCAGAACAAAAGCCTATTTTTCATTATTTAGTTATTAAAGACGGAAAAAAACATAAATTCATGATTTGAAAATTTTAAATAATTTTCTTTCTTAATACTAAAAAATAACATCGGGAAGTAACAGCGGGTTTAAGTTAAATAAGTTTAACTGCTTAATTCTGTTGTAATGTTCAAAATAACTGTATTTATTAGATTTCAGTACTCAACATCAGGCCCCGATTAAACTTTGAAGTTAGAGGAATTACAATGTCATTTCAGGACCTTTCTTTTGGAGAAGCTTTTCTAAATTCCATATATACATGGAAAATCTTCAGTGTTAGAAATATTATTCCTAGGACTGACATAACACGAGAACCGCCTCCAATTTTACACAAGTTTTTGAAAGCTACTTTATATCAGAAATTTTACTAAAAACTGGTTACTTTTTTGTTATAGCGGCCCACACTATTAGGATTATGACAAGTTGCAGCCAATTTCGCCAACGTCGTAACTAAGATCGTGAAGCACACACATATAATACCATTTCCTGAAATCGTATACGATAATTTAATAGATTTTTACCTTACTTCAAGTGTGTCATTTATTTATTTTTAAGGCTCAACAATCTAAATTGTCCAATATATGAATTTAAAAAAATGTAAACAAAGATTGAATAGGCATGACCGCAAAAAGCCTCAAATCTGCATAACACTTGGAACCAAACTGTGCAGATTAGTGGTCTTCTACTGTACACAGTTTTTCATAAATGTGTTTCGTTCTTAAAATGTGTTATTTTCATCTATCACCGAGGAACAAGCGAGAAAACTCATATTCTTGCACATGAGTTGTATATATCTTTATATCTAAATTTCCGTCATTTTTGACGGGCTACCTTTCTAGTATATATGTACTCTGTAACTCTCAATTTTTTGAGCCGACTTGGATGAAATTTTTCATGTGCATAGTGCATACTAATGTCTCGACCGAGTTCGTTGGCCATCTTCATCCGCCACCTTGTTTCATAATGGCGGTCATTTGAATTGTTGAATTTTTTTTTTTTTTAGTTTTCAAGCAGCGGCAGCGTATACTTATAGAAAATGTTACGTTTCACAAAATGCAAACTCTGATGTATCATTTTAAACAGAATATTAGACGCATTAAAAGATATTTTAAAGAGTCACGCAGTGTAAATTAACAACATAGGTCATTTTAAAGAGAAATTTTGGAAACCTTTAAATTTCCAAAAGTGTCCACAAAATTCAAATGAACGCCATTTTGAAACAATATGGCGGATGAAGCTGGCCAACGAAAGCGGTCGAGACATAAATTAGTATGTACTATTGTGGTATAGAAATCTATACACACAGCTTGTTATACAAATAAAATATCTATACGAAATAGAACAATCTATTATTATTCAAGAGCAAATAATAAATGGTATTTTGACAAATATTTCCTTATAAAATAAATAAAGTAAATTAATTTGAAAATAAATCTTAAAGAGCACTTAGATAAAGAAAATTCATAATTTATAAAAAGTATATGGATGAATATATATGTTTTTGGTATCATTTCATTTGTAAAAATTTAAGGTTTGTGAATATTGAATGTATTTCATAATATGGCAATTAATTAAAAATTTTGCAATATTTTATATGAAATTTAACAGTGTGATAAAAATTCACATATACTTCAGACGAAAATAAGGCAATAAAACTTAAAGAAGGGCACATGGACGCCATAAAAGACATGTGAATAATAAAACCAGTCACAAATATTTATGATGCTCTTAGCACTGACAGGGCTACTATTTATTGGTATCATCGTGTGTGGCAAAAGGGGTCCGAAGCTCAAAGGTGATGTCAGATCCCCGTAACCGAAGAGAAAAAATTAATTATGCGTTGGAAAAGTATGGAGACGCCCAGAAGAGGGGATGAAAAGCGAACCACAGCCAAGAGATCAGGCGCACCAGTAAGAGAGAAGCACCAATCGACGAATAAAAAACAATCATATTGTACTAATGAAATACGCCAATTTTTTGTGGAGGAAGATTTTGATAAAAAAAAAGAGAGACTTGGATTTTGTCTTCCACCTTTGTCGCTCCTCCTGAAGGAAGTTTTGGGATGAGTCTTGCGACCCAAAAGGCTAGGTTGATAAACTGAAGTCTGCGAAATCCTGTATCACCCTGTATCGGATATGGAAAGAAGTCTGATCTCGGAGGTCGCCAACATTTTCTAACGGCCAGTGATGGATGGAACTCTGCGAAAACTCTTCATCACCTTGAATTGATCATGGACAGAACTCTGACCTAGGAGTGCGACACCATTTTTTGATTACCATTAGTGGATGAGATGGGATGCCACAGCGAAAAGTTCCAGTTATCACCGTGATTGTGTAAAGAGCTCAGCCAACTAGACTATATGAACTTTAATGTGCTCGGTTAAAGTGACTTTCAAAATTTGAAAGGTGCGACCAAATCTACCTAGTGATAAGAACTGCCAGTGCTCTACAGGAAGTGCTTTTCTCCCTTTCGTCTGAGGTATATGGTGAGAGAAAAAAAAATATTACTTTAATATATGGCCATTATTTTATTGTATATCTACATTCTGTGCGTAGGAATTTCTGTGTCTAATATTTTATAGGCAAAATTTTAATGCAGATATGAGTATTTATCATTATTATGGACTAATCATAATATTAAAATGTTAGCGTTGGAAATTTGTCAATAACTTGGCTAAGAAGCCCATTTATTTGTGCTGTAAGAACTTCAACCAATGTTTTGAATCCAAAATTTCACTAAGATATGACTCATAATTATCTTGTTATGAGATCTCATGAAACTGAGTATGCTGTCAAATTAATATGCCTTTAAGAATAATTATGTTTGATATATGAAAGTGATTGAAAATAATAAAAATTGATTATATATGTGCATTTCTTATCTTATCTTTGAATCATTATTCTTATTCTTTCTTTTCAGAGGTTTATTAAATTTATGAGTTTTAAGAGTTGAATTTTAGAAAATATTAAATCGAATAATTATCTATGCAACCCACTGAATCCTGAATATAAATTTTAACGTTAAATAAGTCGATTCTGATTATTGACGTATAATTTTTTTCAAAATTTAATCTCCTCCTATTTCATTAATTAATATTACCCTCTTTTGATCTTTCACAACGCGGATCGGGTAATATTTCTATTAATTGTACTAATCATTTTATTGTCGCGTAACCAAGTGTGTTGGTGATAGATCGTCACAACAACTATGTATACGAAAATTTTCATCCAAATCGGTTAAAAAATTCGCGAATTACAGCATGATAAAATTCAGATATAAATATAAATAAATATATATATATATATATAGGTCAGCGTTGTAACGGAGGGTGGTTTTGGTATCTGAGGATCATAATCGGCAAAAATACAGCAAAATTTACCGAAGTGTTTCCTTTAGACGGCTGCAATAGGTAGATTTTTACTTTTTTTTAATGAAAGCTACCTAAAAGTGTCCACAATTTTTACCACCACTGCATTTAAACTCATCCTTCGCGGTACACGGTGTGAAATGAGTTTACATATAATTATATTTAATTAGTTGTATATCCTCAATTCGAGTTGTATTTAGATGTCGTGAATTCAAACGGGCATAAATTGGAATGTGTATGGGAATTTCATGATGTGTATTTCTTCGTAACGAGATTCTTAACAATGAACTCGCAAAGTCCTTCTGATAAGTTGTAAAAGATTAATGAAAGGAAAGAAATAGATTCAATAAGTATAAAAGAAAAATAGTTTTAAAAATTACAAGCATTCAATGATTATATTGAAAATCACGCCTAATTTTATCATTCGCAGTAAACTTTTTTATGCCTAAATATTATGTTTCTACATTAAATTAAAAAGAACTAAATATAAATTTATATTTTTCATTTATTTAAAATTCTTAAATGTTATGAATTGTTATTTAGACATTTTTTGAAACAAGAAAATAATTCCTACATTTAAATATTGAACATACGCTATGTTTCATTTAAAACATGTCATAAAGTAACATAACAGTACTTTGCTATTTTAAATTAATTTTAAAGAATTAAAGAAAGGTAACATTAAACAATGTTACATTTATGGAATTAACTATTTTAGATGTCTATACTCTCAAGCAACATACTATAATTTTCTCTGGTTTAGAATGAACAAGATATTTTAGAAAGTTCCCCTGAGATTCTTAATGCACTTTTACAAGAGGAATGCAATCTTAAAGAAAATCCCGTTTGTTTATTATGTTCTCACGTAACACATATAACATGATATTAATATCATAAATTAAGTACATGATAGTTATTCTCAAAATTTTAAATATAATTAATTTCCCACTCAATATTCTGTAAATGTAAGTAGCATTTATTTCCTACAAAAGATTTAAAAAAAATTTCCTCAAAGAAAATACAAGCCCTGTTTCTTATTACATGGAATTTTATATATTTTTAAGAAAACTAATTAAATGTATATTTTGAAATATTTAAACTCAACTTTTGCGGTACACGGTGTGAAATGTGTTTACATTTAATCATATTTAATTAGTTGCATATCCTCAATAAGATTTGTATTTAGATGTTGTGAATTCAAACGGGGCTAAATTGGAATGTGTATGGAAATTTCATGATGAGTTTTTCTTCCTAACCAGATTCTTATCAATGAATTCCCAAAGTCCTTCTGATAAGTTGTAATAATTTAATGAAAGGAAAGAAAAAGATTCAATAAGTATAAAAGTAAAAATACATTAAAAAAATTACAAGCATTCAATGAATATATTGAAAATCACGCTTAATTTTATGATTCGCAGTAAACTTTTTTATGCCTAAATACTATGTTTGAACATTAAATTAAAAAGAAATAAAAATAAATTTATATTTTTCATTACATTAAAATTCTTAAATGTTATGATTCGTTATAAAGACATTTTATGAAACAAGAAAATAATTTCTATATTCAAACATTGAACATATGCTATGTTTCATTTAAAACATATCATAAAATAACATAGCAGTACTTTGAAATTTTAAATTAAGTTCGATAGTTTTAAAGAATTAAAGAAAAACAACATTAAGATTGTTACATTTATGGAATTAAGTATTTTAGATGTCTATAATTTTAAACAACATATTATCATTTTACCAGTTTTAGAATAAACAAGACATTTTAGAAAATCCTCTGAGATTCTTAATGCACTTTTACAAAAGGAATTCGGTATTAAAGAAAATTCTGTTTGTTTATTATGTTCTCATGTAAAACATATAACATGATTTTAATATCATAAATTGCGTACAAGATAGTCATTCTCAAAATTTGAATCGAAGCTAATTTCATATTAAATCTTCTGCAAACGTAAACGTTTGCTTTTTTATTTTTTTTGCTACAAAGAATTTAAAATATTTTTCGTGAAAGAAAATATAACTATTGCTTCTCATTATATAAAATTTAATATATGTTTTAGAAAATAAATGAAACGTATGTTTAAAATATTTAAACTGATTCTTAGTAGTACATGCTATAAAATGAGTTTTCATTTTTGCGTATTATAATATATATATATATATATATATATATATATATATATATATATATATATATATATATATATATTATATCCTGGCTACGGATGGTATTTAGAAACTTTAGTTTGTAAATTCAGAAGGAGATTCAGATTGGAATGTGTATGGAAATTTCATAATGTGTTTTTCTTCCTAATGAGATTATTATCAATGGATTTCCAAAAATTCTTCTGATAAGTTGTAGGAATTCAATGCAAGGAAAGAAACTGATTAAATGAATATAAAGAATATAAATAGTTTAAAAAAAACTATTTTTTAAGAATTCAATGTTTATATTGAAAATCACGCATAATATTATGATTACACTTTATGTTTATTTCCAAATAAAATAATTTGACGTGAGTACGGAACTCAAATATCAAAAAATAACATTTTTTTAAACTTTTATAGCGTATATTCATAATTAAATTACTATAAAACTATTAGTCATTTAAAAAATAGTTTTAGAAATATGACACTTTTTTATTTATATTTGTTTTACTTTTTAATGTGCAAAATAATTATTTATTGCAATTTCACAGCCATTTGGCATACTTTGATATACTTTGATATACGCAGTTTGACGCATCATTGAATCTATTGTTCTTGTTTAACTCGTATATAATTGTAACAATAAAGAATAATTGAAGATTTAATATTTGTGTCCGTATAAAAGAAAATCGCCTTAAAAGTAATTATTTTTTTATAATTAAATTATAACCATACTAATATTTTGTATTATCGGAAACACACTTGTGAAAATAATTTTTTTTAATTCTAGCATATCACTATTTCAGAAAATCGATTAAAAAATTCTTTTTTTGCATACAGATACGAAGTTAAATAAACGAAGGTAGTAAATAGATTAAAATTTTTATTTCTCATTTTAATAAAAAAAATACTGACAGAAAATTTCACGTAGGAAAAAAAAGGCATTCTTAAACATTTAAATAGTTAACAGATTATTTTTACAAGAAAAGCACCCTCAGAAAATGGTAAACGTACATTATATATCATAATAAATAGGTAATTTATTATTATAATTGGATTTTGAAAATCTTATGCTCGTAATTTAAGAATAGTTTAAAATTATTCAATGAATTATTCTAGAGAAATATTTTCTGAAACACCGGATGGTCATTTCCTCGAATTCTAAATTAACAGGATCTTTACATAATACCTGGGATTTTTAGATGTAGTTTTTTGAGAATAAATGCAATTTTCAAGAAATCTTGTTTGTTGTATATCTCACGTAAAACATATAACATGATTAGTATTTCATAAATTTAAGTACGTGACACAAGTTCACAGATGTTTAAGTAAAGAATAAATTTCGACTTATAATTCTGTAAATAAAAAGGAGTTGCATTTACAGTATTCGTACGCTTCAAGGACTTTCAAGGATCTTGTTTTAGAATTTTTGTAAAGAAATATTTACCATATTTAATGAAAAAAAAAACGAATCTTCAGATATAGTAACTAGCACTTCAAGGAATTTCTGGTATTAAAATACTTATAATCCCCTGAATCCCTTAATACATACGAACCCTGATTTACATACTATGAAACTTTTAAGACTTTTTTCCACTGACAAATGTAATTAATTTTTTTATTACTTGCTATGCTGTTAAAAAATAATGGAAGAAAATCTAGTAATGCCCTTCATATTTAGATAAGGAACGACAAAATATGAGAGGGTTATTTACACAGGAAAATACTGACTCACTGTTTGTTTGAATTTTGAAATTATCTGTCTCTCTTTAAGTAGAAAATCTTAAAAAATTGTAATTTAAAATATATTTTTACACATAAAGGCATATTGCTATATATATATACATAAATAATATACAGTTTGACTGTTATAAAACAATAAAGCCTTACATGTGATGATCCAGGTAATAGTAAAAAATACTACATATACAGTTTTTTTTTTCTTTTAAAGACGAAAAATGGTTAATGCTGTGCATATTAATCATGAAACATTGCCACAATTATTCCAATGCGCATACATTTTCTACCACTTTACTAAACTCAAAATACGGAAATAATGGAGATCTGCTTTTAAAAACTTTAAAATAACAGAGGAGCAATGCAATTTAAAATAGCTCAAGTACTAAAATGAGGAAAGGGTAGAATCTGGCCACAAGAATCTTGCTATTTCCGATAACTAACTCTAATAACGATTCTTCACGATGTCTGTATCCGTAACCTACAAAAAGCTGTTATGTAAGATGTCACTAATATCTCTGAAAACACTATTCAAAATATCACTATAAAAATAACGAAATCCCTTTTATTTTGAAGTAATAAATGCAATGCCTTACGATCTAGACAATTTTCTTTGCTGGAGACGTTTATTCCATACTCAGAACGTCAGCGGCTATCAGCGCTTAGTAGTATCTAAACTCAAAATACGGAAATAATGGAGATCTGCTTACAAAAACTTTAAAAGGACCGATTCGACATACATCGGTCAATACCTTACCTATCCTAGTATTCATACTAACCAAACGCCATCAAAAACCTAATTAACATATATCTATGTGAATTAATTTACGGTAAACAGATTCCCAGAAATCCAACCATACTTTATAAAAGTAAATGAAATGACTGAATAGGTATCTATTTCTCGCAAAAGTTTTTGAATCCGGACAATTTGCTCACGCACTAACGCGACAATCCTTTTGACTCTAGACTACCTTTGTAAACAGAGTATCTAGCACTATTGCTACAGTTTTATCATGTGTGAAATTGATAGGCATTTATTTTTTCAAAAATAAAATCTTATCTATTTTGTATGAATAATTACCTACATAAATAAAAATTATTAAATATTACTAGGGATGTAATGATATTTGAACAAATGAACAGGGGCTTAAATACATAGAAATTAAAAAATATAATTATCAACAATATTGCATAAGGGATCTTTTCCTTTTTGTTTACTTGCAGTTTGTTGAATATAATTTTATTTATAAACTAGGTTTCTTGGGTATTCGTTAAATCCCTAAGTGCTGCAATTGTATAAATCCAATTTTGATTTCTGAGTAGAGCGTTACGCTTATGCTTGTTTACAGCGAAACATTATTAATTGTAAAATGGACTATAACACAAAGTGTATCTTATATATATTATGAAATTATTGCAAATACTACTTTAGTAATTATTCATTGGAATGTGCATATTGATCTTACAGCACAACTATACTTATGTAATATTCTGAAATGAAATTTGTGTAGCGCAAGTATACTTATGTAATATTAAGAAATGGAATTTGTGTTTAAATTTGTTAAAGTAAAACTTCTAATTGCAAATGAAAAAGAAAATATGCATATTTTAGATAATTTAACATCAAAGATATTTAAATTTCACCTCGTTTTTAACATAGCGCAAAAAATAATTATATAGATAAATATTTTTAAATTTTCTTTATGAAATATTTTACACTGATTTACAAAATTTAAACGACAAGTTGAGAAAGAGGATATCATTAAAATTATTTTTTTTCTTTTAGTGACAATTACACAGATTTTAGGTATATTTAATGACACTAGTCGAGAAATCTGCAGTTCTGGGGGAAAAAACTACTAAGTCTGTAGCAAACCATCAAATACATGTTAATAATCCATGTTAATATACCATGCTATTATTATTATTATTATCACAGAGAATGACATCAGTACAGGTCCTTCGAA
This sequence comes from Maratus speciosus, assembly GCA_963932465.1. Taxonomy (NCBI): domain Eukaryota; kingdom Metazoa; phylum Arthropoda; class Arachnida; order Araneae; family Salticidae; genus Maratus; species Maratus speciosus. The sequence continues at coordinate 203,588,068 of OZ010789.1, forward strand.
ACATGCTCTTTTCAGTTATTAAATGATGTTTTCTTAAACAATTCTTCATATTATCTCTATGAATATATTTTTAAACAATTATTAAAAATAAATTTAGTTATTTTCTTTAAAAAACATATAGTCTGACACTTAAAAGATGTATTACATACCAATGCCATACATCTTCTTTAGCTGTTCTTATTTTGACCTTCATAATATGCATTTACTATAATTCTAAGACTTTGTCTTCTTGAAAATCACTCATTTTCCATCCTAGTAATATACAGATACAAGCTTCAAATATTAAGATAAAAGCCACTAAAAAAGTTTTTTGTATTGTTATTGAATATACCTTTTAAGTGTCAGACTACACGGTTTTTTTTTAAAAGAAAGTAACTAAATATTTTTAATGATTGTTTATAATGTAAATTTATACAGATAATATAGAAGAATATTTTAAGAAAAATATTGTGTCTTTTTAATAACCAAAAATAACATGTAACGAAGGGTCTGTACTGATTCTGCTTTTCAGAATTATAATAATTCCTGATAGCATGTTATATTATTTAACATATGATTATAATACGGACATTCCAAAAGCATATTTTTCTATTACTGAACTATCTAGAAAACTACACCAATATGTTCGATATTTTGATTTCGAATTTTGATATCTAATGTGAAATCTTTGATTAATTTTACGTTTGTATATCAAAGGGAAGACCTGTGGTTAAATTGTTTAATAATTATGAAGGTTTAGAATTTATAACTCTTATAGTTAATATTAGGAATTTAAAACTTTATATCTACATAATCCTTAAAGTACTTAACGAAAGTCTTCACGTTTAGTTTTCCGACTGTAAATGTTACCAAATAATCCAAATAAAATGTTAATACTCAGTAATAATGTTTTTAGTACTGAACTTTTTAAAGTTTGTTATAGTTCCAGTAAGTTGACGACCCAATTACAATTTAAGCAGAGATATAATTGTGTAGACAAAAATTAGCAAAAGGTAAAACGGTGAGATTTTATTCGGTCATTTACTACAGAATTTACAGAAATTTGTGCGTTTATTTTCCAAGGAATGTACAAAGGAAACTTTCAGTACATATTTAAATGATAAAGGGTAACACGGAGGAAGGATTTTTTCATAGCGAAAAAGTTTAATGGTGGATGTTTAACAATGCGGAATGCAATTAACTCTGCTGATAACAAGCGCCATAAATCGTCTATTCACGTAATAAATCTGCTAAAATTAAATTTTGGAGATTGCATAACATTTTACACATACGATTTTTTTTTTCAAAAGTATACTATTTTTTCAAGATTTGGTTTTCAATGTCAGAGCCGATGGATTGAAAATTAAGTCACTTGTACAAACTTATAAACAAAACTTTTCGCTTTTTAAATTTATACTATACAATTAAAGCTAGTACAGGGGTAACGGTGACGCCATATTGACGGTAATCAACAACTTTTGCTTTTACTGCTTTTTATTTATCTTTGCTTTTTATTTAACTTATAAATATTGAACAATTTCAAATTTTATACTGTCAAATATGAAAAGTAAATGTTTCTTCAAATCAACTTTGTATGAAAAATTTATCTAAGTTTACTGACTTTGCAGTAATTTTAAAATTATTTTTAGAAAGCGTTTTTTATCCATCTCTATCGCATCCAGACCGATACCGATTATAAAATATTACCCAGTTTGCCCTTACAAAAATATAAATAATTCAGGGATTGTTCCTGGCTAATTTTCTGTAATAAGATTAAGACTTAATCAATTCACAAATAAAAAAATAAAATAAATAAAAATAGAAAACCATTTAACAGACATGTAATCGAGATATGAGTTCAAACCACTGAAAGTTAAAAAAAAAAAAAAAAAAAAGAAAAAAAAAAGAAGAAGCAGCAGAAGAACCTGAAAAATTCTAGTGTAAGTAGCGAAATCATTGCAATTTTTTTCGGCTACTAACTTCTGGCATTCTCCAAGACAGGCGATACTCTCTAACTATGAACGTAATGGCTTTTATTTCAAATCTTTATTTGAATACATTTTGGATAATTTTCTATAAAAATGTTTTTTGCTGTCGTTAGTGTGCACTCTAAAAATAACATTAAACATAAAAACTATATAACTGCATTCAATAAAAATAAAATATTCTCACCTATGTTCTCTAATCCGGGTAATTCGAGTACGATCATTTAGTTAAAATACATTCAAATTATCCCCCCCAATAAACACAATTATATCTTTTGCGAACTGGTTAAACAACCATCTTTTAAGTATAATTAATTGAAAACTAGCTCGGCTGCCCGGGCAGAAACTATTCTGGGACTGTCATGGAAAAATATAACACTGGAGTGAACTTCATAAAAAAAAAACAAAAAAAAAACACTGAATAATATTTATTTGGTACAGATGTCATATACACACCACGCCAATATAACTATGTATCCACAATTATGTTTTGGAACGTTTAAATCACTAATTTGGATTTCAAAAGCAACGCGTTCGCCCATGCAACGGTTATTAAGCATATTTTGGCGATCGCTTATGATCTGTGTTTGACGCCGTCCTCGATCCAATCTATTTCGATTTTCTCTTCTTAATGAGGCTTCTTGTTCACTTTCAAGCAATCGCCGAGATCGTTTACGGGCATTTCTAACGATATTGTGAAGATCTATAATTGTGGCGAAACAGAGAACGTAAATAAATAAACGTGAAATGTAAATAAACCGGATTTACCTCCGCCTAAATACTGCCAAATGACTTTTACATAATAACCAATGAGATGCGTTTCTCAGGCGTTGTCATTACACAATAACAAATAATCGCGATTTCTGTGCCACGTACATTAGCGTAATATATATATATATAGATTGTATATATTTTTTCTTTAAATTTAATTCTGGTAAAAATGGTCAATAATTCACTATTTAGATGCGAGAAGCTTAATTTTTAACAAAACTATTAACTTTTTCTTTTAAGAAAATGAAGTATATAAAACAATAATAATCCTTATTAGATAACTTTTCCTTCATTTATGTACAAAGACAAAGTAATTTTATAACTATTTTTAGAGAAGCTCCGTTAAAAGTTTAAGAAAAATAAATATCTCGGAAATGAATTCCAATTTGAAAATTCTTAGCGATATTATGACTTCCTTGGATCAGTATGGATTAACGAGATTAAGATATATTCGTGACTACCCCTGTAACTAGTCAACCGATGTAAACAGCATTCATTTGAACACAAAGTAATTAGTAAATAAATTACACGAGTTCTAATTCTCCAACTGAGTGAAAGAGTTGCCAGATTCGTTCCGGATATCTCAGTTAGCAGAGTACTGGAGCTTATGTGAAATATTTCTAGTTAAAAAAATATATACCTTTTCATGGCCCATACTTTAACCATATCTATATATTTAAAAGGAATAATCCAAACATATTCAGTATTGAAAATTTCCGAAAATTTTGGAATTATTATATATTTAAAATTATTCAACCAATTTTCTAATGATATTATGTTTAGAATTTCAGTTCTGTAGCATTTTCATGTATGGTATTTTAATTCAACTAAATTAGCTTAACAATTCAAAATATCTGTAGCACTATCTTTGATCTAAATGCCATTAATTTATCTTCTGTGGTTTAGATGGCGTGTATTGAATTTTTTTTTAAGTCATTGATATTATATGCAGTGAACCATATAATGTAAATAATTGATTACAGTGCAAGTAATGTGTAAGTAGAAAGAAAATGTGTTTTTATTAAGTAGAAATTATCTAAATAAAATAAAACAGTAGTGTATTACGTAATGACGTAAGTTATATATAAAAATATGTATTTAAGTTTAATTACAACATTCAAATCATACTATTTTTCCCAATCATGTTAAAATTAAACACATGCCTCAAAAATATTTGTGAAATTTTACAATCTTCACAAGTAAAATATTTTATACGATTTATTAGCAACAAGTGCGGCATTTCAAGCGTAGTTGTTAAAATATGCCAAATGGGTATTTGTGTGCCTTTTACGTGAATGCAGAATTTATTAATTAACAAATATTATGTAAAATTCCATAGAAATCATAATTTAGAACATTTTTACAATGCTGATCACTCATTTTACCCTTTTAACTTTCGGTTTTTATTAAAAACCATTCTTGAGAGCATCTGTAATTTAAAACTAAGCGCCATGTCAAATTTCAACTTTCTAGTCCCTTCAGTAGAAAGATAGTACGCTTAGAATATTTTCCCTCCTGCATCTTTTAAATTTCGAAATTTAAGAAAAAAAAAGTATTCAAAGTAGTACCCATGTCAAATTTCAAGTTTCTATCATTAGCAAAACCACAGAAATCGTAATTTAGAATGTTTCTAGAAAGCTCTTCGCGTGTTTCACACATTTAAATTTCTATTATTTATAAACTATTTATAGAGATTATTTAGATATTATTAGTAACTATCATGCCAAATTTCAAGTTCGTAGCTCTTTCAGCACCACTAAAATCGCAATTTTAGAATAATAAAATATAGCTTATGATCGAGCATGAACCGTCACAACATTTTAACTCCTATAGATTTGAAATTTCTTCGGTATTTCAGAGACTGCTTATAAACAAGCAAAGAAACAAATGATATTTCTGTATAGTATTAATACAGACAAACAAACAGATTTTCCTTCTTTATAATATTAATATAGATTGTATATTTCTATTTTTATGTTCTACCTGATGTGACAAGGAGAAGCATATAAACAAAAAGGCTAAAGAACTAAAAGAAATATAAATATTCATTTACAAGTCAGGTATATTCTATATTACGTGCGTTTTTTTTCCACATTTGAACATCATGAATCAAACATAAATAAACCTACAATGTCAAATACGGACATTTATTTTGTTTATCATTTTGCACAGATACAATTTTAAATTAAATTAAGAAAGAGAAGAGGAAAAAAAATTAGTTTTTAGTAAAACAATATCGTAACTACCTACATATGAATCGCTGCGAATTCATTACCTATAAAGTAAGTAAACATTTTACTTGTCACTGGTAATTAGCACAACGAAAATTAAACTATACTCTGTAATTAAGACATCAAGAATTTTGCAGTCTTCAAATTCAGTCAGATTACTGACAGTTTGTTTTCAATTTTCAATTTAATGTTTTTCTAAAAACTACGATTTTTACATGTAACTGTATACACCTATAGAAGATCTTGTATTTAAAGTATAATTTATTTCATGTACCATGTTAAACGTCTACTAAGTTAGTCTATTTATTACTTGTTATTAAAGAAAAATTACAATGTGTCTTCTTGGTTTACATAAAATTTCAGATTTAGTGATTTTCACACCATTAAGATACAACAATAAAAATAATAAGTATTTTTTCCCACAAATTTTTAGTGAAAATTTACAAGAGTGGAAAAAGTTTAATCTAAAGATTAAATCATTTTATATTGGACTATAGATACTTTTAATTTTCTTTAAGATGAATAATGTAATGTTGATTGTAAAATTACCGTTTTCACTTTGTTTACGTATCTGTTTTAAATCATATTTTGTGTTTTAATCAACAAGGCCAGACATTTAAAACAGTAAAATATTTACCAATTTATTATATGTTATGTTCAATAGCTAATTCTTCTAAAAGTATCCTTTGAGTAGAACGAATGAAATTATTGCAATATTAATGATTGGTTGTTTTCCACATATCGCAAATCTTTTATTTCATGTCAATATACTTAGAATTAATGAATTTTAATATTATTTTTGTTTATTTTTGAAATTAAATAAATTCATATGAGAATGATCGAATAAAAAGAAGGCATAGATATTTTTTGATTTTTTTTTTAAATAAAAAGTATACCAATATCAATTTTTTGTACTACTTTTTTTTACATCTACATACTTTCATAAACATACTGAGTAGAGGAGGTAGGGGAGGTATGATACACTTTTTTTTACTAATTTTTTTACAACCCTTAGAAAGCTAATTTTAAACAAATTTTTCGTGTTTTCTTATAAAGTGACCTTTTATTCATTTATTAAAAATATTGGGAATTTAAGAAATAGTCATTCAAAAAATATATCCCAATTATTTTGAATGGTTACTACTGTATCAAATGTCCCCATTACTGGGGAGGTTTGATACATTGTTATGTAGATTGAAAAAAAATGCAGACAATTAAATTTATGCGTGATACAATTTTTTATGATAAATCTAGAAATATTTAGGTAAAATTTGAAACGAAATGACATATTTTTGTTTCAGAAATGTTTTTCACAAAAATATTTAAACTATTGCTATTATTTAAATAATCCCATTAATACACTTTTTAGAAAAATAAATAATGAAAAAAAAACCCCCTAGAGATCTAGCTACAAGGAAAAATGAAGTGAACATGACTGATTTGCAAACAATTTAACACAAATTTAGCAGATTTAAGATTCCTTTAACCCTTTCAGGGGCAAAGCCTTTTCAATGCTAAAGTGTTGAATATATGAATGGCACCGGAATTTACCAACAAATTTAATTAGAAATAAGAAAATGGATATATTTCACTTTCATACTAAATGGAAAATATTTTACTAAAATGCTGGTGCCAATGTGGCGTTTGGGAATTAAAATTAAGTGTTTTCATAAACATACCCCCCCCCCCCCCTGAAATGGTTAAAAGAAAAACTAATAACTCTATCATTTTGATAAGTAAAATCGTGTAGATTTAACATTTTTTTTCAATTTGCCCTTCGTAAATTATAGAAACATTTTCCTTTTCAGGCCATTTAAACTTTTTCCCTTCTACATGACGAGCAAAGCGAACTAACCATCTATCATCGTACTGCTTTTCTATGTAACCTACATAATGTCTATGAAGAGTCTCTTTGTTCTTCCTTACCAATTTCAGTAGCTCTTGCTGTAAAACAATAATGAATATTACAGTCCTATATTAGTTTGCAAACTTAAAAAAAAGCAAAAAAAATTAAATTTCAAATATATAAGTGTATCATTTCTCCACAGTACTAATGTATCATTTCTCCCTATTGCGCCTTATTGGATTTTCAATCACTTTGTACAAATACAGTTGCAAAATGGTAATCTACTTTCTAGTAAAACTAATCCTAACAATGTGCCTTATAAATAAAAAAAAATTACAAGATATTAACTTCCCAATAATAAGAGTTATGAAGGAAAATCAGTCAGTGAAAAAATTTACATTGACAAAACAAAAACCTTCAAAATTAAAAGAAAAGAAAAGTTGTTTGTTCTTCACTAATTAGTCCAGCTAATGATGGCTTCAGCAAATAAAAGAAGCCTTCACATGTGTTAGAATGGCTGTTAATGCCATTTGTTGAGAAAAATTGTCAATGTATCAACCCTCCCTATGTATCAAACCTCCCGTACCTCCCCTAATTTTTTATATTGTATAACAAAACGAATGAGGATGTGTATAAAACATATTACAGAAAATTTCTTTGACTTATTTATATTGAGAAATTACTTCTTCTACCGCTTTTTAACCCATTTATGCCGAACTTTTTCCCCCTCAAATTTGTGTGTAAAATCACTTTAAAATGTTGCAAAATGAACTAGAAAAATACTAAAAAAATACGCTAAAGTACTTTTGTATGCATTTGATAAAATGTAAACGTACTTAATATGGAAAAATCCATATGCGTAAAAATGAATATGTATATGTTTGGTCTAAATTTATATAAATTAAGCTTTTAAATTGTATATTATGTACTACAATTAGTATTTTTATGAACTATTACAAAAATATATTTATTTCTTTACAGAGACTAATAACATTATAAGTATCAATTAATAAGAAAATAAGAAAAATCATATTTGAGGCTGAAAAAAAAATCTCAAAATCATCTTGAAAAGGACTTTACATCAATAATTGTCCCCTAAATGGCTAACAGAAATATATACCCATTTGCGCCTGGCGCCTTATAATTTGTACGTTACACAAGCATTAAAGACATAAAGAATGGGCTTTAAAAAATAAGTATTTCAGCAAAGTCATTAAGCTAAGATTATGACTTATTTATTTGAATCCTTCATACGAAAAATACAAATAAACTTACTTTTTACATTTCGCCATCTTGAAAAATTAAAAATCTATAAACACCGAAAAAAAGCCTTTATTAAAGCAAATAAATCTCAATCTTATGCTGTCATCTCCCGGTAATAGATAAAGGCACTTGTAAACAATTACCTCATACAATTTTCATGTTGTAAAGAAGAAGAAAATCATAAAAATATATTAAGATTCGAAACAACTCAAAAATGGGACGCTAGGCCTACATGGTTAATGGTATCCAGATAACCGTTAGGCAGAATCACATATGATGGAGTTCTAAAGAAGGTAACGGAGTGATGTTAAGTGAAATGTTTCTTTCGTTACACCTCTTGTTTAAGGTATTAGATAAGTCTCAGATAGATGAACACTCGGATCATGATAGAACGCTTTTAGGTCTGATGTACCGCTTTAAACTATTTAAATGTTATTATTATATTATTCCATTAACTTCCTAGTTAAATGAAATTCACGTACAAAATCCCAAATAAATCACAAAAATTATTTATGGGAACTTCTATGTTCGACTTCAATGAAGAAGTTTCTCTTTTAGTGAGAGTAGTTTTTATTTAATATCGGGTTGCCTTGTTTCACCTTCTTAAACAACTTTTGTCATTTGCGTATTTCGAAATTTGTTATAAAAATCCTTCCAAATTTTATTTACAATCAATAACTAATTACTTTAGGTTTAATGTTTTCATCTGCCAAAGAAATTATAATTCTTTTTTGTGCAAACTGTCTGTATTTTAAGATTATTCATAATGCTAGCAACGAAATAAATCTATAAAGGATGAAACGGTACAAAACAAAGTCATAGCCCGTAATAAAATTATGATACTTACATTGAGAACAAGTACATTTTTTTCATCGATATTAAAAAAAGGTATACTTAAATGTGAATCAACCTTGTATGTATAATAACCAAGAAAAAAGCAATACTCGATTGAATTTTGAAAAGAGAATTAGAAAATTTATATGAATATAAAAAATGATATTTTTTACTTTACAAATAAAAAGTACAGAAAGTAATATAAACTACGATTACTTTTTTGGACACCAGTTAGAGTGATAAAGTAAAACTACTCTTTCTGCTAATGTTGAAACACATCTAACATTATACAGTACTTAAAGAAAGTCAGAATCCTCTAAGAAATAAATGTAATTTCTTTTTGTGTAATTGTGTTATTTTACATGTAAGTCATACATGTTATTTTACATGTAAAACGTATCCGTGAAATGAAACTTAAAATAAATATTGTATGAAGTACTTTTTAATATTGTTCTACACGGTTATAACTACACCTTGGATTAAATAAATAAATAAATAGATAGTGGAAGGTTGGCGGTATAGAAGTAACAATGCAGTATGGCAGCGGGTGATGCAGACTATTTTAGAAGTTGCATATTCATCTAATAACGTAAAATAAATGCTTGGTTCCAAAGAAAAATTCCAAACTTTACTTTTCCTTATCTATTATGTCTTTAACGTACTTTCTCTGTAATTACAAATTTTGCTTATCGCAATAGTTACTTCTTATGAAATTTATTTTGGGGTTGCATATAAATTTTGATTTTCTGCTGTCTTGTACTTGACATTCAAATTTAGGTAAAGTAGGGTATAACCTTATAGTCGGAAAATCGAATATCTCAGTTTTGTCTAAATTTGAGCAGTCATCTATTGATTAAGGTTTGAAATACAGAGTTAGCGAGAAATATGTTTCTCTTTTCAGGGAGTTCTGGAGCGCGTTTTATTGCATCAATTGAGAGAAATTCTGATCTACAGGAAATTCAAATGACGTGCTTGAAATGTATCAAAAAATCATCTTGTTGATCAAATTGATCATAGGATGGACATGAAGCATGAAGGGACTTTGTTTGTATACCTTGAACAAGTGAAGCGGTATTCGCATTACAGTGGATGCACGTTGCCATTATTTGTTGTATAAGAATAATGCCTACATTGAAATTAAAATCTTTAATGGAAAAAAAAATTCTACCACAATCAATAGGCACAGGTAGTTGTTTTTTTTTTTTGTTGTTGTTGTTGATGATGATGTTTTTTGAGACGGTCTGTGCAAAGGAAATTTCCATACTTGGCACAAAATTAAACATTTTCAGACAAACTTGTCAATAATTTTTTAGCATTTAAAATAAAAAGTAGTCATAAAATACATAAAATACATAAAATACATAAAATCATAAAATACACTTTTAATATTACGTACTAGTTAAAATTTACAGATTTCAGAAATGTGTTCACATCACACTCAGGAAAATATATTTACTCATATAAATCAACTATAAAACGGAAGAAAAAAATGCCTTAAAATACAAAAAAATAGAATTATTTATTTTTTTAAAGGGACAGTTTTACAGATATATTAACTTGTACTAGTCTAAAATCAGCAAACACTTTAAATTATGCATCTTTTTTTAAAACAAAAATTGAAGAAAGAATATAAAATGAATAAAATAACCTTTAATGGTTTCAGCAAGATAAATTACTTAATTAAACTTGAATCTTTCACGAATCATTAGGATTTCCAGGAATCTGAAGTAAACGATCTTGAATATACTTTGAAATGGATAATTTAATAAACTCCGCCATCAATCTACCTTTAAGAATTCATGCAAAACTGTAATATAGAAGACTTTTCAAACTTCATTTTCATGTTCATTTAGGGGAGATTTGCATTTTTTTTTAAGTAGATGTCTAACAGTACTTCTCGCTCAAGAAATGAAAAGCAAAAAATATATCAAAAAATTGTTCGATTACAGTGTTTTTTCAAAAATGAAAACATTAAATTTTCATGATTCATATTGATTAGGATTACGCAATTGAATTTTAAATATACGTTATTTAAATACATTGATAAAAATGTTATACTATAATGCCTTACGATTGACATTCATATTAAGCATTTATATTATTTTATTGTGAATAAAGCGAACGGATGTTGGCGTATTTCATGTAGTTGTTAGCATAATAATCAATGCAAACTACTAAAAAAAATAATTTCGTTTTGATTCCTACGTTGATGAATACAATGGATGTTAAGAATAGATCAATAGCAATGTATCAATGTTGTTATTAATTTTTGTCTTTTTGGTGAAAAGTAAAGACCTTTCGATTCGTCGATATAAGCAGTTGTGTTTTTGTTACACTTATTTTTTTTTTTTTTTGGTTAGATAATGCACTGTTGTGTAATACTATTAAATTATCTTTATCTCACATATTATTTTGAAGAATCATTTTTTTATATTTTCTCTTGTTTGAGACATTGAAATTACATATTTTCAATATCCGATGTATTTAACCGCTTTTGCCGGAAAATATTTCCAATTTTAAAAAATACAATTATTTTTCCAATGGATAACAAAAAACACAAATATCCAGAAAATTATTAGTTTAGATAGTCATTTAGTCAACGACATATACAGCCACCCCAGTTAATTATTAATTCGCACTTCTTTTTAAATTAAAAAATTCCCGCTCGACATATCCACAATCCCCATGATGGATTCCCACAATGCGTGCTTCGAAATAACATAGCTGCGTAAAATTGATACTCGAACAGACCTTCCAGGTATGCGCTTGGAAATTACGAGACGTGAAAAATGGCCATAATATGTGAAACAACTTGAAGTTACGTTACTTCAAGCAATACATAATACAACTCGTAAAAATTTACTTAAAATATATGTAAATGTTATTCCAAAGGTATTCTAAAGTGCTATTTAGAATTTTTTTGAACTGTATCGATGTTAGCATGTAAAAATATATGTATATTCGTTCTAAATATAAATGTGAAATTTATAGTTCGATGTACATTTATGTAAAAGAAAATATGATACACATATTATTATAATCAGTAAAACAAAGGATGTACAAAAAATTATTTAACAGATAAGAAAGCTAGAAGATTCTATATATTTTATTGTTATTTTAAATAATACATTTTTTTTTAAAAATTTTTATATGTTAGTGGGTATGGTAATATTCAAAAGAAGAAAAAATATGTTATTTAAATCACAATTTTCCTAAAACTTCGGACTTAGGAAAAGACTTCAGTCATCAGCTGCTTGAAAATCGTGAGGATAGTTCAAGGCGAATTACCCGTCGCTGCAGAAACAGCCGATGTACAAGAGAGCTGTGAAAAATTGACAAAAATCGCTGTTGTAGCAGCACCTTTAAGTGGTTTGTTACAAAATTCACGTGGGACCTGTTGGCTATAGCGCCAAACATATGCAATGAAATTTGGTTAAATTCAATGCACAACTTCATACACTTTTCATTATGGTATAATATTGAAATGGCGCAAAAAGTGTTTTTACTGTGCCCTTTTGCGACAGAGTATTACCAAATTGAATGAGAACCTGTGACCATAGCCATAAACATACACATATTTGATTCAAATCCATGCAAAACTTCATACACTTTTCGAGAACACACTGGCATTCTAACACACGGGCATATGGACGGACAGACTACCATTTTTTTATAATCATGTATTTCGGAATCTCTGACTTTTAAAACATATAAATTCGCTGAAAACCGGAATTCGGAAAAATTGCGATTACAATATTTTCTTCTTTAGAAAAAAGAATGTAATGGCAGATTATGTCATACCAATGTTAAACCACAAGATAAGACACATTAAGCAATATTTTTAAAGTTGTCAGTGAGAGTACAATAGATCTCGCCAACTGAAAGCTCATCTAGGGCTGCTTTAAGGGGAACAGACAAGCCTGACTCTGTAAAAGAAAAGTGTTGCAAAATTGTCTGAAAGCAGGTTTTGAAGAAACGGAAGAATTATTAATTCAGCTGAATGACGAAATCCAAAAGATAAAGTAAATCTCAATGTCTTTATTCAAAAAATCCTGTATGATTATTCAAATTGAATCAGTGATAATTCTACTCAGTATTCACATCATATCCATCATTTTCAACCAAAAACGACTTTAATTACACTCTCAATAATTCCACAATCTGTTTTTAATGAGAAATTTGAAGAGAGAATAACTTCAAAAATACATTTAGTATTTTATCAATGAGAATCCTGGCTTGTCTGAAAATAAGAAGCTCCATTACCTCCGCAAACTCGAAAAAAGAGAATCCAAAATCATATAAATATCTGAAGAAGACTACATTTCTGCTTTAAAGGCCTTATAACGGTGTTATTAATACAAAATAATTTTTGTAAGCTATCACATGAAAAGTATTCTTAACATACAATCACTTAGGCATGAATTTATCAAAAGTTTATTAGACAGTGTAAACAAATCGCAGATTCCTAAATTCCTTAGATTTTAATATAGACATAGACATATTTTGTACAGCTATGTTAATATTAAATACTGTTCTTAATAAATTAAATCGCTAGTACGAAAACAAAATACATTAAAACGAAAACATAAATTAATACCACGTTTCGATGCATTTTAGGAATTCTTTGAAAGAATAGCTTGTTCTCACATACAAGTTGTTACTTGTCCGTACCAGTATTTCAGACAATAACATAAATCGTACAGCAAAGTACTTTTTATCTAATTAATTTAGAATATCTAAATAAATCTCTTTCTGGGAAATCGAAAATCTTAAAAATTTAAAAGCCTGTAATAGTGGAAACATATTTTAGGAAAACGGCTAGTATATATGTAGTTAACATGTCGTTCAAGCAGGATTTTTCCGAAAATAAGTTTGTAATCTCAAAAAAAATTATTAAAAAAAAAAAAAAAAAAAAAAAAAAAAAAAAAAAACTAGATTATGAATAAGAGTGCTCAGAATACGATTCTGCTATGCAAAACTTTTATACAGAGCATTTCTTAGTGAATATTAACTTTTGAACTACATGGATTCAATAAGAAAAAATCGTATTTTTGAGAATGTGTATTGGATCTCTCACCATGGAATTTTACAAAAGTCTCAGTAAAATGACCAAATTACGCATCATATTTGATGAAAACGCAAAAATAAAAAGCGAAAACCCTTAAAATGTTTTTTCTATAAAGGAGGTGTATTTCAAGAAATATCCATTTCCTTTTCTTTATGAGTATTAAACTTATAAAACATTTTTATGCAATCACTGCGGAAGTAAAATAGATGTTGAGAATTATTGAAATAAATATTTTGCAAATAAGTGAGAAAAAATCATGTAGTTGGACTGTAAAGGTATTTGCATAAGGATTTTTCAGCTGTTATCAGTTACCTAATGTAATTAATGCGCTTCTTCCTAGGGAACTAATACTTTGCAAGATCTCAATTTTGACGAATAAAAAGACTTTTCAATGACTTCAAATATTGTCCTACAACAATTGAATATGGAGAAATGTCTGCATATATAAGATTTATTTCAAATTATACTAACTCCTTCAAAGCGGATGAATTATTGTATGGAAATGGGGCACATGCTGTCTCCATGACATGCTGAACATATAACAGTTAAAATTTTAGATGTTTTGAAGAACTGTTCAAGAGATACATTTTCGTAAAAAACTAATATCAATGCAAATTTTAATTTTAATAAAAGTTATGTACTATTACAAATTGCACCTATTTACATTAGTCACCTTGAACAACAATTTCTGAGACAAAATAAATTGCAACAATTGTAGTTGCTTACAATAGAATGGATCAAAAAACTACCCAAATTTGCTTTCCAATAATGGGAGAACTTCGCCACAACATTACCTGAATTAGAGTCAATTAAATTGAAAGGATGCTTTCTAATGGCGGATATGAAATTAGTGTTAGTGAATGTTTTTCCTGATACATTTTGCAGTCCTTACGCCTCACTGATATATATATATACACAAAGTATCGACATCAATGAAATATCTAGTAGCTTCTATGTAGTAAATATCGCATGACTACAAGGAAAGTTTTAACAATTCTTAGACATAAATTGACAGCATACATTCTTCTATTAAAGTTAACTAATAAAGTTATTTTTTCTCTAAAACTACCGGTAGATTCTGTCCAAATATGGTCCACCATAGATCCATCATGGATCATACTTTGAAAACTTTGCAAACTCGTTCAAGATATTTGTGATAATTTTGATTTTTTTTTTTTTATATAATTTGCGTGATTTTACTGATATTTTTCATAATTTAATTAGAATTAGGACATTTATTTTTAGACTTATTAGAAATTGTAAAATTCGAGAGAATTAGACATGCTCTTTGCTTCTGATAAATATAGAAAATCAGAATTTTGCTTGATTGGGGATCGACGGTTAAATTACTTCATTCATGAAATTTCTGTTCTTCAAAAGGCGATCTTCAGTTCCTCACTGATATAAAACATTCCCTGAGAATTTAGGGGTGGAGCTTTGTTGAGCTAAAGCCAATTGGTAGGCGTCCTCACCGTTCCTGATCCTGAAAGAACAAATTTCACAACCCTTTTTTAAATAATCTTGGTTCAAAAAAGTGA
This sequence comes from Maratus speciosus, assembly GCA_963932465.1. Classification (NCBI taxonomy): domain Eukaryota; kingdom Metazoa; phylum Arthropoda; class Arachnida; order Araneae; family Salticidae; genus Maratus; species Maratus speciosus. Next base: position 203,603,583 of record OZ010789.1, read on the forward strand.
ATAGTAGGCTCCACTTTACGAACTCAACATAATCTATAATTTTGCCAGCGGACAACAAATAAATTAAATTTATATATTTTAATAACATCATTTACGGGGTTTTCATATGGTATTGCAGACCTTATTAAATATTTTTAGCCTAAAATATTTACCACTAAGTAACTGAAAAGTTTGCACGATATATTGCCCAAATTGCCTGTAATGATCCGAAATAAACCTATCATTGCCAATTAGTTTATAGGGAAACTTTCTCCTTGAAAGAATAATAACCGACTTTCCATTTGTAAGTGTCAGGTTAAAATATCTATGCCTTTAGAAATTTGGTATAACACTCAGAGAAAGGATACCATCAAGAAAATCAATATAACTAAATTTGTATATATGGCCCGTGGCCACAGAAGCTGTGATTTGTTTTATTGTTAATATCTGTGGATATGATTGAAATATTATGTGGAATATTTTGCAACCCTCTCTCGAGCAGTCAGCCAGATTGCTTAGGCGCCGCGAAGGATCACGTGACCTTCGAGAGAATTGATATTTGAAAACATTTTTTACTCTTTCTTTTTTAGTTTAGTTTTTTTTTTTTTTTTTTTTTTTTTGTGAATGTGAATCTTGAACGCAGCAGGTAGTCTGCGTATGTTTTTTGTCATGATTTTCACAAATCGAAGAAATGTTTGATTTTAAAAAGGGAAATGCTATTTTCGTGGCTTCTTTTTAGAAGTACATAATTGCTGAAATTTTAATATGATCATCTTGAATTCCCAGTGTGGAATTTATTTAACAAATATTATCCAAATGTTTTCGTTTTATATATATTGTAAATATTTAAAAGTGTAAATAGAATAATCAAAGTTTTTAATCTTCCTGTGATTACTTATACTGAACAACACTTGCGCCACTTTCAACGGGAAATATGCTTGATTATTTTAATGTGATTTTACATGAATCGTGAAGTCTATAACTAAGCTCTCCCAACCTTGATTTAAATTAAGAATAACATGAAACTCCTGAAACTTATGAAGATTATTCTTTATATTAAAAAGGATTTATGCTTTTTGAGGTAAAATTCGGTAATTTATATCAATAATGCTACTAACTTTGCTTAGGCCTCAGAAGAAGGAAAGCGATTTTTTCAAAGTAACATCTAGTGGGGTAGCTTTTTAGCCTGAAAATGCATAGGTTGGAAAATTTCACAAACCAGAGCATCCGACTATGGTGGTCTTTATGAGGCGGGATTTAGTCCTTTAAATATCACCTAAAAAGAGTGGAGCGCTCAACGTAGCTCAGGATGGAAAAATTGCCAACAGTAATTATACAAATCGAGAGTATCGTAACCATCATATGACACTTTCCATTTTCAACACATACCAAAGAATCTGTGATATTCATCTCGAATCATTTCCTGATACAAAACGCATTAATTCTATTCCGGAACCTAATTTTTTAAACAGAAAATTAAACTTCTTAATAGATGGCATATGATTCAAAAATGGTTCATTTTATTTTGAATCGATTACAAAATAATTAGTTGGGTGATATACAAAACAGAAATAAATCCTTTTCAAAATATCTGCAATGCCTGTTAGCAATGTTTAACAATTCACGACTTCCCTTTGTAGTGTCTCAAAATCGTATTACTAAGTTGATTCCAGGTGTTGACAGAAAAATCAGAGTTGTTTAGATACTCTTCCCAAAGTGCTATTTCTCGAGAACAGTATCTAAAATTTGGGTATTGCCTGTGACACATGGTAATATATCTTCTGCAAAATAATTGTATGTTACATTTAATATCTTTCCACTGTATGTTTTTGCGGATTACATTTGCCTATAATTTATATAGGGTCAAGTGGTCCAGCACTGGTTGCTTGACCATTTAAAAAAATTGATTTTTTTTGTACAGCAAGCCTAACATGATGGAATATCAAAATGAATATTATTTTGATTTTATTATTTTTTTTTTGTGTGTGTGTGTGCATGGCCAGCTTTGTTTCATCGTCTGCAGCAATTTTCTCACATGAAGGCTTTACGGAATTGTAAATATCTCATCGTTAATTTCTTCAATTGAAGTGTGGTTTAAAGTATTTTGTACAGAATGAAATAGGCTAAAAATTTGTTGAAAGAGTAGTTTTTGAAAATAAATCCTTATTGAAATTTCAGCATAAAGTTTAAATTTTTTTTCTCCAAAATTTGTCTATTTACAAGAGGAAATTTTACTAGCAAGGAATACTCACAACATTACATTTAAAAAAAAAAAATAGGCAGAAAATACTTAGACTCCCACGCCAAGTTCCAGATCACTTGATATTTCTTTGTTAAAAAAATTACCAAACTTTTTTAAATTTTCAAAAGTTACACTTTTAAAGCTTTAATATCTCTGGTGAGGTACAAGATAAAAGTCTGAAGTTCTGGTTTCTGATAGTATTTTATGGTAGTGTTATGCACAAAAACTTTCAGGATGGAGATTTAACTGCAAGCTTAGGTATGACAAAAGTAATATGTCAAATTAATACTGCCAAACTATTTTTTTATTGTAATCACAGGTAAGTATTTATCTCAGAATGTCATTTAATTTTTTTATTATCTTTAATTAATAGTAACAGAAAATAAAGCCTTTTGCAAAGCTTAGCAATTAATTTTTAAAATAAGTATGCCTAAGGCCTACATTTTGTATGGTTTCAGTAATTTTTGATTTAAGTAATTTTAGTAACTAAAGGAAACCTCAATAATTTCACATAAAGAAAAGAATATTTTTATACAAGGTATGAGACAAACACAGAATAGGGACAGTGAAGAGCTGTTAAAGTTGACATACTTATTGAGACATGATGAAACGTGTGAAAACACATTCCTGCTTGTTGGTTTAAAAATCACAATTTCAATGCTGCTTTCTACTCCCTGAAACATGTTCCTACCATAAGTATGTTCCTGTAAATGAAACATTTATACGATGTTACCATGAATCAGCCTCAACTAATTTTCAGAAAGTAAAGATATTCCGTCCGATATTCCGAAAGTAAAGAAAGTCCTTTCAAAGTTTACACTTCAGAAAAATGACATTGTTGCATGTGTGTATGATAACAAGTAAGCTAGGAATTATTAACGAAAAGAGACTTGAACATAGTGATTCCAAAGTTCACTTCTATGGGCCAAGAACTTGAATCAAGTTGTCAAGAGATGACAGGACTTGGTTCCTACAAATAAAATTTTCAGAAAGATCACCCTTATGGAAGTGATAGCAGTAACTGGTCGAACTAATAACATCTCTCATAAATTCTGTGAAGATATTTCTCAGATCTTTGATGAACATATATAGTAGTCTCTTAGTAAATTAAATATTTGTTATTACATTGTTTTAAACAAACCGTACTTTATATTGAAATCTATTTTGCTCTGTACAACTAATAGTTCCAATTAAAATGCTCAAATATATATGCTGTCTAAACAGATACATAGTTGCCAACCTCCCAATTTTTTCAATAACAGTAAATTCTTACAGTAATGTTTGCTTTATTTACCTGCAAAAATTTTACAGCTGTACAAAACAAGCACTTCTGCAAACAAATATTGGTATTTAAAAAATCGGGAGATTGGCAACTATGGATAAATTTCTGTAAGATCGAAGTTAAAGCTATTATTCGAGGTATGTTCTTAAAGTTTACTAATCGTGAAACATGTGAAAGCCATTTCAGAATATAAGCCATGATGTTTCACGCATTACGCAATTTTGCAATAGAAAATACATTTAAAGTGTAAGTAAATGTTATTTCAAAGGTAATGTGAAACATCACTTTATATTTCTTTAAAAGAATAAGAAAGAAAAAGGTTCCTTCATATAAATGCGGATATTATGGTTTAATCATCATTCATATGAAATAAAAAAAAATTGCATATTTTTCGAAAGAAGTTTGATAAACCAAAAAGTATCATAAAGGGAAAAAAAATGAGAAAATGGTCATTAGAAATTCAGATATATTTTAAAGTATAATTTGGAAATTAAAATTTTTGTATATTTATAATTTATTATTTTGTTAAATAAATAAGTTTGTATATAGATATTACTTAAGTTAAAATGATTTAACATTTGATTAACATTTTGATGAAATTTAATGAAAAGTAAGTTCATAACTAGAAAAACAATTTAACATTTCCTATAAAATTACTGAACAAGGAAAATCAAGAACTATAAAAACTACTAATAAAAACAACTCCTAGCGCATAAGTGCAGGAAACAAAAAAGTATAAAAATATATGGCGTCTTACAGGTTTCGCAAGGCCTAGAATGACCGCATACTACAAATGTGCAACAAACTAGATTACATCTTAAATAAAACAACAAAAGTTTGTAATAGATAACGGAGAATTTACGAAAAACAAAGTTCCAAAATAAATTATTAAAAATATGTACCTCAACAAAGCCAAGCACAATTAGTTAAAAATGGAGCCATATCAAAATAAAATTTATATTGCAGCAAAAATAAACAAAATATCAACATGAAAGCCGCTAAACCACCACCTAAACCTGTGAGGACTTACAAAAAGATACTTCCTAGCAGTAAATGACTCTTTTCTCCACATTCATAATCTTATAGCAGGCATTTGATAGAATTATGTTGTTAAATTTGCTACCTCAAAACATTAATTTGTCGCTGCATTTTCCAAGTTATATTATCAACGTTCCTGTCTGCTGGAGTTAAATCTTGAATTTCGTCCGAAATAGAGCCTTCTTGTACAATACTTTAGAAGCATTTCCTCATATATTCAAAATGACGCTTCACCTCCTATCATGGCGTTTGACTAGCTTGACGTTGAAATTCCAAAAAATGCTTACTAATATTCTTTATATAATGGAAAATAAAATGACATGGATATAAGTTTTTGTCAAATTAATTCTAATTAAATGTGAATTTGAATGTCTGTGTATTGAAAAGTTCTTTTTTATTACCATTTACCAATATTTATCAATATGAGAATATTTTACAATTATAAAATATTTTTAACTGTCCCAAAATGATATGAATAAAAGCTTTTTTCTACTTAAGTTAGAAAGCCAATGTGGCATGGACCAAAGTGCTAAAATTTAAGAAAAAGTTTGTCAAAAACATTAATATGCATAATGTTATCTATAATTAATAAATACAAATAAAAAAATTTGTACTTTCATGTGATTTTTCTGTGAGTTGATTAGTTTATCAATAAAACGCTTTAGAAAACCGTTCTCAACTGCAATATTTCTAATGGTATTTAATTCATTTTCAAGATGACACAAAAAATCCCCTGAGTAATAGGAGATTTTGCAAAATGAAGTACATTCCAGGACTTAAAAAAAAAAAAAAACTCACACATGCACTTTTCGCTGTTTGCGTAAACTTAATCGCCATTCCTCCAATAAAATTGAAATATCTAGTTGGTGCCAAAATAGACCCGATCCCGAAAGATGAAGTTTCTGGAGTATATGCAATTATACTAAAAACAGAAAATATTTACCTCGAATACATAGGAATGACTACTCGTAAGCTTAAAAATCGGATTAAAGAACATTTGAGAGATTTGAAGTATAACAGGCCAACGACAGCCTTGTCAAGACTTAACCCTTATGTCAATGATCAAAATTTGCCCTTGTGTCCAGTGACCGGGGTACCCGGGTACCAATTGCAATTTTAACATACGCGTGCCATAAAACAGCCCTTTTTTATACAATGTAACTGCACTGCCTTTAGAAAGAGAAATTTCACGCATTTTTATAAATATTAATTACTTCAGGTGTCAGCAATTCAAACAAAGATCCCGCATTAGAAATGTGGGAAAGAAACTTATATCTGATTTATCGAGCAAGTATGATTGTAGACCGATCCTGGAATATTCTTAGATTTATTCATTTCGACAACCAGAAACACAAGTGGAATGTCTTAGTAGTTCGCGATTTATGGACTATGCTAAATCCTAACCCACTGAAAAAAAATACAAAGAAACGGAAAAGTTAACAGTTGATGAACAGTTATTTCCGCATCGAGGAAGAACAATATTCACCCAATATATTCCGTCCAACAGCTAAATATGGGATCGAAACGATGCAAATAATTATAAACCTCTCAACGGCCAACTATGCACCGGAAAAACAGGTACAGATCGTAAAATAAACGAAATGAAAGAATAAATGAAAGAGTTGTGAAAGACTTCGCCTCTCCATTCAATGATTCTGAAAGAAACAACACCATGGACATTTTCTTTGCTTCTCTTTCTCTGGCCAAGCAATTATAAAACTGGAAGCTCACAATGGTTGGTACTTTGAAAAGAAACAAACCTTATATTACCCAAGAAATGAGGCCATAGAAATCGCGCAAGTTTTATCCACATAATATGGATTTCATGACGACATAAGTATTTGTTTGAATGTACCTACAAGGAACAAAGCTGCCATTCTAATGTCTACTATGCATCAAGATAAAACCATCACAGGACCGAAAGATAAACCCAAAATGATTCAGTTTTATAAGGAAACAAAATACAGAGTGGATATAATGGACAAATTAGTGGGGCAATATACAACATATAGGCGTACAACCACATGGCCACTTGCATTATTTTTAACCATTTGGAAAAATGGTTATTGTCCCCTGTCCAGGGTAGGAAATCAAAAACATATCTAAAGCGTTTTATTGGTTGAATCCGCATTTTATTCGTTTTCAGATTGGTCTATACCAGGGCGCGAAATTTCCTCTCGCCAGCTCGCCATTGGCGAGCAAATATTTAAGTTTGGCGAGTAAGTTTCGTCTTTTAAAATGCTGTTCTTCAAATCAAACTATATATACTCAGAATATCGTGCCTCAATTCAGCGACACGCGGAAGTGTTTTAAAATCAAGCGACGGAATTTATCTTCCAAAAGAAGGAAAAATGCGGCATCATCCACTTACCCACCGTCGCCCATGGAAAAGACAATGATAGTGCTAAAGCTAAGGGTTTGCTGAAAAGTTTGAAGGATTATAAACTTCTTAAAGTTCTGTACTTCCTCTTGGATATCTACAGGAAATTTAACCCTTTAAGTGTGGCATTACAAAACAAGGAACATGTCATTTCATCTTTGAAAATAAAAAAATTAACACTGCATCTCAGTTCTGACAGATCTCGTATCTAATGCTGGGCCTAGCGAACAAGAGTTTTTGGACCAATAATCCCTCTCCGGGATGAGTAGCTGACAAATACTAAAAATGCGGAGAAAGAGCTTCATACTTTAATATGGAGATTAATTAAATATGCAAAAATATACATCACAGAAATACTGCAATCTATGTCAACAAATGTGTTAACATCTCTGTATATTTTTAACACTTTGGGTTGGCCTCCCAAAGAAAAAATTCTTGAATTTGGGATAGAAGAAATAAAGAAGCTCGCCATGTATTTGAACCCAAGTCTCTTTAATCAAAAAGTGGATATTGTATTGGCAGAGTGGGCAGAATTCAAGTTTATGTTCAATTAACTAACACTGAAAGATATGCTGGAGCAATATTCAGTGATAAGTGTTCAGCAAGATTTAACAATCTTCTCCAGATTTTAATAGTTTGTGCTGTTCTACCAGTAAGAACATTTTGTGCGAGAGAGGCTTCAGCTGTCACAACATACTCAAGAATGCATAGAGGAACCCTCTGAAGACTGAGATACTGGATGATTTGCTCAGAATTTCTATTAATGGATCCATCCTGACAAAGTTTGACTCTACGACTGCGATTGACAAGTGGTATTTCAGTGCAGAAAGGCAGCGCTACACAAACATGAAGTAATAAAAGTACAGGAACTTTTTCTTTATTGACATTTTAGTAGTATGTGACAATATGAACCATTGAAATCTTATGAAAACTTTTTTTGAGTTAATATTATTATTATATATATATACAGTCGAATCCGGTTAAGACGCGTTTCAAGGGAATGGACCTAAGTCGCGTATTAAGCGGGATCGCGTATTAAACGTGATTTTTATAATGTTGCAGGAACTGGTCTTATTTGCACATCTAATCGTCTAAATGAACTTTAGAGCTTTTATTGATATGTTTATGGTCGAAAATTGTGTCTTATACATATATTTAGATTTAAATTTAATTGTATTCAACTTTACTCAGTCTATCTTTTTACAGGACAGACTGGAATAATAACTGAAAATAAATATGGATTCAAATATGCGGCTTTATTGTCGATAATACGTTCCAACCAAAGATAAAACAACAAAAATAATTTTTCTGCTAGACTAATTTTTTTTTTTTAACAGAAAGAATAAAAATATTAAATTTTTGAAGCATAATCCAATTGTTAAAATCATATTTAGTACTTGTGATAATGAGTGCCAATATAATCTGTCCTTTTTAATGTAAGAAAAAAACTACCCTTATTAATCTTTGTGTAAAAAGTATTGTTAGCACAGCAAAAAGTAACGAAAACATAGAAAACATAAAAGAATTATACACCAGCAATCGTATTTGTTTCATCTATGCAAGTTTCTTTTTCTTTTCTTTCTTTCTTTCTTTTTTTTTTTTTTTTTTTTTTTTTTGTATATAACATGCATTAAAAAACATAATAGTGGTATAACATACATTTAAAAACTCACTAACAACAGGTATAATTATCTTTAATCATAATTTTATGATGTATCTGAGCATCCTGAATTCCTCTATGTATCTCTCTCTACTACAATAAAAAATACACGAAACGAGAGACAAAGAAAATTAGAACACGGGATCAAAGAAGAATTGCAGTGTTGCTAATTTAGAGGGTTTTTTTTTTATTCAAATATCAATCGCTATTTTCGAAATGTTCCTTTAATTGATCTGTTATTAAATAAAGTAAATATTAGTATACAGAAACAGTGTTTTTTATATGAATAAAAAAATCCGCTAAAATGGAAACACTGGAGAAGAAAGAAGGAATTCGCATCTTTACCAATGCATTCGCGTCTTAAATGTGATTTTTTACCACAAAGGACCGAAAATTTTTCGCGTATTAAACAGGATCGCGTAATAACCGTTCGCGTCTTAAACGTGATATTTTTGCATTAGTCTTACGAGCGATATTCAAGGGAGCGGAAGAAATCTGCGTATTAAGCGGGATAGCGTATTAACCGTGAGCGTCTTAACCGGGTTCCACTGTATATATATATTTTTTGTAGTAAATATGTTTCTATTTTTCAATTTCTACATTCTTCTTTGATTTTTGTCACCAGAAAGTTATTCATACTACATAACTTTTTAAATATGCGATATTTTAAAAATTGTTAATATTTTTCATGAATGTAAAAAATTCTGGATTCAACAAACAGCTCCATCTAACAATGGTGAATTTAAATTCAGTTTATCATAAGTAGTTCATTTCTTGGGCAAGTGTTGTAGTGGACATTGTTGTCTGAATGAAGATAAAATAGTGGCGAGTAAAAAGTTTGGTTTGGCTAGTACCTTTTCAACTGAAATTTCATGCCCTGGTCTATACAGTAATCTATATTTTCCTTTTACTTTCAAGAGAGGTGGATACTTCTGTTGCCACTATAACAAAAAAGTTACAAAAACTACAAAAAAATTAATAACTCAGAAACAAATTGAGAAACAGCTTTCAAACAAATTGCATTTAAAAGTATATTTTTTTCTCTATACGAGGGTGTAAAAGGTAATATTGTGGGATGTTTAGAAATTTAAGAATGTAATTTATTTTAAATTGGTCCAGAATATTAATGTTTAATCCATGGCGTACGTAATTAATGACCAGCTCCGTAGAAGTTTAAAAATTTACAGTACCGAAAAATGTAATCCATGGCGTACGTAATGTATGATCAACACCGTGCGATTTTTTATGTCTTAAATTTTATTCTTTGAAAAAATAATTTTCCAAATGGTCGTTGTAATTTGTTAAATTGCTTTTTTAACTACTAGGGGGCTGTGCCGCCTACGAGCTACGCTTGCCAACCCACGTTCAGGCACCGCAGACTCTAAAAGCACGCTATTTTGATCGGCTTTGATTTTGGAAGATTGAATTGTAATAAAAAAAAAACAGTGGCGATCTTCTATTAAAAGATACAATGGCTGTTTTCGTCTTTTATTAAATAAAATCAGTTAAACACAACAAAATAAGCTAATATAAAATGAATTAAGTAAACATAGTCTTTGTTTCCCTATTTTTTTTAACAATGCGTATAGAAATTTCTTCAAAATAAGACATTTTAAATGCATCGTTTTTAATCTGACGTAATTTTCACCCAAACTTTTCTTTCTCTTTTTAATATTCACGTGTAAATTCTTTTGTTAGAAATGAAATTTTATTTGCGCTGTCCTAACAAAAATAATTGAAAAGATCTTATCAAAATCTCTATATAATAAAAGCCAGTGTAACGCTTCCGGGGCGAACCCATCAATCTTACCAGTCTCCGATAAGATGGATCCACGTTAGGCTTAATTTTAATTTGAGATGTATATGAGAAAACCTATCTGCCTAAATACAAATCTTTTCTACCTGAAATCCCTTCTGTTCAAAATATTTTTTTTATAAAAGATTCAAAACCTACAAGATTTCAATGATTTACGCAGCCATTTCAGAAAACAAACGTAGCGCACTTCGTTCGTAAAACATAAATAAGAAGCTGTGGTAGAGAGTCATTCCTTATGTGATTCATTGAAAAAAAATTAAACCATGGAGCTACGAAGATTAAAGGAAACGACATAAATGACATCACTTGAAACTGTCCCACCTCTTCTGCGTGACGTCAACCGCGGATAAATCACCAATAGGCGTGAAGAACACTTTAACAATGCTTCCCCTTCGTTCTTTAGGATGGGGTTCAGCCCGAGATACCTATTTATTAATCGATATACATATAAAAAAAATTCAGGGGGAGGGAGGAAGGGGGGAGGGTTAAATGATAAAAATACAATTTCAAAGTGTTATTAAAAAAATATTATTATTTCAATAGTTGCAGCAGACTGTTTTACTTACGCAGTTTTATTGCATATTTGTTAATTTTTTGTTTTATTTAATTTTGTTATAGTATATTAGCCGGAAAACCTGATTTACGCCGAAATATTGTAAAAGCTAATTGCTTATTTATTTCAATTTTTAAGTGAAAAAAAAATATTTACCCACCGTCCTAGGACGGGCATTTACACTAGTATCATAGAAATGTCCCGCGTAATTTTTAAATTTAAACTCTTTTGCAATATTATTTTTTGTTCATTTTACTTAATAAGTCTAATGTGGCGTAAATGTGACGTAATTTCTCTTATTTAAGCCTTCTAACGCATGTTAATGAGTTTATTATTTTACAATATCCTTTCTCTTTTAAAATTCACCTGCAAATACTTTTGTTAGAAATAAAATTTTATTTGCGCTGTCCTAACAAAAATAGTTGAAATGATCTTATCTTCTAACGCATGCTAATGAATTTATTATTTTACAATATCCTTTCTCTTTTAAAATTCACGTCTAAATATACATTTTATGACGTAATTTCCAATAAGTTCCTGCTTTTTATACCTAATTATTTGATTCTATTTTGAAAGTTTTATTCTGTTTATAATAGTCACGTGTAATTTTTTTTTTATTTGAAGCAAACATTATTGTTTGCACTGTTGGCAACAGTTTAAATTAAAACCATTTCCTAAAATATGTAAAAAATATATCTGGAAAAACTGAAAATTTGAATTTAAAATATACATAAAACCTCAAAAAAAAAAAAAAAAAAAAAAAAAAAGAGTCAAATTAAAAAAAAAAAAAAAAATGAATACCGTCTGCACACCGGGAACTTCAAACGAATAAAATGATCTAAAAATGATTAAATTTCCATGTACAGTTTTTGCTGCTGTAAAACTTTTTTAATGGAACGATTTTGTCCAACTTTAGCATTAAATATCTCTTAAAATAATTCTTCGATTTGAAAACTGTCTGCATCAGCGTGTTTATCAAACATTTCTATATAATACCACCGATTTTCTTATTTTTGTATGCAATATTTTTCTTGATATTAACGAAGAAAGACCTCCGGTCACAAAAAATTCAAAACCGGCGGCGGTGACAGCGTGAGTTACTTTTTTCTAGAATTGAGAGATTAGGAAAAATGGTTACTGTCCTCTGTCAGGGTAGGAAATCAAAAACATATCTGAAGCATTTTATTGGTTGAATTCGCATTTTATTCTTTTTCTCATTGGTCTATACAGTAATCTGTATTTTCCTTTTACTTTCAACAGAGATGGATACTCATATTACCGCTATGACAAAAAAGTAATAAAAACTAAAAAAAAATAATAATAACTCAGAAACAAATATAGATACAGCTTTCAAACAAACTGCATTTAAAAGTACATTTTTTTCTCTATACGACGGTGTAAAAAGTAATATTATGGGATGTTTGGAAGTTTAAGAATGAAATTTCATTTAAAAATGGTCCAGGAATATTTAGGTTTAATCCATGACGAACGTAATGAATGACTAGCTACGTAGAACTTTAAAAATTTACAGTACCAAAAAATGTAATCCATGGCGTACGTAATGTATGATCAACTCCATGCAATTTTTTATGTCTTAAATTTTAGTCTTTGAAAAAATCATTTCCCTAATGGTCGTTGTAATTAGTTAAATTACTTTATATATATAATATATATATATATATATATATATATATATTGGATATAGCAGAACTTGTTAATAACATCATACATACTGCAAATAATGATATGGTTATAAATAGAACAGACAATCGTCGCCCGTTTTTGAGGGAATTAAGTAAGATCTTGAGACCTCCAGCAATTCAAAATCAATCGCAAAATATACAAGCTATGAGATATTTTTCGACCAAATCGGGAATTGAAAGTATACTGAAACAAAGAACTTTGCCCGTATTTGAAGCTGCCATATCTTCATAACCCTGTCCAAAGTGCTTAAAGCGAGATGAAACAATAAGGATAAAAGCAGTTGGTGTCAGATATGTTTGTTAGAGCATCACAAATGGCGCACAAAAACCTGAAAATCGTGTGAACTATGTGGAAAGTCAGTACATGATGTGCATTCGTACACCTTTTGCTACTGTACAGCTTGTTCATAAAATTTCACGTAAATGAATTTTTTTAAACTTAAAAATCATCTCTACCTCTTATTTTCAAACTAATTTCAAGTTTTATTGATATAAACCTAAATAATCTTTTAATTTCTGTTTTTTCCCATAGAAAATTTGCATGGGTATCCAGGGACCCATGCGGGTCATTGATGACAGGTATAAAAATGTTTTATTCTCCAAAATAGTAATAAAAGAATTCCTGAAAAGCTGAAGAAGACGAAAAAAAAGAAAAGGATCTAAATTCATTATAGTTTCTTTTGATATTAACACCATTAAAACGGGATGGAAAACGAAAAAAGGTATCCGGGTACCCGGTCATTGACATAAGGGTTAACCAGAAACAGAATATGCAAATTAATTTCGAAGAAAAATTATATGCTCCTTAAAGAATGATCATGATTTAATTAACCGTTAATCAATAGAAATTATGACTAAAGAAAATACTCTTTGTAGTGACGTTTTACCCTACAACATACCAAGAATTTGGCTCAGTTTGCTTAAAGATTCGTAACACGTAATATTCCACTTCCCCCTATATCCATATTTTTGTTTTCCCAATATTTTCCGGATCTAAAAATCGGCTTTCACTTTCACTCCTTTCGACACCAACTACGTCAAATTTGGTAATAAGACGCTAGCATTTCTGTATTCTCTGACGAAGGCTATGTATAGAGTTGAAAGTACTAAGAAATATTAAAGTAATTTATCATCTTTTTAAATATTTTTCGTCTTTTAAGTAATTTGCAGATGGTGTAATTTTAAGTTTACGTTTTTAATGAAAAATTTAGCATTCTTTTTATTTATTTGTCAGTAATCATGTTTGAAGCAAAACGAAAATCGTCGAAAAAGACAGCCTCATTCTCACCACACAGATTTATGTTTATACAACGGAATATTATGACGTTCATATAGTTCTTTGAAGAAAAAGTACTGTACATCAAACAGACATTGTTCAAGTTGAAACAAACTGTATATCTGTCGAAATGCCTCAATTTGGTCTCCGTAGTATGATGCTTGGGGAGACTTCGGATTAGGAAATTAGTGCGTTTTGATGTCAGTTATGTTGCTCTAGATCTCCAGTTATACCAAATTTATTCCTTGGTGTACTTTCAAAAATTCCAACCAAGAAACGATGTCATCACTAAGATGACCAAATGTCCTTAAATTAAAAGGACGAAGTTAAAAAGTAAAAGTACAGTATGTCCTAAAATTTGACATATAAATCTCAAACTGAAGTTGCGGATTTTACTTTAAACAAGACAATTAAGAGCAATTAAATATTAAGTGGGATGTATGTATGTAATTCTACAGATGTAATTTTACGGAAATCTGTAGGCTTACTAAAATTTTACAAAACTAGTTTCTGAAAAGCTACAGAAATCTGTACCTTTCTGATGATTGGGTACAATCGAAACATGTAAACAGACGACTAAGCATATTTTCGCTTTATTTAAGTTTTAATTTACATCTTTTAGCAATTAAAATTAGTATATTATTACAAGGTTTTAATTTGCTATATATTTACAGAGCAGTAACTATTTTATGTATTTGTATATTGAAATAAGAAGAAAATATACTATAGATAACTTCTTAAAAGAAAATTCGAAACCAACACAGCAATATGTACTTTCTTGTTATGCTGTCTATGGTGTTTCAAAATCTTCCAATTTCGATTTTCAAACAAAGTTGTTAAATAAGACAAGCTTGGGGAAAACTTTTTGGGCTTTGTAAACTCTAATCGTAAATATTGAAGAAGTGTAAAGCAAACAATATAAAAAATACTGCTGAAAAAGATGAAATCCTTAAGAATTTTAAAGAATATATTCAGTCGAAAGAAAACATAGTTTCACGAAAATAAAGACTTCCGTTTCAAACCGCCATTCATAATATAACAGAGAAGGCTAACTCATAAATATGTAAATATGTATACGTATTGGAGATTTTGTTTTCTTGTTAATAAGGGCATTTTGAAAAACACTTTCGAAAACTTGTTTTTTTTTTTTTTAATTATTCATTTTTTTTTTTTTTTTTTTTTACATAAAGATGAAAGATAGAAATTTAAAGTATGCAATAATGAGAATATATTAAACTGCATATAAAGTTTACTCTATTCCTATGAACGATATAATTAAAATTTCATAATGTACAAACATATTTAGAAGTAATTACGTGTCACAGAATACCTTGCGAGAATTTCTTAAGCTAAAACATAATTACAATAGGAATGAGGACCCGGGAAAGGTACAAATTTTATAGATGTGAACGACATATTGACATAGAAGGAAAGTATGGTGAACTTACATTTAAGAAGCAATATATTTTTTATTGGTCTAAATTAAAGGAAAGTTATGACTTTACTTTGTTTATTACTTTGTGTTTTGAAAAATGGACAGCTACGATACGTATAGCACTTGCAGTTTCAAATTTTCTTGTATAATGCACGTAACTCTTAACCCCTGAACATACGAATTATGTTTCAACAGGCTTTCCCCAAAATGTAAACATGATCGCGCAGCCATCGAGCCATTCTACGATTCGGCAAATCAGTCTTAAGTTGTACCAAACGGAATGTAAATACAACTGGTTTAATTTTGTAGAATATTTCGTAAGTAATTCCAATATGATGTAATAATCGTGGTAGATATACCACAAAAGATTTATCATCAATCATTAAAATATAACACAAGTCAATAACTAATCGCTTGCATTTTTTTCATACAGAACGTATAATGTCACCACTGTCATTTTCCGTAGCAGAAGTGTCAAAATATTTCTCACTGTACTCATCACAAAATCTTCTTTTTGATAACATCTTGTGGAGATACTTCTTTAATAATTAAATATATATATATATATATATATGTTTGAAAGTGCAAGCGTTACCAAGAATAACATGTAACTGATTAAGATACAAAGAGATAATAAGAATCTATCACGAGCCTGGTCTGTGCTGTTTGAGTTAATAACCGCGAACGTCACACCACGGGCCATGCCCGTAATATTTACATTTGGCCCGAATGATGTGCTACGGACCAGACCCGTGATAATCAGTTTGGGCCCAAATACAGGACCACGATTCTCACAAGTAGTTGTAGGTCAAGGGGTTAAGGTCATATTTGCCTATAGAAGGGCTAAAAAAAGGGTGTCGTTTAGCAATTTCTTTTTGGAATAGAAATGAACATTTTAACTCCGGACTCTTTATGTGTTATTTTTTATCATTTGAAGATAATTCCAAAATTATTTTAATAAAAAGTTGATACGATTTGCATGGCAGGATGTCAAAGCGCTCGCGTCATGCATTTCCGATCGAGCGGTATCCAATAGCTTGCCAGTATCGTCTTCAATCAATTTTCGTCAAGAATTATCAAGGCATTTAATAGTGTATGGAGCTTTAGGTACTTTGAAATAAAAAAAGTTGAAAATAAACGAAGTGACAGCCAAAGTAGCAGCAAATTTTTTCCCACCTTTGGCGTGCTTCTAATTTTTTAATAGCTGTAAGTAGTCCAAGATTTATTAAATTAAATTACCGTTTATTAAAAAACAACTAAAAAGCAAGGACGGTTTATTAGTTTTTGCGTTCTGATATCGCCTATTTTGAAAAAAAAGTCTTTTTGCGTAAAATGAGTATTAGAGTTACAGAGATCCAAAACTCTTTGACCCGGCGGACGCGTTGCACTAAAGGACTGAATAACTACGAAAAGAATTCGACATCGGCCAAATCGTTTTACTGGAATAATCTATAGACTGTAGGGGATAGAAAAATGTAATAAAAAGTTGATTTTTTTTCAAACGAAAAAGGTAAATGCCTCCTCAAAGCATCGGCAATACAAAAAAGAAAGACCTAGACAGGTGCTAAAAACAATCCAATGCATGATCGTAACCCAAGCTCCGAAGCACTGCATGGTTCTTCCTAATGACACGGTGAATCCTGTTTACTTCACAGCGTCCAGAAAATGATGGTTGATTTTATTTATGTAGAGCATCGTTACTGACTAGAATGGTATTATAGATGAAAATTACTAGATTAACAGATCAAAAAAGATAAATAGTGCAAATTAAATAACTTCATTTTAGAAAAAACAGATTTAATATCCTTCCATTCTCATCTTGAGCTCAGTTATTTATGATATAAAGTAACTTACGTAGAAATTTCTTCTTTTCACATTATTTATTATTGTCATCCGTATAACGGTGAATATCACAAAATACGAAAATTGTAGTCCGCACAATAAAATTTCTATTTAATGTTATATAATGCAATTTTCTTTTTTACATTCTAATAAAAAATATTCTTAGAAGTAAATTTCAAGCGGTATTATTTTCATAATAACACAAAAATAAAGCAATTAAAAGACTTAAAATTTCAGATTGTTATTTTCCTGGCATGTCAGACTATGATGTGTGCAAAGTAAAAGGCTTGTTGCTACCATGTATAAATATATTTTTCTAGTTTTTTTTTTTATTTCTAATTAATAGTTATATCTTATATAACACATATATGTGGAAGGTAACAAGTTCTGTATTTTACATGTAATTCTCCATAATTAAAATATGATTGTCACTGAAAAGGAATGTCATTGTCTTGGCCTGCGTATTTTAGTTCTTTATGAAGTATAAAGATGGCGCTGGAGAGTAATTCTTCTTGTTCTTGACAAAGTTCAAGTCAGAAGTAGTAAAATTTTTGCTACCAGCAAGATCTTTTAAATATTTCTTTGAAAATAATGTGTTTAAAGGTTTTGTAAATGTGAAAAAGAATGTGAAAAACGTTTTAGAATGAAATTGTCAGTTTCCTGGCATTCATATGCCAAGAAAATGACATATAATTATAATTACATAAAAATGAACTTGCGCTACTCAAACTTTAACAATTTTACATATAAATTCCTTTATTTAGCTGTTCAAACAACATTTTATTAAAATCAGAAGCTTTGAAAAGATTTAAATTTTCAGAATTTGTGTTTTAAAAATGTCACATTTTGTGATATTCACCCATAAGTCTTTCAGTTGGTTACAATGCGCGTAATAACAATCAATCAGTGTAAGTACCGATTTCTATTTTGAAATTGATTTTTAGATATATTATAAAATAAATACTACAACAATTGTTCACCATTTAAAAAAAAATACTTAAAATTATGAAATTAAATACGTGTAACTGTATGGGAACACATAAAGAAAATAGACCGTGAAACGTACATCCTTCAGTCTTATTGTTCCATTGCACTTTTCAAAGTAGAACATTTGTATATGGCACATCAAATTAACCATAATTTTTTATAGACCTGTAAACAAAGGAAATAGGGAATTACGTAAATAATTCCTTAAATTTGTAGAAAAAAATAGAGAAATCAAAATCAAATTCTAGTAGAATATAATATTCTCTTTCAATCTGTAAGAATGAGACTTCTCATTTACAAATATTTATGATCACGAAAACGTACAATTTGTATAGTAAACTATTATATGTTACTAGGGGGAACTGTCACCTGCAAGATACGCTCGCCAACCCCCGTTCAGACACTGCAGAATCTAAAAACACGCTAATCTGATGGATTTTAAAAATATCAGAGAAGATTGAATTATACTGAAAAAAGCTGTGCAGATCTCCCTGTAAACGGTTTTCCGTTCAATTCCCTTTGATTTCAAAAATTTAAGGGCGAATTAGTTGCTGTTAGGACATACAATGGTTGTTTTCGTTTTTGATTAAACAGGATCAGTTAAACATTTGAAAAGAACATAAAATAAAATAAATTAAGTATACAGAGCCTTTGTCTCCCGGTAGTTTAAAACAATCTCTATAACAATAGCCCAAGTCATGTGACTATCATCAACCGTTCCAGGCGGACCACTTCACTTTTTGTACTCTAGGTGCTATTTTGGTACTTTAATGTTAGCCAGGCACAGGTGAATAGTCGCCAAATATTATTCTATCGCCATCATTTCATCTACATTATAATAGTTCAAGTCATCAATTGCCATAAACAAATATGGTCTGATCCATTCGCCGTTCATATGAAAATTTGGCACACATGTCATATACGTCCCATATTGGCGCGATTTTTTAACGACGCCAATTTGTGGAACGCATCAACAGCATAAACAACAACATTCGGCTTACCATATCAAGCAAAATAACGGTACTTTGGCGGCAGTTAAGTGCCCGTTCCGTATATGACATTGGCGTCAGAAAAAAATCGCGCCAATATGGGACCGTAAGTTTTCCATTTTGATTAAAAGATCAAAATTTTTTTCGAATAAAACGACATAAAATTTCCATGGTTGCAAAGAATTCTTGGTACTGTTATGCTAGCCGGATGCAAATCTCGCTATAGCTTTTTTTCAACTCCCCAGTTAGCATTTTTTTTTTCGAGTGGTAATACTTGGCCAGATGTCATTTAAGCACAGCAGGTTTGGCGTGCTTTATATATATATATATATATATATTTACGAAAATTTGGCGAAAACTTCGTTTTCAAATACCATTTACATATGCATTTTTGGTATTACTTAGTTATCCCGTCGACCAAAAATCTATCGCCAAACTATAAGATTAAATGATAATAATCGTTGATCGTAAATGTCATATTCACTTGACTTTAAGAAAGTTACACGTGTTTACGTCATCAAGTGATTTTTATTTCGACTTTTTATTTGTATATTTATTAATTTTATACTAATTTATTTGTTTTTTCGTTATATAAAATAAAAATTATGTCAATTTGTATAATTTGGCGAGTGTTTTGGCGATTTATATAATTTGGCGAAATTGGTCGACGGAATAACTAAGTAGTACCGTATTTTTTAATTATTTTCTATTATTTTCTAAAGGAAATATAAAAAAAAAATTAATAATTATGGAACAAAATAATTTATATAATTTATTTATTTATTTATTGAGTAACAAACATAGGACTTGTGTGCTTGACTATATAATTTATAAAAAGAAATAAAAGTAAATAAACATTTATTATCAAATAAACAACAATAGCTGGGTTACCATGACAACCTTTTCTGAAATATGAAAAAAAAATATATCTGTTTGATTAAAATTTGAGTTGCCATCATTAGAAAAATGTATATAAAATTAGAAAAAAATGAATATTTCGAAAACTAATTCGAATTTAAAAATTCTAACACCAGTTTTGAGATCTGCGGATAAATGCTGATTTTTGGTGTTAATGTCATCGCAAGGTATTCCATATTTTAGGAGAAATCGCTTGAAACATAATCAGTTGTTTAATCGCCCCACCAGTGGCCGAGAGGTTCTACTCTCGAAGCTGGTAAACGGGACGTGCTGGGTTCGAACCCAATCGCGCCCGTCGACCTAATCGTTTCGGAGTTTTCGTGGTTTTCTTCAAAACCTTGGATTTCCAAGAGTAAATACGGGTTAGGTTCCCTTAGAAAGACCCCCACGAAGGGCCCTCCCCCCGCTTAGGGCCTATATACCTCGTGTTAATAATTGGCCGTCATAAACACAACCAACCAGTTGTTTAATCAGTCGATTCATATATCCGTTTCATAAATTCGTTTCATTAGGATTTTATATATATTGTGTAGATGTGTATTGGTATCAACGTATATAAATGAATTTTTAAGTGCTATTATTTCTTCGAAAAATTTTTTAGTATGTGTATTTTTATATATTTAGATTTAAATTCTCTTAGTTTTATTCATTGTAGAATGTTTGTATTAAAATAAATTGCATTACATTTTATAAAAATTTTCACTTTATAGACAGGCCATCAACGGTTCATTAAGACGTATGATATCCGAATATATAGTATTCAATACGATTTTTTTAAACAATAATTTATAGGTATGTTTAACTTGAAAAAATATATTTATCTTATAGCTGCTGTCTAAAAATCATTTTAAATAATTTGCTTTTCACATAATTTTGAATATGTAAATATTCTGCTGGTACTCTGAAAGTTTAAATATTCCTTAAATTTATTATCGTAAATTCAATAATTGAAGAATATCTCTGATGTCATCAGGTGCATGATTATAAATGGTTCAATTTATCGTAATCATCGGTTGAGATATCGGCTTCATTAACACGTTCAGGATGGCGCGGTGGGTCACACTCGATTATCTCTGAGTTGTCAAGTCTCCGACTTTTTGCACAACACAATTATTTGAGAGAAAATATTGTTCCTTTAAATCGCCCAATTGTTCTAATTAAATAAAACAACATTTTCTGTATTAAAATACTGGTATCCAAATAGCCGGAGACTTGGCAGTTCTGAGACAGTCGAGTGTGACCCACCGCGACGGCGTGAACGTGTTAATCATGTTTTCCATTTACACTAAAATAAAAGAAGATATTTCCGACAGTACAGAATGATAGTATTTTAAATATATAAAACAGTAAAAAAAATAGTTTCAAGTTTCAAAAAGATTGATATTACTTAAGATTAACCGTTACTCTAGTAGTTTTGTATTTATATTAAGCATTTTTTAAAAGAAAATAATTTAAAATAGTAATAATAATAAAAATATTTTTTGAAGTAATTATTTCATTGTCAGTTTTATTTACATATAAAATACATATATTTACACGCGTTAAAAATTTTAGTGCGATTTGCATAATTAGTTTTTCAAAGTTTTTATGAAATTAAAGATGATAATTAATTCTGTAATAAAGTTTTATGCAGCAGGAATGAATAAGCTTTACCTGTTCTGGTCTTTAACTTTTTCTCGAAAATGCATAAAACTATGAAAAAATTAAATAAAAAATTAGAATAACCATGCGATCAAAAGATAAACTTCTGAATTAATGCTGAAAATATACTGTTCTGTGATCCCTGCTATGTATGTTTGGATTTTTGGAAGATTCATTTCTACGAAAAGGTTGTAAATATCTCACGGTTTATAAAAATATTTCGAGTTTCTTAATCTTTAAAAGAAAACATGGGATTAAATAAAAGTAAATAATCTATACGAAAACTTTCAGTATCCCTGTTATGTTAGCTGCTAATAAAAATATTTTGAAAATGCACTAGGTATTTAATAAAATACATTCAATATTTTGTGATAGGAGTTTGAAATGTTTCTAATGTCCGATAAATGCACTGTAAACATGCATGCATGTTGATAGTACTTTTCATAATTAAATAGCATTATTATACAATATGTCCCAAATTAATCTTTACAGCTTTGATTCTCCATAAAACTGAAAAGAAATTCGATACTTTAAGATTGTACCGTAAGATAAGTACTTTGTGACTGGTGGGGTTACTTTGTGACACCTGGTCTAGTTTTCCTATTTCGAATCTCCCGCTCCGCATTGGTATGGTAGGAAAGCAAAGAGCATTGCTATCTCCAAGTACGGCGCGCCACCTAACGACCATTTTCTCAAGCTCTAACACGAAATACGCAAACTAGACCAGGTGTCACAAATGTAACTCTGCTAGTCTCAAAGTACTTACTGTAACAAAAATCTGTTTATTGTATAAGGAACAGTAAGTTCCAAAGTTCCATGTGATGAACTTCTACGTACTTCGTTGGAGTCGAATACGTTCCGTATCCTCTTGACTTGTACTTGGCCGGGCAGCGCCTTTTTTATGAAACACATACCAGTCTCGATAAACGTCTTGTGCCAAGCGCGTATTCAGGGCCTTGAAGGAGTGCGACGTCCGTTATTTTTTTTTCGGAAATGCCTTCGGACTTGTGTATCTGACATCGCCTCTATGAACCTGGACACTCAGTGGTCCTTTTCCTTTAGTGTAGCCATCACCAGTTAAGGATCGTATTCGGTCGTACCTGAAACCAAAAACATTCTTTTTAGTACAAATAAAACTTCATGTTACACCGCACACAAACCCGAACTTCGCTGTCTTATTTCGTTTAGGTTTTATGGAGGATCAAAGTTGCAAAGATAAATTTTATGCATTATTTAATAAGACAAAAAAACAATGAAAATATTTTTGTTTTGTTTAAAATTTAATTCTAACATATGTTTGAATAAATATATCTGTTTAGTAGATATTGTAACATAAATAATTATTCTTATGTTTACATTTCAAATTTTCCTTTCGTACATAACATTTAGAATATGTTAATCTTTTCAAGTGCGTTGGTATGTTTATTAAACAACTTAATTTTAATTTCCAAATGACACAATGGGACAAGAATTCTGGCTATAAAATTTTACCTTTATTATGTATGTGAAATAGAGCTTAATCTTATTTACAAATAAATTCTTTCGTAAATTCCGGTGTCATTCAGTCATTTAAACATTTTATCACTGGAAATGCTTTGTTTCTGAAAGGGTTAAGTACTTTTTGACATTGTTACACAATATCTCGACATAAATACAAAGTTCATGCTGATAAATGCATGATGAGTTCATATTTAAAAAAATCATTTGGACCTTTTAACATTATTTTTTAATTTCATACAATTTTGTAAAGTGAAATTTAAAAAATAATTATTATATTGCATTTAATTTCTATTTTTTTACAGCATACTCGCTTGAAATTTATATTGAGAAAAAAAGTTAATATACATTTTGAAAAATAGGACTAACATTTTTCTATGAGTTTATATCAAGTGAGAAAGGTATTTAAAATTAAAAAAAAAAATTAGAGAATTGTATATTTTACTTTATTTAATAGAAACAATATATTGCTAAAATGTTGTTAATATTATTATGTTTAATTTTCCAATGAATAGTCCTTAAAGCCTGAAACTGTAGCAACCAATTCATTAGTTTATTCTTAAGTAATTAAAAATGAAAAGAAATTTTGTTTAAAATTATAGAACTTTTCGACAAAAATCAGAATATTTTCTATTAAAAAAAGGTAAAGCAATGATTCTAATTTAAAATTTTTGATTTGCGTATAAAATATTACATTTTTCACAAGGCCTGTTTTAACGTATATAATTTTATCAATTTGATTTTATTAGTTATCTTTCAGTCTTGTTTATATCGAGATATATATTTTTAGGTGGAATTTTTTTAGCAATTCGTTAACTATACTTTTGAAATAACTATACTTAATAAATTATGTCACTGCCATCTGGATAATAAATTGTGGCTTTAGAAAAATAGTTCAATGCATTCTTATAAATCTAGTTCCCTTTGCTAGACCGTTCTAGTTATCCCTATTAAAATTAAAGGGCGTTTTCCTATATTATCGTTTGCAAATTTATGTAAAAATCTCGGCAAATAAATGCGAAAACAAGAATTGAGTTTTAGTAACTATTATTCTAGTTTATGAATTAATTCTTGAAATCTAGTGATAATTTCTCGTAATTACAACAATTCTTAATATAATGTACTGTTTCATCACTTAGAAAACTATAAACTAGAAATTCTCAATCATTTCGTGCATTAAGTTTATTTGTTTACCTTATTCGCATAACTCGGAAATCTATATGCTATTTTAGGGATTTAGAAAATGACTACCTATTCGTTCTAGATGAAGGCGGCATATTTTTTTTTTCTGTTAGTGTTACATTATTATATAATAATCAAATGCAAATGCAATGTTGAAAATAAGAAACAAAGGGATGTTTTATGACGGATATAGCAAAATTACATTTGCCAGTTTTTTTTTGTACAATCGGAATACTTCAGATCTTGTACTACTTTAATATAGTTATAAAACAACATAAGAAAATGTGTTTTTAAGTTTTCTAAGACTAAGATATATACACCAAAACACAATTGTGATGTATAACATACTTAGAATGTTATATTCTAACTCCGAAATTCTATAGAAAAAGGAGACTTTTTTTGGCCGTATCTTAATTTTTTTTATGAACAGAATTTTAAAATGTCAAATAAGAATATACGGAAAATACATAAAGGTTTTTGTGTACACACAAGGAATATTTTATTGGTATGAAAACACATTTAAAATTGAAATCCTTAAAAAACGCAAAACTTGAATTCTTAATAAAAGAATAGGAATACAATAATAAAAAAAATTATAATATACAATAATATAGGAATAAAATAATATTCTTAATAAAAGAATGCTGTGATAACTGGCATTCGTGGAGATTTTTTTTTTTACGACAGATTTAATGTTCTGATAAATACATACTAAGAAATTTTCATATTTTCATAAGCGAAAGTTTTTCTGATATGATTAATGTTAGAATCATATTACATATATCGATTATAATGATTTATTTTTTATTTTTTATATTTTTATAGACTTGCTGTAAAATTATATAAATCTATTTTTATCCTATACGTAAACTATACACTGCGTTTCAGAATGATATGAACACCCATTTCTTTCAAATAAAAAAGAGGAGAAAATATTACAAAAGAAACTGGCGACTAATGAATTTTAGAAATACATCAAATCGTTTTATTTTATAACAAAATGCAGTTGAAACAGCGATTTATACATAAACTAAACTGCACATTTCCATTTGGAGGTGTTTCATAATGATATGAACATTGGCCAAAAGTATAGCTTAATAGCCTGTGTATGCAGTAGATCTTTTAATTTATGTAAAGATGCGATCAGGCATGGAGTGGACCAAGCTTTTTTAATATATTATGATAGATTTCGTTCCGGTGGAAGGTGGTAACAGCTTTTAATTGTGACATTGTGGCATATTGTTTTCCATTTGCATAAACAGGTAGGATCCATATATTTTCCATTGGATTTAAATTAGGAGAAACAGATGGCCATGGAATTACACTTACACCATTATTAAGAAACCATTCCCAAGTCCTGTTTTATAGGTGGATGAATGCATTTTCTTGTTGGGACATACAGAAATGTCCGCAAATTTCCTCCTCGCATGGCAGCAAGTTTTCTATAGGTAGATCTTGGTAGGTTAATGCACTCATTCTGCCATAGGGAAACGCCAGTCTTAACAAGAAATCCAAATGCATCCAAAACCATGAGTGAACCTCTACCTTGTTGCCGTTTTTAAAATAGTTTCTCGTTTCTTGCGAAGATGGTGCCATTAATAAGAAAAATTGTCCGGACCATCCAAATTAAATTATTTTTCATCGGAAAATACTACTCTTTCATATTCTAAGTTCTAAGGCATGTGATCTTTTGCCAATCCAAGAGATTCTGCTGATGCATTTTAGTCAAACGTGATTGGGTCTTTCTTTTGCTGTACCTCATCATCGTAGAGCGATTGACTACACTGGACAAGGTCTTATTTGACACTGTTATCAGTGGATCTCTTGAAAATTCACCTAAAGTTGTTTTCTCTTTGCTCATTTTTTTTATAATGGCACTTTTTTCCCTTTTGGACAGCTTTGGTGCACGCCCGGAGACTTCTTTACTCCATAATCCTCTTTTAATCGAAGAAAATTTAATATTTCACCGGCAGATCTTTTTAATTTTTTTGCTATAACTCTGGCCGAAAGTCTTTGATCCTTAAAAGCCACAATTTTCTAAGTTCTCAAAACTACTTAAACCTGATTTACGACTCATATTTCTAGAACACACTTTGCGATCAGGTTTGGCAATTTCCTAGTCTGCGAAGTATCTTTATATGCTAAACTAATTTCCATATATCTGTTTCTTCTTCTTGGAGTGGCATTCAATATTCCTGTACAATTTCCATGCTCGCTTAGTACTAATTTTCATCAATGTTCATATCATTTTGCAACACCATTTTTTTAGATAATTCATATTATTCAACGAATTTAAAGTTTGATATGTATTATGTAAAATTACTGTATTTCTCAAGAATGGAGTTTTCTGATAACTAATTATGAATTTTTGCCAGGATATCAGAAAATAACCAGGTGTTCATATCATTATGAAACCCAGTGTATATATATACTAGTATTAAAAAATGCTCTGACGAGCACCAAAAAAGGCTAATATGTTTTAAGTATGAAAAGGGGTTTGACAAGTGCTTCTAATTGAGCATGAAAAAGGACAAGGGGTACCTTCTTGGCTGCAGCTCACTGTCAATGCCAACTTTGAAAAAATCATATTTGCGCTTATTCCATACAAAAAAAAATTCGCAGTACTTTAGTAAAATTTTCCGTCGTGCTTTACATGTTAACTGCACTGTTCCACTATTGTACTGCACATGCGTCTGCAATGCAACTTTGTACAGTGCACTGTGTACCATTATTTCTCTACAAATTATACTACACTGTACATTCCTATTGTGCATTTGAACCTCAGTGCACACTCACATTGTGCTTTTGTACTTCCGTATTAAAGGTGTATGCGTCTAATGTTCGTTTATAATTTACATATGCACTGTTGTACTGCATAGTACATCTTACAGCCATATCCACTTGGATATAATTTGAACAATCAATGAATGCATTATATTGTAATACATGCACATGTGGAATTGTTCCTATTCAGAGTGCTGCATCAGTCTACACTGCACTACAAATCACTTTTCTGTACAGTTCTACACTGCGGGAGTGCTTGGTGGCACTGCATGAGTGTGATACGCTGCAAGAACTAAGATTTTTGGTACTATGTCGCCTTACATTCATATTTAATCAGGCTGCGTCTTTACTGTCTGTGTCTTTACACTACACATTTTTATCGTAACTGTGGCTGATTATTTTTTATATGGAATAAGCGAAAATATGATTTTTTCAAAGTTGGCATTGACAGTGAGCTGCAGCCAAGAAGGTACCCCTTGTCCTTTTTCATGCTCAATTAGAAGCACTTGTCAAACCCTTTTTCATACTTAAAACATATTAGCCTTTTTTGGTGCTCGTCAGACCATTTTTTAATACTAGTCTTTTAAATTTTTTGATAATTATATATTGAATATAAATAAACCTGAGTTCTTTTAAATATTCCCAATACTTTTATCTTATTTCGCACAATAACGCACTAGTTAACCAAGTAATGCACACTGTTTTAAGAGGTTCAAAGTTTTTAAATCAAATTCAAGTTATTTTTATTCATAATTTAATTTACTTGGGCTCCATTAAATATAATTAATATAATTCCTTAAACTGATATTAGTTTTTGGTGCATTAAAATATCTCAATTTGTTGATTCTCTCTAAACAAGTAAACCCTATTGGTTTACAATGGGAGTCTATAGGTAATTGGTGATATATCGCCAAGTTGGCGATAAACTTGGCGTTATTTGGCGACAGAACAGGGCCAGCCTATGCTAACCCCACTTATAGGTATGGCGAGGCATTAAATGATGTTCTATAAACAATGAGATACGTTTCATTGGAGCGTTGCCATTAAACAATTAACAAATAATCGTGATTTCTGTGACACATACGATAGCGTAATACATATATAGATTAGCGTGGAAATCGAAGATTTAGGCCACATCGTATTACTTAGCTAGACCGGTTATACTAACGTCGTTCTCATGTTTTGCTACAATTTCTTTTATTGAACAGTAATTCGCTTAAGCTTCTTACTACTGCTATCACTAAGCACTTTTTCATTCTTAGAAGTCATAATGAGAGCTAATATTAGCGCAAACCTGAGTAAAAGTAAAACAAAAAGTTAATTTTTTTACAGTAATAAAGGTACACAAAGCACTCTGATATGCACACCTTACTCCAAACTTGACTAATAACAACAGTTATGTGAAGGTTGCCAACTGAACTATTCGGCAGCCTTGGTCGTGAACCGAGATATTGCACGCCAACAGAGTCAAATTTTGATCATCGAAGTTGGACATAAACCGAACTGGTCGTAAACAGAGGTGGTCGTGAACCGAGGTTCCACTTATATTTTGACCTATAAGTTTGCAAATATGGCATCATTTATATATTCAGTGGCGATGATCATTAAGCATCTTGGCGATTTTGGCGATGAAACTCACCGATTTCAAAGTAACGTTCCGAAGTGTACTTGAACCGCCACAGATGTCATATGAACATCACGTTGACGCGATTTTTTTCTGACGCCAATGTCATATACGCACCGCACCGGGGTACTATTTAGCGCCAAAGTTTTGTTATTTTGCTTGATATGGTAACCCGAATGTTGTTGTTTATTTATTAATAAAATGTTTATTTATTTTTATTTTATTTTTTAAAATTATATAAATTGTTTTGTTCTATTGTTATTAATTAAACTTTTATAAATTTATTGTTAATCCCTTTTTAAAAATATATCTGTAACTGGTATTCGAAAAAGAGGTTTTCGCCAAATTGGCGTCAGAAAAAATATCGCGCGAACGTGGTGCGTATATGACATCTGTACCATACTTGGTACAACTTGATTATCCTGTCGACCAAAAAATTATCGCCAAACTATAAGATTAAACGACAATAACGGATCATTGTAAATGTTACATTCACTTGACATTAAACACGATACACGTTTTTGTTACGTCATCAAGTGATTTTTAATTCAAGTTTTGGCACAAATGTCATATACGCATATTGGCGCGATTTTTTTGACGCCGCCAATGTCATATACGCACCGGGTACTTAACTGGCGTCAAAGTGTCGTTATTTTACTTGATATGGTAACCCGGATATAGATGATATATTAACGATGTTTTTGTCAAATTGGCGTCAGAAAAAATCGCGTCAATATGGAGCGTATATGACCAGTTTTTATTAGTATTTTTGTTAATGTTTTACTTATTTATTTATTCTTCCGTTATATAAAATAAAAATTACGTCAATTTGTATCATTTGGCGAATAGTTTGGCGAAATTGGTCGACGGGATAATCAAGTAGTACCGTATATTTTTGCTGTACTTTTCGACAATATCTCAAGCAAAAGTAGCTAGAATTAAACGAAATCTAATTATTTAAGGCACAGATGTCGTATACACAACGGGTTTGGCGCGGGTTTTTTTTCTGACGCCAATTTAACGAAAACCGCGTTTTCGAATAGCAGTTACAGATATATTTTTAAATTACATTCTATTATTTTAAAAAGGAAATAACAATAAATAAAGAAAAGTTTAATTAATAACTATAGAACAAAACAATTTATATAATTTTAAAAAATAAAATAAAAGTAAATAAAAAAAATAATTGTTAAATAAACAACAATAGCTCAGTTTCCGTATCAGGCAAAATAACGCCATTATCGTGCCAGTTATGCACACAGGTGCGTATACGACATCTCTTCCTTATTTAAAATAGATGGGATGGTTTTTTTTTAAGGTATGCTTAGTATGTGAAGTATTTATGATAATTAAAAAAAACTTACATTTACCTCCTGAACAGAAGCTTTGGATTTACCCTGTTTTTTTCCTATTAATTCATTTGTGCTCCATTATGTCTATTACTGCAGTTCAAAATATTAATCAAGAAAGTTTATATATATATTTATTAAAATTATGCGTTATCTGCTTAGGTTGACGTCAGTTTTAAAAGTACAATAATCTGTCAGTTGAATTTAAATTTTTATTGACTAATAAAAACAAAAGTACACGTGTTATCCTTTTTATTTAATTATTGTACTGCTTTTTAGGGAGTGGCATCACGAAAGAAATTATTGAATTAGAAAATTAGAAAATGAAAAGGAGAGTTTTTTATAACTTTATGGAGACATTATAAAAGACAAATTCGATTTTCTCAGCGACCGTCAAACATACAAAGATGAAAAAAAAACCTATTCTAAGTTTTAACAAGTGGATCAAAATAAAACAAAAACGAAGTTAATCCACTCACTGGAACGTTAGCTACACTTTGTTGAATTTTGTGTCTTCATTTTTTCGTTTAAGATTAAATAAAAAACTACTGAAAGCTACAGTAATTTTTTAAATGCTATCAGTTTATTCGTCTCGTCGAGTTCTATCTTTCAAAAGAAAAATCATTGTCGTATGTCAACTGGTTCGCCAGAAATTTAAGAAAGTCGTTTGCATTTTCTATTTCTTAATCATATTATAGCTTAACGCTGCCGCGTTTGCTATAATATATATTAATTTAGGGGCATTACTTTCACAATAAAGCGTTACTTTCTATAACAATTCTCTAAAATAGGTTGTTTAAATTTTGCGTTTAGAATTTTAAACGCAAAATTCTAAACGCATTTTGCGTTTCTTTAACCCTTTATATCCTGAATATGGAATAAAAAAACTTCACCTGAATAATTATTTATGTTATTGGCTAAGATACCAAAACGACATATATAAATATAATTTGATTTATAGATTATTTTTTTAATAGTTAACACTGATTTAATAGACTGGATTTATGATTTGGTAGTTAGAGCTATTTTTGCAAATTATGTACAAGAATAATTAGATTAATTAACAAAAAATACTGTTATGGAAATCTCACAATTCTTATAAGAACAGTGTAAATAAATTTATTGTGATCTTGGATGTAACAGAGAATTTTTTTGTAATTGCAAATTTTGCATTTAACATTTTTTAACAGGATAAAATGTATACCTAGCTTAAGGGTTGTGAAAATAACCTCATTAGAAAATATTTATCTTCTACTGCTTCTCTGTGATTTCGAAATATGATTGAGCAAATAATTTTCTATGAAAAAGGCAATCTACTTTTATTTTAGTAGGCGAATTAAATAAATTTTACCATTAATAATTGAATTCCCATTAATTGTAGTTAAAAGTACCGCCAGGATACAAAGTGTTAAAGGCAATATTAACATAGAATTATAACGATATAATAGAATAGAATTATAACGAAATAATTATAACGTAGAATTAACATAGAATTAACATAGAATTATAAAGAAATTATAACGATAATTTCGGCTATATACATTAATTTTTTTAAATTATTTATATAAGTGAAAGATTTAAGTGATAGGTTTCTAAATTTTACATTGAATTCCCATTAATAATAGTTAAAAGTACCGCCAGGATACAAATTGTTAAAAGCAATATTAAAATAGATTGATATAACGATAATTTCGGCTATATACATTAAAATATTTTAATTATTTATTTAAGTGAAAGATTTAAGTGATAAGTTTCTTGTATTTATTGTAGTGAGTTAAAACTTTAAATTTGGAATTCACTTAATGATTTTTTTTCATTTGTTGCAGCTAAAATCAATAAACTTTAATCCATTTTTATTTTTTCCTTTAATTTCTTTTTATGCCCAGATATAAATAAGGTGCTTAATCCTCGTTTTATATAACATATTAAAATAGTATTTGGATTTTTTTTTGCAAGAAGCAGATTTTCTAATGCACAGGAAAATTACTACGTTAATGTAAAGTCAAATCATCATTATTGTTATAGAAATATCTAAATTGGAACATTCTTTTATTCGTAATTAAATCCACTCTGACAAATATTTGCTTTTGAATAATAGCTTGATTTTGATTTAATGCACGGATGGATCCCAACGGGCCAATCCATGTCTTTAGATATGTACACAATGTGAGATTTTACATCCCCGCCTCATTATTTATACTGCATTTTTTAAAAACATAATTTCGAGTAGGATGCTTCTCATTACTACAGGCTACTACTAGACCACACAAATTTCATTTTGTCGTGCACTTTATGAAACAACTATTCAGTATTTCGACTTGAAATTAAACATAAAAATAAATTATGATCTGTAGATTTGCACAATATTATTTTTTTACAGAATAACCTTAAAAAATATATTATTATAATGAATTTATTTTACATGTTTTTCAATTAAGGTAGCATTCTTGCAAATAAAATATGAAACACGTATATTTTCAGAAGAAAAAATAGATCATGCAGTTAGTAATTAAAGACAGGATCATGATTAATTAAATAGTGTCACAATTATTTTGCGAAAAATTTAAAATACCTTTTTTATGAAAATTATAGTACATTTTTAATGAATTAAAATTTGTGAAAATTCAATTATTTACATTCAATTATAAAAGTATTTTTCTGTGTTAAGAATTAAAATACACAATTTATTCTTATTATGTGAAATCATTTATGCAGACCATACTTACGCATTTTAAAAGGATTATAATATGACTTTTTTTTGTAAAGTGGCAGCAAAAGAATTGTAAACAAATAAATTTAATTTTTAAATTCATAATATCATAAATGAAAAATTCCGAGGAAATTCTTAGTTATTTGGCTCAATTTACATTTCTAAAATTAAAATGCGTCAAAACATAAAATAAAGTTTTTCCTCAAAAAAGATGCAAAAATAATTAAAAAAAATATTGTTACTTTCAAATATTTATCTTATTAAATAATGTTACGCGATTATAAACAAAGCATGGCTTTGCTAGTAAATAAATGAATATACACTGTAAAAAAAAATCTTAAAAGAATAGAAATAAATCTTCGAATTCCGATATTAAAAATACGTTAACAGAATTCTTATGTCACTTCATCCTCATATTGCTTATTTTCATGTCAAACAACAAAAAATTCTGTTTTTTTTTTTCCCTTTTTCCTTTAGTTTTCACTGCGGCAGAATACTCTGTTGGATAGCAGAAGAAATGCTTTGAACGGGATGTCACCACCTATGACGTCTACAAGGTCACTTAGAATGACCAATTAGCATTGGCTATCATACAACACCACGCTATCGCTTCTCTTTCTAACTTGAAATATTTGCTGTGTCTTGTCTCTTGTGTACTGTTTATAATGGCAGGACTGCAGGACGTTCAATAAAGCACGTTCTTTTAATTGAAAAAGAATAGTATATAAAGAATTTTTAACAGAAAATTCACACAATTAATTTCACCATTGGAACCGGAGACACACACCTTTGACATCAGAACCGTATTAATGGAATAGTTTTCTTCAATAATCAGGATTTACTGATCGATATTAGAAAACAAACATAGCAAAGTATGTTTTCATCCTTCTTTTAAATATCTAACAATGTTTTTCCGAAACATAACAATATGTGTGAAAAAATTTTCCAATTTGCAAAAAATCTTAGTTAAGCAATACTATTTTTTTTTAATTATGTATGATTTACTTAAATTATTAGCATTATTTTACACTTTACTATTTATGCACATTAGTAACTAGTTGATATAATTCTGTTAATAAATGGAGATTATTTTTGATCAGTTGTTTATTTTAAGTTAAATTAATAATCTTAAGTTTACGATTAGTTTAAAATCTTGAACTTTTACATAGCTGTAGAATGATTACTTATTATATTTAACTTTTTTATGACTAAGAGTTTATTTTTACTTCATATGTAGTAGTTCTTGGAATTTTGAATGAGGTTTTAATTAATTTTGTCATCAATTGAAATACGTGATAGTTTAAAAAATAAACACGGAGTAGCTGCATTAATTATTATAGTTATAGATAACTGATATTTTCGTTTAACATTAACCACAATAATATTTATTAGATCTGAAGCTGTTCATATATTTTTATTGTTTAAATTTATCACATTTCCTACTATTTACTATGTTGTTTAAAACGGAGTGATTGATATTTTGATTAATCGTTCCATATGTTGATTCTGAAGAAATATATATATATTTTTAGTACAATCTTAGAGTTAACTGTGGTGGTTAAGTTGAAATTTGTAAATTTTATTCACTCAATTTAATGAAATAAATTTTGAGCTACAACTGTGTGAATATTTTTTTTTTCTTGCTATTTTTTATGATTATTTTGAAAATAATTCCTATTTAAGCTTTAACCATTCATTTTATAGAATTAGCAAGTTTAATTTTGTTTAACATTTTAATTTAAATTATATTGTAATATTTTTTTCTTATTTATTTGATGATAATTTACTATATGCGGAAAAACATTGTAAATTGTTAAGAAGGATGGAAACTCGCTTTATCACTTCAGCTGAAATGAAATATTTTTTTTTTTATTGTAATGTTTATATAGAATTTATTGGCTCTTCTTTATCATTTCTCATCTTTGTTCATAACTGTCAACTTTTACACATTTATATATACAAACCTTTCTATTCGAAAAAATTATAAAAATTGGCAGGTATTATTTACATAATTAACCAACATCACTGATTTAACCAAATTAATTTTCAGAAATATTGCATGAATAAGTATTAAAGTTGTTTTAATCACAAATCACATTCAATACATATATTTATTTTATTAATAAATATTTTTATTGGGGAGGGGGGAGTTACCCCATATCGTATAAATATATTTATTTATTATAATTCTAGAGGGGGGGGAGTTAAGATATCTTCTTTCACGTATTCCAGTCTTTAATGTATTTAATTTAAAAAATCTATATCGATTAAACTGGTTAAATAATTTATTGCGAATAAGCTATTTAAATTAATTTTGTAAAAGTTCGAAGGAGAATTTCCTATAAATATTTATTATTATTAATATAAATAAATCGACCGGTAAATAGAATTTTCCTGCGTTTCTCCTGTGAATAGCATTCCCTCACCACCTCCTCCCCAACAGGAATCAACCTACAGATTTCGCCTGCAAGGAAACTCGTCAATTGTCAACAAGAAATGCCTGTATGACTACGCATTTATGTCGTTTGATAACGCATTCTTTCGTCCACAGATATTTTCTGGCAACTTTTTGCTGCCAGAAATTTTCTGTTGTTTTACAAAAATATTTTTAACAATGTACGCGTGTATTAAATATTACAGTAAAATCACAATTTATGTTCTTATTAAGAAAATGTATAATGTAATTAACCCCTTAAGTGTTTCCTTTTTTTTAACACAGTAAATTAAAAATAAGGTCCCGGCACCACTTTTTTTACTAAAATATTTTGCTTTGTACAATCGAAAAAATAAGTCATTTAACAAGCCAAAGATTACAGTTCAAATTAAATGGTATCCAAAAGAATTTAGCATCGAATATAGCAAACTCATTTAGGCCGAGAGGCACTCGGACAAAACAGTTAAAAGGTTAATTCAAATTCTGAAATTAATGTTTAAATTAAATAAACAGTTTATTTACTGTTACTTGACTAAAAAATATTTTGGAATTTCAATGTATTCCTCTATATTTATCTAATCTAAATACATATGTAATCTGTTCAACATTTTAAAAAGAAACATTATAAAATTCCTCCAATTCAAATTATTATTATATAAAAATCCAAAGCTAGTATACATATACATATATCTCTATCTATCTATATATATGTGTGTGTGTGTGCTATTTTATTTATTTTTTCAAAAGAAGTGTTTTTAAATTTTAAAATAAGAAAAAAAATGCATTTCAAAACGTAGCAAACATTTGTAATAAACAATAAAGAAATAAAAATATAAATATTTGCAATATTCTATATCTATACTGAATGAGAACTTTCCAGTTTATATATTTATTTCAAAAAATCTTTAAAACAAAACAAGCTTCTACAAAGAGTTTTGGTTTTCCTAATCAATAATCATAAATATTGAAGAACCGAAAACAGAAGAAACATAAGAGAACTATTCAAAATACAAAATGAAAAATATAAAATATTTACTATGCAATATTTTGTAAATATAGGAGAGAAACACAAGATATTTTGGCAAAAATTTATTTTATAACCTGTGCAAGTGCAAGAACTATGTTTCAAAATAATATATATTTATTCAGGATATTTGGTGATTCATTTTTTATTTCAATGAAATATTTATGTACATTTCACTCGAATCCACCATTTCAAACGCAATTTTATAGAAATTCAAACACAAAACTTGTGTGTAATAAGTATGCCTTTAATTGTTATATCGAGACAAAACAATAGACGACAATATGATATGTAATGTTAAATAGATCTACAGGGTGTTTATAAAGTCCCGGACCCATTTTGATGTTTAATAACTCATAAAATAATAAAGATAGATTAAAAGTAATAACATAAATGGTTAGATAGACACAAAAAGTTTCATGACCCTTGTCAATGAACTTCCACGTGTGCCCCCTTCGTCGCACGGAGAATATCATGTAGAAAGTCAATTTCACGCCAGGTAGCGGCAAGCATGTCGGCATCCACAGAGGCTATTGCGGTTGTAATTCTGGCTTTTAAGTCATCAATGTTCGACACTCACCTCCTGTAAACATTGTCCTTTACAAATCAATTTGTAAAGGACAAGGTTTTCGAAAAATTATCAATTGTGATGTATAATTTTTTAAAACAGAAATCGATATTTAGAAGCATCAAATATGTGAACCTATAATTAAAGCTCATTTGCACAAGTAGGTTTTGAAATAGGCTTTAAAACTACCCACCCGGCAGTCTGTTTTGCGAGGTTTAAAAAGGAATTTATTATTAGTAGTTTCATTATTTAAATCTTCATTACTTCTAAACTATTTCACAAAAGTAATATTAAGGTACCTTATGTAATAATTTTGTGTTTGAAGAAGTTTGCGATTAATTAAAGCGCAGATTACTGCTCGAAAATATTGATACTCAAATGTTAAAACCGCTCAAACTCTGTATTTTGCATCTATATCATACACATAGAGTGTAAAATCAACTTCAATTCATTTTGGCACATATTTTTAACCATTCAGTTATGTTATTACAGTTAGTGTTTCTGTTCTGAATAACGTCCTATTACAAGATTTGGTAATGTCCAATGACCTTTTATTTAATCTGACTGTGCTGTTCAGTATTACAGAGTTGGAGAGTTATTTTATTCAAAATATCTAATAATCTAAATAATTTTGAAAAGTAATGTCAGCTTTAATGAATGAGATATATTCCGCAATTAAATAACACAAATATTAATATTCGAAAAAAAAAACAGATTTTTTTTAATTAAAAATTCATAAATCTGACAAC
This sequence comes from Maratus speciosus, assembly GCA_963932465.1. Taxonomy (NCBI): domain Eukaryota; kingdom Metazoa; phylum Arthropoda; class Arachnida; order Araneae; family Salticidae; genus Maratus; species Maratus speciosus. Next base: position 203,641,245 of record OZ010789.1, read on the forward strand.
GCGTTCTGTTTGCCACTAAAAAATTTGCCAACTCATCTTCAAAACATTAATCAAACTGTAACATTTCAACAACAAATGACAAATATATCATCAGTCATAATTAATAGATGACAAAGAAAATAGTTGAACGGTATAAATCCTAAGAATCTCAAGAAATAATTTCAAGATAATATGAGCAATCATAAAAGTGAGGTATAAAAATAGACATTTATGATAGCAAACGAACAAAATTAGTTTTCCATATTATATAAAAGCTAAAGAATACATGCTTTTTCTCTCACATTTCACAGTTTAAACAAATACTTTCGTAAGCCGTAGAATAGTGACTCAGGCCATTATGAAAGCCCGGTTCGGTATTCCAAGATATTGATGAAGAAAGAACACAAATTATAATCAAAGCAGAGAGGTCTAAGCCGGGATATGATTAACTAAGTTTACTATTTACATTAGACTACACAGTTACAACACACGCACACATAATATAACATAATAATAACATTCGAATTACATATTTCACAAGAGAGTCTTCGAACACAACTATTCACGAAAAGTACCTCGTCTACCTCGTCGCTCTCTCCTCTGGCTGTTGCCATTCCGAGTTTCCTAAAGTCTTTCGACCACGGAGTATAGGCGACTTTCACACCTTCCCTCCAGTTTCTACATGTTGGACGGTGTCCCACACTGTGAAACTACTCTTTAAAGTCTTAACACAAGTCTTACTTAAAAAGTCCTATCAAAAGTCCTAATTAAAAAGTTCTATTTAAAAAGTCCTTCACCTGTCCCCTCGAGAGCATTTACTTAAACTACTTAAGATATATGAATTCTTATACACTATATACTAAAAATACACATATTACAAATACACATTATCCAATATATAATAATGAAATAATACAAAATATATATATACAGATTTTTTTTCTACTCATAAATGCGAGATAAAGCATCTGCCACGACATTAGAACTTCCTGGTTTATGAGCAATAGAAACCTGATAGCGAGATAGTGCCAACGACCATCTCTGTAATCGAGCGTTCTTAGGAGTTCCCTCTGTTAAGTATTTTAGAGGATTATGATCCGTATGCAATATTATGGTGGTTCCATAAGTCCACATTTCGAATCTCCCAAGTGCCCAGATTACAGCATATGCTTCTCTTTCAATTGTGCTCCACTTTGATTGAGTTGGAGTAAGCTTTTGACTGGCAAAGGTTATGGGCTTTAACATGCCGTCTTTGTTCCTTTGCATTAAACAGGCACCAATACCCGATATGGAAGCATCGGTGTTTATTTCGAACAGTTTGGACATGTCTGGGGTATAAGGGTGTGTAACTTCACATAAGCTTTCCTTTAACTTATTGAACGACTTTTCAGCATCTTCCGACCATGGAATATCATTTGGAACAGTTTTTCTGGTCAGATCTGTTAAAGGCTTTGCAAGGTTAGCATAATGCGGGACATATTCTCTGTAATAGTTAAATAGACCTAATATGGATCTCAATCCTTTCTTCGTTTTGGGAGCTTTGAGATGTTTTATTACTTCTAGCTTCTCGGGAATAGGTCCATGTTTGCCTGAACCCACGATATGTCCTAAATATCTGACTTCAGATGCTGCAAAGGAGCATTTTGTCAAGTTAGCTGAAAAATTCAGAGATTTTAAAGTTTCCAAAATTTCTCTTATATGTTGCAAATGTTCTTCCCAGTTAGAAGAGAAAATTATAATATCATCAAGAAAACTTTCTGCATAATCACTATGCGGTCTCAAGGTCTGATTCATTGTTCTTTGAAAAGTAGCCGGAGCTCCAGACAATCCGAAAGGCATTACTTTCCATTGGTACTGGCCTTTTGGTGACACAAAACTGGTCAATTCTCGACTACTCTCTTCGAATGGGATTTCCCAATATCCCTTTAAAATATCTAGCGAGGTCAAATATTTCGCCGAACCAGCTTTAAATTTTAGGTTGTCGGAATTCTGCATAGGAAAAGGGGAGATCTTGGTGGCGGCGTTTAACTCTCTATAATCTACACACAGTCTGATTGTTCCGTCCTTTTTAGCTACGCACACCAGTGGATACACTATTTCCGCAGAAGAAGGTTCTATAAGATCTTTCCTTAGTAATTCCTGTATTTGGTTTTCTACATTAGCTTTCAAAGTTTCCGGTACTTTAAAAAGATGTGGTTGTTTTCTTACAACACCAGGTTTTAAATTTATGCTATGTGAACCAACTTTGGCTCTCTTCAGTTCTCCATCAAAAACCACTCTATATTCTTGGATAAGTGCTATTAGTTTCTTTTGTTGTTCTGGTGATAAATTGCCTGAATTAATATTTTTCTGCAGTTCTTCGTCAACGACACTGTATTGTTCTATCGGAGCATGTTGTACTTCTCCAAACTCTTCATCCACTTCGTAAATAACACCAATCGGTTGAATATATTTTCGTAATTTGTTCTGATGTAGATGTCGAATACTTCCGTCAGGTAGTTTGACTGCATAGGAATGCACCGATTTTTGTTGAACTATCTCTCCTGGTCCCTTCCATTTTGAACACAGTTTATTAGTGGAATCAGGGATTAGTACTACTACTTCATCTCCGACGGAGAATATTGTATCCTTCGACCTTACATTGTGATGATGAACGTATCGCTGTTGTTAAGTTTCAGCCACGGTCTTTGAATATTCTGCCGCGTCTTTTAAACGTTCCCGGAGTTTCTGCATATAATCTGCTACAGACTCTCCAATTCCTTGGGGAAGTACCACTTCATCTTCCCAACTTGATTTCAATATAGCTAATGGTCCTACAGGTGGACGACCGTACACCAACAAGAATGGTGCAACACCAGTGGTGGCATTGGGGACTTCTCGGTATGCCCATAACAGAAATGGTAGTTGTTTGTCCCAACCTCTACCATGAGAGTTTATGGCATGATGTAGCATTGATTTCATTGTTCCCACCCATCGTTCAACCAATCCATTTGATTGTGGGTAACCTGGAGTAGAAAACTTAGGGACACCTCCCAATCGTTTCAAAAGTTCTTTTATCAGTTTTGAAGCAAAATTTCCTCCATTGTCCATGGCAATCATTCTAGGAATTCCAGTTCTAACAAAAACTTCAATAAACGCTTCGCAAGCTGCTTTTGCTGTCAACGATTTAATAGGGACTGCTTCAGGCCAACGACTATGTTGATCCATAATAGCCAGAACATACCGATGACCTCGAGAAGACTTCGGCTCAATTGGTCCTAAAATATCTGCGTTTACAACTTGAAATGGGAGTTCTGGTCTTCCGACCGCTTCAATAGGTGTTCTGTCTGTTACTTTTGTTTTTCTGCGCATTTGACAATCATGGCAAGCTGCGCATAGCTGTTTTACTTCTTTTGGCATTCCTTCCCACCAAAACGACATAGCAATTCTATCTCTTGATTTCTTAGCAGCTAAATGCCCACCAGTTAGTGTTTCATGTGCTAATTTCAAAATTTCTTGTCTTCTACAGGCAGGTACAACAAGTTGAACATAATTTTGTCCTCCAAATTTGCCTCTATGATACAACAAATCGGATTCTACCCAATAATTATTTTTCTGCCGTTTTGCATCTTCAAAGCATTTTTCTAATGTAGAACAAGCCAATTGCTCCTTTTTCAACAATTGCGCTTGTGAAACGGAACAACTTTCCTTTTGGTCCTCGTTATCAACATTTTCGGGCAAAACAGTTGCCTCGACCGGAGTAGGAATCAGTTCCAAATCTGAAGTTTCTTTGTCTTCATCTTCATTATTTAGATTTGTTTCCAGGTTTCCTTCTGGACACCTTCCCTCCACATTGAATACAGATTTTTCTTTATTTTCTTCAACCGGGGTGATATCTACCTCATCCCCTAAATACAACTTCTGCTGTTCTTTTAACAGAGCGAAAACCTTGAGAGTGATCAAAGCTTCTTCGTGTAATCCATCCACTACCGCAACCTGAACTCGTACATACGGAATAACCTCATCTTCTGTCCGAAGAGTGAGCGGAACGGAAACAAGCTTTGCTTCTACAGGACTCCCTATTGCGGGTCTCAAGAATACTTTTCCACATGACTGTAAATACTCTTCCGGCACCACCGACTTCCGCAGAACTGTAATCTCCGCACCACTATCGATGATTCCCTGAAACTTCTGGTTACCGATTCCTAGATCTACCTTAAGGAGTCTCCCATCTGTTTCTTCCACCGGAATATTCACATTCAAAGAAATTGCATTTAGACCCTTTTTCTCAAGATCGCTTTTGGAAGTTTTTCCTCCATCTTGTTTTACTGTATTCAATTTGGAACAATATTTCTTCACATGCCCTTCCTTACCACATGCGAAACAGGTATATTTTGTGCGAAATTCTCTCTTTTCTCGTTACACTCCGAAAGATGCTTCAGTCTTGGGTTCAAATTTCGGTTTACCATCTCTCATATCTTTTTTTGATTCCGAACTGTAATTATTCCAACTTTGATTTCGAGAGTTAGATAAATTTTTCTTTGGAAATTCTTTTCTTTTAAAACTGTCGGTAATGCTCTCGTAATCATCAAGTTTTTCTGCCAATTCTAACGGCGTGGTAAATGTGAGCCAATTTTCTAAGAAATGTTCTCTTATTTCTACAGGCACACGAAATTTTAATTGTTCGGTTACTATTAAGTCTTTTAATTGCTGGAAAGTGCCAATATTTAATTCTGTGATCCATTCGGTAAAATAACTCAAAAGCTCTTGTGTATAATTTCTCCATGATTTTTCATGTGTTTTGTGATGTTTGTAAAAATATTGTTTTCATTTTTCACTGTTTAACTTGTATCGCTTTAAGATAAGAGTTTTTACAAAATCGTAATTGATTGCATCTTCCGGGGGTTCTCTAGCTAGCATATTTGCAATTTCCACCGGTAAAACTGCCAATAGGTAAGCTACCCAGTCTTTCTTCGGTACTTGTGCCATTTCCGCTCTTCTTTCAAAATTTATCAAAAATAATCCCATCTCATCACGTTTTTCATCAAACTTCGGGACAATCTGTGCTAATTGAATTTTTGGCGCTATCTCAATTTTCGATTCATTTCTTTGTTCCAGAAATTTCTGCAATTGTTCCAGTTTTTTCCTTTCCAATTCATGTTCTTTTGCTTCGCTGACTATTCGCTCCTCCATCTCTTCTTGCCGTATTTTTTCTTCCCTTTCTTCTTGACGTCTCGCTTCTTGACGTATTCTTTCTTCCCTCTCCATTTCTTCTTTCTTTTTCCTTTCTTCAATTACAGAACTCAAAAATCCCTTAACAAATTCTTCTTCGTAGTCTTCCACTTCTAGTATAGCTTTTTTTAGATCTATAATTTTTAAATTTTCGACATCCTGAACTCCAAGTTCAATCGCTACTTTCTGTAAATCTTCTTTTCTACTACCTTTGCTTAAAAACGCCATATTTGAGAAAAAAATCGAAGCAATCAGCAACATTCAAACAGTGTTTCTACCCTAATTGGAACTTTCCCTAAGAATGCCTTAAACCAGATTTAATTTAAACCTGAACATTCTTTTGTAAATAACCCCTCAAATTGAATGAAATTTATTTTATTTAAATACTTATATTAGTATTACTGGCTAAATTAAAACACATTTGCGCAATAATAACAAATATATATATATATATATATATAGAAAACAATTTTTGCAATAATTAAAATATACTTTTACCAATATGTCAAGTTAAAAAAAAAATATTTGCGTTCTCACAAAATAAGAATTTGTCAATGCCTTGCGTATTAATTTTTAAATACATCCTTCAAAAATACATAATACATTAACAATTTTCTTTTTAACACTTCAATCTCTTACTAAATTATATTTCAAAACGAACCAAATATTTATAAATCTCAATATTAAATTAACACCTTTTAATTAAATTAAATTCCATCCAAGATATGAAAATCTTTTTCTTTATCTTGATTTAAAACTCAAATTAAATCTCTATATTTCCTTTCAATTGGTAAATCGAAAATAAGCAACAACAAAAACAAAACAAACAAATGCTTAATATTCTGCCACAATTAAAAATAAATAAACAACCCAATCCGTAATAATCAAATTTATACATTATCAGTTTCACTGAACTGAACAAAGATTACTTTTATTTCAAATTTAATCTGAATGAGTCATTTCAAAGAATTCCAGAATAATACGTAACAAAACAAACAAAAAAAAACTTCCTCTACATACTTTGAAATAGCACCTTTTTATCTTAATCACAAAGATAAAAGAATAAATAAAAAACATTTGAAATAAATCTGTTTTTTTTTCTGCAAACGATAATTTACTTAGGTAACACTTTTAGTTATTCTAGTGCAAAGTTTATTCTTAGAGAATAAATAGCTTCATAGACAGACGTATTATGAACTTTTAAAATGACAATTTTAACTCATTTTTATGTTTCTTTTTCTTTTCTTTTCTTTTTTTTAACACAATAACTAGAAAATATTTATTTAAATAACAGAATTTAAACTTTCATGCTAAACATAGTTATTTTTAAACACCATTCTATCTGAACATTCGAACAATTTAACAATCATGATACACAATTCTGCATTCATATTATGAAATATACCATAAAAATATAATTCTTAAGTATACTTTTCAAACTTAATTACTGATAAAATACCATGTTTATTCCATTAATTGAATAAATATTAACCCGTTCTTTCTAAACATAATATAAAACATATACACATTAAATAACTATATTTTACTAACATATATTTAAAATATGCTCTCGATAGGAAAAAAAATACCTTTATGATAGCTAGGCCAGCCATCAAACTCTCGTTGCTGTCAATCAAATACTATCGACGCAATATTATTCACTTAAATTAGGGGCACATCTTTCTTGCTTTAACCACAATATTTATTATACGATAACATTTTATGCTGCAGTAACACTGCTGTTGATTTTTAAAAGCTGTAGGATCACCAGTAGAAGTAGGATCACCATCCTAGTCGTCTGCGCCATTATGAAGGCCCGGTTCGGTATTCCAAGATATTGATGAAGAAAGAACACAAATTATAATCAAAGCAGAGAGGTCTAAGCCGGGATATGATTAACTAAGTTTACTATTTACATTAGACTACACAGTTACAACACACGCACACATAATATAACATAATAATAATATTCGAATTACATATTTCACAAGAGAGTCTTCGAACACAACTATTCAAGAAAAGTACCTCGTCTCTCTCTCCTCTGGCTGTTGCCATTCCGAGTTTCCAAAAGTCTTTCGACCACGGAGTATAGGCGACTTTCACATATATCATACACATAGAGTGTAAAATCAACTTCAATTCATTTTGGCACATATTTTTAACCATTCAGTTATGTTATTACAGTTAGTGTTTCTGTTCTGAATAACGTCCTATTACAAGATTTGGTAATGTCCAATGACCTTTTATTTCATCTGACTGTGCTGTTCAGTATTACAGAGTTGGAGAGTTATTTTATTCAAAATATCTAATAATCTAAATAATTTTGAAAAGTAATGTCAGCTTTAATGAATGAGATATATTCCGCAATTAAATAACACAAATATTAATATTCGAAAAAAAACAGATTTTTTTTAATTAAAAATTCATAAATCTGTGCTGTTCAGTATTACAGAGTTGGAGAGTTATTTTATTCAAAATATCTAATAATCTAAATAATTTTGAAAAGTAATGTCAGCTTTAATGAATGAGATATATTCCGCAATTAAATAACACAAATATTAATATTCGAAAAAAAACAGATTTTTTTTAATTAAAAATTCATAAATCTGACAACGCGTTCTGTTTGCCACTGAAAAATGTGCCAACTCATCTTCAAAACATTAAACAAACTGTAACATTTCAACAACAAATGACAAATATATCATCAGGCATAATTAATAGATGACAAAGAAAATAGTTGAACGGTATAAATCCTAAGAATCTCAAGAAATAATTTCAAGATAATATGAGCAATCATAAAAGTGAGGTATAAAAATAGACATTTATGATAGCAAACGAACAAAATTAGTTTTCCATATTATATAAAAGCTAATTCCTTATAAAAGCCAAAGAATACATGCTTTTTCTCTTACATTTCACAGTTTAAACAAATACTTTTCGTAAGCCGTAGAATAGTGACTGTACATTTAATTACGAAAATAAACAAATGTAATTATTTTTTATAACAATTAATTTTTGAAACAAAATATAATTTTTATCTTAAAATGTTGAATATATGTTAAGATTTGTCTTTTTATCATTTTGCAGTATAGTTCAAACGTTTTTATGAATTCGGTTTGTCTATATGTCTGTCTGTCCATCCGTGCTCTAACTCGTGTAAATATCGTCAGATCACTATGAAGTTGATATATGTTATTGTTGTTTACGGTGGCATGTTAGATATTGAAAATAAAGTGTGTAGCATTAACAGTTCATTTACAGGGACATTCAAAAGGATTCTGTTACTTTACGACGTATGAGGAAAAACTGTTTGCGGTGAATTTTAATGATGTTACAGCATGTTAAATATATTGAAATTTATATGAAACACCGAGGTGTACAACAAAATGCTTAGAATCGTAGTTATAGTAAACGTTGTAGAATCTGGTCGACTAATAATTTATCGTTCATTTACAGGTGCACACTATAGTATGCTACTACAGTACTGCCCATGAAGAATAGTTGCTAGAAATGCGTTCACAGTTATAATACGTTTTTGCATATTACTTGGTGTCTATAAATTCTATATATGATAGATAGGGCTACACAAATGGTATCAAGTGCATTTCCGTTTATTGACGAAAGTTGTTGGAGAGAAATTTCAACTGTGACATGCGTTTAATTGTACTAAATGTTAACCCTTTCGGCCCTGACTTTTCTCAAAGTCCAAAAATATTAAAACTTTTGAGAAATTTTATGTTTTTTTTTACTATTTCAAAGTACAGGGTGATTATAATTAAAGTTTAACTTTCAAAATGCTGTAAAAGAAGAACCACTGGTCAGAATGACTTTAAATTTGAAATGAATATACTTGAAGAAGGGGGAAATGGTATGGCATAAAAAAAAGTTCCAAAGTGTCTCAATAGATGGCGCTGTACGCGGCATAACGTATGTGGATTCTGCATCAAGTGACATTTTTAATCGAAATACGACGGTTTTGTCATGAGTTGCACGGTAAACCAAACGTATTGTTTAATGTGCATGAGTGTTTCGGTTTTTTTACGGAAAAAATGACTTCCAAATCAGTCAACAGTTGTGGTACTGTTAGTGGAAAGTCCATCCACCATGGGAAGGTCGTACCACATTGGATGGGAAAAATCGGTTCTTAATTGATCTTGGGCAAAAAACCGCATAAAAAGCGAATAATGATTCTGTTTTGAATTATCGCTAGACATGCGGCAGACAGGTTCCATATGCCGTCCACCTTTGTCCGCCACAAATTGAAACCGATAATCGTTATCGGTTGTCTCATCGCATGTCTAGCATTAATTAAAAACATAATCATTATTCGCTTTTTATGAGGTTTTTGGCCCAAGGACAATTAAAAACCGAATCATCAAGTGCTTTTATGCGGTTTTTGACCAAAGGACAATTAAAAAAGGAATCATTGTGTGCTTCTTATGCGGTTTTTGGCCCAAGGACAATTAAAAACTGATTTTTCCCATCCAATGTGGTACGAGCTTGCCGTGGTGGATGGACTTTCCACTAACAGTACGACAACTGTTGACTGATTTGGAAGTCATTTTTTCCGTAAAACTACCGAAACACTCATGCACATTGAACAGTACGGTTGGTTTACTGTGCAACTCATGACAAAACCGTCGTTTTTCGTTAAAAATGTCACTTGACGCCGAATCCACTTCCGTTATGCCGCTTACAGCGCCATCTATTGAGACACTTTGGAACTTTTTTTTCTTATGCGATACCGTTTCCCCCTTCTTCTAGTATATTCATTTCAAATTTGAAGCCATTCTGACCAGTGGTTTTTTTTTTTTTTTACAGCATTTTGAAAATTAAACTTTAATTATAATCATCCTGTATTTCACTTGTCCGCTAAAAAGTCAAAATATAAAATGCACATATGTGATTATGAGATTTTTACGTATCTGCAAGACGTTATTTATAGTTTAAAGCATTTTAAAAGTAAGGAACACATTTATGATCACCAGAGCAAAAGGTATTTTTCGTACTATTCACTGTAATTGCAGAAATTTCGTTTTCAAATACGCTATGAATTTTCTAAATTATGTTTTTTGACATGTTTCATCTTAATAAATTTTAAAGTTTTGTTACAGTATTCTGAATATGTTGGAAAGTGTTTCATAATCTATGCTGGACGCATGATTTTCATTCTTGTTTTCAATTATAACTTGCGTTTAATGAATTTAAGAAATGTAATACGAAAGCATGTTACTTTTATTAAATTAAATATTTAATGAGACACTATTCTCAAACGACACATTCGCATGTCTGAGGTTTTGAACAAACAAGTTAATTTAGAAAGATCTCCTGAGATTTCTTAATGCAGTTTTACGAGAAATCTACAATATTAAAGAAAATCCTGTATTCTTTATCCGGCATCACGGAAAATATGTAATATAATAAGAATTTCATAAGTTATGTGCATAAGGCCCATTTTCAAAAATTTTAAGTAGAAGATAATCTTCTACGCATTCTTTGGCAAACGAAAGATTATTTCATTTAAGTTCTATGAATAATTTAAACTGGTTCCCACAAATTAAAGCCAAACATTTACATGAAATTATCATGTGCAATTTAGTATTTTCAAAGAAAAAAAAATGTGAGATTTTTGTATTAAAAATAAAATTTTAAACACAATTTGTGGAAATTTATAACTTGTATTTCCTGAAAGTAATTTAATATAAACGGTAAAACCATATATTCATTTACTTAAAACGTGATAAAATATTAAAATATATATATATATATATATATATATATATATATATATATATATATATAAAGTTTTACATAGTATGCCACGACACCTTTCGTGACGCTCACGCGCTCATTTTCAAGGGCTGAAGACTAATAATAATATTTTATCACCAAGTAAATAAATATATGTTTTTAACTTTTATTAGGATGAGCGAAGTGAATACTCTACTAGTCTACTCAAATTACATTTTGTCGTACACTTTACAAAAAAACTATTCAGTACTTTGACTTGAAATTAAACATAAAAATAAATTATGACCTGTAGATTTGCACAATATTATTTTTTTTTACAAAATAACCTTCAAAAATGTATTATTTTATTTTATTTATTTTACATATTTTTCCATTACGGACGCTTTTTTGCAAATAAAAAATGAAACAAATATATTTTCAGAAGAAAAAATAAATCATGGAGTTAGACAGAATCATAGATAGAATCATGATTAATTAAATAGTTTCACGATTTCATTTATGAAAATTTTAAAATACCCTTTTTATGGAAATTATGCCTTATTTTTAATGAATTAAAATTTGTGAAAATTCAATTATTTACATTAAATTGTAAAAGTATTTTTCAGTGTTAGGAATTCCAATACAAATTTATTCTTATTTGAAATCATTTACGCGAACGATACTTAGGCATTTTAAAAGAATTATATCAAGAATCCCTTATCATATATCAGACTTGAATTTCTCTAAGTTTCTTTTGTCCGCTGTACACGTGGTCAGAAAGCAAATGTTTGTCCTATTACTAGCGCCATCTAACATGAGAAATAGAAATATTTTTAAATTTGTTTTTCATATCTGTTTTCCCATTTTCTTTACGATATGCTGAATATCTGTAGTTCACAAATGATAGTTGTTAATTAAAAAAATTTCATAGGTTCTGGACATTTTTTTAATAACGTGGACTTATTTTACTGTTAAACAAAAAAAGTTTATTGCTAAATTCTCTTATGTAAATAACAATAATCAGGAAAGAAAAATATTTTTCCACAAATTCGTCAGTGATATAAGATTAGCTTTTGAAATAAATGGGTATTATCTAGATCCCGAAAAAGTTAAATATTTTAATATATTTTCTCTTTTATATTTTCAAATATGTGATTTACTTTATTGCTGGTGTTTTGCTTCTTTTCAAAGTTAATTTCATGTTACAGTATTAATTTAATATGAATGCACACTTTCATTTATTTATTTATTTGTTTATGATTTGTTTTATTTTTGAAGCAATGGGGGATCATTTCATATTAACATACTTTAGGCGCAAGCTTAACTGTTTTTTCGTGTAAAGTTTGTATGTATTAATCCATGAAAAGTTTCATAATCGGGTCCACAGCAAATTGGCATATCTTGGCGCGCATGGTTTGGCGCATAATTAATATCTTTTTTGTAACTCACGTGTGTTATGTGGGTTACTGTGTATATGAGACGTTATGTACATCTGTATATGATATATAGAAGTTCAATGCACTTCATAATGTACTAAAATTTATCTTCGAATCCAGCAATTACTAGCCTTAATAATAATAATAATAACAGTAAAACTTAATAATATATATAAATTTTGCTGTAATCAAAGTATTTTAGGAAAGTTAGAACACGGATGATAGACAAACAAACGGACTGAATCATAAACACTTTAAAAAAATGGGAAACATAAAAAAGTTTAATAATCACAATAATTCATGTCCCTCAGCTTTTCTCCCAAAGATAAAGTATTGTCATGCTACGATTTTGGTGTTTATAAATCTTCGTTTGGGATTCTTCATTAATCCCTACAGCCAATTGGCTTATTACAGTGAGTGTAGTTTGGCGCAAAACTAATTTTGCGCCAAACCGTATAAATGATACCACACTCTTCCAGCATCGCGCTTTTTGCAGCTAACTTTGGCTGTAGAACAGATTACATAAAATTTGCTAATACTGCATTATATAATAAAAAATCGGTACTTTTCAATCCTTGGCGAGAGAAGGAAATTTGGCTACGTAATTTATAGAAACCTATTCACTGTTTCATATAAAGAAGCAAAATTTTTCTATATTTATACAATTTGTTTAATATAAAAGAGCAATTTATCTATTTTTATATACGAACATAAGTAAATTGTATATAAAAAATTAATAATATCTACAAATTAAATTGATACATGTAAATTCTTATAAAACAAGCTAACAGTTCATAAATGTTTGTTTTCATAACTAATTGTATCATTTGGCAACAAATCTCATTTTCTGAATTGTGCCAAAATTTAAAAACTAGAAAACAGGAATTCTGCTTTTTCAGAATTTAGTGTTGCCCCCGATGAAAAAAAATATATGTATATATAAATAGTACAAAACATATTTCAATTTTAAGACTTAAAGCTCACACTTTTTATATTATGTAAAATGACGTCATTCACATCCGCATAAGAATTCCACATTTACGAACCACTCTTAAACATCTACAGTAAAGCATGCATAGGATGTCACTATCGCAAAATAATACACAAACGCAACAAAAACATGCCGTCATTAAAGAAACTCGACAAAAAACGGATATCTAATGATTCATAGGCATTCATTTGTTTGTAACATTAATATAGACGATTTCAGTCGTGACGTTTAGGTTGGAAACTGACACCAAACAAACGGTTGCTATGTTGTATTTTCTATTTTGTTTCTGTTTTGCAGCTATATATTATATCTATATCTCATATCTAAGTGTTTTAATACTTGATATGTACTGGTAACTTTTTTCCACGATTTATATTTAAAAAGAAATGACGCATAACAACCGTTTGTTTGGAATCAGTTTCCAACCAAAACGTCATGGCTGACGTCACACTGAAGCGTCTATAGATACTTAAAATTAAATATAGTTATAACAGCTCCATATTTTAACAGAAATTATTCATTTATATTTTTTCAAATAGCACGTATTTTACATTATATTTTTACGTATATTACATTTTCTTTCGGTTGTTATGAGAAAATGGCAACAAAAAGATATAATTGCTATTTTTCAACTATTTTCCCTTTACTTTCTACATAAATGGAGTACTTGAGTGGACAAAATTAGACAAATGTTGCTGAAAACTACAAAAAAATTAATATTTGAAAAATAAATGGAGATACAGTTTTTCAAGCAAATTGCATTTACAAGTACATTTTTTCAATACGACGGTATAAATATTGAAAATGTGCGATGCTTAGAGATTTTAAAGAATGCTATAGCGTATTTAATCGTACTGCTTTGTTTCACGGCCAGCTTCTGTAAGGTAACGTTATTTTTTGAAGACGACATAAAATAAGCTGAGAGAAAGAAATAGCATACCGTACCGGGGGCTAAAAAAAAAACCCGCAAAGGCCTTTTTACTGAAAAAGTACCAATAAATCTTACATTTAGATCTTCATTTTCAAAAGTTTTCACATTTTTGAAAGCCAGAAAATAACTGTGCGAAATAATTTATTTTTTGCGTATTTATTTTAGTGGAATTCGAAAAAATATTTTTTTACAATTTATGTCAATAACACAATATTTTTCATTTTTCACTATACATTTGTTTGCGGAATATTATCTGTAGTCTGCGCTAGGTGACTATACGTAACTTTCGGGACAAAGTCAGTTAATAAGTTGGCAATTATCGGGGACATTTTTATCCATAGGCTTTCTCCGGATTGTCAAGTCCGATATATGATAAGGGAGTCTTAAATTATATTATGATATTTTTTTGTAAAGTGGCAACAAAAGAATTGTAAAGAAATAAAATTAATTTCTAAATTCTATATATCATAAATAAATAATTCGGAGGAAATTCTTAGATATTTGTCTGAATTTACATTTCAAAAATTTAAATGCGCCAAAACAGACAATTTTTGCTTAATAAAAATGCAAAAATAATATAAAAAATATTGTTACTTTCAAATATTTATCTTATTAAATAATGCTTCGCGAATCCAAACAAAGCATGGCTTTTGCTAGTAATAGTCAAGATGAAAGTTCCTTCGCTGCACTGTTTTATTATAGTGTTTTGTATTTATTCAGTAATTTAATATACCAAACGTTTAAAATGCGCAGACTTTTATTTTACAAACAGAAAAAAAATATCAACATATACACGAATTCTTCATAAGAAAATTTTCAATTCCCTTTCACAAGATTTAAATCTTCATAATTAGGGACATTTGCCTTCTTTTTACAAAAAAAAAAAAAAAAAAAAAAAAAAAAAAACGACAGACGATACATATTTCCCAACCTTTTACTGAAAAGGAATTTGAACAGTATATACCCACAAAGTTCTGCAAAATTACATTCAATGTGCTTTTTTTTTCTACCATAGGCATTTCCGTTAAAATTATTTTTAGTATTGAATTCATTTTCCTTAGTCTGTATTGTTCAGTGTATCACTATGTCAACAAATGCAATTCAACTAACACATTATTTTATATGAATTACTTTATATGATAAAAATTAAATTTAAAAAATCAAAAAACCCGACTGCGTAAAAAGCGAACTAATTAATTATTTCTCATCAATGTCAAACTATTTTTTTATTGCTTACCTATTTTTTTTATTTACTTTTATTGATGACTTTTACCTTGTGTTTAATTGTTAGTTCCTATCTATAAACACTGTTTTGATGAGGCCTATAGATGCCTACGAAGGTTAGAGTTGCAGTAAAGCTATAGATGCTACCTACACAACTTCCTGGTTGTGTAATATTTAAACGGAGCTTCTGACTGTAAAACTGTCAATGAAATATCGTCTTCCTTTTGAAAGACCTATCCAAATGATATGCCACTGAATAGGGTGCGTAAATTTTTTTTTGTCTCCACTACCATTTTGTACTTTACGGCTGCCATTTTAAATTTATAAAAGCAAAATCTAGCCTATAACCATCGGACGGTTATGATGAATCGATAGAGAACTCATTCATTAAACTCCATCCAGCCGTTGGGATGTTTCGCGGGCATAAAATATTCACATAACCAGATACGCGTGAAACACATAACCTTCTTGGCAGTCGGGTAAAAATGCCTAAATAAACACTTATTTTCTGAATAATACTCTTCAAGAAGAAAATAATTATTCTATTTATATACTATAACGATTCACGATAAAAAAAAATCTTGCTGTTTTTACAATCCCAAAATGTGCTTTTAAAAACTTAAGACATGGATTTTAAACAATAGAATTTATTTTTAAAATTTTTAAATCTTAAGAAATTAAATTTTAATATATTGTTTCTTTTTCCTTAAAATAATTAATGTTTGCATGGCTGATCCTTACAATTTTAGCGTACACTTATTAAAAAATATGCAAACTCATGTTTCAAGATCTTAAGGGGGCACAGGACCTTTAAATTTACAAAAAATCAGTTTTCAGGTTTTGCTTTATTCTGAATGTTTTAAAATTTCTCAACAATATGCAAAAAACCGCATTAAAAAATATGCATTATGTCTTGAGTTATAATCACTTTTAGATGATGAATATAATAAAAGGTCCGTAGATATTGAAACTTTGAAAAGCGTTTTCTCAGATTAGTAAATTTGGAGTTTGCGCGCACTGTTACTTTTAAACTAAGTAAACTACAGCTTAGAAAAAATTAATCAAATATGCGTTTCATTATAGTCTACAGGGCAAAACAAAAAAAAAAAAATTCAGATATTTTGGTTACTTATTTTTTTGCACTTGAAAAACTTCAAAAAACAAATTGAGATTTTTGAACTTTTTTTTATTTTGCGCAAAAATTAAATTTTAAACAAATTTTTTAGCGTATATTTTGGTTTTAAGTTATAAGAATGTATGTTATGATTCTATTTTGTTCTAAAATTGCTTTCTATATGCATAATGTAGAGTTTTATCATGCGCGCAGCACCTAATCACGTGAGATGAATTTTTAAATTTAAAATTTAAATATTAATTTTCTACATACAGAATTTATTTTTCTGGATAATATACTTTAGGCAGGAAGGTGAGAAAAAGATCTTAATTGCATATTGTTTGTGTTTTGGTACGTAGAAGAGGGCGATGGTTTTGATTGTTTCGACAAACTCAAAGGTCCTGTGCTCCCTTAAATATTTTGAAAACATGCGTTTTTATAATTATTTTATAAATTAATTTTAGATATTTTATCTAAAAAGTAGTTTTTCTTGATTAAATTCTTTTCGTTTTTGAAACTATTTAATTTTATGTCACAAAGGTATAAGATATTTAAATAAACAAAAATAAACAAAATTATCCAAAGGGTGCATAGTCCTCTTTTGAAAAATAAAGGTTTAAACAATTTAAAATATTGACTGTTTAACATAGTTGATCAAAAAATTAAATGAATATAATTTCAATTCAATAATAAATTGTTATTCTTAAAAAATTAAACATTGGACACAAACAATTTACTAGAAAGACAAAAATAATTCTTATACCGGTATGTTAAACTCTTGCATTAATTTAAAAAAAAATGACTTTTATTTGAAGAATGAACAAATGTAACCCAGAGGTGCCAAGTTCGCACTAATCTTCCGTAATGCGTGGATTAGTTTAACCCAGTTTAACAACGTTTCGAACCAGAAAAATTCTTTGATGAACCTTTGTTTACTTAATTCCAGTTTTCTAAGTGTAACTTATTTAATTTCATCACTGAAAAAAAATTCTGGTGCGAAATGTATTAAACCAGGGTTAAATTAACCCACATATTACGGAGGATTAGTGGCAAATTGGCACCTATGGTAACCTATTTATTTTTTAATATAACATTTTTAATTTCAAATTCAAAAGCTCAAAAGATTTTTGCTCCTTTTCTGGGAATTTAGATCAACAACGTAATTTATAATGAACTAATTGGGGCTTCTTAATCAACATCTCCGAAAACATACATAAATAGACACTTATTTTCTGAATAATGTTCATCAAGTAGAAATTAATTATTCTATTTATAAACTATAACGGTTCACAATAATAATAATAAAAAAAACTTGTTTGTTTTACATGGAATTTACAATTAATTCGAAAGTTATTGATGAAAACAAAAATAAATATTTTTTAGATTAAATTAAAGTAAAATATTTAAAAAGGGATTGGATTTTGTACATGATTTAATTAGGCTTATTCTTATAAAAAATAACATTCCAGATATTTAAAGTTAGCACTTTTTTCTATAAAAAAATAGATTATTAATAATAAATTTCTATTTAATAAATTCTAAAAACTTATTGGAATTCAAATTCAGTAAAAGGAATTATTGAAACGCTTAAGATATTATTTCACATTTAAAGAAATACACCCTGTTCCAAAACATTATACGCACCCAGAAAGAATTGAGCGAGAGGTAGGAGACTTAGTGTGCTGATTAGATGCGTTATGCAAGTGATTTACATTTCAGCATTAATGACCAATGAGGTATTGTGCAATGCACATTTAAATTGCTCAGTAAGCAGAAGTTAAAAGAGACGGTACTCGAATTCACGAGATCTGGTCTATTTTTGTACATCTGATTTGAAAGAATGATACTTTTAAGGCGTCCGACTTCGAAAGAGGTCGAATCACAGGCCTAAAAAAAGCAGATTGGTCCAACTAGCGTAGCCAGCATTTTGGTCGAAGTCATATTGTAGTTACGCGATGTTGGCATCAGTGGATGAGAAAAGGCACGCCCAGCCGATGCAGTCACTCAGGAGCCCCAGGGCCAGAAATGCGTGAGACGGTCGCCTCCACACATACTTTAGTCACCAGCACTGAGAGAAAAACTGTATATCTCATCTCTCCTATCAGACATTACTCAGCTAGTTCGAGATCGACAATAATCTAGACAGCACTGCCCATATTGAAGGTTTAGCAGTAACTGCCATAATGGACATCAAGAGCTGCACTCAGAGTCAAGAGAAAGAAAAGCAGCCACTTCTACACTAAAAATGTCACTATCATGTAAACGACGCCATTTAGCAGTTGGCATGGATGGATAATATGCCGGCTCTGGGCTCAGCTCTTGACGTCCATTATGGCAGTTACTGCTAAACCTTCAATATGGGCAGTTCTGTCTAGATTATTGTCGATCTTGAACTAGCTGAGTAATGTATGATAGGAGAGATGAGATATTCAGTGACGAATACCGTTTTTCTCTCAGTGCTGGTGACTAAAGTATGTGTGTGGAGTCAGAGAAGTCAGCGGTCCAATCCTGCATTTGTTACTGAGCGGCAAACTGCCATAAAACCTGGAGTGACATTTCGGTGAGAGATCTGCTGGGAAAGTAATTTTAAATGCAATTTGTTAGAAAACTGCATCTCATTTAATTTTTGAGAAAATAATTTTTTCTGTAGTTTTTAAGAAATTTTTTTAATGTTGGTAACCGAAATACTCTTATAGAAAGTTTTCTCTATATCAAAAGTGAAGATCACCAAACATCTTTAACCCTTTCACCCCTGACCCACACAATTGTGGGTGTGATGCTAAAGTAAAAGAGAATGTCTATTTCCTGTTTATGTGAGATTTAAAACCAAATCTGCACATTTATATGAGTTAATTGTCTTCAGATGTTTTTATAAGACACCATTAGAGGGCACTAACTAAAATACAGGGTTAGAGTTTCTGCTTTTAAATAGACTATATCATCTGACAGCAATAGACAAAAAGTATGTACTGTCGTAATTCTTTTTAAATGATTTTTAATGTTTGATTAGATTTAATTTTTCTTTTCATATACTTTATTCATGATTTTAATTGATTTTGTCTTTGATAAATTTAATTAGGCTTTACCAATGTTGAAAAACAAATGACCCACACCACTGTGCGGGTCCGGGTTTTACCGTGTCCAAAATGGGTACAATTCCTAACATATAACATTTTTATTTTTAAGTGATTTTTTTTAAAACTTATCTTTTTAGCAATTTATTTTTTATCAATTACATTTTTAAACCTGATTAATTTTAAATAGGTTTGTACTATTCATGATTTCTATTTATAATATTCATGATTTCTATTTAAAATTTATAGTATTAGATATATAATATGCACATGTAACGAACGGTATGTTTCTGCTCTGAGTTATAGATGTCATATATGATTTATAAGTTTCATATGAGTTATATGCATATCACGACATAGATTTTTAAGTTTGATAAATTCATTCATTTTGTCGACACAGCAAGTAAGCCACAAGAAATAGATAATAAATTATGGAAAGTTCAGCAAATGCTCGACAGATTCCGTAGTGTCTGCTTGAATTTACCAGGAGATCAGGGAAAATTTTCCATAGATGAGTAAACGATTCCTTTTTTTAGGAAGTGTTTCAGTAAAGCAGTAAAAACAAAAAAAAACCACACTATGTTGCAACATTATCACCTGGGATAGTTTTAAATTTTGTAGTTTACCAGTGGAAAGTACAAACCTAGTCCACAAGGATCTGGGCTTAGGACCTGCTGTAGTCGTTACTCTGGTTGAGACCTAGTTTTATGTACTTGGATCGGTATTTCAACAAAATACCGATGCTGGAAAAACTAAAAAAATATATTTGAAGGCTCAGGCACAATCCAAACGGAGTGAACGGCATACCATTTGTTAACGTCTCTTAAGAGGGGTGCGAGCAATGAGCACATCTCAGAAAAGAAAATTGTAGTGGTCTGTCTAAAACCAAAAATTGTTTCAAACATTTTCATTATGGCTGATGAAAATTATCTCATTAAACAACAACTTTTTTGCTTAAACTTTTATTTTTAGATATTTGCACACATAATCCCGAACTACACAGTTGTGTAGATACAATCCAAAAACGGCTGCATTAAGCCCGAACCCACACAATTGTGTGGGTCCTCCCTTGGCATAACCTGACATGGGGTATTTTTTTAAATATTTTTTTCCATCAAATACGGTCCTATCGGCAAAGGGAAACCACCCAATCTTTAAATTTCTACCGAAATATCTCTCGGCCTTAAAGGGTTATAAAAAGACTTTTGAGGGTTCTGTTTCATACGTTCTCGAAGCTTTTGATTTAAATACATAGTATATTTTAAATAGGTCATACATAATTGAAACAAAATAATAAAGAGTAAAAAGTTACGATTTAAATTTTAAGTTATAAAAGCTTAAAATGTAGTGCTGTTGTAAAATTTAGTCATCATATGTTTAATGAAACTAAAGGATTGATTAAATATATTGCAACATAAAACACTCACTAGTAAAGACATAAGTTAACTTAGGAATTCATATATCCGTCAGGTATTAGATTGTTTTGGGTATGGTAATCCTTCAAGGTTATTAAAGTGCATTCGACCAACGAATGATATCTAAATATGTAAAAAGACGTATTTGTGCGCGTGTGTATCTTTTGATGATGGCTAGGGAAATTTCTCGCACACAGAGGCCTAAAAACTTTGTTATATATAGATGAAGACAGATTTTAATTCATCTGTTTCATAGAATTTATATTGTTTTATAAAAGATTTCGTTATTACATGTTCAAGCAAAAATTCTCTTTTTTCCCCTTTTAAAGTTAAAATTATTTTTCAAGCAGATTAACCAATAACTGGAAAAGTACGTCAGTGGGTATCTTAAAACTTAACCAGTAATGCGTCGACATTTAAACTGCTGCATTGTTTGGCATTTCTAAAACCTATTTTTATGATCTCACATTGAAGCTTTGGCCCAGTTGATCCGATGAGTTTTAATAACATATGTTGTTTATTATAAAACATGAATCATTATCTTGACTTTCGATAAATCATAGAAGATTTGCATGACGAAAATCTGCTTTATGTAGAAGAAATTTATATAAAACAAGGTAAAACATCTCTTCCACAACATTTTGATGTAAGTATTTATTTTGATAACTATTTTCCAAACAGATGAAAGAGATAGTATTGAATCTCACACTTGTGGCGTTCTTTTATTGGGATATATTAAAATTAATATTTGTCGACCAAGACAGCACAGTTGGTGGTTTAAAAGGGAAATTAAACGGAAACGTATCGGATTTTAAATGAAATTATTCATAATGTCGTTGAATCATTGATTCACAAAATTGACTGTGTTTCTAGAACGATGATCGTCAGTTTAAACATAGATATGTATTTTTAGATTTTGTAATAAACTAGTAATCTCCTCAATAAATACTATATGCTACTAATTGTATTAATTGTCATTTACATTGTGAGATGGCTTTTGTTCATTCTGTGTTTAATACGTACAATTTATACTAAGTTAATAAGAATTTGGTTTTCTCTTCTTTTTTCAACACTTTTTTTTTATAAACTATCCATTATAAAATAGTAACTACAAGTTACTGATTGTGTTCTTATGTTTTACGCTTACAGATAAAGTTAGACATTAGAATTTATATTTGTTATGAAATTAAGAAATTTTCTCAAAGTATTCTGTAAATGAATTCATTCAGATAACCATCGAAATGCCTTTTATAATTAATACCTACGTAATTTTCAGTAATAAATGAAACTTTTGTTAATATAAATAAAAGCTTGCGAAACATAAAAATGCGTGTCACGGAAGGCACTGACACTTGGAAAAAAAATAAATCACAAAAGACCGTATTTCCATAAATTACATATCAGAAGAAACTAAAATTGTAAAATTTATATGAATGACTTTTTACAATGGGATTTTATAAACATTTAATTGAATTATAACATGAGCTATATACTGCGAGTTATGAAAATAAAGTTTAGTAACTACTAGACAATGCCTGATCGTTATGGATGTACATATTTCAGATCGGATTTATGGGTTATATAGATAGGATTTTCTGCTAATGTATATTTCTCTACATGTATATACAGGGTGCAATATGTTATCAATCACCTACCTTTAATTTCTCAACCGTTGGTAGTGGATATATAGTTCGAGTTACAAAAACGTTTCAAATGAGGTAAATATTCATGTTGTGACAATATTTAAAGTAAAAAATTAATTTTATAAAAATTACGAAATCTAACTTTTTATACGGTCCCCCAGTCCCTCTTGTTATATTTAGTAAAAGTTTACACATATAATAACAGATATAACAGAAAATGTTTACATCTACATTAGAAATATTATCAAAGTTATTAAATTTCAAAGTTTGAGATTTTTGCACATGATTTTATCTTGCATTGTGAGATGAGTTAAAAGATGAATTAAAGTAATTTGAGATTAAAATCAGGGTGCAATGTCCTTTTTACGGCGACACCACCTTTAGCCGGTATCTCCAAATCGGGTAATCACCAAAAAGGGTTATTTCATTTGAAAATGAAAGCTAACTTTTATGAGTCGAACAAAATTCAAACATCAAAGTAGGTAGATAACCGGAAAATAAAACATACTTTCTAAGGGCTAGATAAATGGCAGCGGAATGCAAACAACCAGCTGATCTATAATGAGCATGAAAATTTGTATTATATAAGTTACAATAGTACCGCAGCGCCACACGTTCGGGATAAAAGACGAGCCATCTATCAGTGGACATGCTAGTCAGTTTTGAGATCGTGATGACAAGCAACGCATATATGCAATACGCTGAAATGATACTTATTTATGGTGAATGTCAAAGGAATGACAGAAAGAAGTTGATAGAAATTACTTGCATTGGTCTCCAAACAAATAACCAATTTAGAGTTACTAGCAATTTCACAATTACGCAATTGCGCAGGATTAAAAGATGTATTAAATTTTTATACCAGAAATATACAATAAGATAAATTTCAGTATTTAATTTTAATATTCATTTTTTAGATATATTTTTAGAAGTACTCTAAACATTTTAAGGATCAAAGGCGTATTACATTTTTGTCCAGTTATTCTTTTGTTGTCGAAGATTAAAGCTTTGGTATGATTTTAACCCAATATTTGCCTTGTTTGACTGAAATAGTGACATATTTAAAGAGAAATGTTGAAATATATACGGAATTAAAACTTTCGAATGTCTTTGGGAATAATTATATATTTTTTATATATGTTAAAGTTGCCTGTTACTTTTAAAATAAATTAATTATTGTTAGGTTTATTGTATTGTCATTTGGCTTCTAATCAAACAAAATTAGTATAACAATAAACAATGTTTCTTAGACAGTAATTAATCTATATGTCGTATAATGATCATATTACTCATTTAGTTTATATTATTACAGATGAAGTGTTTCGAAATTTAGTGTTTTAATATTGATATTACTTGTAGTTATAAGTTAAACATATACTACATATAAATCATCATTGATACACCGATTTAGAGTACTGCGTAAATAGATGCAAGTATTGTGTAAATATGATTTGCAGCCGGACGTAGGCCGCTCCATCTGGCTGTTAAACATGCCCAAATTTCGCAGGATAATGTTATCATGTAACATATTTTTAAAAAGTAATCTATATAAAAACAGGATCTTTTTTCATGAAATATTTAAAAAATATTTTATAAATTGGATACCGTTATAATATATTTTAATTTTGATCTTCAAATTGTTGTTTATGGATATATATTTTCTTAAATTCAGAGCGAAAACTTGTAGAATACAATGTTGAAATTTGAATAAATATTCTTTTGCGGTTTAAGCAATATACGTCGTTAAATTCGAATAATTTACGCACCATTAGGATTTCGAATTTTCTGTAAGAACCTGTCCTGGATATAACTTGAAATGGATAATTTAATAAACACCACCATCAATCTACATATGATCATTCTTGCAAAAAATGTAATCTTGGCTGTTTTTTCAAACTTCATTTCCTTTTCAGTATATAGGAAAATTTCAAAGAGAAGCTGAGAGTACTTCATTCTCAATTAATCATATGAGTAAATGTAACAAACTTCCTGGGACCGCGTTGAGTCACTTGAAAAAAATTGAGTAAAGATGTATTTACAGAGTATATTTTGATAAGAAATGTGTGCAATATTTCGTATATTTAAAGGAAATGTTAATTTTTATATTAATAAAAATCCATTACAGTAATCCAGTAGTTACAAAATTTCTTTTTTGAAAAAAATAAAAAATATTGAGTAAATGGTAGTTAATATTTTGTAGCATCCTCTTTAGCTTTCATAACAGCGTACAATCGGTCTTTCATACTATATACAAGGTGTTTACAAACATTTCTATCAATATTAGCCCAAATAGACTTTATACATTCCACTAACTCAGTTTTACTTGAGGGAGGATTTTCTTGGAGTTTTTTCTTCATTATACACTATAAGTTTTCGATAGGATTAAGGTCTAGTGAGTTTGATGGCCAAAGAAGCACCTTAATGTTGCGTTGGCGGAACCAATTCTTAGATGACACCGAGATATGCGGTGACGCTAAATCTTGTTGAAAGATGAAATCATCTTCAAATATATCTTCTGATGATGGAATCATGTAATATTCCAAAATTTCTTCATATATCTGAGAGTTAACCTTTTATAGCCGATGCATAACTTTCCAGGTCCTTCTGCACTCATGTAACCCCAAACCATGACACTAGCAGCAAATTTTATGGAACGTTTAAGGCATTCTTTATCAAATGCTTCTTCCTTCATTCTCTAAACTCGAATACCTTGATTGCCATATGAAACGCAAAACATACTTTCATCACTAAAGAATATATTTTCCCAATCTTCTTCATTCCATAAACTTTATTTAAACCAATTTAATCCTGAACGCTTTTGTTTTACTGTCATGAGAGGGTTTGTTTTCGGTATACGAGATTCAAATTAAATTTGTGGAGACGTCTTAATGTTATCGATGTAGAAACTTCAACCCCTTCTTCTTTCTATTTTTAGTGCAAGAATCGCACACATTTAAAACGATTTTTATTAACTATACGTTTCAGTTTCCTTTCATCTCTAGCCCTGGAAAACTACCTGGTTTACAGGCGTATCCCACACCTTTTTGTTTTTATCCGTACTCTCCGCTAGAACGCGCTGCAGCGCTGACGTCTTGTGTAGTTAACTTTGGCGGCAGTCAGTGCCAGTGTGTGTGCCGTAGGGTACAGCTGCGTGTGTTGATTGCTATTACATTTCGCCGTTGGGGTGAGGTTGTACCCCATTATAGCGGTTGCGCTATAAACTTACAAAGAACATTTTCTGTCTATTTCTGTAAGTATGTTTCTTTTTCTTTATTTTTAATGTGTACTTATGATATATGTGGAATTTAAAACAAAAACAAAAGTAAATAATTCACAATATTTACATTTTTATTAAATATTTCGAAAGTTTTGATTTTTTTTTTGTATTATGTTTATTATTTTTAGAATCAAGAAATATGACAAGCCGAAGGCGTTTTTTTGATTTGTCGAACGGGAGTGACGTTCAAGAAATTTAACGTATTCTCCAAGAATCCGATTCTGATGAGACCCTGTTTAGTGATGACGAACAGGATGAAGTTAATCCTGACTTTGTGAACGAAGAAACTGACAGTGATTCTAATTCCAGTCATGAAGAAAATCGTCCAGAGAGTTCTGTAAGTCATGTAACTTCAGACCTATAAAGTGCGTCATCATCAAATTTTGTAAATATTATCCAAAAGTGGACAGGATAAAAAGGATTCGGCTCATCGGATACCAGCTTCGGGTACCATCTCATCGGGACTTCAGGCATGGCTATTATGTTTTACAGAAACATTACAAAATATACAAATAACGAAATTAATATTCAAGGCGAGAGATACATTGGGACAGAAGATGAAGAAGAACGCGATACCGATAGTGACAGCAAAAAACCTTCATATACCCGAAATACTAATTCAGAAGAAATAAAAGCTCTTATAGGGTTAATCTACTATGCGGGTGTTATGAAAATGGGAGGCGTGTGCACCACCTTTCGACAGGAATAATGGGATTCCAGTATTTCAAGCTGCAATGCCAGAAAGTCGGTTTCGATTCTTGGTAAACTATCTCAGGTTCGACGATAAAGAGAAAAGGAAGACACAGAATGCTGCTAATAAGCTAGCTCCATTCCGGGAGGTTTTTGAAGAGTCAATGAATGCCATGAAACAGCTGTATGTGCCTTCCGAGTACACTACTATAAATGAGCAGCTTGTTGGATCCAGAGGACGTTGTCCATTTAAAATTTACATTCCATCAAAACCTGACAAATATAGGATTAAAATTGTAATGTGTTGTGACGCTAAGGCTTTTTATGTTTTAGATGCGGAGCTGTATACTGGAAAAGGTTCAACACCGGATAGTGTACCAGTTGCACATTTCTATTGTAAAAACTCACTTCCACCATACATGGCACAAATAGAAACATTACGATGGACAATTGGTTCACATCAATTGACATAGCAAAATGTTTACTACAAAAAAAAATAACCATTGTAGGTACAATAAGAAAGAACAAGAAAGAAATTCCGCCATCTTTTCTTGAGTGTAAAGAGTGGATTACTAATTCTGCAATGTTTTGTTACAGTGGACCACTCACTTATTATTTTATTGTCCCCCAAAACGAAAGAAAAAAATTGTCCTAGTACTGTCATCAATGCATGATGAAGGGGATAAACCAGACAGCGTCCAACTACCAGATATGATACAGTTTTATAACTCGACGAAAGGTGGAGTGGATACATTCGATCAATTGTGTCATCTGTACACTTGTGCAAGAAATGCAAGACGTTGGCCGCTTCGTTTGTTTTATAATTTACTAGACATCATTGGAATCAATTCTATGATACTTTTAAGAGGCAGCTTTGCGCCGGATAAAGAATTATTAAGTCATCGACGAGGATACTTGAAGAATTCGGCTTTCGAATTGATGAGGCCACATATCATGAACCGTCTAAATGTACCAAATTTGAAGCGGAAACTCTTTGAGATTATTTACAACATCTTATCCGTACCCATGCCAGAGGTAAGTCCCGAGAGGCAACTATCCACTACAGGGTCATATTCTGCTCAAAGTCACGTGACCGAAAATCCAGGGTCAGGTGTGCACTATGCAAAAAATTTATTTGTTTGGAGCACCAGCAAAAAGTTTGTACTTCTTGATCAAAATAATATTTTGAAAATTTAATTGTATTATATTATTGCAGTTCAAACGTAGCTATAAATATGTGCCTTTTTGTTTTTTCGATTATTAATGTTTTTGACACTGTAAATAGCATTTTTATTTTCAGGTACAGATGTACCCCGATATAGCATTTATAAACAAAAAAATCATGGTAGCATTCCAGAACTCGCAGATGTTTTTGGTTTTCGTCAGCCATTTCGGCGATTGTTTTGAAAATTGCCATTTTTTGAATATTATGTTAGTATTTTACTAACGCTTGATTGCGAACAATGTAAATAATTCGCTATATAACATTGATTTTTACCGTGCCGACACATATAAACCTTACGAATTTTAATAGATTCAGGTATATCACTCACATGACCCATTTTAAGACAAAAAAGCAAACAAACTGAAAAGAATACTGATTTTAAATAAAATCGTCTGAATTTAATCAATGATGCCCCCAGTTATCAATTGCTGATAAATAAAGAAGAATGAATGTGAAATATTGTAATATTTTCAAAACCCTTGAATAAATATTCTAATATTTTGACTTTTCAAAATACATTTTTTTCAATTAATCTTTCCAAAAATGATATTAATCTTAAGAAAATAAATATGTTTAATCAATAATAAGTTCTTAATAAAAATATCGTTTGCATATTTGCATTAAAAGACATTATATTACTAAACGATATTTTCAATTTGTAAAAAAAAAATCTAATCATTCTAATATTTTGAATTTGAGCAGTAGTACTGAAGTTTTTGTTCGACTGTTTAGTATGATACCTCCTGGAAGTTATTTTTATTGTAATTGTAAAAGGGTTTACCATCAGACTGGTAAAATTACAAAAGTTATATGCTAGCATTTTCCTTTAAAAACGCCATCATTGAGCTCGAAACCAAACATCTAAACACCTAAAAGAAATATTGTGCTCATGGTGATTTATGGACAAAAATACTTTATTTCGTATAATCATGATTGTCAGGGTCATTTGTACTTTTTTGAAGCGTTGAATTACAATTTATTATTTTTAGTTATTTTAATAACGTTAGAATTCATTTTTATTATACAATGAACAAAATAAAAAACAAATTATTCATTTTTTCAGTACCTAATACATGTATATATGTAAAATATATTTTCTATAATCCTTCGTTTTAAAGACATTCAAAAGAAAATATTGTAATTCAAGATTTTTTTTATTCAATCGCATGGAATTTGTATATACAACTCTTTTTTCCTATTACATATGATAAATAAGGAAATAAATGGATTTTCAGTTTGAAAATTCATATCTTTGCAAGAAATATAATTATAAACATTTTAATTATAAATATTCTTTGTGATTTAATTCTCCTTTATGTAGTTATAAACCTGTATTTATGTGTAATACTTTCTTAATCTAAAAGTCTAAAAAGGAAACGGTTTTGATAGATAAAATTGGGTAGTTAAATGAATAACAAAATGTAAGGTAGAAAATTCTCAAACTTTAAAATTATACGAATGTGTTGTACTCGAAATCTCCTCTCGTTAATTTTGAATATTTAGTTTCATTTTACTTCCTCTAAATTCAAATAGCACTAACAAATGATATGCTGTTCCGTAGCATGAAATAAGAGTTGATTCAAGTTTCTCAGTTCCCTTAATTTTAAAATGTTTTCCCTCGCCACGTTAATATTTCCCGTCTTGTTTTCCAAACGTGCGTGCTTCGCAATAATATAGTTGTGTAATATGGAAAATCTCGGTACATGTTTGAGGTGTGAACTTGTAATTTGCGAAACGTGAAAAATGACCATAATGTATCAAACAGCTTAAAAGTATAAGTTATTGTATTTCAAGCAATACATGATACTGTAGGTAAGAATTTACTTTAATTACATGTAAATGTTATTGTAAAGATATTCTGAAACATCATTTTATTTTTCTGTAACTAAATCGGAAGTTACGATGTGAAAAGATGAATATTCCTTCCGCATATAAATGCGAAAATTATCGTTCAATCTACATTTACATAAAAATGTTGTGGTTTTTAAGGGAGGTATAGAAATAATGAAAACTTGTTTTAAAGTAAGGCGTTAGAACTGTTGCTATCTCTGAAAGGATAAATGAAATTCGAAATCTTGGTATCTAAAAACATATTTTCTAAAAACAATTAAGAATGTTTGAAATTTCAAAAAAAAAAATTTTTAATTACATATTCCTTATAAATGTACACTAATGTAAATTTATTAAATCTTCAAAGTTCGCCCAGACATGTTACGAAATCTCACGTTATGTAAATGTTAATGAGATAATCTTAAGCAATTGCGGACTTTCTGAAGAAGATTTTTTACGTGATTCGAAATGAATCCATTCATTAAAAAATATAGGTTTATATATTTGAACACTTATTATGTTTCAAGGAATTATTTATAAAATTTCTACTTACTGTTAATAAAACATAACATTTTGACAAAATCCGCACGATGTTATCTTACAAATTAATACTATTTATACCATTAGATAAATTTGACCAAGCATGAAATAATTAAATGTTTTATGAAGCTGTGTTCTAAAGCTTCTAAACTTTCCGCACGTTGTGAAATTTAACAACATAATGTTGGTGATGTAATCGTGAAGCTTTTAAAATCATTTTACTGCATTTTTTTCGTAAGCAATATTCAGTACATGTAAGTTAAATTATTTTAAAAATAATTTTTAACTACTAACTGGCAGATGTTTTAACAATAAATTTTTTTAATAGTTAAAAAACAGGTGACAAAATTAGCCTGAAAGAAAGAATAAGTGTAAATTTAGAAATGTATAAACTTATACATAATGTTGATTAGGCACTTGCTATAGGAATTTAGCGAAATGAATAAAATCTTGTGTTGCGTGAAAATTTTTAAATGCACTTTTTTTAATGCGTGAATTGAAAACCAGAATTGTAATTAATTTTTAATTCCCATACATATAAGGGAAAATATAAAAAATATTTAAAGTATCAGACATAGGCTATAAAATATAGAAAAAAAATGAATGAGGCAATCTATTTGTCTTATTGTGTTTAATGTGGACGATAACTTGAGGTTTTGTGCCCCTACGGTACTTTAAAGCACCATTAAAATAACTTGTTATAAAATTCATTTAATACACACACTGTAAAAAAAATTCCGCAACGTTCCTGGGAAAAAATGGTCAGCTGAGTTGCCCATTATTTCCAAGAAACATTTCTTGAAAATGACTGGAACTTTACTGTATATGTTAAAAACTTTCTACAGAAATGCCAGTAAGTTTCCTGCGAAATACCAGGAATATTTCTGTTGACAGCAAAACATTACTGACATTTCACAGCATGCGGGATCCGCAGACGATTTTTACATTTCCAGTTGACAATTTTCGCTTTATTATCATTATTTGTTAGAACGAAAAAATATTTTGAAATTGACATCAAAATTATTATTTATAATTTACACGAAAAAATAAATTTTCAGCTAAAATTCAATAAAGTAAATATATATGTGATATATTGTTTCTGAACTTTACTTAAAATATAAAAATATATAAATGTAAATAATAATTAGAAAAAAAATCTAGACATAAACTATTTTGGATTTTCGTCAGTAATTATGTTAGTTTACAAGTTAGATAAAATACATATAAATTTTCATGAAAAAAAAAAAAAAACCCTAAACGTAATTGTATATTTTTTCCGAAAAAAAAAGAAAATTAATTCAAATTTGCAGCAATTCAAAGTGTCAAATATATGTCAAATTTAAATCAAATTGTAATAAAGTGTTAAAATATAAAATTAATTAAAAAAGAAAAAAAAGTCAAGAGGTAGCATCGAACTCGGGCCGTACGGGTGGCGTGCGAGCTTTCTGCGTCCACACCACGAAAGACACGTTGAGAGCTGCAAACTAATGGGTATTTGAAACGTATGCTAAAACTCGGCATCTAATTTCTGAAAATCTAAGGCCCATTTGAAGAAATCCTTTCACAAGAATAATTAGAGATAAGAACTCTAAAACATACTTTAAATTAATCAAAATCGGCGAGAATCATATTTTATGGTCTCCTGGTTAATGGAGATCCAAATAATAGGTGTATTTTTTTTACACAGTCTGCTCGTTAAAGATTCCACAGACAAGTACGAGAGATAATCTCTTAGCGATGTCACAGAGGTATTGCATTTTCATCTGAATTGTCTTGACAATAGAGACGTAAAGGATCTCGTAGAGACGTAAAGGGTGTCGTCTATTGATTTATTTGCATTCCATATTGATTTATTTGCATTCCATATTGATTTTTTTACATTCATTTAAGGAATTCGTTTTCGACACTCGCGCGCGAGCAACGGATTATAGTAAAAAAATAATAAATGGCGGCCGCAGCGTTTTGCTGTTTCCAACTTTCGTTCAGGAACGTTTCAGATAAGGAAACCAGAATTTCACAGGAAAGAGCTAAATTATTCTGAAAACCTGAGAAAAGGCGAAACGTTCCTGGATTTTACATGGAACGTTACCATTTTTTATAGTGCAGATTAGTAGTAACACATTTTAGAATGAGTTATAAATACTTTATTTTATGTTATTCCAAAACCATTATTGGTTGAACAAAAGAAAAATATTTTTAAAAAGATAATTCCTTTTTCATATCTTCAGCATTCGTGATGTTGAAAGATTGTCGATGAAAAATTTCAGTTCGGAATCATCCTATATTTCCGTTGTAAGAGCATTATATTTGTACATTTCCTATTTCTATAAAGTACTAAAAATATATATTTTAAACAAACTATTTGAGTGAAGTTATAAATATTGCACAAAATCCACATAAATGCAAGTTTAATTACTTAATTTTAACTGGCCAAATACTACGAAAATTTATTAAATAATTGTGTAAATCTTCTAATGCAGTTTTAAAAATCATGAAAAATGCTTTAGAACATGAAATTTTCATGGATTCATAATTTGGACGGAATTGGTTAAGGAACAGCTTCGAATTAATGATAACAATAATACGTTTTAAACACTTAACTGTTTCTTTTTCTTTCTTTCTTTCTTTTATTTCTGACACAATAAATTAAAAATAAGGAGCCGTCTCTACTCTTTTTTTTTACTAAAATATTTGGCTTTCTACAATTAAAAAAGGTATGGCATTTAACAAACCAAGGTATACAGTTAAAATTAAGTGGTATCCAAAAGCTTTTAGTATCGAAGGTAGCAAAAACTTTTTGCCCGAGCGGCACTTGGGCAATACAGTTAAGGGGTTAATGTAGACTAATTGAATTTAATAAAATTGTATACATTTTGTTGTTATACATTATAGTCTCTTGTACAACAAATAATGAATCCCCTTTTCTATGTTGGTAAATTTGATCTTTTATCCAGAAAGTATTAATTTAAAAATCATAAGATGATTTTAATTATTAGTATTTAAAAAAAAAACTTTTTTTTTATATTTTAATACTTTTTTAATAATTAACCGTATTTTTCAATATTATATTGTCTTAAACAGTGAATCCAAATTTTAGAAAAGTCTAAAGCTAATATCATAACTAATTACATCTATAAATGTATTTTAAATTATCGTTGGCTAAACATGCTTTATGTTTAATAAAAATATTCAGTAAATAGAGTTGATTATTTAATTACGATTATTAAAAGTTCTTTATCAGATTTCTCTGAAATAGAATTATACTACTCTGGATGTTGCACCTTAACCATATTTCCATGTATGTTTTTTTGGGCAGTTTACTGTTTTACTTTAGATTTTACATTGCTTTTCTGGGTATATTCTTTGGAATAACGTTTAACGAAATATTTTTTTTTTCAGAAAACCCTGTAAATATATTAATTAATACATGCGGAATATTCCAGGGAGAAACATTCCACTTGAATGCAATATTTCAAATGAAAATCAAATTTCGGTACTTTTCGGTTAGCGGGGCTCCAGTGTTATATATACATATGTATGTATACATATACATACATATATATGTATATTTATACATATATATATATGTGTGTATATATGCATATATATGTATATATAGATATGCACACATATTTATATATAACACTGGCGCCCGGCTAACCGAAAAGTACCCAAATTTTAAAGTAAATGCTTAAGAGGCGCAAAGGGGCGAACATAGTGAAAAAGATCCCATACCGGGACTCGAACCCGGGCCATTAGTATAGCGCTCTAACATTCTACCGACTAAACCACATGGAACGATACCCAGCCTGGAAAATTTCTAACTATCTTGTGCTGGGTTTGTAGCCTTGCCAACATATTATAGTGAGAAATTTTCCAGGCTGGGTATCGTTCCATATGATTTAGTCGTTAGAACGTCAGTGCGCTATACTGATGGCCCGGGTTTGAGTCCTGGCATATAATCTTTTTCACAATGCCGGCCATTGCGCCTCATCATCAATTAATTCCTAATTTGATTTTCATTTGAAAAACCCCGTAAATTTTCGGCATTTTGAAATCCAAATATCGCTGTGGTTTTGTACAATTCGTGATTACTTTAGAAAAATGACTGGATGAAAATTTATCTGTGTTATGTTTTAATAATTTGCGTACAATTTTATTTAATAATTCGCACACTTTTTATCAAAAATGGACGACAAACTATCTAACAGTGATTTAACACTTTTCAATTTAAAACTCCAATATCTCTGTGGCTTTGTATAAATCATGATTCCTATAGAAAAATAACTTGATGTAAATTTCTAGGTGTTATACTTTTCCAAATGTGATGACAACTGTTTCTGATTTTAAGTAAATGTAAAGTATCTGTTATGACATATAAATACTTTCTCTTTTAGTTTTGAAATTTTCCCTTTATCAACTTTTATATTGCTATTCTTCCAGATTTTAGTTTAATACTAATAATATTTTAATCTTGATTACGAATGCACAAGGGATAGCAAATAAAAAAGAAAATTTAAAACCGTGATTGCTTTTTTTTTAAATCAGAAAATTAAAAATTTCATGTGAAAACATAATTAAATTATTTTCGAATAATTAAAAGGAAATCAAAATTGCCATTTCTCTTAAATTTCATATTAAGTATAGTGTTTTACTTAATCTGTACAATATTAACATTTGTTTAAAAATGCATTACTAACTTTTTCGATTTGTAACTTTTAATTCTTATAAACGTTATATACTGGTATGTTATATATATGTGTGTATATCTCTATTTATGTGTATTAAATATTTTTGCGAATAAAATAACTATTAAATCTCAAGATAATCGAATAGAACAT
The DNA here is from genome assembly GCA_963932465.1 of Maratus speciosus. NCBI lineage: Eukaryota > Metazoa > Arthropoda > Arachnida > Araneae > Salticidae > Maratus > Maratus speciosus. Next base: position 203,676,396 of record OZ010789.1, read on the forward strand.
TAAAAAAATTAACCAATTATTACAAAATATTAAAAAATAACAAAGATCCAATATTATAAAATGCACTCATTAATAAAATAAGGAGAAAGAAATAGAATGTAAGAAAATTACAAGAAGAAAATTGCCACTGAAAGAAATTGCTTTGTTTCACCGTATTGTAATGATATAAATAAACTGAATGTGGTTAAATTTCTGACAATTAAAATGTTTAAATCGGATTCTTAGAGAATCTATATAGATAAAAGCCGTTCTTTGTGTGTATGTCCTTTATACAAATCTTAAATTTTTGACCGAATTGCACGAAACTTGCTGTACATACGCTTTAGAACGTGGAAAAGATCACTGTCTACTTTAAAAAATCATCAGACCATTATTTATCGCTTTTTTCTACGAACTTCCATAATTTAACATTACAGAAATATCTCTTTTTACATTTCTAATTAAATCTTCTCTTTCCGGTTGCCACAACCTAAAAAACGGTGCAATAATAATAATAATAAAATTGATAACACGTGTACTTTCTTTTTATAAGATAATAAAAATTTAGGCTCAATCGTTATAATTTTGCATTTCGGAAATTGTTGTCATTCCATCAGAAAATGCACATTATTCATAGATAAAATAAAAAACTTTACCTAAATGTGTGTTCAAATGAGTAGTATCTTCATTTAAAATTTTTTAAGTTAAAAAATCTATTTTAATACATGCGTTTAAATTTCAAGAAAACAATTTAGGGAAAAAAATCGTTTGGTAGATATGACGTCAATATCTAATATAAACTGACATCACTCTCTAATGATATTTTATTCTGAGGGGGAACTCTTGATCTTCTGAAATTAATCCATGTTGTTATCATCCATTGAAGCCACGCGAAATAAAATGTCAGTAAATGTTAGGTCATTTGCATGTATTTATTGGTTTATTCCGCGTATTGTCATGGAGATCTTAATATTTTTTTACACTCTCTAAGAAAACAAGCATTCTCATTTTAGAAGCCGAAACATTTTACTATATTACGTCAAAATGACGTTTTTTATCCATAAATTCGAATTTTGCGAGTCTTAAATTAAAACAAGTTGAGGCTTTTCACAAAAGTCAGGTAAAGCATTATTGCATTTTAATATTCCGTAATCCAGTCATATGTCAAGTATTCGCTGAAAGCATGAACGATTCTATACATTTTTAAGCAATAGTTCATGCCATAAAAGTTTTAAGCCACATTAGTTAAAGTACGCCAAAAATGTACAGCATGATTATCGAAAATTAACACATTCGCACTTACGAAGATAAAAATAGCTCAGCATTTTTTTTATTTTGTTTATTATTTAATGGCGAAATTAGAAGTTAGCAAAAAAAAATAAATAAATAAATAAAAATGTAAATAAAAGCAATTTAACAAATTACAACGACCATTTGGAAAATGATTTTTTCAAAGGCTAAAATTTAAGACATCAAAAATCGCACGGAGTTGATCATACATTACGTACGCCATGGATTAAACGATAACATTTCTGGACCCATCATGAAGAAATTTTAAAAGAAATTTCAGTTTTACAATTTTCGGTACTGTAAATATTTAAACTTCTACGGAGCTGGTTATACATTACGTACGCCATGAATTAAAGATTAATAGTGTTATTACACGTAAAAATTGCAAGCAAGAAAAATCGCCTGCGACTCGTCAGATTTCCTATGAAACTTACGTAATAGCCAAGCATTTCATTGGCTGTTTGAGAAAAGGCTTTTCTATCATCAGATTTCCAAAAAAATCTCACGAACAATTTTAAATAAAATTTCATTCTTAAATTTCTAAACATCCGACAATATTACTTTTTATACCGTCGGATAGAGAAAAAAATGTACTTTTAAACGCAATTTGTTTGAAAGATGTATCTCAATTTGTTTCTGATTTATTATTAGGTAGATTTCGTATGAAATACTACCTATTGGGATCGTTCCTATATTGGAATTTCTGAAAAAATTTTGCAGATCTACACCGATCATGACCCATAGAACCCAAAACCACCCTCAGTAAAAAACTTTATCTATCTATCTATCTATCTATCTATCTATCTATCTAAATATATATATATATCACTTTCTTCTGGACACGATAACTTTCGTAATTCTGCACCAATCTCTTCCAAACTGATACATAAAATCAATGGGCATAAAATCTCGGTCAAGTTCGTTAATGGGCAAAATCGGACTAAGGGGAGGGAAATAGGGAGGGGTTTTGTGAAAAACAAAACCCCCATAACTTCTTAATTTTTGTACATATCAAATCAGTTTAAAGTTTTTATTACTTCTAAAAATAGGGCCAAAAATTTATGTATCACAGATTTTTGATAAAGTTAAAAATGGGCTCAAGGGGCGCAAAAAATAGGGTTTTTGGGAGAAAAAAATTCATAACTTCGTCAATTCTCAAGATATCAAATTCAATTAATTTTATTATAAATCTCCTTAACATTATCTAAAACTTTTATATTCACAAGTTTTTGATAGGAGCAATTCGTACCGCAAAAAAAAAAAAAAAAAAAAAAAAAAAAAAAAAATTAAAAACGAAAACAAAAAGGGCGTTTGAAGAAGAAAAATATCCATAACTTCGTCAATTCTCAAGATATCAAATCGAATTAATTTTATCATGAATCTCCATAACATTATCTACAACTTTTATATTCACAAGGTTTTGATAGGACCAATTCGTACCGCAAAAAAAAAAAAAACGAAAACAATAAGGGGGTTTGAAGAAGAAAAAAATCCATAACTCCGTCAATTCAAAAGATATAAAATCCCCATGAATTTATCATATGTCTTCTTAATATTGTCTACAACATCTATATAGACAAGTTTTGGATAGGACCAATTCTTAGAGCAAAAACAAATTAAAAATACATACCGGTTGAAGTAAAAAATTGATCTTAGTAAGGGTGTATTCAAATCCAAACTGCTTATTTTCTGACTCATTTTACAATTCATTTTTGCTCTCAAAGGCTTCCAATTGGTACGTTTTCTTACTCAGAAACTATATAATGTACCGTAATGGTCGATTTTCTGATAGGGGCAGAATATATTTTTTTAAATGCTGTTAAAAAGGGCATTTTGAACCGAATTTACCGAAGCGGATTGTGTTGGAAAAATCATTGTATTAAGGATGCGCTTAAATCCAAACTGCTTATTTTCTGACTGGTTTTTAAATTCATTTTTGCTCTCAAACGCATTTAATTGGTAGATTCGCTTATTCAATTTCCCGAAGCGATTGTGTTATAAACGAAAAATATTGTCCTTCTGAGAAAATAATTGTTTATATATCAAGTTTTAATTAATTGAACAAAAAATAAAAACACAGGTCGCTTCTAAATCTCTTCAAAAATCACGTCAGCAAGTTTCATATTTTTCTTTAAATTAAAAATGAATCTGGAATTATGCCAGAAAATTTCGAGTTGTTGAGCATGGAAAAGTATTTTTTTGAATACCGCCCTAACATGATTCTGATAAAACCAGCTATTATATGAAAATGAAATAAAAACTCGTCAAGAGCGGCCAGATAAAATTGTTAAAGTGGATTTATCTATAATCATGATTTAGTTTTTGTTTGTGAAATTAGTATATTTGACTTCGAAATCTACCTCTGCCTGTAGGCCGGGCCAGCAGGGATTTTTTTTTTGTAGTTTTTATTACTTTTTTGTCATAGTGGCAACACTCTGTTGTCCATCGTTGTTGAAACCAAAGGGAAATACAGATTACTGTATAGACCAATCGGATAACGAATAAATTGCGGATTAAACCAATGAAAACGTTCAGATATGCTTTTGATTTCCTACTCTGACGAGAACAATAACCATTTTTCCAAATGGTTAAAAAACCAAGATTAATAGGTATTTAATTGAACTACTGAATTTTTCACATTTAAAATAAAACTTTAACGATAAATACTTTGAATAGACGTACAAACTTAATTTAAATATATTTTGAAGGTAAAACATTTAATATAATTTTGAATAGTTTAATTTAAAATCTGTTAAATTCGTATTATATTTTTTATAAGCTTTCATTTTGTTTGCTGATTTAGTTATGGAATATTGCACGAAAAAACTCCCAAATGATGTATTATTTACATTGTTTTAAGTGCAATCGGGTTCATCTTTTGTAATTGGTTTGCATAAATATTTAAAAAATAGTCTTGCTTTAAAAATTACTACAAGACACATAAAAAATCAGTAAAATGAAAATCACTTTTCAAACAAATAGCATTGAATGTACTTTTTGATTTCCATTAGACGATGAAAAAATCGAATGTGTGATGTATAGAGGTTAAAAAAAATTGCTGTAAAAGCAAAATTTATGAGTTAGGTCATTTCCGCCAAAAATATGATGCCAGCGTAACTCATGGACATGGGGATAATTGATATTGCATTCAGACCAAATGAGTTCTTTTTTCGTAATTTTGGGTTGCAAATTTAAGAAGATCCCTGCTTGAAAATAATTTAAAATTGATTAAATTCAGACAATTGTAACTCATTTTTATGATTTTTAATGATCAGTATTGAAATCAGAACCAATTAAAAGCTGAAAATTGAGATACAGTTTTCAAATAAATTTCATTTGAAAGTATGTTTTTCTATTTAGTGTAAGAAATGAAACTGTGCGTGTTTAGAAGTTAAGAAAAATCAAAATAAAGCACAATTTATGGGTTAGGTCGTTGATAACATCAGTACGATTTAAAAAATTTACGTTTCTCACTAACAAAAATTTTACATTATAATGTATATATATGCTATACCAACGGGAATTTTACTAAATACCAATCGATTGATGTTTTTTCTTCAGCTTATCGGGAAAATAATATATTTTTCTGTTACACCAGCCAAGAAAACGAGCATTCTGATATTTAAAGCTGAGGGATTTTACTGTGGTTGCGATAAAAACGTCGCAATTTCTGATAATTTTTATAATGCTTTGTGGACGAAAATGCACAAATATCGGTTATTATTGCTGTATTATTTCATTTTAATTTATTATACCCGGAAGGGCCCTCATAATTGACACGGGTAACGCCGAGTAGTTTTGCTAGTAAATAATAAAATAGTTAAAAAATAATTTAAAATGTTTAAATGGAGATGTATTCACAAAATCAGTGTAAATACCCAAAACGAAAACTATAAGATGCTTTATCTGATAAAATGTTTTATCTACTAACTAGAATCTATTAAATAAAGGTTGAATTATTTCACAAAAAATCAATATTTGTTTCTTCCCATCTTTAGTAAATCAAATCAACATGTCATATACTTTCTTAAATGCGTCCCTATGCTAACTATGCCAGCTGCCGATAGGATTGTCCAAATGAATTCTCCGAAATCCTAAATAACTATTCACCGGAGAACGTATGTAGTCATGAATCGAACTATGTTGTTTTATGGCAGTGCTGTAGGTAATGAAAAGAAAGTATTCGAATTATTAGAAGTATATGTAAGTTTTTATTCAACATAAAAGCTTTTCCTTCTTTAATAAATCTTGAGAATATTTGTAACAAAGATTGTATCAGTAAACTTGAAAGATATCTGATAGTGGGTTTTTATAAGAAATTCACTTAAAACCTCAGGTATAGATTGTTCCATATATGCGAATAAGCATGCATGCAGAAAGGATGAAAAGAAGAATGAAAATTTTTATACAATAACATAATATTTAGAACGTTTTCAGTATTTCATATATAGTGAAAACAGTTTTTACAATTGGATTTTATATTGAAAGAATTTATGATATATCTCAAATTTAAATTCGGATAACAAAGATAACTAAAAAAAATTTCAAATCTTTGGCTGAAATAACATATCACAAGTGAAAAACGATTATTATTTCAGGCTTGTGGTATTAATTTTACGAAAAGAAATGTGCCTTTCACTCATTAAAAAATACAACCTTAGTAGTTACTTTTTTTTATGCAAAAATTTATTCCAAACAGTTAACCATTCATACGTTTACAGTATTTTTAAAGCATTATTCTCTTTTATAGTATATGTAATAGTACCATATAACCATAGTTTTATATAGTTACCGTATAACAATATTTTTATAACACATCCTGTACAATTGCGCCATAAAATATCATAAATAAGAATGTATTCGTTAAAAACACACAACCTTGCTCAGTGGTACAAAAAAACAAGAACTTTAATATGAGGTTGTACAATTAAAAATAAAAACGTAGAATCTACGTTTCGAGCTGCTTCTGTAGTCATCTTCAGAATAAACTATGATGGTGAAATGAATAAAAGAGCCTTTATGACGTTTTCAGATGAACAATTAAATGAAAAAAATCGAACTAATACAGAAAATAGCATTTGATCATGGCTTTGCAGCAAAATATATAGATAAGGTAATTTAGAAATACAACACTCCCCCTCCTTAAAGCAAATGTCAAAACAGGAAGGAACTTATGTTCTGCAGAAAATTTAACTAAATTCGCACTATATTCGAAAAGTTAAAAATGATCCTATAAAAAATATAATATAAAGCTCGTCGCAATTCCTCCCCCTTACCTCATTGATATCGTTAGTGATAAGATCGACAAAATCACAATGGATCAAAAATCTGTTATATATGAAATACCTATTACTACCTACCTGTTATATGAAACACCTATTACTTTATCAAATAATGTTAAAAGAGTATATTTGCATGACAAAACGTAAGTTTTTGGATAAGAATTAAGGAGCATCGCAGGGACATTAAACAACATAAACAGAATACAGCTCTTCCTGTGTTCTACTTAGAAAACGAAGGCTGCTATACTATTATTTTTTTTAAACAATCATACCGTTTGGTAAAGTTACCATGCGAATTGAATATTTCCAACTGAGCGAAAAAATAATCAAGCCGGGAATCGAACCCAGATCATTGGCTTACATTGCTAAGGCTATCTGAGCGAAATATGCTCGAAGCTTAAACGGTAGGGCATTGGGATGTAAGACAAGGATCTGGGTTCGATTCTCGACTTTGGCATTTTTCGCTCAGTATAAGGTTATCTGAAGAAATATGCAGGACGGTACTCAGTCAAGGTAGCTTAAACGGTAGATCATTATCAATGTAAGCCAAGGATTTGGGTCGCGATTCCCGGCTTGGGCATTTTTTCACTCAGTTGGAAATATCCAATTCATATGAAGAATGCTATATTAACTTTAAAGACTCAAAAATCATAGTTCCGTGTAATAAACCTTTTGAAAACACAATTAGAAAATCAGTTGAAATCATTGCACGTGAGGATAAAGCCTGTAACGATAATTTATCATATAATATATCAAAAATCTGCCACAATATCATAAAGTCTTAGATCTGTATCTGTTTAAATTACATTTTTTGTTGCAAAAAAAACTCGTTTGAATATGGTTTGTTCCCTCGAGTGTAGATGACGACACTCGATGTGCTTCAATCGACCTTTTGATTATTTACAAACTTATTTCATTAAATATATTCTAAGGTGCTAACTGGATGGAGCCACTGGATTTCTGCAATCATATCATTGGTCAAACTTGAGATACTGTCTGTCGCGCAGGAAGCCTTCATCTCTGAACTTTTAATCATTTCACCGTTATATTTTAACCTGGAAACGAATGCAGAAGTAGCTCGAAATGTAGATTTTATGTTTTATATTTTAATTATACAAGTTCATATTCAAGTTCTTGTTTTCTGTACCACTAAGCAAGGTTGTGTGTTTTCATGTTATACATTCTTATTAATAGTTTTATATGTATAATGTATTTAAGAAATTTTGCAAAAAAATCTTTATAAAGATTTCAAAATAATCACACAGAAAATCTTAACCATGTAAAACAAAGTTCCAATTTTACATTGTAGAATGTACAAGCTTTTAGTTATAATTTTAATGAAACTTATTACTGTTACAACTGTTTGAAATATAAAGTGATTGTTTAGCAAAATATTTTGTTTTAAAATGAAATGCGCTGGGAAATGAAAAGAGCTTTTGTAATCCGATTTTGAATAATGAGATGTTTGTTTAGAATATTAAAATATTTCCTCTAAAAAGACCAGAATATCAATAATAACTTGTTGCTTTAAGCCATGATTGAGATATTTTTTTAAATTGTACAAAAAATGCATACATAATATATTTTGAAAATTCTACTTATATTGTCTATGGCTTAGAGTAAAAAAATTAAGAATCTGTATTAAATTATATCTCTTTGTTACATAATTAATAATTATTTAATTTTTATGTAAGAGGGTATTTTTGAAATACGTCTTCCGCCTAGAAAAATTAATCACTAATTTTAACATAACCTATTTCAATAAAACAACGTAGTTTTAAAATCTTACATTTGTAAGAAAATGATACATATACGCAAAATTTTACTTAACAACTGCTACAATAACATGCCTAATTTAAAAGAGCATTTTTTAAATCGGTATATCTATAACAGGGCCCAAACACAAGAAAACAGGGATGGGTACTGTCGGCCCAGATCCTTCATGGATTGTAGAGCCGCAGAGTTTAATTTAGTAGATCTATAACATGATGTATGATCTATATGATGTTACCTTCTCTGAATGTTTTTTTTTAAAGTAGGGTTCAAAGCAGGTACAATCAATCAATTATAATGGATCTCATTATATAATTGTATTTTCTAGTTCTAATCGTTATACCGTATTGGATAATAACAGCATCATCTTTTTTCTTAAAGTTTTGTAATATTTCTTTTAAAAACAAGGGAAGCAAATAGAATATAGAATAACTAATAACAAAATATAAGCAAGCAGAATATAGAATAACTAATAACAAAATATAAGCAAGCAGAATATAGAATAACTAATAACAAAATACAGAAGTAAATATCTTTTTCCACAAACTGGTGATTAAACATATGCACTAAAAAAAGTTTTTGGAGCAATTGATTTGTAGCTCTCTTTACCATCTATATTATATAGGACAAACATATCTGTGCATAACGCATACGTCATTTTGCGAATGGCAACACTTTGAAATTTGAAATAAATTTTGGTTTTGCAATTTTCTCTACTGCAAATTTTTAAACTTCTAAACATCGCACATTCTAAATTTTTACACCGTCGTATTAGGAAAACAAATGTTCTTTTAAATGCAATTTGTTTGAAAGCTGTATCTCCATTTATTTTTGAGATATTAATTTTTTTGTAGTTTTTAAAACCATTTTTCTTATTGTGGCACCAAAAGTACCTCATTTCTATTGAAAGTCATTGAATGTAAACGGAAAATAGTCGAAAATAAGAGATATTGTATCTTTTTGTTGCCATTTTATCATAAAACCTGAAAAAAGAAGTTGAAATTAAAATATGGGCTATGTCAAGAATATTGTCTGTTATTCCGCGATAATGACGTAATATGCACACTTTTCTATAGACGAAGTTTAAGACTGTATTGTAAAAGTGGATTGCTTTAGCGGATGCAAATGACGTCATTTTATAAAAAAGCGTGTATTTTAATTCTTAAACCTGAATTATATTTTGTAGAAGTGCGTCATTTTCACAGCCCAGCTGCTTTGAAATTCTTCACAGGTGAAAAGGCTTCACTTTTGAAAATAATGTAATCGAAATCACACACTGATAAAACGCAATGTTTTACAAAAATTTAGAGTGTCTTTATAAAAGAGAGTTGACATAGCAATTTATATTACAGAAATTGATGATTCTCGCCTGGATGGATTTGCTTCGCCCAGTTAGACAAGCAAACAAATAATTCGTGGTTTAAAATAAAATCGTGTTCCTGAAGATTTTGTCGAAAATTCTCTCAAATAATAAAATTGTAATGCTATTCTTTAGGACATTCTACTATAATTTTATCAAAATAACATAATTTGCTTAATTTAATTTTTCCTAATTTTATATAATCTATATATTTAAAACACAAGTGTGTTTTTTAGTCATCTGCCCTGATCTTTCTGCTCAACCAATTTTACTAATATATTTTTTTTTAAAACAGAAAGCTCTTCCTTTGTAGATGTGATCGCATTATCTGTTTTTTTTTTTTTTTTTTTTTTTTTTTTTTTTTAATATCCCCACTTTTATATTTTAATTTTAAAAGCATTTTATGAAATGTCTTAAAAATGACGAAAATTAGATAGCTTTCATTATTGCAGACAAGAGAGAAATAATGAGGTATTTTTAACTTTATTCATGCTATTTTCTGATAAAAATTCAAAATTGTTGCTAAAAATTGTTCTATGGGGTTTAGTGGCGCAAAATCCCACTACGAGCAGAATATTATATTAGGGGCATAATAACGGAAATTGACATACTGCTTTTGAAAACACGCATTTTTCCTCATAAATTTTCTATATTGTTTTTCCTTCTGCATGTGAACTGATACTAAGTTTCAAACACTAGGCGAAATGCTTATTTAAATGAATATGAAGTCATATTTAAAAGAAAAAGATCACTTTCTTAGATAAAACTAAACATTTCAACACAAATGCGTCTAAAAAACATAAATCATGGAAATTTTTACTCTCCGGAATTGAGATTAGAATCTCAAGTAAAGAGTGCGTCTGTTTACATAAAAGTTGTTGCTGACAAACGTGACTTCAAGTTTTGAGTTAAAATGATTTTAAATGATCAAACAAAATACAATTTCTTTAAAAAAATTATGAATATGGATATGAGAAGTGCGTATGCAAATTTTGAGAAGGTGAAAATTGAATTTTTCATTCCGAAAATCCAAGCATAAGAGCCTCAATTGATAACCACATCCTAATAACTGATCTTTATTATATTTTACTGATTAAGTATCTATATTATAAGGAACAAACGTATCTGTGCGTAACGCTGACGTCATTTTGCTAATGGCAACACTTCACGATCAAATTTCGGTCTTGAAATTTTCGCTACTGCAATTTTTTAATCTTCTGACCACCATACATTTCAATTTTCGTCGCACAGGGATAAAAATTTAACTTTCAAATGCAAAACTGCATTCATTGACTGATGTATTATATTTTCTAAAATAATTTTTAAGCATGATTTTTTTAAAGTTTATCTTATCACGTGCCGGTTTCAATACATAATAATACTAAACATTTTGCACATAAAGCAACAAACATTTTTCAGCATTTTTTCTGACTATTTTTGCATAAGGAAATTAATACTTCCTTTATAAGCAAAAATAAAAGAAGAATATTAAAAGAACCACCAATCTAACATCTTTGTGAAAGACAAATTAACGAAATTAATACTTCTTTTATAAACAAATAAAAGAATAATATTGAAAAAACACAAATCTAACATATTTGTAATAGTACAATTTAAATTTTTAGATCACCAAACAGGATTTTTTTTTTCAAATGGAATTTGTTTGCAAAGTTCATCTCTGTTTACTGATTGTCTATGGTTTTAAAAACAATTTTAAAGCATGAAATATTTTTTAATTTATCTATATCGTGCGGAGCTCGATTATTTAAGATTAATCCGATTGCCCTTAAAACAAAATAAAGAGTTCATTATTTTCTTACGGTGATATCCATAAAAAAAATTTCCCTATGGATAAATAAATAAAATAATATAAAACACAAATTTACCAGACATGTATAAACTCTAAAATTACCAGAGTATAAAAGGATGCCATAAGTAGCAAAATCTTGGCAAATAACTCTTAGCATGCGGCTAATAAGAAAATATCGCTTTTGATAAACTTAAAAAAAATTATTTGATTGTATAATTCGCATTTTCCATATGAAAAATGCTTTTTTAATGTTAGTGGACATTCTAAAAAATTTATTGCATATAAAATATTTATTAGTTTTCAATAAAAAAAATGTTTTCGCCTATATTCTTTAACCCGGGAAGCCCGGGTACCATCCCCCAGTGTTATTAAAAGCAGAGAGTAAACATATTTGGTCAGAAACGTGAAATATGATTTATCTTTTATTGCCTGAATTTTACCTGATTTTAATCACATGATCAAAAGAGTGCATAACAATTTTCTCACAAAATCAGAGTAGTCTTCATTTTTACTCAACATATCAAATAAAACAAAATGTACTTCTACATAAATTAATAAAAGTCTTGCAATAAATATTATGCATTGTAAATAATTACTTTTGCCAAGTCAAATAATAATGTTGAATGAATCATTAAAAAAATTAAATTAGCACTATTATAATATGTAAAAATACATAAACTAAAACACACATTCAAAAGAATGTTTTAAAAGTATATTAATTCATTTAACTACTTAACTAATATAAAGCAAAGAGTTCAAATTTGAATCAACATTTAATATTTGAAAAGATAATGACCAAAAAGCGCCTTTTTTTTAATGTTGGGTAAGCTCAAACATTTTTCAGTAAAATAACACATACAATTTTTAAACTTAGTGCGTGTGTGTATGAAGTCAGAGGCGAGGGTGGAGCAAATAATAAAGACGATAATTCGAAGTTAAATTATATTTTTTCTCAGCATAATATAAAATTATTTAATTATAATTTAATAAATAATTTTATTATATTTTCAAGAGTTCTTCTTCACTTATATGTATTATAAGTAAATAACATAAAAATTGTTAAGAATTGGAAGTGCAAAAAACTAAATTTAAAAAAAAAACCATACAGTTCAGTACCATAATTGCTTTATCGATGCAAAACATTAAAACACATAGCAAAATATGTAGAAAATTTGTTTTTGAGACATATTTAATTGGTCTTCCTAAATCAACAAAAAACTAAATGTCAAGAAAAACATATAGTTCAACACCCACATTGCTCTATCAATAAAAAACATTAAAACATATAGCACATATGCAGAAAAATAGTTTTTGAGAGATATATAATTATACATCCACTGAAAGGGCATTGAATGTTCGTTTAAATCTAATTGATGTCCTCATTTTTAAAACACAATTTTTTTCAGAAAGTGAATAAGGTCAAATTTCATTTCAGCGAGTCAACAAATAAATAAATAAAGAATTAAATCAATTGAAATTGGGTGGACTTGCTCCCCACAGGCCCAGTTAAGTTGGCGCCACTAAGGACCACCATTATGATAATGTAACACCTATCAGTGAAGTCGGTACAATTAACAGATTAAATGTTTTACCCAACCGCCATGAAGGGTTATGTGTTTCACGCGTATCTGTGTATGTAGATTTCTTTATACCCTCGAATCATCCCACTGGCTGGATGGATTTTAATGATTGATTCTCTACCGATTCGTCTTAACCGTCCAATTGTTATAGGTTAAGTTTTGGTTTTATAAATTAAAAATGACGTTCATACAATACAAAATAGCGGTACAGACGAAAAAAATTGCGAACCATATTGAGTGGCATATCATTGGATAGGTCTTTCAAAATGAAGGCGATGTTCCATTGACTATTTTACAGTCAGAAGCTCCCCTTAAATATTACGCAATCTGGAAGTTCTGTAGGTAGGATCTCTAGCTTTACTGCAACTCTAACCATCATAGACATCTATAGGCTTCATCAAAACAGTGTTTATAGATGCGAACTAACAATTAAACACAACTTAAAAGTCATCAATAGAAGTAAATAAAAAATGACATGACATGACATCGCGGTGCTTAAGGAGTGCCGACGCGGCGTGCAACGCCGCCGCGCGTAACCTCCAACAAAATATGAAGAAGAACTAAGATGAATTTCGAAACAATGCACATCCTAAAAGTATAATTTGGAAAATAAAAAAATAGTTTCACTTTGATTAGAAACAATTAATTAGTTCGCTTTTTACGCAGTCGGGTTTTTTGATTTTTTAAATTTAATTTTTATTTGTTTTAAGTTTCTCTAATGGCTATTGTTATATATTTATATATTAAAAAGCTCAGGTTTTTCCATTATGATGATTTGTGATATTTCTAAAAAAATCCATTTCTATAAGCATTGTAAATATACATGCATAATGCAATTCAGGACGTGAGTTTCAAAACTCATTTCATCCAGAAAATCAAATTTTGAGAAATTGCAAAAAACCTCTGACTTCGTTCATTTGTTTTCTTTGTAAACAAAGTTTTTACAATGGCATCAATACAAAATAAAAGTATATTTTTTTAAAGATTGTAGGTTTTTTTTATACTTGTTCACCAATAGAATCGATTGATCGAGAAAACTTGATTTTTTAAATTTTAGACATGACGAGTTTTGAAAGTCACTTTCTCAATTATTTATTAAATAAACTTTTAATACATGTTACTTAGACACATTTTAACTTGCAGAGCGTATAGTTGTGCATTTTAACAATATTTAAATTACCTAAAATATAACTGAATATATGATATTGGGTTATCTTTGCAAGATAAAAATTTTATTTAATATTACATAAATTACTTAGTTCATGGTTTAGAATATTATCACTTGTAAGTTCTATTCAGGCAGAAGATTTATCATTAAGCATTATTTGCTCGCTCGCAAAGAGTTCTATCACTTATTGATTAATGACAGGTAACACGGAGGATCTGCAGGCATGCATCTTTCATCTTAATTCTCTTTCTTTGTCCTACTAATAGATTTTTATCGTTTATTCATCGTTTCTTTTGTTTCCTAATAGAACATTTAAGCTAATAACATGATTAATTTTGGAGATAATTACTACTTATACATTTAGTGAATTATTGTCGAACTGCTATACCGTGCTGATAAAAAAAGTAACTTTAATGGGCTTAAGTTAATTATATGTATGAACGTAAAGGAATCCACATGCAAAGTTCCTGATAAGATCCTATTTATTATGCAACAGGAAAAGGAGTAACACTAAAAGTTCCGAGTGTTTTAAAATACCATTATCTGGGTATAACCTTTAAAGTGTAACATTTAAAAATAATTTAGTTATAATTTTTGTACAAATTCATCTTACAATTAGACTTTGCATAACAGCCTAAACTTCTCTTGGAAAATTTTATTCTAAATATTAAGTTGGCCCAGTATGTCCGTAATGGAACTTTGCGCCATACAATCCCAATCAACCTAGTAAGTAACCTACCTATAAGTAGATTTTTATATGAGAATATAAAATATAGTATAAAATATAGATGTATTTCATTAAACCTTTATCTACTGATGGTACTAATAAGTACCATTAAAATAACTTGTTTCAAAATTCATTTAATACATCGATTAGTAGTAATAGATTTTAGAATGAGTTATAGAGGCATTACTTTATATTGTTCCAGGAGAATTATTGGTTACACACAACAAAACTCTTTTAAAAGGATGATTTATTTTGCCTTTGCATCTTTTCAACGTTCTTGACGTTGGGGAGAGGGAGGGGATTTTTCTATTCGGAAATATTTCTATATTTCTATTGTAAGAACATTATATTTGTAAATTTACTAATTCTACAAAATAATAAAGAAAATATTTAAAATAAAAGATTTGAGTGGAGATATAAATTTTGCACAAAATCGTTATCAATTCAAATTTAAATAATCCTTCTGTATCCTTCAATCCTTCTAAAATTTATTAAACTATTATGTAAATCTTCTAATGTAGTTCCAAAATTCACGGAAAATGCTTTGAACGATAAAATTTTCATGAATTCATAATTCAGCATATAAAGGGTTAATATATTCTGTATCTAAATAGGAAAATCCTTAAACAAGGTTATCAATTTCCCTGCTCAACAAAGTGGAACATTCTGATTCATTTTGAAACTTAAAGATATATAATTAGCAGGCCTGACTATTGTTTGTAGATATTTCGGATGAAATGTTGTTTTCCGTAATTTTTAGGAATAAATTACTTATGTAGTTATACGCGATTGTAGTCACACTGCAAATAGAGGCGTCTTAAATTTAGACACATATGTGACTGAAAAAGAATTTTAGACACTTAAGTGTCTTAATCTGAAAATTCAGACATTATAGATGTCTTAATTTAAGATACATAAGTGTCTTACTATGACCATGGTGCAAATGAACTGAGAATAATGTCTAAAATATCCGCAAACGTCTTATTTTAAGACACTTCATTGCTTTAAACGTGTCTTAATTTAAGACGGTTTGATTCTTCCGACGCAATAACCACCAGGGGGCACTCACACTCACAGTTGCGCATGCGCTTTAGATGTCTTCCTCCGAAGTGGTATACGTTGTAATTCAAACGAAGTTTGTTTTTATGTACGCGTGTATTTTAATTCGTTTTTTGCAAAATATGAAGTACTGTGATTTACTGTGTTCGTATTAACTTGGATTATTTATTTATTGAATACATACATCTGACGTGTGTGCTCGACATCAAATGTCTCTTAGAAGCTGTCGTCGATATAAGGTCGGGATAGACACAGAACAGAAGTAGACGACGGTTGAAGATTACACCCGGAAATTCTACAAAGCGTGTGCAATGGGCTTAGTGTTAACTCGTATTAATTTATATCAATAATATTGTGTTATTCATCTTCGTCCTGTCGAAGCTGGCCAAAAAAAAAAAAAAAAAAAAAAAAAAAAAAGAAAGAAACTTTTGTCTGTCAGGTCCTGTTTTGAGGATGAAACATCTCATTCTTTAAATATGGCTAGTCGGATGTATTATGGGATTACCTTTTAAACTGGTGCAAGTCTTTCTCCCTCACTGTGGTTGTGGTAGTTTTTAAAATTTCAAATCGAGGAATTTTTCTTACCTCTTGCAAACAGCGATTTAAGTAAGTGTTATAATTTCTATATAGTACTAAAATTAGTGTCTTTTATGATTTTATTTATTGTACTAAACAAAATCTTACATGAAATTTAATTAGTTTTGAATCTTTTTGCAAAAAAAAATAAAATAAATAATAATTCTAGAAGTATATATTTTTTAATTTATGACGTTGTCTTTTATTACAAATTATGTATTATTTATTCTCATCTTTTTTCTCAAATTTAAAGTAATAACATCACTAAAAAACAGACATATTTAAAAGTTAAGTTCATTCCCTTGTTTTGTTTTGTTTTCAATATGGCAGTTCTTAGTTTCAATGACTATGCTTATCTCATACTAAACGACCACAAGGAAATAGAAAAAAAAACTTTGAAAGATCTCCTATAGCTTTCTTACTTCCTAGCAAGGGATTACAATCCCGGATTGATATCCCGGGATCCCGCTTCAATTTTAGTCCCGATCTTCGGTATTGCCTTTTTTTTTTTTTTTTTTTTTTTTTTCAATTGAACAATATTTAGCTGAAACTAAAAAATATATTTATAGACTTTCGCTTTTGGAAAAAAAAATCAATTGATTTTTATGAAATTTATATATAATTGAAAAAGAAGATTTATCTCAAATATTTCTTAGATATATTTCTAAAGCTATTAAATCTTTTACCGAGTAGATTAAATGTGCAAAGCTTTTGACTTAGAAACATAGATGTAACCCATAGATGATCAGAGAGGTAACATAGTCAGGAAAAAGGAAATCATTTGTTTATTTTGATTTTGCTGCGTGTAGAAAATATATTTCACTTCGAAGGTCATTTTCCAAAGACTTTACTGATAAGCATCGCAATTGTGTATCATAGTGATTATGTGGTAACTTCTTTTTTTGCGGCTTTATTTTGCTTTAAAGATATCTAATGAAAAGTGTTTAATAGGAATGATAACAATAAGCCAATGTGGCAATATAAATTTTTAAAAAATCTAATTTTTAAAGGATAAGGATTTTCATTTTTTTTCGGGGAGGGGGGGGGGGATTTTGTATGAAATTTTGGTAAAGCTGATACATTAAATCTTGCACTGATTATAATTAAAGTTTTGAACTTTTAGAGTAGGACCAGATTAAAAACACAAAATATAAATAAACAAAATACCGAAGTAATTTTTTTCTCAATATTAACCCTTTACACTCGAGGGCTCCGGAGCGGAGCCATTTAAAATTTGTCTTCAAACTCGAGGTCTCCGTTACGGAGACAATGCAAATAATTTTATGATACCATGTAATCTTGGCTTTTCTAGACAGGTATCAGAAAATTATTTGCATCGTCTCCGTAGAGGAGCCCTCGAGTTTGAAGACAAATTTTAAATGGCTCCGCTCCGGAGCCCTCGAGTGCAAAGGGATAAAGTAGAATATTTATTTATTTATTCATAGTTGTGATTATCATCTGATATATATGTAAAATTGCCTATGTGGCAATATAAATTTTTAAAAAATCTATTTTTAAATTATATGAAGTAGAGTAGGACAAGATCATAAGAAATATATATATTTATCCATGTACTTTAAAAGCCAGCAATAGCCCTTGCCGTTGAATTTGTCCGATAATCGGAGATGTCTGCTTTTGTGAGGTAAAAATATGCAAATATGTATGCCATGCGGATTAAAAAAGTATTCGCTAAATAGATGCTTCAGCTATTCGGGAATGTCCATTAACCTCCACAACGGATACTCCCGAGTACCGGACATCTCAATTTAGATAACAATAATGCAGGGTTGCATTT
This sequence comes from Maratus speciosus, assembly GCA_963932465.1. Taxonomy (NCBI): domain Eukaryota; kingdom Metazoa; phylum Arthropoda; class Arachnida; order Araneae; family Salticidae; genus Maratus; species Maratus speciosus. The sequence goes on from OZ010789.1 coordinate 203,694,795, forward strand.
TTTTCAAAAGAACTTCTTAATTAAAGAATGGGCATACTGGGCCGTGCCCCGCCCGCCCCCCTACGATTTTAGTGCCCACAAATTTGATGTGCAATATTTGTAAAGCTTATGTTTTAAATCTGTTTCGAAATTGTACTGATTATAATCAATATTTTGAACTTTTAAAGTAAAATAAGATTAAAAATAAAACAAATTTAAAAAATCTAATATTTAGATAAATATTTTTTGTTTTAATCTTGTTCTACTCCTGAGTTCAAAATATTGATTATAATCAGTAAAATGTCGTAAAAGATTTAAATTACCAGCTTAACAAAAATTGCATACCAAAATTATGAGAACCAAAAAAATCAGGCTGTGTGTGGGGGGGCAGGACCTCAGCCAAATATTTTTCCAGGATTCAACGTGGTCAAACATGACTACGATGCTTGAAAAAAAAATGGATGCTATTAAGACGTTTGAAGTGTCTGAAATTCAGACACAAAAAATGTCTGAAAAAATTCAGACATTTTAAAATGTCTGAAAATTGAACACACCGTTTCAGACACTTAAGTGTCTGAATTTCAGACATTTTAATTTAGAGTGCATGTGCCGATTAGATTTTGTTCTTTCTCGCTTGTCGCGTCTGGAAATTCGGTTCGAATCACTTTGAAACTATTTCCTGTGAGATCTTTAACTTTTAATAAAAAAATTAAAAACGCCATTCGGTTACAGTGTTTCTGAATAACAACTCTGCCATTTTCATAAAAAAAAATGTTATATTTAAATGATATTTGAAAAATCCCTTGCAATATATATATTTTTGTTTGCAAAAAGTGGTAATGTAGTAAGTAAAAAACCTGGAATATTTAAAACACTATTTGGAAAATTCCGTGAAAGAATTGTAATATGGGGGTGAGACTCCATACATAACTCACAAGTCACTTTTAGGACGAGCACTGACATTTATTGGGGCGAACACACAAATAAAAAATACAGATATAAACACTCTTCTCGTTCTTTAATTAGCTTAAAATCTATAATTCAGGACGTCGTTGAATATTTCAGAGATTTTCTTACGTCGTGTAAATATTCAATCTTATTTCACCGTAATATGTTCTGTTCTTTTTTAACAAAACGCTGCGTCGTAAAAACTCATTTCGTTCTCTTTACCTCTTCTGCATTTCCACTTCACACAGCTTCGTTAAGGCTCGTTTCCTTTTTAATCTCGAAGCGGAAAATACGGGGACACTCAGTCTAATGCAGGTGTTGCTTGCGAAATCTCCACAGTAATGCATCAGAAATATTTTTTTTTACTCTAGTGTTACATAGGGGAGACTGGAGAGGATTGACCAAAGGGGAGGTTTGACCCAACGTTCAGTTTTCATATTTAAAAGATCTTTAGAGTTTTGTCAAGAGGTGGCAATCAAAGCTACTGAAATGCTCAGACAATAGCCTTTGTTTCATGCAGATAATTGAAACAGGTGTGGAAAAATAAATTGTGAAGTGTTTTAAACTTAAAAAGTGTATTTTGTACAAAAATTTTTTACATTTACTGAGATAAAATATACAACAGTAATTTAAGTAAGTAGGTTGTATATAATGCAGAAATATTTAGCTTTCATTCCAGGGATAAAGATTGTACGGTAAATTAGGCTAAACATAACCATGTGCTATATTTTAAAAAGTGGCTAAGTGGGGAGGCATGAGACAGTCTATGTGGGGAGGGTTGTCGAGATGGTCAAAGCTCACTTAATTAAGTGTTTATAGAAATCTTTGTACTATTCACTGTACATAATGAAATTATAATATACATAAATAGCTATATTTCTAAAATAACGCAAATTTATTCTGTAAGGGTACAGCAAAAACGTATGATAGAAAGGAAAAAAGTTTAAAATTGATTAAAGAAAGATGTAAAAAATTCCTAATAGAAGCAAGAAAAAAATTATGAAATATAAATTAAAAGTTGACAGTAAATTTTATTTCATTTAAATAACACCTGTAGTAGGTAAATAGAAAGTACGGAAAAGACTAGAAAGGATAAAGCAGCAGCCTTAAGAAATGTTAAGTGTTCATGTCTCTGAAAAAGAATATAACATTGATCATAACACTTTAGGAAGATACATAGACAAATTTCACCTAGATCAACAAAATGAAAGGAAGCGAAACTATGTGGCAACTAATGTTGCGTTGTCGAGTGCCACAAAAATAGCGCGATCAAAACGGTATGTTTCTTCTGAGATATATCACATCTCCTAATTAATTTTTAATAATAATTATACCATGTACTATAAAGTTATTCCGTCATTTTTAAGACTTATTTTATTCCCCTTAAGAAATATTTCAATATAAAATCAAATGGTTCGCGCCTCTCATATGTGGGGAGCCTTGACTCATTATTTTCTTATCATTAACCTTCTCACAGCCACGAACTGATATATCAGTTCACTAAGCTGCAGATTTCACTGCAACAGAAGCATTGTTTAAATTATTATAATTCTGCAGATATAATCTAGTTTTCAAAAATTGAGTTATGATTAATACTTTTAATGTTTATATGCCTATACGTAATACATCTAGTCGGATGTACCAATCCCAAAACTTTCTTCTATCTAATGCATTTCAATACTTCAAAATTCGTTATCATTTTGCCAGAATTAAATGGCAATCTATGCTCATTATAAGGATCCTAAAAAGATGAAATTCCGTGCATTAGTTCTTGAGATATGACTATCGCTGAAATCGTGTAAATCTAACAAAATGCAGCCTAACAGCGCCATTTATAGGGTGATTTACACCAGAACCTAATCATCATCAACTTATGTCAACGTCTAACTGAATATGAAATTTGGGGGAAATTCGTGCATTAGTTCTTGAGATAGAGCTATTGTGCAAATCATGACAAATGCAGCATAGCAGCGCCACCTGTTGAGCAATTTGCACCAACACATAATCAGCAGCATTATTAATCAAGGTATACTTGAATATGAAGTTTGATGAAAATTTGTGCATTAGTTCTTGAGATAGAGCTATTGAGGAAATCGTTCTAAATACAGCACAGCAGTGCCACCTATTGGGCGATTTACATCAACACGTAGTCAGCATAATTTCATACCAAGGACTAACTAAATCTGAAGTTTGATGAAAATGTGCATATTAGTTCTTGAGATAGAGCTACTGAGAAAATAGTGTAAATCCTGCAAAATGCAGCATAGCAGCGCCACCTGTTGGGAGATTTACACCAAAACATAAACAGCACCAACTCATATAAAGGAGTAAATGAATCTGATTTTTTTTAAAAATCCATGCTGTAGTTCTTGAGATAGAGCTATTGCGGAAATCCTGCAAAATGCAGCATAGCAGCGCCACCTGCTGGGCGATTTATACCAAAAACTAATACGAACCAATCTATATCAGGGACTACCAGAATATAAATTTTTATTAAATTTCATGCTTTAGTTCTTGAGATAGATCGCCCAAAAAATTTGTATCACATACAGACAGACAGACTCACAGACAGACATTTTGTAAAAACATGTTTTTTGGAATCTTTGACCCCTAAAACGTGTAAATCCATCAAAAACCGGAAGTCGAAAATTTTCATGAATCCAATACTTTCTTCTTGTAAAGATAGAAGAAAGTAAAAATTATATCATGTTGGAAAAAACATCTTAGTCTTTACCAAAAAAATACTGAGGAAACAACATTACAATTTTCCCTCTTGCTCGGAGGTCAGGGGCTTAAAATTACTTATATTTCAAGTTTTTTATATATTACACTTATGGCATAATTTTATTTTTATAACTGATCGTGTAACGAATAAAATGATATATGAAACTTTATTCTCGGTTCAATATTTGAAAAATAAAAAATCATTTTCTAAAAAATGAATCCAGCTTCCCCAGTCTCCCCTATATGACTACGTATTACAGCTCTACTGTTATCTATCTATTCTGCAATGCTTTAATTTAAAATTCTATTTTTTTTTAATCCCATATTTGCACATTGATACAGAAGGTTTGACTATTTGAAAGTGTGAAAGCTTGAAACATGATGAATTTTAAATATACAATTTTCACACGTAATTTTCTGCAGAAATTTATAGACCTGGATATCTTCCATGTTGCACACTTCCTACGAGCAATGTTCAAGCAAAATTACAATATTCTTATAATTTAAGATAAGTCAATACATATTAATTATTGGAGATATGTAAGTGATTTCGAAATAAGAATTTGAATTATTCATTATGACATATTTAATACATACACAGAAAAATCGTTTTAGTTAAAAGGGCAAAAAAAGAGTTGTGGGAACTAAATTATTTATTTAATACTTCCCCATCCAGATTTTTGGCTGGACTGACCAAATGAATTTTTTAGTTCAATATAGTTATTGTAACCAAATAGATTTTATTACAACGACCAATTCCATTTGTTTCTTATACCCAAATCTATTTGATTACGAGTTCTATATTAAGTTAACAAAGTCATTTGATCATTTCAACGGAAAGTTTCGATCTGGCCCTGTTGTTTTGTTCGAAATAAATCTTTTTGTGTTTCATACAGTTTTTGGATTTAAAGCAAAAATATAATTTTAAAGAAATTAAATGTCAGCATTTTTATTGGGGGGGGGGGGGGGGGCAGATGTACCTGAGGCTGAGTTTTTTACTTTTTTAAAACCGTGTCCCCTTTAAATTTTTATGCCCTAAATTGTTGATAACTTACTCTGCTTTTTACGCGATCTTCTTCGGTTTTGGGGCGCTTTTTCCATTAATTAATTCACTCATTTCTACATATCAGTTAAGACCCTGGTTCCCTGGGGCACTTAAGATTTTTGCTTCAAATTATCAATAAATTGACGCCTTTTTATCCGATCTTCTTTTTTTAGGGGGTGTTATTTCTCCATTTAGTTATTGCATATTCCTAAATTCTTGTTAAGACCTTGTCCTCCAGCGGCCCAGTACAGGGGCCCTTTAAATTTGTATATCATAAATATTTAATAAATTACTCCCTTTAATTTGATCTTCCTTTTGGGGGCCCTTTTTTCATTCAGTTATTTCTACTTTTCTACATTTCATTTAAGATACTAGAGCCTGTCTGGGGCTCCTTGAACTTTTTGTGCGCCATGCATTCTTCAACTGCTACTTGTGTCATCCTCTCAGTTCATAACATTAAAGTTTAGTATTTATCTCTTCTCTCCGGGCCAACGCCATCATACTTTTATGGCTCTGTGGGTCATTTTAAGAAGTTTCTCCCATTTTTGAACGTTTCTTTAAAATTATGTTCTAATTATTAATTTATACCATGGGCATAATTTCGACTAATTGAAGATCTAAAGTTCCAGGTACTATGAAAATTTAACACATTTTCATCTTACGGCCGTGCTCCCAACTAATATATCTTTCAGAAATCCATCCAGGAAAACCTTTGAAAAAATTTTACTAATTCACATTAGGCACCACTAAAAATTGTTAGAAAAAATATGGCACTGTAAAATTAACTGAGGCATAAATTATAAAAAACAAGTATTGCATTTGTGGCATCATTTTTTTTTATGAAAAGACTTATGACATATATCAAGGTGCACTTCTATAAAATATAAAAATAACGATATCTGCATAAAAAAGGTCTTAAAGAATATGGAATATTAAAGTCTCAGGAAAATATTTTCATGTCAAGGTTTTAAAACATTTAATAAGAAAAATGGGATAAGGGGTTTTATTCGCTAGTAAAGGAGAGTTGTATAGCTTATAGCTGCTATTATGCTATTTTATTTATAAATTTGATATAGAAATTATAATATTTTGACATATCTTTAAATTTAGTTTATTCTGATTATTAGGTTATTTCGATTATACAATAAGCTTTTATGAAAAGACATATGATATATATCAAGGTGCACTTCCATAAAAAATAAAAATAGCAATCTCTGCATAAAAAGGTCTTTAAGAATATGGAATTAAAGGCTCAAAAAAGATTTTCATGTCAAGGTTTTAAAACATTTAATAAGATACATGAGGAAGAGGATTTTTATGTTAGAAAAGGAGAGATATATAGCTTATAGATATGACTATGCTTTTTGTTTTTTATAAACTTGATATACAAATTATAACATTTTGACATATCTTTAAATTTAGTTTATACTGATTATTAGGTTATTTTGATTATGTAATAAAATTTTATAAAAAACATTTTTAAAACAAAATTATAAAAGAGTACCTCTACTACTACATATCTCACATTCTTTAAAATAAGTTTATCATATAGAAAAGAAAAGGTCGATATTCTGGATAGGTTACTTAAAAAGGACTAACAGTTTCAAAATGAAATAACAATTCAACAGTAACAGCCTTTTAATTATTTTTGCAGTAGATGAATGTGTGAAGTGTGTAATTTTGTTACATATTCTTCCATAATTTACTGTCAAATGCCGCGGCGCAACATTTTTTTCTTTTCTTTTCAATAGCTAAACTAAATGAGCCATTAAAACAAAGTAGACCTTGATCCATTTTTATCAGTTCAATAATGATACAGCATAGCGTTGGTGGCATTTGGTGCTAAAAGAAAGAAGAATTTTTTAGAAATATTTAAGTTCGCACATTACTTTCCTGTAACAATAAGTTTAATATCTGCTAGCATATTTAACTGATATTCTTTCTAACCATTTCCGAGGGAAGCAACTGCGTTTCTATAAATATGAATTCACACTATAACTTCAAAAATCATTAATTTCAAAATAAATACACGGAACTTCGCATTAATATTTTTTTCACGTAAACGGTAAAAGAAAAAAAAATATTAAAAAGCAGTAAAAATTTTATTTTAAGTTAAATGGTACAAATAACATGCCACTGCTCTGTAAGAAGCTAAATGCCATCATTAGATTTCAGGACACCAGGTAGCATAACGCACAGTAAAATGTGCTGGTAAATACTGTAAATGTATAGCTCATTTTCAAGTCAAATAAACATTAACCCCACCAGTGGCCGAGAGGTTTAGCTCTCAAAGTTCATAGACGAGAGATGCTGGTTTAGAACCAAATTGAGTCTGTCGGCTTAATCGCTAGGAAACTTCCCTGGTTTTCTTAGAACCTTGCGTAAATACGGGTAAGGTTTCCTTACAATGGCCTATATTCCAAATTTGGGTTTGAGGCTGAAAAAAAGTCACGTGGTACCGGTAATTGGCCCAAAGAACTTATAACTGATAAGAAGAAGGGAGACTACTACTGCTTTCCGCATGAACTGTTTCACTTGCTGGCAGGGATTTACATTACGTCTACGGAGCCTTTCCTTCTTTACGCTAGAAGTTTTTACTTTGACCACGTGATCATAACGTTGATGGAATGTCCTCCATTGACCTTCACGGAGGGCATCCCCTTCCAGCCTAAATCCTCATTCCTGAAAGTAGATAATCGGCCGTCATAACCAACACCAACACCAAATAAAGGTATTTGAACTTGAATTTGTGCATAATAAAAAAATTGTTTATTACTTTTCACTAAATAAACCCAGTACTATTTTTAGTTTATTTCATATTTTTTGGTTTATATCATATTTATATGATTAAAAAGAAGCTATTATATGATAGCTATGCAAATAAGGAACTTACTTCATTTCCTAAAGTAAATTCATCGTAAAAGTATAAGCAACAAGCGCAAACTGACTAGTATAAATCTTAATTATTTGTAATTAAATTTAATCTATAAAAAATTCATAGTCTTCATTGCTTTGAACAATGTTGGAAATATGTACTTGAAAGCATATGCCGTAATAAAATAGGTAGTGAAGTAATTTATTCGTTATATGAGAATTATGAAAAATCCGCATAATAATTTATACCCAAGTTCATATTAAATTATGTACAGATTAATGAAATGACATATTTAATGCATATAAGTTTGTAGACCGTTGGGATGATGCCTGCAAGTACGATAAAGAAATTCTGGCCCTGTTGTCGCCTATCACTTTAGTTCTACTAAGTGACGAGAACGATAAAAGCTTTCTGGCAAAGATTTACGTCTGATTGTCTCAGGGTTATTTCGGCGGTATATAGTAAAAAGCTCCTTCAACGTGTTAAATGGTGTAAATCCCTTTCGTAACGCAAACAGCTTAACAAATGTCAGCTACTTTAGGCAGTCCAACAACTTGGCAAACAATTTGTTTTCACGACGTCAGACTGTTTCAAATTCACTCAGTTACGTTTATTCGATTATCTGATATTTCTCTCTTAATCGTCTCGTATTCTCGGTGAATTGAATGAAAAAAAAATAAATAAATTTTCCATAAGTCTCATCTTAAAATCTAAAGGGATTTTGAAATGACATGGGCAAAATGATCACTCAATATCCGGACACAAACATTATAGAAAAACAGGAATACAGAAAATTTGATTTACTATCACTTTCAGAAATAAACACAAAATGTCGTGCTGACCACTATGGTTCAGTAACAGATGTCCGAAATCTAAACATAGCTGTACATTTTATTATTTTATTTCTGAAATGGTTAAATATATGCAATATGTATAAACATTTGTTCTGAGATGTTATAATCGCATTATGTGTGTACAAATTTTTCAGATTTACGTTTTGTCGTCAACGGCATTTTGCTCTCTGAATACAACTTATTACCTAACACAAATTAAAAAAAATCCCATTTTTTCAAATAGGCTTTTTAATTTCGTAAACTCAGAAGTACTGATACTTCATATTAATTATTATAACACACTTATTGTATGTTATACTGATTTATACACTCCTTTGTGAATTTAATCATCAGAGAAAATTACAACAAAAATTTCACTTTCAGGATTTACAATACTTTTGCATAATATTTATTAGCAATATAATGTAATTACCCAATAAAATATCCCTTGTAAACTATGTGATAATTTCAAAACAACGCTACGTCTTACGGAATAACAGACATTTTCATCATTTTAATTTAAGAATGAACTTATGTCGTTTCATACACATTTTTAACTATTGTTTTTGTTGAAATAATACCGTTTAAATATTTATTAAATTTGATAAGGTATACTATGTTTAGGAATATTGGAATTTTACTTCAAGCTAGAGTTCTGAACGTGCCTGGACTCCGCCCTAGATCCTTATCCTAACTGGCTGGCTGCCCGAAAAATTAAGAACACTTTCAAACAGGACCAGAAGGCAGAATTAGGACAATTTTTTTAACGTGTCGAGAAAGGCCGAAAAACAAAATAAACAGATTACGCTGGCCTGACAAAAAATTAAATAGCCCTGGCGGGCCTATAACGAAATTCAGCTGGCCGACCAGCTCGATATAAAAAAGTCCTTCCGGCCAGTGCCGGGAGGAAGAGGTAGCTTTCATAATCCTTATTTAAAAAAAGCTAACTTATATCATGCAAACACACGAAGCTCAATTTAGTGGAAACCGAATATAGGAGATTCAATACTAATTTTTATCAATATAATGAATGAGAATTTCGCGAAATTAGTCAGCTTTATCCAAGCTGCTTTTCTTTAAAGTAACTTATGTTTGGCTGCCAAATTCGGCAATTTCTTAAAGTGCCTGTCATTTTAAGACAACATGGTGGATGAGGCTAAGCAGTGAACTTGGTCGAGACCTTAGTAATTGCCGTGCACATGCTCACTCACATCGGAATCGGTTAATATATAGGAGTGCTGTCGCATGCAAAAAATCAGATTTTTAAAAATGTCACCCACAATAGAAATTGAAACTGCTATATCTGAGCCATTTTTTAAGGTAAAGACAAACAAAAAATGCTCCTGAATCCTTATATCAAGATCAAATACTTAAGAAAGAAACTTTTTTCAAATTCTAATTTTTTTGCACCTCACTTTAAATATATATATATTTTTTAATTTAATGGCCGCCATTTTGAAACAAGATGGCTGATGAATCTGGCCAGCGAACTTGGTCGAGGTGTTGATATATACTATCCACATGCCTTCTTACATCGAAATAGGCGAATACGTGTGTTATCGCGTGACAAATACAAGATCGTTTCAAAATGTTAGCCATGCTAGAAATTCAAAGTGCTATAAATTAACCATTTTTTAAGATATAACAAAAGAACAAATTTTCAGAAACAAAAACTGCTCCGGAATCTTTGTATCAAGGCCAAACACATAAAAAAAATCTTTTTCATTTTCCAATTTTTTAATACCTCATTTTGAATTTTAAATTTAATTTTTTTTAAATGGCAACCCTTTTAAAACAAGATGGCGAATGAAGCTGGCCAACGAACTCGGTCGAGACATTGGTATGTACTATGTACAGACCAAGTTACATTCAAATAGGTTCATAAATACGCCTGTTATCGCGTGACAAAAATCAGGTCGTTTAAAATGTCAGCCACAAGAGAAATTCAAAATGCTATTACTCAGCCATTTTTTTTTAGATATAGACGAAAGAAAAACTGTTCCGGAATCTTTGTATTAAGATCAAACACATACAAAAAAAATCTTTTTCATTTTCCAATTTTTTGGTATCTCATTTAAATTTTTTTAAATGGCCGCCATTTTGAAACAAGATGGCGGATGAAGCTGGCCAACGAACTCGGTCGAGATATTTGTATGTACTATGTACACACCAAGGTACATCCAAGTCGGTTCATAAATACGCCTGTTATTACGTGAGAAAAATCAGGACGTTTCAAAATGTCAGCCACGCTAGAAATTCAAAATACTATAACTCAGCCATTTCTTAAGATATAGACGAAACAAAAACTGCTCCCGAATCTTTTTATCAAGGACAAACACATAAGAAGAAAATATTTTTTCAATTTTCAATTTTTGGTACCAAATTTCAAATTTAAATTTTTCTTAAAAATTTAAATGGCCGCCATTTTTAAACAAGATGGCGGGTGAAGCTGGCCAACGAACCCAGTCGAGACATTGGTATGTACTATGTATAAACGAAGTTACATCCAAATCGGTTCATAAATACGCCTTTTATCGCGTGACAAAATTCAGGACGTTTCAAAATGTCAGCCACGCTAGAAATTCAAAATGCTATAACTCAGCCATTTTTTAAGATATAGACGAAACAAAAACTGCTCCGAAATCTTTGTATAAAGGTCAAATACATAAGAAAAAAATATTTTTCCATTTTCAATTTTTTGGTACCACATTTGAAATTTAAATTTTTTTAAAAAATTTTAAATGGCCGCCATTTTGAAACAAAATGGCGGATGAAGCTGGCCAACGAACTCGGTCGAGAGATTGGTATGTACTATGTACACACCGAATTACATCCAAATCGGTTCATAAATACGCCTTTTATCACGTGAAAAAATTCAGGGCGTTTTAAAATGTCAGCCACGCTAGAAATTCAAAATGCTATAACTCAGCCATTTTTTAAGATATAGACGAAACAAAAACTGCTCCGGAATCTTTGTATAAAGGTCAAATACATAAGAAAAAAATATTTTTCCATTTTTAATTTTTTGGTACCACATTTCAAGTTTTAAATTTTTTTTTAAATTTTAAATGGCCGCCATTTTGAAACAAAACGTCGGATGAAGCTGGCCAACGAACTCTGTCGAGACATTGGTATGTACTATGTACACACCGAATTACATCGAAATCGGTTTATAATTACGGGAGTTACAGTGTGACATAGGTCAGATATATATATATATATATATATATATATATATCAATTTTGAACGGAGGGTGGTTTCGGGGTCTGGGGGTCATGATCGATGAAAATATACCAAAATTTTTTGAAATCGCTTTCCTCCGAACGGCTGCAATAGGTAGCTTTTTTGTAAAGAAAGCTACCTAAAAGTTGAACGAAGCCAATAAAATAAGAACCATTTTCAATGCATACCCCAGTAGCAAGAGATATCGGCTAAATTTCGGCCTAATACCAGAATTGTCGGCAAATGATGAGTAGTCGAATGGAGACTTTCACATAATATCGTCTGAACAAAATCTAGCGATTTATCTAGACAATGTCGTGGGAACACGTCGGCAGGAAATTGTATTATTACTACAAGTCAATTAATCGGGCTTTATTCTTATGCATGTAATTGGCCGGCAATCGGAAAGTAATGAAAAATGAATCTTTTTACTGAGGTGTTATTGTTTGTTTCCGCTGTATAGATACCCCCTGCAGTGATGATAGGGGATGTCTGTCACGTGAATAAACTGCCCAATGCCCTACAATATCTTATCTCCCTCCCGCTCAAAATACGTTTTCACGTTTCAAGGACATCATTTCTAAATGGAAAATCGAAGGAATATAAGGGAAAAAAATACTTTCCAAGAAATGTTCTTTGGTGAGAATACATTATTATTTACAAATCAGTAAACGTAAATCTCTTAAAAATTTACAGATAGCAGGACAATTAGTGTAAGAGTTAAACTAACAATTTAAAAGCGTTTGTTTGTTCTTTATTTCTTTTTTTCAATAATAACGTATAGACATTCATACTTAAAATTATACTTAATAAAATGATTAGAGATATTTGCTGTTTTGTTGATTTAGATAACCAAATTAAAAATTATAAGATCTGAAATTTAGATTATATCAGATAATATCTGAAATTTAGACTATATCAGATAATATCTGAAATTTACAACAACAAAGTATTTGCTCTAAATGTATTTTCTTAGTTATGAATTATAAATTTTTGATTTAAAAATTAATTTATTTAGAAATACTTCACTTAAAGTTATTGTATAAATTATAATGAAGTTGATCATCTTTTTTTCCCCAAAAAAGTAAAAATTTTAATTTTATACCTTTAAAAGTTTTAAAAAATGTCTGAATATTCTTTTTAAATTAAAATTATTATTAGATTAATAAATTGAAAATTATAAGATATAAAATTTAGATTATATCAGAAATTTAGACTATTACAACAACAAACTATTTCTTCTGAATGTATTTTCTTGATAATGAATTAGAAATTTCTGAATTAAAAAATTAATTTATTTAGAAATAGTTCAGATAATGTTATTGTATAAATTATAAAGAAGTTGATCATCCTTTTTACCCCTAGATAGTGAGAAATTTAATTTTACATTTAAAAATTTTAAAAAGATGACTGAACATTTTTTTATTAAAATAATTATTCGATGAATAAATTGAAAATTATAAGATTTGAAATTTAGATTATATCAGGATAATATCTGAAATTTAAACTATTACAACAACAAACTATTTGCTCTAAATGATTGTTTCTTAGTTGTGAATTAGAAATTTCTGATTTAAAAATTTATTTATTTAAAAATAATTCAGATAATGTATTGTATAAATTATAAATAAGTTTATTATCTTTTTTTCCCCCAAATAGTGATGAATTTAATTTTATACCTTTTTAAAAGTTAAAAAAATGACTGAACAATTTTTTTAATTAAAATAATTATTGAATAAATAATATGAAAATTATAAGATCTGAAATTTAAATTATATCAGGATAATATCTGAAATTTAGACTATTACAGCAACAAAATATTTGCTCTAAATGTATTTTCTTAGTTACGAATTAGAAATTTCTGATTAAAAATTTAATTTATTTGGGGGAAAAAATCAGATAATGTTATTGTATAAATTATAAAGAAGTTGAATTTCTTTTTTTTTTCTCCAGATAGTGGTATATTTCATTTTATAGCTTTTAAAAGTAACCAAAAAAAAATGACTGAAACTTTCTTTAAATTAAAATAAATATTTAGATATTGAAAAAAAGAAAAAAAGAAATTTTGTCCATACATTACCAAAATTTAATGAGACGCTTTAAATGATGGAATTTTCACAGCTAGGACGCAATGCTAAATGAGAATATTTTACATTGTAAGATGCAAAAATTATCAAATTAATATGTATCAAAGTTCGTTTTAATTCAAACAATATATATTGTTAGACGAAAAATTTTCCCGCTATAAAATACAAAAATGTTTTCATATCGAGGGCGTAATTAATTAAAAGGTAAGACATTTTGTTTAATTTAAATTCCAAAAATTGCTGATCTTGGTATGAATATTACAGTTAATTATTCTTTGTAAAATACAATAATATTTGTATATCAACAGTGTGAGTCACTTATAAGCAAGAACATAATTTTTAAATTAAACGTAATTTTATTTGTATCTTACAATAGAAAATTAATTGTAATTTTAATTGTAAAATTGTTTTACAGCAATATTTTGACTTTAAACAAAACAAGATTTATTACATTTCAATTAATTACATCCGCGATATGGAAATATTTTTGCATCTTACAGGGGAAAATTTTCCCAATTAACAATATTTATTTTTTGAATTAAAACGAATTGTTTATGTTGTAAATACTATTTTTGCATCGTACAAATTCTTTCATTCGATATGATTAGCTAATCGGCAAAAGATCATATGATATTGAAATGTACTCGGTAAAAGATTACCAAGTGACCAAATTATCGAAAACTAATACGCAAAGGCTTCAAAACCGACACTATTGTAGTCGGGAGGCGATGCTCGAAGGGTGATTTGTTTGTGGACAAGAAGTCATATCTGCCGACCCCAGAAAATGAGATCGCCAGGATGAAATATAGTCGAGTTAGGACTTTCGGCGGAAGTTCGGCCAAGGATTATTTGCTGTTTGGGTACAACTTTCACGAGAATAAGTATAAATGTGGTGCACGAGCCGATGTTAGTTTGACAACATACCTACAAAAATATATCTTTTCCAGTGTAGAGATCGGGATCTGACATTTACATCGCGTTTATGCCTGAGTTAAATTTATCAGCTGACTAGTGTCAGGACGAGATCAAGCATAAATTTTTTCTACATATTCGACTCGGTCCGGAACTAGAATTAATTGTTCCAGGATGTGTCGGGTAGGCAATGTGTTTTATAAAAATATTAATGGTGATAATGAACTTCTACTAAAAGAAAATTTTGAAATATATCTTATGGTGGTTCTCAAATTATATGGTCAACAAAACAAAACTTTCTGACTCCTTTTTAACTGTAAAGGCATAAATTTGACAGGCCGGACTATTGAAGCGATTTAGAATTGAAAAGAGTTTTCTATTTTTTTTTTTTTTTTTTTTTTTTTTAGAAATAATAATTGAGTAATAAGCGATTGTTTTACTTGCATGTATAAATTCTGTTATACAGCCGAAAGTGGTTAAATATGAATTGATAACGTAAAAAAAAATTCGTTCTCAGAAAACTAATTTATTACACTATAAAAACTAGTTCTATAAGATTCTCCTTTTTATATAAACGGACAGCAAAAAAGCTTTTGCATAGGAAATGTTTCTTGAAATCTCGGAAATCTATTAGTTTCAAAAATATTGGAACACGATACTGAATCGTGGATAACTCAGCAGAGCTTATACTATATTTTAAAAACTTTTCCTAGATACAGAAAACTTCTCTCTTTTTACAGCGTATACTAATTGAATTTTATATGAGATTATTGAATAACAATGTTTGCTAAATACAAAGATAAATTACATATAAGGGAGACATTTATAATATCAATTAAAAAAATTCTTATTGTCGTGCCTTTTATAAGTTGTTCATAGTCTAAACATTTATTTTATAACATTTTCTTCATAATACATTAATTTATTTAGTTGAAAGAATAAATTAATGATAAATACAAAGTATTTGGAAGTGTTGTGTTAATATAATAATTAAAAAAATACAATCATCAAATTAGAAGGTCAAACCTTTTGAAATTTAACACATATCGAATCTATATCTCATAAATAACGTCTTATTGATTTCTCAAGTGTACAAATTGCGCAAAGCTCTTAAAAAAAGCAATGAAGAATTCAAAACAAGGAGGTGCAATATGGAATTCCGCACATAAAGTGAAACGGCTCCACTGTAGCGAAAACTAACAAAGTTCACACTAATAATATTTGATATTTGCAAGAAATGTTGTGTCTCAAATATCCTCATGAGCAATGTACACATATAAGGCAGTTTAGCACAATTATTTTAAAAAAAATTAAAACTGCACTTCAGTCCTAAAAAAAGTCCCTATCCGAATGCTTATCTTTTGCGGGACAATGTCACACCTCACACAAAAAATGTACGGAAACAGAAATTTTACTGTTGATCACTCGACCACAGTCCGTATATTCCAAATTTATCATATTCTGACAAACATTTTTTTGGATTCCTTTAATGAAAAGTGAAGAGTAGAAAGATATGACTTAAAAAATTAATAAATTTTTGTTCAGTATGATTCATTCCTGTTTTAATTGTCTTTATCATAAAAGAAAATAAAAACCCACTATGTTGATAAAAATTTGTGTTTGTTAAAGAGAACTATCTAAAAAACACTCATTGATATGCATTTGGTAAATGATATCTAAAAAATAATCTACTAAAAGTGATCACCAATACATTTGATCCAGCCACATTTATTTCTTTTGCAAAAAAATAAAAAATAAATAAAAATAAAATGAAACAGTCTTATGAACAGGGCATTTTGATTACATAATTCAAGTTTAGTTATAGACTGGTCTTTATTTGTTTAAAAAACCTTTCTGTGTGTATTTTTTGTATGCAATATGTATCGTAAGTTATGTAAATAATTATGATTTAAGATATATAGTATATTCTAGTGTATAACGTGTTCCGTTGAATTACGCATGCCTAAAATTTGAGTCTCTGTCTATCTATTTTTTAGTGATGTTACATGCTTCCCGCTTTATTTTTAGCAAAGCAAGTTCATAAGATACGTAACATGAAAATAAAATAAAAAACATTCAAAAGTAAAGTAACTATTAAAACTATAAATAAAAATAGAGCAAATGTGAAGTGGGAAAATGCAGTATCAATATTAAAAATCAAAAACATGTTTTTAAAGTAACGCTGACAACACATTGCCGTCATATAAATTTCATCTTTACTGCAATTTTATTAATTTCTAAACGTCACACAATTTAAGTTTTTACTCCATGAAATAAAATTACAATGTTCTTTACAATACAGTTTCTTTAAATGTTGTATCTCAAATTACTGAAATTGTTTGGTTTTTAATATAATAATCAAAATAAATTTGTATTAAATCCATACCGCCTATATTGAGGTTACGAAGGATTAACGCTTTTCTCTAAAAAGTATGTTAAATAGGTCATTACTTGTTTCTGCCTAATATCGTGAAATTAAAATTTCAACAATAAATAAATAAATAAATCTAATATATAAAAATGAAAATTTATCTATAATTCTATACAAATCCACAGTTTGGAATCCAGAATTGTGAAATGTTACGTACATGCGCATTAAAACACTCCCATGACAACTGAAATAAACCAGAATCGAAATAATTTATAGTTAAATGTTAATTAATTAAGAAAAAACAACAGGTTAACAGCAATTTCCTGTCAAATTTAAACATTTTTCGTTATAGCAGTTTCCAAGTTTTACAAATCCACATTAGAATTCTTAGCACAACAATTACTCTTCTCGCGCAAGATTTCCACGTGAAAAATGAAAAAAAAAATAATTTGACGAATGATAAAAAAAAAGTGAATATTACGTCATAACTTTTCATTGCAAGATATCCACGTGAAAAATAAAAATGAAATAAATATTTCGACGAATTAAAAAAAAGTTAATATTACGTCGTATTGGAAATATAATGGACGTCCGCATGTGAATATATAACGTCATATGAGCTTGAAAAAACGTATTGAAACATGATAAAAACAAGATTATGGAAATACTGTCATATTTTAACATTTTGAGGTTATCTGAATTCTTTTTCGCCTTTTTAGGTGTGTTCGTAATTATATAAAAACGTAGCACCTATAGTTGTCGTTCGGTCCGTCCGTTTGTCCGTTTGTCCGCATGTAACAGAGCAAAAACTACCCAACCGAATGGTGTGAAATTTTAAATATATAATTGTTGTAACATTTGGTCGAATTATTACAAATTTTATGAAAATCGGGTGTATAGTTTAATTACAGGGGCAGTCTATTAAATCTGTTACGGATGTACATTAGAATTTCCAGACATGTTTATGTCTTAGAACTTATTTTTAGTGAAGAACTGAAATAAAGATTTCAGAATTTAAAAAAATAATAAATTCATAGTATTTATTACTTGACATTATTCTTTAACCATGAATTTTTTTTTCAATAACAAAATACTCGAAAACAATATTTCACCAAAATGTTTTAATCTCGATCTCAAATTAGATCACAGATTATATTTACTATGTAGGTAATATGTTGTCCGGATTAAATGGAAAAATAAGAGTGAAAATTACGTAAAAAAAACAAACATTCTTAAAATTCTGGGCAACGCCGGGTACTTTAGGTAGTAAAATATAAATAAAGCACACATTTAGCAGAAATGTCTTCAAACTGACTTTTAAGCCATTCAATTATCAAAATACAAGTTTAAGTAGCAAATTCCTTCGTCATTTCTTTGGCTTTTAATTCATGTCATGTGGCTAATACGAAAGTATCGCTTAAAAAAATCCGATAGTTTATTTGGACCCATTATCTGTAGATTTTTTCATATAAAAATGCTTTTTGGTGCTTAGTGTGAAATCTAAGAAATTATATTAAATCTGAAAAGTATATTCGAATTTTCAATTTAAGAAAATGTTCTTTGTACCGGAATGGTAAATACGAAATTTAAGTAAAATAAGTTAAGGCTGCTAGTCACTCAGCTTCGGAATTTCCCTCTCTTATGCTATGTCTGTATGCGGGTAATGTATTCGTATACAGGGTGATTCTAAATTCATGGTACAAACTTTAAGGTTTGGTACAGGACACTTTAACAAGCATTTATTGCATATGAATGTAAGAGCGCAAGTGACGCGTTGAGGTACAAACGCCAGTGGGCCAACTTGACTCTTTTTTTACTTCAAAATTTCTCATTCATACAAGAAAATTCTTATACTGTTGTTTTCTTTATTTAAGACAGAAATAAAGAAAAAAACTGTTTTTTGAAAATTTTCGGTTTGAAAGCAAAATTTTTGATTAACAAAAAACTCCATTTCTATTTTTTTTTTCATGTATTTACTGTGTTCGACAGATTTGCCAGTTTTGCATTTTCTTTTAATTCAAAAATTTCGATTTCATACAGGAAGAAAAAGTTTTTCTTTATGTAATCATGGAATGTATGTCTTCAATAAAGTAAATATTAGTACAGGAATTTACTGGTATAAATGGGAAAGTTGGAATAAAAATATGGCAAATTGGCCCCCTGGTGATTGTATTTCAGCGCATCATTTGCGTCATGCATTCCTATACAATAAATGATTGTTACAGTATCCTGTACCAACCTTTAAAGTCTGTACCCTGAATTTAGGATCACCCTGTATTTAAAATATCTCCACAGGAAATTGATATTTTTAACTTCTTTTTTCTGTGTATTCTTTATAAAGGATGTTTCTTTTTTCCTTAGTTGTCAAACATTTTCTAAAATATATACTTAATTTTGTGTGAAGTTTTAAAATCTTGTTCTCAGTTCGTCAGTTTTTTTTTTACACAAAATATTAAATTAAGCCTATATTTTAGAAATATTTTAACAACTATGCAAAACATAAACATCCTTTATGAAGCGTACACAGATAAAAATAAGTTAAAAATATTGATTTGCTGAGGAGATATTTTAAATATACGAATGCATCCCACACCTATAGACTTAGAATTAGCGGGGAGGGGGAGATTTAGAAGTTGAGTGATTAGCAGTCTTAAGGCTCCTCATCAGTCAGACTGGATATTCCTCTCTCTAATGCTAAACTTATGGGCTTAGACTGCATCCGTAATTTCCAATTTCTCCTCAGAATATTGAAATTTTTACCTTCTGTTTTCTGTAAGCTCTTCTTTAAGAATGATGCTTTCTTTTTGCTGGACAAATTATTTTTTTATTACATTGTTCCTTTTATTTAAAATGTTAAAATCTTACATACAACGCCCCTGCTTCACTTAGATTTTAACACTTAACATATACAATTAAATATATATATTAGAAACATTTAGGCAAATAAAAAAGAAAGAAGTATTAATGAAGAAGAGCACACAGAAAACAGAAGCAAAAAATTAAATTTTCCGTGGAGAAATTTGAAAATACGGATTCATTCCAAGCTCATAGGTATAGCATTAGAAAGGGGGATTTTCTTCCTGATTGATAACATGCCTTAAGTAAGATTTATATATGAGCGATAAAAATGTAGGGGTATTAAAATCGTGAGTAATTTAAAAATGGAAATACTTCACACCCTTGCTTGTAGTATACCAGAGTATTAGCATAACATCCGTAAACAGGATAATTATCCAATGAACATTTTGTATTTTACATTAACTTAAATATATGCAACTATGTATATTCTCAGTAAAGTAAGTTAAGGTTCCTCATCAGTCAGAATGGATATTCCCATCTCTAATGCCAAACTTATGGGCTTGGAAAGCATCCGTATTTTTCAATTTTCTCCTCAGAAAATTAAAATTTTTACCTTCTGTTTTCTGTAAGCTCTTCTTCAGATTTGGGAAAATTTTTAATTGCAATGTAATTACATTTTATTTTCGTGTAATTAATTATACTTAAAATTACATGTTGTAAAATATTCTTGCAGCACTGTAGCCCGAACAGCCCCCGTACCATTATTTGACGAAATTTCTGCATTTGAATGTGTGTAACTATAATCAATTACATGTAATTTCATCGCGGATAATTGAGACTACAAATCCGCTGAACCCTGCTCTTCTTGCAGAATGCTGATTTCTTTTTTACTGGAGAAATTATTTTTTAATTACATTGTTACTTTTATTTAAAATGTTAAAATCTTGCTTACAAATCACTTGCTTCACGTAGATTTTAATATTTAACATATAAAATTGAATATATATTTTAGAAACATTTAGGCAAATAAAAAAGAAAGAAGCATTATTTAAGGAGAGCACACAGAAAACAGATGAGAAAAGTTTAATTTTCCGAGGAGAAACTTGAAAAATACATATGCATTCCAAGCTCATAGGTTTAGAATTAAAGAGCGCAATTTTCTTCCTGACTCATACCATGCTGTAAGTAAGATTTATATATGAGCAATTAAAATATAAAAATTTAAAGCTATTAAAATTGCGAGTAAATTAAAAATGGAAATACTTCACATTCTTGCTTGTAGTACAGTAATACCTCGACTTGCGTCAACAATTCGTTCCTAGATTAGCGACGTAAGTCGAGGTACATTTAGACGATCAAAAAAGGATAAGTAATAAAAATTCACCAAAATATAATGAACATAATCTAATACATTTAGGAATTATGTTACATACATATTTAACATTAGTAAAAAAGTACGTTTGCAGTACTAGAAATTGAAATAAATCAACCGTTGTTAACTTACTGTTAAAATAATTTTATAAAATTCTTTTAATTTCCCCGTTCGAGTCTTTGGTCATGTGAAAAATCTTGCAATTAAGTTTGAAGCGACAAATATTTCTTTTACTTTTCTCTTAGAAGTTTTTTGTAAGAACAGTGTGAGTTTTCTGAGCTTTATCTAGTTGTTGACACACTTTGCTCGTCTGAATCAATATTTTAAAGAACTGTCATTCCAGCTAAAATAAGGTTTAGTCCTTCGGTTAATGTTGCAACAGTCATAATCTTCCCCCTGGCTCAAAAGAATCATCTGTTTCTTCAACAGTACTTTGTTTGTTTAATTCAGTAAATACGACGAAGGGTTATTCCGGATCAGGGGAATTCGTGAGTTCAACAATATCTTCAGCATCCATATCTAAGTTGAGCTCTCTTCTATTTTCGACGATTTCGTCAATTAAGAGAGATACAGAATGAGAATTTTCAGATTTATTTTTTTTAGTCTCTGCGAATTAAAAGTGGCAAAGCCTTTTACAAGCATTTCTCTTTATTTTTTGCTGAGCTTCACCTAATCAATCCTCTATGACTGTGCCTGCATCTGAAATGCTAAATTTATTCTAAAAGTCATAAAAAGAACTTTAAAAGGTGTCTTATTAAAGGGATTTTTTTCCATGCCAGACGACGTAAATGTGGGTTGGCGTACGTTGAGGGGACGTATGTCGGGGTACTACTGTATATAAGAGTAGCAGCATAACATCCGTAAACAGGATTTTTATCCATTGAACACTTCGTATTTTATAATAATTTAAAACTATACAACTATGTATTTTCTTATTATAATTTTATATTTTTAAAAATCTTTTTAAAACCGATACTGAATTTTAAAGAGCTATAATATTACATTTTAATATATACATTAAATATCAATCTTAAGTATAAGTTTAAAAAGGTAGCGAAAAAGTGTATTTTATCCGAATCCATTATTATGAAATCTTATTTTGGGATAATCTAACCTGAAATACATAACGTCTATTAAATATTCTACTACATTTATTTCGAAACTGTCATTATCTATTTCGGGCAAATAACAATCGGTTGTGGTACAAAGGATATAAATGACATGTCACTAACATTTACGCAGCGCATCTGTTTTTAGGACATATAATTACTGCACTTTTAGAAGAAAAATATGATATAACATATCAGATAAAAACAAAATGATTCTCTAAGGAAAACTGATTCCGCATAATTAATAAATTGTATCAAAGAATATATGAAATATATCTAGCTGTAAACCTCTATTATTTTTAAAATGAAGATGTTTGCCTCTGTAGCTGCTTAATGCCTAGGGAAATCTGCGGAAAGTATGGATATGAACATTAGATTATTATTCTGTTAAAATTACTTCCATAGTTGTCCAAAAAAGCCGAAATTCTTCAAGCAAAGGAGTATTAAACGTTCCGTATCTTATGGATTTTAAAATTGCAATCCCGAATGGTATATATATATATATATATTATCATCATCATCATCATCATCAACCGTTTTCAATCCACTGTTGGATGTAGGTCTCCCCCAGATTTTTCCAATGTTTTCTGTCTAGTGCTTTAGTCATCCAATTTACACCGGCTACTTTTCTGATTTCATCACTCCATCTTACTTGAGGTCGTCTTCTTGGCCGTTTTACATCTCTGGGATACCACTGTAGGGTGTTTTTGCTCCATCTATTGTCTTGTCTTCTTGCAATGTGCCCAGCCCATTTCCATTTTAGCCGTTTAATTCTTTCAATGATGTCAAAAACTTTCGTCTGGCTTCTTATCCAGGTTATTCTTTTTCTGTCTCTTCTAGTTATACCTAGCATACATCTTTCCATACTTCTCTGTGTTGTTTGTAATCTTTGTACCATCCGTTTTGTTAGCGTCCATGTTTCTGCTCCATAAGTTAGCACAGGCAAAACACATTGGTTAAATACCTTTCTTTTCAAACAAAGGGGCATGCTACTCTTCAGAATAATATTGTTCTTCCCAAAAGCACTCCATCCATTTCTTATTCTTCTATTGATTTCATTCATGATACTATTATCTGATGATATTTCCTGCCCAAGGTACACATAACTTTGCACTTCTTTAATTTCAGTGTTGTTGTAGACAATTTTCTTTTTTGATGCAGATGAATTGAACATCACTTTAGTCTTTTCCAAGTTTATTTTTAATCCCACATTAATGCTAGCTTCTGTCAACTCTTTTAGCATATTTTCCAATTCTTCAGGACTGTTAGTGAAAATTACAATGTCGTCAGCGAATCGGAGATGACTTAAATATTCCCCATTTATTCTAATCCCTTTGTTTTCCCAATCCAGCTTCTTGAAAATATTTTCTAAGACAGCCGTAAAAAGCTTAGGCGAAATGGTGTCTCCTTGTCTTACCCCTCTTCCAAGCTTGATCTTTGCTTTTCCTTTGTCCAAGCGGATGGTTGCTGTTGCTTTCTTGTAAATCTTCTTTACAATATTAATGTAAGGTTTGCCTATACCAATGTCCTCCAGAGATTCTACTACTGCTGATGTGTAGACCGAATCAAATGCTTTTTCATAATCAATAAAGGGAAGGCAGAGAGGTAAATTATATTCCTTATGTTTTTCAATGAGTTCCCTTACCGTTTGGATATGATCCATTGTGCCGAATCCACTTCGGAATCCTGATTGTTCTCTAGGTTGAGCTGAGTCCAGAGCTGATTCAAGTCTTGTCGTTAAAACTTTGGAGAAAATTTTATAAATCACTGATAGTAAGCTGATCGGACGGTAGTTTTTAATGTTTTCCTTCTCTCCTTTCTTGTAAAGTAGCACCATCACAGCATTATTCCAATCTTCTGGCACATCTGACTTCTTGAGACATTTGGAAAATAGTAAGGATAGCATTTTTGCAAATTCTTCTCCTGCTTCTTTGATAAGGTCGATTGTAATTCCATCTTCTCCTGGGCATTTACCTTTTTTCATAAATTTAATGGCTTGTAAAACTTCGTCTGTCATCACTGGGATTATGGCTTCGGTTTCTGTTAAGTTTTCTCGTGGATCATATAGGTTGATTTCTCTTTGGTCTTCACATTTATATAAATCGTTATAGAATTTTTCGACAATGTGTACTATTTCTTTATTGATTTTGGTGATTGTTCCATCTGCCCTCTTTAGTGCAAAAATACCTTTTCTTCCAACACAAAGTTTGCGCCTAGCTGATTTTAAACTTTTGTTATCATCTAGAATTTTCTTGACAAGATCAGAGTTAAATTTTCTGATATCTTCGGTAACACATTTTCTTACCGTTTTACATAATTCAGCATATTCAACTCTTGATTTAGGATCGTTTTTCTTTATTTTAAATTCTCTGCGTTTCTTCATCAATCTTCTTGTTTCTTCTGTTATTTTCTTTTTCTGCTTTACTTGTGCATCGCCGGCTATCTTATTTGCAATATCTTGTAGAGTATTGGTTAGTTTCTTGTTCACTACTGTAACATCTTCTTCTAAAGTTGATTGAAGTACTTGGAAACGGTTTTTAAGTTCCAAATGGAATTCTTCTTTATGTTTCTGGAGATTATTTATATCGATTGATTTCTTTGAGTGTTGCAAAAGCTTCATTCTTTCCACTTTAATATTTAACAGCAGTTTGCATCTAACCAACCTGTGATCACTTCCTGTATTGAAGTTATTGAGAACGCTGCAATCCTGAATAAGATGCTTTTTGTTTGTTAAGATGTAGTCGATTTCACTTGTTGAGCCATTTGCACAACGCCATGTCCATTTCCTTTGTGGCTTTTTCTTGAAAAAGGAATTCATGATATACAACAGTTCACATTCTGCAAACTCAATCAATCTGTTTCCTCTTTCATTTCGCATCCCATATCCATGATTTCCTACTAATAACTCGCCTTTCTCTTTTTCTCCAATTCTAGCATTCCAGTCTCCCATTATTAATTTTATGTAGCATTTTCCCTTTTGATGCATTGAAGCTACTTCTTCATAGAAATCCCCAACTTCTTCATCAGTATAGCTTACTGTTGGTGCATAAACTTGGGTAATTTGCAGCTTGTATCTTCTGGACACCTGTATTACTAACCTTGCAACTCTATCTGATGCACTATCATATTCTACGATGTGATTCTTCCACCTTTTATGAATCAGAAATCCCACACCACTTGTTCTTCCATCTTCTGTGCCTCTGTAGTATAATACATGCCCGCTGGCAAGATCTATCTTCTCTTCTCCTTTTCTTCTTACTTCACATAATCCTAGGATGTCCCAGTTGATTCTTTCTAATTCTTCTTCAAGTTCCTGTAAACGATTTTCCGAAGATAAGGATCGTCCATTATACGTAGCCAAGGTCATCAACTTATGGCAGCCTAG
Organism: Maratus speciosus; assembly: GCA_963932465.1. Classification (NCBI taxonomy): domain Eukaryota; kingdom Metazoa; phylum Arthropoda; class Arachnida; order Araneae; family Salticidae; genus Maratus; species Maratus speciosus. The sequence continues at coordinate 203,720,457 of OZ010789.1, forward strand.
CCGAGCCCGGTTATTCTTAGCACCCTCTGTCTTCATGTCTTTCTGATCGCTGCCGTAACCAGGAACATTCAGACTGCCGGGAATTAAGGGCCGTGATTTATTTTGTGAATTCATGGTAAAATAAGGGGGATAGTTGGCCAAATTCCTCCACGCTGGCCAAGCGGGTTGGAGGAAGCCCATCCGCGTTCGTTCCCCATGCACTAGGCAAGGGTACTAACAGGCTGCACCGGTGGAAGGTGCGGATTGGACATGAAGTCTCCGCTCCCAGTCGATTCCTTTAAGTCCTCCTCGAGGGCAATTAAAGGGTCTTCTCCTGGTTAATAAGCATAGGCTATTAAACAGCCCATATATATATAGGTTTTAATGTGAGTACTGTATTACTTAATCGAATCTGATAATCTTCAAATTGTGAATATGTATAAAAAGGTTTAATACATCACCAAACATACAGCTTAATATTCAAAATAACATTATAGAACTCGCAAAAGCTTCCCTGAGCCTTGCGTTAAACATCACGAACCAACTCAATTGCTGAAAAATCTATAGAACAAACTTATCTCGCTCTGCAATTTTGAGTTCACGTTTTACGATTCCCGCTTGAGATATCACGTTCATTAAACCCTTGAGTCTTACCTTTTTCCCCTTATATATATATATATATATATATATATATATATATATATATATATATATATATATATATATATATATATATATATAGATAGATAGATATAGACATTATATAGGTATATGTGATCTAGTATACGGCTGCATAAAAACCCAGAAAATAAGTACAATATCCTACAAGTAATTCATTTACAAACAGATAGTTTAACCCGTTTAGAATAAAGAATGACACTTTTCATGTAGCCACTGTTTTTTAATGGCGATCATGTTGAAACATTTGTCACAAAATGCATAATCTATTATGTTCCAACATTCATTCTTTTCGTTCCAAAATTATGAGATCATTTCCACGCTTTTTGTACGCACAAAAAAATTCCAGAAAGTATGAAATGCTAATAAGGGTGACAGGTTCAAATTTTGGTGATCAAAAGACACGTACGACAAGCACCTCTTGTTGTAATCACATTTCTTGTCACAAAAACTTTATTTACAGACAGTGTTTGCAATAATACTTATTCTTTGTTTTTATGCAGAAAAGAAAACTTTGAAAACGGGTTTTTTTGGATATGCAACTGAAATTTCAAACATCAATACTCTTGAAAAAAAAAAATAAAGATCCAAAATCTACTACAGAATATAATTTTTTTTTATAAAAAAATTATTATATGAAAAATCGTGAAAAATCAAGTAATTAGTAAATAATTCAGTATATTTCGATTTATTTGAAACTAATACATTTTCTGATATCAAAAGTATATATATATATATATTATATTTTCTTTTATATTTTACAAAACATATCCTTCTTTAAGCGTTTTGTAGCAGATATTACATAGTTTTTAAAAAGGTTTATTTTTAGTTTTCAAAAATTTAGATAGTAAAGTAACAGTTATGATTAAATTAACTGACATGACATACAAAAATAAAACACCTATTTTATTGACATTTATTCAAAGAGGTTTTTCTGTACAATTAACTCCATTTGTTTCAAAGAGCTTAATATTTCAGCGATTGCATTAATATTCTTTTCCACTTCAGTACATGCATGACGACAATTTATGAACAGGAACAGAAAATTTCATTACTTTACACACTATTTTTTTTATATATTTTATGTTTGAAAATATACATTATTCATAATTCTATTGCTATTTTTTAGACAAGACAACTTCTTCACATTTTGACATATTTATAGTTTTCTACAGTATATAGCTACTAATTCTGTTCCAAATTTGATTGTACCCCTATTTAAGAACAAGGAGAATAAGTTTGATGTATTATTTATTTTATTTAAGTTTCAATATGTTTTCAATTAAAATTTTAAAATTCAATATGGAAAATACGCAATGACATTTTTTTTTTTTTTTTTTTAACAAATTAATATTTTTGTGAAAAAACTTATTTTATGATTTATAACTCCCAGTTAATTATACAATAGTTTAAAGAAAAGTGTCATATTTAAATGTTTAACTCATACGTTCCTTTTAGAGAAGTGAGAAATATTATTGTGCGAACTTGCTAAATTGTATTTTTAAATTTAAATCTTAATAGTTAAATTGGCTAATGTAAGACTAGACTCGCTTTAAATCAGTTTGATTTTCTTCAAATCTTTTCTTCAATTCTAAAATTTAAAAAAAGAATAAATATTCTTCCATTTCAATAACTGAGAAATATTGAAATTGTCTATTTAAATTATAATATTTAAATATATATATTTCGTTTATTTATTTATTTATTATTATTTTTTTAAAGAGGTTCAGAAATGTAAGTAATTTCTGTAATAGAGAAACAGTTAAATTTCATACAATTTAATTACTGATTAATTAATATACTTCCTATTAGAAATGCGTTACCGTAAAAGCTTATTGTTATAAATTAATACTTTTATTAGAATTTCTGGTATTTTTTTGCACTTCAGTATTTTTTGACTTGCACGGTGTTCTATGAAATGAAAACGTATCGAATGAAAAATATAAATGCTCAAGGATTGTTAGAAAATGCTCTAAAGTATACATGTTTTTTTGCGTAGAAATTGATTTCTTTGAAATGTTATTTTTTTATTATTTGGGATACCATTTTATTTAGGAATAATACAGTGTATCGTACATGGCGGAATAAAAAAATATGATTTAAATAGTATATAGCTGAAAAATGTTTGTTTTACTGTTGGTATAAAACAAATCTAAAAAATTACAGAAATAACTTTAATGTCTGTTTAACTATTCAAATTATTTTAAAGAAAGGGTGCAGTAAATGAAAAAGAATTTTATTTATGTGGCAGCTTATACATACTTCTATGTCTGTATAAGCACACAACACAACATTTCATGATTCAACAATTTTGACATATTGTAATTTCTGTTAAAAACAAATTTTTAAATTACCATAATAAATTTATGCACGCAAAATAATTTTCACTAATTAAAAGACGTACAATGTTCTTTGTAAAAGAAATTTTTAATCATAACATTGTTTATAAGGATTTTTCATGTAATACTTAAAATAATAATAAAAAAAACAATAAACTTTACTAATTAATAAAAAGAAAGAAAAATATTAAGGTTAGTAATGATACTTTATAGAAATATCGTTATCTCTTTTGAAGTGTTGGAATGAAAATAAGAAAAGAGTATATGTTTGTTCCTAATATATATTTCAAAAGGGTTACTTTTTCATCTTCTTCAATATATTATGTCAAGTATCAAAGGTGAAAGAAATGAAAGATAATGTATTGATTTCATATGAAAAAAACTAAGATTACACTGCCGTAAGAGAAAGTTATCTAATAAATTATGAAATGTCACTTGACATGCAGAATATTGATACCAGGAGTTGGTTGGAATCCAGTGACTACTGTCGCCAAAAGATGGATGATCAGGGTCATGAATAACCTTTATGCATCATTTATTTTTATTTTCGGTATTTTGTTTTGTTTTTCTGACATAATTTTTCGAGTTCTTAATGTTTTTCCGGTAATTTGTAGAAAAACATTAAGAGAAAATTGAAAGAATTTGTAAGTAAAAAAAAAAAAAAAATACAAGTATTTTGATTAATTTCAAAAGAAAAATAAATGTGAGCTCGAATAAAAAAGAGAAAAGGTCCTAAATAAAACGATTAATCAGTAATTATATCTAGTTTAGTAGATTAAATATATTTATAAAACCAGGGATGAGATTTCCGACTTTTTGCACACCAGTATAATCTTAGAGAAAATGTTATTTTATTTAATCGGAACATTGTTGTGGTTTAAGTGTACAACATTTTCTCTAAGATTTTACTGGTATGCAAGAAGTCAGAAATCTCACCCCTGTAAAACTGATTCATTGATATTCAACCTATTGGAACAGCAATATATTTTTGAAACGAAGAAATATCATTTCGTATGAGTATGTGTATTACTCGTATTGATTTTTGCAAACAATACAACTATAATTTTATGAACAAATTTCGAAGAATTTTTAAGTTATCTAACAACGTAACGTAAATAAAGTAACTATAATGAGCAAATATTTTTTCTGTAAATATTGGTACGAAATAACACCTAAAAAAGGATACTTATATTTTACAAATAATGCAACATTACCAACAAACACATTTCTTCATTTCATCGCCATTCAATTACAATTATAAACAGTATTTCGTTTCCTTAAAACTAGCTCTAATCTAAAGAGAAATTTTAACCTATTTATTTGAACTATTTACTATAAACCAATATTTATTTGGTGTTAGAGGAATGCCGAGTAGTTTAATAAGACGAGTAACTAATAACTAAAAAAACTATGAAGAAAGATTTTATTTTCTATATTATCGAGATGGGGCAAATATAGAGTCTTCAGGTACTAAAAATCAGCACAATGGAACGGATATTTAATAGAAATATTGAGGCTGAAAGTCGACGTCTTACTCTGTTCTTCTATTTCAAAATGTTGTAAACACGCGCATAAATTTAATTAACAGATTTATCATGTCCAAGACTCGCTGTTTAGCACTATCGAAAAACAAATGATAAACCACATGTCAATATTTCAATCACCTGTACTAATATTTTTGATCGAGGTCATGACTGAAAATAGAAGTGAAGGAAATGAAGTGGTTTAGGTTTTTTTTTTCCTTTTTTAACAAAAACAAAATACACGTTTGATATTTCGTAATGCTTTATTATTATTTTTTTTATAAGAGACTTAATTTTTGTACTACACTCTCAGAAATAGAATTCTCACTTTTGACGATTTAGCAATCCTCAAGCTGTATTTCGTCGTTTTTGACGATCATTTCCTACCACCATCACGTGACTTTTAAGGAAACGTAAACTCTCAGATATTTCACGAAAGTTTTTCCTCAATCACGGTCACACTCAATGCATTTTAAGGAAACCGTTGCTGTACCTCCTCAAATCCTGCGATTTTAGCAAGCAGATATTTGCTTGTTTGTATTAGTCCCGTAATAATTTATTTTTAAAACAGCAATTTTTAGTGCTTTTCAGAAAATACTGAAATATAGGTAGTTATTGTTTCTTCATAAGTTATTTTTTTAGCTGTTAAAATTTTTAGGAATGCTTATTATTATTATTATTATTACTTATGTTGTTGTTCGTTATGTTTTAATTCGAAAAGAATATATTTGCTGTGTTCAAAAATATCCAAAAAGAAAATTTAATCAATAAAATTTCCAAGATCCGGGATATCTTTTTTTTTTTTAAATTTATTTAAGAAGTATATTCTGTTTTCAATGAGATTAAAAATAAACATAATTGATCCTTCTCCCTTTTATAAACAGTAAAGTGTTAAAATCTTATCCACCTTACTCAAAGTGATAAAATCTCACGCAATATGCACTTCACAATTCGTTATTTCTGTGCAACAAATTAACCAGATCATATTCTAACCATTCATTGAGCAAAGAAAATAAATAATTTAATCAAGCCATATTATAATTATTCATTGACCATGAGAAAAACATAATGATAAATTAGCCTTCCTTAAAACTTTCAGCACCAATAAAATTACAATCTATCTTATAAAAATATAATCACGCTGCAGCTTTCATTACATCAGTCTAAAAGCACATTCATACCAGTCCCTAATAGCCTGGTCTGTAGAGCAAGTGTCTCCCATCCCAAAGCCCGCGGGTTCAAATCACGCCGAGGAAAACGGGAAGTGATTTTTTTCTTCCCTTGGTACAGGAGCTTCCAAACTGTTCAATAGATGGTGCCACCAGCCCTTTTTTGACGAAACTTTTGAGGAAATTTATATCGTCAAACAAGTGAATAAAGTAATTTCTTCAATTTGACGAAATATTCGCTTGGAGCATATTCCAGGAAACCGTTTCGTCAAAAACAAAGAAAATTTCGTGAAATCTGAGTATTCATTTCTGAGTGTGTAGGAATTTTTACCTTTCAATCAGAAATTGGAAAACTTTCATTTGCAAAAGTCATTTAAGCCCTACCAGATCTTAACCCTTAAATGCGCGATTTTTTATTTTGTTTCGAAAAAATTATATATGATTTTCTGAAAGGTTTATTAGACAGGAAAAATAAAGAAAACATCAGAGATACACTTTTCATATAATACGTCAATCATTTCTTCTATTGCACATCGGCAATATAAGTAAAAACTAATCTCGTGTTGCTATTTTAAGCTAAAATATTGCAAAATAGTAAATATTTTATAAGTATGTCTCCAAATACCTTATTTTATAAAGCTTAACATTTAACCCTTTAATTCCCGTGATAGAATACGTTTTAGAAAGTACGTAGTTCGGAGAATCTGACTTTACACCAGAAAGTTTCAATGGTTAATTTCGCTTTATTTAAATACGGAATATCTGTTATCAATTAAAACAGGTACTGTTATTTTAATTATCTGGTGTGAATTATGTATATACGAATAAAAAAATCTATTAAATTCGAAACGCTGTTCCTTGCATATATGCAAAGCTGCGCACTAAACGATTAAGACTACGCTTGATGCTTCACCGAATTTCTGAATCATCTGATTATTTTAATTTACTGTTAATGGATCCTTGCCCAGATTATTTTTATTTTAAATATACGAACATTTATAACTGCCTTATATATTAAATAGTTAAATGTAAAATAATTTGATTTATAATTCTAGCTGAAGAAACGCATCTGTTAAACAAGGCAAATTATCTGAATGGTTATGTGAGCGATTTTCTTCAATCCAATGGCTGAATTGTTGATACTAGTATACACTACGAAGAAAGTAACGTACGTAGTGATATTAATGAATTTGGGCAGTTTTATATTAATATTAAGACATTTGCGAAAGAAAAGCACCATATTTTCAGTTGTTGGCAATAGGTTTTTTTTATATGTCTGTATTAATAATTAAACATATTTTTTAAGCATTCCAGGTTTAACCCTGAAAGACACGCATTTTTTTTTTTTTTTTTTTTTTTTTTTTTTTTTTTGTTACACGTAATTTGTCGCTGTGTCTTTCCGTCTAGGGACTTATATCCTTTAAAAACGATACGCGACATGCCATTTTTAGAAAAATACTCTATGCCGGATTTGTTTATTTAATTTTTGACCTATTTTACTCCATTTAATAATTTGAACGCTGATTAGATTATAATAAGTCAATTCACAAATGTTCGAATGTTCACGTGAATCTATTTTTATTTCAGAAATCGTCTTTAACTACTTTCACAAGACAATTCTATTAACTGTTCTATTAACTAAGACAGTTCCATATCACTTAAACCGCGATGAATGTAATTATCCAACCCCGTCACAGTCAATTAATGCTGCACATTCAGATAACCTACTCGATTCTAAATAAATCCAAGAGCATGTATATAGAGTCAAATATGCCCGGAAAAATTGTTTTCTTTCATAATAAGATAAATAAAATTCTGAAATATGCTGATGCACGCTTGATGTTGAACGCTTGGTGCAACTATTTAGAGGTTACATTATTTTTGTCGAAAAAGCCGATTGATGGCATATTTCTGTACCATCTGAATTGAAAGGTATCATTGAAAGATTCAAATTACGTGCTCAGAAGTTATAACTGTCTTTGAAAATTGTCAATTTATTACAGACAGCTTGATTTTTTTTTCTTTTTGGTAGAGTTATATTATATACAAGGTGTCTTTTAATTAACCTACAACTTTAAAATGAAATAACGCAAGAATCGTTGCAGATAGCACAGCGATTTTTTTTTATTGAAAAGAACGTCGACAAAGTAATTAATGCACAAGGATTTAAAGTGATTCAGAGGCGATACAATAGCGCAACCTAGTCAAAAAGTTATGATTTACTTGTTGAAGTGTTTCTCTTTTAATGCTTACAAATGTGTCCCTAATGGATTTCTTGAGGCTATTGAGGTCTGTTGGCTTCTTTTTGTACACGAAGTCTTTCATGTGACCCCATAGATAGAAATTGTACCGATTCATATCCGGTGAATAAGGTGGCCAATGCAATGCACCAGTTCTTCGAGTATTGATAAGCAATAACATGGGTTACAAATACACTGTTAATGGTATCAAACACTCTGCGTGCTCGATGCGGAGGGGCACCATCCTGAATGAACTAATATATTCTGCTCTAATAGTCATCTTTGCGCCATCTTTTCCATTTAGAACATCCGTCACATAACCAAACATCTCAAAATTTCTTGTAATATCACATCATTGTTCTAGAAGGCTTAGGTCGGTTTTTGTACGTTGTAGCCCACATCCGAAGTAATAGTTTTGCATTTTCACCACATAAATACGAATTTTTAACAATGAATATAGGGTCTACGGTTGAATATCTCACTATGAGAGACATTTTCGTAAAGGTGTGAAACCAACGTGAAACAGTTTCCTTTTATACCATCCGCCACTGCATTAATGAATAGCGCCATCTAATGAGTCACTGCGAAGTTATTTCTTATAAAGTTTTAGGTTAATTAACCCCCACGCTGCGTAATTGTGTTATAAAAATAGCTTCAAAGATTGCGTATTTAACTCCTTCGCGACGAACGTCTTTTAAGAATTTTTTATTCATTTGCCACCGGTTTTTCAAAACAAAAACTTATGTCTAATTTAATTGTGAAAATGCTCCGATTGAATAAGACATAATTTACAATAAAAAATAACTGGTGGGAATAATCAAGGAGGGTTAATTACACGGAAATATGCATACCCGAAGAAATCTCGGGTTGCGCAAATTTTGCTACTTTTACGTTGCCCGAGGAAATATCGGGTTGCGCAGCGACAGGGTTAAAAGACACCTTGTATTATGCTATACTTTTTTGACATCTTCTATAATGCAATGCTGCGTGTCTAGGTGAAAATAATTAAAATTTTACATTTGGTATTTTCCATTCAACTTTAAATCCATTATTTAAATAAACTAACAAATAAAAAACTTTTTCCTGTCCTTATTAAATGCATTTATAAATTATACTATATCATAAACTACATATATAAAAGGGGGAAATGCATTCAGTTATTCACATAACTCTCTCAATGTTTTGGTTTTGCTATGAAAAATTTAAACTATTTAATCTAGATTAAGCTAAATAATGCTATAAAAATTGATAAAATATCTTTATATTGACGAACGTTTCATCGCAAAGACGGCGATATTTTCAAAATCATTCATGATAGAAATATTTTCATAAAAGATTAATTATAATTGAGATAATATATCTATCATGAATGATTTTGAAAATGTCGCCGTTTATGCGATGAAACTTTCGTCAATCTAAATAAAGATATTTTATCAATTTTCAGCATTATTTAACTTCATCTGTTTCTAAGTGATTATTATGCATTTTTTTATTTAATTTAATGAAATATTTTTATCATAGAAGCTACTTTATTCTTTTTAATAGTTTCTGGATTTTATGAATTACTGAAATATATTTGAATATATAATACAGTGAAACTTCTCTTAAAGGCCACCCCTATTCAAGGGCCACCTCTGTTAAGGGCCAATATTTTTAGGAATGAAATTTTTTCCCATAGCCATAATTTTAAATTTACTCCTATTAGGGGCCACACCTACCTCTCATAAAGGCAATTTTTTTCAATGTGCCTTAAATCCTAAATAGGTGTATTAAATTCTTGAACCAAAAGATAAGAGTTCAGCAAACAACTGCACTTGCAACAAAGAAGGCAGAAGGAGATGGGTAGGATTTAGTAACACAATGAAGTACCACAAACTTTTCCACAAGTGAGACAAAGAGGTGATCCTCACACTCTGTGTGACCTTTGAACCTGCAGGGGTTGAGTTGGAGGGGAAACTTGACCCTTTGTTGTAGGCTCACAAAGGATAACATGTTATCTAGAAAAACTGATTCCATATTTACTAAAACTGTGAATGCATATTGAAGCACAATTTTTAAGCTAGAAATTTTATGCTCAGGCTTATGAAAAATTTAAAATTATGGCAGCTAAATCAAGCAAAAGAGTACTTTTGGATTTGAATGACAAAATCAAAGTTCTTAGTTTTCATGATAAATGAACATCTGCAAGAAAAATGGCTTCACAGTTTAATTGCTGCAAGAATCAAATGAACAATATTATTACAAACACAGAGAACTTTTTGAAAGAATATGCAGATTTTAAAAATTGCTGGATAAAGAGAAAGAGAAATGAATTTGGAGAGAAATTTGGTCATCCCCTATTCAATGGCCACCCCTCATAAGGACCAATTTTCAATGGAACGGCATGTGGCCCCTAGAGAGAGGTTTCACTGTATTTTATGAAATAAAATGTTAATTATTATTTCTATTTATTATATATACTTTTCTTTTGGTAAAAACATTAATAAACATTTAATTAATACATTTCTCCTTAAAAAAAAAAAAAAAAAAAAAAAAAAAAAAAAAAAAAAAGATAAAATATAGTAAAATAACAAAAATATTTTTTTTTACAAAAAATGTAATTTTTCATCTGCATCTAATACTATATTTATCTATTTCAATCATATTCGTATCACCATTTGTGTAGAAAATGTATAAAATTTTTACTAATGTTTAAAATTATTATTAATACTGGCATCTTTTGCTAAAATGCAAAAAAAGTAGATCAATGCTGTGCAAAAAATAGAAAATAATTTTGAAAACATTTTAGTACGTAAAAATAAGAATGCAATAAGAATTTGGAAATAACATATATTTTTCTTTTCTCATCTTCATTTTTCAGTCAGCTCCATATATATTAGAAAGTTGCCGAGTTTCCCAAAATTCTATAAGAAGAATAATGAAATCCCATATTGCTAGAAGATGCTGACACTTCTGACATATAACAAGCTGAAAAATTTCTGATATTCCATGACATCTGTTCACAATGTTTTAGCATACTCGAAGTTTCTTGCCATTTTATTTGTCCTATTTCTTCTTTGAAAGTGACAAAAATTTTCATTTTATATCCACCATTTTTCTCCATTTTTATACAAAATCGAATGAAAGGTTGAAGAAAATTTTAATAAAACTGTTATAGTATTTTTAAGTGCACGCATACTTTGTACTTTAAACATAGTATGAGTAGGTAAAAATAATAATAATAATAATAATAATGAAAGATAGGTGCATTTCTTTGGAAATTATTAAGAATTCGATAAAAAAAAAAGTTTTTTGAAGTTTTGTAGAACAAAGGTTTGTTTACTGCAAAAACTTCATTATTAGCAATTATGAATATCAAATTTAATAATAATTGTTATTGTTGTACGTGATTATATTCAATATATATAATATGAGATATGAAATTATTAAAAATGTACAATTTCAGATTAAATAGCATCGTAAATACAATTAATACAATCCGTTAAAACAGGAAAATACCGCCTAGCAAGTCACTAATTTAAAAACGAGCTTTTATTTTTTATATTTAATAAACGATTTAATTAACTACAGTACGAATATTTTTAATAAAAAGTAATTGGAGAATAATTGAGGGGGGGGGGGGGTAAAGTTAACCAAAAAACTTACTCGGTAGATATAGGTGCGGATTTGAGGCTTGGCTAAGAATTGAAAATCGAAAGTAAAATAAAATACTTTGAATAATATTTAAAAAAATACTTCAAAGATAAATAAAATATCATTTTAACATTTTGAAACAAAAAAGGAGTATACATGGCCAAAATTAGAGGGGGGGGGATGTGCCCCGTCCGCCAGAATCGAAGGCAAAGAGGGCGCAAAATGAAGATTTGTACCAAATCATTAAATAATAAAACTCTATATGGATCACCTTAAAACCAAGCATCTCAAAGTAGGCGTTTCGGATTGAAAATTTTAATAGCCCCTCATCAGCATTGTAAACACGTGTCCGTAAGGGGACAAGGTCATGAACGAAAAGAAAGTGGAGGAAAGCTTACAAGAAATTCAACGTGTGTCTCTAGGTAAAAGGTAAGCACAATCACAGAGGAGCATATGCCGAAAGCATATGTGCTGCCAAAAGACACGAATTTATTAAAACAAACATTCTGATTATATTTTTAATGCCCATTGCACAAAAGACGCCTTCAAACGAGTTGTTAACAATAAAAGAAATTTCCAGCTGTAGTTTTCACTTAAACTTATAATAAACCAATTTTTTCTTCATTATTAAAATTTTCATTAAGATTTTCACATTTAATTTCTTTGTTATTAAAACAAAAGTATTACCCATATTCCCTGATTATAAAAAGGAACAACTGCTATTTAATAAATTATTTTGGAGGATTCTAATAATTAAAAAAATCATATTGATGTCTTGGGTCCATACAATATATCGTTGTGGAAAACACAAATTCTTTAATATTCTCCTTTGAAAGTTACTGTAAAGATCTGAAAAAATGATCGAATATAAAACCTCTCAAGGAATAAAATTTAAGAGATAATCCGTATTTTATTTCTTGTTTTATTTACTGCTGTCTCAAATTTAAAAATTTCTTTTTGCTTTGTAATTTTTCATTACAAACTGTTTAAATTGTTTTTTGTGACGAAATCAACGATTCCACGATATTTCAGAACGAAATTCTTAATACAAAATTAAGCAAGCAAGATATTTTTCTGGCGTTTCCAAGCTAATTCACACTCGCTATAGGTTTCGTAAATGAATGAATTTATAAACAAATGAAATATCTACCTTAAAAAAGTGGCATAAATATTCAAAAACGGGAAAGACATTTTTTCCTCTCATTGTACATTTTAATGTCAAAATATTTACGATGAAAGTTACCTATATTTCTTTTTTAAAAAAAACTGATTTGCAAAATAACTGAATAATTATAATGCCTAAATAACTTTTTCAAAAACTAAGAATCGTAGATGCAAAACATGGTAATTAATAAAATGAAAGTTTCAAGATATGCAAGACTCAAATTTTCTTGAAAAAAACACCCCTGTTGTGATAGTTTTTATTTACATATTTTTTATTAAAACTAGACTGTCAGTCATCTTACGATCAACTTTTTTTGTATGATACATTTTGTTATTGGACTTTGTTATTTTTTTTTCATTAAAAATTATATCTGAAATATATCTTGGATTATTATGAAATCTATTGAGTGAAAAATAAATGTATACTTTTTAATGGTTTTCAGGACGAAGTTAAACAATTCTACACTAACATACGAAAAAAAAATAATCAAAAATATTATTTATCTTGATTTACAGCCGAGAGTTTCAATTAATATAATTTGTGTAACTGAAACGAAATATTACTTCTTAGTAACATTTCAAATTCTATTTACAGGCTTTACACCCAAAAGCTACAATTAATAACTGAAAACTATACAATCTGTAATTAAAACGAATCAATAATCCTTAATAACCTTTTAGCTTTTTTTAAAATATATACCGTAATTTTCAACCGATTACTTCAATTAATACAATCTATAATTAAAAGGAAATAATAATTCTTAATAGTCTTTGATATTCTATTTACCGTGATTTACACGCGAGCGCTTCAATTAACGAAATCTATAAATAAAGCGAAATAACATTTCTTAAAAACCATTCAGATTATATTTACTTTGATTTACAACCGAACACTTCAATTAATACAATCTATAAATAAAACAAAATATTATTTCTTAATAACATTTTCAACTTTCACTGGATACAAAAATACTTATTTTAAAATAACTTATCGTCATAGAATAACATTCACAAATCCATGCAATTATATGCTAAAAAATGTCTTTATAACAAACACAAAATTTCTCAAAACATTTAGGATTCCATAACTTTGATTTCTTTGTGTTGGTGTTAAATGTACATTTAGTACAACTTTTATCGCGTCCATTGTCATGCATCTTGTATTATGCACAAGTATTGTTCCTATATATTAGTCCAGACGTCAGTTTACTCTTTTCTAAACATATACAAAACGCACAACGTAAAATGATGTAATTCGTTTGAATGAAATGTAATTGCCCAAATAGCTACCTTCAAAAACATAAATCAACGATGGTTGTGTTTTTAACTTGTTGTAATTGATACTTATACGTTTTTTAGCCTTGAATTCATAAATTACCTTAAAAATTTACCATCCCGTCAGGATTATTCGCAAATCGTAAATTTCAAATTTGTTAAAAAATGAAAAAAAATTCTGCAAACCTGATACTATAGAATACATGTAAAACCTCTTTTTTTATAATTACAATAATTTAATTTTTATAATAATTTATTTCCTTTTTGGCTTATACTAGATAACCTTAGAGCTAAAGTGTTTACGGGTCTGATGATGAGGCAAACAAAGACATTTTCACGCATGGAATAAAAGTGTAAGTATTTTAAATACATATAATATTTCACCTTTCTTAGATTTAATAACGCTTAGTACAAGAAAAAAAAGAAGAAAATTTATGAAAAAGTTTTACATCTATTTTATATTTCAACTTTTTAAAAATTTAAAAATTTGCTATTTAGGAAAAATCCTCACATGATGGTAAAAAATGTATGTAATTTTCGGATTTTGTCTTGTAAAACATATAACAATCAATTATCAAAAGCTAAAAAAAAAAAAAAAAAAAAAAAACATGGCACAACCAAAATTTTACAGGCATCAGTTATTTTAACACAATCAAACTAATTGTTAAATAAATCCTATGAGTATTCATTTTTAGGTGCGTTCATAAATATATAAATACGTAGCACCTATAGTCGTCTGTTCAGCCAGTCCGTCCGTCCGTATATAACAGAGCCCAAATTACCCAACCGAATGGTATGACCTTTTAAATATATGATTATTGCCCAATTTTGTCGAGCCATTGCAAGATTTATGAAAATCGAATTTATAGTTTAATTACAGGGACAGTCAAAACTTTTTCATTGCATTACGGCCAATGGGAAAAAATTATCCCACGTGCATTTTAATGATGTTACAGCCCTTCGAATAGAGTAAAATTAATATGCACTTAGGAAGAGCATTAAAATATACATTCAGTAAAATATGCGGTGCAAAAAATATTTATAAAATTAATTATCGTACGAACGCATCTCATTTGGCACGTTTTATATGGAATTTCCAACTTGTTCAAACTGAGATAAAATTTCTGCAGGTTAGAATTCATACCCTGTACGTTTGGCTTCAATTCTCATTGCTCTTCCAAGTGAGAAAACTGGACGACATTCCACCAAACACAATTAACTCTGACAAACATTTGGCAATGATATCTGGTCTGTCTTTTGAAGGATCTCGATAAATTAAACCGCGGGTAGAGGAACACCCAAAACGGAGTAAAAAGCAATGGGAGTTAATTAAACAATGTAATTATATATATTTTAAGTTCCATTACTACACTGTAAAAAAAAAATCTGTAGCTCTACAGATGTAAAAATACATGTTTACTAAACTTTCACCTGTAACTGTACAAAAAAAGCTGCAAATCTACAAAACTAGTTTTTGTAAAGCTACAAAAATCTGTAACTTTACAAATGAATCTGCTAAAATTTCAGTAATCTTACTAAACTTTTATTTGTATCCCTGGCTGCAGTTACATGAAAAGTTCTCGGAATCCCAGTTTCCAAAAAAATTCTTAGTAACCTTACAGATTTTTTGATTTTCGGCGCAAAAGTGTGTCTGTTACATGAAATTTTGTTGTTGACGTTACATGAAAAGTTCTAGGAATCCCAGTTTCCTAGAAAAACTTTAGTAACTTCACAGATTTTTTTTTTTTTTTACAGTGTAGAGGATTATTATTTGGAGCTATTTAAAATAACAGACAAGATGTCATTACCAAATGGTTGTCTGAGTAAATTGTGTTCTGTAGGATCCTGTCGTCCAGATAGCACGACTGAAAAAGAAATTGCAGCTTTACCCAAAGGTTCTGAGTCTAATATAGCCCTAGACGCGATTTCACTCATTGAGGAAAATTACTACTCATGTGATTTATTTATAAATCACTTTGTTTCTTTTAAATTAATAAAGTATAATTATTTATCAATAGATTATTGAAATTCAATTATCTGCGTTATATTCAGTCGGATATTTTAACCCATTTATGCCTAGCGTCACATTTTCGGGGCGCTTCGAATTTTAATAAATTTGCATAATTTCCTTCTTTTTTATAACATGAAAATTGTATGAAATGATTATATATAAATGTCTTTATCTGTTACCGAAAGACGGTAGCATAAGATGAATATTTATTTGCTTAAAATGAAGGCTTTTTTACATTTTTGTAACGTATAAAATATAGGGCGCGAATGGTTACATATATTTATTAGTCATTAGCGGAAGAGTTATTTATGTAAAGTCCTTTTCAAGATTATTATGGAACAAATTGTTTTTAAGCCTCAAATACAGTTATTCATACATTATTATTACTAATACTTATAATGTTGTTAATCTTTGTATAGAAACATCTATAATACTTTAGTAATTCATAAAAATACAAATTATAGTATGTAATATACAACTTAAAAGTTTATTTTATATAAATATAGACTAAATATATAATAATGCATATTATATTATTAGAAATATTATGCATATTCTCATATTTAGTACAGTTACATTTTATCAAATAAATACAAATGTTTTCTAGTGGTTTGTTTTTTTTAGTGTTTTTCCAGTTCATTTTGAACATCTTAAAGGCATTTTACCAACAAATTTGAGATAAAAAAAATCAGGCATAGCATTTTTATACAAATATATAACTGAAAACTTCATTCAAAGGGTTTCATACACTGTAAAAAAAAAATCTGTAAAATTACTAAAGGTTTTCTAGGAAACTGAGGTTCCTAGAAATCTTTATGTAACGGCAACAACAAAAAGTCCAGTAACAGACTCTGTTACAGAAACTTTTGTTGTTGCCGTTACATAAAATGTTCTAGGAATCCCAGTTTCCTAGAAAAACTTTAGTAACTGTAAAGTTTTTTTTTACAGTGTAGTCAGTCAAAAAATCCCCCCAGATGTTGCGCAAATATTTTCATTTCAGTTAATTCTAACAAATGCATATGAGAAACTGTACAGAATTTTAAGCTCGAATAAATTTTAATAATACTTTAACTAACATACTTAATAAATTAACTCAGACGAAAAATCAAGAAATATACCTCGATACATTTTAGATTCTGACATTTTCAAAAGTCGTAGGGCAAAGACGCTATTCTTATATAATATATTTTTGCAGCATAGCATGTGCGATACTCTAGATATTTTCTTTCTTTTTTTTTTCTTTTTTTTTTTTTTTTTTTTTTTTTTACTTCTGTCAAAATTTTTTAAGTTATATTTTGTTTTATATACGTTTTTAAAGAAAAATAAGATATTCTGTGTTTCTAGTTAAAGACAACTGAAAATTTAGCTTATTTTAAATTATTTTTTAAAAAATTTATTCCATCTAGAAAAAAAAAATGAAATAATATTTTCAAAAACTTTTCATATTCAGACATTTTCAACACTCACTCGGAGAAAAAATTATTTTCATAATAGGAAATTTTGACACTTAATAAATATTTACGAAACTCTTGATAATCAATTTCTGTTTTTTTTTCTTTTACTTCTATCACAAATTTCACAATTCCCTTTGGCTTTATATATATATTGTGTTTTTAATTTTTTTGCAAATTTGAGGGTTTTTAAAATTTATTATAGCTCTAATAATATTTAAATATACACTTTATAAGTCGACATTTTTTTCGGAGTTTTTTTCATGTACAATATATGTTATGTAGAAACAGAAATGCTTTGCTGATAAATCAAAGAAACGCTGCATAATTAACTGAAATACATAAAATGCATGTTTTTTCTTTTATGTTTACGCTTTTATGTAAAGGACAAAAAATGAAAATTTCGTTTACTTGCTTATGACAAATAACAAAATATTGTGTCTCATAAAAAAAGAAAATGCAAATTTAGATTTTTAAAATTTGTTTTTATAATTTATGCAACCTTCAAGGAAAAGTAAGTGATATCTTCCAAAACCTTTCATATTCTGTCATTTTCAACGCTCACTCGGTGAAAAAACTGATTTTATATTACAGATTCCTATAACAGAATAAATATTTAAGAAGTCCATGAATTTTATTTCTGTTTTTTATATCACGAAGTTCACAATTCCTGCTGGTTTCATAAATATATTTTTTTTTTCAGATATTTCAATTTTTATTTTTGTTGTATCACCTTAACAAAATTTGAAATACAAACTTGATAAGTCAAGACTTTTTCCTCGAGCTTTCTTAGATATATCTTATTTGTTATGTATAAATGATTTATAAACAAATGGAATATATTTCAAATAAATACTGCATAATTAACCGAAAAATTTAAATTACATGTATTTTAAGCATCTCAGTTTTTCATGAAGCGTGTTGTCGGTGATAATTACATTTATTTGCTTATGAAAAGTAAGAAATTTTTGTATGTCATGCTAAAGACAGCGGAAACTTTAGCCTATTTTAAATTATTTTTTGAATTATTTATATAACCTAGAAAAAATGGAAATACCATCCTCCAAAAAATTTCATATTCTTCAACACTCACTCAAGGAAAAAAATTGTTTTTATAATATGAATTCTTGTCACTGAATAAACACTTACGACAGTCTTTTACAACATATAATTTTTATGATTATATTTATCTATTTATTTGTTACTTCTATTTCATGTTTCAGAATTTCTTTTAGCTTTATATTTTTATTATAACTTTTTTTAATCTTTTATTTTGTGTGAGTGTTGTAGCTCCAAATAAAATTAGATATACGCTTGATAAGTCGTGATTATTTTCTCGAAAATTCTTAAATATATGGTATTTGTTATGTTGAGATTGTAATTAAATGATGTAATTAAATTTGTAAGAAATTTGTAATTAAATGATATTTGAAATAAATGCTGCATAATAAACTAAAAAATGTAAAATATATGTTTATGTTTTTTGTGTAAAGGACTGGCAATGCAAATTAGCTTATTTGCTTATGAAAAGTAAGAAAATTTATGTCTAATGTTAAACATTACTGAAAATTTAGATTATTGTAAATGATTAATTAAATTATTTACGCAACCTAGGAGAAAAAAGAAATTAGAGGAGAGCTGCCGAATGTGAACACTTCAATTTTTTTAAGGCGGAACTCACTTCATTTTTGAAATATCTGCAAAATATCCCTGCACGTTGTCAACATATTCATAAACTAAATAAATAAATTAATAGAAGAATTACTTTTTGAAAATTTTAAGTTTTATTTTATTTGAAAAATTTGTCAAAAGTGGTCCAAATTCAGCGACTGGTTGCCTAAGTTGCCCCCCCCCCCCCAGTCTCCTACATTGGACCAAACAATATTAGGCTATTTTAATCAGTAGGGAATATAACTAATTTTATTAAAAGAAAAGTTTGCGATTAATGAAATAATTAAACAAAACAACATTAATGGAATATAATGAAATCAAATGTCAAGAAGTAAGAGAAATTGTTTTAAATCAAAATATATTCAGAATATAAATCAAATTTAAAAGTAATTAAGAATAGAAATTTTGGCACTATTTTTCAGTTACTTGAATATCATGAAAGAAGTGATGCAAGACTTACAAATGAATTTCTTTTGCTCATTTTTTATTCCAGCGCACACTGCATGGAACCGTATTTCACTATCTGAACACTGAATAATTTTTATTATTTAATTTTTCTTACAAATTATACAAAACAACACAACACTGTCTTGATTTTTCGTTTTAGATTCTGAATCATTAGACATTTCGTTGCAACAGCAGTGTTCTTTTCCTTATATCTGTAGTTCTTTTCTTCCACAACTGTTTTTCCAGTTGAATGACGCCTATTTAGTAAAATTTGATGTTCCAATAAATTTTCTGCTTTAAGAGCTTCCCTTTTTGTCGTTTTTTTTTTCATTGAAAGGTTGACTATATATGGCGACGATGTTAATACAGCTGTTTTTTGGCAGCCACTTTACTTTGACTTAAATCATTCTGGCAAGGGAGTTGATATTTCTAATGATTTTTTTTTTTGGTATTTTGGAAGGAGGGTGTTGTAGTTGCAGATTTCTTGTGGGTCAGTCTCTTCTTAACCTTCTCCTTCCCATTAGTTTCCTGTATCAATGACAACTTTTGCTATCCCTTATGTTTTTCTTCCAGATTGTTTGTCTGTGTCGTTTTCATGAGTGTATTTTACTGCCTTAATTTTTGTAGAATATATGTCTGTAGAATATGTGCGCGTGTGTGTATGTATTTATGTGTATATATTTGATGTATATATTCTAATCACAAATTTTACAATTCCTTTTGCTTTTATAAATATATTTTTCTTTCTCCTTTTTCTTTTCAATCTTTTTTTTTTCTTTTTTTTTTTGGGGGGGGGGGGTGATTAGCTCAAAGTAAAAAAAATTAAATACAAACTTGGAAAGTCCAGATTTCCCCATCCTCCAAATTACCTACAATCCGAAAAGATTAGTAAATATACGAAAGGTGTTTTAAAGAAATACAGCATAATTAACGAATTATTTGAAATACACGTTTTCCCTTCTCAGATAATATTTTTAATGTAATGCGATAAGAATTTCGTTTATTTGCTTATAAAAACTAAAACAATTTTGTGTCTTATGCTAAAGTGAACTGAAAAGGTAAATTATTTTAAATTACTTTTTGAATAATTTATACAACCTAAAAGGAAAATGAAAGCACATCTTCCAAAACTTTCTATATTCTGACAGCTTCAACACTCACTGGGGGAAAAAAATATTTTTATAACATAAATTCTTGTCACCGAATAAACATTTGCGAAACTATTGGTATTTTATTTTTGTTTTTCTTATTGCTGTCACAAATTTTACAATTCCTTTCGGCGCCTTGCGATTTTTTTAAACTTGATATTTATTTTTTTTTCTGTTGTAGCACTAAACGAAATTTGAAATACAAACTGAAAAAGAGGAGATTTGTTTCCGACGTTCCCTAGCTAAATCATATTTGCTATATCGAAAAAGAAATGATTTGTAAATAAATAAAATATATATGAATGAAATGCAGTGTAAAGAATAAAAACACGTCAAATACTTGTTTTAACGTCTGTGTTATACTATTTTTATACAAAACTTTTCGCGATGTGAAATTTTGCTTTTGCCTATGGAAATTACAATAAGTGATGTTACCAGTGGATACCCACCATGTACTTTGACATCAGAAAAAATATATATGACAAGTTTATTAATTGGATTAGTATAACGACACAATATAAACTTTAAAATGTTTTCTGTTTACTTAAAAAGGGACAGATAATAAAATTACATATGTTAAAACATTAAAATATACATTTTATTTATATTTCCCAGTACTTTCGGTCTGCAAAACCCGCAGCTATTATCAGGAGATATTTTAAATTATTGCCGTTCTATTCATTTTAAATATGTCACTTCGATTGAAATGGAAGTGTCTATAATTCTTAGGGTAGCTGGCATTCAAGCATTAGTACTCTGGATTAAACGTTTGAAGATGAAATTTTTTAACTGTCTATTTATTCATACGCGACTTTGTTCCCTTACGTCAGTTTCATTTTTAAATGCGTAGCTTGACCGTAGTAGAAGTTGTGTAGAGAAAAATATTTAATTGCCGTTATATTAATTTTAATACGTCACTTTGTTCACATTTACGAAAATTAAACACTTCCCTCTACACATGCTTAATTCAACGCACAGCTACTTCCACTATGGTAATCATGATGAATCATCATAACTCTTAATTTTTCAAAATATTTTCTTTTCTTGGTGAGTTTATTTGTATGATCTTTCATAAAATCATGTATTAAAAACTTTTTATATCAAACATATTAATTAATCAGGATTTCATTAGCAAAATTATGAAATTCATTCTAATATATAGCGATGACAGCTATGACCACCTCGGGAACTCAGCTTTTGCTTTAGAGTGTTAGTGCAATCCCGAGGGATAGAATTCTAATATATAGTGTATTCTGACCAGTAAGTGAACAGCCCCCATTTAATGAAACATTTTTACATATTTTAATAGAATAAGGTTTAACCCCCCCCACCCCCCCCGCCCCCATGGGGTTACAACATTGCCTTAATTCTATTCAGTAGGAAGCTATTGCATTCATGATTGGTTACTGAAGTCACATTACTTTTGTTTTATATTTCATGTCTGAGAAACACATTGTTTCTGTGCTGAAATAATAAGGTAAGTGCTATGTCATTTCATATGTTTGATAATAATTTACTGTTTTATTTGCATTATGCACTATTTTTATTATCCATATATTAAATATATACATTATAGAGATATTTCTAATTGTTTTAACAGTTGTAGAATGTGTACAATTTGAGAGTAGGGATATTTAATAACTGGTTAGGGAAATGTTAAAAATCCAATGAATAAACAACAGTTCATTCACTGGAAGGAATATATTAGTCTACTTTACACGTGAATGAATTCTTTTGGGCTTTATTTTTTTGTGGTTTCTTTTGTACCTATATTTGGAATTAAGTGATTTTTCAAGAATGGCAACAAGTGAAAAGTTAAGAGATATAAAAACGTTACAAAAGAACATATACACACACATTTTTAAAGGTAATAATTATTGATGTCTTTCAAATCTTACTTTTTCTATGTTTTTAGATGATTGAAAGAAATATTTTCACTGATGACCAAGACGATTCCTCAAAAAGGAAATATGGGAGGTTCGAGTACTCTACAGAGGACCTTGAAAATACTGTACAAGCTATGAGGCTCAGGTGAGCTCAGTTTAAAGAAAGCATCCGTACATTTTAATATTCCAAAAGCAACGTTGTCTATGAAACTGTGAGAAAAAACAATGGAAAGTAAGCGTATGGGACATTGCCTGTGTTGTCCTTTGAATAAAAAAAACTCCTTGAACATTGGATAGTTGGAAATGGAAAATTGGATTTAAAATGCATAAGGATGAAGTAAAAGCTGATGTTTACAATGACATGAAACAAACAAGAAGGAAAAATTCATTTATAGACAAACACCCTGGGGAGAAATGGGTGGCTCTTTTTTTTAAAATAGCATCCAAGGTTGGAAATATGAAGTAAGCAGAATGTCAACGTGTGGAAAAGAGGTCTACATGTGGTGGAATTGGAAGCATCCTGCAGTACAGTATAGGATCTGGTGTTTTAAGAATAATATGAAAAGCACAATAAAAACACCCGAACGTATTTCTGTAACATGCTCCCGTTCGTCTGGAGTTATTACTGAAATAGACAAGTTCAGGACCATTGATTTGAGGAAATAAAATTATTATTATTATTATTTTAAATCTGTAATTTATGATTAATTTCAAAACTAAAATGTTGCAATATTTCAAGCAAATTAATTGTCGTTCTGGGTTTAACCCATTAGCACCCAGCGTCCTCATTTGATGACGCTGTAAAAAATGTTACTTCCTACATTAAATTAAAAAATATTTTTTTTATTTGCAAGTTCGTGTGATACATGGAAGCACCACACAATATAATTTATGCGATTTCTTTGGAACTATTCAAAAATGCACAGTAAATATACAGCATAATTTCCCGTTTTTTTGGTAATCACGTTGTGTATTTCTTATGCTTCTGTATAGAACTAGATTTATGAGGTAAATTCTTTAAATTTGGTATAAATGTAATCTAGATATTCCATATTATGCCATTAATATATTTTTAAATATTTATTGTTATTAACGTATCCGTTATAAACAGGAAACTTTATCCGTCATCGTTTAAGGACGCTGGGCATTTGAGTATAGTTTTTCTTCATATTCAGAATTGTTTCTTAAGAGTTTCTTACGTTTTTTGTTGCATTTAAACTATAAAAGGGAGATAAAAAATGAGTAGAAAAAAGTTTTTAAAGGCTTAGAAGAGGCAACTGCTTATCTGAAAAATAGAAGCAGATATTATATTATTGCCTCCAGATGTACATGATCTAACGGATGAAGAGCAGTTCGATGATGAAATTTTGGGAACTCCGGTTGTATCAGATTTTGCAGGTAGATTAGAAATTACATTACCAGATGAAAATAACAACTCTATTATTTCGCATAAAAAAGGGAAAAAAATTCCCGTAAACGTAAAAGAGAAATATTAGTTGTATGGATAAATTAAACCCCCGTCTTACACATTCAAAACTAGTTCTAAGAGAGATTGGGATACTTTGGCAGCGGAAACTAATAATATGAGTCCGGTTGAGCTGTTTGAAGAATGTTTTACTGAAAGTGTTTATGATGTGATCGCAGAAGAAAATAATCGATACGTTCACGAAGTGAAAAATAAATTGAACAATAATGTGATAGAGACGAAATAAAAACGTATATAGGATTTCTGATACTTTCGGACTATCATACATTATCAAGTGAACGGGACTACTGGCCAAAAGCAGATTATTTAGGAGTAACAATAGTAAATTATGAGATTACTAGAAATTTCTACTTACGACAGATCTTAAGAGATTATTACATTTGTATATCAAACATGATAAATCATTTAAAATATTTCCCTTGTTCGAAATGCTTTCGAAGAATTTTCAGAAATGGGGCATTTTCCATGAAAATGTGTCTGTTGACGAAATGATCCTTCGGTATTATGGTCGTCATATACTGAAGCAGTTTATAAAATCTAAAACTATTAGATTAGACTATAAACACTGGGCCATGTTTGTCAACGATGGTTACTGTTGCAATTTTACACTATATTGAGGAAAAGAATAAAATATTTCTGAATCTGAAAAACTTCCTTTAGGTACAAGAGTGGTGTTAAATTTATAATATAATGTTGAAGATCCAAAGAGCCGTCGTGTTTATAACTTCCTTACCAGTCATATGTTGCCAAAAAAAATGAAAGAAATACAGTTCAGAGCTAGTGGGACAATACGAGAATATCCTACTGGAAAATGCCCAATATTGGAGAATAAGAAAATGAGTAAAAACGAGAGAGGGTTTTACAATAGTAAATTAGACAAAACTAACCAAATTCTTGTTGTTAAAGGGAAGGACAATAAGTGTGTTTCTTTGGCCACTAATTTTGATACCATATTGCCGCTATTTCCAGTACAAAGAAGGACAGAAGAAAAAAAATGGTGAAAGTGAATCAGCCTCATGTTATAATTCATGGGGGTCTTGATTCATGGGGGTATAATTCAGGGGTGTCACCTTCAGGATTGTCTTCTTGAGAAACATTCTATAGCCATAAGAAGGAAGAAATGGTATTTTTGCTTTATTACTGTGTTGATAGATATGGCTGTTGTAAATAGCTATGACATTTACAAAAAGATCCATGGTTCCAGACATAAAATTCAACAAAATATAACATGTTATTGGCAAAAGGGAGAAACAAATGCGTTGCCAATATGATAGCTGTTCTTCAAAGCCAAGAAAAAAAGTTTTCTTACTTATCTAAAAATAAATTTAGATTTTTAACATTATTTTGCAAATTAGTTTGCTTATATATTAAAACTAAATGATGTTATATAATTTTTTTTCATTTTTAAAAATTTGAGATTTTTACTTACAAACGCCCAGCGTCATCAAATGAGGACGGCTTAAAAAATATAGTTATAGTTAATTTTTTTTCAAAATACTTTTGAAATACTCTTGATGTATGCACTTCTACCCATATGTATCAATTTCACGGAAAATTTTCAAAAATTATTAATTTGAGCGTTAATGAGTTAAAAAGAACCGTAATTCAGTAAAAACATAAATTATTTGTACAAGTTGAAAATGAATTATGATTATGGAATTTAAGTTGTTTTAAAATGCCACCTGTTCATTCAATGGAAAATTTTGCGTTCATTCACTGGTAACAACTGTTCATTTACTTGGTTTTTGTATCGATTTCTATTAAGATATCCCTAGCATACCAAACAAGGGAAATATAAAATTATTTTTGTTATTTTTTAATCATTTATAAACCAACAAATGTATTTGCACTGTTGAATTCCAATAGGTACTGTTTATTAAAATATAATGAATCTTTTTCTTTTTAAATGTGCTTAAGTGTTCATTTACTGGTCGGACTTCCCTACGCTTTAAAAAAGTAAAAAGCATATATTATTTCTGTATATATATATTTTTCAATTCTATGGCATTTCTAAGGACATTTTCAAAGTATTTAATTCAGTCATTTTGAATGAGTTTCATTCATCATGGTATCTATGACGTCATTTGTTAAATACAACGAAATACAATTTAGTCTGGTGAGGATGTGCCTAATGGGCTTCAATTTTTCCCATACAACTTTATTTATATATATATTTAAATTTACTACAACTTTTAAAAAAACAACATGTTTTAATGAAATTAAATGTACTATGTTAAAAGCCTTTTCAAAAAATTTTTATAACATACACTATTCATCGTTGTATCGTTTCTTGTATATGCTTAGAAAAACGAAAGTTCACACAAGAAATAATACAGTTGGACCTCGTTATCCCGATACCCGGTTTTCACGTCACTCCGCTTATCACGTCCGTTTTCAAAGATCCGATTTTCTGTATATGATTTTAGTTTAAATAAACTCCGGATTTTACGTCGTTGAATAATTTTCAACTACGGATATTCCGACGATTTGGAAAATTGTCCATTTTTCATAATCCATATTATAAGCACGGAAATTAAGCGGTAAGAAATGTCTTAGCCAAACTTTTTTTTAAAAGTTTCTAAAATACTCATTGAGATAAATGAGAAATTTTAATCCAATCCTTTATCTGAATAAATAAACCCACACACTATGAATGACCCACTTAAGCTCCAGATAGACGTATCAGTGTATCCGCGATCTTTTTGTTCCGGTCATACGGCGCTTTTTTGTGGTTACACGGCATTTTTCATCCTACTAAAACCGAAGCATTTCTTTGCATTGAAGCGATCAAAAATTTTCTAACATCCATTTCTGAAACAACGAATATTGATTACAATTCATTGAAAATACAATATTGAAAAAAGAATTGTAGGAAGCCTATCTAGGGATAAGTAAACCTTAATTCATCCTTATTTCATGTAACAATTAAAAAAAAAAATGTCAGCATAAATCTGATTTTTATTCTTTTCAATTTTGTTTTTGTGCTTATTTTGTTTAATAATAATGTTTTATTGCTTAAAACTGCAAGAACAGGTACGAATTTAAAATTGTATTAAATTAATTAAAAATACAACTTTTTATAAACTTATTTTTCTCAAACTCCGGTTAGCACAAGTCTCCGCTTATGACGACACATTTTTCTGGTCAGTAGAGTGTCGGGATAACGAGGTTCGACTGTATATGATAACATATTTTGAATTGAATCATTTTAAGTGTCATACATACTTAATTTTTTTAAATCCTTGAGAAACAATTTCTCGTATTAACAAATAACATTCTTATAACTGCAGACGTGTATGAGTTTTTTTATTATTATTTATTTTATTTTTTTATCTTTTATTATTTTTTTTTAAATCATATGTTTCACCAGAACGTTTTTTATGGACATAAAATATTTTCGCACTTTAAGTCATTTTATAATATACAATAACTATATCTTACAAGATAATATTATTTATCTACAAATAGAAGGTAAACCACAAGGCGGATCTACATCCTGTTTGATGTCTGATTTATATTTATATCGATATGAACGTAATTTTAGTAATGATAATATACTAATGTATCGCTATATTGATGACATTATTCACATGATGACACATTGATGACAGTTACTCATTTTAAATCTTGTCTACATATTTCAGTTTACCGTAATATACTAATTAATCATTTGCATAGAATCAAAAGTTTAGGTTCGTCACATCTTATCAATAAAAACATTAAACAATAAATTTTTGATGCAATAAATCATAGTTTTCCAAAGAAATTCCTATATTCTTTAATCTACAATTGATTAATGAGATTAAGAGAGATTTCTTGCATGTTACTATTAACATTTTGCGTATCAAAAAATATAAAAAAATACAAAAAAATAAAAATATACAAAAAAAAAAAAAAATTAAAAAATACAAAATATATATAATTTTTTTAAATAGGTTGCCTGGGTTGGTAGATGTTAAAATATGGAGGAGGGTGGAGTTGTCTGGATAATTTATACGCAAATGTTGATTTAATACCAATATATTTATTAAAAAATGGGAATGGTACGTTAATTTACGGGTTTGTATGTTTATTCTGGTTCTTATGAAGCTGCTGTCCTTAGTACTGTATAAAAATATTTATATTAAATTAATTTACATTAATTTTAGTGACTTTTATTGATGTACTTCAATATATTTCGATTTGAAATAATAGACGCTAATAAAGTTTATGACATATGTATTTATAATTTTAAAGGTTCCATTTTTATTTTGTATATTGTCTGTGTTATGAGCTGTTGCTAAATTTATTAATTTAATTTTAGTAATTGGAAATAGATGATGATTTGTAATTATATAATGGTTATATATATATATATATAACCTCAAAAAAGTTTAAAATAAAACTAAAACTAAAACTAAAAGTAGAACATTATGTATTAAATGCATTCTTCAGACCCAGAATCTTGCACAATAATTAAAATAAGAATAACCAACAAATATCTAAGAAATTTCAAACAATATAACCTGAACAAGCAAAAACCAAGAAAAAACAAATAAAAAGCTGTGGCCTCGTCAGCAGTGGGCATTTAAATAAAGCAGTGTTTCAGACTAATTACAATTCACAACAACTGTTATTTAGTAGTGGCGGTATGTTTCGGCCAGAGTGTCGCAAAACATAAATCAAATTTAAATGTACACACATATATATATATAGATATAGATCATGTAAAAATATTTTTCTTCACCTTATAACTTTTTCTGTATTTTTAATCATGCTTTTAAATATTTCGAAAACTGCATAAAAGAATCTTTTACAGTATTTTACGCAAATAGTGATAACAATAAATAACATAACATGATATACAGCTCCAAATCAAAAAAATAGAATAATTGAAAGAAAAGTAATTGTGAAAAAAGGTGTTTTTTATGTATCGCTTTTACAAAAAGTGATACAGAATAAAACTGAATATTGTAAGAATCTACATAGTTTGTAGAATATTTTAGCGTAAAAATTAAAGGAAATAGTACAAAAATTAAAATAGTTATTCACAGTTGGAAAAAATCAAAATTGTCCATTTACCTGGTTCAAAATATTAGAACAATACATTATAAATAATACGTGTTTAAAAAAAATAAAAGGAAAAATAGTTACCCTACTATTTAGTAGCATCATCTTTACATTTTATAACTGCAGAGCTCACTTTTCAAAGCTAGCTACAAGTGGTTCACAATGTTTCTGTCCAAACATGACCATGTCAACTTTATGCTGGAAAGAAGCTCAACTTTGTTTTTTGGCGCAATATCTTGCAGACTTTTCTTCATTATTCCCCACAGATTCTCTATTGGAGTTAAATCCGGCGAATTATCTGGCCAGAAAAATACGTTAATTTGGTGTTGGCTATTGCAGTTCTTGGTGGACACTGACCTGTGTGAATGTTCTAAATCATGTTGGAAAATAAAATCGACGCCACACAGATCTTCCGACGATGTATAATGAAATGCTCAAGGATTTCTTGATAAATATCAGAATTAATCCTTTTGTTAACAATACATAGCATTCCAGGACCATCTGATGTCTTGGATGTAATTTGGATTGTCATGGAATACAAACTCATCCCATTACACTGCATGCACATTTCACTGATCGTTTCATACAGTCCTTTTCATATGCTTCTTGATTCATTCGCCATACACGAAAACCTTGATCACCATATTTAACCGAAAACACACACTCATTATTAAACAATATCTTTTTCCAATCATCCAGACCCCATAAAAGACTTTTTAGCACCACTTCACTCTCTGCCTTTTCTGTTTAATAGTCATAAGGGGCTTTATCTTTGGTACACGATATCAAAATCCACGTTT
The DNA here is from genome assembly GCA_963932465.1 of Maratus speciosus. Lineage (NCBI taxonomy): Eukaryota > Metazoa > Arthropoda > Arachnida > Araneae > Salticidae > Maratus > Maratus speciosus. Next base: position 203,750,406 of record OZ010789.1, read on the forward strand.
ATGCAGACGTCTTACTGTTGTAGGTTTACTCTCATTAACACTGTGTTCCTTCCACTTTCGATGAAAATATCTTACACTTCTAAAACTTTTTTTAGAAATACTCTTTTAGCCTTCTATCATCGCTCTGTGTAGTTTTTGGCTTTCGACAGCCATTCAGATGCATGTTTCCAAAATTACCGTCGTTAAAATACTGCTTTATTGTTGTAATAGCACTTGGTTTAGAACATTTTAAGTAACTGGCGATATATTGCTGATTACGACTTTCTTTATGCAAATCAATAATACAATGCTTTATTAACTCTTTTATGTCGGTCAAACGACCGTTTTTTACTCAAAATGAAAACAATGAAGATGCAAAGCATTTTATGAAGTCTTACTTTTAAGATAACTTAAGAAAATGTCCTGCAGAAGCTAATTTTATGCTTAATTTATGCAATCTTCTGAATCAATCAGGAAAATTTATAAATAATTTAATTTTTTGAACCGCCTTTTTTATTATCTAATATTTTAAAACTTGTGTGTTCTAATAATTTGAATAATGAAAATAATTTTAGAAAAATGCATTAATATTTAATTTTTTATATTTTTAATTTTCTTTAATAACATGGAAATTTATTAAAACATCAACTGTTGTTCTTTTCCAATTATACTAAACTGAAATAAAGATAAATGCAATTCTAGATACAAGTGAAATAAATTATTCTAATTTTTTGACTTGGAGCTGTATAGTAATGTAATTTTAAGACAATTTCGATATCGCAAATTTTTAAAATCTTATTCAGCTATGCGTTTGGGGAATAAGACGCTCTTAAACACTAGAAAATCAATAATTTTTTTCATCTGCTAATTTTTAGATTGAAATGTGTAATACTTTAAAATTTATTGATTTAAGTAAAAATCGGAAATATTTTACTTTCAATATTATCGCAATTACATGTTCTTTATAGAGCAATTTAAAAAGTTTTTACAAGGTTTTAAAAATGAATATATAACTTAATGCATTGTAAAGTGTATTTCAGAAAAATATTGGTAACAAAAGTTTCTATAAGGTAAAACAATTACACTTTTAAACTACTAAATATAATTTAAAACTGAGAAATCATGAAAATAATTATAACTCACATGGTTTATCATTCGAATATCTTATATTTACAGAAATCTGAGGCATTTCGTATACCTAGAAGTACACAGTAAATTTGCACTGATAACTATGAATTATTATCTATATTTACAGTATCCAGCACTCACTGCGTATTTAATCAGTTTAATACCTCTTCATTCCTTTACTGCGAACATGTAACGAGATGCAAGAAGGATATTGAAATGCATGCCAAAGGAATGCATAAACCTGTGAACAACTATTTATGGAAATGCAATTACTGGATAGGGAAAGCCTTGAATATACCCAAATTCTCGATTGGCTGCGTAAAGCTACATTATTGAAACTTCTATGGCGTAGCAGTAAAATCACGAATAGTAATAATGCTTTCAACATATGTAAATGCAGAAGTTCAAATGTACTAATATACCTTATCTATATGTAAATAAACTAGGCATAGTTCAATAACATAGCATATTTTTAATCAAACGTGAATGTTTTCAATCCATTTAGGTGATGTTTTAAATATTTTACTGAATTTAAGAAACATTATCAAAAAAGGTAGTTCCATTCTGGTTTACTTATGCGGTTGTACTGGGTTTACAATAACATCAATTAATTACAAAAACAGCTTTATGTTACAGATGGCGAGAAATTAATATTATATGCGCATTTTTATAACTATAACCTGCAGTATCCAGTTATACAATTTATGCCAAATTATAGCAGCACAGCTGAGATTTAAATGCATTTGTTTGTTAATTACATAATTTAATATGGAGTCAAATACGAATTTTAAACACAATAGCGCGTATACTGTTTCTCTAATCTGCATGCTAATATGACTAAATTTATAAAACATATTTGTTTTATTTTTAAAATAGTCACAGAACATTTTCTTTCATTTAAAAACGATTATTACTACATGTTTCTAAATATTGCATTTAATGTCTCCGATTAATCTTCAAACAGAAAATTTGCAAAAATCAATGTGAATGAACACTTAAAATTTTTGAATTTAAGTATGTTTTACATTGTCAAAATAAAAGTATGTATACTTCGTTTTTAAAATATATTCTAATAAGAAATCTGTATAGTTTTCATATTCTTATGTTTGTATATAGAGTTATAAGCAACGTTTTTGTTCTTAAAGGCAGCAGATACTATGGCTTATTTAAATTTGACATACACGCAGAGAAATTTCCGTACCTTATTGGCGAAACGTCAGTGAAGGCTTACTGTGGCGACTCGAAAAGTTTTTGGTTTTATTTTGTTTGTTTGTTTGCTTGCTTATTAGCTTGTCTTTTCCCCGATAACTGACACAAAATCACCCGATTAGCTTGCAATTGAGTGGGCATATTCGTGAGATACCCGGACTTAGTTGTATAGTTTTTGGTTAAATTTAGTTCATTCATTCGGAAAATATGGAAGATTTTATTTTGCTCCACAATGCTTTTCTACGGCAAGTCAGGCGATTTTCATATTTCCATTTTTTGAAAGAAAATGGCACGTTTTATTAATGGATTTAAATGTTAAATTACGGATGTTAAAATTTTCAAATAAGGATTTTAAATTATTCCTATTATTTTGGAATTTTTGACAATATATGTCAGTTTTATTAAATTAAGTGTACAATTTTTTGTGGAATTTTATACATGTTTTCCAATAATATAAAGAATTTTTTTAAATTAATTTTCTTATTTTGCATGATACATATTTCCTTTTTTTCTTTTCCTATTCAACGTTGCCTAGCGACTATTATTCGCAGCCTATAAAGAAAATCATTTAAATAATCCCAATTGTGAAATATTAAGTAGAAAATTTAGCTAAGAGAAATAAAAGGTTAGTTACTCTTTAGAACTAATACGTTTGGTCTTCAATCTAGCTTTGCTTCAAATATGAACGAAGTCAGCAAATTACGTTAATTCGAATGTAGATATTATTAAAAGGCTATCACAAAAAATATTTTATATTGCCAAATCGATGCAATTTATGCAATTAACAGCGGGCACGATAATGAATGATTCTCTAGTAGATTTACAGATCTTCAGATACGCCTAATTTGGAGTGTTTTTATTAACCATTTGGAAAAATGGTTATTATCCTCGATCAGGGTAGGAAATCAAAAACATATCTGAAGCGTTTTATTAGTTGAATCCCGCATTTTATTCGTTTTCTGATTGATCTATACAATAATAATCTGTATTTTCCCTTTACTTTCAACAGATATGGATACTTCTGTTGCCACTATGACAAAAAGTAATAAAAACTACAAAAAAATAATAACTCAGAAACAAATTAAGATACAGCTTTCAAACGAATTGCATTTAAAAGTAATTTTTTATCTCTATACGACGTTGTAAAAAGTAATATTGTGTGATGTTTAGAAGTTTAAGTATGAAATTTCATTTAAAATTGGTCCAGGAATATTAATATTTAATCCTTGGCGTACGTAATGTATGACCAGCTCCGTAGAAGTTTAAAAATTTACAGTACCGAAAAATGTAATTCATGGCGTACGTAATGTATGATCAACTCCGTGCGATTTTTTATGTCTTAAATTTTAGTCTTTGAAAAAATCATTTTCCAAATGGTCATTGTAATTTGTTAAATTGCATTTTTTTTATGTTATTGCTCTCGCAGGGATTATGGTACTTTTAAACTAATGTTTCACCATGCTATAAGTGAAAAAAAGTACAGTTAAAGGCATATAAATGCTTTTTAGCACTTTCCAACAATGATGATTTGATGGTTCTACGTACACGCGTAAATATAGTCGGGATTACATGTAATTGATATAAGTTATTGGGGTTTGTCAAAGTATGTTCGGTACTGAAATTGAAGTGTGTAGTATTCATAGCTCAATTACAGGGGCACTAAAAACTATTATGTTGCATTATAGTCTATGGAAAAAATCATCTGCGGACTATTTTAATAGTGTTACACAATTTTAAACGTAATGAAATTTATATGCATTATTAGGGTGCACTAGAATATGGTTACTATAAAATATATTATGTGTAACACTTACATGATGCGTACAGGGAACTCAAATGTATTCATAATATCGTTGAAAAAACCATAATCGTTGAAAAAAATTCTTTTGTGGCGTTTTTTAATGATGTTACTCTGTTACAAAATAACCTTGATATGTATTTTGGAATCATTTTTGTAGTATATGGGGTGCATATGAAACATATATCATTTTTTACAGGGTCTCACAAAAGTGGTCTATTAGAGTATGGTCTATGGGGAAAAAATCTTCACAGCTTATTTTAACACATTAACGACGGGAAATGAGAATTCTCGTTTTTATTCAGAATATATCATTGGCTGAAGGCGTGGCTTCTACCTTACACAAAAGGTATTTATATCGTGTTGTCTATATCTTTTATAGATTGTAAGACATTATATATTACATCTGTACATTAAAAGCTATTTTTACTGCTACATAAATATGAAAAACATATCTCAGAAACCAATTTCCGAAAGACTTTCAGAAGAGAGAAGAGCTTCTACTGTTTTGACACCCAGGTTTAATTAAAAAATTCCCGTTGGCAGTATACTATACTAATTGAAACATTATGAAACTAAAATACATTACTGTGGTTCACTACAAGTAGCTTGCTGTTGAATATGATTTGTATCGCATTTATCGTTCATTTAAAGGGTCACATAAAAGATTTCGGATGCAGTTCTGGTCTATTAGGGATGATTGCTGAAGAGCGTTTTCAATCATGGTATGAGTTTAACGTTTTGCTTCCTATGTGGTATATAAAAATTATATAGACCATATACAGGGCTACACAGATGAATTCGTAAGTATTAATGAAAATGAGCGCGGATTCCTTCAGTGATTTTTTTTTCTTTTGACTTATGCATTTTGAAGGTCAGCTACGTTTAGTATACTAAAATATGTTTGCAGAATTTAAATAGAGTCATATACAGGGCTTTCCAAAAATTGGATACATGATGCACACTATGCATAGTAATTCCCGGAAATGTGATTTAAGCAGTTTTAAGAGGGGTTTTGCCTGCATTAAATTTAAATATAATATGTGGCGCGTAAAAATCTTCACATAATATACAGGGCCGTAGAAAATAATTCATGTACGTTTCCGTCTATTGCTAGAAATTTTTAAAGGGCATTAGCCCAATCAATTTAAAATTACAAATGTAAATTAAATTACACTTCGGGGGTTCAGGAGGTCAGAGACCCCCCTCCTTAAGAAATATACTTTATTATCTAAAATTACCAGAATAAGTAGCTCATGAGAATTTTAGAATATCATTACATAACAACATGTTTAATTTAACACTTCTAATGTCATAAACCTTCGAAATATTTTATCATTTTATAAATGTTTATTTAATTTAAAAACTTTAAATTTCGTTTTTGTAGAAAGATTAATATTACGCAAAGTGTGCTAAAAACGCTGAGTCGCAAAGCTGACGTTGAGGCTCCTGAACTGAAGATTTACTAGTTTTAGAAATGTTTAGGAAATGTTATTCTGCAACAGCACAGAGTAAATCTTGATTTCTGATTTCTGTCTCTTATCCATACCTTGCAATAGATAAGAATTTTCTTCACTAGTAATACAGAACCGAAACCTTTCTTATTATATTCTTATTAGAATGCCCAAGATTTCTCAGCGGTCGGGTGCAGAGTTATGTTACACATATCAATCTCGGGGCAGATTGAGCATTGGTAAAGGATGAACCTGGTAAGGTAAAATAAATTGTCTACGACACAACACTCTGACCATCTTTTTTGGAACTAGCTTTAATGGTTGAATGTAAATATTTCAACGTGCCGTTTATTACTGAAAGACTTTTTCCCAGTAAACCAATTACTGAATTTTATAAGAAAAATATCTCATTCTGAAGAACTCGTTTGCCTCTAACATTTGCAAAAGTCCAAGTCTTAAACTGTGTCAAAAATTCTGTGAAGAAGTGCTTATAGGAGTTGTCACTTTGGACGTATTATGTATGTTGTATTTAGTAAAGTTCGTCGTAGGATTAAATTTGAACGACGTAGGGACTTACTGATAGATTAGCATTTGAGCATTTTATGCGGAAAATAATGACAGATAATACTTGAGAATGAATATTCAACACTCTACAAAGCTAACTTTAAAAAGATTAAATGAAATATTTTGTACTTTAAAATACAATATCTTAATTTTATGTGACTCGTTTTGACCTGACGGATGCTAGTACATTTTCAGGAAGTCAATTTTTCACTAATTTTTCTTATTGCTACTAAACTAAATTGAATAACGTGTACATTACTTAATGTACATGCGATGATTTTGAAACTCGTAGACTTCAGTTTGCTTCTCATTTTTAAAAAAAGTTACTTTTTTTATTAAAATGAAAAAAACACAGATAACGTCACTGATAAATAAAAAAAATAAGATTTCAATCTAATTATATATTTTAACTTTTATTTTGTAATTTAGTAGTTTAGTGAATACTTTGAGGTATTAAAATTTTAAATAGCAACCGAGAAAATCTTACACATAACACAAAGAGAGTTTTTCTTTTTTTAACTCGTATTTTTTTCGATTAATAAAACTAAATGATATATAATAATATATTAAACACAAAAATAAATTAATTATTAATTTTATCTTACTTAATGGTATATTTCAAATAGCTGAAGATTTTTTTCTAAAACAAATATTTAAGCAATGAAAAAAGATGTAACTGTAATGTAACATGCAATACACAAATAAAGAAGTCTCCAACTGTTTCGTAAAACGAATTCTTTATTTTCATGAAATATATTTCTTGTTTCACATTTTAATGTTTTGTATTTTTCATTTTCAGGAGTTAGACATTTTTTCAATCTTTTTGCCTTGTAAACAGCAAATCACTAATGTGCATTTTATTTTATGGACAACTTTTATTGCCAAACTTATCGATAAATAATTACACGGAAAATATTATCTTTTTTATACTACGAATTTTATTTCGACTTTAAATTACCTGTACGTAGTTTAATGTTTTTATATATTTTTTAAACGATGGAACCGATTTTATAACCCTGAGATTTTATTGATATAGTTCGGTTTACATTTAAAATGCTACATTATTATTTTGTGAAGTTCAAGAACAACCACATACAAGAAATAACGTAATGATGTAGTTTAAAAAGAACTTTTTGTTAGATTGTAGTTAGTCGATATATTTTTAATCTAACCATAATATAAAAGTTTCAACGCAGTTTTTATTAACAAAATTCAGTCTATATGTTAAACTATTTAGTTTTTTTTCATACTTAATAATGCACTAATTTTGTTATCTTTTAAGCAGTCATTTTTTCTTCTAGAACAGTATTAATAATTATGTATCTACAGTAATTTACATATACAAACATTTAAAAACTCTTTAGAATCAAACTATTCTGAAACGTCTAACATGGTTAAATATATATACTATATTATGACTATCACCACACAGATTTTTATACATGATTACGTGAAAAGCATTACAGGTTGTTCTAAATAAAATATACAAATCATAATAAATAACATTTTTGTAATTAAAATAAATGTTGCTTTACTATATCCTGTTTTTTTTTTATGTTTCTGGGTCGAGAAAAAAAGAGATAAAAAAAAAAAAAAAGATTACATATTCAATATTGAGAAATAGGGCACTTTTTTTTATAATTTTGTGTTTATCAGGAAATAGACATTGACCGCCATTTCTTTTTGCCTATAAATATGTAAGAGAATTGTAAATAATATTTATTCAGAATAAATTACTATAAACTGTTTAGTTTTAAAATGAGAATTAAGCATAATTAATTTTTTTATATTTACAAATATAAAAGTATACCTATAGGGTCATTCCATGGTAACTCCATTTAGAGTCATTTACTGCAGTAATTTTAGTAATATAACAACAAAAAATATTCAAATATAAAGACGACATAATTTATTAATTAAACCTATCCAAAGCTCAATTTGAATAAAAATACCTAGAAAATGAGAATGAAAATTACATTTTTTATGGTAACTTATGTTCCTTTTCAGTAATGTCAGTTACATAGTAAATATAATTGCCAGAGATCAATAAGTAACAATAACGCAAAAAGTAGATACATTTCATCTAAAGTGAGCTTCGATTAGGTTTAATTAACAAATTACGTGAACTTTATATTTTGAATTCTATTCTTGGTGTTATATTACTAAAATTACTGAAGTAAATTGTTCTTAATGTAACGTAAGTTACCATGGAATGACCCTAGAAATTAGCATCAAGACCAGAATAAAAAGAGAAAAATATATTTCTTCATTATCCGCCGACCACTTTCCATTAGAAAATAAGTTGAAAGTTTCACGTCAAACGTGGCGAAAAGGGTGCGTTCGTACTATAACTAGTTTTATAAATATTTTTTGCACTGCATATTGTACTGAATGTATATTTCAGTGCCTTTCATAAATGCATAATAATTTCATTCTGTTCGAAAGGCTGTAACATCATTAAAATGTACTTGAAATACTTTTTTTCCCATTGGCTGTAATGTAACGGAAAACTTTTGGCTGTCCGTGTAATTAACTTATACATCCTATTTTCATAAAATTTGAAATGACTCGAGAAAATTATGCAACAATTATATATTTTAAATTTCAAACGATTCGGTTGTTTAACTTTGTGCTATTATATGCGGACGGACGGACAAATAGATAGACGGACTGAACGATGACTATAGGTGCTACGTATTTACATAGTTACGAACGCACCTAAAATGGATATCTCCAAACTGCAGGATTTAGTGCCAAAAATGCATGATCGGGACATCACATTTACATGAAGTCAGATGCGTTGCGCGTCTAATCAAGTTATATCTTAATAGACGTTTATCAGCATTTTAATAATGTTTTACAGATTTAGAAGTTATTACGTTAATTAAAAGAACCATTACAATAGATAAGTTTCATCTTACGTCACATACCTTTATGCACCAACCCAGGGGTATAATTAAGAAAAATAATGTAAATAAATAAATTTTTATTCTTCTGTTTACATGAACATATTATAAATTCTATTTTTTAAAGTTACTGATAGTTCATATTTTAGTGAGAGAAGCTTTTCGGAATTTCAAGTAATTTTTTAAAGATTTATATGGCAACGTTCTTGCGCAAGCTTTTATAGGGAGTTACAGTTTGGCGATATTTTTTATGGAAAGTGGTCGACGGAATAATGGAAAACTACTATATAGAAATAGTCATATGTGTCGATTCTATCTATCTAAGAGCGAGAGCACCAACCCTTGTGGCGCCGAATTGCCTAACATAACATCATTAAGTAGAATACCGGTAGTAGAAAATAATATTGTTGTATTTAGCCGCAAACTCTCAAAAGAAAATAATAAATAAAAATAAATTTTATAATGCTTTGAGTACATTTACAGCCAACTAAAACGTTTGTTGCATAGATAAGAGAAGCGCCCTTTATTTTTGCTTTAGTTTTTAAATTTTAATTTACTTTCTAAACACATGGTGATAGATAGTATTTTAATCATAAGTTATATGTTTGTGTATAAGTGAACAAGAGAACAACCAAACAGTACTTCTGATTGAACTCCTATTTGTGAAATCCTATATATTAAAGCAAAAAACTATTTTTTAAGTAGGGATTTTTCGGGCATATGCGCATTCGTCAACAAGAGCTCCAATGGAAGTTCAGTGTGGCAGAAGAATTTGCTGTCTAGATACAGATTGATTCTAAGAAATAGGAATCGTGATTCATTCATTCTCCCACCCCTCGCTGTTTACGCGCGTTGCTTTCTCTTATCCAAGCTGTTGTCGCTGCTTTAAAAAAGTAAGTTATTTATTTTATTTATTCAGTATCCACTTCGATGTCTTATTATTTTGTCCATTTTAATTTACCTAGCGTCTCTTAAGTTTATTGAGTTGAATAATATGGCTTTAGCATATCACGATTTACGCTAATTCGCAGCGGATAGAAATTTCTTATTTAGGGTGCTGTCTGTTTATATGGTATAGAAAAGCAAAATACTTTTTATTTTGTTCTTACAGTTTTTGCTTTCAGTTATTTTTTAAGCAATACTTTATTGTGATCTTCATGTCCATACATCGATACTGAATTTTATATGGCTTTAGAAATGACTCTACCTTTTTTATATGAGCATTATACTGCATATGTACTGTTTACTGTTGCAGTTTTTTGTTTTTTGGACGGAGGTAATTTTATCTTTGCAGAGCACTTTTTATTTTGTTCTTACAGCTTTTGTTTTTAGTCTTTTTTTTAAGTAATACCTTATTGTGACCTTCATGTCCTTCTCCGTTACATCACTCATCCGCAAGAAACGTGATGCATCTCGACAAAGTAAATTCCACAGGAGAGGCAAAAGAAAATTTGCATGGTTTTGCTGTAACATGAAATTATAGCACTTAGCTCTGCATGAAGGAATGAAAACTTTCATAAAAACATAAAACCGTTAAAAATAAAGTTTGGAGGGTAGGGCACTTTTACGTCCCCACACAATCCACCATTCTTTTGTGGTCACAAATGGATACATATAGCGTAATGAAGTGATTTTTCGCGTAACTACACTTATGAAACTGTTTGTGTAGCAAGACGCGCTTATGACAGACCTATTAGTGGAATAAAACACAAGATGAATTTTTGAGAGATGTGTTACTTTTCTTGCAGGTGGTAAACATTGTACGATGCTAAATCCATATTACTCAACTAAATAAATCTAGATCTCGCTAAAGTTAGCAAAATAATATAAGATCAAAATAGACACCTAATAAATAACTTACTTTTCCAAAGCTGCTGGTACAAAATATACCAGTTAATCAGCGTTCGAAATCCTTGGTGGTCCGAGAACACCAAAAATTCAATCAGACAACTAATTTAAAAAAATTAGTGGTCCGCAAGACCAGTATCTTTTTTGCCCTCTCTTACAGGTAAACATAAATTTGTCTGTCCCTGAGAAAACCATAACCAAACACAAATTACACAATAATAAATAAAAATTGCATTAAACCTTAGTAAGTTGAAATAATAATCAGAAATAAAATGTCTAATTAATAATTTTATAGTTTTTTTATGTACAGATTATTTAATTTTTAGTAAATTATAATATTACATTTTATTATACTGAAAATTTTTGAAAACTGTAAAGGAAGTTTGGTTTATATTCTAGGAGGGAAAGTGTCACTCAAAGTGTTAAAGGGACTTAATAGAATTTTGTGTACCGGGACAGTGATGATGACTGTAGACCAGTAAATTTTCATGATTAATGTCCTTGAGACCAGCTACTTTTTTGTGAATTCTACGGCTGCTGATTTCAAAGCTACAGATGCAAAATATACTGATTTCAAAGCTGCAGCTACAAAAATATACTTATTTACTTAGAAACATTATTGAATGACAGAAAAGGATTGTCGTATATTAATGAAAACAAGGGGTAAAATCTTGGCTGTTTATTTAATTACATTAATTTTCTGAATTATCCTTTCGGCTGGTGGATAAATTTTTATGATATAACTGTTTGAATGCATAATTATTATTTTTACGAACAAAATAATTAATAAGCCCATAAAACAAAATTTAAAATACTGATAAATGTAGAGTTAAAAGTAACTTGATGACAACAGTTTTTTACTCTAGGTCTATTTGGCAGAGCACAGCACCCATTGGACCTTTACTGCTCTTTTTTATGTACTCATTTTGTTAAATTTCTACTGAAATATACCAGTCTGTCATAAAACAAAAATCATTTGTTTTGCCAATTAGCTGAGAAAGAAAAATAATGAAATTTCTCCGGGAAAGGGGAGATGTGAAAATTTTCGATTGCCCACAAAAAAAAAAAAAAAAAAAAAAAGTGAAATTCGTTGATCGATTGCCGGAGAAAAAAAAAATTCTTAAAATTAGTCTATACATCACAGTAAACAACATGAATATTTTTAATTGGGCATCGAAAAAAACGTGAATTTTGTCAGTCAGTCACAGTGTGAAATGACAAGATTCGCCAATCAATCAAAATACCCAATTGACAAATTTTGTGATTTTTCACAGAGACTGTTTAAAGAATTCATTATTTTTTCGATCGTTTACGGACTAATTTCACAATATTTTACAGCAACCGATTGAAAATAATTTTATTTTGTTTTTACGTGAACAATCAAAGAATTTCATGATTTTTTCTCCCTCAACCTCAGTGTCAGTTTTAGCATTTACCCCAGCGACTGATTGACAAATTTCTCGATTTTTATTTTTTTTTTCTTGCAGACAAAAGAAGAATGTAGCAACTTTTTTTCCGAAATCTATGAATTTTGGGCTATTTTATTTCTGCTGATTTGAGATTTTTGTGTTTCTTTTTTGGATCGAAGATTTTCATAATTTTTTTTTTTTTCACGACCAATTGTCAGTTTTAGCATTTTCTTCTTGATCATTAGACAAATTTTGCGATATTTCACAGCGACCCTTTGAAAAATGGAGAATTTCCACAATTTTTCCGACAGTTTACAGACGAGTTTCATTATATTTTAAAGCGGCTGATTGAAGAATTTTGTGATTTTTTTTCCGACGGTCAACTGGCAAATTTGAGCACTTTTTTCTGACGAACAAAGGGATAATGTTGCAACTTTTTTCACGCAATCGACGAATTTTGCAATAATTTTCTTCTACTGATTGGCTATTTTGTGGGGTTTGTTTACGTGCACTGATCGAAGAATTTCAGGATTTTTTGCCCATGACCGACTGTCAATTTTAGCTACTTCCCCTGCGACTGATTGACAAATTTTGCGATTTTTCAAGTTATGGAAGGACAAATTTCTCGATTTTTTGGACAAGAAAAAGAAGAATGTGGCAACTTTTTTCCCGCTATCTATGAATTTTGTGATATTTTCTTTCTACTAATTTGAGATTTTTGTGTTTCTTTTTGTGACCAATCGAAATTTTTCTAATTTTTTTCGCGACCCATTGTCAGTTTTAGCATTAATTTTACGATATTTCACAGCGATCGTTTAAAGAATGGTGAATTTCTACAATTTTTCCGACAGTTTACAGACGAATTTCACTATATTTTAAAGCGGCTGATTGAAGAATTTTGTGATTTTTTTTACGACGGTCAATGACAAATTTGAGCACTTTTTTCTGACGAACAAAGGAAGAATGTTGCAACTTTTTTCACGCAATCGACGAATTTTGCAATAATTTTCTTCTTCTGATTGGCTATTTTGTGGTGTTTGTTTGCGTGCACTGATCGAAGAATTTCAGGATTTTTTGCCCATGATCGACTGGCAATTTTAGCTGCTTCCCCTGCGACTGATTGACAAATCTTGTGATTTTTCAAGTTATGGAAGGACAAATTTCTCGATTTTTTGGACAAGAAAAAGAAGAATGTGGCAAATTTTTTCCCGCTATCTATGAAATTTGTGATATTTTCTTTCTACTAATTTGAGATTTTTGTGTTTCTTTTTTGTGACCAATCGAAAATTTTCATATTTTTTTCCCGACCAATTGTCAGTTTTAGCATTAATTTTACGATATTTCACAGCGATCGTTTAAAGAACGGTGAATTTCCACAATTTTTCCGACAGTTTACAGACGAATTTCACAATATTTTAAAGCGGCTGATTGAAGAATTTTGTGATTTTTTTTCCGACGGTCAACTGACAAATTTGAGCACTTTTTCTGACTTTTTTCTCGCAATCGACGAATTTTGCGATATCTTTCTTCTACTGATTGGCTATTTTGTGGGGTTTGTTTGCGTGCACACATCGAAGAATTTTAGAATTTTTTTCCCATGACCAAATATCAATTTTAGCATTTTCCCTGACTGACTGACAAATTTTGCGATTTTTCAAGTGATAGATGGACAAATTTCTCGATTTTTTTTGACAAATAAAAGAAGAACGAGGCAAATTTCCCCCCCAATCTATGAATTTTGAGATATTTTCTTTAAACTAATTAGATATTTTTCCGTTTCTTTTTTGTGACCAATCGATGTTTTTCATATTTTTTTCCCACGACCAACTGACCAATAGACAAATTTTATGATATTTCACAGCGACCGTTTGAAGAATTTTCCCAATTTTCCGACAGTTTACAGATGAATTTCACTATGTTTTAAAGCGACTGATTGAAGAATTTTATGATTTTATCCGATGGTCAAATGACAAATTTTGCATTTTTACTGATGAGCGAAGGAAGAGCGTTGCAATGTCTTTCCCACAATCGATGAATTTTATGATATTTTTCTTCTACCGATTCGCTATTTTTGAGTGTGTGTGTGTGTGTGGGGGGGGGTGTTGCATGCACTGATCAAAGAATTTCAGGATTTCTTTTCCCCCATGACCGACTGTTGATTTTAGCATTCTTTTTCTGTGACTCATTGACGAATTTTCTTTTTTTCAGTTTAGAGATCGACAAATTTCATAATTTTTTTCTGATGAATGAAGGAAGAATGTTGTAACTTTTTTCCTGCAACTGATGAATTTTGAAATATTTTCCTTCTACTGGTTGGGAATTTTTGTGTTTTTTTCTACGTGACTGATTGAAGAATTTCATGGTTTTTCCCGCGACTCATTGATGATTTTTGTGATTTTTCAGGCGATTGATGGACGAATTTCCGAATTTTTTCTATTGACGAATGAAGAGAGAAAGTTGTAACTTTATTTCCGCAATAGATGTATTTTGTAATAGTTTCCTTTTACCAATTAGCGGTTTTTGTGTTTTCTTTACGTGACTGTCGATTGTAGCATTTTCCCCTTGTACTGATTGGCAAATTTTCTATTTTTCAGTTTATGGATCGACAAAGTTCGCAATTTTTTCTGACGAATAAAGTATGAATGTTGCAACTTTTTCCCGCTATCGATAAATTTTGCAATATTTCCCTTCTATTGATTGTCAATTCTTTTTTTTTCGATCTTTTTTTACAAGAGCGATTGAGAAACTTTGCAATATTTCCCCTCAACCGATGACGGAATTTACGATTTCCATGATCAATTGACATATTTCATGATTTTTTTAAAGTTATATTATGATAAAGCATATAAGTGTAAAACAGTATTATTTTCACTGATACACTCAATTTATATTGCATATGATTTGTATTATATTCAATCTAACAGGGATAACGAACCACTGGAAATAAAATTACCATTATTGCATTATTAATATCATTTATTGCTAAAAGCCGTCAATTTGATGTTATACGTATTTAATAAATGTATACTAAATTACTGTTTTGTATTAATTTACTTTAATATTATCATTTTTAACGATTATATGTATGTGATTGGCAATTGGTAGCACCGATAAATAAAACTATTGTTTAACAAGCGGTTTTGGTGACCTATCCACCTGGCTCGCATAATACGAAAACATTGTTTATGTTAATAGATATTCATGAAAATTAGATACATTTTTTACAGTTTCTAATCAAGCTGTAATATGCATTGTTGACTGGGGAATTTTAGAAGTGGTTCTCAACAGATGTGCCTTGAAAAGAGTTGTACATGTAACACAAAATTTAGCGTATGTATATATTTACTCATGTAAGCATTCGCTGTTTTCTATAGTACAAATCTGTATGTACTTCAATTCAAAGAACTTAAAAGCATTATTTCATTAAAATTAAACCAATGCATTGTACACGTTAGTCATTATTTATCATTAACGCTCACAGAATGGATTCATATGCACTACTTGCTTTACCACCTACCAATATTGATAATGGGTTTTTTTTTAGTACAATTGAATGTATTTTATATGAAATTAATAATAAATAATGACAACTGTATTGATCTTATTATGTCAGTAAATTGAAAAGCATCAGATGAAATAAATTCTATGAAGCATGTCTGAATGTGTACCTCTGCCAATTGCAGGTCATCCACAGGGTTTCTTTTCATTGTTAATAATTATTCTTTAAAAAAAATTAACATTTTAAAGCGGTAAGTAGACTTTTTTCTGTAGTGCCGTCAAGGTGTTTGCCGTCAAGTTGTGACGGGTTCCAGCTAGTTTGTTATTAACAACTGACGAGAAAATTACACAGATTTTCGTAAAAATCGTCTAAAAAATATTTCACCTCCGCCGCATTGGAAGTGTCTTTAAGGACTATGGCAACTATGGCTGCTGCATCGAATGGTCTATATTATACTCAGAAACATATATTACAAACAGGCCTTACAATTTTTATTTCTTCCATTTACAAATCTTTTTCTGCAAGCAAGGGGGCTACCTAGATACAGTTGATTCATACGACGAACACTTTTATATCATTTCCTTGCTCGGTATTTGAACCAGGGACCTCGGGTTCACCAGCCTAACACGCCACCGGTCTGTCGTCTGATGGACATTTTCATAATATTTTGCGACCGATTTTTTAGGAAAATTTTCCAATGTGGCAGAATTTAAGAGATGTATATTGCGACGTTGTAATCAAGCATGAGTGGCTACATTCGGAAAGCCGGGTGTAGTCACTCCCGAATTTTATTGTATTTTATTTATGAGTGTAGAAAATACATACTTTTATGCCTATTTTCTACTTTTGGTCGTCTACAAATCCTCAATGTGTTATACAAATTGGTGGCCTACATCGTCTGATGCTCTTCTTGACATACAATTTCTTAATTTTCTTTTATTAACTTTTATAAATAAATAGCTATTTTGTAATTGTTATCGGATACTGCAATATTAAACAAATTTCATTGCATTCTTTTATCGAGCTCTAAGCTAGAAGGGTTTTGTTACATTAGTACGCGAGTTGAAAATACTCCTCATATTCCTATATAATGCCAAAGTTTCAATTTCTAATTCAGAAACAAAAACTAAACTGAAAGAAAAATAATATGCTAATATGTTTATAGATATGTCATAGAAAATGAGACTAATGTTTTTTCGGATAGTTCCAAAAAAATTATATTTAAATTAGAAGCTTCGTGGAAGTTTTAAATGTTTTACGCCCTTAATTTAAATTTCTAAACAACTTAATAATACTTTATTTTATAACAGAACGTTTTTATTATTAAATATACTAATTCAAAAATGAAAATGTTATTTGTAGAATATTTCTTATAATTTTCGTAAAGATGAGTAAGATGAAAATTTCATAAAGAGAGATTTGTATCTTCGTCTCTAATCGACAGCGCTTAATCAAACAAAAAATCAAATATGCGAGTACATATACATATATTAGTTAGTAATTACTATTGCATAGAATAAAGTGTCATATGAATTAAAAAATGAATAAGTATGCAACTTGTTCTTACACTTGTGACTACAGAACGAAGTTTCTCTTAAAAGTTAGATTGATTATGTTTCACCAATTTTTATCGCCAATTATTTCCTTCGATTTTGATGTCAAGTTTTATATAGTCTATGCGAACTTAAATCTCCACACACGATTATGAAGTTTTTATGGAATTTTTAAGGAATACTTTTCGTTTCAGATTGTATATGACTCCTTACAACAAAATGAACAATACATATTTGTAAAAGAAGTTATTTATATTAAAATAATATTTTACGTATTATTTTTCAATGATTTAGATCAGAAAGTTTCGCTCATTTTCGAATATTTTTTCTTGTATTGCACATGCACATGTCAAGAAATATCTTCAAATTCAATTGGAAGTCTTGTTAGCCCCCGGTATGCTATTTCTTTCTCCCAGATAATTTTGTGTCGTCTTCAAAAAATAACGTTACGTTGTATAAGCCAGCCGTAAAACAAAGCAGATGTATCATTGTACGATTAAATACTCTAAAGCAATTTTTTAAACTTATAAGCATTGCACATTTTCAATTTTTATACCGTCGTATTGGGAAAAAATATACTTTTAAAAGCAATTTGTTTGAAAACTGCCTCTCCATTTATTTTTGAAATATTAATTTTTTTGTAGTTTTTAGAGCCATTTGCTTAATATTGGCAACGGTTAAACTCCACTATTGGTCATACTCCACTTCTGTAGAAAATAAAGGAAAAATAGTTGTAAAAAATTAATTTTATATTATTGTTGGCATTTTCTTATAACAACCGAAAGAAAATATAATTAAAATACCTGCTATTTTGAAAAAATATAAACGAATGATCTCTGTTAAAACATGCAGCTATTACAAACTATATTTAATTTTAAGTATCTATATTAATGTTACAAACAAATGAAGGCATATGAATCATTGAATAGTCTTTTTTTGTCGAATTTCTTTATTGACGGCATCTTTTTGCTGCATTTGTGTATTATTTCGCGATAGTGACGTCTTCTGCATACTTTACTGTAGATGTTTAATCTTGGATCGTAAATGTACAATTCTTAAGCGGATGCGAATGACGTCATTTTACATAACATAAAAGCTTGTGATTTAAGTCTTAAAATTGAAATAGGTTTTGTGTTATATATATATATATATATATATATATGTTTTCATCAGAAGCGACACTAAATTCTGAAAAAGCAAAATTCCTGTTTGTAAAGGGCAACCGGATGGTCGCGTGTGGAGTTTTTCTATAAAGATTGGCCAATTATCAAAACAACACAAACGTTTATTATACACATAGGACGGGACGGTGAACACAGACTGGCACAAACAAATGTACACATGACACTAAGTCATATCAAACAAAACTTATAGTTTCATCTTGATTCTTTACGGCTGGCACTAGCCAAAACCGTTCTCAGTATTTTTGGATCACCTTCTTAGGCGAAGCCATCCCAGATTCTGCTCTGTTTCTCCTCTTTTGGCCACAGATGGCGCTTCTATAGGTGAGAGGGCATGTACAAACATCACACCTCCCCCATTCAAAGTTTTGATTTAGTCTTTAAAGACTAATCAAAATCTAATGGAATCTCTATAAACATTTTAGTATACACACTATTAATAAAAATCAAAATTACAATACTTACTTAACATAAGGATAAATAAAAAGAATAACTAAGATACTATGCAATAGGAGATTATGATACTAGTACTAATACGTTATAGTTCTTGAATAAATATTTTAAAGTTCAAGTAATAATGTTCAATCAATTAATGTCCACAAAAGTCATATTCAGAAAAGTCTTGAAGGAAACATATAATCACAAACAAAATAAATCAAAAGTTTATCGTGAGTTTTTTTTTGAACGGCAAAGTCTTTTTCGTTTAAGTCCAGTGTGAGGCATATAGTCTGCTTAAGGAATCTGCATTAGTGTGGAGTTTTCCACGTCGATAGGCTATGTGGGCTTGAAATCGCTGCAATGCCAGAGCCCACCTCTGAAGGCGCGGACTTTGGGATGCACAATCGGTCAAGAATTTCAAAGGGTTGTGGTCACTCACAACAGTCACTTGCGAGCCATATATATAATGTTCAAATTTTTTTTAGAGCAAAAATAACCGCGTAGGCTTCCTTCTCTATAGTAGCATAATTTTCTTGGCATTTCGATAGTTTTTTTGCAAATGAAAGCAATGGGATGTTCTTGGTCATTTTCATCTTTTTGAGATAGGCAAGCACCTATCGCGTACGATGAAGCATCTGCATGTATGATGAAGGGTTTTGTAAAGTTTGGTGAATAACAAATGGGTGTTTGGCTGATTGCCTGCTTCAGATCACGGAAAGCTGTTTCACACTGCTCAGTCCAGGTAATTTCATTAGGAGCACGTTTTTTTGTAAGTTCAATTAATGGTCGGGCTATTTCAGAGAATGTCGGGATATAGGACCTATAATAGGACAGAAGGCCTAATAAACTTCTGACATCTTTCTTGGATTTCGGCACTTCTAAATTTTGGATGGGTGCTACTTTCTCTGGATCAGGAGCATGTCTGCCTGATCCTACCACATGTCGAATTTTATCTGGGATCGTGCAAAGACACATTTCTGAAAATTTACTGTCAGGTTTGCTTCTTCGAGGGTTGTCAGAACAGCGTCTAGGTGCTTGAGATGGTCAGTCCAGTTATTAGAAAAAACTACCACGTCATCTATGTACGTTTCGGCATATTCTTTATGTTGGACTAAAGTGCGATTCATGGACCTTTGAAACGTGGCTGCCGCGTTACGTAGCCCGAACGGCATAACTACGAAGGAATACTGTCCTCGGTGTGTGACGAAAGACGTTAAATGTTTAGAGTCTTCACTTAATCTTATCTGCCAGTACCCTTTCAGTAAGTCCAACAGGCTGATGAATTTCGCTGGAGCGACTTTGTAGAGCAAGTCGGTAGCGTTAGGCATAGGGAATGAGTCGACTTCTGTCTGGGAGTTTAAATATCGATAGGCCACACATAATCTAACTGGGGAGTCTTTTTTGGCTACACATACGATCGGATGAACATATTCACTCTCCGAGTGCTCGATTAGTCCTAAACTTAATAATTCTTCGATTTGTCTGTCGACTTCACTTTTGAGTGCCTCTGGGATTCTGTAGGGCTTCTGACGTTTTGGTTGGTTATCAGGCTTTAATTTAATTTTATGTTCTCCTACATTTGCAATTTTAGGGATTCCCGACTGAAGGTTGGAGTGTCTACGTAATATGCTGATCAGTTGCTCCCTCTCATCTTCTGTTAAATGGTCCATGTGTAATTTTTGGTGGAGGTTATTTGGATCGTCTTTACTAATCTGCGGGATGTTTTCGATCTCACCGAAGTCGATATCATCATCATAGATGACGCCTATGTGTGTTGTCTGAGCTTTTAATTCTCGGATTTTATTTGCGTGTAAATGCTTTATACTATTATCTGGCAATTGCACTAAATAACTATAGGGAGATTTCTTTTCAAGTATCGTAGCTGGTGCTGTCCACCTAGCGTATATTTTGTGATTACTGTCCGGAATTAATACAATAACTTGATCATTCGGTTTAAATTCTTTATGTCTAGCTTTCCTGTTGTGATAATAAGCGTAAGCCTGCTGCTGATCCTTGCAAGAAATTCCGGCATGCTCGGCTGCTTTTTCCAACTTTATTATAAGGTCATTTAAGTAATTGGTAACTGAGGCTAACTGGCCAATTGGTAGAGGTGTTTCGTTGGTCCATGATGACTTTAATATGGAAAGAGGACCAGTTGGACGCTTACCATATAACATTTGGAATGGACTAACGTTCGTTGTAGCATTTGGTACCTCCCTGTATGCCCACAACAAAAAGGGTATGTGTTTATGACAACTTCCGGCATTTTCTCTTATAACATGGTGTATCATCCCTTTAAGTACCCCATTCCATCGTTCCACCAATCCATTCGACTGTGCGTACCCCAGAACGGAAAAACGCGGGGACGTCCCTAAACGTTTCATAAATTCTTTAGTGAGGGCCGAAGTGAAGTTTTTACCCTGATCGCTAGCTATTAATTTAGGAATTCCGGTCCGTGAAAATATCTGTAAAAGGGCATCGCATGTGGATTTTGCAAAAAGATTCCGTAAACAGACCGCTTCCAGCCAACGCGTGCACTGGTCTACCGCGGTTAGTACGTACTTGTACCTTCCACTAGCCGGTTCTATTGGGCCTATTACGTCTATATTTACAATCTGCGTTGCCTCGTCAGGACGAGAAACTGGGGTTATTGGTACATCATCAAATTTATTTGCTTTCGCTCGAAGCTGACAGGACAAACATTTGTCTCAAAACTCGCTCACATCTGTCTTAATCCCAGGCCAAAAAAAAAGAATATTTTAATCTTTCAGTGGTCTTTCGTTTTCTTAAATGTCCACCCCAGGGGCTTGAATGAGCGAGCTCTAGCAATTGCTTTCTACGCGGCTCGGGCACGAGCAATTGATATACCGTTTCCCCTAATATTTTGTCACGATGGTATAACAGGTCGTCCTGAACAAAATAATTATTACGCTCATTTTTGGCATCTGTCCAACACTGATTTAGTGATGCATCCATCTTTTGTTCCCATTTAAATTTTTCCGAGTCGTTCGTGAAATTTCTGGTATTTTCATTGCCATCGTTATCAATATTCTCGTTTGCATTTCCTATTTTAACCTGCTCGGCCTCCGTAGCAGCGCAAGCTAAATCTAAATCTACCGCGTTGTTTTCACTCGCACGGGGCAAATTTATAGTACTAAAATCATTTATTGTGGTGTCGGGTTCGTTACTTTCGCTTATTGTGCTTAATTCCTTATGAGCATTTAAAGATAACAGTAAATCATTAATTAAATTATCAACCATCGCGCACGTTATTACTATTTTTGGGAACACCCTGCAATGTACTTTATCTGCAGCTATGCTTAATGGAATGTTTATTAACGGTGCTCTTAACTCGTGTCCGAAAGCTGATTTAAGTATAATTGAACCGCATGGTACTTTAAAATGCTCCGGTACACAATCGCTCTTTATAATTGAAATCTGAGTACCGGTGTCAATGACCCATCGTAAAATTTTATTCTCAAATTCTAAGTCTATAAATTGGAGTGGTTCAATTATTTTTTTATTTTCTCGCACCCGTTCTAAATCAAATACATTCCGCGACATTACTCGGGCTGTCAGCGCATTTTCATTCGTATTTTTTTCTGATTTATTACCCTCCCCAACTAAAGAATTACAAATTGACACGTGATGTAATTTAGAACACAGCCTACATTTAGTTTTTTCCGTACAATATTTAATTACGTGTTTTCGCTTCAGGCAAGCGAAACATCTACCCTCAGCTTTTAATTTATTAATTCTTTCCTGAATTGAATATCTGTCACATTTTTCAGTTAGATGATTATCTGACCTGCAAAACAAACAAACATTCTCTAAAGCAAACACTTCAGCTACGCCAGATGTTTTGTTAATCTGTTTACATTCCGGTAATATTCCTGATAAGTACTTTGGCCTTGAATGGTCAGAAGATAAATTTATAATTTGAGTTTGCTTTTCCCTAGCCTCCAAATCCTTTCGGATAAATGATAATAATTTATCCAAGCTGTAATTCTCTTCAGAATTTTTGACACTTTGTCTATTGAACTCAAGCGATAAATTATACGGTAATGCTTTTAATATTATCGGAGTCAATAATGCATCAAAACTGTCCGCTTCCATTTCTAATGACCTTAGACTACGAATCTGCGTTTGAATAGCGTCATATAATTTACGTAATGACATGACGTCATGCGATTTTGTAACCGGTTTTAAAGTTAACAGCGTATTAATATAACTGGTAATAATTAAATCTTTCCTACCAAATTGTCTTTTAAGTAAGTCGACTGCTTCTATGTAATTTTTATCAGATAACGCAAAACCCGATATAGAATTATACGCACTGCCTCCTAAATAACTGAATAAATAATTCATTTTCTCAATATTTGAGTGGTGTTCATTGTCATGTACCGCTGTTTTAAACGAGTTCCAGAAATTCTGGAAAAGTTTAATATCGCCATAATATTTCTCAATTTTAAGTGTCGGTAGTTTTACCGTGTTAGGAAATTCTGCGCACCTATTTGCGGGACATACAGGGGGGGGGTCTTTTTGTTTTAGTTTTTTATTCACTCTGAACTTCCAGAGCGTAATGTTTTCCTGGTACTCTGCCGACGGCTTGGCATCTTTCTCGACTTCAGATAAATCATCAATTAATGTTAGGATTTCGTTATCCTCTTGTTTCAAATCACTACCTTTCTGTTCTAACATCTCCAAATTTTCTTCAAGATCGTCTAAGTTCGGCGTGTCGGACACAAAATTATCTTCGATTTTTTTAATTATTGACGTAATAGAACTTTAAGTGACTCCGCGAGCTTTTTTTAATTTTGATAACTTATCTGTCATACTTAAAGTAATGTAATAAAATCTTACCTCCGTAAAAATATAATCCGATACGGATAATATAAATCAAAAATAATCCGCACGTTCAGGGAAAAAATAATCCAGGGATAGGGTATCCTTAATGCACATTAAATTCACTTGTTGAATTCACTTTGGCCAAATCCCACAATACTTCTGACGCCAGTGTAAAGGGCAACCGGATGGTCGCGTGTGGGCTTTTTCTATAAAGATTGGCCAATTATCAAAACAACACAAACGTTTATTATACACATAGGACGGGACGGTGAACACAGACTGGCACAAACAAATGTACACATGACACTAAGTCATATCAAACAAAACTTATAGTTTCATCTTGATTCTTTACGGCTGGCACTAGCCAAAACCGTTCTCAGTATTTTTGGATCACCTTCTTAGGCGAAGCCATCCCAGATTTTGCTCTGTTTCTCCTCTTTTGGCCACAGATGGCGCTTCTATAGGTGAGAGGGCATGTACAAACATCACACTGTTTTCTAGTTTTTTCTTCATTTCTTTCTTCAATTAGAACTGAAGTATCTCCCTATGTTCGGATTACTTTTTTATATCTTATACTAAAGCTATACATACGAATTTTACTCTCCTTACGCGCAACATTTTATTTATATTTAAGTAAAATGTCTTGACTTTTCTGTTAGGGGTACGCTTTTAAAATGACCCATTTCAATAACAATGGCTGATTTCATTCCTGAATGTTAAATGTGCGTTTACGCATGAAAGTCTCATTTAATGATCTGAATTTTTTACTTGAAGTTGAAAAGAATCAGAATAAATGAATAAGTCGGAGATTCTTGTAATTACGAGTAAAAAGGATATAACTCAATGTAATTTCGAGACTCTTAGCTGTGTAACGGAAAGAGATACACATTACAGGATTATTATAATGTTAAAATATTTACATAGAATAAGACTACGTTCAAAAAAAGACAGAAACGTCATGCGTCAAGCATAGTTTATGCAACACTTTCCTACACTTCCAGAATACTTTCACAAAACGACGCCTTTTAAAAAGGTAAAGAAATTACATAAATAAACATTTTAGAAAACGAATAATACATTTGTAAAACGCATTTAAACAATAGCTGGAGAGATACTCCCATTCTTAGTGTTACTTTGTATATGGTCTATATATTTGTATACATTCTGCTTAGTATGCTAAAATTTTGTTTAGTTAGAAAACGCTCAGACAAAAGCACTCTTAAAACTATTGAAATAAAACTTCCAGAAATTACTATATATAGGTAGTCGTGTATCCAGTTTTTTGCGTTGCCCTGTATATGATTTTATTTATATGCTACAGACATTTCTTAGTTGAGCTTGAAAATGCATAACTGAAATTATAAAACATTTTTAAACAATTTACGCACATAATCATTAATGCTTACAAATTATATTGTGTAGTCCTGTATACGGTCTATACAATCTATAAACTGCTTAGTGTGCAAAAATTTAGTATACTTTAACAGAAAACGCACTTATTCTGCAGGAATTATTCCTAATAGACAATTCGTCATATCTAGTGCTGTATCAGAAATCTTTTATGCGTCCTTGTAAATGAATTTGAAAATGTGATCCACATCAAAGTATGTAGCAAGAGTTTTGTAATAAACCGCAGTAATGTATATAAATTACACCATGTTTGAAATAGTGCATCATAATTAAAATACGCTGCGAACAGTTTTCTCTCGTAGGCCATTATATAACCGAACTCTTTTGAGTTTCCCTGTAAATGTATAATAACATGCTGTGCGACCAATATTTTACAGAAGGCATGGTTTAATGCAACTCAGAAATTCGTATGAATTCCATAATCTTTGTGACAGAGTAATACCATTGAAATTCGCCGCAAACGATTTTTCTTCATAGACCATAATTCAAGTTGGAAATTGTACGTGGAAAATGGCAAATGAGGTGTGTGATTTTTTGCACCGCATATTGCACCGAATGTACATTTTTGTACATTTCATAAGTTCATATCAATTTCATTCTGTTCGAAAGGCTGTAACATCATTAAAATGCACTTGAAATATTTTTTCCCCATTGGCCGTCATGTAACAGAAAACTTTTGGCTGACCAAGTAATTAAACTATACATCCGATTTTCATAAAATTTGAAATTACTCGACAAAATTTTGCATCAATTATACACTTAAAATTTTAGACCATTCGGTTGGGTAGTTATTGCTCTGTTATATGCGGGCGGACAGACAGACAGACGGACTGAACGACAGGTGCTACGTATTTATATAATTACGAATACACTTAAAAATGACAGAGGTTTCTTAATCTACGAAAATTCACAATTATCACGAATGCAAATATATAATAACTTTTCCCGAGTCACCCAAGATTCCGAAAAGATTCCTCCGAAAAGATTCCCAAGATTCCTTTATCTTTAGAAACCTCAGAAAACAATTTATTTTCGAAATTTAAAGAAACATTTACAAAAAACTAACTGCCTGTATTTACGAAAAGATTTCCTAGAAGCTTTTACAATGCATTAATCAGTACTTTTTGCCCGAAAAATCGGTTTTTCGGATTGTATCAGTACTCAAGGAAACATTTTCGGCTGCATAACTGAATTTGTGTATGCTTTTGTAACAAATTAGTGTTAATTTTCATATCAATAATAATGCTGTTAATATGATATGTCTTTTAAACATGTTTTCTGAATATAAAAATATTTATTTGAGAATTGATAGCATTCTAAAAAGTGTATAGAAAGTATCCGATAGATACCGATTTGAGAAAACTAATTATTGCACTGTATAAGCTACTCAGAATCGTTTACGAAAATGGCGGGCGATTAATAAAGATTTTTTTGTATAAAATCTTCTTTAAATTTCGAAAATAAATAGTTTTCTGCGGTTTTTAAAGGTAAAAGAACTCTTTTCGGAATTTTCGGTGACTTTGAGCAGATCATTGTATACTTTCGTTCTTTCTTTCTTTATACATACTTTCTGTACATTTTTGCAGATTAAAAAAGATCTGTAATTTTTTACAGTGCAGTTGATTATATTTCTTGACTACATCCATTTGTAAATTCTTGAATGTGTGATGTTAATATCATGAAAGACAATTTATTTACACATTGGTCTGATGAAATACATATATATATTGTACTCTTAATTTTTTAGTGGAAGAAACTAAATTAATATCGTACATAAATGTCACATTTTTAAAAATGAAAATTCCTGTTAAATTGCAATTTTTAATGCAATGAATTAAGCATACCTCCATACCATGAGTAAAATGTCACATAAGTGAAAGTATTGACCCAATTTACACAGATGTGAGAGGTAATATTTAAAAGAATCATTCCATGCCTTTTTTAAATTT
This sequence comes from Maratus speciosus, assembly GCA_963932465.1. Lineage (NCBI taxonomy): Eukaryota > Metazoa > Arthropoda > Arachnida > Araneae > Salticidae > Maratus > Maratus speciosus. The sequence goes on from OZ010789.1 coordinate 203,777,579, forward strand.
TGATATTGTATAAAGATAAAATAAGTAATAATCAATTTATATGTGTTAAACTGAGACACTACTTTATACCTATATTCTATTAAAACGTATGTTACATATCTTTATTCACGTTTAAGGATAATTTCTAAATGTAATTTCATCTCAGTGCAACATTATTACATATTTTATATTAATCGATTTTATTCTATTTCAATGACTTCCTTTAGAAATTCAATATAGAATACTAACAATAAATATGAAATAACAAAAGAAAATGCACCATCATAACTAAGAAAATCCGTATCACTCACAGAATGGGATTGTCTTATAAATTTCTAAAATACATTGCAAGTATTTAAATTTTGGTGCTGGTTTGGAAATTTGGAAATGCTGAGATGTAATTAAATATGATATGTTTAAATACTCTTTTACGGGTATCAAAATGATTTTAGTTATACTATTTTATTAAATTATTAGGAAAGGTGAAAAAATGTAGTGCGCATTTTTGTTTCATTTTTGAATTATTTCGTACGAAAAAAGTCATATATTTATACCTGAATTCTTTTTATTTTATTTTATTTATTATTAGAATAAAGGAAGACATTAATATGAATTTATAAATAATATGTACTAGGGCAAAAAAATAGCAAACTTTCGATGATAAATACTGCAACTTTTTAAAAAGTAGCCATTTGTTAAAAAATAAATTGAAATGTCACTTCCATCTGCCATATCATTTTTTCAAAAATATGCTTTGATGCTTTCGTGTAATCTAATATAATGTTATAGCTGTACATCTTGACAGAAAATAGCTTTTACGATGTAATGCTGTCATAACTTAAATGATTTCAAGGAAATGTTATTGTATGAAATATATTATATTGATATAAGTGGCGTTTTAGACGTTAACATTTTTCCAGTTATGTTACGAAGATACTTTGTTGTTATACAGATTGAATGAATGCTTTAGTACAATTCGGATCAATAGAAAGCAATTTATCATTTCTAAATTTAAACTGACCAAAATAACTTGTGTCAAGTTAGATTTTTCTATATATATATATATATATATATATATATGAAAGCAAAGAGTTGTTTGTTTATTGTTTCTTGTTGCAAATGTTCATTGGTTTTATTGTTGCGTTTTGCACCCTCTTTTTTATAAATTTCACTTTTTTCGACCCAACCTAATGTATATAGTGTTTCTAAAATTGTTTACAGATTTAAAATGAAAGGATAAAAAAGTATTTTTTTATACACACTTCATTTAAAATTGTGAAATGAAACTACAGTAACGAACGTTTAAAAAAATTAACACCTGAATTCAAACATGTGATCCTTCTAACCCAATGGCGAAGCTCACTTTATCGACTATTGCTGATATTGTTCGTGCTTTAGAACTACCTATAAAAAATTCAGTTTTTTTTTTTTTTTTTTTTTTTTTTTTTTTTTTTTTTTTTTCAGGTTTCAAAACTATAAATGATCTTCAGCTATATATGTGAGCTTTACTCAAAGTTTAGTCTTGTTTCAGCCATTACTTCAAGTTATTAAAATGTGAAAAGAAAAGAAAAGAAAAAGATTCCGGCTCTTAGTGAATAGATTGTGTAAAATACTTTTACGACACGCTGTATTTGTATACATATATGGGGCATTCTCACAATTTGTTGACTTTCGGGAATAAAAAATCTGGTGAAATTAAACTTGCTAAAATAACATTTTAATTTGTTAGACGAATGTCTTAAGGATTCAAAATAAAGAAAAATGGTCAGCCACGAATTTTTTTTTTTTTATTTAACTAACGTTTAAGTTAAACTTTTCTTTACCATTTTACCACTATAACTTTCTATTTTCTTCTAAATTTTTACTTATAAGGAATTTGAATAGTAACCACACGACATTCAAATAAGAAATAGTAACAATGTACTATTTTTAGTACAAAATTTTGATATAACATTGTCTAAATGGGGTGTTAAAGAAGGGACGGAAGGAAAAAGAGGGGATGTTATATGAAAAAAAGAGTTGGTATTGGAAAAAAAAGAACGGTAAGGAAAATTACCACTATTTTTAGGCAAATCATGTTAAGGCTTAATGATAGCCAAAATGTTCTTTGATTTTTAGAAATAGTTATTTACATTGGATTAAATAAAAATAAAGTAATTTACCTAGAAATGTGCAGGAATAAGCCTTGGGGACGGTAAGACCACCAATAAAGTCACGATGCTTGAAATTGATATTTAAATGCTGATTTAAATTCTGCAATAAATTTCCTGTCAAAGAATTTTAGAAATTATTTCTCTAGCATACTTCTGTATGAGAAAAAACTCTGTGAGAAAAATTCTGTGGCTGCATCTGAAGTGATTTTCTGTATAAGTTTAGCAAGAGGGAGGGTAAAAATCTAAAACCCAGGGAACACAGTTTAAAAAAATAATATCAACCATAAAAATGTGTGCAGGTTAATTTTGGGCTACATATTTATATAAAACAATATTCCCAGTTTCGGAAAAAAATACATTGAATTACTTCTATTGAAACAATTTTATACAGACAGCTCCAAACTTAAAAATCAGCATCAGGGACACGGAATCATCAATACGGTTATTTGGACCCCCAACATCATCCAAAACTTATTTATCTCGTTAATATTGTTATGAAATCCTGCAATGTGATGTTCCCCAGTATATGTAATAAAAAACAGACGACTATGTAATAAAACAAAAATTATTATTCAGGGACATAAAAGTCAAAAGGTTGTGAAAATACCCCATATATATATATATATATACATATATTCATAAAAAAAGCAACCATTAAGGTAACAAATGAAAAGTTAATAATTTATAATCAACGTTGGATGACTTAATGATTGAAATAATAAGTATTGTGGAAACAAATAAACATAAAAAAATAAATAATCTCGACATATTTTTACATTAATGTATATATATACTATATATATATATATATATATATGCCAACGTCACTTCGTTTTGAAAACAAGAGTGCACCTTACTTCGACTGTCCAACTACGTATTTAAAAGGAAAATGAAGAATGAGATCAGAGTGATGTAATAAAATAAAAAAAAACTGCAGTTAATAATAGTGTATATTTTCTCTGATTAAATTTAATCTAAAAAAATGCTACCAATAATTATGCACTCTCTCATTTTCAAAACTAAGTGACGTATTTGTATAAATAAACAGCAATTATTTATTAAAATATTCTCTGATGAAGAGCTTGGAAAATATTGAAAGTTCTAAGAAGTTTTAAATAAAATGCATATATTTTACTTTTATTAATTTAGTAACTTTTTAAGTAAAACAGTGAACTTTTTAAAGTTCATATAATATATTATATGTTTTTTTTTCCCTTAGGAATTTCTCTAGGTTTTTTAGGAAGTATTTTAGGTAAAATGCACTAAAATGTTACTAAAACACGTGGAATATATCTTAGATTTATGTGAATATCATTTAACAGCCTCTTTTCATCGCTATTCATTTCCTAAAAGGCAATTTACTTCATTTTGGGGAACATTCATTAAAAACGCCGGATCTTCCAAAATAATTTAACAGTCTAAATAGCAATATTCCCAATTGCTTATTCATTTAAAATTTAAATTTGATCCATATTTACTTCCAAAAATAGTTCACATAATAGAAAAATGGTTTGATTTTTAAAAAATCCCTGCCGGCAAGGCCTACAGCCGGAGGTAGATTTCGAAGTTAAGTATACTAATTTCACAAACAAAAACCAAATCATGATTAGAGATAAACCCACTTTAACAATTTTATCTGGCCGCTTTTGACGAGTTTTTATTTCATTTTTATATAATAACTGGTTTTATCAGAATCATGTTAGGGCGGTATTCAAAAAAATATTTTTCCATGCTCAACAACTCGAAATTTTCTGGCATAACTCCAGATTCATTTTTAATAGGAAAACCATGAAACTTGTTGACGTGATTTTTGAAGAGATTTATAAGGGACCTGTGTTTTTAATTTCCGTTTAATTAATTAAAACTTGATACATAAACAATTGTAACACAATCGCTTCGGGAAATTTCGTTCAAAATGCCCACTTTGACATCATTTTTTGAAATATATTCTGCCTCTGTCAAAAAATCGATCATTACGGTACATTATATAGTTTCTGAATAAGCGAATCTACCAATTGGATGCGTTTGAGAGCAAAAATGAATTTAAAAATGTGTCAGAAAATAAGCAGATTGGATTTGAATACTTTCTTTTCCAACACAATCTGCTTCGGGAATTTCGGTTCAAAGGCCCACTTTGACAGCATGTTTTAAAATATATTCTGCCTCTATCAAAAAATGGACCATTACGGTACATTATATAGTTTCTGAGGAAGAAAAGGTACCAATTGAAAGCCTTTGAGAGTAAAAATGAATTGTAAAATGAGTCAGAAAAAAAGCAGTTTGGATTTGAATACACTCTTACTAAGATATTTTTTTTCTTCAACCGCTATGTATTTTTAATTTGTTTTTGCTGTAAGAATTGGTACTATCCAAAACTTGTCTATATAGATGTTATAGATAATATTAAGAAGATATATGATAAATTCATGGGGATTTTATATTTTTTGAATTGACGGAGTTATGGATTTTTTTCTTCTTCAAACGCCCTTTTTGTTTTCGTTTTTAATTTTTTTTTTTTTTGTGGTACGAATTGGTCCTATCAAAAATTTGTGAGTGTAAAAGTTGTAGATAATTTTAAGGAGTTTCATGATAAAATTAATTGGATTTGACATCTTGAGAATTGACGAAGTTATGAATTTGTTTCTCCCAAAAACCCTATTCTTTGCGCCCCTTGAGCCCATTTTTAACTTTATCAAAAATCTGTGATACATAATTTTTTGGCCCTATTTTTAGAAGTAATAAAAACTTTAAACTGATTCGATATGTACAAAATTTAAGACGTTATAGGGGTTTTTCGGTTTTCACAAAACCCTCCCTATTTCCATCCCCTTGGTCCGATTTTGCCCATTATCGAACTCGACCGAGATTTTATGCCCCTTGATTTTATGTATCAGTTTGGAAGAGATTGGTGCAGAATTGTGGAAGTTATCGTGTCCAGAAGAAAGTGATATATATAGATAGATACATACATAGATAGATAGATAGATAGATAGATAAAGTTTTTTACTGAGGGTGGTTTTGGGCTCTAGGGGTCATGATCTTTGTAGATCTGCAAAATTTTTTCAGAAATTCCAACATAGGAACGACGCCAATAGGTAGTATTTCATACAAAATCTACCTAAAAATAGGAACCACTTTTTAATCGAAAAAGGAGAAATGCACAAAATATCTTAAAATTGAACTTTTTCATCATTTTTTACAAACATGGTATTAGTTTTACCAAGTATATGGAATTTTCTCGAACTTAAATCCTTAAACTGCAACATTTAAAAGCAAAATATGCTATAATAGAAAATAAAGATATACCTGGATTTGAATTTGGCCTGAAAATTGTTTATGACCAAAGTCCTCCGAAAGATGTACCTAGAGGCATACATTGTGAATTATGTCTTCTATATATTTTTACTATAAAAGTAAATTTAGTTTGCAGCCTCTATATTGAAATAGAAACACATATATCAAATTTCAGCAACATATCAACTCCAGGAAAGCCGCAAAAAATTTAAAAATAACTTAAACATTTACATATAGTCAAAATTTATAATCTTAAAATACTCAGCTTACGTTTATGTGATTACATTTCATTGGCGTGCGTTTGCTTGTTTATTTTATAACCTTTAAATCTCTTAACCCTTTCGACTCTTACACAAATTTTATTCTGTCCGCAACACTTTTTAAAAAGAAGTTTCCTTCAATCACACAGTTTCAAAAATACTCTGATTAAATAGAGCAAATTTTATATTCTGTTATTACTGGCGTCAAAATCAAATTTTGAAAAGAAAGAAGATGTCGCGTCAGACGCGACAAACGAGTGAAAAGAGTTACTATTGCTTATTCTTATAAAATGGAATTCAGCTGTACAAGAGAGTAAATTTTCTTTTAAATTAGTGTTAATTTAAATTTTTCGTTTATTTTTTTCATGAAATTCAAACAGAAATCACTATATAAAATTTTGTGCATATAAATGGGAATTTGTATTTATTTTGTAGAAAAAGAAGAAAACACAGAGACGTATATATCATTAGTAAGTCAACTTCATCATTAAAAACAATGTACCTCATTTTCTTTTTTGTATTTTCATTTAACTGTCTGTATAAGCATAAAAATGTAAAGTAATTAGGAAGTCGTTATCTTTAGGATTTTTTATTCTGTGAAAATTTTGGCGAGACCTTATTTCTCCCAAGAGGCTTTAATGAGGGCTCTTTATAAAAATATGGCTTTCAAAATTGATAAGTAGATTCTGTTTAAAATAAAATACAGTACATTATATTCTTGATTGAAGTTTCTTAAGATAGCATAATTTAATTAAAAAAACGATTAAACGTCTTTAAATCGGCACTGATAGAACAAGACATTTTTATATACAATTAAATTCAGTAAGAAATTATATTGATTTTTAATATTTTATAATAAGAGCTAATAAATGTTTTCATGCGAATTGAATATTTACAACTGAGCGAAAAAATGCCCAGGCTGGGAATCGAACCCAGATCCTTGGCTTACAAGGTCAATGCTTTTCCGTTCAAGCTAACTGGGCCGACAACCAGCCAGCATATTTCGCTCAGATAACCTTATTGGTAGAAACATCTGGTCTGTCATGTAGACAGCTCAACAGAATAAACCGCAGGAAATGGAACTCCATATAAACGATGGATACGTAGATGAACTATTATTTTAACACAATCAAACTGATTGGTAAAGTTATCATGCGAATTGAATATTTCCAACTGAGCGAAAAAATGCCCAGGCTGGGAATCGAACCCAGATCCTTGGCTTACAAGGCCAATGCTTTTCCGTTTAAGCTAACTGGACCGACAACCAGCCAGCATATTTCGCTCAGATAACCTTATTGGTAGAAACATCTGGTCTGTCATGTAGACAGCTCAACAGAATAAACCGCAGGAAAAGAAACTCCATATAAACGATGGATACGTAGATGAACTATTATTTTAACACAATCAAACTGATTGGTAAAGTTATCATGCGAATTGAATATTTCCAACTGAGCGAAAAAATGCCCAGGCTGGGAATCGAACCCAGATCCTTGGCTTACAAGGCCAATGCTTTTCCGTTTAAGCTAACTGGGCCGACAACCTAGCTTAAACGGAAAAGCATTGGCCTTGTAAGCCAAGGATCTGGGTTCGATTCCCAGCCTGGGCATTTTTTCGCTCAGTTGGAAATATTCAATTCGCATGATAACTTTACCAATCAGTTTGGTTGTCGCCCCACCAGTGGCCGAGAGGTTCTGCTCTCGAAGCTGGTAGACGGGAAGTGCTGGGTTCGATCCCAATCGCGCCCGTCGGCCTAATCGTTCGGAGTTTTCGTGGTTTTCTTCGAACCTTGGTTCTCCAAGCGTTAATACGGGTTAGGTTCCCTTAGAAAGACCTCCACGGAAGGCACTCCCCCTTCAGGGCCTATATCCCACGTGCAGATAATTGGCCGACATAAATACAACCAACCAACCAACAGTTTGGTTGTCTTAAAATAATAGTTCATCTACGTATCCATCGTTTATATGGAGTTCCTTTTCCTGCGGTTTATTCTGTTGAGCTGTCTACATGACAGACCAGATGTTTCTACCAATAAGGTTATCTGAGCGAAATATGCTAGCTGGTTGTCGGCCCAGTTAGCTTAAACGGAAAAGCATTGGCCTTGTAAGCCAAGGATCTGGGTTCGATTCCCAGCCTGGGCATTTTTTCGCTCAGTTGGAAATATTCAATCCGCATGATAACTTTACCAATCAGTTTGATTGTGTTAAAATAATAGTTCATCTACGTATCCATCGTTTATATGGAGTTCCTTTTCCTGCGGTTTATTCTGTTGAGCTGTCTACATGACAGACCAGATGTTTCTACCAATAAGGTTATCTGAGCGAAATATGCTGGCTGGTTGTCAGCCCAGTTAGCTTAAACGGAAAAGCATTGGCCTTGTAAGCCAAGGATCTGGGTTCGATTCCCAGCCTGGGCATGTTTTCGCTCAGTTGGAAATATTCAATTCGCATGATAACTTTACCAATCAGTTTGATTGTTTTAAAATAATAGTTTAATAAATGTTTATCCAAAGCGTTTTTCATGGCAGAAAGTTTTATTTCCAAACACTTTGTTAACGCAACATTTACAAATATTCTTTATTTGTTAAAAATTCAAAATAGTGAAATGTGCTCAAATGTTACAACAGTTTTTAATATATGTTATATTTTTGTAAATACCTTTTGACAGTCAAATTTCACTTTTTATTCATTCCCCTGAAGGAAATATACTTCATTTTAGAGAACATTAAGTCAAAAAACTGGATTTTCTCAAATTATTTAGCCATTTAAAGAGAAATATTCCCGATTGCAAATTTATTTAAATGTTAAATTTGATCAATATTTGCTTCCAAAAATTAGTTGATTTAATAGAAAAATGTCTTGAAAAAAAAATAAAAATAGAAACCATTTTATAAACAAAATAGGAGAAATGCACAAAATATATTTGAATTGAACTTCTTCATCATTTTTTACAAAAAATGGTATTAATTTTAGCAAGTATAGGGTAGACCAGAACACATTTACGCGGATTTTTTTCAATGAATTTTCTAATTTTTATGTTTCAACTTAGGAAATTTTAGACACTGTGGATTTATAAAGCAGTTAATAAAGTCAAAATTTGTGTAATCAGTTGTTGCCCTACTTGTATTTTTAAGCGTAAGAAAAATGTTTTTTAGGTACAAGTCCTTTGCGTAAACTTGCCCTGGGAACGGGGCAACTTTACGCATGAAATGGGTCACGTTTACGCATATTATAAGTGATACCAATGAATAAGTGAAATAAATATTTAATCAAATTTAAATGTTTTATTTATAACATAAAACACTGTTTAAAAAAATAAAGAGAATTAATTAAAAAACATTTTATAGGCTAAACTGAAAACATAAGGCTTATTTCTAATTGAAAACAGAAACTATTTAGTTATCTTCATCAACACTGTTACCCTTTTTAAACCGGTTTTGGTACCGTTGACAAACAAAAGATAAAGTATTTCCTTTTGCACACTTGTCATGGGGCCACCTTTTGCATCTATGACATTGAACCCAATCTTGACCTTTTTTGGATTGGTTGTATGATTTCAAACGATAAATACATACAGTTTTCATCTTCGTCATCAGATTCATTCACTATTTTCTTTATTCCAGAGTGTACAATTTTTTTTTCTTTTGCATATTTTGGTTTCATATCTCTTCCTTTGCTGTCTTCTTGTTCGGCTTCCATAGAAATTAGTAAATTTTTACGTAATTTCGTCTATTTGAACGTACGTAAACGTGCCCCGCCGCCCTGTTTGTATTTATTTTTAACGTGCAACGAAAATTAATAATATTTATGTTCATACAAATATAGTTCTCAAAAAAGGATAAAATTCTGCTAATGTCCATATATTTGTTTATCCTTACCTAAGTATTATTAGTTCACAATAACTTTCAAATAGTTCAACACAAAATTTACTCACCTTGACAGAAATCATATTATCATTTCCTCATGCAAGACCGAAGCTGGACTGACGCTCAATAACCTGTGAAAATACACACTAAGCAGCAGCATCAATCTGTCTTGACTGGTGGAGCGCTAACTAAACCTCGTTTAGGAAAAAGTGCACTGCTTAAACGTGCCCTGGTCTATGTTATTCATTTTTTTTCAGAATTTTAAATTTTAAACTGCAACATTGAAAGTGAAAATTAAAATTGAAAAAAGAAAATTGAAAATACACCTGAAACTGAATTTGGCCTGAAAAATGTCAATGACCAAAGTGCCTCAGAAAATCGTACCGGAACCCAAAATATTGTGAATTATGTCACCGTAGTTTAACCATTTATATACAGGCAGAATTTATACCCATAATATACTCAGCTTACACTTCTGTGAATATATTTCCTCAGCGTACGTTTTATTGTTTGTTTTATAACCACTAACTGCTTTTAAAATTGTTTATATTTATAAGGTGCAATCTTGTACAATGCAGATCTAGTTCTATAAGTGTGTAAATTTCCCCCCTTTTTTACATAAAATTTAAACAGAAATCATCTAATAAATGTTTTTACATATGAATGTGAATTTGTATTTGTTTTGATAAAAAAAAGTATACATTATTAGTAAGTAACTTCATCATATATCAAAATTTTTTTATTTTCATTTAACTTTCTTCACAAGCATAAAAATGTAAAGTAATTAGGAAGTCCTTATCTTTGGGATTTTTTAGTCTGTGAAAATTTTGGTGAGACTTTATTTCCCCCAAGAGGCTTTTATTAATGAGGGTTCTTTATAAAAAAAAATATGGCTTTAAAAATTGATAAGTTCATTTGTTTTAAATAAAATGCATTAGATTCTTAATTCATGTTTCTTGATATAATGTAATAAAAATAAAAAAATCAATAAAACGTCTTCAATTAGACACATATATATTAGAGTATTTTATAAAAAAATAAACTTCAGTAAGATATTAGATTAATTTTTAAACCAATAATAGCTAATAAATGCTTATACGGAGCCTTTTTCCATGTCAGAAAATTTTGTTTCTAGATATTTAATTAAAGACAACTTTTCACGTTTTCCCTAATTATTAAAAATTATAACTATATCCAAGTGCAAGTTGAATTGAAATATGTCATATTTCAAGATATGTCATATTTTGAGCTTTAACACATTGTTTTTAAAAATTCTCAATTCTGTGTCCCATATTAATGAATCGCACATGTATAATCCAAATTTTTTTGAACAACTATTTTTTAAATATAATTTACATCAGTATTCCTTTCATAAAACGGTGCGATAAAATGTTATTTGTTCGTTTATGAATACTACTAATTATTTCTTTGAATGTGTATATTTTTCAGAAAACAAATAGTAATATATTATATTTGCAAGAGATGAGGGCATAGGAATTATATTCTAACGTTTATACTACTACACTGTACAAACGTTTATTCTACTACACTATACAAACGTTTATACTACTACACTATACATTTTTTTTAAATACGAACGCATTTTTTGTCATTTTATAGATATGTTTCGAAATGTATTACTTGTTGTATTGTTAGCAGCATATAAAAGTTACAGACGATGTTAAATATATTTAACTATCGAAACCAGTGTAACATACTGTCGCACAATAAAAGACAAACATTATCTCGATATACGAAAGTTTAAGTCAAACTATTTATAAAATAGTAGGTTCTAAATCGATTTAACTTCGCTCATTCTTTTTGGTTTTTGAAGAATGTAAATATGTAACCTCAAATAATCCGCTCAATCATACTTTTTCATTCATGCAATTAAAAATCCTTGGCCGCCGCCTGCGGTTTTTTTTACGAGGAAAAGACATTTCTTGCAAAAGAACATTATTTAAAAATGCAAGAGTTTGTAGAGTTTTCTCATTGTCTGCATTATTTGATAAATATGTTTATGACCTCATTCTTCAAATGCACGACTCTTAAACATTTATAATTTGCCCCTCCTCATAGCCAACAATAGTTATAGCGCCATGGAATAACATGTTGGAGTGTATTAGAAACAACAAATATATTTGACGAATATTGCACTAATGCGCATTTTTCAAACTAGGTGCAATACTGTTATCGTAAAATTTAAAAACCGAATTATATTTGCTAAACTAACATAATAATCATCATATGAAACTTAATGTCTTAATTGCATAAGCCATTCTACGATATTGAATACAATGAAATACATTTGATAAATATTGCTTCATCGAAAATTTTTCAACTGAATTACAATACTTCTATCGTTAGAATTTTGAAACTGAATTCTATATAACAAAGCAATATAAAATCATCATATAAAACCAAAAATCATTCTGTATGACTTACAAAGTGCACATTAAGTCATTTCAATTTTCTAACGTGGCGAAATTTTCCGTTTCTATTATTTCATATAGGCTGAAACTCCCAGTTATTGACACTTAATGAGTAATTGACGATTCAGCACAAATCTAACCCAAATAAAGATGTTCTTGCAAAATTCTGCAAAGTAATTTAATCTAGTGATAACTTAGATACATGTTTTTATTTTGGAGTCAATTTATTCACCACTTGTAGGCCAAAATCATATTTAATGAGGATGAAACTTTTGAGAAGGCAAAAACTACACTTTTGAGACATCCATCTTATTTCTAGAATTAAGTTAGTGCTATTTTATCTATTTATAATGGAACTATCCTAAACTTTTTCTTAAATTTACCCTTTTTGAAATTAGTTAAAAAATGCCTATGGTATATTAGGAGTATAATTTTTAAGGAATTAGGTTTAGCTTAAAAGGATGGTGCCAGTTATTGGTTACAGTAATTTGATTTCACCATCCTCCGACAGGGGTTTTAAATAGTGGCAATATTAAAGAAAGTTCAATTCTGTTTTTTGAACAGTTAAAAAAAGAAACTAAATTTATCTTGTAGTCAACACCATTAAAATTTAATTTTTTTCTAACAGGGCGTGACACCTTTTGTCAGTTACTTTTGCAGAAATGTCAGATATTGAATATTTAAATTAATAATAACTTAAACATGAGAAAATTGTCACATGCATCTGCTGTATAATATCATGTATATAAATAAGGTTTAAATATTTTGTTTTGAATATAAAGATAAATTATTTCTAAAACATATATTTCTTGAAAAATGGCAAATAACACTATTTTATATATATGCAAGGAAAGTGTCACACACTGATTCAGTTTGTGGCAGTTATTGATATTTCAAAATTAGGTTGGTGTCAGTTACTTGAGTTGTTCTGGTCATATTTATCAAAAAAATATTTTTTAATAATACAATGCATAATTTTAGAGAATTTTGTCAACAGCTACTTCATAATATATCTCTGCAAATATTTTCAAAAAGGTAAATAAGTATAAAATAAATTCAAAATTTGTAATAGATATTGGAGCAAGAAAGAATCCATCCAAGAGGCTTGTTATATATCAGGACGGAAATTCCCGTCTCTAATGCTAAACCTACGGGCTTGGAGTGCATCGTTATTTTAAAATTTCTCCTTAAAAAATTAAAATTTTTACTTTATGTTTTCTGCTGTGACGAATGTTTCTTTCTTTGTTATTTGCCAAAATGTTTCTAAAATATATATTTAATTTTGTACTTAAAGTGTTAAAGTTTAAGTGAAACAGACGAGTTCTTAGTAAGATTTTAACACAGTAAATAAAACTAACTATGCATTTAAAAAATATTTTGTCCAATAAAAAAGAAAAAAAAATCAAGACGAGCCTACAGAAAACACAAGGAAAAAATTTCCAAGGAGACAAATCTAAACAAGAAAAATTAGTGAAGCAAATAAGCAAGGATAACAAAGATCAATTTAAATAAAAATTTGGGGTTCAAAGAACTTCGGAGAAAATTTCACAGCTCAGTTACTAAAAAAATAGAAAAATATGAAAAATCAAATAAAGATGTTGTACAAAGTATTCAAGATGCTAATGAAAATATTTCACCCTTTGAATCATCAAGATTTATCAAGGAGTTAGGTTATACATCAGATGCTGGGAAAATGTTAGATAGACAAGAAGGAATTTTTAAGTTTTACCTTGATAAACATTTGGATATTCCTTTTATTCGAAGAGAAAATTTAGTATTAACCGCTGAACTTATAAATAAATCTAATCTGGAAGTAATAATAACGATAGCTAAGAAAAACGAGATACTTATAAAATAACACTGTACAACAGTGGTTTTGTCCTAGAACTAAAATTAGGTGATTCTAGATCAGTTTTTGGCGATGATTCCGAATATGCTTTCCGTTTATCTCTAGCTGGTCCAGGTTTTCAGAAATTCGCATATTTATATTTATGCAAATGTAAGATTTTTGTGATATTTTATACAAATTTTAGATGCAATATATGTCACACTTAATTACGTTTTATAGATAATGAATATTTGACTATTTGCTTCAGATAAATGTCACGATTTGCATATTCTTAACATTTATTTATCAGTTATTAAGCCTAAATTTCCTATTTTTCAATGGTGTAATGTTTACATCACTATCAACTTTAAAATAGTTGCCACAGAATTGACGTAATGTTTTTCTAGACTAGATTTTTATGCTGATTTCAAATCTGCAGTCTGTTTTCTTATGCCATGTCTAGTTTTTGAGTAGGATGAATTTCTACTTTTGCGCGGCATTAACACAGGTTTAATATAAGATGCTTTTTAGGGGTGTGTAATTCATTGATAAGAAGGTGAACAGGGTCAGATTCATATCAGAGACATAAACAAAAATTTATATTATCGAAAAAAAAATAAGTAGTAGAATCTATCCTAACTTGTTGAAGTTTATCATATCATATGAATGAAGTGTATCATAAAAAGTTATTTCTGGCATTTTTGACCAAAAACTAAAATTTCACTTTTTCTCAAAAACTAGACGTGATAGAAGAAAACAGATAAAAGATTTGAATTCAGCTCTAACAACTGGTTTAAAAACTTATTAGCGTACTCGTGCGGCAGAAATATTTGAACGTCAAGAAACGTTATTAGGAAAACATGCAAAATATGCAAATTAGGTACAATATTTCACAGTCACATGTCAGTATAATTTCAGAAACAATGTTTTTGTGAAGTAAATTAGGTAGTAATCATAACATAAAACAAAAAATCCTGTCGGATATTGCTTTATACCTTAAATTTGCAAATAATTGTATAAAATTTACTAAATTTGCATAAATTGAAATAGGCAAATATCTCTCAAACTTGATGTGATGGAGTAAATCTAAAACGAGATTCGGAATCAGCTCAAAACACCGCATAAAAAACACTAATTTCCGTTTTAGGACAGAACAAAAGTTCAAATTTGTTGACTAGTGTAATGAAAGGAACTATTAGTAAAAATTTCAAGCTTTCTAAAGATGAAAATGATAAAAAAAAATTATGGATTTAGATTATAAAATGAAAATGACGCTAGGATATATCCGATATCTTGGAAATTGTGTAAAAAAGTAAACGATATTTAGGTGAAGGAGTAGATAAATTGAATTTATATGAGAAATTAACTAATAAAATATGTAAAGGAAAGCCGTCTAAGAAAATATATAATCGAGTAAATTTATTGTTAGATATTTTATTAAAAAATGGAACTATGAAAAAGAAAGAGATAGAGCAATATTATAAATAATTTTTATTATGTATAAATGAGTAATTATGTAAAAAAGAAAGTTCATTTGAGTGAAGGTCAAATTATTAAATTGAAATTGGCTTTTAAAAAGGGTGAAAAAGTAACATAACAAATAGATAAGTCAGAAACTCAAATTATGATGTTTCTTTAACTAAAAGACAAATAAATCAAACTAATAAGGGAAAAAGAATTACTGCAAGTAAAAATCGATTAAATGGAGGGTTTTCCACTTTATTACCCCTTTTAGCATCTTTAGAAATAGGAGCTGCGAGTGCTGTAGGAACCTAGGGTGCAAAACAGTTTTAGATAAGGTATCAAGAAAAGGATTGCGTCACCCTTTTTAAAAAGAAGGATCGGGATGTAAAAAAAAAAAAAAAAAATCCTGTAAAGGGGAAATAATGAAATCTGGAATAACTGATGATATGATTAGAGAAAATATGAAAAATGCGAAAGATTTTAGTGATGAGATTCAGATTTAATACCAAAAAAGATAGGGAAATTCGAAAATGGAATCATTAATTTAGATATTTCAACGTGTCACGGAACAGATTGGGTTTCTTGTTATAATGGCCCTAAATATGATTTTGTTGAGTATTTTGATATTTTGGTGGATATAAACTAGAAAAAAATTAAACTCAAGAAAATGTTTACTCCTGATAATATTAGGAAATTTCTTAAATTGTCTAATAAAAAAATCAAAATATCATACAATAATAGCTTTATACAACAACCTACTTCTGAGAAATGTGGTTTATTTTGTATGAAATATATAACAGAAAGAAATAAAGGTAAATCAGCTAAAGAAATACTAGCTTTATTTACTGACGAAACTAGTAATTATAATGAAGATTTTGTTTTAAATAAATGAAAACATTAACGATAGCAAAAAGAAAAAATCAGAAAATATTTTGTTTGAATTTTCTGAACCGATTAAATTTACAAAGATTGCTTTACAAGAATTTTATAGGGAAGTGTCTTGGTATAATATATCTGAACTCTATCAGAACAACAAGTTTAACTATTGAAATGGTCATGAATGGAATGACATAGCTATTGCAGATGGTTTTTACATATTAGATAGATTAAATATACGAATTAAAAAATTATTTTCGATAAAGAACAAGAAGATTTAAAAAGTTAAGAAAATTTTATGGAATATATATCTCCTATTCAAATTGGTGAAATAGAAGAAGAAAAGATATTAACAATCCGTTTAAAAGAAAATTACGAAATTGATTTAACTGAAGGTGATTTTCATAAAGTTTTAGGATTTGAAGCGAAAAAATAATAAGGTACTTGTACCCAATATGGAAAGTACTCTCAATATGGACACCACTAATATCTTTAAAAGTAACAATTTTGATCGAGAGAAGGCGCTTGTCCGTGAAGAAAAGCAGTTGAAAAGATAATTAAGCCTGGAAAGTGCAAAAAAGCGCGCTGTTCGCCATTTGGAAGGAAACTTGTTGTGTCGTGGTGTGCTGATCGTAATTACAGGTAAGTTTAAATTCTTAGATATGTTAAAATTACTTTAAATATTGTAAAGTGGAGTGTTTTAGAAAGCTAGTAAAATACATTTTCGATTGCAATTGCATATATTGCTTAAAACGTTTTCTTTGTTTATTTATTACAAGATTTAGTAAAACTATGCCCGATACCCAATATGGACACACCTAATGTCCACATCGAAAATAAAGCAAGTGAATGTTCAGATTCACAAATTAAATATATATATATATATATATGTTTAACGTCATCTGAACAATCCTCCAAAAAACCTCTTCCAAGGAAAAAATCCTCCAAGAAGACCTTGCAGAATAATCAAAAGAAGCCTCCCCTCAGTAGGATATCTGTTGGCGAAATTGCAGGTACCAGCGGTATGATTTCCTCAACAAAGGACAGCTGGTATTGCTTCTTATGCAGTATTGATGCTGTTGCAGACATGAGGCTGATATGTCCATGAGGACTGTGTGGGACTTACCGCCCATGATGAAGAAGTTTTTATTTGTCCATCCTTTGAGGACTGAGTAATAACAGGTGTAAATTCTGCAGACAGATGCAATAAAGCTAAGCAAAACCAACTATATTATTTCATAATATTTTATAGTAGCTGAGGTGCTTTGCATGGATCTTCGAAGAGAAAATGACAACCGAAAATGACACCCCCCCCCCCCCTTTCTAAAGTGCATGTTCTGAAGATATTTACTGTGCTCTTCCTCCCCCGCAATACTTTAAGATATATTTCGTTTTTCCCTCTCCTCTAAAATTCCTTGGAAGAGTGGCTCTTCCATACACCCTGTTTATTAGGTCAATAAGCAGCCAACTGTCTCTAATATGGACATGCATGTCCATAATAGGGACAGGTCACTCCTTATATGGGCAATTGTAAACATTTTTTGTTCTTATCATTAAAATTAAACCAAAATAATTACAAGGTCACTAATTTTAATAATGATAGTCAACAGTCCAAGGATAGTGGTCAGATATTTTTGGAGTCCTATGACGTGTACACGGGGGTGAAAAAAAAATCGATTTTCCTTAGGATGCCCATTAGGGTGGAATTTAAGTATAGGGTGTGATGTGGAATCACATATATTTTTCTTAAACTATTCCTTTCTCTAAATTTCAGTTAAAACTAATCTTTAATTACTTATTCATTTTATCCTAACCTTTATTTCAGTTCCCATTGTAACTTTCCTCCAAAAGAAAAGAAAGAAAAGATATTTAACAGATGCCTTTATCACTAAATCGGCTCTCGCATTGATAAAATTCATTTAGATGATTATTCACGCTGACTAGATAAAAAAAAAAGAATAAAGATCGACTTTGCTTTCGGCCAGTAGAAATAACTCTTTGATCTCCGCTTAATTTTTGAGTATGACTTCCTTGTTAAATCATAAACATTTCCAGTAAATGCGGTCTGTATTGTCTTTAACGCTATGTTCTCAAAACTTTCCTCTTAAAGTACAAATTGGCGTTCGAATTCTTTTTGGCTTATTTTTTAGGACTGCTATGCTGGTGGACCTGCCACACAATTCAAAATTCTCCTCATTGTCCAAAGGTAACAGATAATTTTTCTCATATGACATCATTCATTTTTCATGTGCTCTTTTCGCCAATTGTTTGATGCCAATGTGTATATTACAGAATAATTGGGAATTGCTCTCTTGCACTTCATGAACTCAGTCATGTGAAAAAATCGTCTTTAGAAATTCTATCAGGCACCATCCCTATCCATTTCTGTATGAAAATGCTTTAATTTTATATAGTTACTCCAAATAAACAGATTTCGTAAAAACCATTTAAAAGCATTATTTCTACACTGATCACAGCCTACAGCTATATATAGACTCCAGCGAATGCAAAGAAACTGAACCTGGTAATAATTTACGATCTCCAAATATTTTAAAGTGCGGATCTCTACTATAAATATTGGTGCCTGTACAGGGCATTCGCAAAATTTTTCCGGAACTTTATGGGATGGTGCCTGCCTGTTTATTAGACTGCCTTCCTGTTTATTAGAATGCCTGCCTGTTTATTAGACTGCCTGCCTGTTTATTAGACTGCCTGCCTGTTTATTAGACTGCCTGCCTGTTTATTAGCCTGCCTGTCTGTTTTTATTAGCCTACCTGTCTGTTTTTATTAGCCTACCTGATGTTTATTAGTTTGCCTATTACGGATGTGAATTTCTAGACGTCTTTTCTACCGGTATTTTTGGAATGTCTATTGCCTCGATAGATGACTACCTATTATTTATGGGGATCGTGGTCTGTTAAGTAACTTCCCATTTACCTGACTGCTGTATGAAGTGCCCGTGTTTCCTGTGAATTTATGCTGCCGAACTTTTTCTATGGATTTCATTATTTTAATAATTATGGAGTTAGATCCCAGTGGCGAGTGCCATTTATGACTGTTTCAGCTGATTCTTCGGATCAAGATTTTTTTTTCACGATGTTCGCCGTAATCTCTCCCGCTTGTTACAGCCTCTCCTTCCAATGTAGGCTTAAGAAGCTGCGGTAGCCTATTTGTGACTCCTATAGTTCGCCTCCGGGTTACTCTGTTCACCGACTTTGGATGAATCAGTGCTTTTTATTTCGACTTATTTGGATGCTTCGTAAATTTATGCAGAAATATACTGAGTCAATTCTCTACTTATGATTCTAAAGTGCTGCAGATTTCCATGTTTGACGTCGTATTGTTTTCACACTGATTTTATTTTTTTTACTTCCACTTGTGGGTGCTGATATCGCCTTTCTGCAAAAAAAAAAGTGCATTAACCTGTTTTGTGTTTTGAATTCAAATTCGATATTCAACGTTCATTTTCATTATAATACTGTTAACTATTGAATGAAAGCAGTTAAAAGTGTCATAAAAAAGGTACAATATAATAATGAATATCAAATATTGATACAGTTACATCGATTATAAAAATGGAAGAGCATAAAAGAAAATATGCATATATATAAACAATTACAGCTTATCATGTGAGTATGAGAAAAATATTATATCCATTTTATATTTTTATAATTATTAATGCTCAATTTCTATTTTGACTACATGACATTTTTTATAAAATGTAGTATTTAAAATAATACATTAATTTTTAGCAATTGTCGTTGATTATGCATTTTTATTTTCTCATGCTCATATTTTGTTTGCATGAATAATAACAGCTGTAAATACTTTTAGATTTCTTTGAAATTTATCACAGTTTTACAAATGCTATTTAAGAACTAAGATGCCAAACGATAGCATGATAAAATTACATTTTTCAGACATCCAAAATACTTATTTACTGTTCACTTTTGGCTCGAATATGTATCACAAAGATCAAGACAATCTATTTTTAAAAAAATTAGAATAATTATTTTAGAATAAGTACTAATTTAGAATAAGTGTTTTATGGATCGCATTCTTTTGGATTTTTTTATGTTTTTTTTTTTCTTCTTCTTCTTAAAAAAAAAGTTTTTATCATTTCTCTCATTTTATTTAATGATTATATATTTTGTTTATTTTTTTAGTGCAGTTCCTTTTGAAGTATTATAAATTGACAGTTATATATATACATATATATATATATTTATTTATCTTATATTTTATATTATGACTTTCATTTAAAAAAATTTTAGGTAAGTTAATGGTCCATCTAAAATATTTTTGTTTCCAAGTAAATAATACAACACGATGCTGCCAGTTTCAAACTATTTTTTTTTTTTTTTTTTTTTTTTTTTTTTTTTGGACAGGAAGTCTTATTTAAAAAAACAATATATAGAGAGATAAAGATGAATACTGGTAATGAATAAAGATTTCATTTATTATTGACATTATTTTCATTTTGAGGGATATAAAATTTTACCAGTTGAATCGAATGTCTATTTATATAAATTCTCAGTTTAAAGGTAAGTTATGTTTTAATGTGTTTGTACAGTACTATTAAGGAAGTATTTTTATCTCTGCTTAAAAGTAGCCATGATTTTACTTGAATAATTAAATCTATCTAGATAATCAATATGTTTAAAGTAGAGTGCACATTGATTATATCTATTCAAGTGAAACTATTTTTCACAGTGCATTATACTATAGCGAGAATATGAAATAATTTTTCTTGTCCTTTGATTATAGACACAAAAAGAAAGAAGATTTGTTTAAAAAAGATATAATATTTAAAAGTTTTGCATGCATGATTTGTTTCCGCCAGTATCTATAGCCTTATAAGAACTTTCATTTTAGGTTATTTAGGTAAACGAAAATCTTTTGATAATTTTCTTGATGCATTATAGTATTTCTTATGCATTTGATACAGAAGATAAACAATATGATTTGAGAAAAAAAATTGGGTCAATTGAATTGACTATTTTTCCCCTTTTAATTTAATATTAAAACCCTTTTTATGCATATAATTGCAATGTTTGTTGTTCCTCTATGCAGTCACTAAAAATTATTCCGTTACAGAGAGTGCAGTTTTCCGATATTTAAATAACTATTTAGAAGTTTTTTTTTTACATGCATTATCATGGTTTTTAACTGTGGAGTATAATACTTATTAGTTTATGGCTATATCTTTAACATTTAAAATTTTTAATATTCACTTCAAAAAAAATCTAAAATTTGACTACTATTTATTATATTGCATTTAGATAGGTTCATATTTTTGGAATTATCAGATAGAGTACTTGTGTATTTGTTTTTGTATTTTATAATTCATGATATATGATGGGTAAGAAAAAGCCACACAAATTGGCACAAGAGCCCTCTGCTGTATTTAATTTTCAGTTAAAACCTAATGCACAACAGGTAATGTTTTCAAAAACTAACATTGATTCTGAAACAACTGGTTTGGATTCTAATCCTTTTAAGATTTCATGTTTAAGTAGTTTAAGTGAAACTATTAACAGATATTCTAAAACTATTGTTACAGATGTTCAGGCATTAATTGACCCTATTTTAAATGAGGCTAATCCTGAACTCGTTCAGAAGTTTAATTCTTATCAAAAAGAAATTGAATTTAAATTTAATATTTTAAATGATTTGATGGGTAGTGTTCAATCAGAGTGGAATATTTTACAAAAAGGTAATGACGACTTACAAAGAGTAAATAAGCTTTTATTTGAAAAGGTAAGGACACTTACCTCGTCCAAACAGTCTACGCATAATGACATAGCTGTTCAATGCGACATTGATGGACCTAACTTGGATGAACCACTTAATATAATTAAAGTTAAAGATAAGAAATTTAATTCTAATGTTAAAGACTCGTCATCCAAAATTTTAGATAATGCTAAAACTCAAACAGACACAGATTCCGGTACAACTATTTCTGACTTCTCAAAAAATAAAAATGTTAATTTTATTTCAGTACCTGATTACATTTTAAAGTTTTGTGAGAACAAAACTCCAGATAGGGATTTTTCTGACTGCCCAAAAATAATTTTATTGGGTATTGATGATAATATAGGTGTGCCAGATATTATGATGTCTATAAATGAAATGATTGGCAACACCATTCCTTCTATTCATTTTGGAAGAAAACATAAATTAAGACAAGGTTTAAAATACGATTGGACTATTAGTGTTACATCATGGATTGCTAATTCCTTAATTCAACATGGTAAATTAAATATTAATTCTATTGATTACACTGTCAGGCCATTTATTAATATAAAACGTTGCTTCCATTGCCAACAGCTAGGCCATCTGGCAAAAGTTTGTGTATATGATTTGGCATGTGCTAATTGCGGTGAATCTCACACTTCAGTTAATTGTAAAAATATTTCAAGATGTATTAACTGCATCGCACATAACCGTACTTACAAGAAGTCTTTAGACATAAATCACCCTGCTTTTTCTCCTTTTTGTGATACATTTAGATTTTATTTTAAGCAAAAACAGTTTTATTTTCAACGTACAACATAACTTATACATACATCCTCCTTTCAGGCATGCTAGTGCAAGGTTAATTCTTATTCATTCATTTACACATTTTGTTACTTAACTTTATGCGATACATGGCTTTCCTCGCTCCCTTCGACCCATTGTTCGCATGCGTTTATTCATAAAATAAACGTAAACGATTAATAGGGTTTTTTTTTTCTCATACATTTTTCTTACACAAATATATTTGTTTTCTTAGGATATACAAATTTTGAAACATTGCTATTTAAAGATTGATTATTGTCAATTATTTGATGGTCTGTGTTCTTCGTGCAATACACTTGTCTCGGATTTTCTTTCATTCAACTGTTTCAGGTCGACAGGAATAGATGAATGATTCCAAATTTCACATTTTTGATTTACTGTTAGTTTTCTTCTGGTGGTTAAGCCCTAATTGCCAGTAAGACTTGAGCGGTGGATCTCAAATGTGTTTCCTTTATTTTCTGTCTACTTTTCTTGGTTTGCTTTCTGATGTACATATTTTTAAAAAAAATCACATATACTTAGTTACTTTTTTATTATTTTAGATTACATTTTCATACTTACTTTGCATTGCGGTCACCATGATTTCAAAAAATATTACGTCTTTTTGGTCATAACTTGGTGTAGATATTCTGTTTCTTTGTAGGTCTTTCTGATCATCAATTGCACTTTCTTTTTTACACGCAGTGTTTATGCGAATGTTCATTGGTTTACCAATATTACAACGTTGAGTTTTCTTACAAAGGTTTTTCTCTTTTGGTGTACTTCTGGATTTTCGCAAATGACCCTCACTCACAAAAACTTCGCTTGGCATGCAGCAAGTACAAAATATTTTTTACAAAAGGTTTGTACAATGGTTTCTACATCGTTTTACAGTGGTTTTTCTTACAAAGGTATATTTTTACAGCATGCTATTCAGATGAAGTTAGTTACAAACATATTAATTACATGTGCAGTTGTTTGGTTAGTGGTCCTCAGTGCAGTTTTTGGAATATTTTATGTCATTTGTTTAGAATACATTGGTCGTTTCTTTTAAATTTTCATTAGTTATGAATGATTCAATACAGCTCAAGTTGCTTCCTCCCCACTTGCACTAGTGTTACCAATTATTCCATGTTTTCCTGTTTACACATGCAAATTTCATTACATTTTGGCATAATTCAGATAGATATATACACTTTTCTGCATAACATATGTTCATGTTTATGTATGATTTACATTTGCTTCTTCAAATTTCTTTACTTTCAATTGGGTACGCATGATATACAGTAGTACTTCACGCCGCATACGCGACCATTAATAGTTTGTTTTTCAGTTAATGTATACTTATACACATAGTATCTGTATTGTCATTATACCTAAGGAGCTTACTGCTTCTTTATTTAAAATTCTATCAAAGTGCAAATTTTTTATTATATCTGCCAAAATTCACACTTTTTTTTTCACCTTTAACGCAATATTCGTTCTCTTATAATTTGTACAAGGTTGTACACGTTTGCTTATGACACTTTCAAAAAGCTTACACTCCAGTCAATTTTATACACATCGGTAAACGGTACACGCCAGTCAAGACGATAAAGAAAAAATTGCATACCTATCAATGTTTTCACACTACTTTTCAGTGAAGGTATATTGTAAATTTTTATAAGCAAAGACACTGTTATACTCCTGCTTAAAGGTCATTGCAAGTCTTTTATTGGTGTTTATACCAACCGTGCATTCTATTGAGATTATTTATCGGTTTACATATTATTTTTTCTTTTTTCACATATGTCTAGCATCTTTTACACTTTCTACGTAAATGTTCAGCGTCTTCCATTTATCAGTAACTGTTTTCAGTAAAGGTATTTTATGGGTGATACCGAATAATATTTTATGTGGATTTTTAGGTAGCTTTCTTTACAAAAAGCTACCTATTGCAGCCGTTCGGAGGAAAGCGATTTCAAAAAATTTTGGTATATTTTCATCGATCATGACCCCCAGACCCCGAAACCACCCTCCGTTCAAAATTGATATATATATATATATATATATATATATCAATATATATATATATATATATATATATATATATATATATATGACCTATGTCACACTGTAACTCTCGTATTTATGAACCGATTTGGATGTAATTCGGTGTGTACATAGTACATACCAATGTCTCGACCGAGTTCGTTGGCCAGCTTCATCCGCCATTTTGTTTCAAAATGGCGGCCATTTAAAAATTTTAAAAAAATTTAAAATTTAAAATGTGGTACCAAAAAATTGAAAATGGAAAAATATTTTTTTTTATGTATTTGACCTTTATACAAAGACTCCGTAGCAGTTTTTGTTTCGTCTATATCTTAAAAAATGGCTGAGTTATAGCATTTTGAATTTCTAGCGAAGCTGACATTTTGAAACGTCCTGAATTTTGTCACGCGATAAAAGGCGTATTTATGAACCGATTTGGATGTAACTTCGTTTATACATAGTACAGACCAATGTCTCAACCGAGTTCGTTGGCCAGCTTCATCCGCCATTTTGTTTAAAAATGGCGGCCATTTAAAATTTTAAGAAAAATTTAAATTCGAAATGTGGTACCAAAAAATTGAAAATTGAAAAAATATTTTTTTCTTATGTCTTTGACCTCGATAAAAAGATTCGGGAGCAGTTATTGTTTCGTCTATATCTTAAAAAATGGCTGAGTTATAGCATTTTGAATTTCTAGCGTGGCTGACATTTTGAAACGCCCTGATTTTTGTCACGCGATAACAGGCGTATTTATGAACCGATTTGAATGTAACTTGGTCTGTACATAGTACATACCAATGTTTCGACCGAGTTTGTTGGCCAGCTTCATTCGCCATCTTGCTTCAAAAGGGTTGCCATTTAAAAAAAATGTAATTTAAAATTTAAAATGAGGTATTAAAAAATTGGAAAATGAAAAAGATTTTTTTTATGTGTTTGGCCTTGATACAAAGATTCTGGAGCAGTTTTTGTTTCTGAAAATTTGTTCTTTTGTTTATATCTTAAAAAGTGGTTGCATTATAGCACTTTGAATTTCTATCATGGCAAATACTTTGAAACGATCTGGTATTTGTCTCGCGATACCACACGTATTCGCCTATTTCGATGGAAGAAGGCATGTGGATAGTATACATCAATATCTGGACCAAGTTCGCTGGCCAGCTTCATCAGCCATCTTGTTTCAAAATGGCGGCCATTAAATTAAAAAAATATATATTTAAAGTGAGGTGCAAAAAAATTAGAAATTGAAAAAGGTTTCTTTCTTAAGTATTTGACCTTGATATAAGGATTCAGGAGCATTTTTTGTTTGTCTTTATCTTAAAAAATGGCTCAGATATAGCAGTTTCAATTTCTAACGTGGGTGACATTTTGAAAAATCTGATTTTTTGCCTGCGACAGCACTCGTATGTATCAACCGATTCCGATGTGAGTGAGCATGTGAACAGCAATTACTAAGTTCTCGACCAAGTTCACTGGTTAGCCTCATCCACCATGTTGTCTTAAAATGGCAGGCACTTTAAGAAATCGCCGAATTTGGCAGCGAAATATAAGTTACTTTAAATAAAAGCAGCTTGGATAAAGCTGACTAATTTTGCGAAATTCTCATTCAACATGATTTAGTATTGATAAAAATTAGTATTGAATCTCCTACATTCGGTTTCCACTTAATTGAGCTTCGTGTGTTTGAATAATATAAGTTGGCTTTTTTAAAATAAGGAATATGAAAGCTACCTCTTCCTCCCGGCACTGGCCGGAAGGACTTTTTTTTTCTTAGTTTACATAACAATACTGTTTTGATAGTCAATATAATTCAATGTCTTCTCTAAATTGTAAATTTCATTTTCAAAATTTTAATGTTTCAGGTCTTAAAAAAAATACATTTTAATAAATATACACACAACAACACAGTTGTCACGTGAATTAAATGGCTTATGGCAGTGTTTCAGCTAATTTTTTTTCATATCCTGATTATATAGCATTTCTTGGACTGTCACCTTATGTACACGTTTGTTTAAAATCAGACAAAAAAAAAAAAAAAAACCAGGAAGATATAAATTAAAAAATATATATGCTTTTACTCATTATTATGGACATTATTTCAGAATCCTTCGTTATTTGTATTATGTTTTTGTTTATCTGTGTTTAATATTATGTGTTTAGTTGCATTATATTACTCGAGTATTTTATTATAATTATAGTATTGGTCAATACACATATTTAATTTTTATTATGAGAAACATTTTTGAATTTATTGCCAGTTGGCAACTGACCTGTGGACTTAGGCCTAATGTTTGTTTTATTTGTATGTGCACATTTTGATACAGGTCATCGTCTGAATATGGCGAATTGAAAAGTGATCACAAATTTTATTGATGTTGCTGCAGCTGTTTCTAAATAGAAACAATATATAATGTCATCTGTATTTGACAAAATTTATGGTACCAATATATTTATATCATGATATACTTTTATTTTTGGATGGTTGCCTACTTAGAGAGAAGTTCAATTGCTGTTGCTTTAATTTGAACATATCTGATTTCATTTGCATGACTGCCCTATACATAATGTACTCCTAAGAGCATATGAAAATTGATTTCACGCCCTTTATGTACATTCTTTTCGTTGGTTGAAGGGGAGATATATGTGATGTGGAATCACATATATTTTTTTTTAACTATTCCTTTCTCTAAATTTCAGTTAAAACTAATCTTTAATTACTTATTCATTTTATCCTAACCTTTATTTCAGTTCCCATTGTAACTTTCCTCCAAAAGAAAAGAAAGAAAAGATATTTAACAGATGCCTTTATCACTAAATCGGCTCTCGCATTGATAAAATTCATTTAGATGATTATTCACGCTGACTAGATAAAAAAAAAGAATAAAGATCGACTTTGCTTTCGGCCAGTAGAAATAACTCTTTGATCTCCGCTTAATTTTTGAGTATGACTTCCTTGTTAAATCATAAACATTTCCAGTAAATGCGGTCTGTATTGTCTTTAACGCTATGTTCTCAAAACTTTCCTCTTAACGTACAAATTGGCGTTCGAATTCTTTTTGGCTTATTTTTTAGGACTGCTATGCTGGTGGACCTGCCACACAATTCAAAATTCTCCTCATTGTCCAAAGGTAACAGATAATTTTTCTCATATGACATCATTCATTTTTCATGTGCTCTTTTCGCCAATTGTTTGATGCCAATGTGTATATTACAGAATAATTGGGAATTGCTCCCTTGCACTTCATGAACTCAGTCATGTGAAAAAATCGTCTTTAGAAATTCTATCAGGCACCATCCCTATCCATTTCTGTATGAAAATGCTTTAATTTTATATAGTTACTCCAAATAAACAGATTTCGTAAAAAACCATTTAAAAGCATTATTTCTACACTGATCACAGCCTACAGCTATATATAGACTCCAGCGAATGCAAAGAAACTGAACCTGGTAATAATTTACGATCTCCAAATATTTTAAAGTGCGGATCTCTACTATATAGGGTAAAAAAAAAACTTTTTTATTCTAATGTGTAATAGTGAAAACTTTTTTTCTTTTTGGATGAAAAGGTTTTTTTAAATTAAGTTGTTTTCCGGCTCCTCAAGGAGGTCAAAGTTTTGAAATTTCAGTATAAAGCAATTGAAAGTAAACAACGTAGCTGTTTGCTCATATCTACTTTTATTTAGCAAATACTATCCAGAAGTCACCACGAGGAGGTGGTTAAATATCGACGTCCACCCTCCTTACCTCCCTTTGTTATGAATTAATTAAATTGGATATTAAACCTACTGTCTTTTTAGGCAAACTTTGTCATTACATTGTGGGAATTCAACTTTCCCAAGATTAAGCCGTCTTTTGCTTAATATTTAAAGACGGTTGACGCAGCTCGCGGGACAATTTTGAAACACGTTTCCACTGTTTGAGTATGAAAAGGAAAATCTAAAATTCAGGTGTATCCCCTGTTTCTACTTTTTTTAAGTTATTCACCCGATCAGACCGTCAAGATAGGATCAATGTTTTTATAGTCTATAATTTCAATATGTTCGCATTTTTTCAAGTCGCTTTCCTACTGGTCCAGAAAATCCTTTTGTACCCGTAGTTTTTCAGCAAGATGTTGAAATAAGTATCTAATAAAAAAGTTCATTTGCATGTAATATTCAAATTATCCATTATAAAGGTTTTAGGGTATTGCTTCCGATGTTTTAACAACTCCAGATTTGAATCCTGCATTAAAGGCGTTTCTGTTTCACCTAATAACTCTCAAACTCTAAATGTATGTATTATTATTTTGAAAATACACCAAAATTTCAGTGGCTATATTAATATAAGAAGATGATGTCAATGAAATATGACCAATATATTTTTATCCTGGTTTCTGAACTGAGACCAGATGTTCGTCTTTAATGATTCTTTATACTTTTTTCCCTCTGCTTCAGTTATCATAGCGTTATCCTTTCTGCCATAAAAATACTAACCTTCTAAAATTAACTCATTTCGTCTTTCCTGTTCTTTCAATTTCTTCCTTTTCTTTTCTCTTTGTCGTCTTCGAGTCCTTCTTTCAGTTACCTTTTCTTTATTATCATCAGAAATACCCATATCTTCTAAGGTGCCATTTGCAATAATATTTGCAGTTCTGTCTAATACTTAGGTTCTTTCACCGTGTTGATTATCAAATTCAGGTTTAGAAAAACAACCGATTGAACTATTTCCATCCGAACTGTTTTTACACTTGACGATCATTCAATCAAAACATCATTTTTTTTTGTTTTAAAATAACTTTTTTCCTTGATATTTCCATTTCCAGTCTTGCTACACATTTTTTGTAGTTTTTATATCTATTGATCCTATTGTCATCACCCCATCTCTCTTTGGTGTTTGAGAAAGTGACGTTCTTGTTCTGATACACGATAATATTTAGTGATTTTACACAAAGAATTTTTTTTACAGGATTACCTAACATTTTGCAATTTTATATTGGATGTGGGATTGTTCTTTCTAATCTTAATATTTTTCTTCAAATTTTGACATTTCTCGCACTAGTCTCTAATCATTTTTTATGATTTGTGTATCAGAAACCGTTGGAATTGAAGGTCTCAGCAATACACTTTTAATTGTATCATCAACAGCTTTAGATATTTTAGAAATAGTGTGTACCAGATTCCAGCTGTCAAATTTTAAGTTAAATTGAACCCAAAAATAATGTTTCATAACTTCTTCATATGTTCGTCAAAGATGACAGTCTAATGTTAATTGTTTTAGTTCACGAAATACAGGACACTTTAACAATTATCTAGATTTAGGTACGTTAACAGACTTTGTCACTTTTGACACCGAATGTTTATCGAAAAATAATTAAAGAAACTGTTAACACCCGTTAAATCGGACTAACTTGTTATGTGTCGCAGCCAAATAAATCAGAGACAATGAATGAAAGCCGACGCCCACGACGCTGGCTTCTACAAAAGTCAAATAAAGTGGGGCTAACTTTTCTAAGAAAGTATTTCATGAGGTATCTTTTCTTAGTTATATTGCTTTGAATTTTGAGGCACTCAAAATAAATTACTCTGTATTACAGGACATTAACACTTAATTAATTTAATTTTGCAAAATATATATTTAACAATAAACTTTAAAAACTTTTCATGCAATTATTGGCTTTTTTTCGTTTTTTATGGAAAATCAGGCACTTTGAGGAACCGGAAAATATCATTTTAAAATTAAAAGAAAAATATTTTCTTTTTATGGAGTTAAAAAGGAAAAAAATAATCACTATTAGAATATAAAATTCGAAACTTCGTTTTTTAGTTCCACCCTAGTGCCCATATTAGGTACAGGTACCTTATATAAACAAAAGTGACAAGTAGCAAAATATCTAGCTAACTTGAGATATACATCGGATGATATTTATGCTCATTGTGATATAACAGACAGTACGCAAATCAACAATAATAAGTCAATTTCTGTAATTCATATATTTATAAATACTAATAGACCTGTCTACAAAATTGTTCAAAAATTTGATAAACCGATCTTTTATGACGTGATAGATAATAAAGGTCTACAAAGAATTACATTGAGTATAAGGGGTGAAGATGGAAAATTGTTAAATATGGGAAACAAAAAAGTTAAATATGCGTTTAACATAGCATATGAAAGAGAAAATTACTTGCAAACAATTTATGATTTGATATTTTATTTTATAAATAAATGAATGAACGTAGATTATATAGGTCTAAAAGTATACAAATATCATCTTTTCTGTCTGACGAAAGGGCTGATGATAAACTAATTAATAAGATATATCGTGAAAAATTGAATAAAATATTATCTAAAAAGAAAACTGGATCAGTGCTAAAAATTATTCCTAAATAAATGGAAAAAATGTGGGACTTGACAGATACTTTTCATCATTACGATGATAACCCAGAAAGTAAAGGATTGATTGAATTAAAATTACCTAAAATTGGCATAAATAGTACTACAAAAGGCGAATTCCATATTGCAAATACCAATGCAAAAATTTTACTTTCAGATTCTTCTATTCCATTAAAACGGAAATTTTTAAAAACAAATGCAATTATATAGGTGATGAAAATGTTTCAGGAGTGTGTGGTTTAAATCCGTTTAAAAGTAAAAAAACTTACAATAGGTAAAACAAATGTTGAACATGTTGATGATTATTTCAACCTTATACAGTATTTTGTAAGACTTTGATAATATACTCCAGAATATGTTACATCACAACCAACTGATATGCTTTGTTTCTTTGACTCAAAGGATACTGCTTATAGGAAAAATATACCCTTCAAAGTAAATAACAGCTACAATGATTATAAGAGATATAACTAATGATTTAGTGGCAATCGAAAGTGTAAATTATAATGAGGCGTTTGATAAACGATACAAGTTGACAAAAGATAGTAAAACGTCAAGAATACCTTTAAAACAACTTTTTGATTTTGTTAAAGCATATCCGAAAATGTCACGTTCTATTGACTAGAAGTTACACGTGTTTACGCCATCAAGTGATTTTTATTTCGACGTTTTATTTGTACTTTTATTAATATTATACTAGTTTATTTGATCTTTCGTTATTTAAAATAATAATTTTTAAAAAAATGTTAATTTGTATAATTTCGCGAGTGGTTTGGCGATTTAGATAATTTGGCGAAATTGGTCGACGGCAGAAGTAGTGCCATTAAAACATTGCTTTGAAGTTGAAATTAAATGCCATGATTTGTCGCATTGTCATATACGTACTGTGTTTGGCGTAATTCCTTTTAACGACAATTTGGCGAAAACATCGTTTTCGAATACCAGTTACATATGCATTTTTAAATTATTTTCTATTATTTTTTAAATGAAATAACAATGAATAAAAAAAAGGTTAAATTAAAACTATAGAACAAAACTATTTTGAACATTTTTTTTTTTAAAATAAAAAGATAATAACTTCAAATAAACATTTATTAATAAATATAAGCAACAATAACCGGGTTACCATGTCACGCAAAATAACGCAATTTTGGCGCCAATTAGGTACCCCGGTGCGTATATGACATCTGAGACTAATATTTTTCTTTTCGTGTCGTTTAAAAAAATGAAAGAAGTGAAAGCCATTAATTTTAAATGTTTCAGATTTAAATGAAAGTTTTCTATTAAATAAAATAATAATGAAATACAGAAAAAAAGCATTGTTCTTAGCAAATCGTTTAATGGAGGCCAAACTGATCGCCAAATTAGTTTAAAATAATAACCTTTTCTAAAATATGAAAAAACTATCTGTTATGATTAAAACTTGAGTTGCCACCATTAGAGAAAATATTTAAAATTAGAAAAAAATAATATTTCGAAAACTAATTCGAATTTGAAAATTTTAATACCAGTTTTGAGAATCTGTGGAAAAATAAGGATTTTTGGTGTTAATTTCATCGCAAAGTATTCCATATTTTAGGAGAATGCGCCGTGAATCATAATCAGTTGTTTAATCAGTCGTTTCATAGAATCGTTTCATAAATTCTTTACATTAGGATTTTATATATATGGGGTATATATATATATATATATATATATATATATATATATGGCTATATAATTTCACAAAACTCTTATTGTTAATTTGAATTTCTGAACAATTATTTCTTTTTCTAACTATTTTAAAAGTCCCAACCCCCCCAAATAATAAATACAGTTAATTATTTCTTACTTAATTTCATTCGTATTACCAACTTGTTCGTAGGTTATGTGTGAAACCGAAAACGAATATGTTAATGCAATGACAGCCAATAGATTAGTGATTATTTTTGAGTCGTTATTTTCTCAAAATTAAAAATATATGATAATTATTATTATGTCGTATAAAAAGCAGTTTTTCTAGAGTAATACTGGATGAATTAAAAATATAATATCTATGAAAATGCTGGTGGATGTTTAAATAAATTTATTGAGAAAGCTTTTTTTATAAAATTGAAAAAAAAATCTAAGTAGTTTTAGTTATATTATTACTGTTGCAAAACAAATTGCAAAATTTAAGGATTTACTTTCGTCTTCTGATATTTAAACTTGAAGTTCCTATAATATTTAAAAAATGATTGGTTTTCATGACTTATGTTTTAGCCATTTCTTCAAATCCCTTTTAAAAGGATACTATGCTGTACCACAAATTCTTCTCAAAATAGAACTGATTCAGTTATATTTGCATATATTTCATATTTATTTCATAAAAATATATTTAAAAAATATTTCAAGTAATTTAACTCAAAAATGCAATAAGAATTCATATGTATGATTATTTTACAATCCCAAATGTATATATAACTTTTGATGAAATATATATGATAGCTCATCTTTTACATAGCTGTAATTTTTTGAGCATTAAAGTACTTCTAACGCATAATAGAAGACCTTTATATCCCATTAAATACAGCTTCAAATAACAGAAGTATATATATTATATTTATGTTTTCATTGCTGCAAAAAGTTAAGAGTTTTTCAATTTATTATAGAATTTTGAGAAGTTCCAATGCAATTATTCTTTTAAAATTTATATCTGTACAATTGCATTATATTGCGAACATAATAAAAACGTAAATAATTGGATTTTTTTTCTTCTTATTCCCTTACAAAAGAAAATATAAATTGAATTTGAGATTATATTAAAATAAGAAATTTCGAAAAAAGTATTTTAATAAACTACTTATACGTGTGTTGCAAAATAGATTATATCTCACGGCATAAAATTTTTAATGAGAGACGTATATAGTTTTGCGGTAGTTGCTTTTAAGTTGCGAAGAGTTTATGCCGAAATTTAGGCTATTTTTTAATTTGTTATAATATATTGAAAAATTGAAATTAAAATATTCTTTTAAAATTTAGATCTTTTTAGTATCATTTTAATTAAAATTTATAAATTACATTATCAACATAAATAAAAACGTAAAGAAATTGTATTCTCTCTTAATATACTTTTAAAAATAAAAATATAACATGAAATTTGAGATAATATTAAGATAAGTATTTTGTAAAATTTTATTTTATAGAATTATAAATTTATGAGATAGTTTTTAGATAATTTTATAGATTTGTATTTCTTATTTAACCCTGAAAATATTTAAAATGTGTTTTGATAGTTCATCTATTAAGACTCAAGTGTCATAAGATGATTCAAAGTTGTAAATTTTAAATTTTGAGTTAGGAAAATTAAGCAGACTCAGACAAATCCGTTTTTTTTTTTTTAATGTCTAGGTTCATAATATGTAATGTCTGAAAAACATACTTAAATTCAACAAATAAACAAATAATATCACGCGTATAGTTTATGATATTTTTATAGATTTATTTTTATTATTTAACATTCTCAGTTACCTAAGAATATTTAAAATGTGTTTTGGTAGTTCATCTTTTAAGGCTCAAGTGTACTGTAAAAAAATTATATAACGTTACTCCATAAAATTGGTGGCAGCTTAGCTGCCTCCATTTTACTGATTAATTTAACCGATATAATGGTATACCGTTACACTAATGTGTAACACTGTACGAGGTATATCAGTTTAAATTACACCGTTATATAAGTTAAATTACTCCATAAAATTTGAGGCAGCATCTTGCCACCAATTTTATGGAGTAACGTTACATAAATGTTTGACAGTGTGTCATAAAATGTTTCAAAGCTTTAAATTTTTAATGTTGAGCATGCAAAATAAAACAGACTCGGACAATTCCGATAAAAAAGACGTCTAAGTTCATAACATATAATGCACTAAAAACATTAAATTCAACAGATTAACAAATAATTCAACGTATATATCTATATTTTTTTTCTTTTGCAATACGTTTTGCATAATATAGTACCTTACAACCTTGATAAAAAAAGAAAAAAAACCAGCTAATCGTAATTTCTTTTTCTTTTCTTTGTATCCTTATTGGTTTTTTCAAGAGCACTTCAGCAGAATGTGAAGGATGCTATCTTCGAGTTTCTTTTTGTTAGAGTATGTTAAACAAAAAGAAATAATTATCTTAAGAGTAAAACAATAAAAAAATTCAAATATAAATCTTTAAAAAATGTGCCCTTCTATCTTTGATTTCATAAGTTGTTTTAGTTATTTTTTTCTTTTGTAAAAGCAAGTTAAACAGTGCTTGTTGTGATCAGAAAGAGAGAAACCATGTTTCAAAGGACAAGCACATCTGCTTGATTCTAAAAAAAATCGAGAAAGGCAAATCATTAGAGACTTAACAATTTTTTATGAATCAAAATAAGTAGCAATTAAAGCGTATCTTTTGGTAAATTCTTGTTAAATACTTCAAATATACCATAAATATTACAATTTATGCATTAATAAATGTTAAAGAAAGTACTATTAAATTACTATCATATTTTACAACATAATAGTTAATCATTTCAGAAGTAAAAAGTTTCATATATACACCAATACTAGAATTGAGCTAATGCGCTGCAGTTAAAATTACGGCATAAATGAATTAAACTTTTGATTTAAAATCCAACGTAACAGCACCACGTAAATAGAAAATGAGTTATTCATGTTAGAATTTTGAACAGGCCCACTATATATATATATATATATATATATATATATATATATATATATATATAGCTCTAATAAAAGTGAATGATTATGAAAATTATTATGAAAAGAGGGTGCAAAACAACAATAAAAATCCATGAAAATTTATAACGAAAAAACAACAAACAAACCACTCCCTGATCTTCAGAAAGTGGGAGGAGTGAAAAAAGCAGGTATCAAAAACAGAAATTGGATCCTCACGGGATTCGCAAGATATGGACAACCCACATACTCCAAAAGTATAACAATAGATTTAAACTTTCAAAAACACAACATAACAAAGCTATTTTATAAAAAAATATAACCAACCAATTCAAATCCAAGAAAACCGATTTAGCTTATAAAACGTAAATAAAAATTAATAAAAATTTTTAATTTTTTTTTTTTTTTTTTTTTTTTTTTTTAATATGACTAATTCATTAAGCAATTAGAAGTATTGAACATGTGAGAAGGCCATATCCCCACCTTTACCCATGAAGACCTGAAAAAAACTTGCTACCTTTAAAACAATCACTACGCTCCACTTCTTTCCATCAGCAGGAGTTGCAAGCAAGGCCATAATCCAAGTTAGACCAGCGTCGTGAAGACTTGTCTTTCCATTATCCTCATAATCATTAATTTTCTTTCCAAGTCACCGCAGTTTCTACTTGAAGCACATCAACATGCAGACGTTCTTAAAGACTTTAGTCCACACCCTTCATATATTCAAGCAGCTACCTTGGCATCCATTACGGTGTTTGGCCGCTTAGCTGTAGCCACTTTATAAAACTCTTCTTAAGTTGATTTACATAATGAAAAATAAACTGGTATGGAAATAAATTATTATAAAAAAGATTAGCAGTAAATTTAAAAATCTGTGAACTCAAAAATTCTCTATTACTACAAATTCTATAAAATCTATTAATTTGTCCCACAATGATGTTATTAAAAACCTTCTTACTTAAATTTGAATACCAGTGTGGCATCGATTGAGTATTAAAATTAAAAAAATCCCGTTTATCAAAAAGCTTAATTAGTATATTGCTATCGTTAATTAAAATGTTTAAATCCAAAAAATTAACATGTAAATTATCAACAGAAGCCTTATTTAATTTTAAACATGGAGGATAGATATCGTTAATCGATACCAAAAGTTTGTCATCGAATATTATTAAATCATCGATATACCTTAAAACTGAATAACTCTTATTACTGTTTAAAACATAATTAAATTCATAATAAAAAAGAAACAGATTTGCAGCAGAACTCGAAAAATTAGTTCCCATACCGATACCACATACCTGGTAGAAAAATGAGCTATTGAAAGTAATGAAATTATTAAGAAAACAGAAATTACATAAACTCAAGAAAAAATCTCTTTTAATTCCAAGCTCCTCCTCAATACAGAACATATCAAAAATATTTTTTAGTGTATCATAAAGTAAATCTATAGGTATATTAGAAAAAAGGTTTTCAAAATCATAGGTATACAAATTTGTGGGCGTTATGGGCGTTTTTTTTAATTTTATTTAAAACCTCATTACTATTGTCTATACACCAAAAATAGCTAGTATTTCTATATTTAAACTTCAAAAAACCATAAATGCGCTTCAAAAACTCCTGTAACTTAACATTTAAACTTTTACCTATACCTCTTGAATTACAACATATAAATCTGAATTTAATAGGTGTCTTGTGAAATTTTGGGGTCATAAACAGAAATGGAAAAGTATGATGATTATTAATAGCAAAATTATATGAATACATTTTTCTAGCCTTCTTGGTGTATGCATTAAATTTGTTTACAACAACATTGTGACTTAATTTACATTCCTTATAAAATTTACTATTATTTGCCTCATTTTTAACTTTATCAATGTAAAAAAGCTTTCAAATAATTGCATAATTTGAAGCCGCTTTGTCCACAGGTACTATTACAAAATTGTTATGTAAAAATTGAATATAATTTAAATCTTCTTTATTGAGACTATGATAAACATAATCCTTACTGTTCAAATAAGTATTAACAAAAAACTCAAATTCCTTTAATATATGCCACTCCCATTCAAAAAAAGCTTCAAAGGGGGGTGTTAAATCTGTAACATAATTGCATAATGAATTTTTTCAAATCCCTTTCAAAAATCTGAATAGCCGTTTTCTTGCTAATTGTTTTATTTAATCTAAACTTAGTACCTAATCCCATCATAAAATGTAAATTTTTGTTCTGTATAATATCTAAATTTCCAGTAATAACATGTTTATGGAAATCATCAATAAAATCTAAGAAATCTGTGTCACATATACATGTTTCAGGAATTTCATCAGAAAAAGCAAGAGATCTATAATTGAACAATTTTTTACAAAGAGGAATGTTATATTTATAAGCAACAGCTATATCAATATCTCTAAGAGGGAAAAAAGTGTCATAATATCTAAAAAAATCTTTAATTTTAAAATTGTCGAAAGACTTCTGTTGAAAATTCAAAGTAAAGAAAACACTGTCAGTTTTGGAATCCAAAAAATTCTTTAATCTAAAATTAATAAAGTCAAAAAGCAGGTCCCTAAAATGCAAATTGGAAAATTTATAAATTTTACTAGCTTTCCTAATTTTGTTTAAAATTTTAAGCTTAAGTGTGAATACCGCTTTTTTTACATTTTTAATACTGAAATTTACTACAAAATCTTTTTCAACATTACAGATCCAATCCTCTGGCACTAAACAATTTAATTTATTGGATAACATATGTGATCCCCTGGTATCTCTTTTAATTTTCAATTTACTAAACAAATTTAAAAAACTATAAACATTATCAATACTTTTTATATTGTAAGAATTTAAAACTGTATTTAGACCATAAGGACTTTGTATCCTTATGGTCTAAATACAGTTTTAAATTCTTACAATATAAAAAGTATTGATAATGTTTATAGTTTTTTAAATTTGTTTAGTAAATTGAAAATTAAAAGAGATACCAGGGGATCACATATGTTATCCAATAAATTAAATTGTTTAGTGCCAGAGGATTGGATCTGTAATGTTGAAAAAGATTTTGTAGTAAATTTCAGTATTAAAAATGTAAAAAAAGCGGTATTCACACTTAAGCTTAAAATTTTAAACAAAATTAGGAAAGCTAGTAAAATTTATAAATTTTCCAATTTGCATTTTAGGGACTTGCTTTTTGACTTTATTAATTTTAGATTAAAGAATTTTTTGGATTCCAAAACTGACAGTGTTTTCTTTACTTTGAATTTTCAACAGAAGTCTTTCGACAATTTTAAAATTAAAGATTTTTTTAGATATTATGACACTTTTTTCCCTCTTAGAGATATTGATATAGCTGTTGCTTATAAATATAACATTCCTCTTTGTAAAAAATTGTTCAATTATAGATCTCTTGCTTTTTCTGATGAAATTCCTGAAACATGTAAATGTGACACAGATTTCTTAGATTTTATTGATGATTTCCATAAACATGTTATTACTGGAAATTTAGATATTATACAGAACAAAAATTTACATTTTATGATGGGATTAGGTACTAAGTTTAGATTAAATAAAACAATTAGCAAGAAAACGGCTATTCAGATTTTTGAAAGGGATTTGAAAAAATTCATTATGCAATTATGTTACAGATTTAACACCCCCTTTGAAGCTTTTTTTGAATGGGAGTGGCATATATTAAAGGAATTTGAGTTTTTTGTTAATAATTATTTGAACAGTAAGGATTATGTTTATCATAGTCTCAATAAAGAAGATTTAAATTATATTCAATTTTTACATAACAATTTTGTAATAGTACCTGTGGACAAAGCGGCTTCAAATTATGCAATTATTTGAAAGCTTTTTTACATTGATAAAGTTAAAAATGAGTTAAATAATAGTAAATTTTATAAGGAATGTAAATTAAGTCACAAGGTTGTTGTAAACAAATTTAATGCATACACCAAGAAGGCTAGAAAAATGTATTCATATAATTTTGCTATTAATAATCATCATACTTTTCCATTTCTGTTTATGACCCCAAAATTTCACAAGACACCTATTAAATTCAGATTTATATGTTGTAATTCAAGAGGTATAGGTAAAAGTTTAAATGTTAAGTTACAGGAGTTTTTGAAGCGCATTTATGGTTTTTTGAAGTTTAAATATAGAAATACTAGCTATTTTTGGTGTATAGACAATAGTAATGAGGTTTTAAATAAAATTAAAAAAACGCCCATAACGCCCACAAATTTGTATACCTATGATTTTGAAAACCTTTTTTCTAATATACCTATAGATTTACTTTATGATACACTAAAAAATATTTTTGATATGTTCTGTATTGAGGAGGAGCTTGGAATTAAAAGAGATTTTTTCTTGAGTTTATGTAATTTCTGTTTTCTTAATAATTTCATTACTTTCAATAGCTCATTTTTCTACCAGGTATGTGGTATCGGTATGGGAACTAATTTTTCGAGTTCTGCTGCAAATCTGTTTCTTTTTTATTATGAATTTAATTATGTTTTAAACAGTAATAAGAGTTATTCAGTTTTAAGGTATATCGATGATTTAATAATATTCGATGACAAACTTTTGGTATCGATTAACGATATCTATCCTCCATGTTTAAAATTAAATAAGGCTTCTGTTGATAATTTACATGTTAATTTTTTGGATTTAGACATTTTAATTAATGATAGCAATATACTAATTAAGCTTTTTGATAAACGGGATTTTTTTAATTTTAATACTCAATCGATGCCACACTGGTATTCAAATTTAAGTAAGAAGGTTTTTAATAACATCATTGTGGGACAAATTAATAGATCTTATAGAATTTGTAGTAATAGAGAATTTTTGAGTTCACAGATTTTTAAATTTACTGCTAATCTTTTTTATAATAATTTATTTCCATACCAGTTTATTTTTCATTATGTAAATCAACTTAAGAAGAGTTTTATAAAGTGGCAACAGCTAAGCGGCCAAACACCGTAATGGATGACAAGGTAGCTGCTTGAATATATGAAGGGTGTGGACTAAAGTCTTTAAGAACGTCTGCATGTTGATGTGCTTCAAGTAGAAACTGCGGTGACTTGGAAAGAAAATTAATGATTATGAGGATAATGGAAAGACAAGTCTTCACGACGCTGGTCTAACTTGGATTATGGCCTTGCTTGCAACTCCTGCTGATGGAAAGAAGGGGAGCGTAGTGATTGTTTTAAAGGTAGCAAGTTTTTTTCAGGTCTTCATGGGTAAAGGTAGGGATATGGCCTTCTCACATGTTCAATACTTCTAATTGCTTAATAAATTAGTCATATTAAAAAAAAAAAAAAAAAAAAAAAATTAGAAATTTTTATTAATTTTTATTTACGTTTTATAAGCTAAATCGGCTTTCTTGGATTTGAATTGGTTGGTTATATTTTTTTTATAAAATAGCTTTGTTATGTTGTGTTTTTGAAAGTTTAAATCTATTGTTATACTTTTGGAGTATGTGGGTTGGCCATATCTTGCGAAACACGTGAGGATCCAATTTCTGTTTTTGATACCTGCTTTTTTCACTCCTCCCACTTTCTGAAGAGCAGGGAGTGGTTTGTTTGTTGTTTTTTCGTTATAAATTTTCATGGATTTTTATTGTTGTTTTGCACCCTCTTTTCATAATAATTTTCATAATCATTCACTTTTATTAGAGCTATATTCACTTAGTGCATATAAGAAGCTGCGTTGCGCCTGATGCACTGGGTTATTTGATTTTTAAAAGAAATTTTTGAAAGCATTATATATATATATATATATATATATATATTTCTATATATTTCCATTAACACTACACTGTTAAAAAATTTTGCAGCATT
This sequence comes from Maratus speciosus, assembly GCA_963932465.1. NCBI lineage: Eukaryota > Metazoa > Arthropoda > Arachnida > Araneae > Salticidae > Maratus > Maratus speciosus. The sequence goes on from OZ010789.1 coordinate 203,819,187, forward strand.
CTGGCAGGTCATTTGACCGTTTTTTGAAAAAACGGTTTCATAACCATAATTGAACTATATTCTGACCATAAAAAGGCCAATAATATGGTCAGAATAGCCTTAAATTTACGGTTGTGTAACCGTTTCGGAAAAAACGGCAAATGACCTGCCAGAATGCTGCAAATTTTTAACAGTGTAGAACCGCCTTAGCGGTCATTTTGACCGGTAAAAAATGAAAATATTTCGAGTCGCACCAGAATTTTTTTTCTAAAATAAGTTAAATATGTACCACGGAGAGATAAGTTAAATATACAAGTTAAATAGTTTTAAATAAAAATTCTGGGGTAAAATATTTTTATAACACTTGAGTAAAATTCCGGCGGTTCTAGAGTTAAATCTTGAATTTGTACTCATCTTGATTATTGTGCACCATTATTGCTATATTATGCACTCGAAAACTGCATTTGTTTGCTATCAAAATATGCTATACATTCTTATTCCGTTTTTACTATCCATAGTTTCAAAAGTTTATTATTTCCATTTATTTTCATACATGTGAATTCATTCATTTAAATAATATATATATATATATATATATATATATACATCAAGGCATTTGGAACCTGATGAATTTGTCTAGGTTCCACAAAATTCCATTATTCATTTTCTACATTTTTTTTATTTTTATTTTACTATGTTTTTAAAATCTATGTTGAATATGTTTAGGTTGAATATGATTATATTTGTATATGTTAAATCTATGTTGAATCTATGTTGTTTATATGTGTATCATAGTTGAATATGAGTTTATGATATATGATTTATCACATGATCATATGAACTATGTTGTTTTTCAATGAATAAATTTCTTTATAATTTCGCAATTTTTGTTTGTAATGTGTAATGATTTTTTATGGTTTTATATATATATAAATGCATATATAAGCCCTTCCTTAATTTATTTCAATATCTTAAATATTCTATTTTGATAAATCACATTTTATAATTTAAAATATGATTGTGTATTATATAAGTAGTAACAATTTGTTCATATATTCTGAGATTAAATTGTTTTATTTTTCTTAACTTTATTTAATATATTTAATAAATTATCATCATTTTTGTAATTATACTTTAAATTATTTCCTATTTACACAATTAAATCTTATTAAATGTTTATACAACGTTTTTGTTTTTCTTCAGGCATTTTATTTAAAATTTAGTGTTATGTTTAGATGAATGGTGATTAAATTGGCCTTAACAATGATATCGGATTGTCTCTACAAATATTAATTCTACTTGTAATATAGAAGGGATACAACAATATATTTAATTTTATTAATAAAAACAGATTATCTTTTATTTTTATGAAAAACATTTGTTATACATGCAATTTGCATTTTAATGGCATAGAATTTGCTCATACTGTCGGATGTTATTTTTATTTACAGCAGCTCCAATTATAGTTATTCATTGAATTTTTCAAACTTAAACTTTTTTGGGGCGGGGGAAGGGGTGTTCTATTTTCAATAAATGGTTCTTTGATTGAAGGGGTAAATAATGCGTAATGAAAACCTTCGTGAATCTAAAATGTAACTTTTCCAAAAAATAAAAACATTCATAAAATTACAAATTTACAAAACGATATATTTAGTAACACTGTAATTCAAACTGCCAGATGATACTTCATATTAGAATGTTTTTAAATATATTTCCCAAACAACTACTTGAACTGAAATATGAAGTTTCTTCATAAATAAAATTATAAAGTTTTGTAGACAGAAAGATTATTATTATTATTATTATTATTATTATTATTATTATATCATTTAATTGTCACATCATATTAACTGTGTTACATATAATTTACCTTTAGTTTTATTATGTTTTAAATAAGAAAAATTAACGTAGATTATACTGCATCTGATTCTAATTCTTTAAAACATTATAAATAATTTGAGCATATCTAAAATAATTTACACTTTTTGAATCTACCCCAGCAGCAAATGTTTGTATGTATTATTGATGATAGGGATTAATAAATTGTATCTTAAAAAGAATTTCTTGAAACCATGTTACCACGTAAATGACCCGTTTTACGAGATTTAAATGATCCTTGCGATATTGAAGATGAGAAATATTAAAAAAATATGTAGATATATTTTGTGAAAAGATTTTGCCACTGGATAAAATATTTTCTTTGATAAATTGCTTCATTTGTTTACTGAATATGTGGACTTCAGTCATAAAATTGTTGCAGTTAAATATCAACGTCATTGATCGATTTGTAAAAGCATTTTAGCACGTAATTGAATGTGTAATTTTTAACATAATAATGTCGGATATTATGAAATGAAATTTTTCTAAAGCGAACTTTTTGCAATGAGCCATAATGAAATTTGAAAGACAGAAAAAACTATGAAAATTTGTGCGAGCAAAATGTCTATTAAACTTCACATAAATAAGTTTTTTTTTTTTTTTTTTTTTTTTTTTTTTTTTACAAAGAAATATTCTTGGGTCGCCGTGGTATTACAATAAATAAATAAATACATAATATAAATAAATTTCACTGTATCTTTTCGATTATAACGGTATCTTCCGTTTAAAAAAAATAGCATTTAGAAAAAAAGGCAGTTCGATTAGGCGTTAGTTTTAACATTTTGTGTTTTTTTTCAGGATATTTAAACTATTCATATATATATATATATATATATATATATATATATATATATATATATATATGTTATTAAAAAAATTACGTTTACTATTCATTTAAATTATTCTAAATTGCCTGCATATTCATTATTTCCTTTTTTTAATACGCTCTATTTATTAATTTCTAGTTAAATTCCTATAAGTGTAATACGCGTATCTTAATAATAGTTTTATTCAAAAACGTAATCTAAACTTTTAATCCCTTGATTAATTTTTTCGTATACCAAACTGTAAAGTTCTGAACGCAGTTACGTATTTTTCGAATGTTTATAAAAGACATTTTTATATTTTTATTCTATTTTATCTCATTTTCCCGCCAGCTGGGAGACAGCTTTTTCACATCGAAATCCTTCCATTAGCAGCGCCGGGATTCTTTTCTGTGACGTTTCTAGATAGCTCTCCATTGGCTGAGTGACGGATCGCAGTTTCACTTCGAGTCTCGTTCGTGAATTTGTTTGGTTAGCCCAAGGCTCGCACCGTTCCTAAAATTTTCGCACTTTGCTACCAGTATTTTAATTAAGAATGCTTCGTGGTATATCCTTTTGACATCTATAATAGAATTATACAACCAAGATTATCGTTTTAATTTAGTGGTAGCAAACTACGAAAATTTTAGGAACGCTGCGAGCCCTGTTAGCCTGAAGTTTCCAATGCAATCGGATTTCCTCCGCGCATTCTAATAAATACCTCGAGCATGAGCTCAGAAGCAGATTTTTTTGTACTGTTTGATTGTTTCCTTAATCTGTTATCTGGGATCCTAAGTCGCGTAGAATATTAATTCGTTATTTAACATCTCTTTCGCATGAATAACTAGTTCATGCTCAAGCGGGATGGCTCTGATTTCTCATCCTGTGGGAATTGTATAATGTCGGTATGTTCTGATGGAATAAACAGTTTCCTATGACTACGTTTCCATTTTTTAATTGGGAAAATCCCAGATTTCTTCATAATCCTTTTTTTCACCACTCATGCGGCCTAATCTGTCTTGTCTTCATCATGAATAAATGAGTGTTTGATTGGACTTTACCAATCGTATCATCGGTCCACATCTGCTAAATTTCCAAAGTGTTGACACCTTCAATAGCGATGCTTGCACTAAGTGGCACGACTGCTATACAACCTCACCAAGACCTGAATAAATTGAGGTACTAATCCAGTAATGTGTCGTAAAAAGCACGACGTGATTTGTTCGACTTAACCCATTAATTTATTTCGTTATATATATATATATATATATATTTCCACTTATGTAGTTACCTGATGTCATTATGTAAGAAAGTGCATTTGATACTGCAAGTGTATCATATCTCTATCAAAATTCATATATTTAAAATCAACATATTACTGTACTAATTGTTGATCCGAATTTGATATGTATAATGTTTGTACATGTCTTGATGCTCAATTTATAAATTTTATTTGAATTTGATGATGGATTGTAATATTCTGTAATGGTTATATTGTGCATGTAATTATGAATGTAAGTTACTTATGATGTTTTTATATTATAATATCTTTTCATTTTGAATATCAGCAATACATTTTGAACTATTTCCTTATTAACAATGGTATCTCTTATATTTTTAAATATATAAATATGGTAGCTAAATGTTTTCAGCGATCTTTTAAATATTATACGCTTTGATATTTGCTGCAATTGCGCATTTACTTAAGTATTATCAATTTGATTTCTATTGTGTAGTTATATGACACATCTTCATAGGAAATTCCATTAAATTTTGCATTGTTATCATTTCAAAGATTCAATAAATGAATTCAACCAATCTCGTTATATATATTATATGTATTTACTATGGTTTTGGAAACTATGTTAAGTGTGTTGGGATGAACTGTATTTGTTAATGTCATTTTATTCATAATGTCACAGTTTTTATTGGTGTTCGGTAATGTTTATTTAATGGTTATATATATGTACATATAGTAGCAGGCTACGCCCGCTACGCTGGTCGATTTTTCCAAACGAATCTTGAGTCAAACAAAATGTGAATTTGACCTTGCACTGTAAAAAAAAAAACGGACTAAAATACGTAAATACTACTGACAATCTAGACGCCAGTACTATTTCAGTATTTTAACGGAAATTTTTTCCGGTAAATCACAGAAAATTTTCCGTTTTTTTAGAATTTAACGAAATTTTTTCTATAATTTACCGGGAAAAAGTACCGTTAAATTACGGAAATAGTACTGGCGTCTAGATTGCCAGTAGTATTTCCGTATTTTAGTCCGTTTTTCTTACAGTGTGTATTTTAAAGAAATGAGGACCTTCACCTGGGATATCCTTCCACAATGTTGAAAACGATGCGAACGTCATTGAGATATTATATTACCACTGAATTGCAGAAATTTTGATCTATTAAGAAGCAATACTTTCTGTTGATCATTTACAGAGCATTTGAGTAGGGAAATCAGGCCATTATGACAACAGAAATTTTAAAAAATCTGTAATCTGACACTAAATAATTGAATAGCACGTATTCAAAATATCTTTCCGTTTTACCGGTATTTGTGGTTTAAAAGATTGGCACTTACTTTATATATACATATATATATACTAGAAGATAGCCCTTCAGAATGACGTGTTTGCATTTTCAAAAGAATGATATAGCATTGCATTATAAAAAAGAATTATAAAGTAATAAATTTTATCTTATCTGACTAATAGGAACAGGTGGTGCTAAAATAGTTATAAAAACAGCCCATTTATCATTGAAACTTAATTTGCAAGAAAGAACTTCACTCACAAAATTTGAAGAAATACTTCACAAAAAACATGCAATTTAGAACTAATAATGCTAATTTAAAATACACTGCTCAAAACAATTAAAGGATATTTGAAGTTTTATATAAAATAAAGATATAAACGAAATTTTTTTGGCCGAAAATAGAAGAAGATAATCACAAATGCATATTTTTCTGGTTTTCAAACTGTGGAGTACTCAAATTTTGAGTTCGACGTCAAAAACGTCGCTTCAGCGGCAGCGAATGAAATTTGACTTTCAACTGGATAAAAAAGAATGAAGACAAGGATGATCGGCATTCAGTGATTGCTTTGATTCGATGAGTACGATGTCCCAGCGAAGTCATTTGACAGATTCAGAAGCTTTGAGAATTGTTGGTAGGTTAGAAGGGGGCCAAACTCAAGCGGAAGTAGCGCAAGCCATTGGAGTGTCACAAAGTGTCATTTCCAGGATCTGGAACCGTTTTTTGGAGAGTGGATGTGCAGGCCGAAGACCAGGGCAAGGTCGTAGACGGTCAACAACGCCCAATGAAGATCGGTATTTAGCGTTAACAGCTCGGAGACACCGAACCATGAACGCTACTCTTCTCCAACAACACCTTCGCTCGGCTACAGGCACCACGATTTCAACTCAGACTGTCCGAAACCGGCTCCATGCTGTAAGTCTGAATGCTCGCCGACCGATGGTATGTGTTAGATTAACATCAAGGCATCGTCGCGACCGCAGGGAGTGGGCAACCGAGCATGTCAACTGGAGGAGAAATGAATGGAGCAATATTCTGTTTTCTGACGAGTCCCGTTTTTCTGTGCATCCGGATAATAGGCGTATTTTCATCTGGAGGTACCGTGGCAGTAGGAATAATCCTGCGTTCGTGCACGAAAGTGTCAGATTTGGCGGTGGAGGAGTGTTGGTGTACGGTGGCATCTCCATTGACGGGCGCACTGACCTCTACATCATTCGAGATGGAGCTCTGACTGGTCGCCGATATAGGGATGAGATCCTCAGATCTATTGTAGTCCCTTACGCTGCAGCAATCGGAGATAACTTCATTTTAATGGACGATAACTGCAGGCCACATCGGGCAAACCTGGTGGAGGATTTCCTTTTCGAGGAAGGAATCGTTCGAATGGAATGGCCTGCGTGTTCTCCAGATATGAATCCAATCGAGCACGTTTGGGACGCTCTAGGAAGACGAGTTTCTGGCCGCCAACAACCCCCACAAACTCTCCAAGAACTGGAAAGAGCTCTTCTGGAAGAGTGGGGCAGAATACCCCAACTCGTCATTAATAGCCTCATTGAGTCCATGCCTCAAAGGTGTTCAACGTTGTTGGCCGCCCGTGGAAACCATACCCCTACAGAAAATGATTTTCTTTGAAGAAAACACCTTTTCTTATTCTTTTTTTCTCATATGCACAAATTGTGTTTTTTTTTCCTTTAGTACACAAATGCGCAATAAAATGCATTTTTTTCTGCCAAACATGTGTAATTTATTCTCATATAACCTACTATGTCTGTCGACCATGTATCAATCAGCTAAACAGTTTATCAGATACAAAATCCACCTAAAACTGCAATATCCTTTAATTGTTTTGAGCAGTGTATATTGTCAATCAATATATAGTCTAATTACATATTATAAGAAATACTATTAATTCCAAACTTATTCCCTAATAAATTCCCTATTAATTTCAAAAGAAACATCTTTTTTTATTTTAACTACCAAGAGATGGCACCAACAAAGCACAAAAGTTCAAATGAATGTGATACAAACGAATGTTTACTTATGGAGGGAGAGATTGAGCTGCCAAACTAATTTCAACTGAAGTTATCTCAGAATATATACATAATTGAATGTAAGTCATCTCTCAAATGTTTATTTATTTTGAATAATCTTTCTAAAAATGTAACTTTTATGAAGTTTTAATCTAAAAAATAATTTTTAATAAAAATGGCCGAATGGAATACGATAAAGAGAAGTGGGATCCGGATGAGTTCACTCCGGAAGCGTTATACACTTAGCGCTATTGTATACATATAATATATTTATATTTCTGACATATTTCGTATTATTTTTTTTATCTTGACCGTTATTTTACAGTTTTAAAAAATGTTAGGTTTTTGGGGATCTGAACGCAATATATATCCAATTATTTTGGGTACCTTTTTGATTGTAACGACTTCTTTGATTTTATAAGTATATGTTAATATTTAATACTTGGAAAAGAAAAATAATTTCCAGAAGCCGTTCGCCAAAATTTCAGTGACTTTACAATTACTTTTATTGAAACAATTTTATACAGACAGCTCCAAACTTAAAAATCAGCATCAGGGACATGGGGTGGTATGGGAATTTCGTGGTATATTTGGACCCCCAACATCGTCCAAAACTTATTTATCTCGTTAATATTGTTACGCAGTCATGCAATGGGATGTATTCCAGTATAAGAATAATAATAATAAAAAAAACAAGAATATGTACTAAAATAAAAATTATTATTCAGGGACTGAAAAGTCAAAAAATTGTGAAAATGCCTCATATACATGAGGAAGTTATAGTATTCCCGAGTGACGCAGCTTTAAGCCCAGAAATCGTTGAATTACGGAACTGATATATATAACCAACTCGAGATCAAAAGTAACTCGAAAAGCCGTCATTTAATAACTCAGCAATTATAGCTCATATTCTTCAGATTTATTTTAAACAGTCTTTATCTGCAGTCTAATCCTGTTCTCATTTTTTTTACATTTCTCAGTGCAGTAAATTTTGAGATCTCGATGCACATTTTTAAGTAAATTTGGACGTAAAAGTTTGTAAAAAATTCTTCTCCAAAATGCCCTGGGCGATTTTCTAAAAATTAATAAATGATATTTATCGGTTTTAGATTAAGCGAAAAAATCTTTCTCTGTTTTTAGGAAAACTCTGCTTTTCATTTAATTCGGCTCAAAAATGGGACTATATTTTTTTCGCCATTCTATGGGGCTTTCATCACAAGTGCGTGACAAGTCAATACATTCGTTCGCATACCTACTTTATCTGTACTTTTTGAGGAAAATATCTGTGAAAGAACTTGTTGAGTGGTTAAAGGTGCTGGTCTAGTGATCATAAGAACGCGGGTTTTGTCCTCCTTGATGTTTTAACGTTTCTTTTCAGATATTAGTTTTGATCTTTTTTAAGTCAGTTAATAAAGAATAGTTGACTTTTATTATTAATTCGTTTGTAATTTTTTATTGTCAGTTAGTTCATTAAATAAAATTTTTATATTTTATTAATTGTAATTAAGTTAAAAACTTAAATTACAATTATAACAAAGTTAAATGAAATAAAACTTCATTTTAAATAATTTTCAATAATTAAATTTAAAAAATATATATATAAAATATTTTTTTTATCATTGAAACGCTTTATTGTTTTAATTTTTCTGTCTTATTTGTTATTTTATAATAATAATAAATATACCTCCCCTTACAATTTTGAATATTTTGGTATTCATTTGGTCATTTAACTACTGACTGTAATAAAAAAATGAATCATATTTATATACACATAGTCACAGAAACAATGAACTTTGCATTCAATTTGGATGAATATTTTTATGAATTATTTTTTAAAAAACAATTTATTTATTTACTTGAAAAACAAAAACAAAATATTTTCAATCGTAAAAGGGACGAGAGATGCTTGAATCTGCTGTTGCTTTGAATAAATACAGCACACATACATAATTACAATACTTAGAACTGGCCTAGCCGGTTGTATTTTCAAAAGGGGGGGGGGGGGGGGAGGGGTAAGATAAGCCTCCTGTCTTAATTTTCTGGCCTCCAGCTGAATAGATATAAAACAGAAACTACGAATTTTAATTTCAGTATTAATATCAATGTAAACTTTCGGAATGTATATAAAAAAAAAATATTAAGTAAGAATTTATACACATATATAATATCTCTGTATGTAAGGAAAATACAGCTCATGTGTAGTTTAAATATAAGTTAAAATAATAATAAGTTTAGAAAAACTTAATCGATTGCATTATTACATTCACCGGCTGGAAAGGTGGTTCAAAGCACTAACTTCAGTGGTGGGAAACTGGCGCAGAAGTGGAGGATATTGACACCACTAAATTTTAGTAGTATTTTTCGCTTTATCTAATGACAGGATTTCTGAGTTCTCATTAAGGTGAAGAATACCGTAAAACCTCTAAAAACGGACACCTCGGGAGCACAGAAACTGTCTGCTAATGGGAAAACCTCAGAGTTTCAAAAATTGCTAAGAAATATTTAATGTTTCATTAATTGACTTTTATATGTCCTAAAACCTCTATTATATGATTAATCAGAAAATAAAAAAAAAATAAAACAATAAAACTGCAATAAAATTGTGAATACCTTTATCCACTGTTTATTACATTCTTACGAAAAAAGTGTTTTACAAAAGTTTGTTTTTGCTTGCGATTACATGTAATTTATTTTTCAATAGAAAATTTTAGCTCTTTCCGTAGTTTTAATACTTCTGCGTCATCTTTTTTTTTTTTTTTTTTTTTTTTTTTTTTCTAAAAAATTGTGTAACTACTCACTGTATTTTGCCGATGCTTGGAAATTTTCTATATTTCAGGAAGCATCTCAGCTCCAGTATATGTTTTATCATCTCTAATAGAGTCAACTGTTGTCGAAAATTCTGAAGAAATATAATCGCATACATCAACTGATTCTTCTTTAGTAGGTAACTCATGAGCAATATTAATGAAATGTCCAGCAACTCTTTTCTTTGTTTTATAAAAGAGTAAAAATAAATACTAAATAAAATCGTATGTTAGGTTTTCAGCGATTGTTTTTCTTTTGCTCAGATTATATGACACCATGTGACATCTCTGATTTCTCTGTTCTGTGTTATGCAATGATGCAATCCAGTTAATTACTTTTTGAATTTTACAAACGAGAACTACTAAAATGATTTTTTTGTTTTTCTTCAGGGGAGGGGGGGGGGCATTTTAATGCTCCGTAGGGATGTCCCTCCCGGACCACCCCTGAACTCTACACTGGACTCTGATTAGATTTTCCCCAACTCAGCCCCTACATTTATCTGTTATCATACAATTTGTAACACATTTCCCTCATAAATTTAGAGGCTTTTTACTTTTTTTTCTCGTTAAAAAATAATTTTTCATCCTTTGTCACCAAAATTACTGTCCGCTATTCGGAATGCCCATTATTCAGAGATTAAACGTGCAAAAACGTAGGTTTTGGGAGTGGGGATTGGAAAACTGTCCGTTAAATAGAGGTGTCCGCTATTCGGGAGTGTCCGTAATGGAGGTTTTACTGTACTATACAAATTTAGTGGTGTCAACATGCTCCTCATCTCTGCTAATTTTCCACCACTGTAACTTTCACGACATTTTCGGAAAAATCTTCTGCTTTTACCAAAAAAGAACATTTTGTTCGTATAAACAGTTTCTGCATAAAAACACTTAAGAAATTTGGCGAATAAAATGTATTCGAAAATGTATTAGACAGTAGGTAGCTTAGGATTTGAAAACAGACTTAAAAATTTTTATCTATAAAAGGGAATTTTTTTTCTACAATTGCTTAAAAGTGACATCATTTTCATCTATTTTTAATTGCGTACTTTTTTAGATTAAACCTATGGAAGTCAGGTTATTTCGTATTAAAAAAGGTGAAGAAAACGTTAGTTTTTCCACTTTATCTTCTTAAATTCTGCATCAAATGGCATAAGTACGCTAAGATCCTTAACCTAAAAAAAGTAATGATATCAATACGAAAACCCTTAAGGAGTTAAAACTTTGTGACGCAGCAGTTTATCTTATGGCTCTAAGAATTTTAAATATGAATTTTAAAAATAATGATATCAAATTCTGAGTGACGCTAGGCTTTGCTATTAATTAAAAAATATATATTTGTATTATTCATTTAATCATCTTATTTTTGTACTATTTATAATTGCATGTGCATTCAACATGAAAAGATGTCTAAAACTTTATTCGCCGTTGCTTTTTCATTCACATCTCTCATAATTTCAAAAAAAGAGTTCTAAAATACATGATATAGAATTTAAGTGACGCCTTGATGCGACTATGGCAGGTTTGTTTAAAAATTTAATTTAGATTTTTTTTTGATTTTGTTAAAATATCTAAGATTTGTTTAAAATATCCTAATTTGGTTAAAATTCGGTGTATTTTGACATCTAAACAACACTTTTAATTTTCCAATTCACAGTTAAATATATCACTTTCATTGAATTTATACTATTCATTGAAATGTATTTATTTCAATAAATTGATTTATCTTTTGTGTCACGTTATTCAAAATCGTAAGTAAAATGTATGTAATAGGTTTATTTTCGTCATTGTATCCAAACTGAGTGAAACCTATGCAATTGGATAGTTTGACGAAAAAAAAAAAACATTTACATAAATTATACTTATAATTTTGATTAGCGTGACACAAAAGAAAAATCCATTTATTGAAATAAATACATTTCAATGCATAGTATAGATTCAATGAAAGTGATATATTTAACAGTGAATTGGAAAATTGGAAGTGTTGTTCAGATGCGTAAATATACTTTAACCATATCAAAAATAATTTAAATTGAATTTTAAAACAAACTTTTCAAAGCCACATCAAGGCGTAAAGTTAAATTATATATCACATCTTTTAAAACTCATGTTTTGAATTTATGAGAGTTGTGGAGGAAAAAGAAACAATAAATAATGTTCTCCGCATCTTTTGATGTTTGAAAATATTTTTTGCACATGCGATTATAAACAGAACAAAAATAAAATGATGAAATAAGTAATACAAAGATATTTTTTTTAATTAATAGCATAGCGCCACTCAAAATTTCATATCCTTATTTTTTAAATCCATATCTAAAATACTTAGAGCCATATGAAAAAGTGATGCGTCAGAAACTTTTCACCCATTAAGGGTTTTTGCGCTGATAGAATGTACGATTATTTTCACTGTAAAAAATAGATTAACGTTACATATAATTAATGATTAAGTGTCTAAGTGATATAACAGCATAGATATTTGGAAACAACGAAAAGTTAAGGAACGGAGAGTAATGAATTAGAGAAACGAGGCTAGGAACAAACGGAGAAAATAAGATTGTTTGAGCGAAGTCTTGAAAACTATAATTTAAAATACTAGAAAAAACATTCATAGAAAACTATATGTATTTATAATCGATACTATAAATGACTATATGTGGTTGATGTGACTAAATAACATTTTTTTCAACTGTATTTTCACTGTAAAGACAGTTTACAAGTGCATTAAATTGGTACTGAAATCATTATTATTTAATGTTATTTTTTTAAAAAAAAATCATTTTTCTATAACATTTCCTTTTTTACCTATTTCGAATGACCTTGGTAGCTTTGAAATATCTCACGAAATCGGCATAACTTTTTTTCTGCAAAAAACTGTGCTCAATATAGTATGCTGTGGTGCGTGTTTATTATTATGCCTTTGCTATTACTTTCCCGTATGAAGCAGAAAAAACGGAATTTGAAGTAATATAAAGTAATCGAGATGAGTTCTACTTCTTCAAATTATCGTTTAATAAAAATGTTCTCTCATGTTTTAGTGTTTTTTAACAAGCAAGATAAGATCAGAGATTCAGAATATCATTAATTTTTCTTCTTAAGGAGTTGAAAATTCTGTTTAAAAGAAATATTTATTTGTTGTCAGAAAGATAAACAGATCAACGTAAATGTCCCGAAGATATTTAATTACCTTATTGAACGTGAATCTAACAAAATCCCTTATTTCTTTTCAAATTAAAAATGCTAGTAGTAGTTAAACGATTTCCTTAATTAAAACTACCTAAAATATCTCTATATAATAAAACGTAGTGTAACAAATCCGGGGCGAACCCATCCTCGAGAAAAGCAATTATCGTCGCCATGTTAGGCATAAATATCCAAGAGACCGTAAATTTGCCGATTGTTCAACGTATGGCAATATACACATAATCTGCTTTGTATCACATCTATACCTCGTTATTTTCTCTGAAACCTTCAAAAACTATCAAATTATAATGTTTTGAATTCTAAATTAAAAACAACGGATAACCAGTAAATATACAACGGATAACAAGAGTGCAAGAGATAAACAAACGAAGATTGTTGCCATTTAGAACTACAAATTCGAAATCTAGAAACAAATGAACGACTCTTACAGTGTTTCATAAAAAAAAAAAACACTACAGATTAACATATGATTATGTTATTAAAATATTATTAAAAGCATATTAATATAAGCCTTTAAATATTTTGAAATACGTTTTTCACTTTTTCATGTCAACTCACGATTTTGAGAAAAATGGAGTTAATTAACCGGAGGTACAAGATGTATTCCTTACACTAGCGCTCTCGACCTGAGCTAATGAAAATCCTGTCTATTTTTAAACTTTGCTTTCGCGCCATCTTTCGGCAATCAATATAAATGAAAGTATTTGCGATTGAAATTAAAAGTTTCTTATAAGAAAAAAAAATGCAGACGTAATGATGTAATTCGAGATCAATTTTTAAAAGCTTCATTTATATAATTTTAAAATTTCATTCAATATAAGTAAAATGAATAGTATTATTATGATGATGATGACTTTGATAGAATTTTAATTTAGTTTTATTTAGTTAATATTTATCTGCTCATTTTTTTTAATTTTGTTTGCCTTATAAAAGTTTTTTTTCCCCAGATGTAAATGAAATATGAGATGTTATCATGATTGCATTAGTATGGCTGAAAATTACCTTTTCACTTATTAAATTACTAGAAGAAAGTTTCTCATCTAAGTGCTTTCATATTGTCAATTTTGTTTTCGTTTTTTTTCAAATTATAGGTGAAAATCACAATTTTTACTCACCGTCTTAGGACGGACATTTACACTACTCTGAATATAGCATTGTGATACACGATTATATTCTTTTCTTTTGCCTGTCTTTGATCTAACATATTGCTTAAATTATCAATATTATTCTTGCTGTTAAAATAAATATAGCACATTTGAAAAGATTTTACTTGAAAGTGAAATGTATTGCACCAGAAAATCTTTATGACATTTCATCAGTACATTAGAAATTTCATTCGCCTACATAGTCTCTAATATAAGGGTCGATTTGATACATGAATGTCTACGATACAAAAAACGCTATTTCTATATCGTTGAAAGTCTAGTCACAAGTTAATGATGTTTCAGAATAATATGCGAAGAAATAATATTTTTTCATGGAACAAAAAGGAAATTTTATTGTAAATAATATATTTTTTTACACAAAAAACTGCTATTGTTATCATAATGTAAGAAATATTATGTTTTTATACCTATGAAAATATTGATATGTTTTAGTAAAGTCATACAAGTATATATAACGAAAAAATATTATTTATATCAAATATAAGAGACCTTCAACTTCCATTTTATACATAATCGTTTAGAGCGCAAATAGCTAACAACTGGAAGCCTGTAAGATGTTATCATTGAATAAATATTTCCGTTCAATATATTACGCTTAGAAAATGCTTTTATTATAAATAATAAAAGAGTTGAATATTTCTGAACCGATGTCATCTGCTGCACCGTGCGAAAAGAGGTGGGGGGGTGGAAGGGCGAAGGGGACGTTCGCCCCAGGCGCAAAAATTCAGTGGACGCCAAATTTACGTTATAACTCGGTTTTTCATTTATTTAATTATCTTGGCCGATGAATATTTTCAGCGATTTTTTTCAAGGTCATTCTTTATTCTCTTTTTATTTGAAAAAAAAAAAAAAAAACATATACATATATGCATATCTGGAATTTTCTTCCAATGTAATTACGTACATTCATGTTTTCAAAGTTATGGCTTCGTACTTACTTTGTTACTTGGCTTCGTTACCCCCAAAAATATTTCTGACTAAGGAAAGGACATTTTCCATTTAAAAACTTGTTTTAGGTTTTTGTAAGTCTCTTTTTTAGCAGCGAGTTTTTCTTCATTTATAGGTAAATTTCTTTATTGTATCTACATCTCTCTTTGGATTATATTAGTAAGTTCATATTTACTTGCCATTAAGTTCTTTAAATTTGATCGTTTTATGATACACTTCTGTAATATCTTATTGCAGCGTTTCTCAAACTTTTGCTCTCTCCGCCCTCCTTTGCATCATCTTCGAAACTTGCTCGCTGTCCCTCCCAGCAATGATAAGGTAATTTACCTAATTGTGGGTGGCATTTTTCTTTCTTCCTTTCTTTAAATTTCATTTTTTGTTAAGAAATGGTGACAAATTAATGAAAATATAATTTTTTCATTTAGTAAATCAGCTATTTATTTATCTAAATTTTCTCAAAATTTTAAAAAGTTGAAAAACATT
Organism: Maratus speciosus; assembly: GCA_963932465.1. Lineage (NCBI taxonomy): Eukaryota > Metazoa > Arthropoda > Arachnida > Araneae > Salticidae > Maratus > Maratus speciosus. The sequence continues at coordinate 203,835,009 of OZ010789.1, forward strand.
TACGATATTCAGCATTTTATCTCTTACAATACATATTTTAAAAGAATATTTTTTGAGGGAATTGATAGATATATAAAAGTTGTTTTACTTTGAATTTTTTAACCCCTTCGCGACGGGAGCCTTTTACGAAATGTTTATTACTTTGCTACCGGTTTTAAAAAACAGAAGTTTGTGCCTATTGAAATCGGGAAAATGCTCGTATTAAATAAGGCAAATTTTACAGTAAAATTTTACTGGTGAGGATAAACGAGGATCCTTAGGCCTATTTCCGGCACGTATACGTGTCGCTCGTCCCCAAGGGGTTAAAGCATATTTCGAAAAATTAATTTTTATGCACCATATTAGACTTATCATTCGATAAGTAAACTGACATGACAGCATGCGCGCACGATCATAAGAGAAACTGTGCATCTAATATGGAATTTTGGTAGTTGGGTCATTCCATGCAAAATGAGCAAATGTGGCACACATGTCACAGATTTTAATCAAAATCAGTCTATAAGTAGATCATATCTATTTATGAGTATATGTAAAATAATAGATTTCTGGATTGTTCATTTAAGTATTAAAATTTACATTAAAATTGAATGTAAAATCGAGGTATTGTCTACGTGCTTAAAATTTCAATTTCAATTATTAGCTTTAGTAATGGAAAGAATATATTAAAAATTATTTATAATTAGGAATGAATTATAATTAACAGACTGTCGTAAGTTAGTAATTGTATTTTTATTTCGTATCGAGAAAAAAATTATTTTTGAAAATTTTTATGAGAAAAAAGCAATATTTCTATTAATCCTTTACACACGAAGGACAGCCTTGACAAGCTGCAAATTGCTACACCTTATAGCTAAAAGTATATATTTGAAATATCGGAAGTTTCATTCATGCCTTTTTTATTCCTTAATGAGAAAAAAAATAAATAGTAAAAAATGTTGAGGGTAAAATGCAATATTTCTATCACTTTTTTTTTAAGTCAAGGAAAGATTTATTAAACTTTTAAATTGTTTTATATTACAGATAAATGTGTATACTTTAAATGCAGAAACTTTTATTCTTGCTTTCAGTTTATTTTTGCCTCAAGAGAATTTTAAATTAGAGTAGAAAGAACAGACTGAGCTAAACGAAAAACTATAAATCAATTCTAAATTCAAATAAGAAAACTAGATGGCAGCACTAAATTTTTTTTCCCATGCAATCGTGCAATATTTTAAGATACGCGGGAGAATTCAAAGAGGTATAGCTAATGGAATGCAGAAAACATAACTATTTTGAACCCATTTTTCTTATGTTAGGAATCAAAAGGCAATCTTGAATTTTTTTAACGTATTATGGACTTATTAATCTTTATGTCGGTGCAATATTGTTAATGTCTTGCCTGTCCTTTATTTATGTTTTGCTTATACAGAAGAGGAAAAATCATGATTTTGTAATTTTTTTAAAAGTTTCTAAGTTTTTTTGAAGATGAAGGAAATAAATGGCCACTTTAAAACTTGGGGAATTCGATCTACATATGACATACTACATCAGGCATTAATTTCACAGAGGTTTTTTAATTCCTTTGATTTTTATAACGTTTCTAATTTTCTCAAAATTCACAAATTTTCAATTTTTGCAACCAATTTATAAATAATCATGGTGTTACTAGATTATTATAACTCAGTAAATAAGAAGATAATTTTTCAGACTTTACAAAATTATAAAAAAAATTCCTTTCTGTTAAACAGTTTTCAAGATACAGAACTTCAAACTTGCAACTTTGGACGATTGCGCACATGTCATTCTATATCACAAGTTTTTTAAATGTCCAAAACTGCTAAAAAAAAATTATTTTTTGTCAAGATATTTTGCAGAGCATTACTTGAATGTGAATTGAACCTGAGCATAGAATTTTATTAAAATTGGTTAGTATGTGGCCACGACTTTTTTTTAATTTTTGCTCATTTTACGTGGAATGACCCAGTTACATTTCAGTCGTTGAACATCATTTAATTTGTATTTTTTCCATTTCTATATTTTTGAAGCAAATTATAATCTGCATATCGCAATTTAAAAAAATTCAGAAACGAAATCTCCTGGGGATAAATTTACAACAGCAAGAGGGGTATATTTAGGTTTGTTTGATTTTCAAAAAGGGAAAAAAACTAAAACATTTTAAGTTATCATGAGCAACGCCAAAAATCGTAATAAGGAAAGTGATTTTTAAACTAATGCCGTTTCTAAACTGAAGCCCTTTTTGTATGTATTTTGGCTAATTACAAAAGTGTTTTCACGGCGTTTGTTTTACAGTGTTTGAAACTGATTATCTTTAATAAATATATAGTTTTGCAAAATAATAAAATGTTAACATCCGTATGGTCCCATAACATAACAGATTTGTTTTCTACTTCTCTTCAAAAACCGGTGATTTTTGTAATAGACCTAAATTTAGCCTCTATACCTTGGTGTCTGGGAATCATTCTGCATAAAATGTACAATTGTAGCTAATTTTAAATTTCAACACTTTTCATCTATAATATTAAAAACTTTAATCAAATTTATTATAGATTGAATATTGATCTCATGGTTTTATAACTCAGAGATTTACACTTTATTTTTCTTCTCCCTAATAGTATGAAACAATTTTAGGACATTTCTTTTTCGAAAAGATTTCATGTCATAGATTTTTTTCTAAAGAAAAATAACGGATCATGGAAAAAGAACTATGATTACATGTTTTCAAAATAATATATTATTTCAATTTTCATAAATGAATTAATGACTAATCTGGCTCTTCTTTATCTTTTTTACGAACAAATAACATTACAATAAAACAAGATAATGGTTCTCAAACTGTGGGGTGTAACTCCAGGGGGCCGCATTATATGCTAAACGGAGCGCGATATATTTCCGAAAGGTTAAACTGTAAAACATATTCATTTACATTTATTATAAATTTTGAAACTTAAAGCTACCAAATTTAGCTATGAAGTTTAGCTGTACCAAGTTTAGCCATGAAGTATGCTACAAATTATTATTATTTATTTTATTATTATTATTATTATTTGTTATTCATTTTGCTCATTTCAGCGCTAGTATATTTCCCTACGCGGTGGTAGGACTCAACTGGTTCGGGTAAACCAGTAGCTGAAACATTTTTCTAATAATTTTAATTTTTCCATAAAGTAATCATTACATTCTTTTATGAAATTAACATACCCCTTTACATTTATAATAAATTTACGGAAATTATTTTACCCATATGTGAATTACTGGAGCATATTTGAGTCCCATCATTCTTCCGAATCCGAAATCTTGGAAAGAAGAAAGAAAATTATTTTCTTTTCTGACAGATTCCAGTTTAATATTAACCTTAAAATAAAGTTATACAAATTTTTTTGTTCAAATTCATGAAATTTTTGTTTGTTTATATATATAGTTTTGTTTAAAGAAATATCCTTGGTTCGGATTTTTTTTTTTCGTTACTCTACTGAGCATGCGGTACACTAACATCTAAAACGGTCTGTACCCCAAAATGAGTTTGACAGGTCTGAACAATGGAGCTCTGAATTAACAGGAGGAGACAAAAAGTGTTTTGTCTACCAGATGCGAATAAATTAACGACCGAGGTCTAGTCACTAGATGGCGTCATTTACTGGTGGAAGTTCATCCTAGCGGTAACCAAATTCACTGACATTGACTGGAGGATTGTTAATGCCGTCAAAATATGGCGGAACCGCACAGCTTGGCTATCGTCCGGACAAACATCCACCAGTAAATATAATTGATAATTTCGCGTTAATTATGATAAAAATTTTGCATGAACAAGTTTAATAAAGGAGGATTAATTTCTACTCAAATTTACCGTTGGAAGATTCCCGGTTGTAATCAGGCCCTGCCGAACCGGTTAGTGTTGATGCTTCGCCATTTTTAAGATTGAAATTATAATTTATTTTCATCTTTTATAATATGTTCTACTAGGTTTTTGTTCTTTCTTTTTCAGTACCTATTTGACAAAGGAGGCACTAATGCCCTACCAGGTAGTTTTTTTTTTTGTTTACCTTTCGAAATTTTGCATTTTACCCAACTCAAATACTAACAACAAATGAAAATAGACTGGTAGGCAGCAACACAATGACCTCATCGCGTTCACGGTTGAAATTATAGAATTATTTAAAACTCGATTCTCATATTAAAACGCACTTGGTCTTCCAAATCATATCTTGGTGGAAAACACATGAAAACCCTATTGTAGCGGTGAACTCGTAGGTTTGCCATTGAATTTTCCTGCACCCAAAGTTATGAAAACATGGAGGACTGGGAGCAGGAAAACACAATAGTAAACCTACAAATCCTCTGCTAAAATCTGGTTTTCAGGTGTTTTCCACCAAGATATCTTGGCAGACCAATTGCTTTTTAATATGCAAATCGAGATTTAACTAATTCTGGAATTTCAGCCGTGAACTCAATGAGGTAATTTACTGTGCTACCGCATCCCGGTCTAACATGGTCGGAAAAAATCCGTGACAAAACTTCACGACCCCTAACAGATAAATGCAATTTTCTCTTATGTTATTTAGTATTTCGAATAAATTAAAATTAAACCTTTTAAAATTTCAAAATACACACGGTATATTTAATAAATAGGATTTATTTCTGTTTCAGCACTTTATAAAGTTTGTGACACCTGTCACAGAGAAAATATGGGAAGGGGGGGGGGGCACCAAATTGAAACTCTGCACCGGTCGCAGTTTTCTCTTCGCACGCCCCTGGTCATCTGTCTGTGTATTATATGAAATTTGATATCCTTATAACTTAAGAATCGTTGAATGGCATTTTATGAAACTGGGATCTTGACAAACATTGGTCTTGATGAGGATTTGAAGAGTATTCCCGAAAAATGTTTTGAGGGTGATTGCAGTATATCAGATTTTTTTCTAAAATTGTAGTCGCCGCTATGCTATGTCTTGCTATGTCTGTTTAAAAATTTTGCTGTATTATAGTTTCTATTAGGTACAAAAGCACCAATTTAGACACCAATAAGAAAAGGAAAATATTCCGTAAAGCGTCTTCATCACAAAATAAAATATCTTCACATTTGAATTATCTAATTTAGTTCTAAAATTGTGTTTAACGTCAAACCATTTAAGAAAACGCTATCTTAAATATGAAATCATTTTTTCCAGATTTGAAAAAAATCCAAGATATAAAAGGGTAGAAAAATTTAGCTCTCATATGTTTATTCTCAGAATGAATAAAACATTCATGAGCATATAAATAAAACCTAACTCAATTGCTAAAATAATTTATACTATGTTGCTAGATATATGACTATTACGAACAGAGTTTTATAAATAAATTCATTACTAAATTTTAAACACAGTAAATATTGCACATAATACTGTGGATGTTAATAGCCATATTTAATCATTTCTTGTTAATGAAAAATGCTGTATGTTTAATAACATTTAACTGTAAAAAGCTTTCTTTAATTAAAACCATCTATATTATACGTTCTCCCATCTACATAAATTAGAATAAGTATTGTATTTAATGTACAGAAAACTACTTTAAATATTTCAGTAGAAACAGACATACTTTATTTTCAAATTACGTAAAATTTTAGTCTCTATTGCTTTCAATTTTAAAACCCTCCGAGACATTCACTGCATTAAAATTAAGTAAATTTTTGAATGTTTGCGATCCAAACATTCATTTTATTCAAAACATCTCAATTTTGTCTCTTTCCAAATTTCTCCCCAATCTTTCGGATATTTTCGGCTGATAATTAAATAAGAAAAAGTAAATGCATCAGTTATTGTGAGTACATTTGCATTTTATGAGAAAAACAAAGTTATCCTTTTATGTTATATTCTGTAATATAAATCATATTTCAGAAACTATTCCCCGGGCACTTTTGTATTATTTTAATTTTACCTGCCTCCAATTTCGGAATAAGAATCAGGTTGTTCCTTAATTTAAATTTTAAGAAAACATTTTGAGACTTGAGATTACAATTCTTTAAATCTTAGATACAAATTATTGTTTGAATAAAGCATGTTCAATGGACGCATTTAACGATTATCACATACTATATTTATTCTGTAAAAATAATACGTACAGTACTTTTTCTATTTTTTTTCTAAAACTATGACAATTTAATTCAGTTTAAAATGGATATATAGTTACAATTAAAAAACAAAATAAGATCCCTTTAAGGGGATCAGGGAGTCCAAAATTCTCTGAAAATGCATTTATTTTTTAACTTGCTAATGAAATATTATGGTGCTTAAATAAATTAAATAAAGTAAATCGCGTAATTCCGCGATGAATATTCCAGCAGGTATAACAATTTTTACTTGTTTGTTTTACTTGCTTGTTGACTTGTTGTTACATAGCACATTTGCATTTTATGAGAGATACAAAGTTAGTATTTTATGTTCATTCTGTAGTAGAAAGTTCATATTTCAGAAAATGTTCCCCAGGCACATTTGCATTATTTTAACTTTACCTGCTTCCAATTTTACAATAAAAAGCACGTTGGTCCTGAATTTAAATTTTATGAAATTATTTTCAGACTTGAGTTCACAATTCTTTAAAAGTTAAAATATACAAATTATTGTTTGAATAAAACATAGTTAATGGAAGCATTTAAAGATTATCAAAAAACTATGTGTTTCTATAGAAAATAATCTCGTGAATTAATTTTCTATTTTTTTTCCTGGCTGCGAACGTAAAATTTCAGTTCCGTGAGTATAATATTTAAGGAGAATAAAAAAAGATCTATCTCTTTAAGGTTATCAGGGAGTCCAAACTAAAAAATAAATGCATTTATTTTTAATTTGCTAATAAAATATTATGATGTTTAAAAACATTAAATAAAAGAAACCGCATTAGTAGATATACCAATTTTATTTGTTCTGTTAGACATGACCTGTCCCACCTTTACATTTAATAGTCCGTAACAGAACAGGGAATGTAAACAATCAACATTACTGATCAAGTTTTATAATATCTTTCACATTTTATTTTTTGATTTTATAATCTATATCTGAACGTAGGAACATCTGTGCATATGTACGATTCCAAAAAGAAATTGCCGTCTCGATTAAGTGTTACACAGGCACATTGAAAACACACTAGAAGATGTAGGAAATCAAATTTAAAAACATCAACTAAGGTTAGTTGGGGTAACTGGACCCACGAAGTAACTGGGGCATAGGCTATTTTATAAAAAACCGTTGATGTATTTTAAGTTTCAGTTTTTGTGAAAACTGTTGAAAACAGTTGAGAACTGTTGTGAAAACTGTTGTTTTGTTGAAAAAACGTGGGTCAACTCAATAATAACTCTCTCTTTGCTGTGATAGGTTGTCGAAAAATTACGTTTCTTTTTTTAAAAACAACGTCCATTTGGATGAACTTCCTCGGCTTTTAATTAAAATACTGTAAGTATTTTTATTAAACAACCTTTTTTTTTAAGATTAGGCATATAACTACGTTAATATTATTAGGTATCTATACAGATTTACTTCATGTTTCAAATGTAAGCCCGGTGTCCCAGTTACCCCATAAATTTTTCAAGAATGGGGTAACTGGGACATGTATCCGGAGTAACTGGACCATGCTGGATCCAGTTACCCCAATAGTTTAAAATATTTTTTTTTCAATTTCTCTTACAGCGGGAAGTAAATTTCTCCATTGTTTTTTGCTCACAATAAAGAAAATTATAGAATACCTTATTAAAATTACGTAATAAAATTCAAAAAAAGCATATTGGGTGATATCAAACCAAATTTCTTGACCCCATGAGAGGCGGTGACGCCGTTATGGCATCACATAATTTTAATACCTAATTGCCACATTGGCACCGGAATTTTACAATGAAAATTTCACCTTTATTAAGTACGCAGAAATATACTTTTACATGTTTTCAAATAGATTATCTTGTATATACTGGTGTCATTAAATTATTTCAACTTTTTACGAATGCAAATACCTTGCCCCTGAAAGCGAGATAGCCAAACCTTGAAATTGTACGATACATACAGATAAAGTACTTAAGTATTTAAGTAGCCGTTTCTTCATAGATTTACCTTGCTATTTTTCCCTTAAAATACCCATGTGACTTTTATACTGATTACCTATACTAAAGTACATAAGTACTTACTTAATTTTTATGTTTTTGGTATAAATAAATCTAATATTTTCACTTTTAGTGCTTTTTTTAGACAGCATTTCATTGACGGCAAAGGTTTCCCTTACAATGCTCTTTATTGACATATAATTTACATGATCTGCCTGGTTTAAAATTTTTTAAGTTGATAACACTTTTTCAAACAGGACCTGATATCTTGCATGAAAAAAAAAAAAATAAACGCGTGTGGAACATAGTCCCTCCTGGTCTATTTACCCCATTTTCATGGGGCAACTGGACCCATGAGGAAAGAAAGATGAAATATTCATATTGTTATATTTTTAAATATTAAAATGTAATTTTGAGCATTTCTGTCTGATAGAGGGAACCTAACTGAACACATTTACAGAAGTTCAGACTTTAATTCAAATGAACATTAGCTTTTTGAAGCTGAATTGTCAGAAGCTCCAGAGTCACAATGTAAAATCATGGCCCAGTTACCCCAACTGACCTTAAATATAAATTGTAACAAAAAGAAAACAGCAAAATTAAAGCAGTTCAAACAATAAAAATCAAGAGAGATTTGATACCAATATGATCATTAAAAAAATGCTTTAGATCATATGAATTCTTCGATCCAGGTAATGTCTTTTCAAATTCTATTTTCGTTGAATATTATAGCTATTTTTGAGTTATATTCAATTATCTATGTTAAAATGCATTAGAAAGAAATTTTACCCTTAAATGAGCGATTTTTTATTTTGTTTCGAAAAAATTATATATGATTCTCTGAAAGGTTTATTACACGGGAAAAACAATAAAAAAAATTCAAACATACATTTTTCATATAATACGACAATCTTTTCTTCTGTTGCACATCTGCAATACAAGCAAAAACTACTGTCGTGTGGCTGTTTTACTCTAAAATAATGCAAATTATCAAATACTTTAAAAGTATGTCTTCAAATACCTTATTTTATATAATTATTTACTTTATAAAACTTAACCTTTAACCCATTAATTCCCATTATTGAATACGTTCTAGAAATTACGTAGTTCAGAGAATCTGCCTTTACACCAGAAAGTATCAATTGTTAATTTCGGTTATTTAAATACGGAATGTATGTTTTTTAAGGAAAACAACTATTGATATTTTATTTTTCCTTTGTGAATTAATATACGAATAAAGAAAAATCCATTAAATTCAAAACAGTGCTGTTTGCATATATGCAAAGCAGCGCGCTAAAGGGTTAAGTGGTGACAGTTTCAGAAATTATATGTATATGACAACAGGTAACTAACTAAAACTTTTATGTCTTAACTTTTATTTACTTACTTTTACTTACTAAAACTTTTATATATATTCGAATGGATTTTTTTTTATAATTTGCCATATTTAAAAGATATAATTTCTTTACGAAAATTTAAATTTCTTTACAACATATGTACTCGAAATTTTATGCAAAGTTTTTATGTTATGTGTTATTTTCCTGCACAGAATATTAAACAAAGTTTTGTAAATTGATCATGTGGTTTACGAGTTATATCAAAAATTAAATAACTTTAAAATTTTAAATTAAAAGAAATTGAAATTTTCAAGAATATTTTATCTGAAAAGTGATCTTTATATAAATACACATATCCAGAAACAGGATAAATAAAAAGTCCATAAACAAGTGGGTAAGTGTGATCACAGATCGCACAGAGGGTTTCGTATAATATTCCTTTCAAAACACTTTATCCTTTTGAAAAATCTCTTAGTTCCACATTTCGCAACCAGGGGTACACTCTATTCTAAACAAACCTCTATCCGAACGAAACTCCGTTTTACATACTATCCGTAGATATATTAGTCGAGGGGATTGAGCCCATAGCACCCGAGATAAGTAGACGCCCCTGGTGATAAATAGTGGAACTAAAATATGTAAGGCTATGGTGCATAATATGAAAGAATGGTCAAAGGGGTGTCGGCAAAAGTTGGAAAAGTGCTTCCCGAGTGAAAAGGGCGGAGATTAGAAAAATTGCTTAAAATACACAAGTTAGAGCCCGGAGGAGTTTAAATAATATAAGACTTTTTGAAAATTTTATGATTTGTCGTGTGGTCTGGGGTATTCAGCTATACGTATGCAAAAATTCATGTGTCCAACTTAATTAGGGGCTCTCTTAGAAAGAATTGCTTAAAATACATATGTGATACCTCAAAGGGTTAAACGTAAGACTTTTTCAAGATTTTTTGATTTGTCGCCTGGCCTCAGGTGTTCTGTAATAAGTATGCAAAATTTCCAATCTTCAATTTAATAAGGGGCTCAGTTAGAAAGAATTGCTTAAAATACGCATGTGGGAGCCCAAAGGGTTAAATGTACGACTTTTTCGAAATTTTATGATTTGTCGCATTCAGCTATAAGTATGTAAAATTTCACGCTTCGAACCTAAATACGGTCTCACATAGAAAGAATTGTTTAAAATACACATGACGTAGCCCAAAGGATTAAATGTACGACTTTTTCAAAATTTTATGGTTTGTCATTTGATGCGAGGTGTTCAGTTATAAGTATTCAAAATTTCACGCCTCCAACCTAATTAGGGGCTCACTTAGAAAATTTTTTTTAAAATACAGATGTGAGAGCCCAAACGGTTAAATGTATGACTTTTTGAAATTTTTATGATTTGTCGTTTGATGTGGGGTGTTCAGCTATAAGTATGCAAAATTTCACGCCTCCAACCTAATTAGGGCTCACTTAGAACGATTGTTTAAAATACACATGGGGGAGCCCAAAGCGTTAAATGTACTATTTCAAAATTTTATGATTTTTCGTTTGATGTGAGGTGTTCAGCTATAAGTATGCAAATTTTCACGCCTCCAACCTAATTAGGGGCTCATTTAGAAAGAATTGTTTAAAATACACATGTGGGAGCCCAAAGGGTTAAATGTACGATTTTTTGAAATTTTTATGATTTGTCGTTTGATGTGAGGTGTTCAGCTATAAGTACGTAAAATTTCACGCCTCCACCCTAATTAGGGCTCACTTAGAACGAATGTTTAAAATACACATGGGGGAGCCCAAAGAGTTAAATGTACGACTTTTTGAAAATTTTATGATTTGTCGTTTGATGTGAGGTGTTCAGCTATAAGTATGCAAAATTTCACGCATCCAACCTAATTAGGGGCACACTTAGAACGATTGTTTAAAATACACATGGGGGAGCCCAAAGCGTTAAATGTACGACTTTTTCAAAATTTTATGATTTTTTCGTTTGATGTGAGGTGTTCAGCTATAAGTATGCAAATTTTCACGCCTCCAACCTAATTAGGGGCTCATTTAGAAAGAATTGTTTAAAATACACATGTGAAACCCCAAAGGGTTAAATTTACAACTTTTTCAAATTTTTATGATTTGTTGTAAGATCTGATGTTTCCAACTATAAGTGAGCAAAATTTAACGCCTTCAACCTAATTAGGGACTCACTTAGAAAGAATTGTTTAAAATACACATGTGGGAGCCCAAAGGGTTAAATGTATGACTTTTTCAAAATTTTATGATTTGTTGTTTGATCTGAGGTGTCCAGCTATATGTACGCAAAATTTCACGCCTTCAACATAATTAGGAACTCACTTAGAAAGAATAATTTAAAATACACATGTGGGATCCCAAAGGGTTAAATGCACGACTTTTTCAAAATTTTATGATTTGTCGTATGATGTGTGGTATTCAGCTATAAGTATGCAAAATTTCAAGTCTCCAACATGTATAGTTTCCGGGATCCATGTATAGAGAACGGGCTCTGTGACGGACAGACAGAGATGCGAGACGAATAGGGTTTCGTCAGATGAACGAAACCCTAATTAAAAAATAAATAAAATTTTAACCCGGACACCATTAAGTTTGACACTTAATCCAAAAAGTTATCTGTAACTTCCACTTAAAAGTATTATGTGTTAACGAACGTTACTATACATATTTGATACATTTACGATTTTTTTTTAAAGTAATTATTTTCAACGAAATATGTTTTACACGAATATTTGTAATGAAATGCATGAAGATAAAGAATATTTCATAGCAAGTTAATCTGTCTCATAAATAAATGCTATTCAAAGGAAAAAAATATATAGGGTAAATGCACCAGTAGTCGGCCACTTTGAGATAAAATACGTTATGAATTGCTTATTTTTGATTTCAAATGAAATATTACAATCCCACTATATGCAGCCATCATTTATACGTCATAAGCCACCAGCAAAGAATTGTAGGTATTTTTATTGCGTTAGCAATCAGCCATTTTTTACTTGGTGGTGGTCAGATAACCGTTTTTGCTATTTTTTTGTTAACCGATGACAAAATTTTTAAAAGACTAGTATTAATTTATTTTTTATTATTTTCTAAAATTAGAAGACTCTACTATTGAAAAGTTTAATAAACTAATGTTTTTCAGTATCAAAATTCAATAAGTGTGTTTGTATTAATTAATTTTAATGTGGCCGACTATTGGGTATTATATTTACTTACATGTTCAGTAATCGGCCACCACGGTTGACTACTGTCTAAAAGGCTATTTCACTTTTTTGAGTCTACTTTTAATAATTTGATTTTTTTCGTAATTTGATTATCGCAATTTGAGATTTATATAACCTTTTACTTGCATTTTATTTTATGTACACTATATATAAGGTGTTCTGGTGTAATAACGCCACGTTAAGATTCTACCAATTTTTACGGCTTAGTTTTAGATTTTTTTCCCCCAAACAAATATAGGATTTGATACAGTAACTTATTGATTATGTATACAAGAAAGACTATTTTAGCAGATAGCTATTCATAAAATATAGTGGCATGATTTCTTGACCAATGCTATTTAGCGTTATTACCCACCTGTTGGGTAATAAAATAGCGCCTAAATCGCTGCCCTCAAAACGGCTCTTATCACAAATGCGCCCAAGAAATTCCCTTGCATTTTGCCTTGGCTCATACGATGTCATTATTATTTACTTCAGTGTTGCATTTTTAGACTTCACAGTGTTTACAAATAAAAAATGAGAACAATTAAAAATTTAATTTAAAAAGTCCTTCCGGCCAGTGCCGGGAGTAAGAGGTAGCTTTCATACTCCTTATTTTAAAAAAGCCAACTTATATCATTCAAACACACGAAGCTCAATTTAGTGGAAACCGAATATAGGAGATTCAATACTAATTTTTATCAATATAATGAATAAGAATTTCGCGAAATTAGTCAGCTTTATCCAAGCTGCTTTTCTTTAAAGTAACTTATATTTGGCTGCCAAATTCGGCAATTTCTTAAAGTGCCTGCCATTTTAAGACAACATGGTGGATGAGGCTAAGCAGTGAACTTGGTCGAGACCTTAGTAATTGCTGTGCACATGCTCACTCACATCGGAATCGGTTGATATATACGAGTGCTGTCGCATGCAAAAAATCAGATTTTTCAAAGTGTCACCCACAATTAAAATTGAAACTGCTATATCTGAGCCATTTTTTAAGGTAAAGACAAACAAAAAATGCTCCTGAATCCTTATATCAAGGTCAAATACTTAAGAAAGAAACCTTTTTCAATTTCTAATTTTTTTGCACCTCACTTTAAATATATATATATATTTTAATTTAATGGCCGCCATTTTGAAACAAGATGGCTGATGAATCTGGTCAGCGAATTTGGTCGAGGTGTTGATGTATACCATCCACATGCCTTCTTCCATCGAAATAGGCTAATAAGTGTCTTATCGCGTGACAAATACATGATCGTTTCACAATGTTAGCCATGCTATTAATTCAAAGTGCTATAAATCAACCATTTTTTAAAATATAAACAAAAGAACAAATTTTCAGAAACAAAACCTGCTCCGGAATCTTTGTATCAAGGCAAAACACATAAAAAAAACTTTTTCATTTTTTAATTTTTTAATACCCCATTTTAAATTTTAAATTTAATTTCTTTAAATGGCAACCCTTTTGAAACAAGATGGCGAATGAAGCTGGCCAACGAACTCAGTCGAGACATTGGTATGTAATATGTACAGACCAAGTTACATATCCAAATCGGTTCATAAATACGTCTGTTATCGCGTGACAAAAATCAGGTCGTTTTAAAATGTCAGCCACAATAGAAATTCAAAATGCTATTACTCAGCCATTTTTTTAGATATAGACGAAACAAAAACTGTTCCGGAATCTTTGTATTAAGGTAAAACACATACGAAAAACATCTTTTTCATTTTCCACTTTTTTGGTATCTCACATAATTTTTTTAATTTTTTAATTTTTTTAAATGGCCGCCATTTTGAAACAAGATGGTGGAGATATATATATATATATCAATTTTTGATATAGACGAAACAAAAACTGCTCCCGAATCTTTTTATCAAGGTCAAACACATAAGAAGAAAGTATTTTTTCAATTTTCAATTTTTTGGTACCACATTTCAAATTTTAAATTTTTTTAAAAATTTTAAATGGCCGCCATTTTGAAACAAAATGGCGGATGAAGCTGGCCAACGAACTCGGTTGAGACATTGGTATGTACTATGTACACACCGAATTACATCGAAATCGGTTGATAAATACGTCTTTTATCGCGTGACAAAATTCAGGACGTTTCAAAATGTCAGCCACGCTAGACATTCAAAATGCTATAACTCAGCCATTTTTTAAGATATAGACGAAACAAAAACTGCTCCGGAATCTTTGTATAAAGGTCAAATACATAAGAAAAAATATTTTTCCATTTTTAATTTTTTGGTACCACATTTCAAATTTTAATTTTTTTTTAAATTTTAAGTTGCCGCCATTTTGAAACAAAACGGCGGATGAAGCTGGCCAACGAACTCGGTCGAGACATTGGTATGTACTATGTACACACCGAATTGCATCGAAATCGGTTCATAATTACGAGAGTTACAGTGTGACATAGGTCAGATATATATATATATATATATATTATATATTATATATACATATCAATTTTAAACAGAGGGTGGTTTCGGGGTCTGAGGGTCATGATCGATGAAAATATATCAAAATTTTTTGAAATCGCTTTCCTCCGAACGGCTGCAATAGGTAGTTTTTTGTAATGAAAGCTACCTAAAAATTAAAAAAATCCGACTGCGTAAAAAGCGAACTAATTAATTATTTCCCATCTATGAGAAACTATTTTTATTACTTACCCATTTTTTTTTTTTTATTTACTTGTATGGGTGGCTTTTAAGTTGTGTTTAATTGTTAGTTCCTATCTATAAACACTGTTTTGATGAGGTCTATAGATGTCTATGATGGTTAGAGTTGCAGTCAAGCCAGAGATCCTACCTACACGACTTCCAGGTTGTGTCATACTTAAACGGAGCTTCTGATTGTAAAATAGTCAATGAAACATCGTCTTTATTTTGAAAGACCTACCCAATGGTATGCCACTCAATAGGGTGCGAAAAAAAAATTTCGTCTCTACCGCCATTTTTTATTTTACAGCCGCCATTTTGAATCGATAAAAACAATACCTAGCCTATAACCATCGGACATTTAAGACGAATTGATAGAGACCTCATTCATTAAAATCCATCCAGCCGTTGGGATGTTTCGAGGGTATAAAGAAATCCACCTTCCCAGATATGCGTGAAACACATAACCCTTCTTGGCAGTCGGGTAAAAAGACTTATAAATATCATTCATGCACAAGTTAAATGAAATTGATTTGCACTAATACGTTCGTCTGTGACTGCAACGTTCACGAATTTCGTTCGTTTGTGATCGCGGATTTCGCGAATTTAGTACGTTTTTGAGACTGCTGCATCCAGTGAAAATGTTTTTTAGTTTTTATGAGTGCTATGCGCTCATTCGTTCGTTAGTGTTTGCAGAGTTAACGAATTTCGTTCGTTTGAGATCGCGGCTTTCGTGAATTACTGCTTTTTTGAGACATCTGCACGTCGAGGTTGTTGCCCCCAGTGATGGTTTTTTCGGTTTTCAAGAGCGCTGTGCGCTCATACGCTCGTAACTGATTGCGGCGTTAACGAATTTCATTCGTTTCTGATTGCGGCTTTCGCGAATTTAGTGCGTTTTCGAGACTGCTGCACGATGAGTTTTCTGCATCCAGTGATGTTTTTTTTTTTGTTTTCATGAGTGCTATTCGCTCATACGTTCTTTAATGATTGCGGCGTTAACGAATTTCGTTCGTTCGTGATCATGGCTTTCGCGAATGACTGCGTTTTATAGACTGCTGCTCGACGAGGTTGCTGTATCCAGTGATATTTTTTTTTTCATGAGCGCTACACTCTCATACGTTCGTAACTTATCGCGGCGTTAACGAATTTCGTTCGTTTGTGACTGCTTCTTTCGCGAATTTAGTGCCTTTTTGGGACTGCTACACGACGAGGTTGCTGCATCCAGTAATATTTTTTCGGTTTTGATGAGCACTTTGCGCTCATACGTTCGTTACTGATTTCGGTGGTAGCGAATTTCGTTCGTTCGTGATCGTGGCTTTCGCGAATTACTGCGTTTTAGAGGTTGCTGCACCCAGTGATGTTTTTTTTTTTTTGCTTTTCATGAGTGCTATTAGCTCATACGTTTTTTACTGATTGCGACTTTAACGTATTTCGTACGTTCGTGATCGTGTCTTTCGCGAATTACTGCGTTTTAGAGACTGCTGCAAAAGTTTGCTGCATCCAGTGATGTTTATTTTCGGTCTTCCTGAGCACTATGCGTTCCTACGTTCGTTACTGATTGCAGCGTTAACGAATTTCAGTCGTTTATGATCACGGATTTCGCGAATTTAGGGCGTTTTTGAGACTGCTGCACGATGAAGTTGCTGCATCCAGTGATTAGTTTTAGTTTTGATGAACGCTATGCGCCCATGCGTTCATCAGAAAAAAAAGATAGCAAAAAACAAGAATTTTTTTTTATAAAATCGCATAATTATATCAAAACGAATGTTACTATAAAATCACAAATCTATAATAATAAGATAACTATTAAAATAACAATGATAACAAACGATTGCTTTGTCACATGTATTTAAAATATCGAATAGGGGAAAACAACTGAACAAGAAACCATATTTTCCGTTAAATAAGAATTGGCGCCTCATTCTGCTCATTGTTCAAAGATACTACGAGAAAGACTGTAATATTTGTAATGTACTATTCGAGATATGCAACTTATTAAAATTACATTTCGAAACTCGATTACGAGATAGTAACGCGAAAATGAAGAATTGGCGCCGCGTTCTGCAAATATCTAACCACGAAATCCCAAGATAAACTGAAACATTTGCATTGTACTAGTCGAGACATGCAACATATTAAAATTTCATCCCGAAACTCGACGACATGATAGCAACGCTAAAATGACGATTTAGCGCTCCCTACTGCTGATATCACAATAAGATATACATCGACAGACAAGTCATTCATGTTCTGTTAATAATCTTGTCCTACATCATAATTTCATTTTGAAACAGGATGACATAATAATTTTTTCTCTGCCCGTAGCCTAGTCTACAATGGTTAAACAAAAATTTTGAAAGGCCCACTACTAGATAATTTGGTACTTTTAACTTTACTTTCCATATGAAACAAGAATGAAAAATCTTGCATGGAGAATAGATTATAAAAGCATTTCCCATGACTTGCAGAATTTTTCAACGACAGTGAGCTGCTTAATACCGTAAAATGTAAACATTTTAAAAAAGGCATAATACTTTTGAAGACCAGATTATGGTCCCTAACCGAAAAAGTAGTTCAATTATTTTGCGCAGTACTGTATTTAATCTAAAGATTTGTATATCATTCTATGCATAGTATGATAAAACTTATAGTATAGTGAGAAAATGCATAACAGGTTGAAAATTTACCTTCAGCAATTTCTACCCCTATACGGAAACATACTTGAATTATTTTGTACAGCCCTGTATATTACCAATAGATTTTTAAGTGCCGCACATATTAAGCTAAAATTTAATTAAGGCTAAAACTGGGTTAACTACTGAAATGATACTTCCACACATTATTATCCCTGGGAGGTCATGTATTCAGTTCTTTGCGTGGCCCAGTATATGGTTTTATTTATATTATACAAACATCTCTAAGTATACTAAAGATAGTTCAGCTTGAAAGATCATAACTCAATTAAAAGCCTCTTTTAAGCCATTCACGCTGATACTCCATAAAGCTTACAAACTCTTTTGTGTAGCCTTGTATATGATCTATATCAGTTATACACACCGTATTGTAAGCAAAGGTTTAATTAAACTTAAAAACGCATGTCATAAACAAAATCACACTTACATCAATTATCGCTAATTGAAAGATACAGTCCTGTATTCGAATTTTTTGTGTTTCCCTGTAAATGAACGATAAATGCTATGCATTCATGTTATACAACGAGTATTTTGTAGTAAGCCTCAGTTATGTTGTATATCAATTTCATTCTATTTGATGTAGTATAAGAGAACTAAAATACGCTGCAAACTGCTTATCCCCTGACACTATAAAGTAAAGGAATTCTTTTGTGGGCCCTATAAATGAATAATAAGTTCTTTGGACTCCATATTGTCTAGAATACGTAGTTAAATGCACTTCATAAATGCATATCAATTTCATTATATTTGAAATTGCCAACATCATTAAAATAAGCTTGAAGCAATTTTTCTCATTGAACGTAATGCATCGGGATATTTTTGACTGTCCCTGTAGATGAACTATAAATTCTACACACTTTCTTTTCAATAGCGATCATGCTATTGTTAACGTCAAAAACATACAAAAATTTCAAGGAGATTCGAGTATATTTGCGAGTGTTAGAACTCGGACAGACTGAAGACAATCCAAATTCACAAAAACTTTTAAACTATGTTGGAAAGTGTTATATACTATTATAATATTTTAAATTATTACAGCAACATTATAAGAAAAGAATAAATTAACACATTTTATCATTAAAATGTTGTTCTGTTTATAAAAGTTATACTTTAATTATTTAAATAACAAAGCATTCAAGTGGCCGACTACTGGTCCAGTGATGGCCGAACACTAGATTTGAGTGGCCGACTACTAGACCTTTGCTACTTTTAAGTTTAACTTTTTATAAATAAAAACTATAATCAGTTTTTTTTTAAACAGTTGCTGAAACAGTAAAAGAAAAGTGTACATTAACAGGTGTCACTGTTAAAAATGTTGTATTGCTTTTTAAATTTACGCTTTGAGCTATATACTAAAAGAAAGCGCTTGAGTGGCCGACTATTAGTGCTTTTACCCTATACTGATAAATTATTAGAAAAATATATTTTGATTTTTAGTTATGAGTATTGAGATATTATTCAAAATATTTGGATATGCATTTGGATATGGGTTTAGTATAAAATAGAATACAAAAATCAAAAACATTATAAATCGCTGCACTAACTAGGAACAATCTTCATTTAGGAGAAAAAAGAATTTACTATATTGGGTTAGAAGATTGAAACCCATTTCCTTTTACTAATATGTGAAAATCGCGGAGGAACAGTAAAATATCAAAAATAACATATAACAAAAATTACTATGTTGGGCTAAAATGTTTAAAATGCATTTCTTCTATGAATATCGAAAAATCTCTGCAAAACGAAACAAAACTCTAAAAATTGTACATAAAATTCACGAAAAAGTTTAAAATTTCTGTAAGAAATCGGAATAAATTTTATTGAAAGGAGGATATAATGTACTATATTATGTCAAAAAATCGGATGTAAAAATAATCGTCGTGGATCGCACACATACATGTTCCCTTGTTATATAGCAAGACTTATCACAACATGTAGAGGAGAGTTGTAAAAAATCGGGTACGCGGGTAAAAACGGGTAGCGCAGATTCCTCTTGAATTGAACTTTTTTCTATCGGCCAACAGTAGGGATTGCTTGTCGAACGTCATTACGGTATTTGTATCTGCACGAAACCCTAGTGTGTGATTATATTTTGTGCGAAGTTTTTTGTTTGAATTACTCTTAACAATTTGTTCGTTTGATTCTATGTTTTACGTATGTATTAACTGTTTATCAGCATATTAAATATTGGTAAGTACTATTTCAAATTCTTTGCTTTCCTGCTAGTATTTTGAGAGGTTTTTTTTTTTTTTTTTTTTTTTTTTTTTTTTTTTTTTTGTAGGCTGAGAGTAATGTTTTAATGTTTTTAATTCTGTGTCATGTTGGGGTAAAACCGGGCACTTAAGAGTGGATCAAAACCGGGTATACCCGGCTTTGTCCTACACTCATGGAATGATTTCTTTTTAGTTAATAAATTAGCAGGAAGCTGTAAATTGCAAGTTAATGCTGTTAAGTACTGTTAACCCTTGATATGTCATTCATGGAACCTCTAAGCCCATACTACACGCAAGAATTGAGGAAGTGGCGGCAAATTCCAATTTCTCCTAAAGTGTTACTACCCCCTCCACAGGAAGACTTTAGGATTGTGAAAAGAGCTGGCAAAAGAATGAGGGAAAATGTTGACTCGTTCGCCCTATAAATTAGAGCTAAAAACAGATATTAAGGAGAAAGACGCCAAATAGCATGCTAAATGAAAGCGGGATATACATAAAAAGAAAAAAGAAATGAAGAATCAACAGAAAAAGAAACCAAAAAAAGGTTGAGGAGAAATCCTCAGAAGATGAAGTAGATAATGAAGCCCGAATGTTTTGTAATGAGCTTTACTCCAATTCTAATCCAAAGAAAGTTGGATACAACGTGGGAAATGCCACGAATGGGCACACAGACTTTATATGTGTGTCTATTTTTTTAGAACTTTGATTGATAAAACAAATCTTTCTTAATATGTGTTTTAAAGTTCACAATTGGAAGTCAATTAGTGATAGAGTGACTTCAATTCTTATAAAGGTCGCTTTTTCCTGTATTATGAAGAAGAATATGATAACAAATTCACTTGTGATGTTAGCAGTTAAAATAACTCTAAGAGTTCCAGTGTAAAATAGGTGGCATATACAATGTAGAAAATTTGCCACAGATTTATTTTTAGCACATGGAAGAACACGTGGGCAATTTTGTTATGTTACAAATAACTAAAATGCATTTCTTTATTACATTAATCAATATTTTTTTTAAACAAAAAGGAATTTTCCAGGAGCTTTAAATGGATACCTGGTTTTACCCAACCAGTGGGATAAAACCGGATTTTTGCATATGTCGAAATTTTTTTTTTTTTTTTTTTATATATAAACAATTATATTTTTCATCAAAAAGAATATGTTTTGTTATAGCCAAAGATTCATTTGATATTAAAAACGGAGGTCAGAGTTTGTTTTCCCATTTGATTGCATTTGAGAACAACAAACATTTATGGCACCCGATTTAGCCGCACCTTCCCCTACAGTTTCTTTTCAACTGGAAATATTGTTTTTATGTTATTTAAAATCAGTATTACAACCATCGTTGTCATGGCAAAAAAAATTCAATGCAATGATATGGATGATTTATTATTCAGAAATCTGTGCTAAAATTTAATATTCAAGCCACTAAGTTCACAGTAACACGATCCTCAACATAATCAACGATGTTAATAAACATTTTTCATAGTACACAGGTTACTTTAACCTTTTAAATTGTAAAACAGTTTATAACACAAAATATTTATTTCTAAAGATGGAAAAGCTTTTAGATTGCAATTTAACACTGCTGCCAATAGGTAATCAAAAGAACTATAAAGGAGACAAAGTTTAAATATTGAATTTTAGATGACATGTTACAGTAGATATTTATGCATGAAACCATGATTATGCAAGTACCTTTTAAACGCGTCGAAAATTAACGAAAAAAATTCAAAGTTTGAATTAGTCTATCTTTAAAACTTTTTTATGTTTAAAAGTGAAATTTTGATTATTGATTAAACAGATTGTGCTTTGTAATATGCTACCATTAGAAACTGATTAGCTTTTCACGGAAATTGTGTATTGTTGAAATTAAAATAGCTCTTTTTTTTACTCCTTAAGTCATTGCGCGGATGATATTTTGAGTATGCATGTATATACTTTTATGAAATTTGGTATAGAAACTAAGCAAATACGTGTGTTTAAAATGATCTACTTTTAAGTACTTACAGTAGTAATATTTTTAGTTATGATTATTTTTAATTATTAAAAAATGTAAATTTTTGATTGTTTTTTACAAAAATATTTTTTTACATAGTTAATGAAATAATTTTGACCTAAGAGTAGAACATTTAAAACAGACCTATGTTCTTATTATATATATATATAAAGTTTCATAACAATTCCATACATACGTTCTCAAGATATCATGCGCTCAATGACTTAATAAGTGTAAAAAATGAACTATTTTAATTTCAACAGTACACAAATTATGTAAAAGACTAATCAGTTTCTAATAGCATGTATTATATTACTAGGTTGAGCAAAAAGTTCTGGTAAATTTTTGAAAGTTGCGTTGTTATGTGCAAATTAACAACAATAGCAACAAGGACTATTCTTCAAAGTAAAGACCATCACAGTCCACGAATTTCTGCCCTCGTTCTGCCAGATTCCGGATTTGCTGGAAGTACCATGGCGGCTCCTTGAAATTGAAAAATTCTTGACATACTTATTCAACCCTTTACTCTCATTAATCTCATCGACGACTTTCAGAATCGTTATACCTTTTCTCCAATAATGCCATATCAACACACGCAAATCATACTGTTCAATAGGTATATTCGAGCCGAAATTCCTGAACTCCTATAGATATAGCACTAGTTCTCCTATATGCGATACAAATTATGGTAATTATTAGATTAAAAATTGCCCATAACTTATTGCTCAACCTAATAAAAAGCATAATCTGTTTAATAAAAAGTCAAAATTTCATGCTTATACATAAAAATTAATGAAGGTACGCTAATTCAAACTCTCAATGTTTTTGTTGATTTTCGGCGAATTTAAAAGGTACAAGGCCGCTTAATATTGTTATAAATCCGAATGGCAAATTAACAAGAAAAATTGCCTGCATACAATAGTGAAAAAACTTTTGTAAATCGATAAAATGGACTACGAGGTATATCAAAAATTAAATAAGTTTAAAATTTTAAATTAAAAAGAAAAAAATTGAAAATTTTCAAACCAATTTTATCTGAAAGCTGATCTTTATTCCCAGAACATTTCCAGAAACCTAAGTAGTAGTGTGGTCCTTAAAAAATTAAATTTAAAATTTTCTATGGGGCACTATCCTATTTTGTTCTATGTATAAAATAAAGACCTCCACAAAAATTTCAAAATTTTAAAACATTTTTTAGGGGTCGCTATCAAGGTTTGAATTTTTTTTTTAATTAAAAATTGTCATATTTTGTAATCTAATAATATATTATTAATACAAATCCATAGTCATTGCCAAATGGAATCATGGTATGATATTAGTCTGTAAAGACTGTCTTTTGTTTCACGTTTCAATATATTTACACAACCTATTATTTGAACACAGTCAGGAGTATTTCATGTCTACACTCTATTTCACCTGAACTTGGCCCCATTGTGAAAGGTAGAGAATCTAACATTCCACCTTGAAAAAGGGTTCTCCGTTATTTTTTAATCTTAATATCTAAAATGCATAGGAATTTATAAGATAATGTTTATAAATTATAGATTTTGATTTTTTTATATTCGTCAAATATCATACTAAATGGCCATATTTGTATTAAAGAGTATCGTGTCGAAGAGCATCCTATCATTCGTATCAGAGCACCAAAACTTAAAAAAAAAGTTTTCGGAAAGCTTTCCTTTGACTGTTCACTCGGATTGCAAAATTTTAGAAGACATTTCAGGATCTGAAACTGTAGACAGATTAACCATTATTGTTTCACCTAAAGGTACTGACCATTTAAATAGCTGTTCCACAATTTCAATCAGGAACAAGTGAGGCAATAGCTCCTGCTATTAACGAAACATTGGACTTGTGGAGATTATAAGCAAGTAAAATGTATGTATTTTGATATAACCTTTGTTGATACCTGTTTATCTGGAGCAGCTTGAGTTGTTCTGGATTAGAATATGAACAAAGAAATGGTTTGGCTTGCAATCATCACATCCTTTAAATTATGCTTCAGGAAGTTGTTATTAAGTCTCTCGGAGTTTCAAGCGGACCGGACATACCATTATTCCAACAATGTAAAATTTCGTGGATGTCTATCGATTATGGCATATTTCAGACTCTCATAACTGACAATTTAATCAATGAAAAAAATAACACATAATGCGTCCGAAATCACAGAATTTGCTTAAAATCATCTTAGAGATTTTCAACCAATGGACGATTACAATGAACCGATAGATCTTGCCATCGTTTTCTTAGAAGCAGTACCTGAAAGAGGTGTTTACATTAGAGCTCCAGGTGGGGATTGCATTGGGCTCCATGAATGGTGAAGGTGATGTACTTGCTCAAGATTTATTTATTTAGAGATCAGTTTAAACTCTCTAAGTAGAAAAAATCTGGAGTTTGTCAAGTTTTCTCGTTTGTTGTGAAAATCTACATTCACACTGGTATCAGGTCCAATGATTTATTGCTCCCGAAGAACTTGAAAAAAGACGAAAATCTGAATGAAATAATTTCTTTGTGTGCTTTGAAGAAATTCCTAGGACATTTCTGTACTTCACAGAACTAGTTGCTTTTGCATTTTTCGATGACAATGTCTTTTTTGAAAATAAAAGGAAAATGGTGCATGCTTCGAAAAATGAAGAAAATTATGAACCTTTGAAACGTACATGAGCTGATCCTGATGTCATTCTCCAATATAGCTTGCAAGATTTTCATACAAACAGCACTATGAGTTTTTTTTTTTTATTATGGATTTACCTTTAGACTTTTTTGAAACAGATGCAGTTAATAGGAATAAAAATGAATCCTACAAGACATGTAAGGCACTAGCGACTTCAGTCAAACTTGTTAATGATGTAGCCGAAAGTTATATAGCACACATGGAGGAATACAATAAACTTCATTCAGAAGATAAAGAACAAAAACAGTATTTCAAGAATATGATGATGGCAATCCAAATCATTTCTTTGTCCATATTCTGCTCTAGAAGAACACAAGCTTTTCTTGATAATCCGGTATTAACAAAGGCTATATCAAAAATCATACATTTTACTTGCTCGGTACTCCCCACGACTCCAATATTATGTTACCAGCAGAAGCTATTGCCTCTTGAACTATCCTGATTGAAGTTTTGGAACAACAAGCAACTGGTCAATATCTTTACCTGAAACAATAATGGGTAATCTGTCTACAGTTTCAGATCCTGAAATGTCTTCTAAAATTTTGCAATCCCAGTGAACAGTCAAAAGAACGCTTGCCGAAAACTCTTTTTTTTTTAAATTTTGGCCTCTGCTTGCTCGTCTTCAGATACAAATATGTCTAATAAGTACGACATTTTACGAATATCAAAAAGTCAAATTCTATAATTTATAAACATTATCTTATAAATTTTTATGCATTTTAGCTATTTAAGATTAAACAATAACGGAGAACTATTTTTCAAGGCGGAATGTTAGATTGTCTACCTTTCACAATGGGGCCAAGTTCAGGTGAAATAGAGTGTAGACATAAAATACTCTTGACTGTGTTCGGACAATAGGTTGTGTAAATATATTGAAACTTGAAACAAAAGACAGTCTTTACAGCCTAATATCATACCATGATTCCATTTGGCAATGGCTATGGATTTGTATTAATGATATATTATTAGATTACAAAATATGTCAATTTTTAATTAAAAAAAAATTCAAACCTTGGTAGCGACCCCTAAAAAATGTTTTAAAATTTTGAAATTTTTGTGGAGGTCTTTATTTTATACATAGAACAAAATAGGAGAGTGCCCCATAGAAATTTTAAAAGTTAATTTTTTAAGGACCACCCTACTAAGTAGTCAGAAGACCTATAAGGGAAACATAAAGTTTAAATATTGAGTTTTTGATGTTACAGTAGATATTTATGCATAAAACATAACTTTATTTGGTTATTTACAGAAGCTGGTAATAACGTAAAAAAATACTATATCACAACTGACGAAATGTATCATATAAAATTTTACTTAAAGGAATTAATAATCAATTTACAAGAACAATTTAAAACAACTTTTTTAAATTTTGTTTCTAAAATATTATGTTCTTGAATAATAAATAGCAATTTATTTAATTTAAAACACATGAATTGATATTGTGTCTAAAAATGAAATTGTTATTTAAAAAATATATATAATTTATTGAAAATACGATTTTACCTTTTGAAACATTCTAGAAGAAAAATAAAATTCATTATCGAAACCTCAAACGATTTTTTCCCTATTGGGTAATTGAAGAACGGAAAATTTTAATACAATAATACTTTTTTGTCACAAGCACATCCTCTTTTATCTAGTCACTTGATTCTGCATTTAATCGTTTTTACAAAAGAGATATTTTACAAATTACGCATATAAAAATAAATCGACAAATAGCTATTTTCCCAAAACAGAAGTCGTTACTCATAAAATTGTTACTTTTTTTTAATTCAATTAAAAAGAAGAATTAATTAGATAAATTTTAACTTTATAACACTATATTTTTCTTGCAATTTGATTAAATAGCTTGACTTTTTTTCTAAAAAGAGCACACATAATCTTTAAACAGTCCAGTGATTAAAAAATATCATCTTCTTCTCGCTCGAATCCAAATATAGTTCAATTAAGAATTATATATACATTTTCTGGTACATATTTTTGAAATGTTTGTTTTAGAAATTTTTAAATAAACTGGATCGTCTGAAAATGTCAAATAAAGTTAAAAATCTAAATAATCATCAAAGGTATTTAATTTCTACGTACTTTTACTATAAACGTGCAGATAAAAAAAAAATGCAGTATAAGTGCTGAATTTCTTTAATTTTGTTTTATAAAGTAAGTAGATTTTATAAGTGTAAGAAAATTTAGGATTCATATTTATTCTATTTTTTTTTATGTTACAGATTAAATCTTAATGAATTAGTAATGTATCGTTTTATAATAATTTAAAAAATATCATTTAAAATAAAACAAGATATATTGTTCATATTTAAAAAAAATTTGTAGCGTAATGTTTACAAAAATTAAATAAAGAGTTAATATTATAATATGTAATTTTGATCTTTTTAAAAGTTTTATTTAGTCTTTTCATTTCTCGTGATTTGATTAAGTGGTTAATCTTTTCATTTTAATGAACATTTTACATTTTTTTCAATTACGATTTCTTGTAATTCGATTAGAAACATAAAAGGCATAATTATATATGTATCTTTCAGTTTTGTGATGTGCATTTTCTAAATAAGATTTCAACACACATTTTAATAAAGTCTCCTTGTTTAGGAAGGTTATTTGTTTTTCTTTTAAATATTCACATTTCATTATGGCATTTAAAGACAAATATAACAAATTCACATTAACTATAAAACGCAATCAAGCTTACTTTTTGAGTGAGCATCTATCGTTTAACAATAAGCTTTATTAATATGTGTACCGAAATAAAATATTATATTTCTTTATAATTTTCACTTATATTTACAGAACGATGACGTAAATTATGCTTTTTGCTTTATTTTTTAGTATTAAAATACTGTAGTTTAATTCTACATACTCTTTTTTCAAATTACTTAGTATATAGTCCAGGCAATAGAGACCGTATAGGGACTCTACCTAGCAAAATTAATGGTAATACTGGAAATCGGCTTTCTAGATGTTTTTTGGGTCGCTGAATGCGAATTTGTAACTTCCCACCAAAATTTCCCCCGGCAACCCCATTCCCCCCAAATTTTTATAAAAAGACCCCTAAAAAAGGTTTTTATTTAAACATTCCATTTTTTATTGTTTTAGGGGAAAAGTAGCTAGAAATTCAGAAAGTAGAGAAAAATTGCAACAAATTAGATATATGACATTATGACTTAGGATGAAGAGGAAGGGGGGATCTGTCTCGGAACATGCGCCGCAGTGCTGCGTGGACTAAGTTGCGCAATTCCACTTAACAACTCACACGTTTACATTAGCCCTCCCATCTTCCCTCCGAACTTTCTCTATAAGGTTTACTTTAAGTTTTTTGGGTTGCTGAATCCGAATTTTCAACTTACCCCCAAAATCCCCCCCCCCACCAAAAAATAGTTGTTTTTAACTTAAATTTCTTATTGTTTTAGGGGAAAAGCATTACGGAATTCAGAAACTAGACAAAATTTGCAACAAATAGGATATATGACATTATGACGTAGCATAAACGGGGAGAGAGGGGGCTGCCTCGGAACATTCCCCGCGCGCTTTTCTCAAAAACCAAATTTTTTCAAATGATCAATTTGGGGGGGGGGGGGGTTGCCGGGTGAAATTTTGGTGGCAAGTTACAAATTCGGATTCAGCGACCCAAAAAACATCTAGAAAGCCGATTTCCAGTACTACCATTAATTTTGCCAGATAAAATCCCTTATTGCCTGGACTTCTTTATTTAGTGCACGTAGCGCCGCAGTACATGTTCCGAGGCAGCCCTCATCCTCCCCCGTTCATCCTAATTCATAATGTCATGTATCATATTTGTTGCAAATTTTGTCTAGTTTCTGAATTTCGTAATGCTTTTCTCCTAAAACAATAAGAAATTTAAGTTAAAAACAACTATTTGAGGGCTGTTTCGGGGGAGGGGGGGGACATTTTTGAAGGAAAGTTAAAAATTCGGATTCAGCGGCCCAAAAATCTTAAAATAAACGTTATAGAGAAAGTTCGGACGGGAGATGGGAGGGCGAATGTAAACGTGTGAGTGGTTAATTGGAATTGCGCAACTCAGTTTACGCAGCATCGCGCGCATGTTCCGAGGCAGATCCCCCTTCCCCTTCATCATAAGTCATATTGTCATATATCTAATTTGTTGGAAATTTTGTCTACTTTCTTTTTACTTTTTTTCTAAAACAATAAAAAAATTGATTTTTTAATAAAAACCTTTTTGGGGGGGCTTTTTACCAAAATTTGGGGATGTTGCCGGGGGAAATTTTGGTGGGAAGTTACAAATTCGGATTCAGCGTCTCAAAAAACATCTAGAAAGCTGATTTCCAGTACTACCATTAATTTTGCTAGGTAAAATTCCCTATTGCCTGGACTATATAGGGAGTATTTTTAAAGCTGTTATGTAACGCGGCCAAACAAATAATCTGCTATACATATAAAAATAACCGGTCAACAGCGCGTATTACTCGCGGACAGAAAGTTCCGTACAATAAATATTGAGCATTGCATTGCACGAAAACATCATTAAAACTTGTCAGCTAGGCTTTAAGAGCCGATGTCTCATAGAGTACGCCGCCCGTGTCTTTATGTATAGCCAAAATCGTCCGTATCTTTAAGGGATAATACCTCAGCTAATTACCGAAGTTTTTTTTCAAACGTCAATATCTAGAATCCTTTTAGATTTCTGTGGCCATAGGTACCTTCAGCGCTTCTAAACAACTTTGCTGGACTCACATCAAATTTGGAACGGAAAATGCAAATTTCTCAAAAACTACGTGACAAAGTGTAATCGCTATACTTTTCTGCAAGGTATACATTATCTTCTGCTACCCCTAATTGTTTCATAATTTTAGTCTCAGTAGATTCGGAAACAGTGGGGGATGGGGAGGGGCATATTTTTGCATTACATTTTCAACAATATCTCTGAAAATATAATACCAGAAATAAAATAAATGTATTTTTGAGATCGGCGTTACGGAATCTTTCACACGATACCCCACACGATATACTAATAAATGATTTTTTTACGTAACTTAATTAGCCCTCTAAGTTTTCCCTAAATATATTTGTGTATGGTTAATAGACTATAAATACGTGGGTCAATTACCTTTATTACTTCAGTTAATTTGATTTTCCATGTTCCATAGTTTACGAGTAAAACGGCTGTGACTGAAGGAAAGACAGACACAGGAATGATCTTATAATGGTTCAGTATATACATTTTTCAGCAGTAATGAACTAAAAAACTGAGCAAGATACAGAAATAAAATATTTTTATATTCTACAAAAATAAAGTCTGTTATCATAATAAATCCCCCAACTTTAAAAATGAGAATGCATGTATTCTTTGATACATGTATTAGAAAAAGTACAGATTTTCTGACAAAACAGGGGAAAATTGAAAATAAATAAATAAATAAATACAACCAAATGGCATAGAATTTGGTGTAATTATATATATTTTTTTTACAATTTCATGTTTATTGCATTTATACCAATACTATATATTGCATTAAACAAGAATATCATTAAAAGCGGTTAGTAAGGCTTGGAAAACCGATGGCGCATTGATTGCGCTGTATCTTTTTGTTAATACAAACCGCCCGTGTTTTTAAAAGTTAATTTAATTGATTAATTATATTCAGAAGAATAATTTAAAGAAATATTTCTTATTTCTGTGTTGTAAATAGTTAATGAATTTTATTTCACTGATATGAACTGGAGTTTCGAAAGATCAAGATGCTAATATTTTGAACTCATACCTTAATTCAATGTTTTACAACCTATCAGGAACCATTTATGAATATGACAAAAGGTATTCCAAAAAGGATTTTCTCTCCACACTACTAAACTGTTAATCTCAAATATTGAAAAATATTATTTAGAAATAATATTTGTGGACATGTCTTACAATTATTGAAGAAGCATTCAATAGTTAACGATCTTAGTTGCATCATCATAATTGTGCTTACATTATCGAGTTTTTTGTTTAATTAACAGTTTGCATCGCATTGTTCTCTAGTTTCTAGTGTATGTTTTTTTTTCGATTAATTTTCAAAACATAATTTGAAATAAATAACCCAAATTTCATATATTTTCTTATAAATCGCCTTATGAAATGGCAACTTTATAAACTTTATAAACTTTATTTGATTTTGTTTATATGATAAATATAAGAGATAGAAAGATAATATCTTATCAAAATGAGAAGAAATAATCCTTGATAGCCTAAAATGGAAATAAAGCATTGAAGCATTTCGTACTCCAAATTTTGTGAAATATTGAATCAGAGAAAAAAAGCAAGTTGTGAGTTTTTATCTGTGATATCATTTAACTAAATTCCACTCTTAATAATCCCACACACACCAAACAAATATACAATTTAGGCATAAAACAAACTGCCTAGAATTTACGACACTTAAATAATTAAAATATAGTCAATTAATTCATAAATTACATTAGTCAATTTTATTATTAGTTTTTTAAATTACAAAAAATCAGAGAAAAACTACTAATGATGCAAAATGCATTACGGGATGAAGATAGAGTATAAAGATAAAAGAGAAAAAATATTACATACAGATTATTCCTGACACAGATCATCAATCATGGAGCAACAGTAGTCATTGGATAAAAACCAAGCTCAGATATCGGCATTTTGCGTGACAGGCAATATTTCGTACAGCGTATTAGGGTGGGTTCTCATGCAAGATAGTTATCAAATATATTTTTTCAAGATAATCATTTCAGATACTAGTGCGCGAAGTTTTCCAAATTTACTTTAGATTGCTTAATAAGGAATAGTAAAACTGATAATAATTATAAATGTTTTTTTATTATGTGCAATAAAAAAATATTTACAAATGTTTATTGCACATAATAAAAAGACATTTATAATTATTCTAATAATAAAAATCTATAAATATTTTTTTTTTTTTACTTATAACATTCAATATATTCCTAATACATCTTTGTAGAATAATGTTGAATTAATTGTACACGGTTGTGGCAATTTGATATAGATTCATATATTTTGACTTAAATCATCCAAATATAATCTTTACGAATTTTATCACTTGAAATGGAAAAAAATTGTAGTTTTTAAATATCTGAAGACAAAAGAATAAGAAATAAGGTTTTTAAATCGATGCGTTAAATTTTAAAATCTATTCCACTTTTTTTTTATACAATTTTATGCATCAATCGTATAGTGTACTAAATTTCTGTTGCTAAAAATCAATTGTTCAAAGAACTATTTCACGAAAATTACAATTTAATATGTAGATGAAAAAGCCATCTTATGTCATTTTTTATGTTTAGTTTCTTTTATAAATTTTCTTATACGATTTCAATGCGATTGACTTCTACAATTATATAAGGATTTTTACTTTCATGATATGAAATCACCGAGTTTTATATATCTATATTATAAAGGACAAACATATCTGTGCGTAACGCATACGTCATTCTGCGAATGGCAACACTTTGAAATTTGAAATGAGATTTCGGTTCTTGCAATTTTCGCTACTTAAAATTTTTAAACTTCTAAACATCGCACAGTTTCAATTTTTACACTGTCGTATAGGGAGAAAAATGTACTTTTAAATGCAATTTGTTTGAAAACTGTATTTCAATTTATTTTTGAGATATTAAATTTTTTAATAGTTTTTAGTACCAATTTTGTATTTGTGTCAACTTAAGTATCCCATTTCAATTAAAAGTAAAGGGAAAATAGTCATGGTTTATTTATTTTTATTGATTATATCCTTATTGATGCCATTTTCATATTACAAATAAAAGTAACTTTTTTATAATTTTTGAACAGAAAATGACGTCAACCGTTAAAAAAAAAAAAAAAAAAAAAAAAAAAAAAAAAAAAAAAAAAAAAAAAAAACACGCATTCTGCTTTATAAATCAAAAGATTGAAGAAGATATTTCTTTTTTTTTTTACATTACTCTGATACTGAGTTTAAGACGCTAGGCAAAATGATTCAGTGATTAAAAATGATGCCATATTCAAAATAAAACGATCGTTTTCTGCGATAAAACTGAATATTTGACCAATACTAAATGGCCAGTACAATAGCAGGCAACTAAAGGCAAATTTCTGAATGGTAAATTTTCGCGACTACTGAGATAAGAACTTAAAGTTTGTGCGAATGTTCACATGAAAAGTTGTATAGGACAAACGTGACTTTAAGTTTGGAAACACATTCATTAACAATATATTGCGCGTTAAAGTACTTTTAAATTCTGAATTTGAATGGTGCGTATGTAAATTTTGAGAATGTGAAAATAACGTACAGCTTAGATTTTATTGGGGAAATTTTTATGATGTGACAAAGCGAAATACATTTTACTGATTTTTCAACCTGTAAAAACAAACATAAGATCATCAATCGATAACTTCAAACATAATTACTCATCTTGATTACGTATTCTAATACAGTTTAATTTTTCAATAATTTAAGCAGTTTAATTTCGGGGAAATAATATTTGGGTAATTTTAGGTTAAAACATTATTTGTTTTAAGAGTTAGACAACCAATGCAAGATGATTTTTTATTGTAATTATTTTTGTAGGTTTATTATAAATTCCATCAAATATTTTCATTCTAAATCTCTTTCGTTGTCAAATTCCGACGAGTTCTAACTCGTTTGAATAATAGTGATAAAACTATACCTTTATTGATTAGAAAAAGTGTAAACAATTATTAAGACGAAATAAAATACATTACACAAATTTAATTATATTTCATCTCACTAATCGTAATGATATTATAAATGTGCATGTCTCTGTAAATGTTTGACTGACATCCGTGTCAAAACGGATGAATGCTTCTGTATCGTTGCATATATATGAATTATAACCCCAAAAAAGGTTCTAGGCTTTATTTATGTACTATACATGAATGATAATTTATTTATTTTATTTATTTATTTTTTTTTTTTGAGAATTGAAAAGCTAGTGAATATGACGTTATACTTTTAATGAAAAATAACGTTTACTTTAACCAAATTTAATAAGTTCATAACAACAAGTAAGACGCATATCAAATTATTAATTGAAACACACGTAGAAGGATAAATGTTTAACATGTGTGTATATTAATAATTGTAGATTTTTTAAATAAATAAATGTAATTTTTTTTTGTTTAAAAGAGACATCTGAGGAATATATGCAAAATGGCCTAGTGCGTCATTTGGAGAAAAAATTAATATAAGATTCGGTCTTGTTTTTGGTGAAACATGGTGGTTAAAATTTGATTATTATGAATAAAAACTTCACCTTTTATTTTTAGATAAAGCACACTGCATTGTTAACTGATTATCTGAGCATTGATTATGGTTTCATTAACTAAAGATCTTTCTTGCTGTGTAATATTTTAACTATGAAAGCTTTTTACAACATTTTTGATATCCTTTAGTGTTTTTTTTATACAACTCATCAGGTTCAGGATTTTTTAATAAAAAAAAAATTAAACTCCTTAATGGAAATGGAAAAGCTATAATTTACAATTACAATATATTTTGTTTTTAAAAAATAAATGTCATGAAAAGTATTTATGTTTTTTAAAGTTGTATATAAATTTAAAGCATTGAATGATTTCAATATACTTTGTGCATATAATCAGCAGAAAATAACTAAATCTGCACTGTGCATGCATCTGATTAATTGAATTCTGTCGTAAAAATGAACGCATCTGAAATAGTTATTCATCTCATAATGCGAAACGAAAAATAAAATACCATTTTTATTATTTTAGTGAATTAAGAAGCTGAAATGTTGTTTAACCCTTATGTCAATGACCAAAATTTCACCCTGTGTAAAATGACCGGGGTACGTGGGTACCTGCTGCGATTTTCACAAACGCGAGCCATGAAACACCCCCTATTTCATACAGGTAATTGTTTAGCCTTTAGAGAAGAGGAATTTTATCCATTTTTATAAATATTAATTACAGTAGAAACCCCACTAATCCGTACTAATTGGGACCGGTGCCTGTTCAGATTACAAAAGATTTGGATTATCCGGAATTTCGATGGAAATAGAAAATAAAAGATGCGTGCTAAAAAAAATATATAATTTATAAGTAGTCAATTGTACAGTAAACATTCACTAATCCGCATCCTAAGGTCCAGCATGCTGGATAATCCGGCACGACTTTTGGAAAAAAAAAATATTATTCCTTGTTTAATAACTCCTGATACTTATAATAGTACAATGGAATTTCAGGATGAGAAATTACGTAACAACCCATTATAAACGGTTCAAAATCGTGAATCTTCAAATAGCTCAGTCCCCACGTCGACGAGGGGGAGATGGAAAAAATATTTCTGTATTTAATTTGCGAAATCATATTGTTGAAAGATAATATAATTTTTTATCATCCGAAATAAATACTTTTTGCATTTTAGAAAATAATTTTATAGTACTGGCAAACAAACTGATATTCGAGTTTTTTTTTAAGATGTGGTTCTGCCAGTAAACCTGCAGTGCACGTTTTCATTTTATATTTGTGTACATATGTTGTACTTTTACATTACTGAAAATTTTGTTAATTCTATTCAAACTGTTTAAAGAAAAAAAACATGTTTTACAGCCCTTTTTTGTTTAATTCTAACTTCTGCACGTTTTCCCTGACACTTATATGTTAAATAAAAGCTGTTCGGATTACCAGGATTCTACTTTACTTCACGTGTGAAAAATTCAAACAAAGATCACATATTAGCGATGTGGAAAACTTGTGTCCGTTTTATCGAGTAATTATGAGTGTAGACTTATTCTGGAATATTCTTAGATTGCTTCGTTTTGACAACCAGAATACACGAGAGGAATGCCTTCAAAATGTTAATTCTGCAGTAATTCGTGATTTATGGGCTATACTAAATCCTAACCTATTCAAAAAATACATTCCGACGCAAGAGTAAACGGTTGATAAGCAGTTATTAACGTTTTGAGGAAGAAAAAGATTTATCCAATATATTCCGTCTAAACCGGCTAAATATGGGATCAAAATATTGTGGGTATGTCATGAAAATAATTACAAACATCTTAACGGCCAACTATGCACCCGAAAAATAGGTACAGACCGTGAAATAAACCAAGATGAAAGAGTTGTCAAAAACTTCGCCTCTGTGTTCAAAGATTCTGGACAAAACATCACCATGAAAATCTTTTTTTCTTCTTTTCATTTGGCCAGCCATTTAGTATAATGTAATCTCACAAAGATTGGTACTTTGAAAGAAACAAACCTTGTAGTCCGCAAGAAGTAAGGCTATGAAAATCGTTTTATCCACAGAGTTTGTGTTTCATGATTGCATAAGTATTTGTTCGTAAGTTCCAAAAATGAAAAATGTTGTCATTCTAATTTGTACTATCCATCATCATAAAACCATCACACCGAAAGTTAAACTCAAAATGGTTCAAGTTTATAAGGAAACTGGGATATGGGGTGGATATAATGGATAAATTATTGGCGCAATATACAGCGCATAGTCGTACAACCACATGACCACTTGCATTATTTTTCTATATTGTGGATATAGTAGTACTTACTACTTACATGATACATACTTCAAATAATGATATGGTTATAAATAAAACAGATAATCATCTCCTGTCATTGCGGGAATTAGATGAGATCTTGGGGGTTTCAGCAATTCAACATCAATCGCTAAATGCACAGGATATAATACATTTTTCAACCAAATCGGGAATTGAAAGTAAACTGTAAAAAATCTTTGACATATTTGAAGCTGACACAATTCAGAACCCAGTCAAAAAAGCTTAAGGCGTGATGAAACAAAAAGGATAAAAGCAGTTTGTGTCAGATGTGCTTGTTAGAGCCTGAAAAACGGCACAGAAAACCATTTAAACAATGTGGATTGCCAGTATGTTATGTACATTCCTGCACATTTTGCTATTGTACAGCTTGTGCACAAAATTTCATGTAAATGAAATATTTTTACCCTAAAAAAATATGTCTAACCCTTTATTCAAATTAAATTCAAGTTTTATTGATCTAAATCTAAATAATCTACCAATTTCCGTATTTTTCCCCAGAAAAAATCGCATGAGTACCCGGATAGCTTGGCCATTGATGGCAGGTATAAAAATGTTTAATGCCTCGAAAAATTAACAAAAAAAAAAAAAAAAATCCAAATTTTAAAGTGGTTATACTAATGGATAGTGAATACTACAAATAATGGGGATCTAAATTCATTATAGTTTCTTGTGATATTAACACCCTGAAAACGAGAAGAAAAGAGAAAATATGTAGCCGGGTATCCGATCATTGACATAATGGTTAAATTCGTAAGAAAACAAAATCTTCAGTGTTCATATTTCGGGAGGAATATATAATATATTTTGTTTCTAAATGCAATTAAGTATTTAAATAATACTATTATGTTAAAATGAACATTGTACGAGTCTAAAATAATAATTTGCTTATACAATGATATAATTATATTTTAGAAATGAATTAATAAACGTTTGATAAGGAATGGAAATTTTAATTGAACAACATTAAAAAAATGCAATATTTCTTTCTTTTTTTATAGAATATGATACAATTTTATGGGAAAGAATATAAGTTGTACATCTTATTCACTTAAAAAAATGTGCTGCATATTTCACCGAATGATAGAATATATAATAATAGGACACGAATAATGGAATTTCAATTCATTAAAATACACTCATGAAAACCATGTATTTATTTTATCTTATTAAAATTAAAAAGGAAAAAAAAACATTTTACATAAACTTTTTTTTCGAAGAGGCTTAGCTATTAAATATGAGAAAGATGTGATTTACTTTTCATTAATTTATGTCAGCAATTTTCCTATTGCTGAATATAGCATGTTCACGAATTATTATTATTTTTTTTTTCATGAGCGCTTTTACAATGACGGAAGAAAATATTTTAAAATTCTACAAAATATTTCAGTTCTCTTGTTAAGGAGACAAGGGACCTTAAAACTAATTTTTTTATGTATTTTTTAATTTCACTATAAAACTATTCAAGGGCACACTATATATATTATGGTATATATTTATCAAAGAAGATTTTTTTTTAATGAAAAAAATAAGGAATTTTTCCGAATATTTTAAACACTATTAAGAACTTTTCAAAATGCATCATGTACATTCCATATCACTTAAAATCCCCAATATTTTTTATGAATGTTTGGTTTATATATACAAATAGAACGATGCATCGAATTTTATATATGTTAATATAAAGTCAAGAATTTTTTTTCTACATTTTATGAAATTTTCAGCATTTTAGCATCTTATTGCTGAAATTATTTAACTTTAACTTTCGCAATTATATTTATTTCCAAAAAACCATGCGCAGTTTTATGACATATATAATAACAAACAGCTATAAAAAAATTCAAAGCATTCAAAGGAAAAATATGCACGTAGAGCATTTTGACGTAATGCATACAGGTGAAATTTTTAAACTGAAAAAAAAAATCAAGATTTAGTACAAGCACAAACATTAAAAAATACAGTCTAATCAACAAATTCCAATATAACCATAGCTGCTGCACGTTTATTGAGTAATTCCATCAAATGAATGGTTCATACATTGTAAATTTTTGTTTTCGATAAACATAAATAATATAAGGAATCCTTCGGTCTCGACAAAAAAATCGCGGCAATACAAGGAACTTTTTGAAATGTTTCATGCGCATACCATATCAATTAATATAAACAGTATTCTTAACACAAGTTTAGTTTATGGATACAAATGAAACTATGCATCGAATTTTATCTATTTTAATATAAATGTTAGAAAATAAAATCTAAGTTGTATGAAATGTTTAGCAATTTCACATAATATTGCTGCAATTAGCTATCTTTAACTTTTGCAATTATATTTATTTTAAAAAAACATGCACAGTTTATGGCATATATAATGACAATCAGCTATAGAAAATTTCAAAGTATACGAGTAACATAGCATGGATTACGTGCATGGAGCATTTTGAAATAATGGATACCGGCGAAATTTACTGAGAAAAGAGAATTTTCAGATTTAATACATGCACAAACTAAATTCAAATATTACCATAGCTTCAATAAGTTTACTGGGTAATTTCATAATATTAATGGTTTACAGAATGGCCCGACGAAGGAAAAACTGCGCCAAGGAAAAACTTCAATTTTATGATAAAGTAATGTATTCAGCGTGCAAATAAACATGTACGACATATGGTTGTAGGTAAATAGTGCTGCCACTTATTGGAATAAAATTAAAATAAAAATTAATTAGGAGAAGAAATGCAGTTGCTAATACTTATAAGCAAAGTTCAGCTGATTACAAGGGCCTTTTAATTAATTGTAAATATACAAATAAAATGCGTTTAATGTATGTAGTATGTGTTACATACAAATAAATGCGTTAAAAGAACACCCGATTGCAAGAATTCCACTTGGAGATGAAAGCTTTCGTGAAACTTGATTTTTTGGGGACAATTTTTTCTTAGAGAATTTGAAAGATGTTATCGATTTTGAAGGTAGCTTCTCCCAAATATCTTATTACTTTATTGTTTGCTTTTCTCTCGTTTGAATGTTAACATCTATGAAATAAGTTTCCATATAAGAAAGATTACTTACCATCTCGTAAATAAAATAAATACAAAGTTTCTTAAAAGAATATAACAGCAATACGATGAAACAGAATGTAGATTTAAATGAATATATACTGCTCAAAACAATTAAAGGATATTTGAAGTTTTATATAAAATAAAGATATAAACGAAATTTTTTTGCCGAAAATAGAAGAAGAGAATCACAAATGCAAATTTTTCTGGTTTTCAAACTGTGGAGTATGCAAATTTTGAGTTCGACGTCAAAAACGTCGCTTCAGCGGCAGCGAAAGAAATTTGACTTTCAACTGGTTAAAAGAGAATGAAGACAAGGATGATCGGCATTCAGTGATTGCTTTGTTTCGATGAGTACGATGTCTCAGCGCAATCATTTGACAGATTCAGAAGCTTTGAGAATTGTTGGTAGGTTAGAAGGGGGCCAAACTCAAGCCGAAGTAGCGCAAGCCATTGGAGTGTCACAAAGTGTCATTTCCAGGATCTGGAACCGTTTTTTTGGAGAGTGGATGTGCAGGCCGAAGACCAGGGCAAGGTCGTAGACGGGCAACAACGCCCAATGAAGATCGGTATTTAGCGTTAACAGCCCGGAGACACCGAACCATGAACGCTACTCTTCTCCAACAACACCTTCGCTCGGCTACAGGCACCACGATTTCAACTCAGACTGTCCGAAACCTTCTCCATGCTGTAGATCTGTAGGCTCGCCGACCGATGGTATGTGTTAGATTAACATCAAGGCATCGTCGCGACCGCAGGGAGTGGGCAACCGAGCATGTCAACTGGAGGAAAAATGAATGGAGCAATATTCTGTTTTCTGACGAGTCCCGTTTTTCTGTGCATCCGGATAATAGGCGTATTTTCATCTGGAGGGACCGTGGCAGTAGGAATAATCCTGCGTTCATGCACGAAAGTGTCAGATTTGGCGGTGGAGGAGTGTTGGTGTATGGTGGCATCTCCATTGATGGGCGCACTGACCTCTACATCATTCGAGGTGGAGCTCTGACTGGTCGCCGATATAGGGATGAGATCCTCAGACCTATTGTAGTCCATTACGCTGCAGCAATCGGAGATAACTTCATTTTAATGGACGATAAGTGCAGGCCACATCGTGCAAACCTGGTGGAGGATTTCCTTTTCGAGGAAGGAATCGTTCGAATGGAATGGCCAGCGTGTTCTCCAGACATGAATCCAATCGAGGACGTTTGGGACGCTCTAGGAAGACGAGTTTCTGGTCGCCAACAACCCCCACAAACTCTCCTAGAACTGGAAAGAGCTCTTCTGGAAGAGTGGGGCAGAATACCCCAACTCGTCATTAATGGCCCCATCGAGTCCATGCCTCAAAGGTGTTCAACGTTGCTGGCCGCCCGTGGAAACCATACCCATACTGAAAATGATTTTTTTTTAAGAAAACACCTTTTCTTATTCTTTTTTTCTTATATGCACAAATTGTGTTTTTTCCCTTTAGTACACAAATTCGCAATAAAATGCATTTTTTTCTGCCAAACATGTGTAATTTATTCTCATATAACCTACTATGTCTGCCGACCATGTATCAATCAGCTAAACAGTTTACCAGATACAAAATCCACCTAAAACTGCAATATCCTTTAATTGTTTTGAGCAGTGTACATGCACTGTAAAAAAAAATTTGTGAAGTTACTAAAGTTTTTCTAGGAAACTTGGATTCCTAGAACTTTTCATGTAACGGCAACAACAAAATTCCATGTAACAGACACACTTTTGCGCCGAAAATCAAAAAATCTGTAAGGTTACTAAGAATTTTTTTGGAAACTGGGATTCCGAGAACTTTTCATGTAACTACAGCCAGGGTTACAAATAAAAGTTTAGTAAGATTACTGAAATTTTAGCAGATTCATTTGTAAAGTTACAGATTTTTGTAGCTTTACAAAAACTAGTTTTGTAGATTTGCAGTTTTTTTCGTACAGTTACAGGTGAAAGTTTAGTAAGCATGTAGCTTTACATCTGTAGAACTACAGATTTTTTTTTACAGTGTGTCATTGAAGGCCGGTAAAGGGCGCTACATCAATTTTATCAACACATAATCCAGTAC
Source organism: Maratus speciosus (assembly GCA_963932465.1). Classification (NCBI taxonomy): domain Eukaryota; kingdom Metazoa; phylum Arthropoda; class Arachnida; order Araneae; family Salticidae; genus Maratus; species Maratus speciosus. The sequence continues at coordinate 203,876,549 of OZ010789.1, forward strand.
AAAATAATTCGCAGGGATGGTTCACTGAATTCAAACTTACTGCTTATAAATGTAAACAAAAGTGAAAAACGCATTTAAAAAAATTAAAGGCTTTAATATGATTTTACAAATATTTTAAGAGCAAGGATGTCAACGGTATTTTTTTAAGGAATCAATCAAAGAGTGATTCATTTGTTTCTGCATTTGGAATTTCTGCTTCTGAATGGCAACGGTTTCGTTTGTTTTTATCGGTAATCTGTTGTTCGTAGCTGGTTATTTTTAATTTAGAACTTAAAACATTATAATTGTTTAGGTTTTAGAGATGTTGAAGAAGTAATGATGTAATAGATATGATACAATATTTATTATTATAAGTCGAACAATTGCCTTATTTACTGATTCTGAATGCTTAAGCCAAACATGGCCACGATATGTTTTTCTTAAGAAATATTATCGGGATCCGGATGAGTTCACCCCGAAAGTGTTATACACTTAGCGCTGTTATAAATATCATTCTAGAAGTCGGTGTCGCGCGTTTTTGGGGGGAAAGGTCTGTTTACTTAATTTTTCTTCCACGCTTAAAAGTAGAGTTCGTGGTTGTTCACCACTCTCATTCACTAGTCGTATCTGGAGTTATTTTAAAAACAACTATTGTCACTAGAAAGCAATATCCTCAGAATAATAGAGAAGAATCAATTTAACATCGTTTTAAACTGATGTTTATGTTGGAGAACTACTAAAATTGAAAGCTGGGAAATGCCAAAAATATTCTTTCATCGTTGTGGCGAGTGGTTTAACTCTGTATTATACTCTCGTGTTTTAGTAAAAACATGAAAAGCATGAAATTATTTTATCTTATTAAAGTTAAAAAGAAAAAAAAAAGCATTTTACTTAAACTTTTTCTTCGAAGAGGCTTAGAAATAAATTTGAGAAAGATAAGATTTTTTGTATTTGTGATAAATATGTTTTCCATAATCGAAAACGCTTCTCCTCAATTATGAGAATAAACATGCTGTTCAATCATGTGTCAATTAAGATGTCTCAGGACTCTTAAAATTGGAAAAAAAGAAAAAAAAATGACCATATTCAACATTTAATATCTTAAAATGTATATGATTTTAAAACACAGTTTTTATTGGGATGAATGATATACGTGTGTTCTTTCATATCATATACAGGGTGATCCGAAAATGAGTACACGTTTCCCAAGTGTAACATTTAACCGCATCTCAAAAATTTCAGTGTGTTCGTCGTATATATATTTATATGATATCCGTAGGAAAATTTATTTTTTACAAATCATTTCATTTTTTATCTCTTGAAAGGAAAAAAAATAATTTTTTTCATATTTTTTATCTATCTAATGAGCCGTATTTTGTTAGTGAACAATTTATTTTTAAATATTATTCGAAAATGAATTTATTAAAAAGTAATTTTCTAAATTCCTGAAACTCTTTAAAATCTGTAGATTTTTTTTTTTTTTTTTCGAAATAAATTCTTTCTTTCAATCTTTTCAATTCTATAAAATGTTGTATTTTTCTTTCTTTATGAATAAATTATAGTAAAACAATAATGCACCATAATCGAAACATCGCTTTAAATTTTTAGCAAATTAATAGAATTAGCAAAATTTCTCGACTCTTTCAACAAGAAGGAAAAATTATGAGCCAAGCATAAGTTATGAAATTCTTTGGAACACATTCAGAGTAACAAAACTTGTCATATATTTACAAACGTCCTCGTTTAAGGAAGTAAAAGATAATGATCATTTAAACAAAGATCGCCCCAGGGAAATCCAGCAAAAGCTTTAGAGTTATAGTCAGTGATGAGATTCAAATAATTTAACAGCCAGTTCGCTGCCGAATGATGTAAGATCGTGAAAAAAAATGAAGCATCACATAGATTATGAAACACTTTCTAATATTATAAGAACATTGTTATAAAACATTGATATTTTGGTATATAAAAAAAATTCTGAAACATGTTTCCTAGAGATGGGACGTAAGTTATTTAATAAACTAGCTGACCCGCCCGGCGTTGCCCGTGCCCGTGATAATAACTTTAAATGACAGTCAAATTTGTATGATTTTACATCTTTAATTCCATTTTGTCTGAAGTTATATTTAAAAAAAAAATGGCGAAAAAATACTGAATTGAAAGTATATGCTATTTGGTATTTTATTTTATGCGTAATTTGATTTCTGGAGTCTATGATGGAAAGCGGGCGAAACAGCCACGAAAGACGCATATTTTTACTGATTTCTTCGAAATTTTCACACATTTTATTTTGTAAAAGATATTTTTACCTGTCTGAACTTTTCAAAATTTTAATTGATGATGTGAATATCATCTACTGAGATGCTCTAAAAAGTTAGTGTTTAGTTACGGTATTTAGAAGGAAGTTTAGTTACTTTTAGTATAGAAAAAATATCGTATACGTGAAGCGCGAAGTGACCTGCGTGTGGCAGATTTATCTGCAACATATCAATTTCACCCCCTTGTTTCTCAAAATCTACTTTAAACAAGTAAATTCATTATAGTAATTCTTTTTCCTAAAACAATTCATACTTCTACATTAATTTAGTTTTTTTTTTCTTTTCCTTTCACAAGGAATTTTTCTCAACACATATAAAGATTTATGGTTTCAGATATTTTGTTTCACTTATTCAAAATTCTCATTCTCGATTATTTATTTAGATTTCCATACCTAACGGTTTTTATTTGAATGCAATCACGATCATATTTAACTCTGTACAGCTGCTCTTTCCGTTAACCGTTCATTTTTCTTTAACGTATTTCATTTGCGCTACAAATAAACTACTCTCATTTCCTATTAGAACTTGACGGGTAAAAAAAAAAATGAAATAAAGAAAAGATGTATTTATTGGAATTGCAGTTATAAATTATATCTACAATTATCATTATGCTTTCTACAGTTCACATACATTGATTAAAGATTACTCAATCACATTTAACTGCAATCTGTTTTTTTTTTTTTAATGTAAACATAATCGAGACTTGTTGTCGCTCTTAGTCTTGAAACATGTAGGGTTGCTTCACATCCTGTGGCTACGCCGAAAGGCGGGGCTGCTACGTAATTTGTCTGCTAATCCTGTCGCCAATGCTTCGTCTTTGTAATATTGGCGTTAAAATCTTGATTAGTTGGCGATAATATAATATGCCAAGACATATGAGTTCAGTACGCATTATGACGGAGTTCGCCCACGACCGCCTGACTGGAAGGTCCGTTAAAGGACCGCTGTTGTTTTCCTTTTCTGTTCTGTGACGATGCGTAGCAGTGATGAAACGAATTTGTTTATACACATCGAGATACTTAATGCGTCCTTCTGCATTGCTTCATATCCGAAGCTCCATTTTTATGAGATGTCTTCCTTTGTTTTTGAACATAAATAAATAAGTTATTGTACGTTCATCGATATGTTGGAGTTTTTTTAAATCATCTTTTCAGCGAACCCGAGAACCACCATTTGATGCGATCCTCCACGAGACTGCGTTTGACAGTATATTTGTAAGAATTGAGAATAATATTTTTTAAAAATTAATAGCACCGTAGATTAAAAGAAGGTTTCTACTTTAAGAGCATATTTTTGGTTTCTTGGTACCTCTAAAATTGCGTCCTGTAGAGACGTTACTATAAGGGGGAAAAACGACCCTTTTTGAACTTATTTTTTCGAATGGTTAACTGCGATATTTTTTAAATTGATTGCGGTATTTGAAACTTAAGAGTATGATCTTTTAGAATATGTCTTCCGTTTTTAACTTTACTAAATGATTTGGCCGATGGAAGTTAATAAATCATGACAAAATATCACCCAAATTTCATTTTTTGCTCTCGATACGTAAATAGGTCATCTGCGCATGTGCGAGCGGTTTTTCTCTCTCGGAAGAACAGAGATAAGTTTACAATGAGAGTTCTTTGTAATTTTTAATCAATAACTCAGCTAATTATTCGAATTTTAAAATTCTGAGTCGCAGGTGCACCAAGAGAGACCTTAGACTAACCTTTCACAAATTTTCGACCTTCTACGTGCCGTAGATTATATTTTGCTTGCCATCGCAGACACACACACACACACACACACAGAGAGAGAGAGAGAGAGAGATCGATTGATTTTATCAGTATAGATATTCCGAAATCATGAAACTTTGATAAAAATTTCTATCAGAAAATGCATCAAAACAGTATAATACAGAAATTTAAGGTTAAGAACTCACTTTGTTCATGATCTAAAGTTGCAATCAGCTAGATATTTAAATAACTATAATATAAATAACTATAGCAAGAGCTTCGTATATTAATGAAGTTTCTAACCTCGTGAGAATACTAACTCACTGAATGTCAACCATTCATTTTTACATCCTTTTGCTGGTGATAAATGCTTGTAATTTCTCGTAGTTAATCTCGATAAAGTCGCCCTTGTGAGTGGTAAGTGCTCGATTTCTGGATATTTTTTAATGCGAGTATTGTGTTGGGTTTTGTTAACACAGCCGCAAATTTCGCCGAGATATTCACCAATGTCGTCTTCTTTAATTAGACTTAAATGACTCTAAAATTATTTTTGTGGTAACAATAATGCGCACGTGAAGATGTATCTGGAAATTTTGTATCAATAATAAAATTTAGCTCGGTTCAAAAACATTCAACATCTTTTAAAAACCTTTCATTCAATAACTGTCCATGGATAACAAGTGCTGATGTAATAAATGCATCAGCTCACTATACATTTTTGGATTGAAAGCAGCAAAAATAAACTCGAGTTGTTTTGGATATCCTGTGACTTATAGTGAGAAAATAACTTTATATTTATGACGTTGAAAGTTTAAAAAAGTATACAAAAAGTTAGTATATTTTTTCATATAGTTAACACTTAAATAAAACAATAAAGGATGTAGAAAATACTATATTATAGTACAGAAAATAGTTTTTAAATTATTAAATAACTTGTGTTATTTCAGATATCTACATATATCTTCTTGATAAACGTCCACACTCAGTTTTCTTTGTCTTTACTCAAACATTATTGTTTGTGTACTTCTTTCTTAATGTAAATTCACTATAAAAGTATAGGAACCTATTCTTTTAGGGCTTTTTAGGCCAATTCGACTAATCTTTATTATGTTTGATACATTAGACAGAGTTTATCGACTTCTCTTTTCTTACCATATTACGTCTATCTTTGAAAACCTCTTTTTCATTTCTGTTGAACTTGAAGCAATTATTAAGACAATATATTTAACCTTTTGAATACTTTACAAAACTTCCACAGTTTTAGAAAATATTAAAAATATAGTCAATAAATCTTCGATAATAATTAATATTAATTATAAGTGTCATTAAATATAAATAATAATTCTTCAGCTGCTTTCAATGGAAGTATTACTTTACTGCTCCAATATTACAGTAAATTGACGGAAAAAAACTGTAGTTTATTGCTGTATTCAAATTCACTACAATTTGTTTTTAAATGTTCAGAATTCCATAGCCTAATATTTATTTTAATTCGTTACGTCGTTTTTACAAAAACATGCTCCCTAGCTCACTAAACATATGATCTTTTACAAGATTGATATTTTTTCAAGTTTCTGAAGTCATAAAATCCCTATCGTCTTTCTTTTGCATATGCTTTTTTCTTCAGTATTATTTCGAACATTTTAATAAACGTCATCATAAGTTTTCATCCTTTACGGTGCGTATTCTTCTTTTTCGCAGTGCATTTGAAAGACGAGCAATTTCATTTAAAATATACAGTCATCAAGGCTATATCAGTTATAAAATACGTAGGTAGGTAATAAATTTAGAATAATTCTAATTTTTAAAATATTTCAAATGCTGTTCTTCGTCTTAGAAACCGTTTTTTCTTTAGAAAAAAGTTTAGTTATTTTTCAATTTTAAGCGGTCCTTTGGGTCTTAAAGCATATTTAGAAAAACATTATCCATATAACAAGTAAATCCATTATATGGTAAGTATATCCATTATCATTATCCATATAACGAGACAAATTTTTGCTCGACCGAACCTTCTCGAGTTATGATATTTAAAATTTTAAGAATTTCTTACCATTTTTTGGTTCAAAACACGGGCCAGGCATTTCTCGAAAGTCGTAAAATACAAAATATCAGGACTCAGCAAGTTTAGACACACAATGTTTTTTGATTTGTTAAAAAGCTATCACGCAATGCGTCAAAGTTGCCGGTTGCCGTTACTTTCGGGGAACAACATGTTAAACCTTTGGCTTCAAAAATGTTGCTCGAAAAACAAGCAACTTTTTTATTATTAGCAATTTTGTCACCTAGAATGTCTACTTAAGTATTTAGTGAGCAATGCTGCCTGTAACAGCCAATCAAATGCTTGGAAAACTGACGAGGGAAAAGCCCTTTCCCGAACAGCTAATGAAATGCTTGGAAAACTAATGAGTCGAAGGCACTTTTTCAAAATTTCAAATTTTACCGAGTAATAGCACTTTTAGAGCATGGAATATGTTTTACTAAATATAACTTATAAGACTTAAGGATCTTATTAAAATTTGTTACATTTACGAAAATAACTACTTTGATTTAAATGACTTGATTGAACAATATTTAAAAATAAATTGATTGAACAATAATTGAAATGAACAATATACAAAAAATGCATTTGAAAGTATACTACTAAATCTGAACTATTAACTATTGATCAGGAATCACAGGGAACGTTCCGTATGTTTTCAAAAGTAAAGTACCTTTAATTCGAATGTAAGTTGTAGTTATTGTAAAGTTGAATAAGCATGCCATATAACTAGAATTAGCCTGGGCTGCTGACTTGGTTTCTTCGAATCTTCCAATTTCATTTTTTAAAAAGTTCAATTTGCTTCTTACAGGGCTGATGAAGAAAAAAAATACTTTTTGCGAATGAAACAAATCAGAACACAGTATTATGTTCATAAAAAGCTGTTGCCCAGATAAACATTTAAAGAATGTAGGTAAATGCGGTTTTTGGCATCTAAAGTGCAATTTTAACAACAGATTCGTCGAACTCAGCACGAATTAACAACCGGTTTTACCGAACCGGTGCGAACCGGTGCGAACCGGCTGAATTCCACCACTGGTTATAGTGCAGACCTTGGGGGATGAGTTCAATTAAACAGTTTGGAAACCTCATAGTTCCTTTTAAAAGAAAATTTAAACTATTATTGCCAATAGCCTAAATGATATCCGAAATCGTTTGTGTAGCTTTGTGTTTGATCTATATATTTGTCTGTATACTACATAGTATACAAAAAGTTAGTTCAGTTAAGTAACCAATAATACAGTCAAGATTTACCTCTCAACAATTTTCGTCAACATGCGGAAATGTACGTCAATTATTTTTGAAACTCTGTATATGATTAACAAAATTTATATATAACCAGTAATAACACAAACCACAATTTGAAACGCATTTCCAACAATTATTGCCTATAGACTGTACTGTAACCGAAATATTTTGTTTGTCCCAGAAAATGAGCCATAAATGCTATGGACACTGCATTCTATAGTAAGCATCTTGTAGTGCAGGTGAACGATGTTTATTAGCTTCAATATGTTTGAAGAAAACATCATTAATGTATATTGCACACGAAATTTCCTTATACACCATAATGTGACGGACTTATTTTGGGTTCTCCGGTTAAAAATATAATTTCTATACGCTTAATTTTAAATACAGTACATTCCATTGTAAACCACAATAACATATATAAATTACATGGAAATCCGAGCATATTCATGCGAATAAAAGTACGGGCAGACAAACGACCAGGCAATCGAGATTCACAAACACATTTACTTACATTGCAAAGCCTTAAAAATATGACAGTTACATTTAACATTTAAAGTAGAATCTTGATTGAACTGGAGAATATAACTTTTCATAAACTTCAAAAAAAAAAAAAAAAAAAACTGTTTTTTATGAAAACTTAAAGGCATTAATTAAAACAGAACATGTAATTTTTTTTCTAATTACATGAGTGTAATTCTAACTATAAGTTTTTAAAATGTTCAAATTACATTAAGTATGTGTTTAAAGCGTAATATTTTCGCGGAGCATTTTCTAAAAGTGACAGCAATGTTTACGCACAAACATTCATTCCAGATGCAAGTTTTCAATACAGATACAGACTCCACTGTCTCACAGCCGCGCCTCCGGCTTTTTTAATATCAGTATTGTAATATAAGAAAATGTTGTTTTATTTAATTGGAAAAATTGGGCGATTTAAAGGAACTATATTTTCTCTAATATAACAGTGGTGTGCAAAAATCCGGAGGCTAGACAACTCTGAGACAGTCGAGTGTGACCCACCGCGCCGGCGTGAACGTGTTAAATAATTATAATGGTGTAGTAAGTTTCTCTCTATTCTAAAAAAAAAAAAAAAATGTAACTAATGCTGTCACCGCCGCCGTTTTTAATTTTTTGTGACCGGGGCTCTTTCTTCGTTAATATTAAGAAAACTACTGCATACAAAAATATGAAAATCGGTGGTGTTATAGAGAAATGTTTGATAACTACGATGATGTAGATAGTTTTTTAATCGAATAATTATTTTAATAGATTTTTAAAGTTAAAGTTGGTCAAAATCGTTCCATTAAAAAGTTTTATAGGAGAAAAAACTATACATAGGAATTTAATCATTTTTCGATCATTTTATACATTAGAAGTTCCCGCTGTGCATACTGCATTTATTTTTTAAGTCATTTTTTAAGGATTTATTTCCATTTATATTCAAAATTTCTTCCTTTTGAGGCATATTTTTTACATTATTTTAGAAAAGTGTGTTATTTTAAATTGTTGCCAATTTTATAAACAGCGCAAAGAATAACATTTCCTTTAAATTAAAAATTTATTTATACGTGACTATTATAGACGGAAAAAAAAACCTTTCAAATTAGAATTAAATGATTATGCATTAAAAGCGGGAAAATATTGAAAATTACGTCATGAAAACTGTATTTACATGTGAATTTTGAAAGGAAAAGAAAATTATAAAATTATGAAGTCATTAATATGCGTTAAATTCGTAAATGGGAGAAATTCGTAAATACGTCATATTTAAAATGGACAAGCAATAATATTGCCAAACAGTTTAAATTTAAAATATATTTGCGCGAGATATTTATTTCATATTTTGAGATAATCTTTCAAACTATTGTTGTGAATTCTAAGAAAGCGCAAATATTTCCTTTTTAACAACAACAGTATTTTCACGTGAATATTAAAATGAAAAAGAAAGCTTTGGTAAATATTACGTCAGATTTAAAACAATACTTTTAAAATGTCTTATTTAAAATAATTTTTTATAGTGTTCTTAATAAACACCGGAAGACAAAGACTCTGTTATATAATTAAATTTCTATTAGCGTATTTTGAATTGTTTCATTGATCTAATTTAATGAAAACAGTCTGTTAACAGGGAGATCGCCACTGTTTTTTAAAATTTTAATTCAGTCTTCGGAATCTTTTTTAAAGCCGATCAAATTAGCGTGCTTTTAGAGTTTGTGATGTCTGAACGGGGGTTGGCGAGCGTAGCTCTTAGGGGGCCCCCTAAGTAAAATTAAGTCCGCTAGTAAAACTAAAAAATGTAATTTCGGAAAACAAGAGTTAAGAACGTTGTAATTATATATATCTAATAATAACTTTAAAATTATGACATTGAGCTAAATTTTAGAGAGATGCTAATTTGATGTATTTTATACTAACTATATTTTTTGTTAAAATGGCTTCTGACTAAACTTTTTATTAAATTTAAGGTTACTTACAATATAAAACTGCTGTGACTATCTGGATTCACTCTAAATTAGTCACGACTACATAAAAGAATCAATCTAACCATCTATATCATCATTTATCAGGGGCTGTTAGCTAAGTGTATTATTTAATTCATAAGGCAAGATTAATTAATAATGCAACATTAGCCGAAATTACAAAGTGCAACATGAAATTGCATTAATTCAATGTAAAGTGTAATTTCTTTTTAAATTTTTGTTTATTAAATTTACATTAAAAAGCCTAAATTCAATATTTCAGTTTTCAAAAAGATCAAACTGAATTGCTTAAGAATGCTTCATCTAGTTTGCACCGAATTTTAAAAGGTTGTTCTAAAAAAAAAAAAAAAAGAACTAAAAGTTTTCATTACTGTTTACTCGCTGTGGCACGTTCTACTTCTATAGCTTTTAAAAATTACCTTTTCACGTTTGATATCTACCTCTTACCAAAGAAATATGTTTTTCCTGTGCATAAAAATAACAATACATAACAGAATATTTCGAAATTGTTAACCGGTTAAAGGGGTGTTATCCTTAAATGATTAACATTAAGTATATTTTTGTTTTTTAACACTAGAACGGCGGTAGGGGTCATTTTGACACATGAGTGCTTTCGTCCGTTGATTACTTTTGTTGGCTTGGGCGAAATCGTTTGAAATTTTTTGACTTTTCCTAAATAGATAACATATATTTCTAAAGAAAAATTCAGCTTTCTAGATTTGTTAGTTTTTGAAATATGGTCTTTTATTCCTAGAACGGCGGACGGGGGTCATTTTGACCCCTTTAATAAAATACTCTTTGTACTCGAAGCTGCTTTTGTTGCTATACTATATGTTCGAGGAGCAATAAAAAAAAGGGTTTAGATTTAGATTCATTGTCGTCCAAGGCATGAGGAATACTATTTTGCAAAGAAACTAGCTCAAGAGATAGATTCAAAGAAAGAAAAAGATTTTTTAGGTTTGATGAAAAGACAACAAGATCTAGCAGACTACAGACTGTTAAATTTGCTCTTGCATCTAAAATGTGGAATAAATTTATTGAAAATTGCAAAACATGCTACCGACCAGGACAAAATATTACAGTTGATGAACAATTGTTCCCATCTTAGGATAGATATAAATTTACGCAATATACGCCAAATAATTCGGATAAATTTGGAATAAAATTTTGGTTGATCTGTTGACGTTGATACTAAATACCTCTTGAATGAATTTATTTATCTAGAAAAGGATGAAGCAGCCAATCCTTAATTACGTTTATCGGAAAATGTTGTCATGAAATTAACAGATCCCCATCTAAACGAAGGGAGGAATATTACGACAGATAGCTATTTTACTAATATCAAATTAGCAGAAATGTTAAAAGCTAAAAATACAACTTTGGTTGCACAATGAAAAAGAACAAAGAGAAATTCCTATATCATTGAAAAATATGCGCAGTACTCTTTATTCATCGAAGATAGTGGAATGTGATAATATGACACTTACCATCTAACAAGCCAAAAGAAAAAAAAGTGTTTTTCTACTTAGCTCATTACATTCTACTGTAAAAACTGAAGACGGTCTCAAGAAGTTGCCCGATTCAATAGAATACTACAACGCAACGAAGTATGGTGTGGATATCCATGATCAGATGTGCCGAAAATACTCCGTGAAATCGGCTTCTAGACGATGGCCTGTACATATATTTTTCAATATTTTGGATCATTGAGCTTTAAACGCCTGGATAATTTATAAAAGTGTAACAGGCAAGCCTATCAGCAGAAGAGATTTTCTATTAAATTTAGGAGATGTGTTCAGAATGGATCTTATGGTTTCAAATCTCCCAAAGATCTTTCCTGAATCTTCAGAAAAAAAAAAAAAAACACGAAAATAAAATAGATATCAAGAGAAAAAATGTCAAGTACAGACATGCAATGGAAACAAATCTCAAGAATTTTGCTCACCATGTTTCAAAGTTGTGTGCGGAAAATGTACTGAAAAAATTGCTATTTTTTTTTTTTTTTTTTGGATACAACTGAATTAATTCCTAATACGTGCGTACAATTTGGAGTATTATAAGCATTAAATAAAATTGAAACAGAATGCTTAACATATTAACCATTCAGCTACACTTATAATGAAATAACGGAAACAACAGAACATATTTCTCATTTATGGATTTAGAGAGTGAATCATTCGGCGAGTAAGTAGATGAAAATATAAATATATATTATTTTATAAATTGTGTTTTATTTTAGTTAACATTAGATTTAATTTGTGAAAACATTAATTTTAAATCGATTTTTATATCAAATTAATGAGTTTTTTGAGTAGTCGTAGTATGATCCAATTAATCGCCCTGTAGGCGTTACATATACAGTACTTTAAAAATTCAATAAATTATCGAATAATATTAAATATAAATTATGAAATACACGTAAATTACATATTTTTGCCAATGTGTGGCTTTTAAAATTATTTTAGCGTTGTTATTTCAATAGTTTCATCGAGGGGTCAAAATGACCCCTTCCCGCCGTTCCAGTAGGTAAGATTTTCCCGCCGTTCTAGTGTTAATGATCTATTTAAAGTTTGGTACAAGTGGATCTTACAAAGTCTAACATTATAAGTTATAAACCTTTCTATGATATTTCATATTTCATATATATCTCATACGTTAATCTTCTTGTGGAAACAAATATCATTTGCTCATGCATAAAAAAACCGTTAATACTTAAAATTACTACATAAGTTCAATGCTGGACACTAAAAATAATAAGCACTGATAATTTCAGAAAATGATATCATTGTCAGATATTATTCTGCAGTAACTTAAAAACTTACAGGTAATACCTGTTTACAAAATCGGTTAGTAGTATTTGTTTAATTTTGCTAACATTTTAAAGAAAATGAAGATTAAAATGGATTTCATATGCACTGCCCACCATTTTAATCGAAACACCAAGAAAGAAAAGTCGTTAAACATTAAAGTTCACACGATCGATATATATGTTAATGATATGCAAATGATCAAATTTACAAGTGCCTAGCTCCAATCAGCGTCTTGTAGTATAGTCTTAAGTGGTCAGGTACCCTTTGAACTAACAAAACACATGAAAAAGCTATAACAATCCCTATAAGAATTGCAGTCACTGTATAACTAATTGAATTTTAATTATAAAATTGAAAATACACATTAAGAAAGATTTATTGTTTCAAGTAAATTTGTTAAAAAAATGTACACACATATTTAAAGTTTCTTAATTTATTTCTATAAATAATAGAATTTTAAGAAAGAATTAATCTTGCATGTACTGCGCGCATGATGTTTCACATTTGAATGACTAAAGCAAACAAAGATTTAAAAAAAACAGTACATATATAATGTGTTTTAAAAATGACCTAAAACAAAAAAAAATAAAACTTGTAGATCTCCCAGAATTTTTTTTAAGAAACTCGAAATATCGATATTTTATTTATACTAAAATAGTAGTGAATTCTAAATTTCTTACTTGAGAAACATAATGATAGGTTATTTTGAATAATAGATTCTGAGAAACTTTTATAAAATTCTAAGTAACTTTTTTTCAGAAATCATGCGCGCAATGATCAGAATTGCTGGTTTGAGAAAATTGACTTTGATGATTAAATCACTCCTTGATCATATAGAAAACGCTCAAAGTATTTTAGACATAACTTCTGTTCTAATGCGAATTTCTGTATTAGTTTTGTTTTTAAAGGTTCTTAAAGAAACTTATTTAAAAATAAGCTATTTAGATAAAATCGATTTTTGTTTGCTTTAAAGGGTACTTGAGCCATTTAAAGGGTGTAAAAACCTAATGGGTGACATTTGTTTTCTACCGCATAAGATTTTAGTAAATGGAGGAAATCTTGTGGGTTAATTGTGCAATGCCTCCCGTTCGTCCACGTGCCAGTTATCATAACCTATTGCAAAGATACTGGGCCATAGTCCTTCAACACAGAGATGTTGGTTTATCGCTCCGGCAGATTGCGACGCGTTTAGGGCAATCTTTTAAAACTGTTCATCATTGTGTATCCCAATGGTTACTAGATCAACAAGGAGATTGGAGGACATTGACATGTGCCCAGAGGTGAACTTCTGTCTTGACGGATCGTCGGATTATAAGACTCTAACAAAGGGGTCATTATACTACGGAAAATAAACTTGGATGTCACATTACGTGTTCCATTGACCCCAAGCCACCATACTTAAAGGGTATAATGGTGTACATTCAGACGGTGATGGGGGATAGAATGTAGGAATAACCTTTTCAGCGACGAATTTGGCTTTTTCTATGGACATAGTGATTGTCTGGAGTATACCTGGCCGACTTTATCAACAATTCTTCACTAGAGAAAGCCAGGCCCTACTCCTGAAATAATGGTGTGGGGCGGCATTATGTATAGTAGACGAACCCCTCTAGATTTTATACCTGGTTTATTGACATTTCAATGTTATGCTGAATTGATCGTGAAGCCAGTGGTTCGGCCATTCTTAAAGGGCATCCTAGGAGCTGTATTTCATCACGATAATGCTAGGCCGGGTTGTTTGTGCTACTGTGAACAACCTGCGTGGACTTGGTGTTCTAGCGTGGCCTGTCGGATCTCATGACATGTCTCCCACTGTGCACATGTAGGAAATCATTGTTCGGCAATTATTGTGGGAGGTACCAGCTGCGAATGTTGAATCTTCACGTGCCCAAATGCTTGCACTGTTGCAGAACATTGCTCAGACAATGATTAATAACCTCGTAGATAAAATGTTAATGTGTGTAATTGCGAGTATTTCAACATATAGTCATATTATATACTGGGTTATATCATACTGAGTCATCAAGCCATATTATATACTGAATAAATCGAATATATTTAAATGTTTTCTATTATTTTGTTGATCATTTGCATCATTAACATATGTATCGATCCTTTGAATTTTAATGTTTTACGAGTTTTTCTTCTTAGGGTTACGATTTCATTTTTGATCAGTCTGTAAGGAATGTTAATATTGCAAGAGATAAAAAATATATATGGATATTTCTCATTAAATAACATTGCTATTCGCCATTAAATATACAGTACTTTTCAAGTAATTGAATTCATTTCTGTAGCCAAAAAAAAAAAAAACTTAATATCTGTATATGCTGCGCTTTAAAGATGTGTGTTATAAAACTGTTTTGCACTGCTTTAGAAAACGAAAATATTTTTAAAAAGAAGGTTTATTAAACAGAAAATTTAAAACAAAAATATAAAAAAAAAATATTCTGTAAGTCGACTTAATAAAAATAAATATTCGTGTCTTTATTTTTACTTTATTCTATATATATATAAATAAATTAGCATATGTATAGCTAATCGTCATTTTTCAAAACATTTCTAATGCATTTCTCATTATTATCGAATTTGTTTCAGATTCTTTCATTTCATTTGATAATTTTTAATAGTTATAGTATTAAGTTGCTTATGTTGCACTGCTGTGAAAAACGAATATTAAAAAAAAAAAAAAAAAAAAAAAAAAAAAAAAAAAGATTTATTCTATGCAAATTTTAAAACAAGAATAAATATTTTTAATGTCTCAGTTTACTTAATTTTAAAAGAAGTATTTGTATCTTTAATGGTACTTTATTCTATATCTATTAGAAGGAAAAAAAATAAATCCCAGATTAAAAAAAAAAAAGTGTACTGTTTTATTTCATGATAAAATTTGTTTATTAGTGCATTGCTTTAAATGTCATCAGGACAAAATGCCGTTTTAAATATAACAACGGAAAATAATACGGAAGAGCATATTGCTTTCATTTGAAATGTTCAAACTCTTTTTTTTTTGTCAAATTGACAAAACTTACTTCTTAAATTTTAATGATTATTTTTGTTACAAAAAAGATTTATCGAAAAAAATATATAACTAAATAATAGATACAGTGAAATCTCCATGTACGACCACTTCGATTAAGCGACCACCTCCCTGAAAAACCTTTTTTTCATGGAACGACATTTATACCCATATACTCAATACTAATTTTACCTCCATTCAGAGGCCATCCCAGTTGAACTCTCTCCATGAGCGACCCATTTCTTTGAAGAAAATGAAACAAATTCCGTTTTTTTCCTGGTCGCTTGAAGAATGTTTTATTGGAAAATTAATTCCGGAGAGCGCATTATTCATCAAATTTCTAAACTAAGTTTAGAATTTGTCTTTATTCCGGTAACTTTTAGGTGTTCAAACAACTTTGTGCCTTTTTAGACAATGAATTTAACTCTGATAACAAATTAAGAATGGCTGTTAATAAACTCGCCTACCCTATTCTGTTAGGAAACTCTGAAAGAAATTGATAAATTAATGAAATCGTCATTATTTTCTCCAGTCCAAAAAAAATTGCATTTATTTACTAAACTTCGAAATAAATGTTATAAAAGATAAAACCGTAAAATCAAAGCAAATGTCAATGTATTCATTTTTTAAGTTCTGCAGTAATTAACATACGTAATAAACTTTTGTTTTCATACTTAAATTTTAATATTCTTTCCTAATGTGGATAAAAAATTAGTAACATTAATTTTTACCTTTTTCAAAAATTAAAATCTAGATTTAAACATGACCTCCATTAAGAGACCACCTCTCGCAGCGACCAATATTTATTGGAATGAAATGTCGTCGCTTTAGGGAGGTTTTACTGTACATTGTTCCATTAAATCGATTTTTTGTCAAATATATAACACATTTTAATGTGTTATGTCTTCCACATATTTAGTTTTAAATTTAGAATATTTGTTGTAATATATGAAGAAAATTAATCCCCAAATGAAGATAAATAATAATTAT
The DNA here is from genome assembly GCA_963932465.1 of Maratus speciosus. Taxonomy (NCBI): domain Eukaryota; kingdom Metazoa; phylum Arthropoda; class Arachnida; order Araneae; family Salticidae; genus Maratus; species Maratus speciosus. Next base: position 203,893,146 of record OZ010789.1, read on the forward strand.
TGCAATAAAGTTCTTTCATGTGCCGCAATTAATCAAGAAAATCTGTCACGTTTGACAGACGAATCAGGAAGTAAGACGTTTATTTATCTTTCTTATGTGTAATCACTGTTGATTTTTTCAAAGACATTCTAATACTCATTAGTGACTTTTATAAACTTTTGAACATTTTCTTTTTAATAATTTTAATTCTACTTATAATACATTTTCCTAAATTGTTTCCTACTGCCTGCTTTGTATGTACTATCTTTTTATATGTGTATTGCGTAGTTATTCTTCTGATAAGTCTCCTATAAGAGACATTCAGCTTTACCGCTGGTACTGTTTAATTTAAATTAATAAATAATGTTTCTCTTACTAAAGTGAGGATGATCAGCGAAAATAAAGTTACACAAAATAAATATTTTACACAATTAAATTTACTGTAAAACACAGTGCAGACCTCTAACATCTTCAATGTTGATGATTATTGCTAAAAAAAAAATACTTAAGATACAGAAGACATGAAACAGATTGGATCTCTTAGAAAAAGATAAGCAATGTTAACTAACAAATATTATTACTGTTAAAAATATAACAAAGTAATTTGAGGAAAAATGTGCTCACGCCATTAATATTAATTTGCAAATATAAAGATTGCTAACAATATTTGGTTCATGAAATGTTTTGTGGCATTGCATTGTTATCCGTTGTTATTCTGAAAAAAATATATTAGCGAGCTCGACCTCTGAAAAAAAGAATTCATCTCAAATAATTAAAAAATTAGGGGAATCGCCGATGTATTGCGTTTCGAAATAAAAAATAATTGATTCTTTAAATGTTTTGTGACATTGCAGTGTTATTCCAATAAAATAAATATTTTAAATCTTTAGAAAATTTATTTGACAATAAAAGCTTGTGACATATAAAAAAGAAATAAAAATTCTGAGTTAAAAATAGAAACGAATTAGGGAAATCAGAGTTTTCACTTTTTCAAAAGCTAATAAAATCACCTTTCCAAAATATTTATGAAATAATATGTGTCAATATGGCCACGTCATCATTAAATAGATGTGTGGTAAATTAAACTTTGGACATCCTATCACAAGGTAAAACGAAACAACCTTTTAAATCATGATTTTGTTAAGATCAAAATCCAGACATTATGTGAGAAAATCACTCGCGCATAACAGAAGACAATTGAATAACTGTAATGGAACAATAACGGAAAATGCATAACTGTAATGTAATTAGATCCTAAAAAAATCTTGTTTCAAGAAACTGTTAATTAATAACCCCGCCACAAGAAGGTTATAATAAATTGGTAAAAAAAATTAAACTATTTCTTTTCGAACAGGAATTATTTATTTGAAGACAGCACATGTGCAGCTATTTAATAATTAATGTTAATTATTTTTATTTCATGAAATGATGCATGTGAATGCAATGTGGCTTCTTCACTACACAGTAAATAATCATATATGTTTCTTAATAATCTAAAAAATATAACACAGTCGCGAACAAAAAGTATGTAATAACCTCTTGGAGTTCCTTACGATTCATAGAAATTTTATTTTTCTTTAGAAACCACGGAAACTGCATAAGTTCAAATTAAAAAGTAATTGATAAAACACGTTTTTTCCCCAGTGATTTTAGAGAGTGTTCACTGTTAAAAATTTGCAGCATTCTGGCAGGTCATTGGACCGTTTTTTCAGAAAACGGTTACACAACTGTAATTTAACACTATTCTGACCATATTATTGGCCATTTTTTGGTCAAAATATTGTTAAATTATGGTTATGAAACCGTTTTTTCAAAAAAAAAAAACGGTCGAATGACCTGCCAGAATGCTGCAAAATTTTTAACAGTGTTTTCGAGTAGTTTTAATAGTGTATTAATCAGTGTTATCAACTGAAAATGTAATTTTTTCAGATGCTATCAATTGCTAAAGTAAAAACTTTCATGTTGAACAAACATGATAAATTTATAGTACTAACATCAACAATATAATTAATGTTATTTAGTTACTAATGATGCTTAAATACAATTAAGCTGCTGATAATGTATAACTATAAAGAAAATTTGTCAAAAAAATCAAAAATGTTGTTTGAGGAAACTGATAATTAATAACACCACCCTTCCTCCTCCCATAAAATATGTACTCGAAATCGTTTCCAAACATTAGTGGCAGCAAAAGAAACATTTGTTTATGATTGTTTAAATGTGGAAAATATGTTTCTTTCTGGGATTGCTCATCAGAAATAATACTTTTCAGAATTATGGGGAACTCGAAACATGTTATTCTACATTTTTGTTCTTTGTTATACTATATTCCCCTAGATTAAGAAATATTTATATTTATTTACAGTGTAAAGAAGCTCTGATGTTATACAGATATAACGTTTCACGTTCATAACTTGCAAAACAATTTTTTATATTGTTCTTTTTATTCCCTTTATAGCAAATGTTACGTAATGTTTTGATATTTATGAGTGTTTAGTTATTCGAAAATTTTCAGGTTAGTTATCCAAAATTTTTCTTCAGTTACGTTACTTATAGCATGTACCTTAAATAAACCACATAACGATAACTTAAATCATTATTATTTATGAAATTAGAATATATCGTGCATAAGGAAATACAAACTCTAGATTTATAAAACGTATAATTTATAACGTAACATACAATAAATCATTTTCATAATCTTATCACAAACAAAGTAAAAGAATTCCAAAAAGTACGTTTTAGCAGTCAGAAGTATTTTAAACTTAACCTATCGTAAAAAATTCCCACAACATCACATTAATCTTCATTAGAAAAGTTGTTAAAATTTGTTAATGGAAAAAGAATGTACTAAAACTTTGTAACACTTTAGCTCTTAGGATTAGTAATATTTATAGTCAGAAGAAAATAAAACACCTAATTAAAATTTATTTTTATGTTATAAGATTTGACTTAAATGTTTCATTATTATTTTAGTAATACATCATAGTTTCGAAGTTACTTCACACTGTCAAAAAATTTATAAAAATGATGTAAGTTTAATAATTTAAGCTTAAAATTTTCGGTTGCACTTCGAAAAACAAATAAAAGCTGAAAAATTCAGAGCTTAAATATTATATATACATCTTTTTAGGTGAATTACGATAAAAAAAATTTTTTTTAAATAAAATTTTAATTAAACAAATCTGGAGTCGGGCAGAAAACGAGAGATATATTTAAATAAAGTACCATACATTTTAACCTCATACTTTCCTAACACACATGTTAAAAAAATTGACTGAAAATTATTTATTTTTTTTATTTTTAAAATTATCTGCTTAAAAATAAACTAAGTAAATGGTGTTAATAATGAAATTGTACCAAATTCACAACGTTTCAATACGAACAGCTACTTTTGAAATCACATTTCGCTTTTCTGTAAATTTCACTGCGTGATACAAAACATTCATTCACAACAAGTACAAGTACCCGACAAGTCATTCAGTCAAATAGTTTAGGACTTTGAAGGTCTAAAGCGTGGAAAACCTAAATTAAATTAATTTGTAAACGTTGGAATACAGATTTAACTGCAGATAGCATTTTAAGCATAACTGAAAAAAAAAAAAACTACTCGGCAGAATGAGTTGTAAGTTATGATTTGCGTATTTAATGAACAATGCCTTATGTACAATGCAACATATCTTGGGGTTCCAGCATAGCTATAGTGTGTTGAAAAAATTTTATTAGCTTAATTTTGATGAAGTTTTTAAAAATCTTCTTTATACACGGATTTTGAATCACACGTAATAGAATCAAATGATCCATCTTACGAGATTTAAATTATCTTTTAAATACAAAACATGCCGATACATAAACAAACAATGAACAATGTAGTCTAAGAGATGCGATTTTTCTGAGGATAAAGGGCACCCTTACTCATAATTACACCTTTAATTTCATTGCTATATTGAACGATCAAAGCATTTAATAAAATGCTTTGGATGATATCAAATCGATATAATTTTCCTCAGATGTATATTTTAAAGTCTGTCTGATGTAATACGGTTTCTTAAATAAAGAAATACTTTTTTTACAGAAACTTGTAGGTACCTCAGGAGACCCCGCGTCCATTCTATGGGACATTTTAATTTTTTATATAAAATACTTAATTTCAATTGAAACTTGTAAATGTTTGCTGTCCACTGAACTAGATAGTCCAGTGCTACTATCTGTATGCCAAAATAATAAAAAAACTGCAGCTAAATAGGTAGTTTAATCATTTGAAAGTAGCAGAGAACAAGAGAAAGACTCTTGAAGGTAAGAAAACAGTTTAAACGCTAATTTTATATATTTTTAATAGTATTTTGATATTAATGATACACACATCCAATTTTTAATGTTGTGTCAATGAAATGCCATCGCAGTTAAAGTAATCTAATGTATATTTTAGAGAATAAACAAAATTTTTGGTAATGTCCATTCTATTGGACGTTGGGTCTTCGTCAGTTGTTTTTATTCACATTAGACTGTTTTTGTATACTGAAGAGACGCATTAGTTTTCACTTAAAAATCAACACAGTATTGAAATAAATAATAGATACAGAAGTAGATAACATATTTTCTTAAATAAATAAAAAAAAATTTAAATATTATCCTAAATATGTATAATTTTACTGATAAAATGCATGTTTTAAATCAGTAAATTGTTAAATTTTTTATTACATTGAAATATATATATTTTTTTCCGCATTTGGTAAATATAGATATTTATAATTAAGCTTTTATTATGCTTTATTTTTACTCATTGATATTAAAATAATTACAACTAACTATTTTTGGTATTATTTTTCTGTTAGTATGCTATTTATAATTGCATAAATTTAATCATATTCAATTAGCAGCAAACATTTTAAGCAAATATAACTAAAGATAACAGTTACAAGATTATAAACAAACTCATTTTGATTTCTTATAAATTTCCGCTTTGCATTTACTTGCCAATTGTGGTAGCTGTGCCGCTAATTATTATCACTATTCTAACAAACAAATGACTGGTGCTGAGAAGAGATAGAAAACAAAATAAAATGTTATTAATTTTTTTTTTTCAAAGTTACTAAATTGATTAACATATTTCTTAGTTAAAATGCGCTTTTTCTATTTGATGGTGCAAAAATTGAATTTATGTGATATTTGGAAGTGACGTATAAACGATAAAAACACACTTCTGATGTCAGCAAAATTTGTAGTCAAAGAAATAGGAACTTGACGCTAAAAATCTGGTTTTTGAAGCCTATGTAGCGATGTTATCTTACTTTGATAAGTATGAAATATAATAAGGTTGTGTGCATGAAATCCAATTTGTATTTGTATATTCGTTTAACTATAAAAAATAATTGCAAGCTTTTTATATTATTTTACTGTTCGTATGTTGTTTATAATTTAATTAATCTAATCGAATTTAAACAGAAATAAAAATTTACAGAAAATATAACCGAAGATAATATTTTAAGCATATTTCTTTTTTAATTTCCTTTTCGCATCCAAATGTCAATTGTGATAACCGTGACACTAACTATTTATAATTTTTTTAAGAAAAAAAAATTATTTATATGATAGATTTTTTAAAATTCCTTTTTAGAAAACTATTTAAAATGGTCACTAAATTGATTTATACTTTTCAAATAAAGTTCATCCAAAAATACTTTTTCTCTTTGATAGTAAAAAAAATTAAAATTGTGCGATAATTAAAGGTGGTGTATGAACGGTAAAAGCACATTTATAATGAAACAAAATTTTTAAACATAAATAAAAATTCAAAGAAAATATAACAGAAGACAAGAATTTAAGATTATAAATAAACTGCACTTTGTTTCTTTTTAATTTCCTTTTGGCATCCAAATGTCAATTGTGACAACCATACCACTAACTATTTTATTTTATTTTATTTTATTTTATTTTTTTAGAAAAAAACTTCTATTGATGTGATAATTTTTTTTAATTATTTTTTAAAAATTATTTAAAATGCCACTAAATTGATTTATACTTTTCAAATAAATTTCATCCAAAAATACTTTTTCTCTTTCATAATGAAAATATTAAAATTGCGTAATGATTAAAGGTGATGTATGAACAATAAAAACACATTCATAGGGAAAGAATATTTTTCAATTAAGAATTTTTCATTCAGAATCATGTAATTCAATAATATGATTTTTACAGGACTAAGACCGAATGTCCATTATATTGGACAAGCCAAAACTCTATATATTTTTTTAGTTCTAAAAATAATTGAATATATATAAAGCTTTCCAGCCCCAAAAATAGCTTTAATCCTAAAAATGGTAAAATTTGGGCGAAAATGCGAGGTTGGGTCTCAAGAGGATATGTATGGGCTAATAAGTCATAAATTAGAAAAAAGCATTGTGGAAATTGAATTATTCTCTATCGGCGTTCATGGCCTACAAAAATTATAATCACATTGTTGTGAACTTGCACACTGTGCTCACTTTTTAACAATCAGTAAACGTATAAATATTAAACAATGTAGTGATTTATTTCATTGGAAAAAACAACTTGTATATTTAGGGATTTTTACAATATTGGAATACCTAAAAAACCTAAATAAAAAGTTCCTTTTTTAAGGACTGTAGTATGTGCTTTTAGGCTAAGAGCTGGAAACATTTTCGTCACCTGATTGGAGCAAGGCTCATTTTTACCCGACTGACCAAGAAGGATTATGTGTTTCACGCGTATCTGGGTATGTGTATTTCTTTATACCCTCAAAACATCCCAACGACTGAATGGATTTTAATGAATGAGGTCTACATTGATTCGTCTTAATCGTCCGATAGTTATAGGCTATATTTTATTTTTATAAATTCAAAATGGCTGCAGTAAAATAAAAAATGGCGGTAGAGACGAAAACAAATTTTTACGCACCATATTGAGTGGCATATCATTGTATAGGTCTTTCAAAATGAAGACGATCTTTCATTCACTATTTTACAGTAAGAAGCTCCGATTAAATATTACACAACCTGTAAGTTGTGTAGGTAGGATCTCTAGCTTTACCCGGAATAGGTAGGATCTCTAGCTTTAGTGCAACTCTAACCTTCATAGGCCTCATCGAAACAGTGTTTATAGATAGGAACTAACAATTAAAAACAACCTAAAAGTCATGAATACAAGTAAATGAAAAAAAAAAAAGGTAAGTAATATAAAATATAATTCCTTGGTGGAAGACACCTGAAAAGCCGATTTAAGTGGTTGCCTCGTATGTTTACTATTGTGTTTTCCTGCCCCCAGTCCTCCATTCTTTCATACCTTTAGGTGCAGGAAAACACAATGACAAACCTTCGAGTCAACTGCGAAAATCGGTTTTTCAGGTGTTTTCCACCAAGATATAACTTGGCAGACCGATTGCATATTAATATGCGAATAGAGTTTTAAATAATTCTGGAATTTCAGTCGTGAACTCGATGAGGGGATTGTCTGTGCTGCTGTCTCCCTGGTTATGTGGCAGTAGGGTTATGCAGGTGAAAAAAAAACTTCAAAATTACGTCATTTTAGCATGACTTTTGTATATAACATATGTTTCTACTAACTATTCGTTATATTAATCCATTATTGCCAGACTTTGCGAAAGTTGCTATGGCTCTTCCCAATCCCGATTTATATGTAAAAAAAAAAAAAAAAAAATGTCATATTCACATCATTTTAGCAAGCTTGAAAATTGTAATGTATTACTCTTAGTCTATCAGACAACCTATAATTATTTTACCAGACACAAATTTGTTTTCAAAGTTAATACCAGACTTCTTTAAATCTGTCAGCGAAGGTGTCTGTTTCAAGAGTGGTTTATAGGTTTAAAAAAATATGTCCCCTTCTCGTCATTTTAGCTTGAAAATTGAAACATAGTTATTCTACATACACAGTATTTGGCTACATAGTATTTGACTATCGGACAACACATAATTAATTTGCCAGACACCAATTCAGTTGTAAAGTTAATGCAAGATGGCTTTAAATCTGGCAACGAAAGTGGCGATTTGAAGAGTGGTTTATAGGTTAAAAAATTATGTCCCTTTCACGTCATTTTAGCAGGCTTGAGAATTTCAACATATTATTCTTTGGATATCAGACAACCTATAATTAATTTGCCAGACACAAATTTATTTGCGAAATTAATGCCAGTCAGCTTTAAATCTGGCAACGAAAGAGTAATATTTTGCAATTTTTAATCTTGCTAATATGACGTGACGATGACATTTTTTTAAACCTATAAACCACTCTTCAAACAGACACTTTCGTTGTTAGATTTAATGACATCTGGCATTAACTTTGCAACCGAATTTTGTCTGGCAAATTAATTATACGTTGTCTGAAAGCGAAAGAGAAATCTGTTACAATTTTCAAGCTCGCTAAAATACGTGACGAAGACATATTTTTTAAACCTATAAACCATTCTTCAAACAGGCACATTTGATTGAAAACAAAATGGGATCATTTTCAATGCATTTACATTAATTAGAACATCATTTAGATCTTTTTGAATTAAAAATGTTTTATCAAAGTAATTGATTATAGGAAATGCGTTGACATAAAATATCTGATTAGTGATTTTTACACCAATAATTGAAATGCTATAAGATTGGTTCTATAGAATAAGGAATTTTAAAGCAAACTAGATTACATAATCTTGTGGTAACAATAAAGATTTCAAGTGTGAAAATAAAGAGAAGATTATTGTAACATAAGGGGTAGCTCTTTACTTTGGACGTATGCGTAGATAAATACACAGATACAATAAATTGAGGAGCAGATGATTCTAACACGGTTATGACTACTCACAATGTTTCATAAATATTTGTTGACTAGTTTTTTCTATTTGAATTTTTGAACCGACGTTGATGGTTGATTTCTCAAAGCGCTGAGCTTGAGTCTGTAGATTATAAGTTCGAGTACATGTCCTCCTTATATTTCAGATATTTTCTTCTTTTTTATTTTTAAATAATTTATATACTGCTTCATATTTTTCATGAAAAATGACATATGTATGATAAATGTAAATTTTCATATTAACACTAGAACGGCGGTAGGGGTCATTTTGACACCTGAGTACTTTCGTCCGTTGATTACTTTTGTTTGCTTGGGCGAAATCGTTTGAAATTTTTTGACTTTTCCTAAATAGATAACATATATTTCTAAAAAAAATTTCAGCTTTCTAGATTTGTTAGTTTTTGAAATATGGACTTGTATTCCTAGAACGGCGGACGGGGGTCATTTTGACCCCATTAGTAAAATACTCTTTGTACTCGAAGCTGCTTTTGTTGCTATACTATATGTTCGAGGAGCAATAAAAAAAAATGGTTTAGATTTATATTCATTGTCGTCCAAGGCATGAGGAATACTATTTTGCAAATAAACAATCTCAAGAGATAGATTCAAAGAAAGAAAAATATTTTTTAGGTTTGATGAAAAGATAACAGGATCTAGCAGACTACAGACTGATAAATTTGCTCTTGCATCTAAAATGTGGAATAAATTTATTGAAAATTGCAAAACATGCTACCGACCAGGACAAAATATTACAGTTGATGAACAATTGTTCACATCTCAGGATAGATATAAATTTACGCAATATTTGCCAAATAAATCGGATAAATATGGAATAAAATTTTGGTGATCTGTTGACGTTGATACTAAAAACCTCTTGGATGAATTTATTTATCTGGAAAAGGATGAAACAGCCAATCCTTAATTACGTTTATCGGAAAATGCTGTCATGAAATTAACACATCCCCATCTAAACGAAGGGAGGAATATTACAACAGATAGCTATTTTACTAACATCAAATTAGCAGAAATGTTAAAAGCTAAAAATACAACTTTGGTTGCACAATGAAAAAGAACCTAAGAGAAATTCCTATATTATTGAAAAATATGCGCAGTACTCTTTATTCATCGAAGATAGTGGAATGTGATAACATGACACTTACCATCATCTATCAAGCCAAAAGAAAAAAAAAATGTGTTTTTCTACTGAGCTCATTACATTCTACTGTAAAAACTGAAGACGGTCTCAAGAAGTTGAACGATTCAATAGAATATTACAACGCAACGAAGTATGGTATGGATATCCATGATCAGATGTGCCGAAAATACTCCGTGAAATCGGCTTCTGGACGATGGCCTGTACATATCTTTTTCAATATTTTGGATCATGCAGCTTTAAATGCCTGGATAATTTTAAACGCCTGGATAATATATAAAAGTGTAACAGGCAAGCCTATCAGTAGAAGAGATTTTCTATTAAATTTAGGAGATGTGTTCAGAATGGATCTTATGGTTTCAAATCTCCCAAAGATCTTTCCTGAGTCTTCAGAAAAAAAAAAAAAAAAAACACGAAAATAAAATAGATATCAAGAGAAAAAGTGTCAAGTACAGACATGCAATGGCAACAAATCTCAAGAATTTTGCACACCATGTTTCAAAGTTGTGTACTGGAAAAATTGCTTTTTTTTTTTTTTTTTTTTTTTTTTTTTTTTTTGTTACAACTGAACAACTGAATTAATTCCTAATATACGTGTGAACAATTTGGAGTAAAATGTACTGGAAAAATTACTTTTTTTTTTGTTACAACTGAATTAATTCCTAATACGTGTGTACAATTTGGAGTACTATAAGCATTAAATAAAATTGAAAGAGAATGCTTAACATATTAACCATTCAGCTACACTTATAATGAAATAACGAAAACAACAGAACATATTTCTCCTTTATGGATTTAGAGAGTGAATCATTCGGCGAGTAAGTAGATGAAAATATAAATATATATTATTTTATAAATTGTGTTTTATTTTAGTTAACATTAGTTTGTGAAAACATTAATTTTAAATCGATTTTTATATCAAATTAATGAGTTTTTTGAGTAGTCGTAGTATGATCCAATTAATCGCCCTGTTGGCGTTACATATACAGTACTTTAAAAATTCAATAAATTATCGAGTAATATTAAATATAAATTATGAAATACACGTAAATTACATATTTGTGCCAATGTATGGCATTTAAAATTGTTTTAGCGTTGTTATTTCAGTAGTTTCATCGAGGGGTCAAAATGACCCCTTCCCGCCGTTCCAGTAGGTAAGATTTTCCCGCCGTTCTAGTGTTAATGACAGTTATTATTAGAATAAAATACTCATTTAAAAACGATAAAAGGAAATATGTTATGATAAGTCATTTACATTACAGAACATTTTAATATTAAAAGTTTAATGTTAATGCACTATTTTCAAAAAACGCCAAATTTGTTTAACAAATTGAAATCCATTGTTCTGAGAAAATATTTGTTTACGCATATAATAAATTTTCCAGGGATTTCTTACGGAGTACTTGATTCAGCGAAAACAATTTGCTCCCAAAGTCACCGACAACGTTATGTCTCCTTTTTTGTGGAATCCTTCGCTGACTATCTTGTTTAATCATCCTAAAAAAAAAAAAAAAATTACTTCATTCTCGCAATTATATTGTGCTCCATGTATAACAGTTTTCTGTTAGATATACTTTTTTTTAGCTTCCCCCCAGCAAGTTATGAAACTTTAATTGCAGTATTTAAAATCATATCTTTACTGTCTGCATCCCCCCCCCCCCTCTCGCAATTAAAGAAACTAATTCATTACTTTTATTTTTATCGTTAACAGCTGCACACATTTTTAACATGTATTCTCGGTTTGTAACTTACTGCCGCACATCGAATTCTCATGTCAGAGATAACGCCTTATTCAGTTCACCATTTTAGCTTTTGTTCATGTTTTCATCTGTTCTTTATCGTCCCACGCACTTTGAGTATCAGAAAATTTTCCAGATGCCTTTTTTGTAATGTAATTAATCCAATCTTTGCTACTCCTAACCACAAGATCTCCGTATCAAGCCACCCTAAAACCTCTATGTGCGGTAACTTAACCGCTGATAAAAACCTTGTAATTCAAGCGCCAAATGTTTTGTTTACTCTCGTATTATCGTCAGACATTTGTGAGTTGATTTCTTTCCCCCACCAATTGCGGTCGTCTGTAATTGCGTTTTACTTCACTTCGCTCCTGACGAGATGAGCATAAACAGACTAAAAAGCGCTTAAGCATGTTTCCGTACGGCCCTCTTCTGTTTGTACATTTTTATACTTTTAATAAAACCCCGTGTTTTCCCTTAACTTGTTGGTGTTTTTGAATGTCTCTTAAAGAACCTAGGTAATGCCAGACTCACACCTCTGCGACAATAAAATTCGTCACACTATGGCCACCTTAAGTTGGCTTTCTCAAAGTGACTTCTCAAGGATAGCTATCTCAATCTGGCCATATTTTAAACCGACAGTACTGAGCGTGTAGAGTGATCTAATTGGGAAACTGGACACAAATTGTGTACGATGATTAAACGTCTTTTTTATCTTCGTACAAAACTTAATTTGATTATGCAAATAGATAACGCTGATCAATACCACGCCGTACAACTAGCTTAATTATGGCCGTTCTGTATCTTATTTATATAATTAAAATCTAGCCGGATGTACCTATCCCGAAACTTTCTACTATCTCATACATGTTAATACTTCAAAATTCACTATCACAGTACCAAAATAAAATGGCAATCTATGCTCATCATGAAGTTCCTAAAATGTGAAATTCCATGCATTCGTCCTTAAGAAATTACCATAACTGAAATTGAGGCATTCAGCTATAAGTAAAGTATGCAAAGATTCAAGTCTCCAATATTCATAGTTTCTGAGAACGGGCTCTGTGACAGACGGACGGAGAGACAGACAGAGAAGTGTGACTAATAGGGTTTCGTCAGATGAACGAAATCCTAAAAAACATAAAAATATCACTCTTTTTTATATTAATTACATTTATTTTTATTTCAATATATACAGAATGGTTAAGTAAAATAATGCTAAAAAGTGATAAAATATCTTTATTAAGATTGATGATCGTTTCGTCGCACCAATGGCGATATTTTCAAAATCATTTATGATAGAAAATATTTTCACAAAATTTAACAACAATAAACATAGTAAACAATGTCAGGAGACATGATGCATAATGAAAAATATTGCAAACCTAAAATTAAATTAAAATTAAATTAGCTATTTCTGAGCGTGGATTAATTTTCATATAATTTAACAAAACAATAACATGGTAAACAATGTCACGGGACAACATGCATAATGAAAAACCTTGCAAAACATAAAATAAAAATAAAATTATCTTGGCTATTTGCGAGAGTGGATTAATTTTGACTATTGTTATTAAAATTATATAGCATCTCTTTCCAAATTTTAGGTAAATCAAGGGACACTGAATCATTGCAAATATTCTTGTTGCGTAAAAATATCTCTATTGATTCTCGGATTATGGATGGTAAATAAAATCTTGATATATAAATTAACTTGCTATTTTTAAAATCAATCTGTAACGGTTCTTCGCTGCATAATCTGGCCAAAGCTAGGGTTCTTCTGTTGTACTTGATGTCTGCTACATGTTCTTTGATTCTGGTTTTAAGTTTTCTACTTGTCATACCTATATAAAACTGTTTTGTTCCATCTTCTTTTATGAAGGGTATTTCGTATACTCCTGATAACTGATTTGACTCTATTGGATCTATTTTCTTGCATACTATATTTTTTTAATTTCATAGAAGCTTTTGCGACTAGGGAGACATTGAATTTATATTTCAAGCGTTCGAAGAAACCAGAAAAAATATTGTAAAGTGGATAACATGGAATTTTGTGGATTGAAACTTCTTTTCTTTTACTCTTTCCCTCTCTTCTTTTCTTCGAGCTCTTAATTAATTTTTCTATGGTGCTCCATTTTTCATTATGCATCATGTCTCGTGACATTGTTTACTATGTTTATTGTTTTTAAATTTTGTGAAAATATTTTCTATCATAAATGATTTTGAAAATGTCGCCGTTGGTGCGACGAAACGATCGTCAATCTTAATAGAGATATTTTATCACTTTTTACTATTATTTTACTTAATTTGCTTATAAGTGATTTTTATACATGTTTTTATACAGAATGAATTAGTGACAAAAGAATTTCGATGGAATTGTAAAAAAAAAATGTTTTGTTTTATAAAATATTGTGACCTCGGTGTAATAAATTGATTTCATTTGCATCGAGAAGGTATAAAAATTTCCGATGATATGTGCCCAATTATATGACGTCACATAACAAATATATGACGTCATGCTTAAATAAGTATGAGGTCGCAGTGAATATAATTATGAATGGATATTTGTTAGTTTATTTAAACACGAAATATGCATGTTTATATATGTTTACCGGAATTTTCTCTGTATTCTAAAAGAAATTTACTAACGCTAAGATACGAGCCTGTCATTTTTATTTTATTGGTATATCCTGAAAAATTTACAGCATGTGTTTTACAACCTTTTTAAAAAATAGTTTTATAGTTAATTAAATTTTTACTGATGATGCTATGAGGCTTTGCATCCTACAAGCTACACTCACTAACCCCCATTCAGACACCGCAGAATTTAAAAGCATCTGGTGGTTTAAAAAAATAGAAAAGATTGAATTATAAGAAAAAAAATTGTAGCGATCTCCCTGTAAACGGGTTTCCATTAAATTCCCTTTGATTGCGAAAGTTTAAGGCGGAATCAGTTGCTGCTAAGACATTCAAAGTTTGTTTTCGTGTTTGATTAAAGAAGATCACTTAAACATTTGAAAAGAAGTTAAAATAAAATGAATTAAGTAAACAGAGTCTTTGCCGACCGGTATTTTTTAACATTGTTATAAAATGATTGACATAATACAATTTACTACAATTACTACAATTTACTGCTTTAACCCCTTCAAGGGCGGTGGTTCATTTTTGGACCACTTAATTTTAATTCTTAAGTGCCACATCGGCAAAGGAATAATGGAATGAAAATTTTCCTTTTATTAATTAGATGCACAAGAGCGTTTTGGTGATTCGAAATTTGTTTGTAAATTTAGGTGCCATACACTGATTTCAACATTTAACGAATAGAAGTACCTTGCCCCTGAAAGAGTTAAACGCATATTAATGTATTTATTATTTTAAAGTTTCCTTTCGCTTTTAATATTCATGTGTAAATACAATTTTCAAGACATAATTTTCAATATTTTCCTGCTTTTAACACGTATTCTTTTAATAGTAATATTAAAGTTTTCTGTTCTGTTTTTAATAGTCACGTGAAAATACAGTATTACTTAGTTATCCCGTCAAACCAAAACCTATCTCCCAACTATAAAATTAAATGCCAATAATGGTTGATTGTAAATATCACATTAACTTGACATTAAGCAAGTTACTCATGTTTTCGTCATCAAGTGATTTTTATTTCGATTTTTTATTTATATTTCTATTAATGTTATAAAAATTTATTTGATCTTTCGTTATTTAAAATAAAAATTATGTCAATTTGTATATTTTTGCGATTTATATAATTTGGCGAAATTTTTCGACGGGATAACTAAATAGTACCTTTAAAACATTGCTTTGAAGTTGAAATTAAATGTCATGATTTGCTGATTATTTAATATTTGGCACAGATGTCATATACGCACCCGTTTTGGCGTGATTTTTTTACGACAATCTGGAGAAAACCTCGTTTTCGAATACCGGTTACGTATGTATTTTTAAATTATTTTCTATTATTTTTTAAATGAAAAAACTATAAATAAAAGAAATTAATTAATAACTATAGAACAAAACAATTTATACTTTTTTAAATAAAAAGAAAATAAATGTAAATAAATATTTATTAATAAATAAGCAACAATAGCCGGATTACCATGTCAGGCAAAACAACGTCATTTTGGCGCCAATTAGGTACCCCGGTGCATGATATTTGTGCCTATTTTTATTTTTTCGTTTCGTTTCGTTTAAAAAAAAAAAAAAAAAAAAAAAAAAAAAAAAAAAAAAGAAGCGAAAGCCATTAATTTTAAATGTTTCAGTTTTAAATGTAATTTTTGTATTAAATAATGAATGAATTATGAATAAAAGTAACATGATACATTTAAGAGAGGCCAAACTGGTCGCCAAATTAGTTTAAAATTGTACCTTTTCTAAATACCTTTTCTAAAATATGAAAAAAATATATATATATATGTTATGATTAAAATTTAAGTTGCCATCAATGGAGAAAAGTATTTAAAATTAGAAAAAAAGTTAATATTTCGAAAACTAATTCGAATTTAAAAATTCTAATACCAGTTTGGATACCTGCGGATCATTACGGGTTTAACATGATACATTTAAGAGAGGACAAACTGGTCGCCAAATTAGTTTAAAATTGTACCTTTTCTAAATACATTTTCTAAAATATGAAAGAAAAATATATGTTATGATTAAAATTTAAGTTGCCATCAATAGAGAAAAGTATTTAAAATTAGAAAAAAAAATAATATTTCGAAAACTAATTCGAATTTAAAAATTCTAATACCAGTTTGGATATCTGCGGATCATTACGGGTTTAACATGATACATTTAAGAGAGGACAAACTGGTCGCCAAATTAATTTAAAATTGTACCTTTTCTAAATACCTTTTCTAAAATATGAAAAAAAAAATATATTCTATGATTAAAATTTAAGTTGCCATCAATAGAGAAAAGTATTTAAAATTAGAAAAAAAAAATTATATTTCGAAAACTAATTCGAATTTAAAAATTCTAATACCAGTTTGGATATCTGCGGATCATTACGGGTTTTTGGTATTAATTGCATTGCATAATATTCCATATTTTAGGCGAAATCGCCGTGAAACGTAATCAATTGTTTAATCAGCCGTTTCATAAATTCGTTTAATTAGGATTTTATGTATATGTAGGATAGATATAAGGATGAAAAGTCTATCTGATTCTGAAGCTCTTGCTCTGTCAGTTTTTGTAAAATAAACAAGTCGTTGGATATCCCTAGTATATTACTATTTTCTGCTTGAAGATCTTCTTCCAAAAATACTTGAAATCAAATCTCATGTCTTTTTTCTATAGTTGTACAATGATATTTTAAAATAATAATGTTTGTGAGTTTCAAAGATTTCCCCACGTGATTGTATATAAATAATTGGTTGGGCATGTAGAATATTAAATGTGATACTTCAAACAGATTTTCAGGAACATGAAATTCATGAAACGTTCACATGAGGCAGTATTTAAGATTAATACTTTATTCTGTTTAACAAAGCTTTTTTTAAGGAAAAAATTATTTTTGAAGCAATTTTAAAAGAAATTGTTTATGTAATTTAAAAAAATTGTTTATGTAATTTTAAAAGAAATTTTCTGTTTCGAACTTTCGGTATCGTGCTCGGATTCTCATGGTGCAAACTATTTCGGACTCAGGTTGGTTCGAATTCCAAATTTGCGCAGTATGTCTGTTTCGGAGTCCAATAAAAAACTGAACTGATTGGAAACCCAAAGTTTTATAATTGAAATTGTTTTTGATTTGAAAGAAATATTCAAATTTGCATTATCCAGATAGACAATAAATTTATATTTGGAAATAACCAATTTTTATTTAGTGCTGTTACATATTACAAGGATCGAAATAAAATATTTATTAACAATGTATTTTATATCACAATATTAAACTATTTATTTGCTTAAAAGACGTAATAAAGCACATTAAAAGTAAATTAAAAATATATATTTACATGTTTCAACTCTTTTACTGAGCCGTCATCAGAATGTATAATAGAAAATTACAAATGCATATGAAAAATGGAAAGAATCATCGGATATAAACAGGTAATCGAATAACGCGCCTTACATTTTCGCGATTGCTTATGTTCCCTCTATGTCGCGGCGTCCTAAGTTATCCAACCATTCAACCCATAAATTCGGGATACGAAAAGATAATGTATCATTACAAATTCCTGAACCTCTTAAATAAATTTCAATGAACTCTCTTATAAATAATTGTAAATAAAAATTAGACATGTAGATTATTTTACTCTCGTTAAAATGTATGTTAATGTTCTCTATTTGATTTAGCCGGGATAAAGCTGTATTACCTCCATTATATTTTATGTCCGCTATATGTTCTTTACATCTGATATTGAACTTTCGTTGGGTTATACCTATATAATGATTTTTGATTTGTCCCTCCCTAATAAATGGAATCAAATGATTCCAGCAAAAACTTACATGTTTTATTTAAGTAATTATTGCATAAAATAGGGTAAATTCTACAATTTTTTTTATCATAGTTCCTTTTTATAAGATTTTTCCTTTCGTTTATATTTCAAGAGAAGGAACAAGGATTTTATTTTATTAATTGTATGTATTGCTTGTTTTGACCACTGATTTCTTGAAATAACTTTTACATTCAAATGACTATTGAGTTTCTACAATTGCAGTCATTTTTTCTCTATTTTTAAAACACAGCAAATTAGCAAGCATAGCAAATTTTTACATACTCGATGTATTTATTGAGACAGACAAGCATAGATCGTAAATCGGAAAAGACAACTAGTACAAAACATGTTTTTAATATCGTTCATACACTGTAATATATATTTTTTTTAATTCTTGCTAATTTTTTTGTTGCGGGTATATATGAATTTAAGTAAAAAGGGGGAAAAAAGAAAACAGTTTATCTCCAAAAGTTTCCTCACAGTATTAAATAAACAAACCGCTAACTCAAATTTAATAATTTTGGGATGGTGGGTATTTGTACCAATTATTTACTGTAGCGAAACTGTTTACATCTGTTATACATGAATACAAACAATTTTATACATTAAGTATATTTATATCCAATCCCAGGTTGTCAATAAATCAATGTACACTAAACTGCTTTAAAAATTAAGTAATTTTAAAAAATTTTGAAAATCTAGAGTATTAACAGTAATTCATGTTACTAAATTAATTTTCGCCTCGACAAGTCCGAGATTTAAAACCCTTCGAGAGATTTAGTGGATTAAAATGAAAGGAGCGGGTAAACGTTTGCTGTGTAATAATTCACTTCCGTACAAACTCCTTTCACATTCTGCCTTATTACAAAGCTCACTAGAGTGATTTATATACAGTTCTGCAGCTTTTCGAGTAACGAAATGTAAACGCATTAGTTATCGGGAATGCATATTTCTTGTCATTCAGCTGTTATAGGCATGGCTTACGTTCACTAGCGGAAAAGGTATTTCACAATTTACTTCTAGTGTATTTTTCAGTATGTCATATTATTTCTTTTTCAATTCTAATGGGAGACTTTAGCTGCAACCCTTTATCTACTGGCGGTATTTACAAGTACCATTAAAAATACTTGTTATAAAATTCATTTAATACATCGATTAGTTGTAATACAGTTTAGAATGACCTATATTTGCATTACTTTATCTTGTTTCAAAAGCATTATTGGTTACACAAAACAAAGATATTTTTAAAAGGATAATTTCTTTTGCCCTTGCATTTTTTCAGCTTTCCTTGGCTTTGGCGGGGAGAGTGTGTGTGTGAGGGGGGGGGGGATGGTCAAATCGGAAATATTCCTATATTTCTATTGTAAGAACATTATATTTGAACATTTCCTAATTCTAAAAAATACTAAAAATGTATTTAAAATAAAAGTTTCAGTGGTGTTATAAATATTCCACAAAATCCTTATAAATTGAAATTTAATTAATTTTTCTAAATCCTTCAATCCTTCTAAAATCCTTTTAAATGTTATTAAATGATTATGTAAATCCTCTAAAGTAGTTTCAAAAATTCACGAAAAATGCTTTAGAAGATAAAAATTTCATGAATTCATAATTCAATACATAAAGCATTAACAGCATTTTGTTTTGAAATATCAAATTAGTTGCTTGAAAAAACACTTTACTGTGCACTATAAGGACCCTATTTTAATGTCATTTAAGAAAAATTTTTACTTATTATATTTTATTTATTTACTTTTACAAATTGGTATATTTCAATGCCATTAGATTTATTAATAATTCATTTTTTGTAAGTCAGGCGAGTTCCGTTGATGCTGTCAATCCAGCTTTAAAAAATGAGATCAAATACTTACAGAAAATGTTGATTCATTTAATAATTTGAGTTTAAGATAATGTTTTATAGAAAACTAAGTTTTCATAATTTTGAAACTTGTCGATCGCTGTGTTAAAATTAGTTGGTTTAACAATCTGATTATTTTACATTTTAAATTCATGTGTTTGTTTCATGTGTTTCATGTGGTTTCATGTGTTTGTTTTCTTCTTTAGATTCTAATAAATTATAATAAAAAAATAGTTAAAAAACAAATCAATCCAGTATTTTTTCCTACAAACGTATCACTGAAATTTACTTTTCTTTTATAAAAATACTTCATGTCTACATTTAGAATGATTAAAAACAACTAAATTTCCCTTATAATAAAACATTAAACAAGAGACCAAATATAGAAATGCATTATAAAAAAGCTGAATCTATGTAAAAAAGAAAAAAAAAAGAATTTCCATAATGCCAAATATTTTGAAGAAAAGAGAAATGTCCTAATTTTTTTTTAATGTACATATTACGCGCCCCTAATTTGAGCACAGATATTGTTGCAATATTCGATTTATTGGAATGACTCTAGATGCCATTGAATTTTCTGAATTCCACTTTAAAAGCCCTGAGCGTTATTTTCATAAAGAACTTGTTATTATTTTTATTATATATATATATAAACAGATAATGTATGATCCGCAGAGAATAAAAAATAGAAAATCTGATTTTAAACGTGATATTGCTAATTAAAAATATTATTAAATATACTAATCATTATAAATATATATACAAAATTTCAAAATTGATTTAAAACTTATTTTTATAAGATTTAAAGACATACATCAAAATATTTACAAGATTAGATGTATTCAGCAAGAAAATTATTCATGTTAATTTTTCAAAGATTCTGAATAATAAAATGTAGAACTATGAACATATTGTTTTAGTTTTACTTTAAAATAGAGAAAACAAACTAATTTAATTTTCATTACTATTGGCATTTTCTCGTATCAAAAGATATATACAGTGTGATCTTAATTAATGTATCGAAATTTACCTAATTTAGAAACATAAAACAGGTGATGGATTCTTTATCCTAAAAAAGTCACACCGATTTCGAAATAAAGACATATATCTAATCCTGACGTCATCAGAATTTTCAAGAAAGAGACGCTCACTGTGCTGCTCACTATTTTCGACGATCAGATTAAAGCACAGTATCCCACTTTCTACATTAGTTCAAAGCATATTAGCTTGGATGTGACAAATATGTCGTGTGAGAGTACCTTTATATTGTTGTTACAATAGATGAACGCAACAAACACAAGAGGGCCAAACAGAATTTCGGTCATTTGTATCCGGTCACCGTTGTATATTAACTGATGAGCCACAACATCCAGTAACCATTTTTTAACTGGTAACGGGCAAAAAAGGACTATTCATGACTCATTTTTATATTGAATTCTCACCTTTATTTTTTAAAATAAATTTTATAGTAAATTTCTCTTGTAGTTTTTAACACAGAATGTGTGAAAGATTGTTATATTGAGACAGTAGTGTGAGATAGAATTTAAAAATAACAGAAGCCTGTGACGGTTGTGTTGTTTAACTTTTGATAATTGATTTTATGTATACTTTAGCGCTTAATTTGTAAATGACCTTCATTTTTAACCATCATGTCAGGATTTTTTGCAAATAGATAATTTCAATGGTAAAAAGTAAAAAAAAAAAATACTGAAAGATGCAGGGAATGCATGTGTTTCGTAACTTTGATAATTGATTTCTATATAATGTTTAGTGCTGAATTCGAAAATGACATTCATTTTTGGCCACCACGCGAGGGCATTTGCAAATTGTAAATTTCAATGTTAAAAAGTAAAAGAATAGAGAATATCTGATACTGAAAGATACAGGAAATGATTGTGTTTCTCATCTTTTAATTATTGATTTTTATATATATTTTAGCACTGAATTCGAAAATGACTTTCATTTTTAACTATCAGGTCAGAATCTTTTGTAAATCGTAAATTACAATGGTAAAAAATAGCAAAATTCTGATACTATAAAATAGATGTGATGGTTGTGTTTTTTAAATTTTGATAACTGATTTTTATGTACTTTTTAGCATTAAATCTGAAAATAACCTTCATTTTTAACAATCACGTCAGAAATTTTCACAAATCGTAAATTTCAAAGTTAAAAAGTAAAAAAAAAAAAAATGCAAAAAATCCTGACGTGACGGTAAAAAGTGAAGGCCATTTTCGGATTCAGAGCTACAAAATACGTAAGAATCAATTATCAAAAGCTTAGCAAAAAAAAAATCTACTCAGTGATAGAAACACCCGCAGTTGCTTGCACGTAAAATTATTTTCTCGCTGCTAGAGGTCCATATTTCACTTGGCTCGTTTTTTTTTGTAATGTAATCATTTTGCTCTTTACTTTGATGGCCCTAAAGATAGAAATCTCCACTAGGTTAAACATGGGCAAAATTTTAATCTTTACGAAGTCATATCTGTTTAATACTAGAACAGGATCTCTATTATTTTGGTCATTTAAGCCCATCGTCAGGCAAGGAGACTTCTATATGGTCTGACATTATAGATTTTTTTAAACAAAAAGGAAATGGAAACGGTAAAAATAATTGCAATAGGATATGGTGGAACTGTCTTTGACACAGGTTGCAAAGGTGTGTCATAATGATAACTTGAGAACAAGTTTAAAAAAACCACTTTAGTGGCTTTTTTGCCTTTACTTCAATGAGCTTCTGCTGAGACATCTTTTCGAACATCTTGATGTCAAAAGATAGGTCCTCTGTCATACTGTGGCCCAATTTGTTGATCTCTTGCGATTCGCGAATCATTACCAATTTGAAAGTTGAGCCAATTTAATCTGATCACATAGCTTTTGGTAAAGAAGATTTGTCGACTGACCAGAAGTATAATTATGAAGTATATTGCAAGATTTTTTGCGTGTGTTCAATTGATCATTTTTGCCAAGTCCCTGGACAAATATTTTACGCAAGGTGGATCAATACTGCTAATCGGATTCTGAAACTCTGTGCTGAAAAAATGATGCCAGTTTGGCCTCCAATTTTATTTCGATATTTCAAATTCACACCGTAAATTTAGAAAGAAAAAGTTTCGCTTTATGTGAGCGCTAAATATCTCTCATTAAATAAAGCTCAAAATACTTCTATTTATTTCTGGTATGAACTCGAGATATCTGAATAAAAATGGAGGCCAAACTGATAACCCTGTGCTAAAACAGAGAAACACTCTTCTTAACTTGTCATACTGTCTGAGTACATCCTGAATGTGTAGTGCATCAGTTGGTTCACAGTTAAAAGGAATCCATCATGTTTTATAGAATCTGTACACTATAGTCAGTACTTGCCAAATCATCTACGAAAGATTTCCTTGGCGAAAGAAAAAAAGTAATTTCACGAAAGGCCTATTTCGTAAATCCTGTAAACAGCCCCATTGGAATAATAGCATATGAAGGAGAGAACATCAGGAACTCAACCATGAAGACAATTGCCAAAGCATGAAGGTCTGCGGACTCGAATAGTGCCATACGTCATTTCGTCATTGCAGACTTGAACTTTGAAGATTAAAATTACATGGATTTAGTCAACGGGCAAAAGAGTAAAATAAGGAACCACCTATAATATTTTCTCTACTGACTGACGACCTAAAAACTCTGGTGAGTTTAGAATGTTCGATTAAATATGCCAGCTATATAACTTTTCTTGTCCTACTCAATAATAGAATCATGCGTGCTGATAAAGTTTTTGGACCAGAACAGAGGGAGTATCATATTTGATTAATTTCGGCTTCTCGACGAATAGCTTCATTTGAAAGCAAGTCATATTATAAAATTCATTTACGTTGAATACTTATTTATTTTAAGCTTATTTAACACATTTCGGTAAAACATCTCTACATTTTAATTAATAAAATACTATAATACGTTGTCCATTTTATATCATTTTTGTGATTTGTGGTGCATGGACTGCTGATATGCAGTAAAACAGCAGTAGATGAAGCGATCCTCAAGAAAAATAAATACTTTTTTTATTTCCCAGTCTATTACAAATAGTTAACAAAACTTATGGCATATTAATAGATATAAAGTAAATTTATTTACTTCTAGACATATAGAAATTATAAAAATTTAGAAAAAAAATGAAAATTTGAAATTTTTGCAATTTTTTTAAAATATGGTCTCTTTGCGCCAGTAAAAGATACGATTTCATCATTAAGAACATTTAGCAAGACATTTCTCATATCTTAATGTAGCTATTGTGGCCTATTAGAAATTTTATTATTACGTTTGAATAATTAAAAAAAATAAAAACACGTTTTTCACGATTTTTTGAAACTTTGGCCCGCTTGCGGCGTTAAAAGTTATTAACCAATCTGTGTAATATTTTACGAATTATTCTCTATTAAGAAAGGCAACTTTTCTGCACTATTACATTTCGATTATAAATATTTCATTTTTTTTTTGACGCACACTACTGTACAAGCAGTCATCAAGTCGAAGCATAATAGTTATGATTTTTGCAGGTGTAACGTGGATGGACAAGGCAATAAGTAATTCCGGTGGGTGTTTCTCCGAAAGTAAGACAAGGCCTTATAGTTACATAATTTTATTAAATCACCATTTAATGATAACTAGCAGTCCACACATATTTGAGAAAGCTTCAGAATACATCCTTGGGATAATCGTTGTAGCAATTATTTGGATACATCATAGAATCGGACGCGCAGCAAAGTTAACTATTTACAAGTGAAAACGCGATCAAAATCCGTTTGAAGTTTGCGTGCAGCTGGTTTTTGTGGACAAGCGGAGAAATACAAAATCATGACGTAGTGCACACTCTAGCAAATGAGAGAATAAGTGGTACGCGTACATTCTACGTCACGACCAATGGGGGTGATAAAGCAAAAAGTCCTGACAATCTAAAGCGGACACATTTTATATTTAAAAGTAACCCAAGGCGCGAAATTAATCTCAGAATAATAAAAAAAAAAAGAAATGGCTCTCGAAAACCATTAGAATTCACAGAAATGGTCCGAAATCATGATATAATTTAGGAATAACTAAAAGCTTTATATTAAAGTAAATCGGACAAGATAATAATTAATATAAGGGGAATTTAATAGAATTAATGACAGATATTATTTAAGGATAAGGAATTACTGTATAGGGTGGTAATTTAGCATAAAACAAGGAAATATCGAGAAGGAATATCCAATAATGTATATACATTAAAAATATATTTAAGTTTTAAATAATTTTATGTAAATAATAGAAAGACATAGATCATATGAAAATCAATATATTTAATCTTTTAAAAAAATGTATAAAGCTTGATATAGAAATTAAAAAATAACACAATTTTGCTGATACTATTACGAAATTTAATTACTAGAACGGAAAAATTTTATACTTTAAGAAATAAAAGTGATTAGATATTTTTATATAAAATTAATCGTTTACTTCCGAGGAATTCTACTTTATAGAATTTATTGATTGCGCATTTAATTAATTTTTTTGTGAAAAGGGAGTTTAAATTTTCTTTCTTGAAAGAAATAGGTGACTGAAAAACAAAATAATGTCCATAAAAATTAATTTGAGTATTGAATTTAGCGAAGTAAATTGTAACCTTTTTTTTAAACGTAATTTTCGTTAGTGACTTGTTTACGTTATTACACTTTTCATTTAAAGGATAACATTTTCCTAAATGGAATGTCGCACAGTTCCATTTACATTTAAAAAATATTAAAAAGTAGCAAATTCTCATATAAGAGTGTGTTGTGCATTGTAATGAGGTACAGAAAGCACTGCTTATGCGTTTTTATCATCTTTTTTGTTTTGAATTTATGTTCCGATTAACAACTTTTGTAATGATGAAATGTATCGTTTATATCACCGAACAAAATCACCATTTCGCTTGTACAATACGTTTTATTCTCATTGTTTATGAATCACATAAATGAAAAAAAAATCTTATTAAAAATTTAATTTATAGATCTATAAAAAATATTTATTTTTAATATGGCCCTGTGAGTTCTACCCTGTAAATAAATATACTTTGCAAATAAATATATTTAATTTCCCTACGAAAATAGATGGATTTTATATATATATATATATATATATATATTTAATTTTATAAGTACACTGTACTATTTCAAAATATTTCATATCTGTGAGTAATTATTTTATTTTCATGAATTACCATATGTATAAAGAGATATATTTTGGAAAATTCTTTGTCTGTTTGTACATGCAATTTTTAACAGTGTTTTATAATTATAAGGTTCTAAATAAATTCTTTAAAAGTATTTATTTTATTTTGTATAGCTTGAAAAGTGCTGAGATAACCTGATAAAATTTATCTATTCATAAGTATACACACCATGAAAATAAAATAATTAATCGCAGATATTAACTGTTTTGAAATAGTGTATGTTTTTATATTATAAAAATAATAATTTAAAGGCCTAAAAAATCTTTCTATTTATATGTAGCGAAATTAAACATTTCATAATGCATTTATTTCTAGGATGGAGCTCACAAGACAGCATTTAAAAAAATTATTTATAGATCTATAAATGAAATTTCAATGCTATATTTTTTACAAATATATAATTTATAAACAACTCATTAGTAGAAAGGAAATTTTGAATTTCTTCGGTCATATAAACGATACATTTCATCATTACAAAAGTTGTGAATCAGAACATAAGTTCAAAATTAAAAGATGATAAAAAGATATAAACAGAGCTATTTCTACTTTACTAATACAAGAACTACATTACTATTTCTACTTTACTAATACAAGAACTACATTATTATTCATTAACATCTATCTAACCATCATCTAACTATCTATCATACATTAATGGACAAGAGTATTTCGAACAAGTTATTTAACTTTGTATGTGCAACAAATGATTAACAGTAACTCTAATATTATTATGGAATAAAATAAAATCAGATAACAATAATTCTTTCAAAAAGGCGTATTACTTATTTATATATAAAAAAATACGACATATTTAGTAAGATTTCCCAAATCGACAGAAATATTTGCGAAATATACACAAACATACCAGAAATATGCACTAACATATCCGATATATGCAGAAACACTTTCGAAACATGCAGATACGTTTCCAAACATTCTACCGAAATATGCGGAAACGTTTGCGAATAGCTGACCGAAATATGCGGAAATGTTTCCGAATATCTCACGAAGTATTCGGAAACATGAACGAAAATCTGTTCGAATTAATGTGAAAGATAACGGGGACGTTTGTGACACATTGCTTCTCAACCGGCTAGAGTAACGTTTACGATTTTTTTTTTTTTTTTTTTTTTTTTCTACAGTGTAATAATAAAATATTAAAATAATAAAATTTCATTTCTAATTGTTGCACATTTATGGGATTTAGATAACTAATTTTTATTTTTCAAATGTTTCATAATTATCAGAAAATTTTAAGTGTTATGTAATATTGTACTTAAAAAAAAAAAAAAAAAAAAAAAAAGCACGATGAAAATATTTGATTTTGATTGGGTTGTTTTAAGGAAAAGTAACGCTGGTACATCCCAGTCTGAGAATCTAATAACCATACATTAAAAATTTGATATTCTGATATTTCTTACAGGTTATTCAAGCGCATAAATGTATATGCGTAACAAAGGATAGCCAAGTAAACAAAAACACAGTCCGAAAAACAAAGCATTTCAATGAAATCCTTGATACCATTTATTCTTTTTTAAAAATAATAACCATTACTAATCAAATATTTTTGGAAACTTAAAGTCCAATTAGTACTGCATATGTGAAAAGTTAAGCAAAGAACTTTAGAATGGCATATATAAAAAATAGATTTTGTGAAATGTTTAGCATTCTATATATGAAAAAGATAATACTCTTATTGCAAAAATTAAAAAAAAGATAGAACTCTTTGAAACATCTTACAACCAAAGATTTTCTACCTAACTTGAAGCTTTATTAAATACATTGCTAAATATTCAATTCATTATTAAGGAAGCTTTTCTTTGTGTAGCATGTAAATTAAACAATGCAATTGTAAATATTGAGAACTGTATCAAAAGTTGTCTTAAGAAATCGGAACAAAGATAGTTAATGAAATCTTACAGTCTTAAAGATAAAATACTTGACCAAAAAATTCGAATAAATATTTGCCTTGCTTTCAAATTAAACATTGCCTTCAATGTAATAAAGAAATATATATATTGTATATTCTTCAGTATTTCTCTTTTCTGTATGACAGTCGTAAAATTCTAAGATATATAAACTCTTTTATCTTTACAATTGGTATAGTCGTTATCAGTTGCATAAATATTCAATAAAATCAACGCAATTCCTGTTTTAAAGCTTTATTTTAATTAATAAAGGAACATGTGATATTTCTATCTTATAATTTTATTTATTTCTGAAATTTCAATAAAAGTTATTTTTATTCCTTTATTTGAATTTTTATTCAATACACAATACTTTATATGTATCGATCCGCTTTTTAATTTTAACGCTTTGAAGGTCACTTTTTTCATTTCTACTACAGAATGATGCAGTTGTACAGTATATTAATAATAAAAACAGTTTTCAGTAACTCAAATTTCTGACACTGATATTCATTTTCTTCTTTTTATTTTTCATAAGTAAACACTTTTAAATTGTGAAAACTTGATTCATTTTTATTAATTAAATTTCAAGCACTTGAAACATGCTTTTTTGTAAAACAATGTGGAAATACAAAAATGTACAGTCGTGGAAAAAAAAAAAGTAAACACCCCCTACTAACTTCTCAACAAATTATCGTAGAAGAAAGTTACTGGTACCGAACGATTGGAAATAAAGTCTACTTTTAAATGATGTATATAAAATTTGTTTAAGGGGCCATCTGCATATTAAAACGAACCATAACATTGTTTTTTTCAATAGCAGTACACAATTCTGACAGCATAAATGAAGTCTGCACCTTTCAAATAGCCTATAAACAAATTTTTATGCAATTCGTGCCATAAGTTTCCGAGAAATTAATTATTTTAATTATTTAGTTGCGAACTCGATTCTTAACCGAGGGAGCCGCCTTCTTGATCAAGGCACGTTTAAGCGTCAATGAAACCTGTTTGATTACAGGTTAGCAGAATAAATTTCAAAAAATTACTCACTTCTATCATAAACGGCCCCTTAAACCATCATTTTGCCGTTTTTTAAGCATAATTTGAAAACTATTTGGAAGAAAAATGGGAAATTTCGGATTTTCATAAAGCAGGACTTAATAAATCTAAATCCATCAAAAAAATTGTATGTTGCAATTCATAATTTTTTCGAATATTAATTTCATAATTCATAATTCTAATCATGAAATTATAAAAAAATGCAAATTCAACGTATTTATGTTTGGGTATATTAGTATTATTCCCACACAAAAAATTAGCTCATTAGGAGCATAATTTCAGGAGATATAAATAAAAATATGAAAATGTAATTTAACATTAGAAGTACTAAATTTTGAATGTCTATAATTCAAAAACTTATCATTCGAATGACTTGAAATTTGGTTTCTAGGCATATTTTGAACCAAAGATTTGAAATATCTCGTTAAATTTGGGTACTGCCATGGAAAAAAATGGATTCGTTTTGATATGTATATGCCCCCCTAACCAAATTTTATACACACCATTTAAAAGTAGACTTTATTTACAATCGTCCGGTACCAGTAACTTTCGTCTACGATAATTTGTTGAGGAGTTAGTAGGGGGTGTTTACTTTTATTTTCCACGACTGTACGTAAAATGCACTTTATTCGATATAATGAAGTTAAACTGAGATACCGTTTAAAAATTTTAACATATTATAATACAGGGATGCATACATAGGGTGGAGGGATGTTTCATTGCAGATTTCGTACAGATTGGAAGGGAGGGTGAATTTCTATATTTGAAGTGTCCATCTATCGGATAATTTAAATGGTGTTACTTAGTGACTCTAGTGCCATTATCTTATTTTTAGCGTATCGCGTTGATGGGAGGCCTACTTCAGTATTGGCCAAGAAAGCTCTTGTTTGCGTCTTCCGCTTTACGATGAATGTCGCGACTTCTGATCATTTTATCTAACTCCAATCCAATTGGCCGAGAAAGCTTTTGTTTAATTCTTCCCTCTTAGGATAGCTTTACTGCGGATAGGGTCGGTGGACATCAAATGATCTGACTCCATGAACTCCTATCTAAAGCAAAGCCCTAA
Source organism: Maratus speciosus (assembly GCA_963932465.1). Taxonomy (NCBI): domain Eukaryota; kingdom Metazoa; phylum Arthropoda; class Arachnida; order Araneae; family Salticidae; genus Maratus; species Maratus speciosus. The sequence goes on from OZ010789.1 coordinate 203,923,405, forward strand.
CAGGCAGAAGCTTCCTTGGCTGGTCCTGAAGTCCTCTGTGACGGATGATGTTAACTGTAATTAGAAAAAGGGTCATATAGCAGGTATTTCTCGTCCAATTCCCTATGCCTATAGCTCATTTATCCGCCGGAGCAATAGAACCTATGCCAAATTTGGTGGGTGCTCCGGTTGGGTGATTCTGCCTATAGCTCCTTTTAAAGATAATGAAATTTAATTAAAAGGAATTAAATATTTTTTTAACTTATCAATGGTACAAGAATATATACCGTAAATATTTCATATAGTTATCCGGCTGTAGCTTTACTACTACTGCAATAGACGTTGACAAATACTTTCGAATGTAAATGGGTAAAACATGTTCTAAAACGATTTTTTTTCTAAATTAAGTTTGACTGAAAATTCAAAATTTAATGTAAAATGTAGAAATATTTTCACACAATTCAAATTTTTATAGGTTTTAACTGTTTTTTTTTCTTTGTAAATTAGACAAAAATAGTACTTTTTCAATAACAAGTTCTTTTACTGCAATTTACATCAAAATATGCGAAATTGATGCATTAGTAAAATAAACTGACGGATGCATTATTTTAGAATAAACTTTGGGAAATGTAACTGATTTATCGTAACTCGCCGTTTTTTTATTTTATACAACGTATTTTCACATATTCATCATTGTATCTAATTCACATATTTCAGTACAAGATGTAATGTAAGATTAACACCTACATGGAGGAAAACATTTATTTGCGAGTAGGAAAAGTTAAATAGCTGGAGAGGTGAATTTGAATTCCATTGTATTTCGCAAAGAACAGCCATGGATTTTTAATTCTGTACTACTCATCCGGGATCTCAACAAGATTGGAATTTTTGGTTAAAGATTGCTGTATTTGTTCCAGAGTACTTTCTAATATATACTAACTCTCTTCTTTGTAAGTACACATTTTTTCAAAACTTCTAATTTTTTTAAACATATCCCATCGCAATAGAGGTATCTCACGAATGTTTGTTTTCAGTTGACACACTTAACAAGTCAAATCTACAAGGAATGTCATAACTTAATCAGGAATATAATATTTCGTTTTTAATATAATTAAGACTAAAAGACTATCTTCTAATGCAGAGCAGAATATTCTCCAATGCATTAATTTTCTTTTTCATGACAAACAACCTGTGCTTTCACATAATGAAAAAGTATTAAAAACAGAAGTTTTTAATCTGCCAATAAAATTGTATACGATAGGAATAGTTTTATTTTAGAATTGCGCATGTGCAAATAGTACGATAATGTTTGAAGATTTGGATCTCTTATTGTATTAAAAACTAAAATAGCAGTATTTCGTGCAAATATTAACAATTTTGTCTCTCTATTTTCTTAGCATCAATAGGATATAGATGCATCTTTGTATCTGCGTCCCCTTGGTTGTCCTGCAGTTGATTTTTAAAACAATGTATGGGAGCAATATGAGAACTTTACGCAACTAAATTTTTTCCTACGATGGTTGAACAGAGATTATAGCAAAAGTCACCATAACTCTTTTATTAATTCACATGCATCGTTGTAATTTTATTTATTGTTGTAAAACCCTTTCTCAATGCAAAAGTACTATCCAATATATTATTTATCACAAGAGATGCATTTTCGCCATACTTGAATCTATTTCTCGAATTTCCTTTGAAAAAATCCAGATATGCACGACTGAAGTGTATTCGTCTTAGGATCCATTAAGTACCTGCAATGAAAAAGAAAAGTTATGATAGAGAAGGAATCTTCAAAAACAACTATTCGAAGACTATAACTAAGTAAAAGGGGCTGTGAAGATGTGGATGGAATGCACATCCGATTTTTTTCACATAGTACAGAAGAGTTGAATTTGATGCAGATACATCGCTAGTTCTGTATAATATATTGATTGGTATATTCCTATCGAGAATGCATTTCCCGAAAAAAAATTAAATTTTGAATGACGTATGTTACTAAATAAATTGTGACAACTTGTGGATTATTTTCTTTACAACCTTTGTATTTGAAACAAATAATACATTTTATGGATTATTATTTTCAATAATAATTGACCAGTTATTTCACCGTTTGTACATAAAAGAGAAAGTAATTCCTTTATTGATTTACTTATATACTCATAATGTTGGTTATTGTTTTGGCACGTTTTGCTGGATTCACTTATGTTGATAATATTATCAAGTTTTATTTATAAGCCTCAAAAACGAGAAAAATTTCATCGTATCATCAATATTTTGTTTTCTTTGTAAACAATTTAAATAAATCTTTAAGAGATCTAAAATCTTTCGCTTTACAACTGTCATTAGATTAAAGTTTTACCATTATATATTCATTGGCAACAGTAAGTGTTATGAAAAAGATATTATGCGAAGGTGTTGTAGAATCAAATTCGTTTTGATTGTCGATATTGTTTAGTATTTTATGTTTCATAATTTCAATAGGTTTACCTTTTTGCGAAGAGAAAATAATCGTAGCATGATAATTGAATAAGGATCTTGATATAGGTCAAAACTCATAAATTCGATTAGTTTAACAATAATGGCATCTCGTTTTGGTCTTTTTAGAACAAGCCGCCAACAAAAAGTGATCTAACGATTTCCAAATCTTTGAAAGTGTTTTAACCCGGTAGTAGTCACGTGTTGGTTTTTTTGTCTCCCATATGAATTATGTTATTCCAACTCATACCCACTTACAAATACAAAGGAGAACTACCATTTAGCTGACTTTAAATGTTTAACCATAACCATTATAAAGTAGCAAGACATCTCTGTTTTTCCTACAGGTACATTTTTACAAGCAAAGTTGAAATTGGTGGAAAAGTCTATGCCTAGATCACCAATGTTAGTTCATTTTTACTTTTTCCCATTATTCAAAATTTCTTGAATAAAATGTATAAATTAAAAAAACTGTAAATTTATAATTTCATTGAAATGCAATATTCGAATATTAAGTAAATTTTTTTCTCATTTTACATTTCTTGTATACGGATAGCCGGCGGCAAAAAAGACCAAGTGCTACTAATAACTTTCTAAAGATATACGCAACTACTCTCTGGTTAAGTATCTCTTATTTTTATTTTTCATTTACTAAATAAATACAAATTTAATATGTTCATTTTAATGCGGATACCAAAATTAAAGATACAATTAAAGTAAAATAGTATATTCAAAATTAAAATTGCGAATTTTATATTTTAATACACTTTAATAATCAATGCATAGCAAATAAAAAAAAAGTAGTAAAGATTCTTTGGATGATAATATATCAATCTGCGTTTCGTATGAGACTGTGAGTCTCCCATGCCTTTCGACCGTGATATCCGGTGTACGTTCGTCACAATATTTCAAATATTTATAATCTTCTTGTATAATAGCTATCACTTCTCGTATTATGGATCAATTTGATAGACATTTACCTTCCTGTATAAAAGGTAATTATAATTTACTTTAAAGCTACAAGCGATGAAATAATTTTAATTTAGTGAAAACCACAGCTGAGTGAATGGATATATCAGTAAGCAGCGCACGGAGTAGTATTTAGTCCATGAACATGGCCAAAATGATTATTTAAAAAATCGATTTCTCATCCCGATTTATTATTACTCAAAATGTTAAGTAGTTACTAAATCCAAATGTGAAACGCGCAAGACGCTTGCGCGACAGAGTGCGCCCCGCGATCAGTAGGAAGTTGCCGTTCGTCTACAGTGGTCGTGTGATTTTCCGATGCGATCAGATTTTAGTGTTCTAAATCTCTTGAAGTTTTGTTTCTAAACAATTTAGTGATTATTGCTGTGATGTATTATTCTGAACCCTATATGTACTTTATACACACTGCATTTACATAATGAATATCCATTCGATTTTTCCCTATATGGTCTATAACGTAGATGTAATTAACAGTGGTATAAATATAATTATCTATAATATTTTTAAATGGTTTTGCTGTATTTCTAAACATATCTAAGCAATGAAAACTATTGTGTAACATGCAGTACTTAGTACACAAGATAGTTATAAAAATATCAGCCGCCCGAAACGGCTCCCTTATTTTTAGCGATTTTTTTTAGTTTCTACAACTTCTGATATAAGTTACTGCTATTTAGTTTTTTATTTATTTTGTTAACAGGGCCTTCTGGATTGAGATCTATGACTCGAAATGAGTTGTATGCCATCATGAAACGTTCAAATGAGTCAACATTTGATGGAAAGCTTAAATGTATGGAGTAATAATTATAAAAAAAATATCCTGGAGGTGATCCAACGATAGCTTAAATGAAGCAAAAGCTCTCCTTTATTAAAAACCAATTCAAACAAAAACGATTATCTGCTCATGAAACGAGTTCAAGATTCGAAGAAAACAATGTCCAATGGCTAAACAACACTATATTGCTGACCATTGCAGGTAGATGAAAAACAATATATGCAAACCCTTTACTTTATTATTATTTTGTATTTCGTTTTTTGCTTATATTTGGTCTTCTTTGTAGTGAAACGAAACTTATTTTTATTATTAGATATATATTAAGTAAGTACATGTTACTGTTACACTAGTCAGTCCCGGTCGTCCTCAAAATTTTTTTGTAAATTCAAGTGAAAGAAGCAAACCCCACAAAACCAAAGACCTCCGATCAAAAGACGTGGAAGCATTGACCTACGATACCCAAATGAAATTGCGAGAGTCAAGCAAAGTTGATGCTTTCAATATCGTAAAAAATCTTACGAAAAGTCCCTGAATAGCAAAAAAAGTGTAAATGCTATGGAAAAAAGGCATGAAAAACAAAGAGCAATCTCGCCAGTTATCACCTTTACATGTTTAGTCCATGTATACAGAAGCAGGACTTACTAAAGCCCAATATGAGAGAATGCGAGACATGAATAAAAGCTTTCTCCATGCTATTCTGTTCTTGAAACGGTAAAAAAAGAATGCCATCCAGAATTTCACAGGGTGATAGAGAAATGTGCCGAAGTAAAAGTGCAAAAGTTGATTGATCATAAGGCAACACGACTGATTTTACATCTTAGAGAAGTTGTAGTATCCTTGAGTGATGACGAAAAACGATGTTTAATTTTAATAAGAAAGTGGGGTTGTGACGTGTCACAGCAGATGCAATATAAAATGAAGTTTGAAAATGATGCCGATTCTGACTCCGATATTTTTTCGAAGTTCTGTGGTTCATCTTCAATTAGTTTACGGGCCCGAAAAAAAAAATTCTCTGCAAAACCCAACACCATTATCACCTCGCTATTGTCGATCTACAAGAATTCTATTCATCAAGGAGACAAATGACGCAGCAAAAGAAGAAATAAAAGATATCAAATTACAGCACTTACTAGCACAGAAATTGGCGATGTGCCCGTAAAGCATAGAATGTTATTCACCATGGTGGATGGAAATGTATGCAACGCCGCAACACACATAAAATCTACGACGAGGTGCTACAAATGTGATGCTACATCATCTGAGTTTAATGACTTATCAAAGAGGGAGTCTAAGAAAGAAAAATTAAGATTCAGGCTTTCCTTGCTACATGCTGTTACGATGTTTCGAGAGTATATTACACGTAGCATATAGATTACCTGTAAAAAAATGTAACGCTCACCTTTTAGCTGAGGAGAAACAAGCGGTAAAAATTTTAAAAAAGAAAGAAATTCAGGATAATTTAAAACAACTTGGGCTCTTAGTTGTCATCTCCAAAGCAAATTTTGGAAATACTGACGATGAAAATACCAGCAGACGAAATTATTAGGCTTATTAGGCTATTAAATTATTTATAATTGTTGTTATCGAAATACATGAATCCCAATTCTTGAACGCAGTAATAGTAATGAAACTGAACAAATAAACCCTTTGATTTATAAATAAGATTTTGTTTTACAATTTTTACTCTACAATTCAAATAAAAACACATATCTGTAGCTATTAGAAGAATAAAATAATTTCGGTCAGGTTTTGGGTCTCACCACACTGTGCGGAGGTGAGAAGGTTAATGAACATTTTTTATAGCAAACTTAAATAACTCTAAGATGAGTTATAGCACGTGATAATCGGACTAGATATAATTTAGGTGACAAGGTTTCTTATTACAGTTGGTGGCCGTCTTCATAACGCAACCAGCGACAAACATTATATATTGTAGAGTAGCACTATCAAAATTATTCATGAAATAGCCTCTATAAATTAAATGTTATTATTATTATTTTTTTATCACATAAAAGTTTCAAGAAATCTGTTACGATATGAAACATTCTCCCCTATTGCTAAGGAATAAGGCCGCTTTTTTTAACTAACAGAATAAGTTTGTGTATGTCCGTAATTTAAGATATCGAACACATATTTACATGTAATGTGCAGAAAGAAATTTAAAATAATTACATTTAAATACTTGAGGATAATTTATAAACATACAAAGCATCATGAGTCAAAATTTTATTTAAAAATAAAAAAAAATGATGTCTTTATCAAAATTGTCTATATGCGAAACTACACAAAAAATTAAATATAAGAAAGGTATATTTTGAAAAATAAAATTTTCTAAAACATTTCATATTGCATATTTGAAAAATAAAATTTTATTTCATAAGCTATTATTGAACTTATGGAAAATTTCATGTAATTTTACACAAACATATTAAACATATTTATTTTTGAATAAATTACCAAACATACAATAGGTGGAACTTTTTTCAAGTATTAAGTAGATAACAAAGGTTTCCTTTCTGTAGTGTGCAAATGAAAATTAAACTAATTTGATTGCAAACAGTAATCTATTTTGATAAATAATCAAAATCTTCATTACAAAACCGTAACAAAGGTTGTTAATGAAACCAAACTATCTGAAACACAAGATGTTCACGAGTAAATATTTGCTTAGCTTTCTAATTATATGTTGAAGTTAATGTAATAAAGAAATGTATATTTTAATTTTTTTTTCACTATTTCTCTTTTCTGCCTCAAATATCAGATTAAAAAGAACTAGACAAATTCTTGTGAGATTTCATCCTTTAACATTCATTTCAAGCTGTATAGATAATAAATTAGGTCATATATGATAAATTCAGGTTTTAATATATAATAAATTACAGGCAATTCGAAATTTCTTTCTTTATGTTAACTAATGCATGAAAACATATTATTGTTACTATTCATTTCTAAAAATGTCTTTAAAATAATATTTAAATTATTTATCTGCATTTTATTCAAGAACTAATATCTTAAGTTTATATTTTTGCCTTTTAAGCTTTATATAGACTTTTTTTTATTTCTCTGATTGAATTATGCTGGAGAACAAGGTAAGAGTTAAAAATATTTGAATTTCTTTTCAGCTCTAACACAGATGTTGATTAATATACAGGGTGGTCACAAATTTTTTTTCTGATAAATGGACCTCTAGCGGCTGGTCCGTTCAACCGATCGAGATGAGATTTCAGATATACAGTGGCGGTCAAAAGTTTCCGGAGAGTTAGTTTCTTTGATTTTTTTCCCAGGACGTTCCAGTGAAGAAGAAGCGCAATTGCTCCTAAAGTTAGGAATATGCAAATGACCACTGACCACGTGATCATTTTGATTGGATACTTTAGGCACTTGATACAAAGGGAAGGAATTCAAAATTCGAGTGTGCAAAAGTTTCCGGCCGTTCGTCATTCGTTAATTTTTGCTATCATTAAAGTATCTTTTTGGCCGTGTTTGTTAATTAATCAACGGGAATAATGTAGTTAAAATTCAAAAAATGAAAAGTTCAACAATTATTGTTTGTAAACTAGTGATTTGTTTCTCGCTAAAGGGCCAATCCTCTCACCAGAGTGCGGCAAAGGCATCGATCGGAAAATCTACTGTGAACGATATTTTAAAAAAAAATATGAAGACGGCCATGAATTCAGGACTTGCCACGGTCCGGGAGACCCTGGAAATCTGATATTCGTCTGGACAGAATTATCGGGAGAAAATCAGTTGATGACACGTATAAAAATGCCGCTGCAATATCCCGTGAATTACGGAGTGAAAATATTGCTGAAGTCAGTCGGTGTACCGTGTCAAGAGGCTTACGTGGCGTAGGACTTTATGGAGGAATCGGTGTTAAAAAACCTTTAATAAGTAAAAAAACTCAGAGGGCCCGACTGGCGTTTGCCAAGGAACACAAAGACTGGTCAAGTGAAAACGGGAAAAAAGTACTATTTTCCGATGAATCTAAATTCAACCTTTTTGGGAGTGATGGCAGACACTACGTCAGACGACCTAAAAACAAAATATACGACATATAATATAATACGACAATATAAACAAACATACGTTTTCCTTTGCAATAAATTTTGTCAATTGAATTTATTGATATTTATTTGTTATTCCGTAAATAAGTTCCTAACTATTATGTCAATAAAATGTATAAGTACCACTTTGAGATTCCTCATGATATGGGTATATTTACAAATTAACCAAAAGTATGCTGGTTGGAAACTTTTGACCACCACTGTAGTTATTCAGAGGTATGAGCTCGGGATTCTGTGAATGGAGACAATGTGGCGCTTACGGTTACATTTATAAGTACAAAAACTCGAAATTTTCGAATAGCAACGCCCATTTTTCCCGACACAAAATGTTCAGCGCATGCGAAAATCCTAAAGAGCGTTGGAACGGTAGGTGTTTAAAGAAACGGACGCGTTATGCACGCACAAAAACAGCTATGCGAAGGAGCAAAAACAAACCACGATTGGAGCGCGCGGAGGAAATTTGCATATGACAGAGGGAAGATACTAATCACTGTTTGCTACACAGATTGGATAAAGAAAAACTTTTATTTTTATTCCACATTTTCCACATGGGTGTCAATACAAGTAATTTCGTATTGTAAGGTGGAGGCTGTAGACAATGCAGCCTAACGTAACATAGCATGAGGGATTTTTGCAATCTAACATGTGATAGAATCTTACAAATCCAGCGAAGTTTTCAGATTACACTTGTACACTCTAGATTTGAGATATCCTCTGAACCAGAAATCCACAGGAGTCAGGTTTGATATCGCGGAGGCCGCGGAAATGGAAAATGGCGTAAGATGACGCGGTTGCCAAAATGCTGGTCCAGGACCCTGCGGATTTTGTAACATAGCTGTATAGCGAGAGCCTGTCACAGAGCACCTTACGAAACCCGTTGGTGTCGCTTCCTCAAAGAAGTAAGGACCGAAAACAATTGTGCCTTCAATTCCAGCACCACACGTAACTTTGGCGTCGTATAAAGATAATGTCTGTCCATAATATGCAAAGAGGGCAGTCGTTATCGCCATATAGGATAAGAAATTCATTTGCAAAGTCCGTACTTTCTTGATGGTCTCTCACGTTCAACATCTGGACGCGCTAATTACGGCATGGAATTACAGAACGCAGTAGGCTTTAGAACCATGGTTTTCGGTATATCCAATACACGAGCTTCACCTGTTGTAGTTTGCATGCGTCCGGAAGTTACTCTGTAATACACTTACATAACAGTGTCCTCAGGAACAGTTGGTCGTCCGAATAGTGGTCTATCACTGGTGCAGCCAGTTTCTTCGAATCTCTTTATTAAATTGCACAGAGCTTGCGGGGTACATGAGCCATGTATTTAGTGATGGTTTCGATGGTAAACACGCAAGACTTCCGGGGCATTCATCCCATTTTGATAATAGTGTTTAACCAATTCACCTCGAACTTTCGCTGGCAGAATCATTTCATTGGCATGTATGAATTCCCAAATGAAGAACCAACATTTCCACCACGCTTTTTATCCGTTTTATACGTTGAATATCTGTCAGATGGTGTTCTGTGATTAGTGTCTTGCGTCTGTCAAATTTCCACCGTGCAACTCGATCGTGTTTTTTTAGGCCGTTCGCAAAGCCATTATTTGTGCGTGCATAACGCGCCCGTTTCTAATGATACACGTACCGTGGCAACGCTCTTTAGGGTTTTCGCATGCTTCGTTAGTGTTTCTGAGCATTTTGCGAGTGGAAAAAATGGGCGTTGACATTCGAAATTTTCGAGTTTCTGTACCTATAACCGTAACCGTGAGCGCCACTTTGCTGCCGTTCACAGAATCCCGAGCTCATACCTTTGAATAACTATATCTGAAATTTCATCTCGATCTAATGGGCGGACCGGCTGCTAGATGTCCATATATCGGCAAAGTTTTAGTTTTTTTTTTTTTTTTTTTTTTTTTTTTTTTTTTTTTTTTTATTACCACCCTGTATTTTCCATTATTAATTCAGAATTTCAAAATAAAATAAATATATTTTACTTTTCGTTATTAAAAACACTTAACCAATTGAAGATCACAAAGCTCTTCTGATGAGAGTGCAGATTATCAACAGTCAATTTTTAACACTTTCCAGCGTAGTTGAAAAGTGTTATGAATTCGGTTTGTCTGTCCACCTGTCTGTCTATCTGTCCGAGCTCTAAATCGCGTAAATATAGCCCGATTGCCATGAAATGGATATATGTTATTGGAGTTTACTCTGGCATGTTCGGTATTGGATAATGTAGTGTGTAGCATTTTCAGTTCATTTACTGGGATACAGAATAGAATTCCGTTCCATTAAGCTCCACGTGGAAGCCCTGCATTTTAATGATATTACAGTATTTTAAAGATATTGATATTCTTATACAACACTGAAGTGTACTACAAGGTTAATACTATAGAATATTGTGTGCATAGAACCTGTCGTTTATTTAGAGGGACACACAAAAGAATTTGGCTATAGAAGAAAATGAGCAATAATTAAAAGTAACACTAGTCTGCATGATATCAGATGATTAAAAACCAAACCAATGACTCCCCTTAATGTATTTTTTTATACTGATTACAAAACTGTTCTTAGTTTTCTTGTATCACGTATAGTTTGTTCGCAATCGACCTGAGTTTATTGCGAAGATTCATCGCTGAGAACAAGCATTTTGTGGTAGTCACACATAACGTAAATTTCCCTTCATCACACACGAAAAATTAAAAGCTGGAATTTTCGTTGGCCCTCAAATCAAAAAAACTGATGAAGGACAAGGATTTTGAAAAAACGATGAATGAGACAGAAAAAGACGCATGGACGCTTTTAAATGTGTTATCGGAAACTTTTAAGGGATTAAGAAAGATCCACATTACAGGAATATTGTTGAAACAATGCTGGAAAATTTCAAGAAGTTGGTCTGAAATATGAGTGTAAAAATGCACTTCTGCATTCCCACATAGACTACTTTCCAGAAAATCTGGTACATTACAGTGAAGAGTATCAGGTAAGTTGGAATGTAAATATGATGGCAGACCACTGTTGGATGTTAAAGAGGGACATAAACGATGAAGGAAGAAATATTGGACGATTGCGCAAGAAAACCAAAACGAAGAATGTTCGTTTAATTGAACACTTTTTCCTTTTTGTTTTATTAAAGAAATTTCATGAACTTATAAGGACGTTTTTTACAGTATTTTTAACGTGTTTAATGAAATACTTTGTATGAAATTATGATAAATTTTTGATTGTATTAATTAAAATATTGAAAACACAGCTGTTTATTTTTTGTGAAATCCTGACGTGATAGTTATAAATGGAGGTTATTTTCGGAATCAGCATCAAAACTGATTCAGAAAAATTTGTTCATAAGAAATCATTTGACAAAAAGTTTAAAAATGCAGGCTAGTGTAATTGCTGGAATTGTGTTTTCAGTGGTGATATGCGTTTTTAAATTTCACAATTTTTGAAATACCACTTGATGTGTATAAATTCTACAGATTATATACTGGGTCGCTCAAAAGTTCTCAGCAACATCTGTATATTGGAGAAAATTGCTGTGTGGAAATTTACATCAGTGCTATGCATTTAACTGAATTAACTTTTAGTCTACTGTATAGTAAAGCGAGGAGAGTTCGCGCAGTAGGAGAGATTGCGCACAAAGAGATTCGACGGGAAGGAGTAGTGTTCGCGCCCAGCGACTCCAGGTAGTTGTACAGCAGCATTAGTGCAGTGTCTACATGAATGTGCATATTGATTGTTCCAAGCGTCTTGTATAAAGCAGTGCTATTTTGTTTTTTTTTTCAAAGTAAGTGCTTGAATTTTCATATGTGTTCGTCAGCATTTTTATAGAGCGTCAATAATACAAAATATTTTGAACTTAAACGATTTCTTATAAACTACTAACCTGGACTAAGTATGCAAACACCAAAAATTTATTTTAGAAGTGGCCATATTTAAATAACAGGCCGCGCAATCTCTCCTACCAAAATAGGAGAGTTTGCGCATCGGCTACTTAGGAGAGATTGCGCATTTCCCCCATAAGTTTAAGTGCTAGGAGAGATTGCACAGCTTATTGATAAATTTGCATGAATTGCAAATTACGTGTAAAACATATGAATGAATCAATTTTGAAATAATATCGGAAAAACACATAATTATCGAAACTAAATTTGGCAACAAATTAATTTGCAAAAAAATACTTTTACAGATAAAAATTTTATTAATAAATTAATAATACAGTTGTTATTAAAAAAATTTTATATAATCATTTTTGTTAATAAATTAATAATATATTTGTTAATAATTTAATTAAATATTTATATATTTATTTTAATTTATGAACAATTAATTTGCTAATAAATTAATTTTGTTAACTAAAATAAATTTTCGAATACAATGTTTTGGAAAAGCTTTCGCCCATTCCAAGTAGTGTAATGCCATCGAAATCAAAAGGAAACAGAGTGCAACTAATGTTACTGATCCACAAAATATACATGAAAAAAGACTTAAGAAGGATGCCGCTACAAAAAAAAACAGCTGAAGATAAAGTGCTTCCACAAAAAGTGGGATAAAAAATCTCAAGGAAAAGAACCGAAGGTCAATGAGGATGAGTGCACTGAATGTCTGTAACCGTACCAGGAGACAACTTCGAGAACTGACTGGATTCAATGTATTGCTTGTTGCAAGTGATTGCATGAAAGATGCACTATTTACCACAATAAGTGCATCGATTGTGGACGACAACAACTTCGGTTCGTAAACAAAATACAATGAAACTGTGGAAATGGAAATCAAGTAATTTTCAAGTTAAACATGTTATCAACTAAATTAATGTTATTTTGTAATCTTAGTAGGGCTTGCTTTTTCTGATATTTTAATCTTCTTAAATTAAAAGTTTTAACAATATTTACTCACAAAAACCTTTCAATAATGTCGATTAAGTGTAATTATTATTGTTAAGAATTTAATTTTAGTTATTATTAATAACAATCTCTTCTACCTATGTGCGCAATCTCTCCTACCCATATGCGCGTTCTCTCCTACCCTGTAAGGAGAGATTGCGCAAAATAGTTTTCTTGGTTTTATTACTGCTGTTCTATTAAATTACAATAGAACAACAAAATAACAATGGAAATGCATAAAAAACAAATGAAGTCAAAATTATTCATGCATAGTTTAGCAAAATATTAATATTTAGATTTTTTATTATTATTCTTTTGAAAGGTGCGCAGACTCTCCTCGCTTTACTATATAGTATACACTATATGGCCATTAATGACCGGCAACTTTCAATTTTAGACATTTCGTCGAATATTTAGAAATATACTTGACAGATTCTTCTGGAATTTCAGGATTAACAAGAACAGGTATTACCGCATATTTAGCAATGTCGATTTGTTAAGGGGGGCAACTGGGGGCCAATAAAAAATCAAAGAAAAAAATACTTGGGTTAATTGACCTGTAAAAAAAAAAAAAAAAAATGCACATAATAATCTACCGCTACCGAATATAAATAAACAGACATTGTGCAATATGTGTATTCTTTTGTGTAAGAGTAGCACATATATTAATAGAGATATAGCGATTTATTTAAAAAAATTAAAAAGTTCTTGCATGTTTTTTGCTTATAACATGCAGGGTTTTCAACCAAATTTAACGCCGGTTTCAGAAAAATTGACAAAATATAGTAGAAACAATATAGTGCAATTGGAATATAAATATATTCAATATTTTAGGGAATGTGAGCAGTTGTATGAAATAATTTTTATCTGCGCATGCGCGAACGATAACAAGGATCATTTTACATAATTTAATAGTCAACTCTATGGAGGGAGCAACTTATTAAAAAAATCTAGTCAAATATCGTAAAAATTCAGAAAGATATCGGCGTTAAAGTGAGCAAATGTTTAGTTGTTCTCTAAAAGAGGCTGAACGCTAAGGGATTTTACACAAATTTTCATTTTTTATTAACTGACTTTCAGAAAAAATTTAGTATTTAGTGAGTATCAATGAGCAGATTTGGAAAAAATGCTTCGATTCTTATACTTCTTTTGATCATGGTATAGACTCGTTGTGGTGGTTATCCAAGCAGAACTAAAGCATCAATAAAAAATGAAAATTAAAAAAAAAATTAAAAATTAAAAATGACAAATTGTGGAAACTCCTTTATCATTCAGCTGCTTTTAGAGAACAACTAAAAATTTGCTCACTCTAACGTCGATATCTTTCTGAGTTTTTACGATATTTGACTAGATTTTTTTTAATAAGTTGCTCCATAGAGTTGACTATTAAATTATGTAAAATGATCCTTGTTATCGTTCGCGCATGCGCAGATAAAATTTATTTCATACAACTGCTCATATTTCCTAAAATATTTAATATATTTATATTCCAATTGCACTATATTTTTCTACTATATTTAGTCAATTTTTCTAAAAACGGAGTTAAATTTGGTTGAGAACCCTGCATATTATAAGCAAAAAACATGCAAGAATTTTTTCATTTTTTTTAAATAAATCGCTATATCTCTCTTAATATGCATGCTATTTTCAGACAAAAGGATACACCTATTACACAATGTCTGTTTATTTGGTAGCGATAGATCATTTCGTGCATTTTATTTTACAGGGTGATCCCAAGTATTATTTTTTTCTTTGATTTTTTGTTGCCCCCCTAATTGCTCCCCTTATCAAATCGACATTGCTAAATATGAGGAAGTACCTGCTCTTTTCAATCCTGAAATTCCAGAAGAATCTGTCAAGTATATTTCTAAATATTCGGCAAAATGTCAAAAACTGAAAGTTGCCGGTCATTAATGGTAATATAGTGTACATACATATCTAAACATCATGTACAGGGTTGCAAAGAAAATCACATGTTTTAACAAATTTTCATGGCAGAAGCATAAATAGGGTTTTCAAATGGTTTATGGATTTTCCAAATTGTTCGCTTTCACATAAGTAAACTGTGAATTTTCATAAGTGTGAATGTGTCGAAAAATATTTCATAATCTATGCTGTATGCATGATTTTCCGTTCTTGATAATTCTTTTGCAACTTCCATGAAAAATCTAAAACTTGGTTATACAAATGATGAAAAGAACGAATGTATTTTAATCCCGGTTAGCAGTAATTTAAATTCAGTTATCAGTTTAAACTATAGTCAATGATTAAAAATGTCTTATATACTAAGCAATACCTAATACGATATTTTTTTAAGGAACTGAATAAGTTTTTCGCTTGTCACTCATACTAAGATATCGAAAAAATACTCTCACGTTGTCGACGAAAACCACTTCTCCGATTCTTTTCATATGTAAATGTTTATGCGATCTCAGAAAGTAATTTTTTAATAAAAGACTCAGCAATTCGAAAGGAGAAATATGATCCATTCTTAAGAAAGAACTCTCACAGTAAGGGTCTGGAGAGATTGCGCTGGAAAATGTGAAAAAACATATTACATAAAAAGAAATACGGTTTGAAAACAGATTCCCTAATATCTGCATATAAGTTTACGGCATTGAATTTATGTTGAAGAACATATATTAAATTTACTCAAGATGTATTTACCTGCTTTAATCGATGATATCGTAATGCTCATGTTGTATTTACTTGTTTTAATCGATGATATCGTAAAATCGTATAATGGTGACAATATAACAGACTTTTATTATTTTCAAATTAAGCAATCTTATTGGTAAAAAAAAAAAAAAAAAAAAAAAAAAAAAAAAAAAAAAAAAATTTTTTTTCAAAGAAAATTCAGTTCGTATGTTCATCTCAACAAATCACTTTCATTGAGTTAGAAATAACGAAGTGCATCTACGTATCCATCATTTAATGGAGTTTATTTACTTGCGGTACGTTCTGTTTAGTTGTCTAAATGGTAGACCAGACGCTATCGCCAATAGGGTTAAATATGTCCATTTGGTTGACAGTCTATGTAGCTCAAAACATACAGCGTTGGTACATTAACTGAAAAGTGTAAGATTCAACTACCTGCCCGGTCATTTTTTCACTTAGTAGGAATACAGTAAATTAATAGACATTAAGAAAACTCACAGTATGGTGCACAATAGAACTACACATTTTACTTTGTGGTCAAAAGACCAAATTAAAAAAGCGCATTTCGAAAATAATCTTAATTTATATAGAGTTTCAAACACTGACATGGAATATATTTGAAAATAAATTGCACGCAAGAAAGCGATTGAAAGCAAGGCTTGAATCCCAGTCTTGCTTTTTCTAGCACGCTGTGCCTTCCTGTATCTGGCACTGAAGAAGAATCTCGCTAGTAAATTCGAAACAGCTCTTTGCAACTTTTTACGTATTATTTGTGCACTTTTAAATGTTGTTTTTCTATTTTTTAATATTCTTGCATAACGACTTTATTTGCAGTTTTTATACCTTCAATGTTATCATGCACTGGTTTTAATCATTGTTGTTATCCTAGTTTTAAACGTAGTAAAATACCCTGTATTTATAAAATAACAATTGTTTCAAAACCAGGCATTCTAGGTTACTAAGTGTATGCGAAAACCGTTTTTCTTTATGGAAAACACTAATAGATTTTTCCCCAATAATCGCACAGTAATTTTCAGAGGCAGCCTTCTTCGGTCTTTGATACGGGTTTCGCAAGGGTTTGATTAAGGGTTTGTGAAAAAAAAAAAACTTTTCTGGAATAAAAATCTGCTAGTAATCTTTTCCCACTCAATATATGCTATATATTGGATTATCTGCTAATGAACACAATTACAAAAGACTGACAATTATTTTTTAGTAAAATTGCATAAAAAACGGAGTTATTTCACTTAACAAACTTTTGATCAAACGTACAAATTATTACTGAGAAAGCGTTTTCCTATTTAAAAAAAAAAATAATAATAATTTTCATTTTTATGTAATTATTACTGTTATTATTTAAATTTTTATTTATTTTTTCTTTACTTTTTATTTTACAAAAATATTTAAATAAAATAAATAAGCAAATAAAATAAAAAGTTAAAATTTTTGTTATAATTATAATTATCTCAAAAAAATATAGGGTAACTCCGGGAGAGTCGTCGCATACGGGATACATGCCGCACACCTTCTATTTCTTGTAATTATGGATACATGGTCGTCAAACGCACAGTATAGGTGCGCAATGAGATCATTTTAACCAGTGTATAGCGTGAATCCCATTTCAATGTTTACTTGTAGAAGTACAATCCTTAATTTGACGTACGTGCATGATTTCACTTTCCAAACTTTTAAACACGTTATGTTTAAATACTTTTCATACACTAATTACTAAATGCATGAATGATTTTGAAGTCAAATCTAAGTGTAGAGTTTGTATAGAGTACTGTGTGTATGATTACGCCATTCCCCTTACCGATGGCAGGTAACTGTGATGGTCGACGTCTGCACCATGCAAAATGGGATACCTGCCGCACTTCTATTCCGGTATACATGCCGCAGTTTCTTTTGTACGGGATGATTAAGCGTTATTAACCTTTCCTTTTCTTTTTTCACAGACTAACCATGTTAGGCATGTTATCAAGTTTACTAAAACCAAAGGAGAAAAAGGGGTAAATAAAAAGTAAGAAGGGCAAGAAAGATGCAAGTCAAGATGATAATAATGAATAATTGGATTACGCGTAACGCAGACATTCTATGCAAACTACTCCAAAAAAGAGAAAGTGTAATTGGCTTTATTGCATCATGTGTTTAAATATAGTTACATAAATACTGTACTTTTTCGACACTTTTTCTGCAGATTGAAGTCGATCTCTTAACCCATTCGGTACCATAGGTGCACTTAAGTACCTTCATAAAGAGCTTACAAAATTTGTTTCTGTCACCTCTAAAAAAGAAAAGTAATGTTTGCTTTGTTTAATTAGAGCAATTTCATGATTATTTAAGTAAAAGTAACTTCTTTTAAAAAAGTCGTACCGACCGTATAAAATTCGTGTAAAAGCCACCGGTAGCGAAAGGGTTAACAAATAAATTATGTAAACACAATTTTACTTTTTTTTTCCCTTTCTAGTACATTGATGTTACGTTGTTGATGAAATAACAATTAAAATTTAATGTAAAAATATATGTCGATAATTTTAATAGTGAAAGTAGGCAACAATTATTAATTTGAATCTACTAATACGTTTCATTTGACTCATTTAGTTTCATTTTGTTATTACATCTATAATTATAAATCAGATATGAATATTTTTTTTTAATATTTTTACTTATAACTTCATTCTGTTCTTATTTCAAGCGCGGCATAACTACCGCACAAATGCGGCTTCTCAGCCTGAATGTACGGGTGACGCGCTGCAGTGTAATGTTTTAGAAAAAAATTGTTAAAAAATATTAATAATTTGCTTTGAATTTTTTTGTCGCAGTACACGCGTTGTATATTTAACATTAAATAGCACAGCGTGATTCTTTTTTATTTTATGTCCACCATGGGACACAAGTTCAAAAAAATGTGCGGCATAAATCCCGGAATTACCCTATATAAATAAATAAACGCTTTCAACAAATCCATTAAAAATTTTTTTCAACTAACACGTATACGTATAACCCTTATTACATATTAAATTTAGCTGAAATAAGACCAGAAAATGGTATAATAAATTCATTACTGTTTACGAGTTCAATTAAATCTCTTCTCAAGCAAAACACTAAATATTTAGCAAAAATATAAAATCTACTTGCCAGATTTTAAAAATCATCGGCTCATATATATGATCTTCCATTTATTAAACAACATTGCTTTTGTGTTTGCACTGTGTATTGAAACTGAAGACGAAAAGTAAAGGACGTGTTTGAAAAACACGTTTGCTAATACTGGGAAAACATTGTTCGAATAGATAAAACAACGACCGTTAAATCAAATTGAACATAACTTATATTGAATTATAAAACATTAAGCTTATACTATATTAATATTAACACAATTATTCTAATTGGTAAACAAATCATATTAGATGTAAATTTCCAACCTGGCGAAAAATGTCCGGACCAGGATTCGAACCCGGGACCTCCTGGCTGAAGCCGCCAGTGCTCTGCCATCTGAGCTATCCCGGACGATTCTGGTCGAACTTTTTCACCCAGCTAGCCTTGATGATCCGCCCAGGTGGAAATTTACATCCAATATGATTTGTTTACCAATTAGAATAATTGTGTTAATATTAATCTAGTGTAATTTCGTATCCAGCGATTTCTGGAGTTCCATTACCTGAGATTTATTCTGTTGAGCTGAACCAGGTTTAAGACCAGATGCTGCAATCATCAAGGTTAGCTGGGAGAAAAAGTTCGACCAGAACCGTCCGGGATAGCTCAGATGGCAGAGCACTGGCGGCTTCAGCCAGGAGGTCTCGGGTTCGAATCCTGGTCCGGACATCTTTCGCCCAGTTGGAAATTTACATCTAATAGTAAGCTTATAGTTATATTTCAAAGGATTAATAAGTAAACTTTCTAACAATTGAAATTGAAAAACATATTCGTTTCTGAAATATATATAGACACGATACAATATCTGAAAGTGAAATAAAAAAAACAGAAAAGATTTTTTGAAAGTGTTAAACCGATTTATTCCCCCCTTTAAGTAACCTCGGACTTTAAAAAATGTGATAAGAAAAAAAAATAGAATGCTGTCTTTATTTCGATTACATTTTATTTTATTTGTAAAACTGTCATAAACTCCTTTTTACTGACTTGTGCCTACATTTTAATTGTTGAGTTTCCAATGTACATGATAGTAAACATGAACTTTTCTGTTTCGTGGCATAATTCTTGAAACAATCATCACCGACTGGTCTTTTAGGGAAATCTAAGTACCATTTTAGAAAACTTACGACGATGTAATCCGTACGTGTGTACGTATCCAACATTTGGAGTTTTATCATTATATTTTCCATTTTTTTTTTTTTTTTTTTTTGTATATTTGAAACTCGCAGTACTTCGACGTAGCTAGCTTATCGTTTGTGTTTATCATGATTTGTAAAACTGCACAAGATTTGCATAATTTTGTTTAAGAATTTATTGTTGGATGAATAGTTATAAAAGGTTTTTGTGTATAAAAACTGTGAAGAAGTATTAGATTCCGTGTCTAATTCTGACTCCTGTGCAATGTATTTTAACAATGAAAGCAAAAATTAAAGGTGCGTATATTTATTTTATTTTAGTATTCAGATACACATAAAAAGAAATATTTGAAAATTTCAAATCCAATCCGGCAGATACGAAATTGAAAGACTATCTAGGTAAATTAACACTAACAACGATACATATTAAACTGTATATGAAAGTTGTAGAAAACTTTTAAATTTGTGTGTTGAATATATTACATTGTTCTAAACAAAACATTCCAAATTAGCGAAACTTTAATTTGATTTCAAAAGACTTATTTTACAACGTGAAAAATATAGTAATACTTTAAGAAATCCATTTAAATTTAAACAAAATTAAACATTTTTATGGAATTTGATAGATTTTTTAAATTAAATATTTAAATTTATAATAAGTTATGACCATTTGTAAAGCAGTTATGAAATAAATTTCAACTTTTAAAACGAAATTAGATTCATTTGAAATATAAATGCATTATGCCTCATTCTGTAGTATTTATTGTAAACAGGTAAATAAAGTAATTTGAAAATATTTTTTAATTGTCTTTCCATAAAAATAATATTTTTTTAAGCATGCAAAACGTGAAGAATATATATTGGAATGTGAAATTCGTCTTGAAATTGTTTTTCTGACCAACTGCCTGAGAATTACAAACAGCAACTGGATCCAAAGCATTTATGCGATTTTACATTATTTCTGTCACAGTATTTAAATCATAAACATAGTAGATGGAATTTGAATTTATACATTTTAAAATCGAAAGTTTTTTTATACTTTTATTTTTTCCATAAATTATTATTAATACGCATACGCACATTACAGTGCTCTTAGAAGACTGCCATAATATAAACCCTATAACGCATCAGTTAGTCAACAAAACATAATTCAAATTATTAGGGTTATACTCCTTTTTTTCTAGATTTAGCCTATAATGTTAAGTTTTTACACTTATAAATACTTTAAAATATAATGTATCCTCTTTTCATAAATATTATATTTTAAAATTCATATCAGCAATACATTTCATCTTTAAAATATTCCGAACGTTTTAAGACACATCTTGGAATATAAATCAGTTTTATTTAAGTTCGAACGGAATTTAAAAATTCCATTTTTCTTTAATATTTTTTAGACTATATTCCTAATTTGTTATTCCGAAAGCACGCTTTAAGAGTTTTTAAAAGGTCATGATATATATGTTTTTTATTTCAATTTCCAGTAGATAAATTTATGACTGCTCTAATAATTTTGGTAATGTAAGTCTATAACTTTTCATTTTTTATGAATATAAATCAAATATTGTTTTAAATTTTTATACGAATCGTCCATAGAAATTTCGTCCATAGAAAGTTTTTGTAAAAGTGTTTGCTTTCATAAATTTATTGATGAAATAGTAAATATGTGCGAACGCAAAGCCAATCAAAATATTCTTAGTTTGTTCAAACTTTACAAATGCTTGATATGTTTTTAAATGCAGATATCTAAAAAAAAATTTTAATAAATTTATAACACTAATACTGGAAATTTCCATAAATATTTAATTTTTAAAAGTTTTATGGTAATTATTAGTCAAATTATTTCTTCCTTGAATGCGCTAAAACAAAATTGAAAGCCACTGATCCTTAATACTGTTAATTGAAATTTCATTAATTTTGAAAGAAATTGCGCCAAAAGTTTTAAGTCATGTATAATTAAACACCTGGAGTTATGTATAGTTAAAAAATTCGTATTGTCTTCGAGAATAAACCAAAAAAAGATATCAACTATGAAACGAAAAAAAGCATTATAAGAAACTGTTAGATGAATTTATTATAAACCTAAATAAAGAATTACAGTAAAAAATCTGTTTTACACTGGCTAATCTAAAAACATTACTTAATTCTACTATATGTGTACATTCATATAGGTATGATATAGTATTCAGTTCCATGTCAGTAAAATTTCTTCAATTTGCGTAATGTTGAAAAAAAAAAAAAAAAACAGAGACTTTTCTGAATAACGTACTATTCATTTGTCATATAAATATTATAACTTCTTGAATCAAATTATCTATCCGTTACGAGATATGTTTTAAAGTTTTTTTATTCTTTTTACGACGGTATTCAATTTATATCTGCTAATAATTTGAAATGCCTAATTATCGTTTTCTTTTTGTTTTAGTTTTTGCTTATTGTTGCGATGAGCTCATTTGTATGACTAATATTTTTTAAATTCTTTCCTCTGCTGTTTCACAAATACCATTATTATAATGATTTGTAAAATGCTACAGTAATGTGATTCTAATGCATTTTCGTTCTGAAATTTATATGTATAAACTTAAATGAACATGAACTATTTAAAAATTATACACTGAACAGGGAAGAAATTTTATAATCATTCTGATTAACCCTTTATCTACAGCATTATGATTTACTGCAATTTTTTCTCTTTTTTTCATTTATTATCTATGAAAATTAAAGGATATATATAAAGAAATACTCACCCGTCAGAAATTTAATTCCTTAGAGGTAATTAATTAAAGTGGTACTTTAAAGTGCGGTCATTAAATTATGGCTAAAATATTCTCGTAACAGAAAATCCACATGGTATTTCAAATAAAGTTTAAACTTTTAAAAATTCTAAATATCAAGAAGAAACTCACAAGTTTACGATAAAAAATACTAAATTGACATAGTTTTTACACATTAAAAATGAGTAACAATTGAAATTTTATGCCATAAAAAATAACTCTTTTTTTAAGATTTCGATGCTGTTAGCAGTCCTTTAGTTATGCGACGCCTATATTCCAGGGATAACATGTTCTCCGGCATCTCCACATATGGAACATATGAATTTACATATGCCAGTAGCAAAAAAGAGCCGGTGCCCCAATTTTCGTTATTTCCTATGAAAAATAATAAAGAAACAGAAAAGAAATACCAGAAAATTTATTACTACACTATAATTTAGTAATTACATTATACGACAGATAAAATCAATGTATAATTACACAGACGATATGTAAGCAAGAAGTTTTTCTGCAACACCAAGTGTGCTGGCGATACATATAAGTACCACTGATCAATTCAACTGTTAAATAAAACACATACACCGTTCACCTAAAATAGCTATTCAGATTGTATTCTAAGATGATAATTAACGCGTAAAAAAATCCAATGCTTATCTTATATCCTTTACAGTGTTTGCAGCAATAAAAAGACGAGCGTGACAATCTATACAATATGTCGGCGTAAAACACATCGACTGTTTCAAAAATAGCCTCCTTCCTCGCTAAAACAACAAACCTAGAACTACTGCTTCCATGTATTCCTGATAAAGTGGAGTTAAAAAAGTATTTTTGCAAAGTACCATTAGAATATTTGTAATATTCACCGTTGGGGGAACGTTTAAAGTGAGTAGTAAGTACCGTCAGTAGATAAAGGATTAAAATAATAATTAGCAAAATGATTTAAAGATACAATTAGAGGTGTAAACATTACTCTCCTATAGAAATTTGAAACTCTGAAGCTTCCGATTAAGAACAAATTACATGTATAAACTTAAATGAACATAAATATTTAAAATCTTATACCCTAAACAGGGAAGAAATATTATAATAATTCTCATTAAAATATATATTACCAAAACGATTAAAAGATATCATTAGAAGTGAAATCATTAGTCTCTGTCTCAATACTTGAACTCTGAAGCTTTCGACTAAGAACAAATTACTTTCTTCTTTATATCCAGAAGAGTAGTTCGGATCATCTTTTGTCGGTCGAGGTGTTTTCTTTTCATTACCCCCAGGCACTATACAGAAATAACACAATGGATTTCTTGTATGTACACTCATGACTAGTGATTCAGGATCTTGCATTCATTTGTTTTCTGCTATCCGCAGCTGTCATATTCGCATACAGAAGTTGTAAAAGCATATGAAACACAGATTCGATTTCAAAAGGATATTGAAAAATATATATCCATATTTTTATAACAGCAATTTATTTATCTTTCTTTGTGGAAGATAGAACAATTATTTCAGTTTTTTTACAGAAAAATTGTTAAACGTACTTTAAATAAATCTGTTAACACGAATAAAGGACTTAAGACATTATTAAATATTACTATTATTCAACATTATTATTAACAATTATTATTATTATTATTATTATTATTATTATCATTATTATTATTAATTATGTTTTTTAATAATATATTTTTCTTTATATATTAAATAAATATGAACTATTTACAAATTTATACACTGCACATGGAAAAATATTGTAATCCTTCTGATTAAAATATATATTAGCAAAATTATTAAAAGATAACATTAGAGGTAAAATCATTGCTCTCTTTCTGAAATCTGAAACTCTGACGCTTTCTATTAAGAACAAATTACTTTCTTCTTTGTATCCAGAAGAGTAATTCAGAACCTATTTTGTCGTTCCGGTATTTACTTTTCATTACCCCCATGCGCTATAGAGAAATAACACAATGGATTTCTTGTTCAAGTATGTACACTCATGACTAGTGATTCAGGATCTTGCATCCATTTGTATGCTGCTATCGGCAGCTGTCAAATTCGTATACAGAAGTTTTAAAAGCACATGAAGCATAGATTCGATTTCAATAAGATATTGAAAAATATATATCCATATTTATATAACAGCAATTCATTTATCTTTCTTTGTGAAAGATAGAACAATTGTTTCAGTTTTTTACAGAAAAATTGTTAAACGTACTTTAAATAAATCTATTAACAAGAATAAAGGACTTAAGACATTATTAAATATTATTATTATTAAACATTATTATTAACGATTATTATTATTATTATTAACGATTATTATTATTATTATTAACGATTATTATTATTATTATTATTATCATTATTAATGTTATTATTATTTATGTTTTTATAATAATATATTATTATTTATATATTAAATAAATATGAGCTATTAACAAATTCATACACTGCACAGGGGAAAATATTGGAATCAGTTTGATTAAAATATATATTAGCAAAATTATTAAAAGATAACTTTAGAGGTAAAATCATTACTCTCTTTCTTCAATCTAAAACTCTGCAGCTTTCGATTAAGAGCAAATTACTTTCTTCTTTATATCCGGAAGATTGTAGTTTAGAACCTCTTTTGTTGGTCCTGTATTTCTTGGATCAGTGGATTTCTTGTTCAGGTATGTAAACTAGGGTGGAACTAAAAAACGAATTATCGAATTTTATATTCTAATAGTGATTATGTTTTTCCTTTTTAACTCCACAAAAAGAAGCTGTGTTTCTTTTAATTTTAAAATGATATTTTCCGGTTCCTCAAAGCGTCTGATTTTCCATAAAAAACGAAAAAAGGCAATAATTGCATGAGAAGTGTTTTAAGCTTGTTGTTTTAATTTATATTTTGCGAAATTAAATTAATGAAGTTTTAATGTCCTTTAATAAAGTGAATAATTTAGTTTGAGTGCCATGGAAAAGATGGACCCATTTTATTTGTATTTTGTAGAAGCCAGCGTAGTGGGCGTCGGTCTTCATTGTATCTAATTTATTTGGCTGTGACTCATAACAAGTTAGTTCGACTTAGTGTGTGTTAACAGTTTCTTCGATTATTTTTCATTAAACAGTCGGTATCAAATGTGACAATGTCTGCTAACGTACTTAAATCTAGAAAATAGTAGAAATGTCTTGTATTTAACAAACCAAAACAATTAACATTAGACTGTTATCTTTGACGAACATATGAAGATGTTATGAAACATTTTTTATGAGTTCAATAAAACTTAAAATCTGCCAGCCGGAATCTGGAACACGCTGTTTTTGAAATATCTAAATCTTTTGCTATACAATTAAAAGTGTATTGCTAAGATCTTCAATTCCAACGGTTTCTGATACACAAATCATAAAAAATGACT
This sequence comes from Maratus speciosus, assembly GCA_963932465.1. Classification (NCBI taxonomy): domain Eukaryota; kingdom Metazoa; phylum Arthropoda; class Arachnida; order Araneae; family Salticidae; genus Maratus; species Maratus speciosus. The sequence continues at coordinate 203,949,686 of OZ010789.1, forward strand.
AGACTAACGTGAGAAATGTCAAAATTTGAAGAAAAATATTAAGATTAGAAAATATAATCCCACATCCAATATAAAATTGCAAAATGTTAGATAATCGTGCAAAAAACCTTTCTTTGTGTAAATGTACTAAATATTGTCGTGTTTCAGAACAAGAAAGTCACTTTCTCAAAGACCAAAGAGAGATGGGGGTAATTACAATTGGATCAATACATGTAAAAACTACAAGGATATGTGTAGCAAGACTGGCAAATATCAAAGAAAAAAATGTTTTTTTTTTTTTTTTTTTTTTTTTTTTTTTTTTTTTTTATGATGTTTGGATTGAATGACTCGGCAAATGAAGAAAATAGTTCGGAAGGAAATAGTACAATCGGTAGTTTTTCTAAATCTGAATTTGATAATCAACAACGTGAAATAACTGCAGTATTAAACAGAACTGCAAGTATTATTGCAAATGGCACCCTAGACGATATGGGTATTTCTAATGATAATAAAGAAAAGGCAACTGAAAGAAGGACTTGGAGAAGACAAAGAAAAAGAAAAGGAAGTATTTGAAATAACAAGAAAGACGAAATGAGTTAATTTTATAAGGTTTGTAATTTGTTGGCAGAAAGGATAACACTATGATAACTGGAGCAAAGGGAAAAACATATAACAAAAAATCATTAAAGAAGAACACATGATCTTAGTTCAAAAACCAGTATCAAAATATATTGGTTTCACTGACATATTTCACTGACATCATCTTCTTATATTAATACAGCCACTGCAATTTTGGTGTATATTCAAAATAATAATACGGACATTTCAAGTTTGAAATTTATTGGGTGAAACAGAAACACCGTCAATGCAGGACGCAAATCTGGAGTTTTCAAAACATTGGAAGCAAGACTGTAAAAAAATTACAATGGATAATTTGCTTATTACATGCAAATGAACTGTGTTTTAGATACTTATGTCAACATCTTGCTGGAAAAACTACGGGTACTAAAAGATTCTGGACCAATAGGAAAGTAAATTGAAAGAATGCGAACATATTGAAATTATAGACTATAAAAAATTGATTCTGTCTTAGCGAATTTTTCGGATGAAGAATTTAAAAAAATTACGAACAGGGGAAGCACCTGAAATTTAGATTATCCTTGTCAGACTCAAACAGTGGAAAACGTGTCTCAAAATTGTCTCTTCAACCGCCTTTAGATATTAAGCAAGAGATGGCTTTATCTTGGGAAAATTGAATTCCCGCAATGTAATGACAAAGTATACATAAGAAGTCTTATAAGCCAGTAAGTAGGTTGAATATCCAATTGAATTAATCCATAACAAAGGGAGTTAAGGAGGATAGAAGTCAATATTTAGCCACCTCCTCGTGATGACTACTGGGTAGTATTTGCTTAATATAAGCAGATATGAGCTAACAGCTACGTTTTTTTTTTTTTTTTTTTTTTTTTTTTTTTTTTAAGTTACTTTATACAGAAATTTTAAAACTTTGACCTCCTTGAGGAACCGGAAAAGAAATTAATTTTAAATAAACTTTTCAGCCAATAGTTTAGACATCCAAAAAGGAAAAATGTTTTCACTATAACGCATTAAAATAAGAAAGTTTTTTGTTTTACCCCATACTTAAGTTCTACCCTAATGTACACTCAGAACTAGTGATTCAGGATCTTACATTCATTTGTAAGCTGCTATCAGCAGCTGCCAAATTCGCATACAGAAGTTGTAAAAGCACATGAAACATAGATTCGATTTCAAAAGGATATTGAAAAACATATATCCATATTTTTAACAGCACCTCACCTTTCTTTCTTTGCGGCAGATAGAACAATTTTTGTTTTTTCATAGAAAAAAATGTTAAATGTACTTTATTTAAATCTATCAACAAGAATAAGGGCGTAAACCTTAAATATTATTAAAAGTTTGATGAAATGAATCGCATTTTTGTTTTTATTTAGTTCTAAAACTGTTAAAAATAGCTATTAGAAGTTTTTATATAGTATATGTTTCACTAGTTACAAAACTGTAAAATACTTAATAAAACATTTAATAAGTACTTGATAAAGTATTAATAAATGAAGTATATGTATTCAGTAATTAAATTACTGGATACTTATAATACAATAGTTAACAAATGTACAAAATTTGAGATCCTATACTAACTTTTATTACTAAAACGTGTAAATTAAAATTTTAAAAGCAGTAAAAGTAGATTTGTTCGACTGTTAACATGTTTCGACTTTACCCGAGTATTTTTCAAAACATATAAATAAAAATATTCTAAAATTACACTGCAGTTGAAACGCCATCATTCAATGTTTCACGTACTCTTGCATATTATGCATGTTATTTTTTTGTTTGTTTGTTTGTTTGTTTTACATAGATGTTTATCTTTAATTTTGTAACCCTTGTGCACCTCGAAAGATGAGTACATCGAATCGAAGAGTACGTGTAATTGAATGACGGCGTTTCATAAACAGTGCAATTTTAGAATATTTTTATTTGGGACTACTTGATTATCCCGTCGTGCTATTTCGCCAAATTATACACATCGCTAAGCTATACGCTAAATTATAAAACTTGACGTAATTTTTATTTTAAGTAATAAAAGAACAAATAAATTAGTAAAATATTAATAAAAATACAAATAAAACATCAAATTATAAATCACTTCAAGGCATTAAACATGTGTAACGTGTTTAATGTGAAGTGAATGAGACGTTTCGTCCATCCATTATTGGCATTTAATCTTATAGTTTGGCGGTAATTTTTTTGTCGACGGGATAATCGAGAAGTACCTTTTATTTATTTGTTTTGAAAATGACTCGAGTAGAGTCGAAACATGTAAACAGTGGAATAAACCTATTTTTACTGTTTTTAAAATTTTAATTTACTCCTTTTAGCAATTAAAATTAGTATATTATTACAAGATGTTAATTTGTTGCAAATTTATTTGAAATTAGCATTTTTAGAAGGTATGTTAATATCACCCTTATTAAAATATTTATATTTTTTCAGTACAACATTTTATTTCACATAATATTTATTGTATAAAATAAAAAAGAATGGATTGACTTAAAATTTTATAATAGTTTAACTTTGCATCATCAGAATTAAAACAATGTGTCATTTTATATTAAAAGTTCAGAGGCTATATTGAATATATCAGGGTTCGTACGGGTGCTTGAATTTCCAGTCTAAGAAATTCTTCGGTACCAGTATTTTCTTTTGGAAAATCTCTCCTGAAATAAGGCGAAATTTCGACCGTTTAAACTAGATTTTTTTTTTCTATGAAACAATTCTGATATTGGGACTTGAAAATAACGGTACCCGTACGAAACCTGATATATTAGCTTTTTTTTTTGTTTGTTTAAGCTTCATAAGACACTTTGTATACAGTCGAACTTGGAAACTTCGAATCTTTAATTCGAAGTTTTTTGTCAGTCCCTTGAAACTTGTATTCAGTTAATGCTAAAAAATCTTGGTTATTTCGAAGTCCAACTTCTTTAATTCGATGCTTTTACCCTTTCAAAAATGGCAAAATCAAGTTTCAATACAGTTTATTTGAAAAGTGGCCGGGTTATTTTCAGCTATTGTGGAAATTTCGAAGTCCATCTTATTTAATTCGAAGTTCTTACCCTTTCAAAAATGACAAAATCTAGTTTCAATGCAGTTATTTGAAAAGTGACCGCGTTATTTTCAGATATTGTGGAAGATTCTTAGGGAAGAGAAGGGGGTGGGAGAATGTTATCTGTTCTAGGAAACAGAGCAGGGATAAAGGTAGGAGGAACGAACGCCCTTTTCTTTGTAAGTGACACATGCTACTCTCATCAATGCGATAAATCATAGATGACACGTGTTGCAATTCCTTCGAAACCAGGACTATAGTCGCTTGAGTTTTCTTCATTGTGCGTTTTGTTTTTGTGGTGAGAGTTCAGTGCAAGCATGTCACTGAGTAAGCCCCGTGTCCCGTATAAAACTTTATCTTTCGATGAAAAAATTGCTGTGATTCGTGAGGTAGAAAAGGGTGTAAAGAATAAATGCATCATCACAAAAGCGTATGGAATAGCACCTAACACTCTTTCGACCTTTTTGAAAAATAAAGAAATTTTTTTGAAATCTAATCGAAATCGCAAACGAGCTAGCGAACTCGATAATCCTGATGTGGACGAGTGTGTCTTGAAGTGGTTTAAGCAAGCGCGGGACAAAAACATCCCTCTCAGTGGAACTCTTGTTCGTGCAAAAGCGGAAGAATTTGCTGTCAGCTTAGGAAACAACAACTTCAAAGCAAGCTCCGGATGGTTAGATGGTTTTAAGGAAATAAATGACATTTTCTTTAAGTCTGTGTGTGGTGAGAGTTCAAGTGTGGACAAAGATGCAGCAAATGAATGGAAAGAAAAAGTTGTTCAAATCATTGAGCATACACAGGACAGAGACATTTTTAATGTCGACGAAACTGAGCTTTTTTTTTCAAATGTACCCCTCCAAAGACTTTGGATTTTAAAGGTGAAAAATGTAGTGGAGGAAAACGCAGTAAAGACCGAACAACCCTACTAGTGGGAGCAAACATGGACGGCACTGAGAAGTTACCTTTACTGATGATTGAAAAATCAAGAAATCCAAATTGTTTTAACAATGTCAAAACAAAACCTATAGAATAACGTTCTAACACGAAAGCCTGGATGACGGGGAATCTTTTTGAAGAATGGCTGCTGGATCTCAATCCCACGTACCAAAGAAAAAACAGGAAAATCATCCTGTTTATTGATAACTGCACGGCCCATAAATCGATACCCGCTATGGAAAATGTCACGGTTGAATTTTTTCCGCCAAACATGACCTCAGTGGTGCAACCAATGGATCAAGGCATCATTAAAAATCTGAAGCATTTCTACAGATGCCTAGTCGTTCAACACCTCCTTACTGAATCTTCCCAAAAGCTTCCCATTACCCTCCTCGATGCATCAAGAATGCGTTTAAATGCATGATTCAAAGTGAGCAAAGAAAAAACAAAAAAAAACAATAGCAAATTGCTTCCAGAAAGCAGGATTCATCAAGAACACAGTCCCTAGCGATCTTTTAGATGAAGAAAAATTACCTCCCTCAGTTGAATGGGAAGACAGCGTACCATTTGATGATTACGTCGACATTGATATAAACATAGACATTTGTGGAGAGCTGCCTGATACAGATATTCTATCAGAAGTTCTAAACAATAAGAACATTGTAACAGAAGACAATGAAGATATTGAAGATGATGTAGAAGAACAGGGAACGATTCCAACTTCAAGTGAGGCAGTCTTTTATCTAGCCGAATATCGTCGTTATGTAGAAGGGCAATCTAACGTGAGTGAAACTGTGTTTTGAGCTGTAGAGATACTTGAAGATTTTGTTTAAAAAAATCAAGTAAGCTCTTTAAAGCAATCTGAAATATCTCAATATTTTAAAAAGGTGTAGTTTTTTTATTTAAAATTAATAAACATATTTTTTTGCAATTTCTGTTGCGATTGATTATTTTACGACATAAAAATAAATTTTTTTTGTATAATTCGAAGTTTGGATAATTCGAAATTTTGCAGTGGTCCCTTGCACTTCGAATTATCCAAATTCGACTGTATATGCATTTTACTTTTTAATAGAAGAAATGAAATTTGGAAAACAAAATAGCGTACAACGATCTCTAGCGATTGGATTTTATGCAAAAATCAAAATTTAATCAACAGTTAATCTTAAATTCCAACTATTTAAAACTGTTTAATATGTTGAATTTTTACTTTTTTGCGTTTGAATCTATACGAAGTACTTAAGTACAAAATTTTTATAGTAGCAATAGGGGAGAGTAGCAAAGAGGACTTCCGCTTTAAATGAACCGCTGCAATTCTGCCGTTAATTTCATAAAGAGACGCCATCTACCGCTGAAATCCGACTTATTAGAATGGCGTCATTTATGATTAGAAGTACTTGCCGCACATGTGCTGTTTTCAAACAATTTAAAAAAACATACAACTATCTCTTTTGATCTAATTTTTAAGTACTGAACGTAAGACAATATTTTAAAACCAACATAAGTTTTTATGCTTTCATATACATATCTAAATTCATGTGTTTATCGTACATATGTTTCACTCGGATTTATTCGCTTTCGTTTTTCTTTCTATTCTTAAGATTGTGTGTTTTAAAAATGCCGCAGTTGCCTTAATTGGACCAATTTGAGCTGCTTAAATTTGACCATATGCATGATCATAAATTTGAAAAGTAAGTAATGAATTTCGAGGGCTGTACACTTTGGCCACTGTTTTTTAATTTTTTAATATTTTGTAATGAATGTTTCATGCACGTTTTGAATATTTTATTAATTTTTTTTTGTATATCTGGATCGATTTCTTTATACAGTTTAGGCTTATATAAACATATAAGATATCTTTTACATGCTTATGAGACTACTAGAGAAATATCTGAGTCAGAGTCAATAATCATGAAATCTACTAAATCTAAGAGAGTAAAAAAATGGTGAAAACGACACAGTCTGGAAGAAAAATATCACTGACAGCAAAAGTTGTCAAATATGCAAAGGAATCGTTCTCTTTGAAACGAAAAGGAAAGAGTATGTTGTGACCCGCAAAAAATACTGCAGCTACGAAACGATGAAAAAAGCCAAAGAATCATTAGAAATGTTTCATCCCTTGCCAAAATTTAATAAGTACAGAGGGAGCCGAAAAACAGTTTGTGTTACATATTCGCCATATAACGGAAACCTTAAAATGAAAAAGAAAAACGACAAAAAGAAAGCTATCAAATCATAAAAGCAATTCCAACATAAAGTTTTAAAAAATAGGCGTAATTCAATTGAAAGAAAATGATGGAAGGGAAGAACTACAGACATAAGGTAAAGAAACATCTGATGCAAAAATAATCTTATGATTCAGAATGTAAAAAGAAAAATCAAGACAGTTATCTTCGGTTTTGTCTAATTTGTAAGAAAAACAAAATAGCATAATTGGTTCAGTGTTCACATTGCCAAATATGGCATCATTTTGTGTGCACTAGAATAAAAAATGATCAAAATAAATTCGTGAGTAAGCCTTGTATAACTTCCTAGATGATATTAAAGTAACTGGTAAGTAGTTCAATAATTTCTATTCTTAATTACGTATAACTTTGATTTAACTATTGAATACATTTTTGATTTAAAATAATTACTCTTACTTTCTAACATTTGATTTCTTTATATTTCATTGTTGTTGTTTTGGTGGATTGTTTCATTAATTGCAAACTTTGCTTTTAATAAAATTAGCTATATTTCCTACTCATTGAAACAGGCTAATATTGTTTGGTCCACTTTAAGAGGCTAGAGGTCAACTTAGGCGACTAGTCCCTGAATTTGGCCAACATTAGAAATTTTTTTCAAATTAAAATAAAACTTGAGATTTTTAAAAAGAAATTGTTCTACACATTGATATATTTAATGCATGAATAGATTGGCCACGTGTAGTGATATTTTACAGATATTCCAAAAATGAAGTGAGTTACAAATGGAAATATGTGAAGTGGCTCAAATTCGGCTACTATCCCCTAAAAAAATTTCTTTAAAAATCATTCCTATTTGCTCAAATATGAATTTTTCTTTAAACAAGATATTTTAGTACACTTGAGTTAGAATTACGCTGTAATTCTGTCTGTTCACCGTGTGTATTGTCCAAAACTTGAATCATGTAAATTAGAGCAATTAGCGCAGATGTGATGCTGATTATGTCCACTTACACATTTGTGATTCTCTAACATTTAGGACAGTGGAAGCGAACACCATCCGCATTTAATCACAACTAAATTAGACAATGCATGTTTCGGAGTGTAGCTGACACTACATTCATGGAACCAATCAATAAAGCTGTGCAATTCTAGCACTTTATGTTATTTAATCGCATCAAGTTAATTCTTTTTTTAAATATTGTTAAAATATCTTCTTTGTTATTAAAATCACGACTGAAGATCTGGGTGAAGTGGAGCGCACTGTATTTTTGCCTAAATAAATAGATAGCATCCCTTGTTTCTAATGCAAACATTTTTTTTCTTGTAGTGTGCTGCAACAACCTCTTAAAGTTTGTTATTAAAACACTCTCTAAATATTTAACAAATAGAAAAACTGTAATATTAGAAATACATCCCATATTGTTTCCGAAATATCACAATATTCACCAATTTTACGGAATACTAAGAAATATTACATATTGAGAAATATGGACTATAAGTTTGTTCATCGCTATTCAATAATTTCATTGACTGTATTCACATGACTTTCACAAAACAAAATATAAACATATTTTTAATGAGTTTTGAAATTAACATTCATTATGAATAGATGTATTAATCAAGAAATCTTTTCTAGCATTTATTATTAGTAATTTTATTGCAATTTGCGAAGAATAAAAACTTTGAACATGAACTTAAAAAAAATTTCCTTAAATATATATTTATATGCATACTAAATTCCTGAAAAAATAAGTATCATGATAACTTTATACCAATTTTTTCTGATTTAATTGTCATAAAATAGATTAAAACTATAAATGAAGTAGCGCTAAAATTTTATAAATGAAAGTGTTCGGTTTTTCTCTCTTGCCTCACACCAGTCATTAAAAAAACCCCACTCGTTTTATGTATAAACTAGGGGTCTCGGTCCCCTAGTTACTTGCCCACCCCGTTCACACTTTAAAAACATGGTAATGTACCTTGTTTTAAAATATGAGCAGGTTATGGAAGATTAAATGATATTATCAAAAACAACGATTTTTTTCCGTAATCGGTCTGCCATGCTTTTCCGTTTGAATTTAGCATTTTTATTTTATTATCTCCTTATCCGCGGCTGTCGCTATAGCTAGCGGTTACTTTTGGAATTGATAAATAAAATCAGTTATACACATTTGAAAATCTACTTCTATAAGATGGTTAGTTTTAAAATGTCGCTGCTTCTCTACTGTTATAACGATGCTATGGAGAATATCCTTTCTTTGGGTTTGAGGATTCACAAACAAATGCCGTCTGCTTGGTAATAACATTCAGAACCTCGGAAATACACTCGATTTTGAAATTTTTCGCTTATATTTCATGTTTTGATTGATTTTTAGATCTGCAGTAACAGTTTCTATTTTATTTCATAGATTAATGCACCATCATGCATATGTCCATTTTATTGTTTAAATGAAAATTGTTTATTTTATTTAATGAATAATAATTTTCTAATATTTATTTAATAATAATTCGTACAAAACAAATTGAAATCCAAAATGTTTAGTGCAGGCATTTACCTGCATTTATGCTGCATCAAGTGATGCAATATTTAAACAAATTTGTTAGCCGCGCTACTATTATACCACGAGATCCCCAATGTGATGCCAGATGCATATTTCCCATAAGATAAGTAAATAAGATAAGAATTATCCCCAGTCATTCAAATATATAGTTTAAGTATATGGTGTAATTTTCTCCACAAATTTGTTTCGTGTGTAATAATTTAATTTTTTTAAAGTTTTTTTTTTCTGTTTTTGATTTACGTGTAAATATGTAAATACGTGTAACTAAATAATATAATTCAATAATATTGCTACTGAATTATTAATTGGTTTTAAATTTTAAAAGTATTTATATAATAGCATACAACATTTTATGTTTCTGCTATGAAGGTAAGAAATAAAATAGTAAATGATATCAATTAAACATTATTGATGTCATTTCCTCGTTAAATTTAAAAGAAAGCCAAGTGGAGAAATTTTAGTCTCATTGCATTTAGTTGGGCAATTATTATTTCATGCATTGATTTCAGATATCCGGATGGTTCGAAAGGTCTCATAAAAACTTTTAAAAATTCTAAATCTAAAATATTAAAAAAGTAATAGTATTGAAATACTAATATCTTTCAACTTTAAATGGCCTTTTTCTAAAATCGGCAACAAAAATTTTTATTGCTGTAGATGAGAGACAAAGAAAAAAGTAAATGATGTCATTTTCCTATTTTCTCTTAAAAATTGAATTAAGAACCAAGTTGGAAATTTTATCCTTCTTGCACTCAGCTGAACAATTATTATGTCATATATTATTTCCACACATCTGAATTAGTGTTTTTATAAATTTGCTTCATTAAGATTGAAAAAAATGAATATATGATATCTATAAATAACAATCCTTTAATTTCTTTTTCCCTTTTCTTAAGCGTTTACATAAATGACGTCATTTGGACGAATTTGTTCAAAATATTCCAGTTTATGAATTAAAATAAATGCTTAGGAAATTATATTTTTCTCTCTTAAATCATTTCGGCTGTCAGCGAATTTCTGAACTAACTGAAAAAAAGCTACGATGGAATTATTAATTTGTTTAAGATAATGGGGTTTATGCCAAGGAGGGAAATGACAGACAATTTTTTGTTTTCTAAAATAAAATGATTTCCGAAGATCGAATATAAGAAAATAACTTTTTATTTCTTAAAATATTCTTGAAAAACATAATTTAATCACAGTATTGTCATCACTATTGATTGAAATATAAGATAATTTAGACTGGAAGAGGGAGAAAAAAAAAGGAAATCTTAATAATCCCTACATTTTCTAATTTTTTCACGTTTTCCACAAAAATCAAATAATTCAGTTGCCATAAAAATTTTGAATATGGAAATGTCATTAAAATGAGAAAAAAAACTTAATATTTCGAAAACTAATTCAAATTTTATAATTCTAATACCACTTTTGCCGCCTGTGAATCAATACGGATAATTGCCGATAATTTCACAACCAAACATTGCTTATTTTATTAAAAATAGCTGAAAAACTAAACCAGTCGGTTAATCAGTCGTTTCATAAAATTATTTCATAAAGTCGTTTCATAAAATTGTTTCATAAAGTCGTTTCATAAATTCGTTTCATTCGGATTTTATATAGAGACAGCAGATAATGCAGGAACAATGAGTTATCTTAGATATAGATTTGAACAAAATTCATGCTTGAAAATTAACTTAAAAACAATAAACATTGAGTAAATAGCGGTACAGTTTATAAATAAATTGCGATATAGTTTTAAAACAAATTGCATTTGAAAGTCATTTTTTTCCTATTCGACGGTGTAAAAACTGAAAAGCTGCGATATTTGGAAGTTTAAAATACTGCAATAAAATAAAATAACACTTAAATTTAATCGTGTGCTGTTGCTACCGTCAAAATGACGTCAGCATTATGCACGGACGCGTTTACCCATTATTATAAAGATATCACATGTGATTTTTATGAGTTTTCTTGCATTTTAATTAAAAATGTTTGTACGTCATACAATTATCATAAAGGTTTTTTATTTTATTTTACCATTCGTGAAAGTACTATATTTTCTTTAACCGATTAAATGCTGATAAATTTCGCTGGAAGAGATGAAAAAAAATATTTAAAGAAGTGAAATTGTTTACACCTAACTTCTTAAATCATTTTTTATGAATCTTACAATCCCCCCTCCCACATTTTCTTTTGAAATAGTTACCTAATTTTCATGAATGCATACATTTTGTTCAATAAATAATTCAAACTACAATTTTCTCATTTATATGCAAAGCAATATTTTTGCATTTTACAGCATAACATTAGAATCTGTTACAAAATACGAAATGACATTTTACGAGTAAACAATATTTGAATAATATTAACATATTTTGAGTATCTTTCTTCGCATAATATTACCTATACATTTTGTTTTGAAAATAATATATAATTTCTTGGGAATAGTTCTTGTTTTATGACTTTTCATATTTTAATTTTAATTTTATATTTTAAAATGCCTTACCATATAGGTTATGCGTGTATGTAAATTGATTGTGGACTGTAACTATTTCAAATATAAATGCTAAGATAGTCAAATAATACGAAGAAAGTCTAATCACAAACAGTTCTTTTTATATACATATATATACAGGAACTTGAATCAGGACTGAAACCATAGTCAGTTACGAAACATACTGCGATGTTTTTTTCCGTGGACAATACCACTCGAATTAAAGACATAATCTGTATAATTATGCTACATCAATACTATAATAGTCGTTATTACTAATAATAATGACCCCATGGTCATTTTAGCTAACGAAATAGCTCGCTGAATGCGTTTTTTTTTCTATAAGAACATTCGACGTGCGAACAACAACAACAAACGATAAAGACTGCCGTTGCCAAACGGCAAACACAAAAGTCTGGTGGAACGCGCAAGGAAGTCTGTTCAAAACAGTGTCAAGGCAAGCCGTAACATACCGGCCCCCACTGACATATGCATTCAATTAAACAACATGAAGTGCATACATTATACAACTTACACACCACACTCAAATATGGCAACATATAAACTTCAATACTATGCATATAACACTAAATAAGAAATAGATAAATGATAATACAAAATACAATAAAGATGAGTTGCAATAACAATAATACTTGTGCAATACACTAATAAGGTAAAATCAAGTTAAGGTATTTCTTATAACAAATGGGTCATCAATCAACGGGTAAGACACATAATTTAGAAATCGACCTAATGAAAACGTTAGAGGCAGTTTTTACTTTCGCTACTGTAACATTACCATCCTTCCCTGGTATAACCTCTAGGATTCGTCCCAGCATAAATTGACAAGGAGGTAAATTGTCCACTTTTATTACTACCATTACTCCTGGTTTGATGTTATCGCTCTTTACCTGCCATTTTGAACAGTTTTGGAGATGGCTTAAGTAATTTAATTGCCAATGTCTCCAAATTAATTGAACAAATTTAGTTACTCTTTGCCACCGAGATAAACTGGATTCGCTAATATCAATTAATTGAGGTTCTGGAATAGCGTCTATTGGCCGACCAATAAGGAAATGACCTGGTGTCAATACGTTAAAATCATTTATGTCGGTCGATAATGGGCTTAAGGAACGTGAATTTAAAACTGCTTCAATTTGGATGGTGATTGTTTGGAATTATTTCATTGTCAGTCTAGCACCCTTTAAAGTTCTTTTAAGATGGTATTTGAATGATTTTACCACAGTTTCCCATAAACCGCCAAAGTTCGGTGACCTAGGAGGAATGAACTTCCATTCAATAGCTTCTGTCGTAAGATAATTAGCTAATTTTTCATCTGGTTTACTAAATAACTCATGAAGTTTGCGTAATTCTGAATTAGCACCCTTAAAATTTGTAACATTATCTGTTACAATGGAAGAGCATTTTCCTCGCCTAGAAAGAAACCGTTTAAGTGCTGCAATAAACGCGTCCGCTGTTAGATCCGTGACCATTTCTAAATGAATAGCCTTTGTCACTAAGCAAATAATGATCGCGACATAAATCTTATGAAAAATCACCTTTCTCTGATTTTTATATTTAATCTCAAAAGGGCCGCAAAAGTCAGCTCCTACATAGTTGAAAGTAAAATTTGGAGTTACCCTTTCCGATGGGAGCAAACCCATGATATGTTTGGCAGTAACTGGGTTGCTCCTGAAACAGACAACTCAGTCATGCACTACTTTACGCGCTAAATTTTTTCCACTTACTGTCCAAAACCTCATACGTACGTAATGTATCAAACTTTGGGGACCAATATAAAAATATTTCCTATGAAAATACTCAAATATGAGTTTTGTAATCTTATGGCCTTTCGGCAAAATGATTTGTTGCATGTTACCAAAGTTTAAATCTGAATTTTCTAATCTACCTCCAACTCTTAAGTTATTGTTTTGATTCAAAAAGTGGGATAAACTTTTACTGGATTTTACTGGAAAGAAGAACCCTTGACTTCCGTTTTAAACTGCTAATCTCTTCCGGAAATTCTGCATTTTGTACTAACTTCATTAGAGAAGTTTCTGAAGCCCTTATTTCTGAGGTGGTGAGGCTCTCTCGACGCCGGTCTACTGACTTACACTTACAATTGAGAAAAACCTTACAAATATAAGCCAATATACGAACAATACAGCAATAATTGCTGTTCAAACTTAATCAATGTCATTTTTCCATTTTCATTTAGTCTCTGCTAAATAGTCCTTTTCTGGAAAATAAATAAGTTCGATGGAAATTGACAAGTCGTCAGCTGCTAGAAATTGTGGTCTTATTTACTCTTGTCTATTATATGAGAATTAAGTAATTCGCGTTAAAAATCAGGAAACTATCGTCATAAAAGCTATAATTACATATGAATTTTAAAAGAGAAAGAAAATTTTTAAATAATAAATTCATTATTATGCGTTAAAAGTCGCAAACTTAGGAAATGTACGTCATATTCAGAAAGGCCAAATATTTGACTGTTGGCAAAACAGTTTAAATTAAAAAATATATTTGCGCGAGACATTTATTTCATATTTTGAGATAATTACTTCAACTATTACCGTGAATTCTAAGACAGCGCAAATAATATTTCCTTTATAACAACAAAAGTGTGTTCATATTTATGTTAAAAAGAGAAAGAAAGTTTGGTGAAAATTACGTCAGATATAAAACGATACATTTCAAATGAGTTATTTAAAAGAATTTTCTTATAGATCTGTTAAAAAACCGAGAGACAAAGACTCTGTTTACTTAATTCATTTTACATTAGCTTATTTTCAAATTTTTAACTATTTTTTTTTTTAATCAAAGACGAAAACAGCTATTGTATCCCTTAAGAAACGCTGATTTCGCCTCAAAAATTTACAATCAAAGGAATATGAATGAAAACCCGTTTACAGAGAGATCGCCACTGTTATTTAAAATTATAATTAAATCTTTTTAAAGCCGATGAAATTATCCTACTTTTAGAATCTGGGGAGTCGGAACGGGCGTTTGTGAGCGTAGCTCGTAGGGAGCAGAGCCCCCTAGTACTTTAAACGTAACAAATGACATGTGCTACTTAATGACTGGTAAGTAAACATTGACTAATTGAACTAGTTTTTAACTAACATTTTTAACTAAAATTGTGACAAATATATTTTTTAGGAAACAATTTATTTGCTAATTGTGTAATTTAGATTGGAAAAAGTTTTGATATTTCCCATTGTAATGATGGGATTATAATAGTGTAAATTTATGATGAAAGAACACTGGAATTATTTCCAATTTCTGTTTTTTCATAAAACTCTAAGCAATGTTCATTCATTAAATACGATTTCAAATCCTAAAGAAAATAAAAATGAAATGATTTTCAAAGTTACGCAATAATAAATATATTATATTAATGAATTACTATCTTAACTTATTAAACAACATATCAAATTGACAATTATTCTAATTTAAGCATGTACTATATTGAAGAAAACAGAAATTATTACAATGAATCGGCCATTTTTCACACCTCTTTGCATTCTATGAAAATTATAAATCTTTAAGTAGTTATAATTTCTTGATGTGTTTTTTTAACTCACCAAAATGAAAAAAAGTTATAATAACTAGAAAAAGATACATTATGTCTAGCCACATAGCAGTAATTGAAGCTTTTTGCTTCTAAGCTATATGTATGCAGATATTGATTAAATATGCTTTACAATTTAAGCTAAAGTAAAAAGACCCTATATAATTCCTAGATAATTAACTGAGTTGTTCTGGATACCGCTGTAATATTGGAAATTTTAAAAACATGAATACATATTTATTGTAAATATATTAAATGTAAAAATTACAAATTTACAAATTCAGAGTTAGAAGTATTTTTTTATGTTTTCTATTAACCAAATACCCAATGTATATAGAACTATATAGTCAGCTGACTAATTAATAACGAGTAAAGTAATCACACGCACATTTGTCACTGCATGATAGCGATTATTCATTAACCTAAATTACTAAATATATTAAATTGATTAAGATTCTGATTTGAATATCTATATTCAATGAAATGAATTTTGATACAAGAAATTTGGTATATTCCATGTCATTTGCATTATATAAAAGCTGTAAATTTAAACATTAGCTGTTGTAAAATTTTGCAGACATTTTTTTTAGTCTCTCTAATTAAAATAAATTATGAGATAATTAGAAATATTCCGAATGTCCTTACAATACTGAATCCCATTTCTTATAAGAAAATTCTTTTTCGTCATAAATAGATGAAAATTGGAATTTCACTAAAAAGAAAATAAATATTGTCTACCATGATGACTCTTATTTGTAACACATGTATATATGTATGGAATGTGAATAAAATAGAATAACAGGTTTAGACATTTCTATGGAAAAGCTACTTGCGAGATAATAACTACAGTTTGTACAAATAAGCCTCCTGAATATACAGATTCGATTTCTAAAGCCACTTCACAGTTTGTCCCTAGATAATTCGGGGGAAAAGCGCAGTTTCCCTGTACTCGTCGCCGGTAGATGTGGTTAAAGAAATCATATTTAGGCCGTGAAGGAGAATTGGCGTTACACTGTTGAATATTTGCAGCAAATTGTCCAGTCATTTGGAAGTTTTTATGTAAAACGTTCCATAACCATTTATATCTATCATTTATGACCATACTGTCGCCCAAATTATGGTCGGAATAGAATTAATTGAAGATGACGTAACTTTTTCTATAAAAACTGTCGAATGACTGGACAATTTACTGCAATTTTTTAATGGTATACGGTGCTATTCACTTTGATACAAGTGCATGTATTTTCAAATTCTTCTACCTGTATAAACGTTGAAAAAGCAGTTTTCATTAACCGACGATCTTAGTGGCTATCCCAATTACTTTACTATATTGAAAATTTTCGAAAGACTATGTTCTCCGAATTATAACAATTGCTTGTTCCGAAATCAAAGTATTTTTACAAGTGAAATGTTTGTGTCTAGTTCACCTGGCCGTTACAAACCTTTGTTGCGATTGCGCGTTTAAATAAAACTGGAAACTCTGCAGTGAAAACCTGGACAGTGCTACTAAACACCTGAGGTTCAGAAAGCTAATAAAATGTCTGCATTTGTTGAACAAGTAAAAACAAAAGGATATGGTAGCAGTACGTCACATATAATATGTCTGTGTTTGGACATTACTTGTACAATAATATGAAAAATTATGTGTACACTTTTAAATTTTACCCACATAAGTTAGCCTAATTGCACAAATAGTTCTCTGGTGATAAAGGAGAGAACTGATTGCTTGATTTAATGATCCCTACACAGACGAGAGAGCAAATCTTTGCCTCGTCAGATTTTGTGGCGAAATTAGGCTCATTTCCATCTAAAATGAGTTGTAAACAAGTATACTAATGGTGAATCTCGACGTTGTTCCGATGCTTTTGAAAAATAAGCAATATAAATTTCACAGCAACGTCACTTCGAACCAATCGACCAAAAAATTAACTTTTGTTTCAGAAATTGAAAGAGCGTGCTCAATATATTACGTGTACAAGTTATAGTTGCGATTCAGAAAAATGATTGTGCATAAACACCATCTGTTTAATTTAGATTCCTTATCGAAATCTATAACTATAAATCCCTCTCTGTAAATATATATATTTTTTAATTTTTCCGCTTAAATTTTGTAGTTTTACTAAAAAATATTTTTGATTCCTTATTCCTACTTCAAAATGCAATTTGTTCAACGCCTGCTATCTTAACTTTCTCATATTAAAATTCCTCCTGTTTTAGAATATAATTTTTCTGTCATAAGCCTCATATTCATAGTCAATGCGTAATTTTCTAGGATGTTTCGTACCAATTTTAATGCCTTATTACTTCAAAATTTTCAATACGCAATTAAAGATTAGCGGCAAAGGCATTGTTTGGTAAACGTCTTATTTCACTGCAATTTTGTACATAACTGTGCATTCTTACGTACTCACTGATAAAAGTGAATGAGAGAGATTTTGGCTGTTGGGGAAATTAAAATATTTATTCTTTAGTGGAGGAGGTGGTAAGTGCCCACGTCTGAGTGACAGCGTCAGAAATTATGAAGCAAAAAAATAACCCTACAAAATCCCCAAGTAACAATTTTAAGTACTAAGATGTCAAGATCTAGTTATACAACTATTATTAGGTTTTGCAGTTATTTTCTTGCCAACTTAAGCAAAACTTTTCATCTCACTTACTAGTTCAAATCGCTCTTCCATACACCATATACGCAACAACGTATATACAGCAAAACTGGAATAACAATTTAATTTTTTAGGTCCATTGGCAACATCTCTTTTTAGATCTTGAAATGATTTATTTAATTAGTCAAAACAAAGGTTTTCATAGTGAGATCCGTTTTAGTTTGAATCGCAATTACATATGCCGGATACATGATTTTACGTAAATTTCAAATATGTCAAGAATTTTTGGAGTATCACATATTTGCTAAATAAAAGGCTTGAATATTAAATACAAAAAAATAGTATATTGCCAAGAAGTTTGTTTTAATTTGAAAACATGAAATCCTATTTTTTATTGTTTCAATTTCATGATTTACATATTTAAAGTGTATGCTTTTTCCTCTTTAACCCTTTCTATCTTGAACTTTGTACAAAAAATTTCTTCAACTGAATAATTATTTACGTTAATGTCTAAGATACTGAGAACAACATATATAATACTAATTTGATTTTTAGTTATTTTTTTTTTTATTAAAACTGATTTAATAACTCAGTAGTTTTTGCAAAATATTTACAAGAATAATTAGATTAATTAACAAAAAAAACTGTTATAGAAATCTAACAATTCTTATAAGAACAGTGTAAATAAATGTATTGTGGTTCTATCTATAACAGAGAAGTGTTTTGAAGATTAAAAATTTTTGTATAACGTTTTTAATAGGATAAAAGTGAATTCTAGGTAAATGGTTCAGAAAGTAACCACATTAAAAAATATTTAGCTTCGACTGTTTTACTGTGCTGTCTAAATATGATTGAGCAAATTATTTTGTATGAAAATTACAATCTACTTTTATTAGTAGACGAATAAAATATTTGCATTGAATTTTCTTTCATTGTACGTAAAAGTATTTTCAGGATACATTTGTAAAATTATAAAGATTTTAAAAATTACACTGTTTCATTTTTATTTTATTGTTTTCATATGAAAAAACACAAAACAAAATATTTATTACATATAATTAAAGCCAATACGATTCAACAGAGAGACTCTAAATGTATTAAAGGCTATTCTGATATTAACACTTTAGTGCGCAGCTTTGCATATATTCAAACAACAGTGTTTTGAATTTAATAGATATTTTTATTCGTATATACCTAATTCACACCTGAAAATTAAAATAGCAATATTTGCTTTAAATAATAACAGACATTTCGTATTTAACTATTTAAGCGAAATTAACAATTGAAACTTACTGGTGTAAAGTCAGATTATGTGAATTACTTAATTTATAGAACATATTCTATCATAAGCACTAAAGGGTTAAATCTCATATTCCATTTTGCCCGATTAACTATTAAATGGACATAATTGAAATATATTGACTTTGTTATAGTTAAGTATATATAATGATTTAATTAAATTACGAATTTAGTCAAATTCGCTAGCTAAATCTTTATGTTTTGGTTATGTAATTAAATATATATCATTTGTATATTCATATTTTAGCTTTATTTGGTGTTCAGTTTGTATGAAATAAAAATTATACTTCGTAGATGGCATGTGATATTAATTGTTGCTTTATTTTGCTTTTTTTTCAGGTGACACACGTGGCTACGAACGCAGATGGATATTTATATCGTTTCAACGATGGACACTTTAACCCATTAAACGCCAACGCTCCCGTTGCGGGAACAACAATTTGTTATTTTTCCCCTCAAAATATTTTTGAATTACTTAAAAAATACATTTTGTGCCAAAAAGATAATAGTATGGCGTGTAGTATACATATTTTTTCAGAATGATATATATATATTTACTATTTTTTGCAGATTTTTAAAAAGAGAGAATTTTTGGTTTTTAGACTTCCTCAAGTAAAATTAGTAAAAAGAAAAAAGTAAATTCTATAGTTTTTACAAGTGCAGTGAATATTTAAAGCCAGCAGATCATCTAATAATAAATTCCTAATACGAAGTAAATATATTAATTTAAAGCAATATTAGAAAAGTTTCTTTCGTATGTTCCCACAACGGGAGCGTTGGCGGCTGGTGGTTACATTCCCATCCCTTTGTCTACAAGCGCGTTTCCATAAAGAGAGGAACATTTTATATTGATTTTTCATGAAAAGCAGTGCCCCATCAGTGGCTGAGAGGTTCTGCTCTCGAAACTGGTAGACGGGAAGTGCTGGGCTCGATCCCAATCGCGCCCGTCGGCCTAATCGTGCGGAGTTTTCGTGGTTTTCTTCGAGCCATGGATTTCCATGCGTTAATACGGGTTAGGTTCCCTTAGAAAGACCCCCACAAAGGGCACTCCCCCTCCGGCCTATATCCCTAGTGTAGATAATCGGCCGTCACAAATCAACCAACCAACCAACCAACCAACCGTGAAAAGCAGTGTATGTCAGTTCGCTTGAATGTGGATTCGTAACATTATACGGAAAAACAGAACCGTTGTGAGCAAAAAACCCCTTAAAATTTACCTTTATGATGTTCATCCGCAGAAAAAAACAATCTTTAAATTACAATTAAAATGCAAGATGCAAAAATAAAAGATTGAGTTTTGCATGGAAGTAAGTTATTACTGAAACATTAAAAAAGAATTTTGGTAATTTCTTGTAACAGTAAATTTGACCATAAATTAAGATATAATACAGTAGTAGTTGGCAGCTACTTTTGAAACTTAAATCCATAGGTAGATTCTTATACAATATAAAAAGAGAAAAAGAAGGATTACGAAAATTTTAAATTGTTTCATGTTATATTAATTGTACTAACGTTGATACTGTTGTAGATCGATTTTTAAATATATGCAGGCATCTTATTAAAGAGATAATATATATATATTTTTTAAATAATTTGAAAATCGATGTTTGGTAATAGTAACGTGAAAAGCATTTATTATATTGAAATAAGAGTTGTCTCAATTTTCATTTGTAAAACAACTACTTTATTTGAAACAGGTAATAAAGAAAATTCAAAACATCATTTAGGAATATATAGAGGTATATATATCAGTTACGTGTCGATGAAAACAACTGTATTCTAATATAAGTATATGCCAGAAATCTAGGTGTAAAAAAAATTATACATATGTGCGTGTAGTGTTTATTACAACATAATGTTATATCTGAGTTATTCCTTTCAAGTTGCATAGACAATGTGTAGAGAAATAATAAAAAAGAAAGAGTGACGTTATATTTCAAATACTTTGAATATTCGTTAAAAAATTTGAATGAAAGTGATTTATGAATATTAATATTAAATTTTTAATCCATATAATTTTAGTAATTGTTTATATATTTGTTTATTTGTTTGCATCATGCCTAAAAATGAAGTTTTATTAAATTTTCTAATCGCAATTGCATTATGGCAGGAGAAAATAACGCGCGTTTCTTTGCAGTTCAGAGGAAGGTTCAACCCCCGTTAGACGCCAACGCTCCCGTTACGGGAACATGTTATACATTCTAAACGGTTACAGTTATTAAAAAATTTTTTAACTGCTTTATCATAGGGGCATCTTACATATATAAAATATATAAATAAACTTTATTTATTTAACGTGCTTAATATAGCGGCGCCTAATGGGTTAAAACAATTTAACCTATATTATTGCTAAAATTTCTGCTAAAATTTGTACGAAATTTACTGCATACGTTTTACTTACTTAACCTGTCATGAAATATAAAGAGATATGTAAATTCTTTAAAAATATATAAAGTTAGGTTTAGTTTAAAGGAAACAAGTCGTCACTTACAGAGTATAATGAATTCGAAATTTACTATAAATATATTAGACTAATAAAATTATATATGATTCAATATTTGCAATATGAAAAAAGAGCCTTCCCAAGCTGCAATTTATATCTATAGATGGGTTTATTTCGTGAAATTATGCTTTATAATTTCAGATAAGGGAAGGCGGGGGTAAGATGACGAATTCAACATTTCTAAACGTTAATAACAGATGGTAGCACGTCTGGGACACCAAAAGTCGGGTAATACGTATCACTAAGATAAACATGTATTTTCGCACTTTGACGGAAGATACAAACATTAAGTTAATTTTCAGCGTGTTTCCTTACAATATATGACCATCACAATGTAAGGAATAGTCATTCTACGATAAGTTTTTCAATATCCTCACTAAAATATCTTGGAAGTAGAATTCAAAACCTATAAATTTCTAGGAAAGCTATATATTTTAGAATATTCCTTGTTACTAATAAACGTTGGTTTGATAAAAAAAAAATAAGTGACAGAGAAATATAACTAATTTTGAACGGTGAAAGGTGACAATATCTTACTTCGTCATTTTATCCCACATGCTTTTAATAAGTTGTCCAGTCCCATTTTAAAATTATTCTCCATCCTCTATGCATGGATGTTTTCGATTCCCGGCGTGAAAAGAAATTTCGGGCGCAAACCGCGCCGAAAGTATCGGTAGCTATAACAGATGTTCCGTGTAATGTATAGAGATTGAAAAATGCAATTTTAAAATTACAATATATCTGATAATAATGCTGGCAAGTTATTATAATTAAGAGTTCGTTCGACCTTCAGAAGGAGAAGGAATTGAAGGGGTTTTAAGAAAATACATAAGTAATTAATAAACATTTGATTAGGAAGAAATATTGCTACTACTAATTATTATTATTATTACTATTTATTAACAACGAGTTGGAACCCGTCAAAATTCGCCATTAAAAAAGTTTCAAAAATTTTAAATAAAGAAGTTTAAATTTCTTCTTTTAAATCATTGTTCGTTTGAAATTCATATCCTCTAAAACGCATCATTGTTTTATTCTAATGAATTTTTGTGTAAAAATGGAGACGTTATTTTACAATAATATATACTCTGGCGATGCGGCAGATTTTTAATGTATTCAAATGATAATTTCTGTCTATGGTTTCTTCGTTCCCTTTCCATAATCGAGATCACTGTCCCTTTTCACAAACGGGGACCCCCTCCTTCATTTAAATTGGCATGCCATATATATATATATATATATATATATATATATATATTGATTAAAATACAATTCCTAGTACATTCTGATGCAACATATATTTGAATCAACTTAACTTAATATTAATTTATTTTTAACAGAAACTGAATACCCGTCTCCACTTATCGCATCTCTTTGCTGGGTAAACTGACGAAAATCGCCTGTTTTTTATAATCCCGTGGTTTGCCCCTTTAATATTGAAAGAGACAATTGAAAATATCCATGTTACCAGGCAAGATATGGACGAAGATCTCGTGCAAATATCCGTTCATAAATACAATAACAGTGGATGGGAAAACTTGTGGAAGCTTAACGTTGCTTTCCAGTATTTCATTTTGACATAAGGATTATCTACCTATTAAAATAGATCATTTAGTCATATATTAGGTAGACATTTTCCTGAATTATTCAATATTAGTTAATAATGACATTTTAATAATATTTAAATAGAGAATTTTGGGGTTCCAGTTCAATTTATGCATCTTCCCACATAACACAGGCATGTCCAGTTTTGGTCAAAAGTGTGTAGTTTTTATTAAAAACCGTGTTCATTTTGCGACTGAAGGCCGTCTGTATTTCACCTATATTTCACCGATTATCGTCCAGATGTCACCATCTTTTGCGTAATAATTTCTTTTAATTTAAACGAAAGGCAGTAAATAAAATAAACATAATATACATAATATGACCATTAATCACCGGACACTTTCAATTCTAGACATTGTGTCGAATAGTTAAAGATATACTTGTACGTTTCTTCTGGAACTTTAGGATTGTAAAAAAATGTTTGACCTCATTTTTACAACGACGATTTGATACAGAGGACAAAGAGGGGGCCAACAAAAAATCAAAGAAAAATAATAATATCTGGGATCACCCTGTAAAATAAAATTCACGAAAGTATCTATAGTACAGCATTTAAGTACTTGGATATTGTGGAGTATGGGAATTCATTTGTGTAAGAATAGCATGTATATCGATGGAGATATAGCGACTTTATAAAAAAGTTCAAAAAATCGTTTCATGATTTTACTTATATCAAGCTTAGCTTTGAACCAAACTTAATTTCAGTTACAGAAAATTTGGCAAAATCTAGTAGAAACAATATCATGCACTTGTAACATGAATATATTAAACATTTGATGAAATATGAGTAGTTATATGAAATACTTTTAAACTGTGAATGTAAGAACGATGACAAAGATTTTTTTTTATGATTTAATAGATAACTCTATGGAGAAATTCATTTTAAAAAGCCGGAGAATTATCTTTAAAATTCAGGAAAATATCGGCGATAGAGTGAGCTGATTTTTAGTTGATCTCAAATAGCTGACGAATTATAAGGGATTTTCCACAAATAGACATTTTTATTAACTGTTTTTCAGCAGAGGAGTTAGTATTTAATTAATGTCAACGAGTAGATTTGGAACGAATGCTTCGATTTTCATACTTTTTTTTTCCTTGGAATAGGCTAGTTCTGGTGGTTTTCCAAAATGAAATAAATCATAAAAAAATAAAAAATGACACTTTATGGAAAATCCTTCATCATTCAGCTGCTTTCAGAGAACAAGTAAAAATTATAACACTCTATGGCCGATATTTTTCTAAATTTAAACGATATCGGACTGTATTTTTTTTATATGCGTTGGTCTATAGACTTGACTATTAAATAATCGAAAAAAAAAACTTTGTTATTGTTCCCGCATATGAAGATAAAAAATATGTTATACAACTGCTGAAATTTTAACAAACATTTAATATATTTATATTTCGATTGCACTAAGAGATTTCCACTACATTTTGCTAATTTTTCAGAAACTGGCGTTAAATTTGGTTGAAAATCCTACTTGAGATAAACAAAAATCATTCAAGACTTTTTTGAACTTTTAAAAGAAATCGCTGTAGCTCCATGAATATTGAATATATAAGCTTATCTAATCTCACACAATAGAATGCACATATTGTACAATATCCACATATGATGTAGATCATTTCGTGCATTTAGTTTACAGGCTGATCCGAAATATTATTATTTTTCATTGATATTTTATTGCCACCCTAATTATTCTCCTTATCAAATTGATGTTGATAAATATGACGTCAAACATGTTCTTTATAATATGGCAGTTCGAAAAAAAAATATTTTTCAATATTTGGCAAGATATCTAAAACTGAAAGTGTCCGATTATTACTGACGATATAGGGTAATCTTGCCTATATATAAAAAAAAACCCTACATCGGGGTATAAAATGAACAATTTTTATCCGTAATATCTCTAGCCCAAGTGTATCTTAACCCAACTTACATGCTTTTGATAAAAACGTAACGAATACTTATTATCTACCCCCAAGGAGGGGTGACGCCCTATTATAATAATTAAGACAACACTTTTTATTTTAATTGTGCAATTTTCCTATTAAAGTAAGTTACCGCAAAATAAATCTATTGTTTTTCCTCCTCAAATTGCATTAGATGAAATAAGGGATATTTAAATAATGTTTTAAAATTCATACCATGCAATCACGCATATATACCCTATAAGAATTCTTTAAAGGAACTTTTTTAATTTGTATTCCAGCTCAATACATAATAAATATCTTTTTAAACAAATTTTACGTAATTTTTAAGTAAAAACAATAGAAACATTTTATTATTTTAAATCATTTGCGGACTTTTTCTCTCTTTAAATTGTTAGTAAATTCCGTGCTATTCAATTACTGTATTTTGTCTTTCATGTGCGTTGAAATAGCGCTTACTGGGATAAAACCTATTCCTTTTCCCTTAAAGATGGCCAAATTTAAGAAAATCAATGTCTCAATACATTGGAGAAAGCGCAGAAATTTTAAATATTTTTCCGTTACAGAAAGTTTACTGATTGAATAAAAGGCTAATATTTAATAATTAATCTTATCTGATTATGAAACTTTCCCAATTGTATAACTAAACAATCTTGAACAATATGCTGCATGCTACAACCATACCTACAAATGCATCTAACTAACAGTGCTAGATTCATAGAATTGCATTCGGTAGAATCTTTTTAAAAGAGCTATTTCTTTATAATCTGTTTCATTTGATTATAGAATTTTCACTCATAATTCTAATATGCAATTCTCATCCAGAATGCCGCATTTCTTTCCCCGCCATAGTACTATCTTTTATGTATTGTGCATAATATATTACAGTTAAATTTTCATCGGTTCTCTTATAGAGATAAAAATGTGATATACATGATTATTAATTAACTAAAAAACAATAATAAGTCATAAACTTTTTTTACGTAATATGTAAACGTTTACGCTGTCATAAAAATCGTCTTTATACACTAAATTATCCGCCATTAAATAACTTCCGTATTAAAAAACAAAAACAAAAAAAAACATGCTTTTTCCGTTAAATCTTCCATAAATTCTGAAAAAGAGGGAAAAATTTCGTTTATTCCTTAAACGCATTTTTCATTAAAGATATATATATATGTATATATATATATATATATATATATATTTAATGAAGAACCAAAAAACAATAAATTAAAATTTCTAATTTACTTGAAAAGAAACAAACAAAAATAACTCTCCAAATTTAATAAATTAGCAATTTTCACATTCATTTAAACTTATTCATAGTTTATTGAGTATTAAAAAAACATTCCCATGTAAAATATATTCTAAATGAACGCAATTTAAAAATATATAGCAGTTCAATCAAGTTAAAAAAATCGATTTTATTCAAAAATGAAACCATTTTTTCTTGAATTTAATTAAAAATATAATATTCATATTTTAAATCTAACAATCAAATTATGTGCTATTAAAAATATGTCTAATATGTAATAATTGTTATCCTCTATCATTCTATAAGTGTTAAATCACCACCCAATGTTTCAAAACGATGAAATATTCCTGCAAATAAGTTTAAATTTCCGAACTTTCTGAACAAGAAATTTAACAAACCTCACCAAACCCAATTTGAAAAAACCCATATATTCATTTTAAACACCCCTCCTTCTAAGTGCTCACTGCCCGTGTGGTTAAGATGCTCGATTCGGAACGCGCGGTCCCAGATTTAAACCCAAGGAGATCCACGGAAGAACGAGAGACGTGAGTTTTTTTTTAATCATTTTTTTCAGATTACGGAAATTTTCTCTACTAGAACTAAACAAAAAAAAAAAAAACAAAAAAAAAAAAAAAAAAAAAAAAAAAAAAAAAAACGGAAATTTCTTCAGTTCTCGGATATATACCGGTCGAAGTGCTGCCAAGAATATTTCAGTGACTTGAAAAATGTATTTCTGAGAGTATACCTTTAGAAGTAATCTGATTTTTTTTTTTATGTTCAATTTTTGGACATGCATAGTGGCGCCAACTTTTCAAAATTATTGGATAGGCTCAAAAATTTTTGAGTAAAATAACACATACAATTTAACGATTTAATGCTTGTGTGTGTGTTTGAGACAGGGGAGAAGCGAACGACTAAATATGATAATTGGTAGTTGAATTATGCTTTTTCTAAGCAAAATATAAAATTACTATAATTTAATAAGTAATTTTATAAAATTACATTCTCATAAGTTCTTCTTTATAAATACATTAATACCACTTATTATAAATGGCATAAAAATTGATAATTATTGAAAACGGAAAAAACTAAATGTCATGGAAAATGTACAGTATAGACATTTAATTGCTTTATCAATTCAAGACATTAAAATAGATGGCAAAATATGCAGGAAATTTATTTTTGACAGATATTTAATTATACATCCGCTGAAGCGGCTTTCAGTGCTTCAAAAGTCTAATATAATATTCATATTTTATATCTAAAAACCAAAGTATGTCTTTTTAAAAATATGTCTAATATGTAATAATTGTTATTCTCTATTATTCCATAAGTGTTAAACCATCAACCAATATTTCATAGCGATGAAATATTCCTGAAAATAAGTTTCATTTTCCGAGCTTTCTGAACAAGGAATTTAACAAGCTTTACTAAACCTCCATCTAAAAAAAACCCATATTGTCATTTTAAACACGCAGTTTGCTAAGTGCTCGCTTGCCGTGTGGTTAAGATGTTCGATTCGGAACGCGGGGTTCCAGGTTTAAACCCAAGGAGGTCCACGGAAGAACGATACACGTATTTAGAAAAAAAAAAAAAAAAAAAAAAAAAACCTTTTTTTTTTTAAATTTCGGAAATTTTCTGTCATAGAACTGAATAAAAAGAACGGAGATCTCTGCAATTTTTGGATATATACCGGTAGCAATGCTGCCAAGAATATTTCCGTGAATTGAATCTGAGAGTGTACGTTTACAGGTAATCTGATTTTATTTTTCAATTTTTGGACAAGTACAGTGGCACCAACTTTTCAAAATTATTGGTTGAGCTCAAAAAATTTTGAGTAAAATAACACATGCAATTTAGCGCTTTAATGCTTGTGTGTGTGTGTGAGGCGGGGGAGAAGCGAATGACTAAAGATGATAATTGACAGTTAAATTACGTTTTTACTAAGGAAAATATAAAATTATTATAATTTATTAACACATATTGCACAATTGCACCATAAAATTTAATAAATAAGCACACAATCTTGCTAATGTTTTACATTGCCGTCTATATAACGTAATACAGTAATAACACAATATTGCTTTATCTAACAATATTGAAAGGGTCTACATCGGCATGACAAAAAGTAAGTTTTCAGTAAGGGTTATGGAGCATCGCAAGGACATTAAACAGCATAAACAGAATACAGCCCTTTCTAGGTTCTACTTGTCTAATGAAGTCTGCTATATTAATTGATGAGGCAAAAATTATAGTTCCGTGCAATAACCCTTTTGAAAGTAAAATTAGAGAATCAGTTGAAATCATTGCATGTGAGGATAAATCTTGTAACGATAATTTATCCTATAATATCCCAAAAATCTGGCATAATATCACAAAGTCAAAATTCTACATCTAATTAAAATATTTCAGCTTAAACTTGTATTTGTGTTGCCAAAAACTTGAATGAGAATTCAGTTGAACGTGGTTCTCTCCCACATGTGTAGATGGCGGCACTCGTAGATTCTTAAATTGACCTTTTGATTAATTTGATTTCAGTTCATTAATAATTATTTATTTTTACTGGATAGCAATACTACATTTTTGTATTCAAATCATTTTCAAGTTTCGACTAATTATCTCTTGCGCAGGAAGCTTTCGTCTCTGAACTTTGAGCCATTTTATCGTCATATGTTCCTGAAGACGGCTGTAGAAACAGCTCGAAACGTAGATTTTAAATGTTAGTTTATTAAAGTTCGTACTTTGTGCACCATTTAGCAAGATTGTGTGTTTATTTATAATAATTTAATTATAATTTAATAAGTAATTTTATAAAATTATATTCTCATAAGTTCTTTCTAAAAAATACATTAATACTACTTATTATAAATAACATAAAAATTCATAACTATTGAAAGCGGAAAAAACTAAATGTCAAGAAAAATATACAATATAGTTACATAATTGCTTAATTAATTCAAGATATTAAAATACAGGGCCAAATATGCAGGAAATTTGTTTTTTTAGAAAAATGTAATTATACAGGTTGTCCATAATTAAAAGACCCTACTTCAAAGTTTTCTATAGACAAAACTATTTTTCATAAAGTTATGAAATTTTGTGAAAGACATAATAAAGTGATGGGAATTTGTTGTAAAAAGTATATAAATAAAAATAGCTCTAAATTTCGCCACTAGAGGGCGATTTTTTAAAAAAATACACATTTAGCATTACGATAGTTCAGAAATTTTATTTATTAATTTAACCTTATTCTAAAGACAGCATTTCAGGACATATTCCTAGTATTTCCCAGAATACACTGCGGTCAACTGTTGAACAAGATCTTTTACGATTACGGATGGAATCTGAAAATGATGAAAGTCATGCAGAACATGTTTGGTTATAACATAATTTGTTAAACTATCGTAAATATATGCTAAATGTGTAATTCGTTAAAAAACGGCCTCCTAATTTTTTTTTTCGCTGAAACAAATTGCCATACTTTTATTACATCCTTCCATAGCGTCCTGCCATACTTAATTCACAACATTCTGAACAGTTGTTACATCTGTAGACAACTTTAAGTAGGGTTGATTAATTATGAACATCCTGTAAGTAAAATTTCTAAACTATCGTAATGCTAAATGTGTAATTTTTTTTAAAAAATTTGTACTCTGGTGGCGAAATTTTGAACTATTTTTATTTATATATTTCTTAGCTTAAACAAACACCCATCCCTTTATTATGTATTTCACAAAATTTCACAATAACAGTTTTGTCTGTAGATAACTTTAAAGTAGGGTCGTTTTATTATGGACACCCTGTACATCCACTGAAGAGAGTTTCATGCAGAGTTCCGCTGAAGAGAGTTTCAAGAGAGAATTCGATGCTCCTGTAAGTCTAATTGATGTCCATAATATTCTGTAATCAAAATTACTTTGAGAACCTCAATCAAACCAAATATCATTCCTCGATTAAATAAATAAATAAATACATAACGAATTAAATCAAATAAAATTGGGTGGTCAGAGGCCAAATTATTGGGCAGGCTCGCGCCCCACGGGCCCATATACCGTATTTACTCGTGTATAACGCGCACTTTTTTTCTCAAAAAATTAGGGCAAGAACCCTAGTTGCGCGTTATACATGGAATTTTTTTTTACCGCTGGATGTAATCACACGATATACATATGAATCAAGAAATATATTCAATGAAGAAATTAAAACTGGAACAGTCTTAAGTAATGGAAGTATCGCTGCATCTTTATTTCACTCCTTGAACTTCTTTATACAACAGAGCAAGTAACATTATTTAAACGCTAATTTTATTAGCGTTGGAAATAAATTTAACAGCCACTTGCATGTCAAATTTATGGGGCACGTTATGTACGAGATAAAAAATCGCCCTTTTATCTTGTTAAGTACGGGGTGCTTGTTAAGCACGAGTAAATACGGTAATTTGGCGCCACTGGACAAGTATATTAAGAATATGCGTTAAGTACTGTCACTTTCAAATGTATTATTTATTAGGAATATTTCTTTAGGATTGCTTAAACTAGGATAGAAAGCATGATGGATGTTACTTGTTACAAAAACCCTTTGCATCCGAATGATTTAATGCTACTTTAAAAAAAAATAAATTCCTCCCACTCAAAAAAAAAAAAAGAAAAAAAAAAAAAAAGACAAAAAAAAAAAATGGTTAATCCTTAATATGCTTAAAATCAGTTCCTGAATTTAAGATTATTCTTTCATTGCCCGATCATGATTCCTAAAAACACACATGTTCTATTTAATTAACTTCAGCTATAAAGTTTTCTTTCATTAACATCAAAGTAAGTACTTTATACAAAGCTTAATCTGTTAAATCTCAGGAAATAAAGATTTAAATTATGCAATGTGAAATTTGGTTTAAAAAAATTTAATGAATTAATTTACTTAATGTCAGCTATTCAAGTTAACTAATTGAAAAATAATAACTTATACATAATAAATTGATAAATTAAAAAAATATTCAAATAAATTTGTAACTGACGGATTATTTGTGCATTAATAAAAAGTTAAATATTGATGAACTTCCCAAGGTGCTAAAAAAATATTTTATTACATAAAAATAATAACTATTAATAACTATTTTAATTACTTATTTCGTTTCTTTCTCGAAAATGTAATGGCTTGGTTTAATTGTCTCACCTGCAGTATAGATATTTAAAAGTTAAGAATTTAATACAAAACTATATAGGTTTAACATCTTTCAACCCATTTTTCAAATTTAGAAATGCAATTATTACGTGTGTTCTTTTATCTTTATTTTGATATTGTGCATAATAAAATTAAAATAAAACATTTAGGCGAGTTTGCAGAAGTTTTTAAGGCCGACGCATATAAATTAAGAAATAAAATTTACACGTATCTTAATTGATTTATACATGTTCTACTAAAATATATAATTTTGCTTCGTAACAAACAATTCCTGTTAACTAAATGCTACGTAATTTCTATAGCTCAGTAGTTATCTATATTCGCCAACTCAATGAGTAAAACTAACGATTGTTTATATTCTATTTAAAAAAAAACATTGCAAAACAATATGTGAAATTTAGCTGTATTTTACAAATCATAAAAATATAATCAGATTTTAGCAATATAACAGATATGTCATCATATATACTGACTAATTATTCGTTATTACTACTATAATCCTATTAGTTATATAACACATAATTTCTATCCGCCCTCTTTGCACTCTAAATGAAATTGCATAATATATAGTTCCAAAGGGCGCATTGATTCAAGGGGTCGTTCATTTTAAACTGAAATTAGATTTCTGTCAATAAAACATTCAGTGATTTACGGCTAAATTCATAGTCAATGGCTCAGCCTGTAAACAAACGTTTGTACTGCAAACTGTGTTTAATATAAATGTTAACTTATCACTTATATTCGATATACATTATAGGGCTTATAAACAGAGGGGAAGTGAAACAATATATTTTGAGATATTATAATTAACCTGTTCATGTTCATTTCAATGATTCATTTGTCAGAGAATGGAACGAAAATATTTTTAATATATATATCCTTTGTATAGTGTTTTTGAGAAGAAAAAAAAACTAGGATGTAAACATAATGCCGAGACATAATATTTTTATGAAAATTATGTTTGTTATGTGTAATATATTAAAAAAGCATATAAATTAAAAAAAGCATATATCAATTAAATATACATATTACAAGAAATAATTTTAATAAATACAAACCATGAAATTGTAATGTTGATAGATGTTAAACTTTTAAAATATTAAAAATAAATATACAAAAGTTCATCAAGTTATTTTGCTTCTTCCTTGATTTAAAGAAAAAAATAAATCAGGTTTCGTAATCAGGCCCTTGAATTTCCAGACTGAGAAATACTTCCGTACCAGTATTCTTTTATAGAAAATATATACTTAAAAAAGGCGAAATTTCGCAAGTTTAAACTAGATTTATTTTTCTGTAAAAAAATACTGATATTTGGCCTTGAAAATAGCGGTACCCGTACGAACTCTGTAAATTGATTAATTTATAAGTTATATAATAATTTTGAAATATGAATTTCTAATGAATATGAAAAACTTTACTTATCACATGTGTTTAGTATATAAAATTTAAGACAAAAAGAAAATAAATAAAATAAAATGTAGCAACAATTATTTCAAATATGATTTAGTTTTGTGCAATTATCGGATATAGGGTAAAACCACCAGTGATGGCCAGATTAAGGACGAATTTTTCGGCTTTTAGCTAATAATTACTATGCCGTGCGAATTTTTTTCATGCCGATGATCAAAATATAACAAGAAAGGATGGAAGAAGTCTTTCGTGTCATAAAAGTCAACAAAGTATAAATTTACTCCTTTACAAGATTTTTTTTACTGAAAAGTGCAAAAACATCAGTAATGGCCCGCTTTGCATCCTTAATGGCCCATCACTGCATTAGTGATGGCCTGCCGAAGTCGATTCTTCTTTTTCTGATTATTTTTGCAGGATTTGGCCCTAATATTTTGGTGGCGTCTTTGCTGGTAATCTTAATTCTTTTGTTGGCCATATAAACTTCTTTTTTTTCGTTTTAGAACTATTTCTCTCTGTTTTACTTTTTTTTTATTGCAATTCTTCTTCTTTTTCCGTACCTTGTCTTTTTGCAGGCCGTTCCATCTTTGCGATGTCAGGATGAAAGGCATTCTCTCCGATCTCCTCTTCCCTTTCCTTTCTGGATTGTGCTGCCATTCAAGGATTTCTTTTAACCGTTGAGAGCGGTATTCAGCTGTGGAAGTACTATTTTCTTTATTTTCCGGCTCTGAGAAACTACTTTTGTAGAAACTCTTCGGCTCCTGCTGAAAAACTCTGAGATTCATAGAAATTTTTCGAAGGTGTTGCTGTTACTGAAGCTCGTACTTGGCTTGGGAAACTTTGTCTGAGTAATCTTCTTCAGCTGGTTCCGTTGCCTTTTTTGTAACCCTGGTTTGAATGTTTTTTTTTCTTTAGAATATTATACGAACGGCGTAAAGCTTCCTATTCTTCACTTGGTGGTTGTTGAGTATTTTCGACATCTTCATCACATTCTCACCGACGACTTGATGAAAGTCTTCAATCGATATATTTATCAGTGTAGTGTTTGGAACCTCATTACAAGCGATTTCAGTTGAAACATCACCCACCATCATCAGAAAGTCGTGAACTATGACGGTCTCTACTTCAAAGAATAGTCTTTGGTGCTTTTGTTGTCAATTTGCGTATAACAACGCAACTTTCACAAATTTCCCAGAACTTTTTGCTCAACCTATTAGTATAAAAATAATATTTAAAAATATTTAAAGTTAAAATTGTTTTGAATTATTTTTATAACTTAATTAAACATACTGGAAAATAAAAAAAAATCTCTTTTTCATGATTTTTTCTCACTAGATACGAAGCCCGGTTTAGATATGAATCTCTCTTGAGCAAACATCATACCGCTGAACTACCTTGCACTCTAGAAAGCTTAAAGGAAAATTTTAAATATTCATTGCTGGGTATAGACGCTAGCTGTGATACCAAAGTTAGTCAGTTAGGGTGTAGAATCTAGCCTAAACGAGTAGTCAATTATGCCATTTACAAAGGAATGTCGCGAGTACAAAAATTTTAAAATAAGGTTGACATAAATAAAAGGAATATGCTAATATAAATTTGTTATCAAACACTTTGCTTTAAATGTTTGAAAGAAATATATATATTTAAAGCTTTAATTAATGACAACACATAGCTATAAAATATAAAAAGTAAGTGTGGGCTATTACTACTGCGATCATGAAAAAATAGCATCAGTAGTGGCTTAATAAGCTTATTTTATAACACCAATATGTTTACACATTCCTTAAACTTTATATAAGTTATCAAAACTTACTTTTTTTCGTTGATCCTTCTTGAAAATTTCGTACACAGCACGAAATCAAACTTTTTCCACTAAAAATCTCGCTATGAAACCACAGCTGAAACAGGAAAAAAGAGAAGCTTTGATAGGAGCAGCCACTGTTCACGTAACGTTGGTTGATTTGTCAAAACAAAGGCATAATGTGATAGTCAAAAGACCATTTTATCACTTCTCATTGACGCTAAGTTCAAATGTAGGGTGTTTCGCGTCTAGCGTCGTAGGAATAATAAATGGGCCAGTACTGGTATATGAGCCATGATAGGAGATTTTACCCTATATAAAGAATTCTTTTTTTTACATAATTATGCTAACATTTCGAAACTTCTTAATAATAGTTCATATTTCTTAGAGGATGACAATAAATATATTATTTTACTGATTTATTTTAAGTTAACAGAATATGTCAGAAAAAGAGTACGCTTTTTTTTTATTTCAACAAATTGGAAGTGATATACGTTAAATCTTCTGAACATGAGCTTTAGAATATTTGATATGTGTTATTATTTTTCATATATATTTTCTAAGGGTTTTCTTTTTATGTTGGTAATTTCATATATTTTTTCAGGCAAAGTATGCTCAATATGGTCGTTGAAAATAATTAGTATAATTCTTTAAATCTAGAAAGATACCATATTGACGGGAATTGTATAGCTACAATGATTTAATGCATAAAATTTATATTAAATATTTTGCATATAATACATATATTATGTATGAACGGATAAATATCTGATCCGTTCTTGATCTTGTCTCTGATCCCTACTTAAAAAATTATAATTTTAGGAGGAAAAATACCTCTCAGAATCAAAAATGGCATCTGTTCAACATTAAATAAACTTATAAAAATAATTTTATTATACAGCAAAATTCAATTATGAATGTCATTGTGATATTTAATAACTGCAGATAATAAAAACCTGATGCGAAACATTTTACTGAATGCAATGTATGTTAGAACATTTTGACTTTACATCACAGTTGTCATTTTCCATGTAAGTGGTTTCTTTGCAATTACAGTAGAGCTTCGATTATCTGAAAGAATTGGGACCGACCATCTTTCGGAAAATCGAAATTATTGGTTAATCGAATATGTTTCAATTTTAAGACTAAGGAGAAATATATGGGCTATTTCTGATTATGGTAACAAGTGCTTAAAAATAAAGCAATAGTAAAAAAGAAACAAGAATAAAGAACCTGAGCTTTAATTTTGAAATTAAGTACCTTTCACATATTTCACAAGGGTTTGAAACAATGTTTCGTTTGTCGCAGTTTCAATAGCCTTTGATTTGAAGCTCTATCACGAAGTTTTAAATATTATTAGCTCGCCAGTACCATAGTCTTTCTGCTGCTCCAGTCAAGCTAAACCTTTTGCAAAACATTCAAAAGCTTCAGAATCGCTAATTTGTTCGTTTTCTTCGTTCGTTCTACTCCGCAGCTTACGGGAGTTCAAGTTAAATTCAAAGGAATTCTAAGAAAGGGAATCGAAAGTATTTAAATGTATTCGTGGTTCGGAAAGCGCCGCTAGATGAAGAGGAATATGATAGTTTAAAAAAAAAGCTTTTAAAAATGGATTTTGCACACAAGGGGAAAAAAAAAGCTTTGAAAATATATTTCTGTTAACTGAGAATTTCGGTTAAAACAGCTTCGGATAAAAGAGGTTCTGCTGTATTTTAAAAGGTAATAAAAGGAAATGTATCTTCATTCAGACATGATCAAATAACTTTCGTTATATGGAAAGAGAGGAATAAATCGCGGAGAGTAACACACATAACATTTTTTATAAAACTGATAATTTTGAAAATCTTTATTCAAATTAGTGCACATATTGCTGTTGCCAAACGGTTTTCGAGTTAGCTGTGCATGGGCACTAATTAGCTTTTTTTTTTCTTACAAAACTTTAACCTTTTGGGTTACATTTGACGACTGATTCTCGCCATGCATTTCGCTACTGCCGCCTTTTTTTTTTGTATTCTATTTATACCACTATTTAATGAAAAATAAATTGTAGTACATTTCTCTTCCACATGTTGTCAAAATGTATGTAAAAGATTTCTGTTTTGAAAAAGTGCTGATAGATGGAATTGAAAATTTATAAAAACCCACCAGTGCAGCCCTGAAACAAATGTGTACCCAAAGTGTTAAATTACTTACGTAATTTAATATAAGAAAAATAATTTAAAGATTGTACAATCAAATCATCAGTTTAAACATGACGGTGAAACTTAAATGAAGGTACTAATATTTTATATTTGAATATCATATTTTTTGCAATTTTGAATTGTTATTAAAAAAATATATATCTATTTAAATTTAATATAAATGTTGATTTGAGATCTATTCCACATTTTTAAATATTCTATTTTATTATCTTAAATCATTAAAATATATGTTAAGCAAGACACAGTATGTAAAATAAGACAATTTCGGTTATTGTTCTAATTATTAAAGTCGCTGAGTTTGTACCAATTATCATTTAAATTTCCCTATACAATCTTGCTGTGGTGAATTTTTTTAGGTTCGCCAACATATTGAAGTTGTATCAAGCTAAACATTTTTCAATATCATGTGGTCTGGGGCTATCAAAATTTTATTTTCGTTATTTATACGCCCTTTTTAATGATTTATTTTTGTTTGCTTAAAAAAAAAAAGAAATTTAAAATTTAATCTTATTTTTTATATAACTCATTAACCATTGGCCCGATTTCATTACTATTTTAACTATTTTGTGTAGAGGTTTCTTTTATATTTCTTATTAGGATTTACAAAAAACGTTATTTACAAAATTTACAATAAATTTAAAAGGAAAAAAACTTTAGATTTTTGAGAGCGATTTTTACATCAAGGAATATATATTAAAATGTTTCACATTAAACTAAAAATACTGAAAACAATTTATTAGAAACATAGCGTAAAATCTCTATAGATTTAGTTTCCCTTATAAGAACCTTCTGGAAATCAATTTCAGTTAAAAAAATAGTTTGAAGTTAATTAATTTAAAAAATATATATAATTTGAAATAACTCATCGAATCTTTTTATTTTAAACCGATGAATTTTTTAAAACATAAATCGATATCTGAAAGCTTCATATACAGGAATCTAAAATGTTTATTCTGGCAAGTAGCTTTTATGTTATTAAAAAAAAAAAAAAAAAAAAAAAAAAAAAAACCTGATTGCAACCTGTTTGTAACCGGATAAATAAGAATTCATCATAAGCAATTTCAAATTTTTGGATAATTAATAAACTATCTGGATAATTAATAAACTACTTGACCGAATGCTCTCCCTCTTCCTTCTATTTAGCAGGAATGTTTCAACAGTAAATAAAAATTCACCGACATTCTTTTTTTCTGAAACTCATTATTTTATTAGTCTTTAAAATTAAACGAGAAATGCGTATCTTATTTATATAAAATCCAAGTCTCTGTGTGTCCCTCACTATTCCGGTAGGACCGCCTCATTGAAATGAGCAATTGTTGAAAAATATTAATGTAGGGTTACCACAGTAGCGCCAAATGTTAGCCAACCTGGCGATAGCTGGCTAATTTGGCGAAATTCCCATTTAAAACCATTAATCTTTCATAATGAAGGTCACCGAAATTTAATTTAAACTCCACTCTTTTAAGATACTTTTTCGAAATCTATGGGTGAGAATTTAAAGTATATCTTTACATCTTCCTCCCGATGCTACCAATAAAATAACCGCCAATAGACAATGGTTTACTGTGTGAGCTCCTAACTGCGCGATTTTAATGTGCTTTAGGTACTTTTCCAGTATAGGTGCCTTGGGGGAAAAGGAAATTTGGTAACATATTTTCCGGGAACTTATTCACTGTTTCATTTTATATACACACGCATTTTTTTCGATATTTATACGATTTATTTAACATAAAAGAGCCGTTTCTCTAATTTTATACAGAAACAGATGTAATTTGTACATAAAAACATGAATAATATACATATAAAACAAACAAAAACGCTCATCAAATTTGTTTTCATAGTTGTTTATATGATTTGACAACAAATCTCGATATTTTTACGTTATACGAACACCATGCCAAAATGTATGCTAATGCGCCAATTATTTCAAAATGCTAAAAGATATTTGTAATTTTATGCCAGCAGTTTAATATGAGTTTTATTTTATTGCTTTATTTTATAGCAGTTATTTGTTCACTTATTTTAAGTATATATTTGTGATTTGATGAAATAGTTCGTAAAAGTCTGGAATTTTCAAATGTTATATTTTTTAAATGCTCACTTTAGTATCGACAATGGTTTTTCTTTTATTTTTCAAATGCTCCAATTCACGATTTTGCGCCAACTATTACGCTTGTCGACAATGGTGTCCGCATAACGGGACAGTACCCAAATCTCACTTTCTTATGCCAAAATTACACCAAGCTTTTTTTTTAAAAAAATGCCAAAGCCCCTACACTGGAAAAGTACCAAACTGTCTATTATTTTGCGCTATCCGTGTTATAGTTTGTACTACATGCAAGGGGAGTGGAGCGAAGAGTTTAAACATTAAATATTACCGTTTCGGCACAGATGTCATATACGTTCCATATTGGCGCGATTTTTTTTTCTGACGCCAATGTCATATATACAACGGGTTACGGGTACTTAACTGGCGCCAAAGTGTCGTAATTTTGCTTGATATGGTAATCCTCATGTTGTTGTTTATGCTGTTGATGTTTTCGCCAAATTGGCGCCCGAAAAATATCGCGCCAATATATGATAACGTATATGACAACTGTGCCAAAGTTTCTATAAAGCAGTATAAGACTAAAAAATTAAGAATAAAATAAATGCAAAATAAGATTAAAGAAGAAAGAAAAATCATGCGTTAAGCATAGAATATGAAACATCGAAGAATATTATCATCCATAGACAGTTATGTATCCAATTCTTTGCGTGACCATATATATCATTTTATCTATATTCCACAAACATTTCTTAGGAAACTAAATGCAGTTCAGCGTAAAAATGCATAACTCCTTTAAAAACCACCTTTAAGGAATTCACTCTCATACTCAGTAACCCTTACAAATTCTTTTGTGTAGCCCTGCATATGAACTGTAGCATTTATACACACAGTACAGTATGCATAAATGTAGTGAAACATAAAAGCGCATATCATAATTAAAAATGCATTTCTAGCAATCATTGCTTATGTACAATACTTCGGAGAAAAGTTTCTTGGCGAGAAAGAAGTTTGCCAACGTATTTTCTGGCAACCTATTTACTGCTTCATACTCACAAGCAATTTTTTCCATATGTATACAATTTGGCACAGATGTCATATACGCCGCATATTGACGCGATTTTTTTCCGACGCCAATTTGGCGAAAACATCAACAGCATAAACAACATTCGGGTTACCATTACAAGCAAAATAATGACACTTTGGCGCCAGTTAAGTACCCGGTGCGTATATGACATCGGCGTCAAAAAAAAAAATCGCGCCAATATGGGCGTAGATGACATCGGTGCCGACAATTTATTATAAAAAAAGCTATTTACCCATTTTTATAAAGAAACAGAAGTAATTTTTGCACAGATGTCATATACGCATGGGGGTTGGCGTGATTTTTCTATGACGCCAATTTGGCAGAAATCTCGCTTTCGAATACCAGTTACTTATATATTTTTCAATTATTTGCTATCATTTTGAAAAGGAAATAACTATAAATAAATAAAAGTTTGAATAATAACTATAGAACAAAGCAGTTTATATAATTAAAAAACAGAAAATAAAAGTAAATAAACAATTTATTAATAAATAAAAAACAATAGCCGGGTTACCATAGCTGGCAAAATAACACCATTTTGGTGCCAGTTAGGTATCCCGGTTCATATCTGAAATCTGTGTCGTAATTTGTATATAAAAAAAATTGTATATATTTAGAAACGATTTTTTATGCATATAAGTGCATATATAAACAAAGATAAAAGTTCATTAGATTTGTTTTCATAGCTGTTTATATATTTTCGCAACATATTTCACTTTCTGATGCCCGAATCGCGCCAAGCTTTTTTTAAAAATGCGCTATAATGGAAAAGTACTTAAATAAATAATTAACAGAAATAACAAATTATACAAACAAACTTTTTATTTCTAGATCAAAGCATTGTTTTTAATTTCGATTAAAAATTCATATATCCTTGGATAACTTCAATTGAAATTAGTTTCACAGCTTAATATCTCATTCCATAAACCTAAACGGTACAGATGTCATATTCGCCCCATATTGTCGCGATTTTTTTCGGTTGCCAATTTGGGGAAAACATCAACAGCATAAACAACATAATCCGGGTTACCACATCAAGCAAAATAACGACACTTTGGCGCAAGTTAAGTACCCTTTGCCTATATGATTTGGCGTCAGAAAAATATCGCGCCAATATGGGGCGAATATGACATCTGTTCCACCTAAACAAACACAAGTGATTCATTCATCGTGAAACGTCAAAAATATTAAATCATTGAGGTAATCATTCACAAAGTAAGTTCTCCAACAATCAATGGGCAATATTCTAATGACGTCATAGTGGGTAAAATGGTGGCGGTATCGTTTGTTTATGGTTTGTAATCACAAAGATTTAATTTTGCAACGTCTCTTAGTTACATTATTTTATTGTCATATTTATGAGCTCAGAACAAAAGCCTATTTTTTCATTATTTAGTTATTAAAGACGGAAAAAATCATAAATGCATGATTTGAAAATTTTAAATAATTTTCTTTCTTAATACTAAAAAATGACATCGGGAAGTAACAGCGGGTTTAAGTTAAATAAGTTTAACTGTTTAATTCTGTTGTAATATTCAAAATAACTGTATTTATTAGATTTCAGTACTCAACATCAGGGTCCGATTAAACTTTGAAGTTAGAGGAATTACAATGTCATTTCAGGACCTTTCTTTTGGAGAAGCTTTTCTAAATTCCATATATACATGGAAAATCTTCAGTGTTAGAAATATTATTCTTAGGACTGACATAACACGAGAACGGCCTGCAATTTTACACAAGTTTTTGAAAGCTACTTTATATCAGAAATTTTACTAAAAACTGGTTACTTTTTTTGTTATAGCGGCCCACACTATTAGGATTATGACAAGTTGC
This sequence comes from Maratus speciosus, assembly GCA_963932465.1. Classification (NCBI taxonomy): domain Eukaryota; kingdom Metazoa; phylum Arthropoda; class Arachnida; order Araneae; family Salticidae; genus Maratus; species Maratus speciosus. The sequence continues at coordinate 203,991,810 of OZ010789.1, forward strand.
AGCCAATTTCGCCAACGTCCTAACCAAGATCGTGAAACACACACATATAATACCATATAACACCATTTCATGAAATCGTATACGATAATTTAATAGTTTTTAACCTTACTTCAAGTGTGTTATTTATTTATTTTTAAGGCTCAACAATCTAAATTGTCCAATATATGAATTAAAAAAAATGTAAACAAAGATTGAATAGACATGACCACAAAAAGCCTCAAATCTGCATAACACTTGAAACCAAACTGTGCAGATTAGTAATCTTCTACTGTACACAGTTTTTCATAAATGTGTTTCGTTCTTAAAATGTGTTATTTTCATCTATCACTGCGGAACATGCGAGAAAACTCATATTCTTGCACATGAGTTGTATATATCTTTATATCTAAATTTCCGTCATTTTTGACGGGCTACCTTTCTAGTATTGTTATAAATTATAGATTGTTTCAATGTGTTACACGACATAAAATGTTTTAAATGTAATGGACATTAATTCTTCCTCGATAAAACTCCTAAGGCGAAACATATGAAAAATAGAGATATCGTAAAATATGCGTGTGAATAATGCTTTCGACGAAAATATAAAAATGGTCAGCTAAATTTATGAGAACGATAAAATCAAGTAAGAAGAATCGACTTAAGCATAAAACAGATTACGATCAGATGCATCTTCTTAGAAAATCAATTTTTATGGGCAAAATAAAATATCAGGAACTACAATAATATAAATATGGGATCGGATACACACTAATGTATCCCATTTGAAATCGATTATAAGATGCATTTTGAAATAAAATAAATACGATTCTAAAATATTGTATATATACATATATAATTTTGTTTTACGTATAATGTTGTAGAAAACACTTACAACAGCCATTGATCTTAGAGCTGGCGGACTAAACAATTTCTCGCAAGACGGCGCAAATCCCCCTTTTTACGATACAATTAAAGAGCTGATTGGAAGAACAAGTTATGATACATTTTCTGATTTTTTTTTTTTTAATCTTTTGTATGAAGGCGTTATGAAGTAATTTAAAACATTTTAAAGCTAAACTAGAAAGATCCTGTTTGGTTTTAAAGACTTACGGCATTATTCATTAATATTTTATATTTTAATATTTAATAATGTAAATAATATTAATAATTTTTAATATTTGAAAATTAAATTTAAACTAGATCGTGGCCGTCTATATTTGATGGAAAATAACTTGAATATTTCATTAGAAAAATTCTTGAAATTTAAATTAGTTGTTTTTAAATTAATTATTGATTGACGGATTTCTATATTGCATAAGTGATCCATATTCCTTTAAGGCGATAGATGGTGCTGTCAGTCTGACCTCTTAAATTAAGTGAAAGAATTCTAAGTTAATAATTTACAACGAATTATACTTGCTTTGTATCACAAATTTACTTATAAATACGGGGTAGAGAATTTATTTATAGTTACTACGGCCTCATTTTTTTTTTAAATAACAATATTTATTTCCATTTTTTTAAAACTACACGTCCATTAAAAGCTGCCATGAATTTTATTTTTATTTGTTTCATTTTCTAAAAACCTAAACTTGAAACTTGATGCAGCTAACGATTTATAATATATATTTTTTATTACTTGAATTTTATTTTGCATTTTTTAAATATTAAACCTGGATATCAAGATAATTTCTTTTATAGTTCTTATACGAATATTTTCTTTCATTCCTTTTTATTTTTTACGCAAATGAATGATAAACTTTTCTTTCTAACACACACATGTATATATTCTTGATAATGGTCATAAAATATAACGAAAATTGTAGGTCAACTCAATTTATTTAATTGATAATTACAGCAAAATATTTTAGCTTGAATATTTTAAATATGAAATCATTATTTTTCAAAATATTATTGAGTGTTAATTTTATTTAATTATAAAGCATTGGAATAATGAGAATAATAAAATCAAAATCCTATAACTTATCTTCCTAATAAAATAAATCAATGAATTATTGACAAAAATATGACACATTTGCCAGGCTTGGGCTCGAACCTGCGTCCTCTACAAATATTCAGAACTTTAAACTGCTGCTTTAACCCGTTACGCTAGGACTAACTCGATTTACATCCTTCTAAATTGAAGAGGTTGAAAAAAACAGTTGACGCATTTATCTGGAATTTGAGTTCTGATCTTACAGAAATAGTTTTGCCTTTTAATATTTATGATATCTTATTTTTTAAATCTTCGTGTGTAACTATTGGCAATTCATAAGACGGATGGATCACCGACCATAACTTTTAGCCTCAAATCACTGTGTTTACTTGTTGTGTGTAATATGTCCAAAACAACATGACAACCCCGAATTAAACCGTATCTAGCTCTCAATATCGACACAATAAATTTTTGAAAAGTTAATAATGCTAAAAGAGCTTTCCATATAATATCAACTTTGTGAAAGAAAGAAAAGCTTGTTTACATTGAGAACGCGTAGCAAACGAACTGAAAACAACTTCTACATGTGATGTGATAGTTCAACTGAGTGAGCACCTTTGTGGATGTATAGCACATCTCTCCAAAGCCAGACGCCCCACCAGTGGCCGAGAGGTTCTGCTCTCGAAGCTGGTAGACGGGAGGTGCTGGGTTCGATCCCAATCGCGCCCGTCGGCCTAATCGTTCGGAGTTTTCGTGGTTTTCTTCGAGCCGTGGATCTTCCATGCGTTAATACGGATTAGGTTCTCTTAGAAAGACCCCCACGGAGGTCACTCCCCCCGGGCCTATATCCTCGTGTAGATAATTGGCCGTCAAAAATCAACCCAACCTAACCCAAAGCCAGACTTTTATACTGCGCATGCGCACCTGTAAAATTTTAATTTAAAACTACGGCTAATTAATAAAATGCTTGAACAAACGAACGTACGATAAAAAATCTGTGGCCAAATATCTTTTATTTTAAAAAAAAAGAATGATGTAATTTGCTGCAGCAATTTCTTATCAGAGACTGTCGAAAGAAAACACTTAGCATTTTAAAGATATAGATAAGTTTCTTTGAGAGAGTTCAGTACCATACCTGTTAATATTCTTAAAACATGGTATCAATACAGAAAATAAATCATTAAAATTTACAACAAAAACTTTCACCTCAAATTGCATCAAATGTAGTTTTTGTTTCTTAACATATTCTTCCACTGAGCTGTTCAATTGCGTTCTTTGTTTCCGTTATTACAAATACAAGATATTTCATAATATAAATAAACTTACGATTATACATACATATTAGTAGAGAAAATAAAATTTTAGTAATATTTACAGACCAAAAAAAGAAAAAAAATCTAGAAAAACACGTTTTAAGTATGTATATACCATTTATTAACCTTTTCACACCCGTAAGGCATGGTGACGTTACGGCGACGTCGTTGTGAAGTCACACTGTGACTTTGTGACAGTCGATGTGACGTCACGTGACGTCGATGTGAAGTCACAGTGACTAGAATGTGAGGTCGTTATGGCCGTTTTAGAGCTCATTTGTGACGTCACATTGTGACCAATTTGTGAAGTCACGGTGTGACCAATTTGTGAAATATGTGTCATTTGTGACGAAATTGTCATTAACACTGTGATGATTCTGTGACGACAGTGACAATGTTGTGAAGTCACATTTTGTGAAAATTGTGTAATTTGTGACGATTTTGTCATTATTTTTGTGACGAATTTGTGACGACAATGACAATGTTGTGACAGCGTTAAGATGCAATACATTTATTGGAAAATGAAATCGCTATTCGAGTTCAATCAATGAACCATGACAATGGAGGCAGGAGTGATTATGAGTAAAAGAAAATTCTGAAGTTCACAGAAAATTTTCAGAATGTTTTTTTCACGATACTTTGTCGAAATTTACGTTTTTTTCGAAATCCTTCGGTGAAATTCACCTTATTTGTACGATTTATTGACAAAATTTCATGTTTTTTCAATATCATTTGACGAAATTCGCTTTTTTTCGCTATGCTTTGACAAAATTCGCCTTTTTTCACTATTCTTTGACGAACTTAACGTTTTTCTTCAATCTCTTGACGAAATTGTGATTCTTAGATGAAATTCACGTTTTTGTCCACGACCATTTGAAGAAATTTAGATTTTTTTCGCGATCGTTTGACAAAATTCGCCTTTTTGCGCGATTTATTTACAAAATTTCGCCTTTTATGCGGTCCATTGATGAAATTCACGTTTTTTTCTACAATCTTTTGACAAAATTTGCTATTCTTTGATGAAATTCGCTTTTTTCCCACGATTTTTTGACGAAATTTGCATTTTTTCGCAATCTTTTGACGAAATTCACGTTTTCCTTCAATCTCTTGACGAAATTGCGATTCTTAGATGAAATTCACGTTTTTTTCCACGACCTTTTGAAGATATTTAGATGTTTTTCGCGATCGTTTGACAAAATTCGCCTTATTTACGCGATTTATTTACAAAATTTCTCCTTTTATGCTTTTATGCGATCCATTGATTAAATTAGCGTTTTTTCTACAATCTTTTGACAAAATTTGCTATTCTTAGGTGAAATTCGCTTTTTTCCACAATCTTTTGACGAAATTTGCATTTTTTCGCGATCGTTTGACAAAATTCGCCTTATTTACGCGATTTATTTACAAAATTTCTCCTTTTATGCTTTTATGCGATCCATTGATTAAATTAGCGTTTTTTCTACAATCTTTTGACAAAATTTGCTATTCTTAGGTGAAATTCGCTTTTTTCCACAATCTTTTGACGAAATTTGCATTTTTTCGCGATCTTTTGACGAAATTTACGTTTTTTTTTCAATCTCTTGACGAAATTGCGATTCTTAGATTAAATTCACGTTTTTTTCAACTACCTTTTGAAGAAATTTAAAATTTTTTTCGCGATCGTTTGACAAAATTCGCCTTATTTGCGCGATTTATTTTAAAATTTTCGCCTTTTATGCGACCCATTGACGAAATTCGCGTTTTTTCTACAAAATTTGCTATTCTTAGATGAAATTCGCTTTTTTCCATGATCTTTTGACGAAATTTACATTTTTTCGCGATCCTTTTAGGAAATTCACCTTTAACCAATCTATTCTTTCTTTTCTATAAACATCATAGCAAGTATAAAAAACTTTTGAGAGTAAAAGAATAATTAGGTAATATTTTCTCATTCTGCTTTTGCAATAATAAATTTACAGCAAATTGGAGCTAAAGAAAATGTAAAGAATGATATCTGCTCAACAACTACAGTATTTACTCGCGTAATAGTCGCACTTTTTTTGCCAATTTTTCATTGTGAAAGTCTAAGTGCGACTATTATGCGGGGAAATCTACTACACAATATTGTACACTCTAATGCTAAAACATTACTGGTATAAAAAAAAAAAAAAACACATTATAATAAAATTAGTAACTTATCAAATGTTTCCAATCTATGTGCTGTTTATTAAATACCATTTTTCTTTTTATGGTAATATTTTTATAGACGTAAAATTTACAAATAATCTTTGTTAAAATTTTGACAAAAAATTCTCATAATAAATCACTTTCACTGAAGGTATCAGTACCACTATTGTAATATGAATCGGTGTATGAAGAATCTCCGTCATTCCATTAAATGTCATCTTCACTTCTGTCCAAAGCGTCGGAGATTAATAGTAATATTCCTTTGTACAAATGCAAGATGAGCTGCAAACCATATTTGCTTGTTTTGTTATTTGTGCCACTAACAAATTATATTTATTTGCTGTTTTTATTAGTTCTGAAATTACTTACTGTTCCATCTAGTCCCTTTTTTAAAGTTGCAGCACCCTGCTCTTTTTAAAATGGGCGAAATACATCCTTTTTTTTTAAATGAAATTCTCCTTTAGTTGCAATCGGAGATTTCTTGTAAAAAACTTCCCCATACCACAGTATTTCTAAATCAGTGTGCCCAAGACCTTGCAAAAAATATAGAACTTTATTTCTTTAGAAAATACAAGATATTGTTAAATCATGTCGTTATTTAATTGTATTTTTCAATTTGTAATTCATAAAATCCTTAAAAATTAATGTCACTTTATTTATCATATTAACAAATTATATACTTTTTTCTTATAGCATTACTTAACACATTACTAATATTACATTTACTCTTGAAGCTCTGTCATCATGCTCTGTTTTTACTGAACTAGCACCTCTTTTTAATACATTTGACTAAAAACACCAAAAAGCATATTTATATGAAAAATATCAATTATTTATTCAAATAAAGTTTTGAAATTCAATAGCGATACTTTCATATTAGCAACATTCCAAGAGTTTATAGTCGAAGAAATCGCCAAAGATTTTGCTACCTACAGCAGTTTTTTTTTTTTTTTTTTTTTTCCTTTTATAAATTCTAATAGTTTTAGTAGTTTAAGCGAGCTGTTCGATTACAAGGTTTTTAAATTTGTTTTATTTATGTACAATTTTTTATGAAGTTTTTAATTTACTATAAAGGTTTTAGAATAACGTGTGGTGAAAATTTTATATATACAATCTGTTACAAATGCAGGTAACCATATTTACTTTTAACTTTTACATGACATAGTAAAATAAAAAATAATGAAAATAATATAAAATAGTTAGCTATTTTTATGTGAATAAAGTATAAAAATTCAAACCATAAGCACAAAATAAAAACACACATTGGTTCATTATTACTATTATTTTATTTACAGGATTAGATAATTATAAATAACAAGCCCCTTTAACCCACATTGTACCGCTGTCCTATAAATAGGACAGCTAATAAAACATTTTTTAAAATAAAATTGGTAAGGATTTTTTGGATGCATTTTGTTATGACGTCTTTAAAATACATAAAAGTATAACATATAAACAAAACAAAACAAAACAAAAAAAAACAAAAAAAAACAAGTAACCAATTAAAATTTATTTGGAAAAAACCTATTTAAAAAATTCTTTAAGAATTGTGATCTTATAATCTAGAATTTTACCGTTATTATTATCTTTTTATTGGAGAAATCATAGTATTTTTGTACAACAGAAACAGTTTTTTAAAGTAAAATAAAATATTTGCTCATAAAATTAGTTTATGTATGCATTTTATATGTCCTTACTATGTGTCCTACTAATATGTCCTGTTTATAGGGCAACTAGTTACTTAAAAAATTAAAAACTTTTTTTTCAAAATTTTGCTAGTATCTACTTAATTACACAATATTAATGATGTAATTGAAGTTTTAAAATTTTTCAAAAATATTTAATCGGTGTGCTTCAATATGGGTTAATCAGTCTGTTTTCTAATAAAGTGTATAGTATAGCTATTTTGAAGTTTATGCGTATAAAATCATTCAAGAAGTAAAATATTAAAAGTATCCAGAAAAAAAAATAATGAAATATATTTTACATTTTAGCTTCCTTCATTCAAGTACATGAATATGTTTTTAATAATTAAAATATTTCAATAAAACCATATTTAAATTCTCACTGGGTTGCATAATTTCTATATTTGTCAACAAATTGAGACACCGGTTTACGTTGAAAACTTTTCGTTCATAATGTTTAACTGAAAAGTTCTTACCAACTAAGGATATCTCTTTATAAATTTTTATAACTTTTCTCACATCGAATAATACTCATTGACACTGATTTTTCCCGCTTAATACTACATATGCATGATATCCTTTAAATAGTACTTCTCCATTATGTAAAAAAATTCTTATTTCTTCTAAATAGAATAAACTATCTTCTTTTCTTCTGAACAGATATTAATTTTTAAATAAAAATGTGCAACGCAAATTGTTTCAGACCATCAAAAAATTTTATTCTATAAAAAGGCCTTTTTATTTAGTACATTAAATACATTTAAATATTTGCTAATTATGTTAAACTTTGTTTATAATACTTTTATACGTTATTTTAAAGTTTGAGAAAATATGTGATTTTAACCTATAATATTTTAAAAGAAAACAAATCTGATTAAAATAAATTTATATAACTGATTTTAATCATCTGATTAAAATTGTTGATATACAGTTATTTATTTCAATAAATTAAATAATAAATCTACTAAACTTTATTAGGTTAATGAAATGTTTATAAGAAAATACTAAAATCATTATAATTTAAAGAAAAGCAAACTCTGGAATAAAATATTTCTTCATACCTTTTTTTTCCTTAACGCCGTTCTTTATTCCGATGTAATCCATGTTTTAGGCAGAACAAATTTTTGAAGTAGAAAATATGTCCTTAATAAATACAATAGCAGTGATGGGAATCGTTTAAACCACACCAAAGCTAGTGTAAATATCTCGGACGGATATTTTTGTCTAAAGTATTATCTTGGAATGATTATTCCTATGAATTTTTTAGGTTAAATGTTTATATCTGACAGACTGCATGTTCATAACGCTACCTGCTGTCCAGCAAATAACTCCTTCCGCCTGTTCCAAAGATTAAAAGCAATATGTTGTTTTTACTAGTTTTTATCGTCTGGTCTGCGGTTTTTAGCGCTCTTTTTTTTTTTTTTTTTTTTTTTTTTTTTTTTTTTTTTTTTTATCAAGGCAAGAACAGATGGCTTTTCCGTTCTTATACATTTATATGACATAAAGTATACTTACAATTAAAATTTCTCGTTTCTAGAATTTTTTGATGCATTTAACTTTTTTTTTTATGTGTTTCAAAATAGTTCAAGTTTTAAGTTTTGTAAAGCTACTGTCGAATATGACAATAATTAAACTAATATTGGGAGTGTAACAAATTAAAGAATGTTTAAATTTTTAGAGTATTTAAAATTCATTTTAATATGCAATAGTGCAAGGTCTTTTGAAAATAGAAAATTGAAGTTTATATTATAGGTAGTAAATGCAACATAAAAAAGAAATAAAATAACTGGAGAAATAATGTTTTTAGTGGGGGAGTGGGGGGGGGGGGGGATCAGGCAATTGTCATTTTTTTTCTATTTTAATTTCCTGTAGAATAAAACATCTTGTAAGATAACAGTATTTTTCAAAATAAATTTCCAGAAACGAAAAAACTATAAATAAATATGAATAATTAATTACGCCACGTGTTTTGCATATATTTTGTATATTTTATTTTATATTCGGAAAAAGTTAAATTTATTTAAAAAGTGTGACACAAGTAGCCAAATTTATTTTTTAAGAATTACTACTAAAAATAACTAAACACTAGCAGAAAAATTTATTACTGAAAATATGCAAGTGTGTTTATTTATATAATAAAGCATTGCTTTATTGCAAAACTCCGTCCCTTCCCATGCCCACACACAAACAAATCTTTGCTTTCTCCACCTGTATATTAATTTCTGCCATTTCCGCTGATAAGAATAATTTATAGATAACAAACCAATTTCCTGGATTATAGAATACAGGATAAAAACATTTTCTTATTATTGAAATCTCTACAGTTAATACATTTTTCTATATTGACCACTAATAACCCCAAAAAAACATTTCTATAAGAAAAATATCAATTATGTATTCAAATAAAGTTTTAAAATTTAATAGCGATACTTTCATATTAGCAACATTCCAAGAGCTAATAGTCGAAAAAATCGCCAAATATTTTACTATTTACAACAGTTTTTTTAATTCAAATAGTTTTAATAGTCTAAGCGAGTAGTTCGATTACATGTCTATTATATTTGTGTTTTATTTATGTACATTTTTTGATGAAGTTTTTAATTTTGTTGTGGAATATTAGCCGGGAACAAACACCTGAATTATTTTTATTGTTTGAAGTGGGAAGTTTTAATCTTAACATATGTTTTGTCACACTGTGAGTTTACAATATGGTAGGGTTTTTTGTCACATAATGAGACGTACGTTACATGTAGTGTCATAACAATGACGTCACAATTTTTTTAAATTGCCAGAAAAATATTTTTTACGGTAAATAACATGTTTTGAAGAATTTTTGTAATTTTTAAAAGTTTTCTAAGAAGTTCACATATCAGTCACAATGTGACGTCGCTAAGTGGTGGCATTTTGGTCACAGTTGTGACGTGACCACAGTGACTTACAGTGACGTCACAATGACGTCACTGTGACCATGCATGCTATGAGGGCAGGTGCTCTTTCAATATTACACGTTGAAGCAAATGATATCCAAGCCCCCGCGTAGAAGTTTATATTCTGCAAAAATAAAATTAATTCATAAAAAAGATATTCAACATTTCAATTCAAGAAAGAAAACCAGGAAAAAAAAAATATTTTCTGAAAAATTTTTTTTAATTGTATTTTCTTTATTTTTGCCGATTTGTAATGTTAGAAACAACTTTTAAAATGTACGATTTTTTTGTTTTTCAATTATGAGACGTATTCTATTTACTATATTTTGTTTTACCTATACATATGCACGGAATTCTATCTTCGATTGATTTTTCTAAATAGTCTTGAATATATGAGGATGTGAATTATTTCAAAACTCGCGTTATCCAGAAAATCAAATTTTCGGAAATCGCAAAAAACTTCTGACGGCGTCCATTGGTTTTCATCGTAAACCAAGATTTTGTAATGCCAGAAATACATAATGAAACAATTTTTTTTTTTTTTTTTTTTTTTTTTTTTTTTTTTTTTTTTTTAGATGCAGGTTCACCAGTAGAATAGACTGATGGAGAAAATTCGATTTTTTTTAAAATTTGGATAAGGCAAGTTTTGAAAAACATATCCTCGTCATATCCTCATAAGTTTAATGCTTTTCAATTTCCCTTTTTGGTAAAAATTCTTTTATATTTTTTTCACTATGTAAAAGAAAATGTGTGTGAAATAAATCATTTAAATTGGTATTTCTGCATTACTCCGACGATTTCCATTAAAAAAAAAAAAAAAAAAAAAAAAAAAAAAACTATCGGAAAACTATTTACCAGACTTCAAATCCCAATAACCAAAGAGAAGAGTCTTGCTTTTGAAATCTCCAAAAAGTACAAGAGATTCAGGAAAACCCCAACACTAAAGTACAATTTATCATTAACTTTAAAGAATAAATAAAAAAAAGTTACTAATGAAAGTCGATTTCTTTATAAATATTTATTTTATTTAAATTATTTTTCTTAATTATCCCTCTTAGCCGCTGAATGATTGTGGCGTTAATTGAATCTAATGTTTCGTACGTAAATATTCATCGCAGCAGTTTTTCAACGCTTTTTCCGTTTAATATTTTGTTGTCGCCATTTAAAGACGTAAATATTAATTTAATCAACGAAATAACTAATAAATCTTTAAAACAGCATTAGAAATACAGGTAAACGATGCATTAAAAATCGCTTGGTAACATAACAAACACGTGTAACGCATCTGGTCAAGTTCATGTGAGGCGGCTAAGGAGTACGTGTATTTGAGGTTAAATCCTATAATTTGGAGATGAAAATATTTTATGAAAATTAGTCGACGGAAAAATTAAGAAGTATCATTATTTCATAAATAAATTTTAAAACCTGAATTTGTTGATTGTTATATTAACCCACTACTGCTACCCTGCGAAACTAATTTACCAAATGGGACTCATTGGACTCCAAGCACGTATTGGAAGTTAGAGCAACTGATTTTAAGGGGACACATTAACTTAAAAAGGATAAAAATATGTACATTTTATCCGTTTAAATTATAGAAGAACACATTATTAATAAGTGGGTAAAACTTCAAAACAGTATTTTCAATAAATCAGAACTGAATAATTTTCTGCACTGTGATAAAATTAAAAGGGAGTAGTACCAGGCACACTTCTCTGTTGTCAGAAAACAAAGAAAAATGGAATAATTTATTTTTTCCCAAATAAAAAATTCGCGTGAAGATAAATTATTATTCAGGCCATGCATTTGTGTACTTGTTTTGTTTATTTAAATATGCTATAAACAAACAGTGTTGTGTTTTTAAGATGTTTGTTTCGCAATTACAAAGTTATTTACATTCATTTTACTTCGCAGTTTATTTCAAACCGATATTATAATTGTATACGAAAGAATATTCGTAAGTTGCAATTCTTACTTACATTTGAAACATGCCAATGTTTAAAAGGAGAAATTCTGTTATGAAAGTAGTTTTTAAAAACTATGCTAATCTTGTGATGAAGATGATAACAGTGTTGTGTCATTTACGAATAAAAATGAATATAAGCAAGTAAATTATACAAGTTTGCAACTAAGCTGGTTTGACATGAAAACTTTAAATTGATTTTTGTCCAAGTTCATATTTGATGACTTTACTGTTCAATAAATATTAAGAATTTTTTTGTACTTAAGCTAGAGGCTTATAATGTTTTGTGCATGCATTTCATTCTACAAATTATAGACCTGTTTATGGGATCAGCATTAGTATTGGAAGTTGATTAAAGGAAAAAATAGAAATATTTTCATTTTCTTGTTTTTCAGTACAAACGAGAGTAAAAATTTATATGAAACCGAATATCAAAAGGATATAAAGTTTCATGTTCAACTGTATGTAGTATATTCCAAAAAATATGCAAAAACCTTTCTTGAAGTAGGCCGCACGTACATTTTATGGTGCATCAGTACTGCATTATTTAGTGTTTTAATGCAATCGTTTATTCTGCAAAACTGTCTAATGTGTGGAACGAATTTGATTGCAGATTAGGTGTTTGTCTGTTTACGAAAGGATCACACATCGGACATTTGTAATTAAAAAAAAAATCTTGGAACGTTCTTCTTTATTTTCATATTCCACTTTTTATAATAAGTGTAATAGTTTTGAAAATAATTATTTATAAAATTCAGTCATTCATTGGTGCTAACCCTTTATAATGATTTAAGAACTATTTTAACATTGTAGGATATACTTCATAGTATTGTTCATTAATTTATTATCACATTCAGAAATGAAAAATTATGTATACATGTCACATGAAACATGCTTAGATTAAATTGAGATAGACTGCAAACTATGTTAAGTATAATTTTATTTGAAGTTTTAATATTACTTTTCTTAAAGAAATAAAACCATAAAAGAAATAAACCAAAGAAATTTTAACCATAATTTTCTTATTTAAATCTTTTAAGTCACACAAGAGTTCTAGAAACAAATGTTTTCGTATCTCCAGGAAGAGCAGTAAATAAAATAGGGTAACCTAGGGGTAAGTTTTAGACAAAAGCAAAACTTTTACAAATACTCAGGAATGGATGGCTATTTTTTTAATAACTTTTTGTTGGTATAAAATCATCACACGTCTCATGACTCTTCTTCTTAATTTTAAACTAATTATCATTAATAACAGCGAAAAAATTTAATAAAATTCTGTCTGAGAATTACCCTGTATTTTGGGACAATTTTCAGACCCCAAAGGGTTAATTTGCAGACATCTATTTGTGGGGGTATTTAAGGAGCTGATCTTGACGCTAACTACGAAAATTAAGAGACACCATTCTAAAATGCTATGGCAAAAAATTAGGTATTTATTAGACCATTCTGAATACAGAAAAATACATGAAAACCCAATTGTATCTTCGCCCGGAATCCATTTATAGTTTCACAAATAAAAGTATGTTTTATGGTATTTTTTGCACAAATAGTTTAACTACAGTAGCTACATCCATTTTACATACATTTATGTAAATCAGTAAAAAATTGCATTGTTTTTAAAAAGTTCTGAAGGTTGAAAAAAACATTAAATAAAAACATGAACTCGACACTAATTTCATTTTTAAAAAAGTCACGCCTAGACTTTAAATCAATACACTAAAATTTTTACAGAGCTCTAATTTGGAAAGGCCAAACTATTTTAGTTTTCTTTGTTAGTAAATATATCTTTGTAAAACTTCTTTCATTTTAATGTACCACCAATACATATCATCTCCATGTCAGTTTAAAAATTCCATTTTAACTTTCAATAGATTGTTCGCATGATTATATTCGTGAAATAACTTTCTGACCTGTACCAAACAGAATGTCTGGATATAATATATGGCATATTTATTTGATTATATAAGGGGCTTCTGTTAAAATTTTATTCATACCCAATTTCAACAATAAGGTTTATAAAACGGATATCAATAACATTTTAGCCTAAACTCCACCCAGTATTTTCATTTTAACTTACAGATGACGTATGGAAGTTATATTTTACTATGGAATCCTCCCTAAATTAGTAGCAAATAATCAATTTACCATGTAAGGACACCGAAAAGACATTTTGTAACACATACTAGCATATGAAAATCACTCAGAAGAATGTCTGATAATTACCCAGGTGTTTCTGAAAAGCTGAACTTTTTCTGCCAGATGGACATCCAAATAATGTTACATATTTGTTTTCAGAAAGATAACATACCCTAGTATCCAAACAAGAAATAGCACTTGCTAGTGTTTCTACATCCGTGAAATTGAAATTTGAAATCTGTGAAGCGAAATGTTAAACAGTAATTTTTTTATACCATTTAGGAAATTAATTTTGTTCAAGACACGGGAAGCTGTTTGTTATAAAACAAAATACTTATTTAAATTGAAAAATAGAAGATTTAATTAAAAAATAAACTGTTTGGTCAGACTCTAAGTACTGTGCGTGTATTACAGCTATCTGTTAATTACTCCCAACTTCTTCCGTCTGAAAATTACCCAGAGCTACCCTACACTATGAATATGTTTTCCGAAGATTTTCAAAAACACGTCAACTAAAATAAAAATTTATTTTAAGCACATATTCTGGTATTAAAGTCTTTAAAGGCAGTTTTACAAATGAAATTTAAAAGTTAAATTCACCTTTTAATAAATACATTACCCTAAATTGTAGAGTTATGTAAATATTTTAAAAATGATTGTATGGATAGGATATTTAGGTCAAACTCTCACTATACAATATGGATCGAAATTGTAAACTTTTTAACTGACATTTTCAAAGACATTAAAAGCGTCATTTTGTGCATCCTGCTATGAATATTTATTTCTCTGTTTAAATTTGTTTAAGTTTCTTTAATAATTTTATTCTCAATTACAGAAATATATCACAAATTGTTCACTTCCCATATTAATTTTTGTAAAGCTTTTAATGTTATTTATCGTATTAAATGTAATTCATGTAACATGCAATATATTAGACAAACTGGTGGCCCAATTCGTAAATGTATCAACGGACATCGATCTGCCATCAGTAACTATAAATGCTCTAGCAATCCTTTAAACTGCAATGTTGAGTATAGGCACTTTAAAAAGCACAAATTTAGTAATATCACTTAATATACAAAATAGTCATATCCTTAATATACAAAATAAATTCAATGAACGTCTTTTTCTGGAATCTGCTTATATCAAACATTATAACACACTTTATCCATATGGACTAAATCAACTCTCAAACAATAAACCTCATGTCGTATATTCTACGTCACCACATACAATTAACTATCAATCTCTCTATCTTTCTCTTAATCATAAATTATATAAGCAAACCACACGCACACAAAGAGGGAAATCTACTACTAAACATTCATCATCTAAATTAAATAATACTCATATTAAAAATCATTAATACGCCTACAATCTTCTTTCAGTAGTACCCGTAAGGCATGTTGACGTCACGGCGACGTCGTTGTGAAGTTACACTGTGATTTTGTGACCGTCGATGTGACGTCATAGTGACTAGAATGCGAGGTCGTTATGGCCGTTTTAGAGGTCGTTTGTGACGTCACATTGTGACCACTCTGTGAAGTCACGGTGTGACAAATTTGTGAAAAGTGTGTCATTTGTGACTATTTTGGCATTAACTTGTGACGAACCTGTGACGAAAGCGACAATGCTTAGAAGTCACACTGTGACCAATTTGTGAAATGTGTGTCATTTGTGACGAACTTGTCATAAACACTGTGATTTCAAATGAAAATCAAATTTCAAATTAATTGCTTAAAAGACGCAAATAGTGAAAAAGATTCCATGCTGGGACTCGAACACGGGCCATTAGTACAGCGCACTGACATTCTACCGACTAAATCACATGGAACGATACCCAGGCTGGAAAATTTCTCACTATTACATGATGGCGAGGCTACAAACTCAGCACAAGATGGAATATTTAGCGTGAGCCACCAACATGATGCAAACACGAAACTTAATTAAATCCAGCATCTATTGAAACTATATTAATACTTGGAAATTTTTCCAGAGAGAACCATTCGCCTTGCATACAATATTTCAAATGAAAATCAAATTTCAAATTAATTGCTTAAAAGGCAATTTTAATTTGAAATGTTGTATGCAAGGCGAATGTTTCTCCCTGGAAAAATTTCCAATTATTAATATAGTTTGAATCGATGCTGGATTTAATTAAGTTTCGTGTTTACCTCATGTCGGTGACTCACGATAAATATTCCATCTTGTGCTGCGTTTGTAACCTTGCCAACCTGTAATAGTGAGAAATTTTACAGACTGGGCGTCGTTCCATGTGGTTTAGTCGGTAGAATGTCAGTGTGCTATACTGATGACCCGGGTTCGAGTCCCGGCATGGAATCTTTTTCACTATGTTGGCCTTTGCGCCTTTTAAGCAATTAATTTGATATTTGATTTTCATTTGAAATATTGTATATAAGGCGAAGGATTCTGTCTGGAAAAATTTCTAAGTATTAATACAGCGATGAATTTTGAAATAACCTTTTACTGTAAATACAAAATCTTATCTTTTTACCGTACTTTTTAGCAAAATATCGCTATTTTGGAGTCCTATTCTTCTAAAACATTTAAAATTTTTCCACTTAAAAAGCAATGCTTATCAACTGACATATTTTTTTATTCAGTTCTATGCTTGATATTAAGTTCTATGCTTGATATTGAGTTCAAGCTTGATATTTAGAATGTGTAATTTTTTTAATTTGTAGTGATTTGTCATTGCTTTATTAAATACGAACATGGAGACTAACGGATATTAATACAACTATTATTTATAGAGCGGCATGATAAGCGATATTTATTTAAATTTTTTATTCCCGTGTATATTGTATTTTGTGAATATGAGCTAAATAGATTTGATATGTTTTATAGGAAAAGACTGATCTGGAAAATAGAAAAAAACGAGTAAGAAAAATCATGCGTTAATCATAGATTATAAAATACTTTCCAACACTTTCTGAATGCTTTAACAAGGCATCGTAATTTAGGGAAATGACGTAAATAAGATAACTAAGTAAACATTTTAGAAAATTCATAAAACATTTGAAAAATTGATTTCAGCAGTTACCGTCCATAGCCAAATATGTTTTCCAATTCTTTTGAACAGCCCTGTATATGATCTGTAGGTTGATACACTAAGAAAAATGAAGTACTGAAAAATAAGTAAACCGACGTACTGATATCGAATTGAATATTTTTGGATCAAAAATGAACCCATGCTTTCTCTATTTTGAAACATCACATGTTATCAAACCCAAACAAACGAATAGTTTTGTACCCTGTAATGGTTCATTTCATTTATGGCGGCATAAATGATGTTTATTAATGTAAATATTAAATTATGCACAGCATTTTTAAAATAATTTAAAAGTGCTTGGAAATAATGCTCTTGTCATAAAAATATTCGATTTGAATATCTTGTTAAGAATTTTGCTATTTTTCTTAATCAATCAATTAAACTTTTCTTCTTAAGAACTTTGAACGGGAAATAAATATCAGTACATTTTTACTTTAAATTTTAGGTTTTTCTTTTTTTGGGGGGGGGGGCAGTACATAACGATTCATATTTGATCACAATCAATGAATAAAAAATGAGTACATGTGTTTCTCAACTTTGAGTACATTTGGATTGGAGCTATTTTGAGTATGTGACGCATTTAAAATTGAGTACTTTTTACTCAATTTTGACTTCCCATTTTTTTAAGTGTATATATATTATATAATGGGAAATTTTAGTTTAGCAAGAAAACGCCTAACAGGTTGAAATTCTTTATCAGCAATTTATACTAATGTATAGAAACATACTTGAATACTTTTGTACAACCCTGTAGTTTACCTAGAATCTTTATTACACGCCACTATTTAGTTAAAATTTAATTCAAACTAAGACACTCTTAAAACTGCTGAAATCACATTTCCAGAAATTATAATTTATAGACGGCCATGTATCCTTTACGTGACCGTGTATATCATTTTATCTATATTTTACAAACATTTCCTGGTAAATTAAATGCAGTTCAGCAAAAAAAAAAGCATAACTCATTTAAAAACCACCTTTAAGCAATTTGCGCCCATACCCAGTAATCCTTACGAATACTTTTGTGTAGCCTTGTATAGGAATTCTAGCATTTATATACACCATATACTATGCATAAATATAGTGAATCATAAAAGCGTATATCATAATTAAAAATACATTTCCAGCAATCATCGCTAATGAACAGTACTTCGGATACAATATAGTATCTGAAATATTTTGTGTGTCCCTGTAAATGCTATATACGTATTATTCGTATTATACATGAAATAATTTATACGTAGTATGTAAACCTCAGCGACATATATCAATTTCATTATATATGAAATAGATTAACATAATTAAAGTATGCCGCAAACAATTCCCTCCACCCCTATATCATTATGTATTTGAATTCCTTTTTTAGCCCTGTAAATGAACAATAACTATTCTTTGCATCGCATAGTCAACAGAATGAACTTTTTAGTGCACTTCATAAATGCATATAAATTTTATTCTGTTTGAAAGCGTGCGTAAAATTATAAAAAATCATTTGAAACGATTTTTTCTCATAGGCTGTAATATAACGGAAAACTTTTGGCTGCCCCTGTAAATGAACAAAGCATGCTACAAACTTCATTACAAATAGGTACCGTTCTATGGTAAACGTCAATAACATCCAAAAATTTCAGTGCAATCCGAGTATATTTTCGAGAGTTAGAGTGCGGACAGACTGCTAGACGGACAAACAAACCGAAGTCATAAGCACTTTTCAACTTGTGTCCTATATTATGTATCCTGTATTATATGAACTTTTAAAAAATATATACTAAAGCAGTTTAATCTATAACTTCCCATCAGGCATGAAAAACACTTTGTTTCAATGCTTAAATATCATATTTTACTTTTTAGTGCCAATAATTACGCGTATCATAAACGTAGAAAATGAATTTACAATAGAAGAAAATTTAATAGCCGATTCAGAATGTCTTTAATTAAATGTTTGATTAAAATCACAAACAGAAAAAATGCTTACATACAATTT
The DNA here is from genome assembly GCA_963932465.1 of Maratus speciosus. Lineage (NCBI taxonomy): Eukaryota > Metazoa > Arthropoda > Arachnida > Araneae > Salticidae > Maratus > Maratus speciosus. The sequence goes on from OZ010789.1 coordinate 204,010,972, forward strand.
AAAAAAATAAATATACCAATTTGAAAAACACTAAAAATAATAATTAGTATTTATAATTGTACTATCAAACAACAGCAAACTCAATAGATAAATTAAATGCATTATTAAATTTAACAATATCTCAAAAATATTTCCATATGGTATAAGGAATTCCTATTATTTTATAATTTCGGGAAATGTTAAATCTGAAAACATTGGTTTGACGATTTAGGATTTTGAAAGATAATTTAAAATATTATTAGCACTAAAAGAAAATTCTTTCAAATGTTTCACTACTGTAATATGTAAAAATACATTTTCCCAGTATAATGTTAATTTCTAATCTGAAACAGTTTCGTAATCTCATGATAATCGAACATCATATTTAACCCCAAAATAATAATAACTATAAGTGTTAGTAATCAAAAAATAGTAAGAAGTCGATAAAATAATTCCAAATCATTGTCGTTCCATACATTTTCAATCTCAAGTAAGAGTAAATTAATGTTTATATTAATTCCAGTATGAATGTAGGCATGCACAGTCTCTGCGCAGTTTTTTTTTTCAATCGATGGCAGATTAAGATATTTTTCTTTACAGTTATCGAATTTGAAAATATCGCTTCTGACAGTTAATGATCAGTCTCTTACAAATATAACATAAAACTATTTAACTCATATGTACAAATCAGGAATAAAATATTTAAATTAAATAAAACTTACATATACGTTCTATTAATATCCGTGTATCCTAAAATGGTCATTTCCTTATCTTAAAGTGTTGTAGACGTGGTGAAGGTGATGTTCTAAACACAGTGAACTATTTATTTCCCGCGTCTTCTCATGTTTATTTTTTTGTGGGCTGACGATTTTCAAGCAGATGGTCTGGTACAGATTATTTGTTTTTGCATGCAAGAGATATGAAACTTGAATGCGCAGTAATTTTCTGAAAGTATGGTTAATTAAAATTTTGTATTTGAAGAAATGTCCAATGTATTTATCCTTTTCTTTTTATCCGTACCAAATAATTCAAGTTAAAATGTATTGTAAAGTTCCTTTTTTCTAAATAATTATAATAATAATATTCATAATTAGAGTTTATTAGATATACCACTGTTTAAATTTTCAAAAGGTGTAAAATTAAATTTAATGGTAATAACGAGCCCCCCCCCCCTTTTTTTTAAAGTAAAGTTTGTTTTGCACAAATTTTGTATATTTCTTTTATTTTCGGAAAATGCTAATTTTATTTAAAAAGTCTGAAAGAAGTAGAATTTATGACTTGAATACAAATTATAAAAATATTCTAAAGCAAGAAATGCATAGATGACTAAACTCTGAAGACTCTTTCTACGTGCTCATTAAAAGGTGCAGATTTAACTGTAATAGAAAATTTTTTTTTGAAACCACAGAAGTGTTTCGAATAATCCTGGTCGGTAAAAAAAAAGAAATAAATAAATAAATTTCCTCCCAGCAAACTAAATATGTAAAGTGTATAAATTTAATATTCCTAATTCTAAATATATTATCCAAATGCTAGATAAAATTGAAATCATGAAAAAGTATGCATTCACTATCTTAGATATCAAATTGATAAAATATAGCCTGAAAATTTAATTTATTAATGCTTGTATCGTGCACTTTATTTATTATGCCCCCCCCCCTCCCCTTTAGTGACAGAATTTACCATTTGCTATCCACTAATATATTTTATTCCTTATGCCATGTAACTCGTGACTGTTTAAAATATTTCTCTTCATTTTCAAAGATTTTTGAAGTTCATATTTTTGTCACACTGTGACATACAATATGGTGGTTTTTTTGTCACATATGTGCCGTGACGTACGTTACATAGCAGTGACATAACAGTGACCTCACAATTTTTTTTAATTGCCAGAAAAACATAATTTTACATTAAATAACATGTTTTGAAGAATTTTCGTAATTTTTTAAAGTTTTCTAAGAAGTTCACATCTCAGTCACAATGTGACATCACTGAGTGGTGGCATTTCGGTCACAGATGTGACGTGACCACAGTGACTTACAGTGACGTCACAACGACGTCACCGTGACCATGCATGCTATGAGGGTAATTAGAACTGGATGTCTCTTCGTAAATTTATATTTGCAATTCCTAAATATTTTAAAGTTTCCTCAATTCAATTCCTCAATTCAATTCCTAAGTTTTTACATCAAATACATTCAATTCTCATTTTAGTGATACATTTTTTGATTTACTCCATTATAGGCTAACAGCTCTTAATGTCAATATTAACAAAAACCACAAAAATTAAATAAAAGTAATTCACATTTAATCGTTACCTTTATCAATCCTCTTTTTAATAAAATTAAACTTAATCAATTATTTCACAACGAGCAATGTAAATTCTCACTTCAAAGTGTTAATCTAAAAAGCTCTTTTAAATATCCTATTAGTTTAGGTCGTAAAATTTTCAATTATAATAAGTTTTCTAAAAATGCCACACACACACTGATACTTTTACATGTAAATGCAATGTTCCCCATCTAAATACATATATTAATGCCCATCATGAACATGATATAACTGGTAATTTAGACATTGTCAATAATATTCATTTAAGATCTTTGATGCGTCATGGCACTAAATATCGTATTCCTTCACAGTGTAATATACAGTCTATCATTAAACAATTCACATATGATTTAGATTTCTTCATTTACAAAATTGCTATCAACTATAATAAACCTACTGAATATTTTGTTGACTGGAAGCATCATGTCATCTTTTTCTTGAAACAACAATTATTAAAACTGCATATTGCCAAAAATTCAGTTTCTTTTTACATCCTTAAACCACATATTGCAAAACTTCAAAATAATTTCAACATTACATATGTAGATAAGGCTGTTAACAACTATGCTATCATATGCAAATTTTACTATCATCACCTCCTAACTAAAGCAGTCACTTCTAATAATATTTTCAAACTTCATCATGGGACTTTAAAGGAAAATAATAATCATATATTAAGCTATCACAAATTATTACGCATTAAAAATAACAACCTCAATTATCCTTATGTAGTCATCATTCCAAAATTTCACAAAAATCCTCTTAATTTCCGCACTGTCACTGTATAATGTAATACATATAACACTCGTGCTAATACACTCTTTTTAATTATTCTTACACAAATTTATGAGTTATCAGTTAAAAAAGACAACACTCACTGCATTAAAAACAGTTTTGAATTGGTGGATAAAATAAAGCCATTAACAAATGTCAATAATATTATTACTTTAGATTTCAAAGACCTATTTAATAACATCATTCTAAAAGACTTGCATTCTATTATCAATTCATTATTTATAGAATATTGTCCTTTATTAAATTTACCTGATAACATTGATACTGACTACTTCACATCTTTGACTATCTTTCTACTATTTCATAATTTTATTTTCCAAGACAATGCTTTTTTTTTAATTCAAATACAAGGCATCCCCAAGGAGCTGCTTCATCAAGCATGTTATCTGATTTATATCTTTACTTTTATGAACGTAAATTTATTAATAATAATTTATTGCTCTACATATACATAGAGGATATAATTATTCTTTCTGTTACAGATAATAATTCTATATCTCTTCCTGTAAAGTACCCTTCTAATCTAGAACTTAGTACTACCTTTTCAAATAATTCTAGTATCAATTTTATGGATGTTAAAATTAATATTCTCCCTAATAACACCCTAACATTTAACATTTATGATAAAAGCAATGAATTTTCATTTAATGTAATTAATTTTAGGAATTTTAATTCCTGCTTGCATATTTCAGTATATAGAAATATTCTGCTTAATCATTGTCTTCGTATCAAACGTTTATGTTCCTCCCAATTCTTACAGCCTAACATTTTTAAATTAAAGCAATTAGCATTGTCCTATAATTATCCTATCTCTTTTATATCTGCATGGCTCAAATCTTAATATTCATTTTTTTCTACTTCTTACCAGTATAGGCATTTAATATGTTTAAAAAAACTAAAAAATCGAAAACACTATTATGGAGGGTGGGATGTGGATTGCTGAAAAAATTATAAAAATCATACACACAAAAAATTATATGTATGTATATATAATATACAGGGTGTCCGGTCTCAAAGGTGTCCAATGACTAATTCCTAAACCGTTAGTCATAGATATATAGTTCCAATTACAAAACTGTTTTAAATCAGGTAAAGAAATCTTTTAAAAGCGATTTGGGTCAATAAAAATATTTCTTAAAAAATTACGAAATTTAAATTTTTATACGTTCCCCTGGTCCTATAATTTATATTTAGTAAAATTTTCCTACTACACTGACAAGTAAGACGAAAAAAGTATCATTCATATAACACTAAAATTGAGCGAGTTACGAAACTTTAAAAATGCATGACTTATGCCACTTTTCTGCTCTGAAACCAAATGAGTTCGGCTTGGCTTTGAGGGGTCACATATAAAGTTCTTAAAGTATTCGAAGATCTTATTTCATGTGGATCTGCACTTTGAAAAAAATCGTACAATTATTACGATTAAGTAAGCATTTATTAAGTTCCAGATTGGCTAAAATAACATATGTTTTATTTTTTCAGGATTTGAGACTGTTTCTTTTATGATTTCTTTTAACAAAAATTATGTTATTTTTATAAGATTTTATGTTACTTCAACCGTCGTATGTATGTTTTCCCAGTTCAAAATTTGTACTCGAACTTTAACTCACTTTTAAATATCCGATCGAGATTACATTTTACATACTGGCGCAAATCGAATAACAATCTTATATTATTATGATTTTCGGTGGTTACCATTTATACTTATTTTACAGGATAACACAAAAAATTTCGGATAGATTACCGCCAAGAAGTTTAAGAAAAAGTCTTAGATTAGATAATACAAGACTGCGATTGTTGTTTTTTTTTAACTCTTATGTATTGTTTAGCTCTGAATCCGAAAATTACATTAATTTTTAACCATCATGTCACGATATTTCGCAAATCATAAACTGTCAAATTTAAAGAGTAACAGAAATCGGATAGTATAACGTAGACGAGATGGTTGTGTTTTTTAACTTTTGATAATTTATTTTTACGTACTTTTTAGCACTGAATCTGAAAATGACCTTCATTTTTAACCATCACGCTAGAATTTTTTTGCAAATCGTAAATGTGCAAGTTAAAATATAGCGAAAATCTCATACTATAAAACATATGTAAAACTTTTTTGCCTCATTTTATTTTATTATATTTTATTCAGTAAGCTATTCGATATTTTTGCTTATCCTGGGATTCTTACAGCTAAATAGCTGAGTGGTCCGATCAGATGAGGAAGGAGATTCAATTTTAACTTTGAACTTTTTAACTTTGAAATTTCCGAAAAATCCTGATGTGATGGTTAAAAATGAAGGTCAATTTCTGATTCAGTGGTACAGAATACATAAGAATCAGTTATCAAAAGCTAAAAACATGACATAACCCAACTTTTGCAGGCTAGTGTAGTCTAATAATATTTTAAAATACGTATCATTTTGTAAAGAATTGAGGCTGTTAATTTAGCATCATTTTATTTAACAAAAATTCTGTTTTTTCTTTCTTCTTAAATGTTTATTACAAATTGTATATTTTGCATTAATATGTCAGAATGATTAAACATTTCAAATTTATACTGCAATGTTAATTTTGTGGGAATTTCGTAGGAACACCTGCATTAGACCGAATGTCCTCAACTCCGTGTTTCTGCTTCGACATTAAAAAAGGGAACGTAAACCAACGAAGATGTGTGAAGTAGAAACGCAGTAGAAGTAATGGAACGAGAAAAAAGTTCGACGATGTTGATTTTGTAAAAGAATCAGAATACTTTCGACGCTACAAAACGGAAGGTTTAAACGACGTGTAGAAATGCTGGAAATATTCAACGACGTAATAAATGAAGCCTGAATTATAGCTTTCAAGTTAATTAAAGAACGAGAACTGTGTTTCTTTTATCTGTATTTTTGTTTGTGTGTTCGTCTCAATAAATGGCAGTTCTCGTCCTAAAAGTGAGTTGTGATTTATGAATAGAGTCTCACCCCATAAAGTGGTGTTCAGAAATGTTAACCCACCAATATTATTAATTAGAATTATTCATCATACAGATTCAAGCCGGATATTATTCTAACGGTGAGTTCATTATTATTATTTTATTATGAAGTTAGTTGAAATACCAGAACTGGAACTTGCATTTAAAAACGAACGAACAAATAAAATTAAATTATTACATAATTTCCTATTTGATGCTGACGGTGATCGATCTAATAGAAAGAGAATACGTGATTTTACTGGTTTCGGTTTTCAAACCGACAGCACCGAATTCAAAAATAAAATAACTAAAGTTCAAACTGACTTTTCATTAAATGATCTGATTACAGTGTGCAATCTACTTTGTATTGATAATGAAGGATCTTTAACCCCTTGGGGACGATCAACACGTATACGTGCCGCATGAAGCGCTCACAATCCTTGTTTTCCCTCACCAGTAAAAATTTACTGTAAAATTTGTCTTATTTAATCATCGCATTTTCTCGATTCAAGAAGACACAAATTTCTGTTTTTAAAAAACGGTGACAAAAGATTAAAAATCCCGTAAAAGTCTCCCGTCCCGAAGGGGTTAAACGATCTCGCAACCCGATTAGTTACATACCTTTCAGACTTGACCTTAGTACAAAATAATATTATACAAAATGAAAGTGACACTGACTCGGAAACCGAATTGCCTTCAAATAATATGGCTTCAAGTAACAATACTGAATTATCAAATTTTGACAACAAACAGAAGCAATTTCCAGTTCAAAGTTTTGTGCCATCGTCTATTAATTTCACTGATATTGAAAGTATCGTACCTGTTTTTGACGGAAGTTCTTTTAGTGATATAAATGTCTGGATAAATAATTTTGACGATGTCACTAATATGCTTAACTTATCGGAATTTCATAAATTTATATTTTGTAAAAGATCCTCACGAGGAAAAGCCCAGTTATTAGTGCAGACAGAATTTCATATCAATTCATATGACAAACTTAAACAACTCTTAATATCAGAATTTAGTACCACTTATAATTCTGCCGAGTTGCATGATATATTAAATAAACGAAAATTGCAAGAAAATGAATCGATAGAACAATATTTTCTTATCATGAAACAAATATGCTCGCGTTGAAAAATCGAGGATTCCGCATTAATGCAATATATCATAAACGGCATACCCGACCCCGTTTTCAGAAAATCAATGTTATATGGATGCCAATCTATTGTAGAATTCAAGCAAAAGCTCAAAATATATGACAAAATTCGCAATGACTTTGAGAACAGTAAATTTCGTAAAGTCAAACCTGAAATGCCAGCGAAAGACAAATCTTTTCGACCAAAATCTGATCTTTTTTGCTTTAATTGTGGTTTGTCAAATCATAAAAGTAGCCAGTAAAAATTGAGAAAAAATGATGCAACTTAAAGAAAAAAATCATATTTTCAAAAGTAATATATTTTTTTAATTTGCTGAATCTAAATTAAATTAAAGCTATTGAAAAAGACATGTTCCAAGTTTGAACCATTTATCTGCAACGGTTCTCGATTTATAACAATTTAATTATGAGAAATGGTGAAAAAACTCACCATGAAGAAAAACGCAATTTCACAAGAAGTCGTTTCCTTGACAACCATAGCTTGAAAGGTATATTTTGAACACAAACCAAAACGAAAAAATTAATATATCTTGTTCTAATTCAGATAGAAACATGATTTAAACGCCATTTTAAGCAGAAAACGACAGAGAAATTTTTAATCCAACAATTTATTTTGAAAATTTGAAGATTTTTGTGTCCCGGACCCCCTTAAGCACCAAATAATGAAACGCTTACACGGCCACCTATATAAGTAATAAAGAGATGGAACGTAAACTATAAATATCAATACAATTTTTTGGGGTTAAAATTAGTTTATTGAAATTTTTCGCTCAGAAAACAACGTAAAAAGACACACTTTTTAACATACATATAATCCTAAATGAATTTAAAATACTAATCTTGTTATAGAACACGACTATATCAAAGTTTTAATAACATTAAGCATTAATACAAGGAATTGCCATTCTAGCAAAAATTTTACTATGTTTAAACAAATGCTTTTGCGCTTACTTTTGGAACTGTATCGATGGAATATATTCTTAAATGATTTTAAAATACTAAAACTGTCATTAAAAATGTTATTAAATCCAATTTAGAATCGTAAAAATAGATAATTTTATAATTATTTCATTTTTTTAAATTATCATATTAAATGGAGGGCGATTACCTTCAATGTATCATTCTGTTAAACTTTCTTTATACGATATTTGTATTCTTACAAAATTTCTTAATAATACAATAGTAAACAAGTCGGAAATTGTGCGTTAAACGTAGCAAATGAGGTGCGTTCGTACTGTAACTAGTTTTATAAATATTCAGATCTTGGTGCAATGACTGTTGCACTCTTATGAAAAAATGCATGAATACAAAATTTATTGCGATTTTATACTATATTAAACTCAGTATTACAGAAATAATATGTATCCATCAGAAATGGGACGTAATTAACATTGCAACTTACAGTCAATAACTATAATGGGATATCATTGAATTAATTACGTAAGAGAGGATTTTATACTAGAACGAATAAAGCTTTTATTAATATTTTTTAAGATTTGGTTCGATTTTTATAATATTTGAAATGACAAAATTCTGCAACGATTATATGTATTAAATTTCGAACAATTCGGTTCGGTAGTTTTTTAAACGTTATACAGTCGAACCCGGTTAAGACGCGTTTCAAGGGAATGGACAAAAGTCGCGTATTAAGCGGCGTATTAAACGTGATTTAGATAATGTTGTAGGAGCTGGGATTTTTTTAACATGTAATCGTATAAACTAACTTTAGAGTTTTCATTTATCTGTTTACGGCCAAAATCGAGTCTTTTACATATATTGAGATCCAAATTTAATTGCATTCCATTTTAGCACATTGTTTCTTTTTATAGGACCGACTGGATTAATAACGGAAAATAAATATGGATTCCAACATGGGTTTATTGTCTATTAATACGTTGCAATAAAAAATAAAGCAACAAAAATAATTTTCTTACTAGACTAATTTTTTTAACAGAAAGTAAAAAAAAAAAAAAAAAAAAAAAAATATTAAATCTTTGAAGCACAACCCAGTTTTTAAAATCATACTTAATACTAGTAATAATGAGTATCATTATAATCTGTCCTTTTTAATATAAGAAAAAAAAAGCTGTCCTTATGAATCTTTCTGTAAAAATATATTGTTATATCGTTAGCACAGCAAAAAGTAAACATAAAAGAATTAATTATCTAACCGCAGTCGTGTTTGTTTAATCTTTACGAGTTTCAATTTTTGTTGCCTATAATATGCATTATAAAACATAGCAGTGTAACGTACATTTAAAAACTCCCTATCAGGTATGATCATGTCTAATCATAATATTTTTTATGAGATATCTGAGTTACCCGAATTCGCTGATATCTCTCTACTACAGTAAAAACATACAGCCAAAGAATGTTAGGAGTTGGGTTCAAAGAAAAACTACAGTTTTACTAATTTAGCGGAGTTTTGTTTCATTAAAATATGTACCACTATTTCCCATTAGTAATTTTCGCCTTAATGAATATGTTATTAAATAATACAGGGGGGATTGTGTTCTGGTAATATACCTGAATTCAGGTATTTATTTCATTTCCAATACTGGAATTCCAGTTTTACTGATAGTTAAATCCATAAAATAAAACTGAAATATCAATTTCATATGATTGTTAGACATAATTAAAAGTAATATATTTCATAATGAGAGAAATGGACCTCAATGCAATAAATTATATGTTCTCTTTCCATACCAAAATTTCTTCTCGTTAAAATTTCAGGTATTTTTTCATTAATTCACAATCACCCCTGAGTAAATGATAATATTCGGAAACAGTGTTTTTTAATCTGAATAAAAAAATAAGCTAAATTGGCTACATTCGAGAAGAGAGAAGGAATTCGCGTCTTAAGCGGAGTTTATTCCTAAAAGGACCGAAAATTTATCGCGATTTAAGCGGGATCGCGTAATAACCGTTCGCGTATTAAACGTGATGTTTTTGCATTACCCTTATGGGCGATGTTCAAGGTATAGGAAAAAATACGCGTATTAAGCGGGATCGCGTATTAACCGTGAGAGTCTTAACCGGGTTCGACTGTATTGAGATAGATGGACAGACAGACAGACGAGCAAGTCAAACGACGACTATAGGTGCCACGTATTTATGTATTTACGAACGCACCTAAAACAACAATTTTAATGTGCGTTTTCCATTAAATTATTCATAATTTTTTAAAATCTATTTTCTCAGCTTGTTACTTTTTTTCTATCTTCAATAAAAGAAAGTATTGTAATCGAAATTTATTTCGCCTTCCGGTTTTCGACGTAATTACACGTTTTAGGGGTTAGAGATCCCAAAAAACATATTTATAGAAAATGTCTGTCTATCGCCATTGTACCATCAAAATGTGTATGAAGTTATGAATAGAATTGAACCAAAAGTTTGTAAAAGTTTTTGGATATGGCATGCAGGCCCTTCCATTATTTGGAAAAAATCCGCCGAAGGGGACGCTGTAATAGCGATTTTTGTGCGATTTTGAATATTGTACCATTGAAAAGTGTACGAAGTTATGCATAGAATTGAACCAATTTTTTTTTTAAGTTTTTGGCCATAGCAAGCAGGTTCTCCCTCAATTTGGAAAAAATCGACAGGAAAAGGGCATAGAATTGAACCAATTTTTTTTAAGTTCTTGGTTATGGCAAGCAGGTTCTTCCTTATTTTGAATAAAAAAATCCGCTGGTAGGGGTGTTGTAATAGCGATTTTTGTGGCATTTTGAATATTGTACCGTCGAAAAGTGCATGAAGTTATGATAGAATTGAACGAAATTTTTTGCGTATATTTTTGTCCATGGATAGAAGGTCTTCCCTGAATGTGGAAAAATTCCACCGGAAAGGGACGCTGTAATAGACATTTTTGTGTAAAATTCTTAATTTTTCGTAGTTCTATTGTACACCTGTGGCTCGTGAATCGACGTGAACTTCTCATCCTTATAAATCAACTATTCGCAACTATTCGGATTTTAATAAATATCATGATCGAGATTAACTCGGCTTCACTTCGTTTAATTGACTGAAGATATTTAAGATTTACATTTGCACTGATTTACATTTAAGATGAAAGTCAAAGTTGATATAGTATTGAACTAATAAAAATGAAATATTGACATCTGTAATAACATTTTGAAATCTTAAAATATATGAGATAGATGAAAGTTTTGGGAATGGTACATCCAACTAGCGTTGTTTTAGTATATTAGTACGTGTTTGATTATTTCAAACATAATGAAATTTATACACAACACTGAAGTGTACTATAATATGCTTACTGTAAAATATGCTAAAAATAGAATTTATCGATCATTCATTTACAGGAAAACAGCAATTGCTGAAATTGGATTCCCATGTGAGGTATGCATTTTAGGGTTTGATTAAATTTTTGTCTATTACGTTGTGTGTGTATTTCTATAAATAATATGTAGTGTTATACATAGAATTTATAAACATTACTGTCTATATCCATGAATTGGTTAAGGGTGATTTTTAATCGTGCATATATTTTATTTCTGAACTATACTTAGTATACTAAGAGATGTTTATAAAATATTAACTAAATATATACAGGTCTACGCAAAGGACTAGCTCTATTGTCATCTATTAAGAGTAATCTCTGGAAGTTTGTTTTTAATTGTATTAGGCTTTTTCGCCTGATTTTAATGTCAGCTTAACATTAAATGTTTAAAAAGAATCTGTAGATATTATACTGTACAAAAGAATTCGAGAAGATTTCTTTCTATTGACGGAAACTACTAAAGAATAATTTTCAACTCTGATGTGCATTTTCCAATAAAACAAAATTTTATTATATTATGTACTTTATACACAATTATATAACTCATTTACAGGACTGCACAAAATAATTCGAGTACTTAAGTGACTATCGTTGATAATGACTGAAATTCTCGTTTAAAAAAAAATTAAACTTTTTAAAAAATTACTTACATACATTGTTCATTAACTTTATATAATGACAAAATTTCAGTACAGAATACTAAGTAAACTATAAATTGTTTCAAAATGTATGATTGATGCTGGTTTTCTTTTTTATTTGTTTTAATGTTTTCTATGAAAAGTATATGTGAAAAGAATTAAACTTAATGAAAAATTTAGTACTATTATATGTAGGGTACTTATTAAGGATTAATTTCCTGCAATGAAAGTTTATCAAACATTTTATAGGTGTGATTATAGGGCATTATCTTAGAGTAAGCCAGATATCGCAAGTATGATGACAAAGCATACGGCAAAATAACAATCAAGTTCTAAAGAAATCAAAACTACCTCTGAAAGTGTGCTTATGATTTTTATAATGCTGATAAAAGTTTTTCTAACAGATCGTTTATTTAACAAATTTTAATAGGTATAATTATTTTTTTATTTTAAATATCACATCATTAGAAGTGTTTTTGATATAGGGTAGACGAGGGCACAATTACGCATGGGGTACGCTTACGCAGTACAATTTTTTTTAAACGACTGGTGCGCCACTAGTCATGACCGATTGATGCTGCTCCCTAGCGGGTATTCTCACACGTTTTTGAGCTTCAGTCGAGTTTCGGTTTAGCATGTGGAAAGGATAACCTGTTTTCTGTCAAGGTGAGTAAATTTTGTGTTGAACTTATTGAAACTTATTGTGAACTAATTATACTTAGTTAAGTATAAACAAATATATGAACATTAGCAGAATTTTATCCTTTTTTGAGAACTATATTTGTATGAACAGAAATGCTATTAATTTTCGTTGCACGTTAAAAATAACTCCAAACATTGCGACTGGATGACATTTACGTATTGATATCGGGGCACCTTTACGCACGTTCTTACTGTGTAAACGTCTTATGTGTTCAATGTCTTAGATGAAAAACGTGGTCCCATGACAAGTGTACAAATGCAAATACTTTATTTTCTGTTTGTAAAAACTTTAACAGTGATGATCAAGATGACTAAATAGTTTCTATTTTTAATTAGCAATAAATCTTGTGTTTTCAGTTTAGCCTATAAAACGCTCTTTAGTTTTTTTTAACAGTGTTTTAATTTATAAATAAAACAGTTCAATTTAATTAAATATATATTTCCCTTACTCCTTGGTATCACTTATAATACGCGTAAACGTGCGCCACTTGATGCAAGTTTACGCAAGAGACTTGGACCTATTTATTTATTTATTTATTTTTTTTTATTTTTTTTTATTATTTATTTATTTTTTTTTTTTTTTTACGGTTTAAAACACAAATGGGGCAGCAACTGAATACGCAAATTTTGACTTTATTAACTGCTCTATAAAACCACAATGTCTAAAATCTCCTAAGTTAAAACATAAAAATTTGAAAACTCATTAAAAAAAACCGCGTAAGCGTACCCCGGTCTACCCTATTATTTGTTTAGATCCATAGTTTAAGTTCTAGAATGATATATATATATATATATATATGTAGCATTTTTCTACCAACTTTCAGATATTTAGGCGTCACCAGTACACCTCGACATAAAATGTAGTAAAACAATCAAAACCATCCATCCGTTATATTGCAAATACCGGATTGCAGTCAGGGTGGCGAGAAAAACAGGCTCGAAACACATTTATAATTTCCCTTACTGATGAATATAGAGAGTCATCGTCACTTTTTTAAACTGGTTTTATTGACAAAAACATAGTAGAACACTTCCAGTAGTTATTCCATCCACTCACAAAAATCGATCATCACTTCAGAAGACTTTAGATGTTATAAGAATAGGATCTACACATTCGAACGTTCACTCCAAGGTACGATGCTTAATTAGACAACCAGAAAAACGTAAAAATCTCCTCTCCATCGCCGATGTAACGATATTTGTAACCCCGAACAACAACGCGCGGACGGTTACAGAACAGTAACAGGCCAATCTAGAAGAGAGGTGGGGGAGAATGGGTCATAGAACAAATTATGATTCGAGGGAATTGATGACGTCGATAAAGAACTCTTTATACGGCGTCAGAATAAAAGTGCAAAAATAGCGCTGGCGGACGCATGGAATTGTGGGTACAGAACACGACAGAAAAAATGATATTAAAACATTCGAAAGAAAGAGAATTTAGTTTTAGAATAAAATGAAAAAGTAATTTAATGGGTTTTATAAGATTAGGCGAATAGATTAAGGTTTTTGGAATAATAAAAGAATACGCAACTTTAAATGCATGAAATAAAAGACAAAAGATATTAAGATATTATTAAAGATAGGTAAAAAAGGAAAAATATTAAGAATTTGGAATAGTTTTACTAAGAAAAAGAGGCGGAAATTTTTATTATTACATATCACCCCACTTAAAAAGACTGGATGAACTGGTAGGTCCTAAGACCCACAAGTTCATAGAAAGGAAATGTTACATAGGCTTGGATACAATTTCGCCACTTGGAGTAAACCCAAAAGATTTAACTTTTTTTTAAATTATCCTATCTATATGAATCTATATCTATCCTGCCGGCTTATGTAGCATTTTGCTACCGACTTTCAGATATTTAGGTGACACCAGTACGCCTCGACATAAAATGTAGTAGAGCAATCAAAACCATCCATCCGTTATATTGAAAATACCAGATTGCAGTCAGGGTGGCGAGAAAGACAGGCTCGAAACACATTGATAATTTCCCTTACTAATGAATATAGAGAGTCATCGTCACTTTTTTAAACTGGTTTTATTGACAAAACATAGTAAACACTTCCAGTAGTCATTCCATCCACTCACAAAAATCGATCATCACTTCATAAGATTTTAGATGTTATAAGAATAGGATCTACACATTCGAACGTTCACTCCAAGCGACGATGCTTAATTAGACAACCAGAAAAACGTAAAAATCTTCTCTCCATCGCCGATGTAACGATATTTATACCCCGAACAACAACGCGCGGACGGTTACAGAACAGTTAAAGACCAATCTAGAAGAGAGGTGGGGGGAGAATGGGACATAGAACAAATTACGATTCGATGGGAAGGGATGACGTCGATAAAGAACTCTTTATACGGCGTCAGAATAAAAGTGCAAAAATAACGCTGGCGGACGCATGGAATTGTGGGTATAGAACAAGACAGAAAAAATGATATTAAAAAATTCGAATGAAAGAGAATTTAATTTTAGAATAAAATGAAAAAGTAATTTAATGGGTTTTATAAGATTAGGCGAATGGATTAAGGTTTTTGGAATAATAAAAGAATACGCAACTTTAAATGCATGAAATAAAAGACAAAAGATATTAAGATATTATTAAAGATAGGTAAAAAAGGAAGAATATTAAGAATTTGGAATAGTTTTACTAAAAAGAGGCGAATTTTTTTATTATCACACACACACACACACATATATATATATATATATGTTACGAAACAATTTAATAGGTTACGTCGAGATATCATGTAGTGCTTTTTATTGCATATTACTGGATTCATACCACATTTTAATCAGCCGTTGGTGATGTTGTAAGCAATCCTACCACTTAGCACAAGCATTGCTAGTGAAGGTGCCAACTCTGTGAAAATTTAGCAGCTGTAGAGCGATGTTAATATTTGTAGAGTCCAATCAAACACTTATTATTCCATTATGAAAACAAGGTAGGTTAGGCCGCGTGAGTGGTGAAAACAGGCGTATGAAGAAATCTGGGGTTTTCCCAATTAAACACATGGAAACGTAGTCATAGGAAAACTGTTTATTCCATCAGAACATACCAACACTAAACAATTCCCGCAGGATGAGCAATCAGAGCATTCCACTCGAGCATAAACTAGTTACTCATGCTAAATAGATGTTAATTCACGAAATGAATATTCTACATGGCTAAGGACACCGGGTAACAGGTTATGTAAACAATCAAACAGCACAAAAATCTCTGGTTCTGAGCTCATGCTCTCGCTATTTATTAGAATGAGCGGAGGAATTCCGATTGAAATGGAAACTTCAGGCTAAACCAACCAAAATCACGAACGAGCCTCGAAGTGAAACTGGGGTCCGACACTCAGCCAATGGAGAGCGATCAAGAAACGTCACAGGAAAGAATACCGGCGCCGCTAATGGAATGATTTCGATGTGAAAAGGCTGATGCCTCGCGGGCGGGAAAATGAGATGAAATAGAATAAAAATGTAAAAATGGCTTTGATAAACATTCGAAAAATAAATAACTGCGTTCAGAACTTTACAGTTTGGTAGACGATAAAAATTAATGAAGGGATTAAAAGTTTAGATTACGTTTTGGAATAAATCTATTATTAAGATAGGCGTTTTAAAATTATAAGAATTTAACTAGAAATAAATAATAGAGCGTATTTAAAAAAAGAAAATAATGAATAGACCGGTAATTTAGAATAATTTAAATGAATAGTAAAAGTAAAAATTGGTATATAACATATATATATATATATATATATTGTCCTTTTTTATAGTAAAATCTAAACATTTTAATTTCCTTTAAAACCAATATTTTTCTGCTGCTTTATCACACTTGTTACTTCAGACCGGATGATTTACCTTTTTACGAATAAACATTTATAATTTAAAATAATGAGCTTATCAGAATTAAAATTATATTATTATACGATGATTAAGTGAAGAGTATGTACGGAAAGTTACTTTAAATTATGTCTGAAATGTCTTCGGAAATGCTACCGACAAGCATATTATATATAATGGCGCAAAGTGCATAACGCTTCCGGAGTGAACTCATACGGATCTTGATAATCTTTCGTTAAAATCAGCCATTTTATTTCGGCCATGTTAGGCTTAAGAATTCCGATGCCGTACTATAAGTCGAACAACTGCCTTATTTAATCTACGTTATATAACATATATCATTCTTCAGTTTTTTAAAAACCTTCAAAAACTATAAAATCATCATATATATTAAAACGCAAAGGTAAAATTTTAAGTAGACCCATTTCGAGGCATCTGCACATGCATCAACACTGTTCAATTTAGAGGGATTGAGAACGAGTTCTCGGTGGCTGAGTGGTCTAAAGCAGCCGCTTTATTTTTGTAGGTTCGAACCCAACGCCCGGCAAAATGATTTCTGTAATATTTTTCGCGATAAGTTATTTCAATAATGACATATTTTATTGGGAGGAGAAGTTATATGATTTTTATTTTATTATTATTATTATTATTTGAATACTTTATAATTAAATAAAATTTCACGCTGAACAATATTTAAAATAATAATAATAATAATTTTATATTTAAAATATTTAAGCTAAAATATTTTTAATGTAATTATAAATTTAATAAATTGAGCTGATCTACAATTTCTGTTATATCTTCTGACCATTATCAAGAATATATGTGTGTATGTGTCTGAAAGAAAAGTTTGCCTTTCTTTTCCTTAAAAAAAGAAAACGGAAAGAAAAAAATATATTCGTATAAGAACTATTAAAAAATTACCTTGATATCCATTGTTTAATATTTTAAAAATGTATAAAAATGTAAAATAAATTTCTAGTAATAAAAATTATATGCTGCACCAAGTTTTAAATTTGGGCTTTCAGAGAATGAGACTGATAAAAATAAAATTCATGGCAGCTTTTAATGGTCATGCCCTTAAAAAATCATAATAAATAAATAAAAATAAATACTGTTATTTTTTTCGAAAATATGAGACCATGGTAAATAAAAATAAATGTTCTATCCACTATTTTTAGTTAAATTTCTGGTAAAAAGAAGTGTAATTGGTTGTAAATTATAAAGTTAAAATTCTGTGACTTCATTGAATAGGTTTGGCTGACTGTACCCCCTATCGCTTTAAAGAAATAGGAATCACTTATGCAATATAGAAATTTGTCACTATTTCAATAATTAATTCAAAAGCAATTCATTAAAAATTCAAGAATTTTTCTAATGAAACGTTCAAGTTACTTACGTCAAATCTTGACGGGTACCATCTAGTAAACTAAAAAGAAGAAAAGTTGTCTTAACCCACTTTCAAAACTGTAAATGTAGTTAATCATTTTTAAAAGATAGTATGTTTACATTGTAAACTGTTCATTTATGATCATATTGTAAGTCATATTTAAAACAAATTGCAAAAATAAATTTATTCGTGTTTTCACTGTGTTTATTATTTTTTTTTTTTTTAAATGACTGCACCATAAAAGTTTATCCACCTATAAGTTTAGCACCCTATAAGTTTTATAAGGCAACTTACAATACACTAACTCTGTTTCGGTGGTTTTACTATATGTTTCCACTAACGTTTGAGTTTGATCCTTAAAATATCGCTTCATAAAGCTAAATGTTTGTTTAACACTAGAAAGACGGTGAGCGGCCATTTTGACCGCTACCAAATGAATATACCTCGGTTCGAACCAGATTTTTTTTTTATAAAGCAAATTTAAAAGGTACAAAGAAAAAGAACTAGTTATATAAATAAGTTTAAAATAAAAATTCTGTTGGGAAATATATTTATAAAATTTGAGTAAAATTCCCCGTCTTTCTAGTGTTAAACCTTTATCTACATACGTTAAAATAACTTGCTATAAAATGCATTTAATGCATCGATTATTAGTAATACAGTTTAGAATGAGTTATAGATATTACTTTATCTTGCTCTAAAAGCATTATTGGTTACACAAGACAAAAATATTTTTAAAAGAATGATTCCTTTTGCCTTTTCATCTTTTCAGCTTCCTTTGGGTTGGGGGGGGGGGAGGGGGGATTTTTCAATTCGGAAAAATTTATATATGTCTATTGCATGAACATTATATTTGTTCATTTTCCAATTCTACAAAATACTAAGAAAAATTTTTAAAATAAAAGATTTCAGTGGCGTTATAAATATTGTACATTACCACTATAAATTCTAATTTAATGAATCCTTCTAAATCCTTCAATCTTTCTAAAATCCATCTAAAATTTATTAAATGATTATGTAAGTCTTCTAATGTAGTTTTTAAGAATTCACGAAAAATTCATTAGAGATAAAATTTTCAGGAATTCATAATTCAGTACATAAAGTGTTAAAATATCTTTAGTGCCACCTTTTTTAACGTTCAGGTCACAAGGGATTCTAATTTTAGCTGTTTAATAAATTTTAGCTGAATAAATTCTAGCAGTTAGAACAAATAAATAAATTTTATTTTAAAAATAAATAATGTTTAAAGGAAACATCAGAATATTTATAATATTTATCGAAAACTTACTAAAAATTCAAACTCTTCTTTACATAAAAAAATCACACACAAATGTCTTTCAATCATAACGTCATCAATTATTTTGTAAAATGTTTATGTTTTATAAATTTGTCATGTAAAAAAGAAATTCATGTAAATGTTATACGAATACAGGTTAAAAATAGATATCATGATTATGTATATTTTTAATATTCATTCATGAAATTTTAAAAGAAAATTAGCGCCTTCGATAGGTGTTTATCCAAAATAAAGCATACATCTTTAGCATTAATACAATAAGATAAGAAAAAAACTACCTATTGATATGAAGAAGCTATTTGCAATAAATTATTATGCTTATTAAATGTACAAAATGCAAAAATGTATTTTAAAAAATCAAAGTTTGTTTTGTCTTTAGATATTAAAATGTATTTATGTAATGCACAATGTAATGTATCGAAATTCTTAAAATAATGTACATCGCATGAATAAATATTTAGTCGTAATTCATATAATGACTAAACAACATTGAAGGTATAATTAGTATCTACATCAAATCATATTGAAGTGAAATAATAAAGGACGTTAATCTGCAGTTACTGAAACCAGATTTCCGCAGTAAATATATGTATGAACTCATTTATAATACATCTGATTAAATCTAGCTATTGATCATTATAAAGCGCATAAATATTAATTTTCAATTATATGATAAATAAAAATATACAATCAATTTTTATTATCGTGGAAACGTTCAGTTAACTGTGAAAATAAAATTACCCTATTGTAATTGAATATACATGTCACTCGCCAAAAATACCTTGTACTAGTTATAAATCAAAATAAAGATAAATTTGGAAAATAGAAAAGTCCTACCGCGGAAGAATTGTATATGATACGTAGTAATATGCCTACACAGTTTTTCGAAATCAAGTTTTATCTTCCGGTGCCCCCGGTCACCCTAATTTTTGCAAAATTCCTCAAAAATGCCTTGTGCAACTTACAAATCGAAATAAACATAAAGTTAGAAAATAAAAATATTATACCACGGAAAAGTTGCGAGTGGTACGTAGTAATATGCCTGCATAGTTTTTTTCGAAATAACGTAATATCTTCCAGGATCCTTGTTATTCGATTTTTCGAAAAAAAATGCCGTTAATTCCCTTTTATCTACTGTACTTGCATAATATAAGCATCACACAAGAAGTAATTGTGCAATACAAACATTTTATCTGTGAAAAGTACAGAAACAATTAATGTTCAAGAATGAAAACAATCATTTAAATCTGTTAAAGTGTTCAAATATTTAAAGATTTATTTAATCAGTTCGCGCTAGATACATGCAGCAGGGCATCATACAGTTATAGTGGGCTGATTGGAAAAATGTTGGACAAGAGTGAATCGGTACCCATCATATATTTATCACATCATATAGACTATCAACATTAATTATAACCTCGAAGCAGTTATTGACGATCTCACTACCGATCAAAAATACCTGAAGGTAACGATCCTATCTCTTAACACAGGAAGTTGTTCGGAAGACCATGCAAATAGATTTCCTAGTAGATGGGTTACCACTGCCAACAGAATTTTGAGACTGTATGTGGAAATTCCGGATACAATGTTAAATCTGAAGATATTGACGGAACTTGTAGTCAAGTTGTACGTAGGTGTATGGTTTGGAATTAAGTGCAAGCCATCTTTGGGAAATTGTTTATTTTTTCAGGGATATGCCCCAGGCAGTTAATTTGTAATTGACCCAGTAATACAGCACAATGCCATCTTTGCCCATCCGGAAAATCTGCTGATTTGCATTGTAACTGAAGATCGGAAACACATTCATTTCGTAGAATCCTTAAAGCGCGCAATGCGAACACTAGTGGTGAACTCAGGCAGTTTCAAGTTCTTGCAATCAATTTTAGCGCAGCAGATTATATACACTGGTGTCCAAAATTAAGGACCAGTCACAAAATGCTATTTTTTAAGTAATTGAATACTCAAAAGGAAATAATATAATTCAAATAATTATTATCCCTACAGCACAGGTAGTCCATATAGCATATCATTCATGCCACAAATGATCACAAGTGTCACAGTCTCAAATCACTATATGTGACTCCACTGAGACGTCAATGTGACTGCCGCTTTGTGACGAGTCACCAGGTGACTTTACAATGTAGTTACATTGTGACTCTCATGTGACTGTCATCTTTAAACTCAATCTCAAAGTCATCATGAACATTGCATTATGATAAGTCACCAAATAATATCACATTATAGTCACATGATAACTGTTGTAAAAGAGCACAATGGTGACTTCACAGTAGTTTCTCTGTCACCTGAAAGTCATCATGTGACTTTAATGTGACATTATTTGGTAACTTATCACAATGCAGCGTTCACGATGACTTTGAAATTGAGCCTGCAGATGACCGTCACATGAGAGTCACAATGTAACTGCATAGTAAAGTGGCATGGTGAGTCGTCACAAAGCCGCAGTCACAGTGACGTCTCAGTGGGTCACATATAGTGATCATTTGAGACTTATAATGAGATTATGGAGTTTCCTGTTTTTTGCTTCACCGTAGTGACTGGGACACTTGTGAACATGTGTGACATGAATGAGATATTATATGGACTAGCTGTGCTGTGGAAATAGTAATTATACGAATTATATTATTTCCTTTTGAGTATTCGCGTACTTGAAAATTAGCATTTTGTGATTGGTCCTTAATTCTGGACACCAGTGTATATCTGATCCAGTGGTATAAGGTAGAATTTACAGAATCACCTATTTTGACTAATCTTTCATATGATGATTTATAGATGAACATTGACAAACGTGATTTTATTTCGTGTGCTGAGTTTCCATGCCGCACTAAAAGTGTAGAAAGTTGACTCCGAGTGGTGACTGGATCTGTTGCGACAGTTTGTGGTGCAAGCAACGTGGATGAGTTCATAACATCCATTATGCCATATTTTGAGACAAAGTCAGATTTAGGTGCCAAACAACGGGGTATAACGTTAAGTAACCGGCAAAACAAAGTATACACAAACGAGCAGTAGGCACTGCAAATAGGATGACGATCGAGGCAATGATGTCAGCTTTATTAACTCTTCGCGGCGATTTTGTGGTCTTACGCCCCGCTGACAGGCACTAAACCCGTTAAGCTGGGTCAACACGGCAAGTAGGGGCCTGGTCATCGGTTAGAAAGAAAGAAAGGTTAAAAAACTCTAACAACACCTCCAACAAACACCAATACAAAACATTTCGAATGTTTCAATTTTTGTTTTGAAGATCACGAACGGATTTAATTGAACATTAAAAAATTTGAACAGTTTTAACAGATTTAAATGCTTATTTTTCGTTCTTGGACTTTAATTGTTTGTTTTTAATTCTTGAACTTTAATTGTTTGTGTATTGTTCACAGATAAAATGTTTTTATTGCACTCTTGCTTCTTGTATGATACATTCTATTATACATGTACACTATGACGCAAAAGTTTAGACAATGAAGAAATTCTTACATACTTTGAAAAATATTTATTCAATTTTCAAATCACTGCTTGAAATTAATGTGCTGTACATATAAACAATATTTATAACAAAGAAAAGTGGAATTGTGCATATTGCAATAAATTAAATGGTAACAAAAATAAACTGCTGTCTCAAAAGTTTAGACACAAATTAAATAAAATCGAAATAAACAATTTTTAAAACCTGGTTGCGCATCCATGCTTATGTATTACGTCATATACACGAGATTGCATGGAAGAAACTAAATCTTGCATAGTTTGTGGATCGATATCGTACCATGCGTTCTCAATAGATGTCTTAAGTTCCTTTTCAGAAGAGTATTGTCTAGCGTTGCTATAAACTTTGCGACACATGATGCTCCAAAGGTTTTCTATAGGGTTAAGATCTGGGCTACATGCTGGCCAGTCGAGAACTCTTATATTATGGGAATTAAACCAAGATTTTGAATGTTTTGCAGTGTGAATTGAAGCATTGTCTTGCTGAAATTCCCACTGAGGACCCCCTAGAAGCTCAGCAAATGACAGTAGGTTTTCTTCTAATGTCTGTGTATAATGCTGTGAAGTTTGACGACCACTGGTGAAGGTCAGAGATACTTGTCCATTATAGCAAAAGGCTGCCCAAACCATCACCGAGCCCCCTCCTTGTCTGCGACTAAAAAAACGTCGAGGTTCCTTCCGCAAGTCATGCCAATACGATAAACAACCATCTGGACCATCCAGATTCCACTTTTTTTCATCGCTAAATATGACTGACTGCCATTTCTCTCCATATGACATATGCTTTCGAGCCCACATAAGTCTTTGTAACTTATGATATGGTTTCAGAGCTGGTTTCTTCTGCATTTTGCTATAAACGATTGTTCCTTTTTCCAAAATTCGTCTACGAATCGTATCCTTTGATACAGAGAGTCCCGATGAGCTTTGAACTCCACGTACGCTCATTTGTTGAGTACTCGCTAGTCTTTGTATCAGGTGATCCTCTCGTACATTTGTCACAGGTGGCCTCCCAGACCGACATTTTGTTTTATATTCGGAACCACTCGATAAAACTCGATAAATAGATTTTTTTGACCTATTAATAATAGCAGAAATTTCAGAAACGCTCTTCCCTTCACCTTTTAACTTCCAAATCCTTGAAACCTCATTCACTTGAATTTCTTTAGCTCTCGGCATGTCGACTATGAAGCGCAATCGTTTGCAGAACTTAAGTACTCCAAATTTGTGACATCATCGATTCTAAATTTGCATATGCCAGCGAATATTCAAAGAAATTTAGAATAGTGTCTAAACTTTTGCGACAAGCACATTTGAATTTTTATGAAAAAAATTAGTATTATAGCAAATAAAACGACTGTCTTTTGTACATAGCATTTTAAATCAGTTTTTGAATATATTTACAGGTTTTTGTAATTCTGACGTCATAATTCTACATTTTAAAGCTGAATGACGTCATTGTCTAAACTTTTGCGTCATAGTGTACAATATTCTATTATACATATACATAAAGGATAAAAGGGCATTTATGGCAATTTTTCAAAATTTTCGTATGACTGGCTCCTTGGAAGATATTATGTGGTTTCGAAAAAACTGTGTAGGCACTACGTACCATACACAACTTTTCCGCGGTATGCCATTTTTATTTTCCAGCTTTATCTTTATTTTTATTTATAACATCTACAAGGCATTTTTGACGAGTTTCGCGAAAATTTTTGGGGGGTGGGGCACCGGAAGATAAAATATGATTTCGAAAAAATTGTGCAGTTTTATTACTGAGGACCGTACACAGCTTTTGAACGGTATTAAATTTTGATTTTCTGAATATCGGTTTTTTTCTTCCACCCTAATATACAATTAGGAGAATTTAAAAGATTAAAAATCTTATTTTTATGTGAAATCAACAGAGTGAAAAGCAAAATAGCTCAGGTACTGTGACATTTAACAAAATAAGAACACAAAATGAGTAGATACACAGTAAAATTCTATAACAATAGAAACAAACTTTAAAAGCATAATTTTTAAAATTTTATTTTTTTTTAATTAGTAGGCAATAATTTGTTTCCTGGCGAAAATTTTGCACGATACCCCATCAGAGTTTCATCTACATTTTTAAAAGTGCAGAGTATTGAGCAAGTATAAATGAACTCTTTAGAACTTTAAAGACTCTATTCTCTTAATAGCAATTTTTATACTTAAAATTCAGGTCAAGGCGATAAATATTTTTTTTTCGCTAAGATGCTGCATATTCAGTCGGCTCCATTTTGGATTTTTTGGCGATTTTTTGTTGGTGTCGTTTATCGATAAGGTGACCCCGTTAAACCTAACATAAGGCATTAATCGCTACTTGGAGATATTTACCACTTGGCGGAAAGGGGTTTTCACGCCAAGAAAAAAATCCAATATGGCGGTCGAAAGAATATACAGCATACGATTCTTTTTTTTATATACATGCAAATTTTTAATACAAAATATAGTGGCAATAGATGGGCCAGTAGTTGCAATAAGAGGGCAAATTTTTCACCGACGAGCAAGAAGGCTTCTATTTTCTTAACGATTGTGCAGGCGAACTGCAGACCCTCTTCGAACTTCTGGGGTAATTTCTAGATCATTAATAAAATCTGAAAGAAATAACTGAATATTTTTACTAGAAAACATGTCTTTAAAATGAACAGATTGTATTCTTATACTGTGTGTCTTGATTTTAATATTATTTTCGCCATAGATCCAATAGAACAATGTATGATATTTCTGGATTCGGTAGTTGTCATGCAACTCAGCATCCGGTAAGGTTAGTTGGGGCAACTGGAACATGATTTTACAATATGACTCTGGAGCTTCTGACAATTCAGCTTCAAAAAGCTAATGTTCATTTCAATTAAAGTCTGAACTTCTGTAAATGTGTTCAGTTAGGTTCCCTCTATCAAACAGAAATGCTCAAAATTACATTTTAATATTTAAAAATATAAAAATATGCATATTTCATCTTTCTTTCCTCATGGGTCCAGTTGCCCTTCAAAAATTGGGTAACTGGACGAGGGGGGGGGGTCTATGTTCCACATGCGTTTATATTTTTTCATATCGGATATCAGGTCCTGTTTGAAAAAGTGTAAACAACTTTAAAAAACATTTAAACCAGGCAGATCATGTAAATTAAATGTTAATAAACAGCGTTGTAAGGGAAACCTTTGCTGTCAGTGTGCCTAAAAGAGGACTAAATGTGAAAATATTAGATTTATTTATACCAAAAATATAAAACTTAAGTAAGTACTTATGTACTTTAGTATAGATAATAAGTATAAAAGTCACATAAGTATTTTAAGGAAAAAATAGCAAGGTAAATTTCTGAACAAAAGGCTACTTAAGTACTTAAGTTATTTATCTTTATCCAGGGGTCGTATTATATAGGGAAAATTTAAATGTTCCTTAAACAAGGTGCGATGAAGATATTATATTCAAAACAGTGGTAGGGACATTAAAAGATTCCCTATAACATAGATGCCAACTTTTACGCTTTCCTCTTACCACTAAAATATTATAGTAAATTTTGTCTTATTTAATCGTCGAAATCTTATGATTAAACAAAACGAAAATATTGATTAAATTTTAGTGGTAGCAAGAAAGCGTAAAAAATGACAGCTATGTCTTTAGAATGCGATCCATGTGTATAGTATCATTTCAAGATCTGGCTATCTGGCTTTCAGAGGCAAAGAACTTGCATTCGTAAAATGTTGAAATAATTTAATGACACCAATATTTACAAGAGAAGCTATCTGAAAACATGTAAAAGTATATTTTCGCGTACATAATAAAGGTTAAATTTTAATTATAAAATTCAGGTGCCAATGTGGCAATTAGGAATTAAAATTAAGTGATGCCATAAAGGCATCACCGCCTCTCAAGGGGTCAAGAAATATGGTTTGGTACCACTCACTATGCTTTTTTAAAAATTTCAATACGTTATTTTAATAAGGTATTCTATCATTTTCTTTATTGTGAGCAAAAAACAATGGAGAAATTTACTTCCCGTAGTAAGAGAAACACAAAACAATATTTACAACTTTTGGGGTAACTGGATCCAGCATGGTCCAGTTACCCCGGATACATGTCCCAGTTACCGCATTCTTGAAAAATTTTATGGGGTAACTGGGACACCGGGCTTACATTTAGAACATGAAGTAAATATGTATAGATACCTAATAATATTAAAGTAGTTATATGTCTAATCTTTAAAAAAAAAGATTGTTTAATAAAAGTACTTACAGTATTTTAATAAAAATCCGAGGAAGTTCAACCATACTGACGTTATTTTTTTAAAAAGAAACGTAAATTTTTGACAACCTATCACAGCAAAGTGAGAGTTATGATTGAGTTGATACACGTTGTTTTAGGAAGTAGAGGTAAAGGGGCATTGCTCACAAAAGCTAAAACTTAATAAACACCAACAGTTTTTTTTATAAAATAGCCTATGGCTCAATTACCTCGTGGTTCCAGTTACTCCAACAATCCTTATAGGGGTATAAGCGTTTTAAAATGCAATGGTAGCCATAAAAGAATGTTTAGCCGCGGCTGGTGATCATAAAAATAGAAAGTTTAAGAATATGTGAAAAAAGTAAAAGTAAAATATTAACAAACATATGTTTTGTTATTTTAACGATATATACATAAAAACAATGTCCATTAAATCCAATCAGACTTGAATCAGCCCATAAACAGCCGAAAAAACTACCAAAGGATGCCCCAGCATTAAAAAAAGACTTTTTACAGAGGCCATACATTATAGTTTAACAAAATATTGAAATGCTCAAAAACAGATTAAAAGAGAGGAAAAGTTAAAATTTTTTATATAATTACAAGTTGAAAATATTATATATAAACATGAAAAACAACAGCAAAAAGAGGTATTAAAAATATAAGTGAGGAGATTTCAAACTAACTATTCAGTTAAGAACGTTATGCAAAGTGTATTTTATGATAAAATGGGGACGGTGTCCGCATAGCCCATAATCTGATAACACTGAGATAAATGTTACAAACAGTTAAACAAAGATAAGGAAAGAATGAAAATAGTATAAAAAAGTATGTAGTTTTCTTTCACGTTTGTGAACCTTTAAAACGAACGAATCTATATCAATATATTTAATACAATTTTATAACATTTCAAAATATTTCTTTAAACTTATTTATCCTCATAAATCTGGAAACAAAAATATTGATTGTTATAAATTATAATTATTCTTATATCTTTTTGAACAGAAATAATGATTCATTTATTTATTTTTATTAGATTAATTGTGTTATATTTTATAGCAAATATTATTGTAATATATATATTTTGTAATCTCATTTCCACTATATCAACACCACCACATATTCATTGTATACAATATCTGGGTAGCATTATTAATTAATCATGTATTATTCTGACATCATAATGTTAGCTACTTTCATATCAAAGGTTCAATTAAAACAAAATTCAGTTTTAAGAAAATTTGATAGATTAGGTAATTATGGTTTTATTGAATTCAATACATCAGAAAGATTATATAAAGAATGATTAATTAGACTATACGTTTCATCTGATCATTAGAAAGGATACTTAATGACTTTTATTAGTTCGCCTCTCTAGTTAAGTGATAATATCTTATTTCGAGCAACTCTTGTCAAAAATAAAAGCATTATTTCATTAAAATACTTTCAGATGAATCAATAACATTATTAATTTTGAAGCAGAAATGTTTTCGTATAGTAAAATAAATTTTCTAAGGAAACGTTATAATTCAAGCAACAGATTCTGTAATCTTACATTTATTTAAGAAAAATCAAATATATTTATATTCATTTGAAGTAAAAAAGCTAATTCTGTAGAGAAGTTCCAGTAAACTAAAGTTTTATTCAACTATAATACCAGTTGTACGAAAATCTTTTATAAAAGGAGATTCAAAAAGGGAAAAAGTACAAAAGTTATTCTCAGGGTTAATATATTTATTATTGGTATTGGAGAAGAAATGATTCAAGAAATGATTCTATTAACCCGAGTGTTGTCCTGTCTTTTATCGGAAACATATTAGTCGTGATCGGTATTTTTGCCGCTGGACCCCTGCATGCTGAAAATGTAAAATGATCAGCATTTTTCTCTAAATATTTGAATATTAAATTTCAATGAAGTTATAAATTTGCAGTTTACTCAAGTTATACATTTTAATAATGATATTTGGAATAATGGGAAAAAGTTAAAAAAAAAAAATCTGACGTCAGTGATCGCTACGCAGACTTTTCCAACAATTTCAACATTGCTTCTAAAAATGTACCTGAAGAAAAAGCAAAACTGTCTTGTTACTCCACTATGGTGGTGGAGAAACATTTAAAGTCAGCTACATGGTAGATCTCCCTTGTATATGAGTATATATAAAGGGATGTGAGTTAGGAGAAGATAATTTATATGGGCAGCAAAAAGATAGGCACGTGACTACTACCGGGCAACCAATTTGAAAGACATAATTTTCGTTGATTCTACGTTCTTATTTTTCACGGTAAAATATTAAATTTCTGAGACAATCTCGAAGCTATCTTTATAAACTGAATTTCATCTTACTAGAGGTAAGACATCCAAAATCAATTAAATCGTGTCATGTTACGTGAGGGAACGTACTAGAAGGATTTATATTTCTGAGAACTTGGCTTTTGCGGATGTAAAAGAAAATGTTTAAGATGGGAATTTTGCTAAAATAAAAGAATAAATAGATAATCCATGATACTAATGTAATAGTTGTTAACAATGAAAAATTTCAGCCACAAACATAAAATCTGCTATTTGTCTAAGACAGCAATACATCAGTATATTAGACAAGGCATAAAGTGAATCTAACATGCACCCAAATGAAAATCACATGGAAGTTTCAACAATGAGAAACAGAAACGAGCTATAACTACAAAAAGTGAATGCAAATATGATTAATATTAATAGATGCATTGGAATATAATCCTCTTATTAAAAATGTTGAATCAAGTGTTGAATAATATTGAATCAAGTGATTAAAATATAACCCATCGCCTTAAAGCCGCAAGTCAGACAAAATATCAAGGTGTTCTCCATTTTATTTAACAGTGTTTCTTAGTAATCCATGACTGTGTTATATGTTATTAGTGTTACAACACGTAATAGTAGTTTTAAAAAGTCGGAACATTGCTTTTCAATATAAATAAAGTTTTTAGCAATAAAGATTTTAATGCTTTAAATCAATCCTTTAAAATTTTTCTTGCCTAGTATTTATAAAATGGCAAGTTTGTTCTCTCTTATAAATTAACTTAGTAGCTAAATTGTTGAATACATATGAAACTGGTTTTCAATGAAAACAATTTTCAAACGTTCAGTGTCAATAGAAAATTAAATTGAAATATGAAATTATACTGCGCTAACTTTATTTCGAAATATTAAACAAGTTTTTGCCTCGTCTGATATTAATTTTAAGTTTCTTTGAGGCATTCACTTGATTAAAATTAAATGAGCGAATGAATTTTTCTACGTAATCTTTGAATTCAGTCGAAATCCTTTTTGCATTATACCTCTTTCCAACATTTTCTCGAATTATTAATACATACTTCTATATCTAAGTAGAAAGATGATGTAAAACGCTTCGAAGAAAATTCGAAATTTAAACAGATAAAATGCAGAAAAGCATTCTAAAAACGTTTTAACTTAGGATTTTAAGAATTGTTAAGGATATAAACTTAAAATTTGACATGGCTACTATCTTTACGACACAATTACACGCCCAAAACAGTTTCTTTTTAAAACTCGCAATCTGAAAGTTTTCTGGAGTGTTCTCTAAAAATCTGAAAGTGTTCTAAACCTCTATACTTACTAGTTTAGGATCCTGAAGGAAAATTTGAAATTTGACTTTTAAGATATAATTGCTTGATCCGAGCAGTTATTTAAAAAAATTGAATTTTAAAATGGTAAAATGAACAGAAAACGTACTAAAACGTTCTAAATTACGATTTCTATGGAAGTTTAGATCATATTAATTTAATAATTCCAGATACAATTAAAAGACACATTTGGCATTTTTCAACAGTTGCGTGTGCACAACCGCGAATTGTGCTAGTTAAAATATAAATGTGTTAATTTATAAAATCTTTATTATCATTAATAGTCATTTTGTTCTCCGATCTGTGTTAAATAATGTTAATTTCTTTAATCGCATTCTTCAATTAAAAAGCCTTAAGCTGCAATCAAACGTACCCTCCTGTCATAGACAATTTCAGGCAGTTAATATAAGTAGTTTTTTTAAGGAGCCTTTCTTTAATTTGCCGAGTGCATACTTATCCCTCTTTGTATTTGTATCGCGTACGATAGAAATCATACTTTGAACTCCACCAGTCAAAGGGCGCTAAAAATTGTTATTTTCATGTTTTAAATTTTATAGAATTTGTTAAAAACCTGTAGAAGCCATTAATTTCCAAAGGTTTTACGTCTTGCTTATATCAATGGGCTTCATTCAATATCGAAAAAAGCAATATGTGTAACGCAAATTAGCCGCAGGAAGCGATAGACAAAATCATATATAAGATCATGTGATAGCACATGTAAATTAAACTCAAAAAAGTATATTCAATAAATATTGTTTATTTTATGTTTTGAAACTTCTCCCTATTGAAAAAAATATATTATATTAATTCTTTAAAAATAAAGGACCTAGGCAACAAATCAAAAATAATAGTGTTACGTTTAGACCTGATATTTTTATTTACCTTTGAATAATGTCCACTTCTAAAAGCTTTTACTAAATTATCGTAATTTTCAATGGCTATACTATTAAAATTAAATTTGTGATTTTTTTTTTTTTTGTTAATCGTACGCCTTACTTCAAACGAAGCAATTACGGATAATTCAATTTTACTTTCATTTTCTTCACTGTTTATTAATAAATATTGGAAAACTGTAGAAATATTGCAATTTCAATGGCATAAATTTAATCAAACTTTTTTTTCAATTTATCACGATGTTGCCTATTATAAGAACATAAAGGGAAGACATGAATACGTGAGAAAATAAATTTTCGTGGAAATTTGAAAAAGCATTTAGTAAGCACTGCTATGTACAAAAGCACTGTTAAGCATTTTTGTGAGTATGAATATTGTACTACATTTTGTAATTATTTTACGATTATTCACAATTAAAATAATATTACAGAGTTCGAATTACTGGAATTCTATCTCATGTTTGAAAAAAATCATTTTCTTCGAAATAACATTTATCGCGAAGTTATTTTGTCTCAACCAAAATACTAGACAGGGCGTTTCAGCACAGCAGTTTCACGGGGAAAAGTTACAACTAGACGTTGGGAAATCACATTGCAATGCATGATCGGAAGAGCATATTACGCAGTAGAGACGACACGAATCAAAAGAAAAGAAGGACACGAACAGGGTGAGAAAACATATTTATCATTCCTAGTTTAGCAAAAAAATAGGAAAGAACAAAAAGAGAGACTCAACGATCGCCATCAAAGAAATTGTTCAAAATTATGATGCTGAGCCGTAATGGGCGTGTCCCGGGTTTTCCAGCAGCAGACACGATGTGTGTAATATGTTCCTCTGCACTGACCAGCATTGTCCCAGCATTTTCTTTGGAAATAAGAGTAATAAACATGTTTTCTAAACCTGTTCGTGTCCTTCTCTTCTTTTGTTGTGTCGTTTTTACCGCACCAGGTTTCCGATCATGAATTGCTATTGGATTTCTCATCGTCTAGGTACATTCTATCTCTCTAATAATTTGGAACCGCTATGCTGAAACATAGAAAGCTTGTAGCCCATAGAAAAGAAAATAATGGAAATTTTATTTTACGTATAACGATTCTAGTATAAGGTAACATAGGCATTTAAAAATTACGGTGTATGTAATTGTGCAAAATAAACAACTCATTCGTTTTGCATGATATCTTGGGAAATATATGTGCATGTTTTCAAGATTTCATTTTAAGTGGATACATTTTTAAAAAACACAAGAGAGAATTTTTCAAATAGTTCTTGAAATGCAATAAATTCATCAATAGTTTATTAGAATTAGATTTCTTTTTGAATTTATTTATAAAGAGGCAATCCAATTACATTTTTCT
Organism: Maratus speciosus; assembly: GCA_963932465.1. Lineage (NCBI taxonomy): Eukaryota > Metazoa > Arthropoda > Arachnida > Araneae > Salticidae > Maratus > Maratus speciosus. Next base: position 204,043,974 of record OZ010789.1, read on the forward strand.
TTTCCAAGATTCTGCGTAATGAATTGTAAAATAGTGGCATGCTTACCGGCATGTGAAAACCGTGTAGTAGGTAATGCCTAAACAAACATGTTTAGGCACGTTTGTTATACATTTTAATTAATGTAAAAATCACGAAGTATTTGCCAATCATTAAAGAAAACAAAATATTTAATAATATTTTATAAATTTAAAAACACATCTTTTTAAAAAGGAGAAATGTTTAGAATAGGAACTTTTCCTTTAAATGTGTGTACGTATTATTGTACAATTTGTTTTGTGGTCAATTATTTATTAAATATTTATAAAATAATTTTTATTACTCGCATGCTGTGCATAAAATACATAATTCTTAATGTCAATTTTATTGACAACATTTTATTAACATTTTTAGATTAAAGAAAAACAAAACATATATACAATTTCCTTATCTTTTAATTAGGCCAAAATTAAAAATCTGCTATATTACATATGCAATAAAATATAAATAATTTTTTGAATGAGGAACATATCAGAATAAAATAATATGAATAATAGTTTTAATAAATAATTGGATTAAATGGTATTTAGTAAATGGAAACCCAAAGTTTTCCAAATAATCGATGTTCAGTAAAATAATTATATATCCATGTATCAGAATAGATATGCAGAAAAGCGTTAACTCAAATATGTATTTACATTAACGTCTATTAATGTTGAATAAAGTGCAATTTAACTCAAACGAATTATTAACTACTAATATAGGAAAACAATTCGTACAACTATAATTGTAAATTGTATAAGAAACAATGTAAGAAAAAATCCATTAGATAAAAAAAAAATAATGTAGAATAGAAAAGAACATGCCAATAAATGAAACTTTTGAATATAAGTTTCAAATATTTGCAATTTATAAAATATATATTTATTGTTTATTTGTTGTTCATTAACATTATATATATATAAGCACAAAGTGTATAACGCTTCCGGGAGTGAACCCATCCGTTTCCTGATAATCCAAACGCGGTCATGTTAGGCTTAAGCATTTCCATGCCGTATTTGCTGACTGCCTTATTTAATCTATCTTTTCGTTATAACATATTCTTCTTCAATTTTTCTAAAACCGTCAAAAAGTATACAATTATAACGCTTTAACATCTAATTTTAAAATAACCAGATACCGTCAACAACAGGGTTCCGATATATGCAAGCGATTACCGTTGCCATTCATAAGCACAAATTACAAATCCAAAAACAAATGACTCTTTTAGCTATTCATTAAATGCTCTTAAAATATTTTGCAAAATCATATTAATATTTTGAAATACGTTTTTCACTTTTGTTTACATTTATTAACAGTTTGAATTCAGTATACACTGTTAAAAATGTCGCAAAAAATTACCTCTGTTTTTCAAGGCTATCTATTTTCTGACCAATGAGTCATAGTGTTCAGTCAATATAGCTGCATTCTGTGATTCATTCCTTTGAATTATTTTGTACCGGATTAAAGTTTCCTTTCTAAAAATAAACGTATTTCAAATTATTTAAAGGCTTTATTATGGTATTACAAATATTTTAAGAGCAAAATTGGATGTCGACCGTATTTTTTAATGATTCATTCAAAGAGTCATTCATTTGCTTCTTGATTTGGAATTTGTGTTGTACATGCGGCATCACGAGTGTATGTTGATTTGATTTTCAATTTTAAAACGTGCTTTCTTTTCCACTATTCGCAAACGTTGCATGTTCAGACAGATTATTCAAAATAAATTAACATTTAAGAGATGACTTACATTCAATTATCTAATATTCTGCTGCGTTAACTTCAGTTAAAATTAGATTGGCAGCTTTATCTATCCCTATATGAAAGTAAACAAACAATTGATTCATTCGTCTTGAACATTATTATATAAAATATTAAAACAAACGTTTATAAGCTCTGTTGCGCTATCTGTCGGTAGTTAAAATAAAAAAAAAAAGATTTTTTTTTAATGTTCTTTGAATTCTGAAGACGTTGGGGAAAAAATGAATATTTCTTACAAAATGAAATTAGAATATCAGGAATATGTAATGCTGTGTATATATATATATATATACATATACATATATATATATATATATATATATATATATATATATATATATATATATATATATATCAATGCATTATTATAATAAATAAAATTTTGTATTTTGTAGGGAAAATAAATTTGTAATTTAATAAAAGAATTTGAGAAAAAAAATTGTTAATGTAATTCATAGTTGAAATTTACTTATGTGATAAAAGATGATTTTTAATTATCAAAATTTATTACAAGTTTCTTTTATGCATGTTTAAAAAAAATCGGGATTTTTTCTTTTGAACTTTTTAAAATTTAAGTTATATAATTATTATTTCTGCAATTAATAAAAACAAATAAACTTTCTGTTGGAATTGTCTTTTATTTTACCCCATACCATCAGGTAACATAGTTAATTGACAATATGTTTTAAAATAGCATTATTAGTCCTAATTTGCAGGTTTTTGTGAAATATTTCTTCAAATTTTGTGAGTGAAGTTCATTTGCATACTTTATGTCAGTATTTTACCAATTCAATTAATAATTTTCTTGCAAATTAAGTTTCAATGAAAAATGGGCTGTTTTTACTTTTCCCCACCCGACCCTATTTATTAGTCATACAAGACAAAATTTATTACTTCACAATTATTTTTATAATGCAAAGGTATATAATTTTTTTTTGAAAATGCAAACACGTCATTCTGACGGGCTATATTCTAGTCATTGAAGAGTCATTACTCAAAATTTTCCATCCAGTTCATCCAACTGAATCACACCATTTCATTATTTTCTAAAACTAACTATCTATTAACACACCATACAGTCCAGTGTACATTGTATTGCCTGGTCCAGTGTCCCAAAATGTGGGACAGACAGACAAAAAAAAAAAAAAGCAGGACAAAACGGTATCTAAATCGGCACATGAAAATGCAATAAGCTCTATAAAAACGGAATTTGTCTTAAGGGGTTTTGTGCCTTTTAAACGCGTTAAAAATTAACGAAAACTTCACTGTTTGTTTTTGTTTATCTTCAAAACCTTTTTATGTATAAACATGAAATTTTGGATACTGATTTAACAGATTGTGCTTTGTAATATGCTACCATTTTAAATTTATTAGCCTTTTACAGAATTTGTTTATTGTTGAAAGCAAGGACGTTTTATGTATTTAAATATGCGGTACTTACACTGAAAAAAAAATTCTACCGCTGCCATCTAGGAAAAAAAATTGAGGCTCTATAAAAAATAATTCCATGTCATCCTTGTACAGTTTATTTCACTTTGCTAGGAGTTCTTTTTGCTTGAATATTGTAAGGTTGGGAAATCAATACTTATAAGGTTCGGATTTAAATTGAAAATTATAGAAAATATTATTGTGAAAAATTATAGTGAAAAATTAATAAGGGACTGAAGAAAATCCAAACAATTGCTACTAAAAAACAAATGTAAATAGACGAGCATTCAGAGGGTCAAAGCATGGAAATTTCACAATGATAGAAAATGAACTTCTTTCCTATGTTCGCGCATTACGAAATGATGCGATTTTGTGTGAAATGCTGCAAAGAAAAGAAAATCAAATTGCAATAAAGAAACATGCTCCAAAAGAAAAGTTAAAAACTAGTCGTGTGTTGTTATGCAGATTTATGCGGCATAACGGCTTAACAATGAGAGGAAGAACAACTGTTTGCCAGAAACTGCCACTGAATTTTACGGACAAAATTGTACTTTTTAACACGTACGTTATCCTACTTCGCCAAAGAATGAATTATCTTCTATCCAGAATTGAAAGTGCTGATCAGATGCAGGTCTATCTTAACATGCCACGCAACACAACTGTTGCAGAAAAAGGTGCTTCAAATGTTCCAGTACGCACAAGTGGATATGAAAACATGTGCTTTACTTCAATGCTCGGTATTACATCAGATGGAAGTAAGATACCTCTATTTGTTATTTTTAAAAGGAAAACTGTGCCTAAAGGTGTTAAATTTCTGGCTGGAATCTATGTGCTTTTCAAGAAAAAGGTGGATGGATGAAAAAATGATGAAAGATTCTTTTCGCAATGTTTGAAAGAAAAAGTCTCGAGCATATTTCAAAAAACCACCCATGCTGGTAACCGATAGCTTCCGAGGATATCTTGTTTATGACGTGAAGAAGGAACTTTCAGAAGGCAAAATAGATCTTGTGATAATTCCTGAAGGACTCACATCGATTCTTTAACCGTTGTACGTATCGGCTAATCGAACCGTTTAAAGACAGTATAAGACGAGTATATGGAGATTGGATCGTCAATGGGAACAAAGAAAAACCTCCCAGTGGTAAAGTAAGGCGTCCATCCTTGGAACTAATGTGTAGTTGGGTATTACAAAGCTGGGCTTTAATAACAAGCGAAATAATTTTTAAAAGTTTTAAGAAGACTGGTATCTCCAATGCTTTCGACGGAAGCGAAGATGAAATTTTATGGAATGACGGAGATTCTTCAGACACTGATACACATTACAATAGTGAAAGTGATTACTTTCAGTGAAAGTGATTTATTATATGAATTTTTTGTCAAAATGTTCACAAAGATTATTTGTAAATTTTATACATATATAAATATTACCATAAAAAGAAAAACGGTATTTAATAAACAGCACATAAACTGGAAACATTTCGTAAGTTACTATTTTTTAATAATGTGGTTTTTATACCAGTATTTTTTTAGCATTAGTGTACAATATTTTGTAGTAGATTTCCCCGCATAATAGTCGTAACTAGACTTTCTCAATGAAAAATTGGCAACAACACTGCGAGTATTATGCGAGTAAACAATGTAATGTTTAGCGAAAAAGTGGCAAGAAAAGTCGCAAAACTAAAAAAAGCCGTTTTGGGGCCACATATTTTTATGAAGCATAATAAGTAAAAACGGTTTACAAATGCCTTTAATTAATAATTAATATCATTGCAATTGCTTTATAGAAAGAAAAAAATAATAATTTAGAGAGCAAATTATAAAATTAAGAGACAATTCTGAATAAAGATTTTCATTTTAGTTTTTTTAACAGAATAAGACAATTAAGAGTGCTTATCAATAATAGTAGTAATATTGGTAGGATTTGGCATAAGTTCACTGAAGACTAGAATTTTTGAAAAGAGGATCACTGCTGTAGGACACAGACTCACTTGAACATGAGAGCAGATAATTACTCACGAAGACATAGTCGTTTTTTTAAATTATTATATGGAGACCAAAAGAAGCATACGTTACTATATTATAATTTTTCATATTTTGTATATTATATTTATTTATTCATATTTATCATATTTATTCTGTATTTCATATAGAGGGAATTTATTATTACTTAAGAATTTGAAGGTTTTGTATAATGTATACTTATGAGTTTTTTAAGTAAATATAAATGCATTATTATACAATTTCTTGTCTTTCCCGTGTAGTATTTTTTAATTCGTGTAGGCAATACTTGTAATACGTGAGAGAATCGTTTAGTCACATTTGGTATGACCTTAATTAGAGACTGAATGTTTTCTGATGAGTAGTTGGTTTTTATTAAGGTAAAAACTTTAGAGAGATGTATAAATAAAAGCTCATTATATTTTATGTAAATAAAATTTTAGTGTCAATAGAAGAAACTTGATGAATAAAAATAATATCTCACTAATAAAAATAATATCTTATTTCTTATTTCTTTATTAATTTTTAAACAAACAAGAATGCAAGGTAAATATAAAATCTTCCTTTTTTTTTTTTTTTTTTTTTTTTTTGATTGTTTGAAAATTTTGTTGAAGTATTTTTAGAGCAGATTATTCTAAAAAGTTTCAAAATTAATAAATAACTTTTGTATTTTAATGGGCTGCAAATATTAACATGTTCCTCTTCTATTATGCTATTTTGATACAACTAGTAAAACTTTAACTACATTATTTTAAAATATGAAACAAAATACTAAATGGCTCATGAATAAATATGTCGATAATCAAATTTTACAACGTAAATGCTATTTAAATGTTAACTGAATATAAATAACTCATATCCAGATCAATTAAATTGAATTTCGGAAGGAAATATTTAATACATATCTGGAGAGTGTTGGAAAATATTTGTTCTTTTAGACGTAAATCAATGCTAAATGTATATTTATTTTTTTCTTGCAACTACAAAATTTTTGAGACAAATAGTGCCTTTTTTATAGAAAATAAAATATCTACTCTATTATGGAAATCCATGGCATCAGTACGTCTGACTACCACACTGTAAAAAAAAAAAATCTGTAGTTCTACAGATGTAAAGTTACATGCTTACTAAACTTTCACCTGTAACTGTACGAAAAAAGCTGCAAATCTACAAAACTAGTTTTTGTAAAGCTACAAAAATCTGTAACTTTACAAATGAATCTGCTAAAATTTCAGTAATCTTACTAAACTTTTATTTGTAACCCTGGCTGCAGTTACATGAAAAGTTCGCGGAATCCCAGTTTCCAAAAAAATTCTTAGTAACCTTACAGATTTTCTGATTTTCGGCGCAAAAGTGTGTCTGTTACATGAAATTTTGTTGTTGCCGTTACATGAAAAGTTCTAGGAATCCCAGTTTCCTAGAAAAACTTTAGTAACTTCACAGATTTTTTTTACAGTGCACGCTGCAGGTCGAGAGTTCGAATCTCGGTTTGGCCTCAGCTCTTCAACTCTTCGGTGTCGATAAAATGAATACCAAGCTTGTTTGGGAATTATACACCGAGGTTTTCAAGTTAGGACGACCACACGAACGAGACATTTGTAATATAGCACATTAGAACAATGTTAACATCAGAATGTGTACCTCAGAACATGTTAATGAGAACAGGGAGGGGCGTTGTAGGCCTTGATCTTTCATGGGACGTATAGCCACCGGTTCAGAGTTTTACATTTTATTATTTCTTTATGTAAAATATTTTTCTTCTATAGTTTTATACACATATCCTGTCGTTTGCTGATTTCTAGGGTTTTTGAATATGTTAAACATATTATTCTGTACTTCATTAATTGTTCTTAATATGTAGGGGGAGGTGGGGCAAAATCGGGTACCATAAATGTTTGTTGTTCTTAAATGCAATCAGATGGGAAAACAAACTTTGAACACCATTTTTCATTTTAAATGAATCTTTGGCTATATTAAAACATATACTTTTCAGTAAAAATGTAATTGATTATATAAAAAAATAGCTTTTATCAGGCATATGCAAAAATCCGGTTTTACCCCACTGGTTGGGTAAAACCGGGTACCCCTTTAAAACTCGTGGAAAACTCTTTTTCTTTAAAAAACAAATCTTGCTTAATATAGTTAAAAAATACATTTTTGTTATATTACAGAGTCGGCCGGGCGGAGGGCCTACCGATTTGTTTTAGCACTACTAGCCCCGCCCTATGTTATATTTAACAAAACGAAATTGCACATGTGTTCTTCCATGTGTCAAAAATAAATCTGTAGCAAATTATCTACATTGTATATGCCTACTTATTTTATGCTGGAAGTCTTAGAGTTATTTTAACAGCAAAAAATCTGAAACAAATTTATTATCATATTCTCCTTCATACTACATGTTTTGTGTACCCATGCGTGACATTTCACACATTGTATCCAACTTTGTTTGGATTTAGATTTGGAGTAAAGCTCATTTCAAAACATTCAGGTTTCATTATCTACTTCATCTTCTGAGGACGCCTCATGAACCTTTTTTGGTCCCTTTTCCTGTTGATTTTTATTTTCTTTTTAAGAATCTTCCTTTTTCGTTTTGAAGACTGTTTGGCTTCTTTCTCTTTAATATCTGTTTTGAGCTCTAATTTATAGGGTGAAGTAGTTAAAATAACAGTTTCCACTTCGTTTGCCAGCTCTTCTCTCAATCTTAAAGCCTTCCTGGGCAGGGGTAATAACATTTTAATTGAAATTGGAAATGCAGATTGCTTTCTACACAATATCAGATCTTGATAGAAGTGACTGGATGTTGTCAACTACTGGATGTGTGATGGCGACACTTTTAAATATGAAAAGATGAGCTTCATTATCCTATGATGTTTCAGAAATATTTATTGCTGCAGCTATGCCAACCTATGGCTGCGTAAAATTAGGTGTTTTATCATTGACTTTCATGGGTTTCTCTGTCATTTCCGAAGGAGCAAATGGATCCAGGAAAAACATAGTTTTAAGGAAAAATCCCTGTTTTCTCAAACCATCTGATTGAAGTATTTATAACTACTGCTCTCAAAAATGCAGCTTTGAATGATTTTCTAACTTAGTAAATTGTTACAGATAGCCCAGTATTGGAAGTAGCCACTTCCTCACCTCTTGTTTGTAGGTTAAGTTTAGAGGTGCTGTGAATAACACATCAAAGGGCTAACAGTACTTAACAGCATTAAATTGCAATTTAAAACTCCATGCTAAATTATTAACTATCCTAAAAAAATCATCCCATGAGCATAGGACAAAAATGGGTATACCCGGATTTGACCCACTCTCACGTAAACGGTTTTACCTCAACGTGACACAGATTTTTATACATGACGTCACTACTCTTAGTCCTATAGCAAAAGATCAGTAAAACTGTTAAAATTCTTGCAAGAAAGCAAATAATTAAATATAGTACTTACCAGTATTTAATATTTTGGAAAACAGTTAATATATGAGTAAAACCTAGAAACAAACAAAGTAATTTTTCAGGAGAAATTCAAACCCATTCCTTCACTCAAAAATTACCTCACACAATAGTGCTTCGTTCAGCTACAAATGCCGCAATGACTTTCGACGAGCAATTCCTGGTGTTGGATGACAGATAAAAGTTCAAATTAAAGAGGAACCAGCACTATCCGGTTTTACCCGCCTACCCGGTTTTGTACAACTCTCCCCTATAACAAAAAAGAAATGCATTTTTCTGAATTATCGAAGAAATAATCAAATGATTTATTGAGGAAACTAACTGCCTTTTAATTAGAACATACATTTAAACATTTTTAGCAGTTTCATTAGTTCTTTAGTAGACCGTGTAAATGTTTAATAAAAAACGCTCATATTATTCACTAACGTGTTTTTTTTTTTTTTTTTGATTGTTTCACAATAAAAGTATACTAAGATTTAAATTAACTGGCATATAAACAAGAATATCTCTGTGCAGGAAATATATTTCTATTTTATAATAATATGGAAATAAATAAAATAATGTAACATAATATTACAATTAGAATAACTGGTTGGAATGTCATAGTCATTTCGAACTTACTTTCATATGTGTTCTGGAATTTTACTTTTTTTACCTTTTTTAATTGTACTGATGCCCTTACATTAAAAGAATTTGTTTATAATAAAAAATTTCGCAATACATACAAAAAGAGAAAAATAAAATATATAAATTAAATAAATTAAAGGATTTATAAAATTTTAAATGCTTGAAAGAGTTCTAAAAAGAACATGCTTTAGCTATTTAAGATAATCAAGAAAAAAACAAAAATGTAATCATTTTAATGAAAAACTTTTTTCATTTAACTAATTGATGAATGCATTTTTTAATAAATCTAGTCTTTTTATCAAAGGAATTCCACCTTTACGAAATCGATTGATTAACCTTTTGTAATTTATTCTCAGAAAAAGATAGTGAAATACTTTTCATAAAAGAAACGATGGAGTGAAAAACGAAATAATATAAAAATTAAATGGAAAATCAGAATTAATGAAATTTAATTTTTACAACAAACAACAATAAGTAGTGATTTGTTCATATATTTGAACATTTCCTTTTAAGATCACATTTAATAAACAAATCACAAACTAAACTATGTTAAAAAGTAAAAAAAAAAAAAAAGTTTGATTTCATTCCAAATTGCGCATATTGAACATATGTTTTTTTTCTTAAAACTATTTAAAACTGTTGTTTTATAGATTACTTCTTGTTGATAGCATTATATATATACACTAGTGTGCAAAACTTAAGCAACAAACACAAAATGTTAATTTTTAAACACGTGAGTACTCAAAAGAAAATTCTATAAACAGCAAGTGTGAAAAATAGGTGTTATCCTAACAGCACAGGTAGTCTATAGATAGTCTCCATGACCTCACGAAAAGTCACAAGTCTCACAGTCACTACAATGAACTGAAATGTGATATCTTTCATTCGTCTCATTCGTAATCTCACCGAGAAATCACCATGATTGCTCCTTTGTGACGAGTCACCAGATGGCTTTACAATGAAGTCACCTTGTGACCCCCATGTGAAAGTCATTTGTAGACTCCATTGTAAAATCATCACGATAGTTGTTTTGTGACGAGTTCCCAAGTGATGGAAAATGAAATAATCTGGTAACTTTTCACAAAGGATTGCAATGATGATTTCACAGTAGAGTCTCGGTCACCTGAAAGTCACCATGTGACATCATTGTGACATTATTTGGAGACTCAGCACAATGCAATGATCACGATGACCTCAAAACTGAGTCTTCAAATGACAGTCACATGAGAATGATAATATGACCTCGTTGTAATGTCACCTGGTGACTCATCACAAAACTATAGTCATAGTGACTTCTCAGTGGAGTCGCCATATGGCGATCATTTTGGAGTAATAATGAGACGAATGAAAGATCCCAAATTTTGTGTCTCCGTAGTAACTGTGACACTTGTGGCCATGTGTGACATGAAGGAGGTGTCACATCAACAAGGTGTCTTGTAGATATAATACCAATTTGCTACACCTGATGTTTATATTATTTACTTTTGAGTACTCACATGTTTGAAAATTAGAACTTTATGTTTGTTGCTTAAGTTTTACACACCAGTGTATATAAACTTTTTGGAATTATAAACTATTAATACAAATGGAAAATAGATATATATTTAGACTTCTTTCCAAAATCCAACAAAAATTTGAGCCATTGTTTTAAGTGTGAATGATATGTGTCGTCACCGCCTAGTTGTCAGGTAGAAATTAACACAACGTACCTATTCGGAATAAAGTACCTTTTCAACACTTGGCCACATAGTTAAAAAGTGTATATGAGTTCGTTAAGTTCGTCTGTCAGCCCCGTCGTTCAGAAGGTCCATGCTCTAACTCGTGAATTGACATGTTAATGAGATTCACTACCCTGAAAAAATATGCTCAAAACTTACCAGTCATTCTGCTGTTTTTTTTTAAGATAATTGTTACTTAACCATGTTATGAAGCATATTTGACCATATTATTGAAAAAAAAACCATGGTTCTTATAGCGATAAATTACGGTCATGTAATCGTTTTCTATTCAATCGATCGAGAGACTGGAAAGTTTGTTCAAAAAGTGCAAATGGCCAAGGGACGTTCATACTCATTTTTATATAATTTTAAAAATGCGCTTTAAATACCATTCAAGTGCACACTATATCAATTATGGCATATATTTCTAACACAAGAAATTAAAAAGAAGTTTTTTTGCATAAAAATAAGGAATTTTCCTCAATATTACGAAATGCCTATATGCATTCCATATCAAATAAAATCACCAATGTCTTTTTATGCTAGTTTGGTTTACATATACAAAAAAAACTTTGCATCGAATTTTATATATTTATATAAAATTAAGGGAAAAAAATATTTTCTAAATTTTAAGAATTTTTCAGCATTTTTTCATCTTATTTTAGCACTTAACTACCTTTAACTTTTCCAATTATATTTAGTTTAAAAAAACTATGCACAGTTTTATTTGTATATGCAAACCAAACTGGTATAAAAAACATATTTGGAATTTTAATTGATATGGAATGCGCATATGGTATTTTGAAAAGTTCTACATGATGCTAGAAATAATCAGGGAAATTCCTTATTTTTGTCCCATTTTTTTAAAATTTCTTGTGTGATAAATATATAACAGGATTCATACAGTGTGACCTTGAATAATATTTGAAATGCAATTAAAAATAATGCGTTTGAAGATCAGTTGTCCTTTTAGCAGGGTAAAGAATTTTCGTTGTTGAAAAATAAGCTTGAATCATTTGTAGTTTGTTTAGAGGAACACATAAACGGAATACGTTACATTGCCCAAGAGAAAAAATCGTTTGTGTTGCATTTAAAAAAAAATGCTCATTTTGATATCTTATTTATTGTATAGGCAAAACGAAATTTATAAAACCTATTGTTGGAAAGTGTCTTATAATCTATGCGTGATATATTATTTTTCGCTCTTGCTTAATACATTACTTGCCATTAAAATTGCTACACCAGAAAGAAATGCAGATAACAAAATGATATTTATTGGACAAAAATATTATACTAGAATTAACAAGTAATTAAATTTTCAAGAAATTTGGGCGCATAGATCCTGAGAAATCAGCACCCAGATTAGCCAGCTCTGGCAGTAATAAAGCACTTATACGCCTGCGCATTGAGTCAAACAGAGATTTCATTGCCTGCACAGTACGGATGCCCGTGCAGCTTCAACACGATGACACAGTTCATCAACCGTACTGACTGGCGTATGGTGACGAGAAAGTCGCTCGGCAACCATTGACTAGTTGTTTTCTATTGATGGGAGATCTGGAGGACGTAGTGGCCAGGGCAGCAGCCGAACAATTTCCGTATCAAAGAAGGTCCGTACAATACCGGCAACATGCGGTCGGGAATTATCCTGCTGAAACGTAGGGTTTCGCAGGACTCGAATAAAGGGCAGAGCCACGGGTCGTAACACACCACATGGAACGTGAATTGTTTAATGTGAAGTTAATGCAAACAAGAGGTTCCCGGGACGAGTATCCAATGCCACCCCATACCATCATGCAAGGTGATGGGACAGTTTGATAATGACGAATAGACGCTGCCAATGTGCGTTCACCACGATGCCGTCAAACACGGATCCGGCCATCATGAGACTGTGAACAGAACCTCGATTCATCTGAAAAAACGAAGTTTCGCCATTCGTGCGCCCAGGTTCGTTGTTGATCTCATCATTGAAGTTGCTCCTGCCTATAATGCAGCGTCAAGGAAGCTGCAGCCATGGTCTCCGAGCTGAGAGTCCATGCTGCTGCAAACGTCGTCGAACTGCTCGTCTGGACACTTGTTGGCTTACAAACGACCTCGTTTCTTGAATCAGGGCTCTTGACGTGGCTGCACGATCCATTACGGCCATGTGGATAACATGCCTGCCTTCTTGGCTGCTAGTGATAGGGTTCCGTTGAGATCCCGCACGGCGTTCCTTATTACCGTCCTGAACCAATCGATTCCATATTCTGCGAACAGTCATTACATCTCGGATGATGCGAGCAGCAATACTGCGATGCGACAAACCGGAATTCCGGTAGGCTACAATTCGACCGTTATAAAAGTCAGAAACGTGCTGGTACGCATTCCCCCTTCATATACGAGGCATAACAACAACTTTTCACCGGACAACAATGTTCAAATGCAATTTGTGTATGAAAAACCAGCTTAACAATTTCCTCATTTAAACACATTGTAGGTGTCGCTGCCGGTGCCTGCTTTGTCTGAATGCGCTGAAAAGCTAATCATTTGCATATCACAGCACCTTCTTCCTGTCGTTTAAATTTCACGTCTGTAGTATGTCGCTTTCTTGGTGCAGCAATTTTAATGGCCAGTAGTGCATATGGTAAGGATGCGCTATAAACAGTTTTGGCTTGGCCGCATGTAGCCTTTAGCTGTCTTCCTTTTATTCAGTGAAAGCGAACAACACCAACACCAACTGTTATAAATACTCACTTTCCTATCTGGACATATCTTTTTAGTTATATTAAAGAAGACAATGATTTAAGCATAACCTTAAAAAAAATAATAATTAAATCGTTGTGATTGTTTCCTATATCAATATAGTATGGAGGTTCTTGAAAAAGACTTTTCTCTGCTCAACAATGCAAAACCTTCTACATTTTTTAACACATTTTTAATCATAAAATATGATTCATGTATGCGTGATCTTTGAAGTGATTTGCAATGGAAAATGTTTTCTGATTTTACAATAAATGCTTTACATCTTGACTTATGAGCAATTGCTGTATAAGGGCTAAAGTTGTTTTTTTTTTATCTTGCAGCGCTGTTAAGGAATTTGTCTCAAAACGTCTCTTTTGTCAGCATTTTCTTAAATAATAAAATCTGTTGAATATCCAATTTAGGAAACGTCGAATCTTTTCGTACTCAGATAACTATAAACTTTTATCTACTATTAAATCAATGCAAACACAATTGCATTGAGATTTTAAAATAAAACATTCATAATAAATTCTTACATGTCTCTTTTTTATAGTTTGTGACAAGATTCAAGAGCAGGTGAATATTATTTTCATGTTATAGCATTTTTAGAAATTAAAGACCTATTAGACCGTAAAATTGCATCTATGGATTTCACTTTCTCACAGATTTACACTTCAAACAAATTTAGCTTAAAGGTAATTAACGCGCGATATTGTTTGTTTTCATAACATCAATGGATTAACATGCAATATAGAAAAAAAAGTCAAAGACCATAAATTATCGTAATTTAATATTTTTAGGGTTACGTACATAAAAAGAGAAAACGGAACCATTATAAGATTATTCCTGTGTGTGTCTATCACAACCATTTTTCTTGTAAACTGTGGAACGTGGAAAGTACAAATTTGGGGAACGTAATAAAGGCCACTGTTCCACATATTTACAGATTATTAAACATTCACAAATATATATAGAAAAAATGCAGAGGGGCTAATTAAGTGACTTGAAAAAACATCTTTTCCTTTTATATCGTGTGAAAATTTCCATAGAATTTGAACTCAAAAATACATTTCTTTTAATTTTAGGTATCATATTTTCAAAAATATCGTCGAAAATGCAACAGTATCCCACCCCCCATCTATTTCCGAATCTACTGAAACTAAAATTATGAAAAAATTAGAGAGAGTAAGCGGTAATTTAAACCTTGCAGGAAAATTATAGCGATTACCCTAGGTCACATAGTTTTTCATAAAAGCGCATTTTCCGGTTACACACAAATTTCAAAATTTGTAGGCATTCAAGAAACGTGTTGAGGAGCGCTGGATATACCTATCGAAGCAGAAGTGTAAAAGCATTGGACAACATTAAGGGTTAATACCCTTAAAGCTACGGACGGTTTGGACATATATAAAGACATGGGTAACGTACTTTATGTACCATCAGCTTTTAAAGCTAGATAAAGTTTTTTAATTATATATTTGTGTAACGCAATTCCCAGCAGCACTATAAAAGCAATAAACGTCAAATTGTTAAAAACAGACTAATTTAAATAGAATTAATCACATAAATATTACGGTATTCGCGGCTACTTTCCAATGAGTGGATCTCTCAATACGCATCCTGTGTGTTTAAAAGTTAATCAAAAACTTATTTGGAAAAACGCGGCACTGACCAAGACGGCGTTGCGATTTTGTTACCTACTTTCGAAGCGTGCTTAGTTTAAACTTCCAAGTTTAAACTTTGTACAAGCGTTTTTTTTTTTTTTTTTTTTTTTTTTTTTTTTATCTACACTGTAAAAAGAAAAGATTATTACCGCGCTCAATTTAGTTTTATGAAATGCCAAATGAAATGTAAATATCCATTACTTTTATTGTCAACACTGAATTAACCCTTAAATGCCTGATTCTTCAAAAATCATTGTAATAATGTTTTTCGGCTTTCATGTTTTAAATAAATCATGGGAAAAATACTTAAAAAAATCATATTTTGTTTTAAGTATGATTTACGGCTAAAACACAGTTTGTTACTAATCGGCAATACTGGTCTTTAATTAAAAAAAAATTCCTTGATAAAATGCTATAATATTAAACACACAAGAATTTTAGGAACCATACAAAGAAATAAATTTTACTTGCTCACTGCAAAACGCCGGATACGTTAAGCATTCTGATTTCGATGATAACGATTATAATTGAAGTTATTTTAAACTAGTCGGATGTGCGAATTCCAAAATTTACTTATACATTATAATGTTAACCTCTTACCCGCAGCACCATGAGCTGCTTCTCAAATTAATTTGAAAATGTTTTTGAGATGATTTAGATTAATTATAAGATTGTGTGCCAAATTTTGGGATGTTGTGTAAAATAGAAGGGGAGTTACAGGTATGTTCCACTTGTGGAACGTTGGCGGTACGAATAACATTTGTAAATTTTGGCGATTTTTTCTTTGCAAATCGTACCAGCACTACAAACATATGAAAACAAAGGAAAAAAAGGTAAAGTAAAAAAATATTTCTACTTTAGGAACATGATAACTCGTTACTAATAGAAAATGTTTATGAAAGGTCTGACAACATTTTTCATGCATACGCTTTCCAGAATATACACACCATTCCTTAGTGCTTTTCTGACAATATTTGAACATCTTCCTTGAGCAGTAGATGACAACCAATAGCTACTGGATGAGGTGGTAATGTCCATACTTACTGGAGTAGTAGAACCTCGTATTGTCTTTCTCAAAATATCAAATCGAACTTTCATGGTAACAGGTGAAATTTCACGACAAAACCCCAAATGGCCTACGGCTTCTTGTGTGCCTACTGCATAACAATGCAGTGTCAAAGCAGCAGCAAGAGTCATTTGTAGTTCATTTGCAAACATATTTCACAATCATTTTTTTAATCGAAGTACTGGACGATATGTTCCAAGCAAATTATCCAAAACATCGACACAATCCATATTCTGATTACACAATATAATCAATAGAGGTGTTTGGTTGAATATTCTAGCGTCAATTTTCGAGAATAATTTGTTACACTTCGAGTTAGGAATGCTCCTTCTCCATTTTATATAAGAGTAAAGACACTGTAGTCGTTTCATCATACACAAGCAACTTGCCATCAATGTAATAATCACAATCTTCTCGTTCTTGCCTGAGCAATTCTTTTGAAGATTTTATTGGACATTTATTGTTTCAAAAAATTTTCATAGAGACAACAGGTGCAAGAGACATATATGGTAAAAATTATTCTTTTCTAATATGGGTACTAAAATAATGAAGAAACAGTCGCCCGTGGGAGCCCAGTACAAATTATCAAAATCCTAATAAAAGTAACAATAACATAATTTTGTACTCTGAACCTCCAAACGTTCCACATGTGGAACATTGACATTCAAATAATCATAAAACAAAACCGAAATAAGATAAATCATTAATTTATGCATAAAACTTCATAAACAACAGTAAGCAATACAATAACCATCATTACAGCATTCAAATTTTAATTATAAATCTGTAGATGGAGTAAAAAGCACATCCTACAAAATCTACGTTTTTTGCTACATTTCAACTAGCTCCAAGATGGGAACAACTAAAAATCATTAAATAATAATTTATAACCCGTTAAAACATGTCTTTAAAAAGTTATATTTAAAATTTTAAACAGTTTGCACAACACTTAAAAAGATACAGCATCACTGCTTTGATGTTCCACTTGTGGAAGGTTGGCGGATAAAAGATTAATACTCGAAATGAAACTAAGTAAAAGTCAAAAATATAATCTAGATTCGGCACTAGGCTGATTCAGTACGGTTTTTACCTTATCTTGTCTCGTTAAGCGAAACCTATAGAATCTCCTCACACATCCACGGTTGAAGGCATTCCGCCTCCAGAAGCTCACCGAATTTTGAGCAATTGATATACGAGAGATATATGGCGTATTATCGCTATTACGTCCTCTTAATCAGAAAAATCGCAAGTGACACCTTCATTATGAATATAACTAATTTAAACTTGTACATGACGTCCATTGTCAAAAGTATATGCATATGTTGGCTCATTTCTATGCATAATTTCGTACGGTTCGTACGATGATACCATAATAAAAATAGCACAAAAATTGCTGTTGCGAAATATTCCTCTTCTGCGAAATATTCCACATTAAACTGGTATCTACTGGCTATAGCCTAAAATATAAATGTGGGATTATAAATATTCTCAACAATGCAGCTTGACAGACTTAAGGGTTTATTTAATGAATACGCAATAATATGGGAAATGAAAAGCATAACACGAGGAAAAAGCGTAAGATATGTGGCAACGGCTGGATTGAAAAATGAATAATGCCAAGAGAGATGTTTTGGAAGTTCCATAGTTTGTATACCAAGAAAACGTGGAAAACTTGCCTATAGCCGAGCCGATAGCTTAAATAAGATCTCTACGGGATTTCGGCTATTTATATTTAACTTTATGCAATTTATCAACTTTATTTATATTGATATTGAATTTCCAGAATCTACATTTGTTCCTATAAGTAATAAACTTTGTTTATACTTGAATAATGGACTGGTGAGTTTACTAATATCTATAAACTAATATAATATTTAGGTACGTAAAACAGTAAATCCTTCATATATATGGAATTTGGTTCACTTATATGTATAAGTTAATACACTTTTCCATGATACAAAGTGGACATGCACATACGCGACACACTGATAGACAGCCATTTTGTAAAGACAAGCATCTATGGCATTGCTAAAGGTAATTTGACAGACAGGGATGTTTTTAGTATAGCAGAAGCGTGAAACGTATAAATCCGTCGAAAATCGGACGTCAAAAAATAATTCGATTACAATACTTTATTTCATTATAGCTAGAAGAAAGTAAAAACAATTCTAAATATTTTACATGGAATGGATTTTTACTAGAATAAAAACGTTAAACTAAGGCTGTTGTACGAAACAAAAGTTACAAGATATTGTTTTAGTGTTTTTTAATTTATATTTTAAGTTTTCTTTGGTAAATTTAACTTAAAAAAAATTAATATTATTTTTAAGCTTTAAAAAATTACATTTCTTCAAACAATCTCCTTTATTTAATAAGTAAGCGTTCCGCTTGATATTTTACATCACTTTTGCAGCATTTGTTGTTCTGCTTGAAATTGAGAATTTTCGAATTTGCTGAAAAAAAAATACTAAAATAATGCCATGCACGTAATTTAATATCAAAGCACTAATTATGAAATTGTGACATTTTTTATAATGGTTAAACGTTTAATTATTTTCCTTTATTTTAAAGTAAAATTAAAACATTATTACTGAGATAACTATATAAAAGCGAGCAAAACATTTATTAAAATAGAGTTAAAATGTGGATATTCCTATTAAAGTTGTAAGTATTAAAGAATTCTATTGTACTTTTTTTTATGAACAGAATAAAAATTGCGCCTGTCACCACACTAGGATATTGAAAAAATATTCAGAACTACTCGACAAAAACCATTTATTTAATTCTTTTCAAATGCAAATGGCGATGCGATCTCACGAAATAAAGTTCTAATGAAAGGTTCAGAGATATGGAGGCAGAAATATGATCTATTGTTAAGAAAAAGCTCTCACAGTCAGAGGTAAAGAAATTGCTCATCAAAATGCGAAGAACATATCCCATAAAAGGAAAGAAGTTTTGAAAAACGAAATCTTTAATATCTGCATAAATAAATGTGCATGGTGTTACAGCACATCTTTCCATAAATAATTTTATATTTATGAACAAGGTATTTATCTTCTAAAAAAAGTTCAAAAAATGTAAAAAAATAATCCATGTTTTAATCAATAAAAAGAGAGACTAAAATTTTTAGAGGCAGACAATTGATTTGCATTTTATATATTGCAGCAAGGAAAGTCATCCTGAGTGTGATTTTACATTTCTAAATCATTATTTTATAGTAAACAATATTATTTTTTTAAAAAAATTATTCGTTCATATATTGTTAAAATATCAAACTTTACTGTTTCAAGTATCATACTGAACTTTTCACTTATGTGCTCAAAATTCACGTTTGCACTCCTGGAATGCACACAATATTTAATCCTTTGACATTGATTGTTATAATTGATTAGTAAATTGATAAGTATTGGTACATTTAGCTTTTATTATGTATTGTTAATAAATAAATATATAATTTACGATAAGTATAATAATCAACAAATTCATATAAAATTCCTTGATTATGCCTATTATTGGGTAAGTTTATGTGTTTTTAATGTATACGTATTATTTATGAACTGTTCCTGTATTAAAAAGATTACTCGATAAAGGATAATTGAATAATATTATCACGAACGGCAACTATCTTCTGAAATCGGGATGCCATGCATTTCCGTTTAAATTGGGCTTTTTTTCTGTTACCGTGGTCTCATCCTTCGCTGTCGCTATAGCTTACTGATGTCTTTGGGATTGATAAGAAATATGAATTATACATTTTAAAATCAGCTTACATGAAATGGTTACATTAGATTAAAAATGTTGCTGCCACACGGACTTTTATAACGACAATATGGACAATATCTTTCTTTTCTGTTCGAGGTTTAAAGTCTCCTTCAACTCTGGAATAACTTTCAGAACCACGGTATTATTTCACTACTTTATTTACTATTATTACCACGATTATAATTCAAGCATTGATCGAGTTTTAGATATTTTTAGAAACAGATATAGATTACGCATGAATTCTTTTCTCACAAGCAATAGGGGAGACCGGGGCTAATAGGTGCAGTTTTTAGTTATTGATTTTTATTAATTTTTTGTTTAAGTTTTTTATGAAACTTTAACTGTAATTTTAAAGAGCAGGCATTGGACTTTAAATACCCGGAGTTTTGACTTCGTAGCTTTCGTAGTTTATGTTTAGCTGAAGCCTAAAATAAAAGGAAAATTGTGCGCCAGCCTACTCCGTTACGGGGCAAGTTGCTTATACCTATGGGGTAAGTTGGCACACAATT
This sequence comes from Maratus speciosus, assembly GCA_963932465.1. Taxonomy (NCBI): domain Eukaryota; kingdom Metazoa; phylum Arthropoda; class Arachnida; order Araneae; family Salticidae; genus Maratus; species Maratus speciosus. Next base: position 204,064,698 of record OZ010789.1, read on the forward strand.
TATAAAAATTTAAATGTAACTCAAATAAGACACGCAGTTAAGGGAAATCAATTTCATTATTACCAGTAAGTTTAAACAAAGGGGTTATCGCCGTGCAATGTAAATTCTAAATTATACAGACATAAAAATAATGAATAAAACATTAAAACTGAGTAACTTCTATCCTACTCGATATTACCATCACAGTTGTCACAAATATAAAATCGAGTATCTCCGTTTGGGCAAGCTTCGTGGCCCAAAATCTTACCGACCACCAACAAAAATTGTGAAATTATGAATAAAATGAAATGAATAAAATGACATTAATAATAACAAGAAAATACATATAACATATACGACGAGATTGGTTAAATTCATTTATTAAATCTTTGCCTTGATAACAATGCAAAATTTAATGTAATTGCCTATGAAGAGGTATCATATAACTACAGAGTACAAATCAAATTGATAATACACTAAGATTATGAGCAATTGCAGCAGAGATCTAAGCGTATAATGTTTAAAATATTGCTACAAACATTTAGCTACCGTGGTTATATATTTAAAAAATGCGTAAGATACCATTATTAATAAGGAAATAGTCCAAAAGGAATTGTTGACATTCAAAATGAAAGATATCATACTATAAAAAACATGAGAAATAATTTACATTCATAATTACATGCGGAAATGCAGCATAATTATTTGAAGGCTATTATATAATCATTAAATAAACATTTCCACCAACAGAAACTGTGAAATTATGAATAAACTGACATTAATAACACCAAGAAAATACATATAACATGTATAACGAGATTAATTAAATTCATTTATTAAATCTTTGCGATGATAACAATGCAAAATTTAATGGAATTTCCTATGGAGAGGAAACATATAACTACAGAGTAGAAATCAAATTGAATATATATCTGTATATATATACATATATAATCATATTAGTTAAAAAGGTAATTTCAAAATATTTAAGTTCTAAAACTGTTAATAGTTAAACTTGTATATTTACTTCGAAATTATAATATTTTCTAAAATTTAAAATGAAGTCGTTTAGAATCATATATTACTATGGGTAGAAGCAGAGGTAGACATAAGTATATTCCTTCTGAAATCCAACACTTCAAAAAAAGAATTCGAAACATTTACTCTTAAGTGCTGGGTATTTTGACAAATTTGGCGACAATTCATAAATAATACAGTTAATAAAACTTAGGAAGAAAAAAATATCATTATTGTACTTACATTTACATTAAAATATAATTAAAGAAATCTCCAGATGTTAATGAACTGTCTTAAATATAACATATAATAGAGACAGGAAACTTATCTTATTATTCTCAAAGCAATTAATCGACATAAAATGAATAATTAATTCATTCACCTATATGCAACAAGTTAATTCAATTATTTCAACTGAGTAATTTTTCCTCAAATTCAAATTATGGAATGAAAAAAATACATTTATATTTTTTTAATGAATATAAATGGTCAAAATTTAACTCAATTAAAATAATATTAATGATTATTATACATTTTTTTCTTCATAAAAATACATGCGTTATTTTTACTTTTTGTATTTATACACTATTTACGAGTAGATTTTAAGGCACATTAAGCGTAATAATAACGTAAAGCATTTAAACACTAGTTTTACGGAAAATTAGGTATGTAATAAAATTATATAGTAATATATATAATAACTTTAAAATATATTTTTAAAAGAAAAACAAATAAAAGGATTTATGAATAAAATAAATGTGATAGGTATTATAGTTTAACTTTAGTATTTAAAATATTAAATTTTTAATTCTATGGTTTATCAAGTATAAATTTTATTGGATACAAATAAAAAGATTGGAGTTAACCCTTTAATGGCAAAATATAAGGGGTAATTTTTTGTTTAACAAATTATATTGGTTATCCATTATAACATAGATAACATTAATTTATCGTGAAAAAAAAAAACTTGGCTTAGCTAAAAATAATCAAGTGTTCTGTTCACGCAACGGCAGCGAAATAAGAGTATTGATAATAAGTGAGTTCAACCGAACATTTGCAGGGTTTTCTTAGATTTGGGGAGTGGAAATTTTTTTTAGCATTGTTGAAATTTAGAAAGCAAACAATCACTTAAAAGGTAATTTATTTATTATTAACATTTAATTTATTTTTTCTTTACAAATTACAGATTATATCGAGGAAAAAGTTTTAAGCATTAAAAGATTATCTACACTTAAATAAAAACGCAACATCACAAAATTATTGCAGCGGTAAACATTCTGGTTATGACATTGTTTACTACGTACTCTTCTGCTGTCATGGGACTTGACGATTAATTGTCTACGTTCTGTCTGTAATGAATTCTCCATACTGAACTTCCTAGGCCTTCTTGTTGCTGATTTGTTTTTTTTTTTTTTTATCTAAGTCTGGTCTGTACTTTTGCAGTGCAAATTCACATCTGAAATATAAGTGAGACTTGATATTTTCAATCATAATCTTGATAGCTTCGCACACTTGTCAATATTTTATTTTTCTTTATTTTTCGGCTGAGTCAAATTCAATGTCTCCTTTTTTTTTATCCGTTTCAAGTCTCTAATTTTTCTTTTAAATGTTTGACTTGCACTACGCTTAGAATGCACAGAATTCTTTTTCTTACGCACATATCAATTTCGCTAGCAATATCGCATGGTGAAATATCGTTGACTTTTTTTATGTATTATCATTTCCTTTTTCTTCAATAATTTCTACTATATCTGAAGAAATAACAATAATATCAGATTTGTTCCAATCATCTTTATCTGAACCTTCATCAAAAATTCTTTGAAGAACTTTCTCTAACGTTTTAGACGGTTTAAGCATCTTTATGTGCACAGAATGAGAAAAAAATCCACAGATTCGAACGTCATGAGTGAATAAGGTAACTATGACCTTCCCGTTGACGATAAGCAAACGCAAAACCTGTTTTCTCTTCTCCTCCTCCCCCCCACACTAAAACAAAAGCAACTGATTCGTGGAATTTTTTCATGTACTTTGACCTTGTCTAAAAATAGATTACCTCTAAAGCTTACATTTCTCTAACTATATTTCTTCTGTGAAAACGACAACGTGAAATTTTTGTTTAAAAATGCTTTATTAAATATGCTCGTTATTAAATATCTATAAAAAAAACTGGTTAAAGAAGATATATTTCTATTGAATTATTAACTATAAAATTCTCCACTTAAAAATTACTGTTAACTGAAAATTTATACGATAACTAATCCTTTATAGGTATGTCAACGCAACATCAGCGGTTAATGGGTTAAATAAATAATTCTGTTTAGCATATTCTTCAGAGAAGATATTCTGATCCTGAATAATGCCGTTTGCTCAAGTTAGGGAAAATCGTTGTTTCGTCATCGTCGAACCAGTATCTTTAGTAGACAAGAAAGATGTAAACGTAAAAAGCTATATTAATATTTGGAAATTTTTCCAGAGAGAAACATTCGCCTTGAATACAATATTTCAAATGAAAATCAAATTTCAAATTATTTTTGCTTAAAAGGCGCAAAGACCAACTTAGTGAAAAATATTCCATGCCGGGAATCGTACCCGGGTCATCAGTATAGCGCACTGACGTTCTACCGCTAAACCACATGGAACGATACCCAGCCTGGAACTTCTCACTATTATAAGTTGGCAAGGCTACAAACGCAGCACAAGATGGAATATTTTCCGTGAGTCACCAACATGGGGCAAACACAGACACTTAATTAAATCCAGCATCGATGAATCTATATTAATATTTGGAAATTTTTCCAGAGAGAAACATTCGCCTTGAATACAATATTTCAAATGAAAATCAAATTTCAAATTATTTTTGCTTAAAAGGCGCAAAGACCAACTTAGTGAAAAATATTCCATGCCGGGAATCGTACCCGGGTCATCAGTATAGCGCACTGACGTTCTACCGCTAAACCACATGGAACGATACCCAGCCTGGAACTTCTCACTTTGCGCCTTTTAAGCAAAAATAATTTGAAATTTGATTTTCATTTGAAATAACGTAAAAAGCTATTTTGAGTGAAATATACAGATTTTTATGCTATTGAAAATACACCTTGTTTTGTAGAAAATGATTGTATAAAGTATAAATTTCTAAATTTTGCATCTCCAAATGTATACCAAAGAAATAAATTTTACATTTGGATATAAACAGGACAGTGCATCATAGCTTATTGAAACAAAAATTGAAGCTTTGAGGGAAAGGTTAAAAAAAGTTTCAAGATTGCTAAAAAAGAGGAATCTTTAATAGAAAAGAAAATCGACATCAAGGGATTGTTTCACCTCTTTGTGTTTTTTAAGGATTCCCGTATTTTTTTTCCACATAAGAGGCGGGTGGTACAGACATTGATCGTAAAAAATGTGAAGTCAACATGAAGTACGGCCAGAAAACGATGAATCACAATATTTAAGAATGAACATTAAAATACATTTTAATGCAATTGTAGAAAAGACAGTATAACTATATTTCTATTATCAATTTTATCTTTTAAGTATTAATTTTTTTATCTATTTGCAATCAGATTATTACAGATAAAATATACATATTTGGCCTGCAAGTAATAATACGCAATGTTTTCTTTTTAAATGAATGTGTAAAATTGAAAATGCTAAGTAGTGCATTTACAAATGTATGTACAGTGAAATACGCTTAACGTGAAACTGAAAGGACCGAAAAAATTTTTCGTGTTAAAAGATTCTTAAAAAAAAAGGACAAAACTCACAAATATTTTCGACATCATCAAATTTTATTTCAATTTCCTGTTAAACTACTAGTAAGTTGCAACCATTAGGATAAAAAGCAAATAAATAAAAATATTGTTTTTTTTTGCGGGGGGGGGGGGACAGATATCTTATTTACAAGTGTCTTTTTCAACATTCTGAGATCTAACTTGTTGAACCAAATACTTTTATCTGTCTCTAAATCTTCGTGCTTAGCAGTTCTCTGCGTTTTCTCCCAGGCTTAAAGATTCTGCGCTCAAATATTAACGTAATGGGATTCCTGTTTTTTATTATTGTTGATAATGTAGAATTGGCAACGCAAAACTCTTCACAGATTCCTATTTTCGTCATTCTTCTTCATTAACTACATTAAGCAGTTTCATCATCATTTGAAGCGAAATAGCAGTTTCTTTTCGCACCGATTTCTCAGCCATTCTGCTCATAAAACATAAGCTAATTTACAAAAAAACACGAAATTCTCTGATTTTCACCAAAAATGTTTTGGATTTAACACAAAATTCAGCAATTTCAACTTAAACTAACTAGCTAGAAAGCGATTTTTTTTTGTCTTAAACGATTCTTTTTCGTGTCGAAAGAACAAAACTCTATTAAATTGCATCGCATACTGTCCGGACCGCTATATCATTTCGTGTTAAGCATTTTCATGTTAAACGTATTTCACTGTATATACAAAAGAAGGTCCATCATTATTTTACTTGGAATGAAATAAAATATAATAAAACATAACATGTACAATAGCTTATCCTTTATTTGAGCAGAAAAACTGGGTTTTTCAAGGCAACAGTTTAAAAAAAAAAAGTTTCAAAAATGGTAAAATATAAGTAATTTTTCGCACAGAAAAACACTGATTTCAAGGGACTGTATCTCAAGCTCGTGATTTCCAAAAACCCTTTTTCAGCGTTCACACTAGAGACGGATATCACCTATTGAAATCATAATATCCTAATGGAACTCAACATGAGTTTCGATGGTACCTGGCGTACATCTACCTAAAATAAAAGAACAGTAAAACTATTTGCTACAATTATTTAAAAAAATACTTTAAGTTTATTTCCGAAATCGATTTTATCTTTTAACACTAGAAAGTCGCGGAATTTTACACAAATTTTATAAAAATATTTCACACCTGAATTTTTATATTATATTATCAACTTATTTATTTAAATAGTTTTTTTTTCTTTGTAGCTTTTAAACTATTGTTATAAATAAATTTTTGGTTTAAACCGAAATGATAGCGGTCAAAATGACCGTTTTCCGTCTTTTTAGTTTTAATAAGAAAAATCAGCACACACACACACGTATATATACAAACCAATACGTACATAAATAAACAGTTTCTTCATTTTATAGAATTCTAGCAAACCCCGCGGCTTTGCTCGCGCAATATTTGAAATATGCCAAGTGATATTTATATGTCTAATTTTTATTAAAAGGTACTAACTAAATTTTTATTTTATTAAAAGGTGATATTTTATTTTATTAAAAGGTACTTATTACTTTTAGGAATAATTAAAAAATTTACTATTTAAAACACAGTTTGATTAAACATCATTGTTACACTGCATAAGGCAGAAATGAGACTTAAATTAATAAAACGAAATAAAACTAAATAAGTAATAATTTAGAAAATATTTTGAAACTTTTATGATCAATTAATACGCTCATTTCAGTATTCATTTGAAGTTTTGAATTTTTTAGAAACCATCTTCTTACATCTTAAAATTAACCATCATGTCAAATTCCAAGTCCTACCACCTCTCTCAACATAAAGGGCTATGTTGAAATAGGAACTATCACCATTAATTTGCCAACATTAATTTTGAAATTGGTTTGTTATTTCCTAATATTCCACAGAAACGTAATTTAGAAACCTTTTAAAGGCCTTTTTTAGAGCGTTTGTTGTTTCTGTAAATCCCAGGTGGTAGAATCATCGGTATAAAATAAAGCTTGTGTAGGATCTGTTACCATTGATTCGCAACTATTGCTTTTATGTTTGGTTTATATTCCCTGAAATTGCGTAGAAATCGTAGTTTAGGACTTTTTTAGAATGCTTTTCGCACCTCTCCTTCACGTCACCCCTTTTTAATTCGAATTTATTTTCGACAGTCCTTCGAGGGCATTTATATTTTATAAGTAACTATCATGCCATATTTAAAGTTTCTAGCCTTTTCAGTATCACAGAAATCGCAATTTGGAAAGCTTTTAGCTACTGTAACCCTCTGGTGGTAGTGGCACAGACATAAATATAGCTTATATTTGAGCAGGTTCTATCACCAACAATTCGTTATCATTATTTTTTAATCGGTTAGGTATTTGATAAGATTACATAAAAATTGTAATTTATAACGCTTTTCGCTCACTTCATCTTTTTAAATTTGAAATTTTCTTTCGACAGTTCATAGAAAGCAGTTGCATCTTGTAAGTAAATAACATGCCATACTTCAAAGTGTTAGACCCTTCAGTTATGCAAAAAACGCAAATTAGAACATGTTTTGCTTTTGCAACCCTCAGATGGTAGTGACAGCAACATAAAATATAACCTATGTTATAGCAGGGACTGTCACCATTGATTTGCAACCATTACTTTTGAAATAGTTTTGGAATTTCTTGAGATTGAGTAGAAATCGCAATTTAGAACGTTTTTAGAAAGCTTTTCGCGCATTTTCACCCCTTTTTAAATTTCCAATTTTTTCGAAACTGTTTTTAAAGATTATTTATATATAATAAATATGTACCTTGCCTAATTTTAAGTTGCTAGTCCCTACCGATCTCAAAAATCGAAATTTGGAATGCTTTTTTGCTCCTGCAACGTCTAGGTGATAGTGATACCGACTTGAAATAGGATCTATGTTAGAGCAGAGGCTGTCAGCATCAATTTCGTACCATTACATTTGAAATAAGTTTGATTTTCCTGAGATATTGGTGACAAATCGGCATTTAGAACGTTTTTAGAACGCTTTTCGCTCATTTTGCTCCTGCATCTCCTCCAGGGTAGGGGAAACAGATATAAAATATAGCCTATTTTAGAGCAAGATCTGTCACCATCATTTTAACACCATTATGTTTGAAATCGGTTCAGTATTTCCTGAGATTGCATAGAAATTGCAATTTAGAACGTTTTTTACAACGCTTTTTGCGCATTTTCACCCCTTTTAAATTTCGAATTGTTTAAGAACTGTTCTTAGAAGTCCTTTATATCTAAAAGGTAGTTGATACTTCAAATTTCATATTTCTAGGCCCTTCAGTAACGCAAAAATCGCATTTTTAGAACGTTTTTTTGCTCCTGCACCCCCTTTGGGGTAGTGGCACCGACATAAAATATAGCCTTTGTTTTAAGTTGGAATAACACCATCATTTTGACACCAATATTTTTTAAATCGGTTTGGTATTTCCTGAGATTATGTAGAAACTACCATTTAGAACGTTTTTTAGAACGATTTTTGTGCTTTTTCACCCCTTTTAAATTTCGAATTGTTTAAGAACTGTTCTTAGACATCATTTATATCTTATTAGTAACTAATATTCCAAATTTCATATTTCTAGGCTCTTCAGTAACGCAAAATTCGCATTTTTAGAACGTTTTTTTGCTCCTGCACCCCCTTTGGGGTAGTGGCACCGACATAAAATATAGCCTTTGTTCTAAGTTGGAATAACACCATCATTTTGACACCAATATTTTTTAAATCGGTTTGGTATTTCCTGAGATTATGTAGAAACTACCATTTAGAACGTTTTTTAGAACACTTTTTGTGCAGTCTCACCCCTTTTAAATTTCGAATTCTTTAAGAACTGTTCTTAGACATCATTTATATCTTGTAAGTAACTAATATTCCAAATTTCATATTTCTAGGCCTTCAGTAACGCAAAAATCGCATTTTTAGAACGTTTTTTGCTCCTGCACCCCCTTTGAGTTAGTGGCACCGACATAAGATATAGCCTATGTTCTAATTATGGCGAACACCATCATTTTGATACCATTACTTTTGGAATCGGTTTGGTAGTTTCTGAGCTTACCTCCTACAAATAAAGAATTTTTTCCTCTTTATAATATGAGTATAGATTGTAAAACTTTTGTGAAAAAAAAAAAAAAAAACAGGTTACTGAACCCGAACTCCGAAAGTGAAAATCCAACTGAACCCGAATAAATTTGAAAGAACATGACCTACTTCGCAACGAAAAAAATATTGCTGACACAACCTGACACAACACATTAACCCACATGTATTTTAACCCTTCTATGCACCGCATGTCATTTCTGGTACATACCTAAAAACATCACGTTATTAATTACGGGCCATGAATTTAGCTAGCATAATAGCTGTCCCTGATCAGGAACAATCCGAAGTTTGGAATAATTTTTATTTTGTCCATGTTAGATGTGTACACTGGACAACAAATTTGAATATGTTCTTCGGAAACAAAAGAAATTTCGATCAAGCTATTAACGGTAAAATTTGCTTTCATTATTTTTACTCAATATTTAAAAATATGAATATAAAAGAAGATGCAGAAAGTTGAACAGGTAAATTGAATAATTTAAGCCCATTTATATGCAACATATTGCAATATAACATTTTAAAACCGTAATTTTGTACGTATGGCTCATGCCATAAAATATCAAATTTTAGCTGAAAATTTAAAATTTAAATTATTTTACTATTTTTCCCATTGTTTAGGCCAATGAAGGATTAAATCATATTGTTGTCAATACAGACAGACATGTTTTCAGATTCTATTGATACTGAACCGTGATCATCTGCAGAAATAAATCCTTTTCAACAAAGAGAAACATGATGAAATAACCATCCATTCAAAAGTTATGTGACGACATACATAAAAGTTATATACAGACAAGAATATTATAACCTTCATATAAAGTACTTTAAAGGATAATCTCTGTGGTGCTATATTGTAATATCATTCCATATATGCAATCCTTAAAAGTAAGAAACGGAATTTTCTACATCAAAGTATAAATAAATAGCCCCCAAACCATTTGTTTCAATACTGTGAAATTATTTATTAATTAGTTCAGAAAATTAAACGTTCTGTTGGAGACAAAAATTTTTGAACTTCTTAGTATAATTTAACATCAATAAACTGTACATGAAAAATATGCCATATTAATTATTACTTGTGTGGTACTTCTAGTACGAAAAAGTTGCTTTCCTTGGTTTTTCCTATAAAGTTTTATAAAAGATTAGTGATCTCGAACTCGCCGCGGTCGTCCAAAGTATTAAAAGAAACTCACCTCTTCTTTGCGCTGGTCGACGTGTTACATTTATTGAATTTAAATCTATAAACAAATATTTAGCTGTCAAAATTTTTTAGTCATAAAATTCCAATCCAATACTGCCTTCAGAATCCATAAGAAAAATACTTTTGCCACTGTCGGAAGATGACTCACATTTCAGTTTCTTCCTCAAGTGAGGTGTTTTCAAGTTGATCTTTCCCTTCCTTTTTTTACACATTTTACTTCCGCCAAGCAGTCGTTCTTTGACGCTTTCTTGCTTCTTTTGCTTTTTATTTCCTTTTTCTTTTTTCTTGGTTATAAAATCTGTGCTTGTAATATTATCAACCTTCTTCTTTCTCTTACTTGGCTGTATAGATCTTTTGACCACTGTTTAATAGTTTAGATAGTGAGAATTGCAAACGTCCTACGTTTTCCTTATTCATACTTGGTGAACCACCACTGTTGCTGAGACTATTTTGATAAGTAACAGAATACGCTAATATACGTTCATTTAAATGTAAGTTCTACTTAAATCTCAGTGATGAATTTATTGAACCGAAAAACAAAAATATATTTTGCGGCATCTGTCCCAAAGAGGCGGGTAACATGCCCCGTCGCCATTTTGTGTCATGAGCGACGCGAGAGAAAAACAAGCACTGGTCCGTATTCTATGAGGATCTAGTCTACAGTTTCAATCGGTTTTGGGATGAAATCTCTGTCTATTTTGCTTAAATTATGTTATAAAACTTTATTAGAATAATTTTTGCAACTTACCATGCAGGTTCGAACCATAAAAGCCGGCATAAATATTTAAATACTGACAATTAAGCGGTGGAAATACATACAACACAGCAGACAGCATTTAGGCACACAGCGAAATTCTTAATTTGGCCTAGGAAGCGCTAGTGTCGCCAATACAGTCTCTGCGGCATCTGTCCCACCGCGGCGTCTGTCCTCACTTTACTATATATATTGTAGATCCATGGAATAATAAAATCTATTCATTGTTGTCCCGACAAGGGTGTGTGACAGATGGCTGGGGACTCTCCCAACATAGTTTATTAGTGAATAATTGCAGACCGAGGTATCGGCGAGAGTGAGTCAGTTGTTAGAGCCACAGCCTAGTGGTCACAGGTTCGATTCCTGCCTCTGGCTAATTAAACGCTCCAGTTGGGTTTGTTGTATATATTGTATGTATAATATTTGTATACACCTTTAATTGTTGTATGCAGGCGTTATTTATGAGTGTATGTATGTTTTAATATTATTGAATTTAGCTTTAAAAATTTTTGACGACATCTACCATGATCTTTTTTGCCGCTACCGTTCCGACAAATGTTCAAAGGGCATTAGGAACAACCAATACGTGCGCGATCAAGATTTTTGCGAGGTAGACTCTATCCTAAAAAGCGGATGTATCCTAAATTACAGAAAATAATTATTTTCGATATTACCGTGATATCCCATTAAAGCATTTCGAGATAATGATGCTCAACTGCCCTGTCATCCCTGTATATATGCAGCGAATAAGAAACTTTCCGATATTTCTATTAACGAAGTTTTGAAAGTGAAAATCCGTTTTGAAGCGTAAAATATTCATTAAAATACTTGTATCTATTAACTTTTTGTTTTCTTTAATTATTCCTTTCTTACTACACCTTTTGTACTTGTTAAGTTTCAAAGTAATGTAAAATGTTTTTCCAAAAAACCTCAATCGAGAAATTTGCAATTTGAAGTTTTGATCGCCAATCGAGAAATTTGCAATTTGAAGTTTTGGTTCAAACACTACATATAGCATTCTGTACTTCATTTCTGTTATTTTTTAATAAGTAATCCAATTATGCACAAGAAAAAACTAAATATCAACTGTTAGCCATTTTCTACTGATGAAAAAATTGTAAACAAACATTTCTTTAATTTTGTTCTTCTCAATAATAATGGGAGAAATAACGCAGTTTTATTTAAGAAAATACAAGGAAGACATACTGTTTTCTAAATATTTTTCTGCAAGTTATAATTAATAAAGCACGTATACTCATTAGATAGTCACCATTATTAAATAACTTGTCATGTCACATGTTGACACTTAAAAAAAAATTATTTAAATAATCTAAGAAACATTAAATTAATTTTCGCAAAAGTCTCTTAATTGCGTATTGTATATAGATTATAAATAATGCAAAACATGCGTTTTTTTCCAAAATTACACTTTTAAAATATTTTGAATAGTATTTTATATCTATACTTTTATTGTATCAGCATAATATTATACTTGACTTTCTTTTAAGACAAAAAGTATCGGAGCTATATTTATTTTATATTAAAATCATCAATATTTGATAATTAGATAATAACGTCAGGTACTGCCATGAAATCTCATAAATACACTGTAAATCAAAGATTTTTTTATGTTGGTAGAAGGCTTACGAAAATGTAAACTAAACTATTCCGAGTTGGTCAAGATTCTAAAACGGGTTCCTATATTACCAGAAATTTTAGAAAGTAATAGATTCATGGTAGTTAAAGAAGAATTTTTAAAAAGTTTAGTTTGTTGCTCGAAATTTCTGCAGATGTTTCCGTGTTCTGTTTACAGCATAATTATCAGTTTTCACAACCCAGTATCAGCATGGGATATGGGTTTTCGGATGCTGTAAATTCTTAGGTAAACAGTCACTGCTTCTTGGCAGTATTTTACATGTATGTGTAAACTAGCTTGTTGTGGCCATCACAAAACTTTTTTCTATATAAATCACGTCGATTAAATCATTTAAATAATACAAGAAATTACATAATTTTAGCATCAATTCAAATCAAAGTATATCTGAATTTGATGTTTGATGAAAATTCGTGCATTAGTGCTTGAGATAGAGCTATATCGGAAATTCTGAAAAATGTAACATAGCAGCGCCACCTATTGAGCGATTTACACCAAACATAAACAGCACTAATTGATATCAAGGTGTACCTGAATCTGAAGTTTGTTGAAAATCCAAGCATTAGTTCTTGAGATAGGGTTATTGCGGATATCACAAAAATGCAGCATAGCAGCTCCACATGTTGAGCGATTTACACCAAAATGTACAAAACGTCAATTCCTGTCAAGGACTAACTGAATCTGAAGTTTGATGAAAATCCGTGCATTAGTTCTAGAGATTGAACTCTTGTAGAAATACTGAAAAATGCTGTATAGCAGCGCCACCTGTTGAGAGATTTACACCAAAAAACTAATCAGCACCAATTTATATCAGATACTAACTGAATATAAATATTTATCAAATATTGTTCATTAGTTCTTGAGATAGAGAGCCCACAAAATTTGTGTCACACACAGACAGACTCACAGACAGACATTTTGTAAAAACATGTTTTTCGGGTTTCCTGACCGCTAAAACGGGTAAATCCGTCGAAAACCGGAATTCGAAAATTTTCATGAATCCAATACTTTTTCTTGTAAAGATAGAAGAAAGTAAAAGAAGTAATTTGCTATGTATGATTAAGATGTTCCTCTTTCAAGATTCTCTGTTGCTTATTGCAATTAAAGTTTACTTGAAAACTGATATTATCCGAAATACCAATATTCCAAGTCGAGAAAATTGATAAATACACTCGAAAAGTTATTGGAAACGTTTCCAAAAAATACGGGCAAAAAAAGAAGTATTTTTGCTTCTATAATTATCAGAAATTTATTTTTTGCTGCAATTTTTTATGGTAATGGAAAGTCTTTTGGAATCGTTCGTAACTAGAAATAATAGCATTATGTTATCGTAAATTTATTTGTTAGATAGCGAAACATTTCTCTTTTTGTTATACTATTCCCTTTTCCCATAAAAGTTCCAATTTATAATTCAGAGTTAGAATATATATATATATATATATATATATATATTTATTTATTTATTTATTTATTTATAACTTATTTTATAATTTTAAAAAAACTAACAAATAAACGTATTTCATAACTTTTAAGAATTATAATAATAACAAGCGCATCCTTTTAACTATATATTTAGAGATAAAGATGGCTGAACTTCATAGAAGGAATTTACATTCGAACTTTCTGGACTATATAATAACATGGTTTAAAACAGTCCCTAAAACATTATTTTAAAAAATGTAAATTTAGATGTTGCAATATTTTGTTATAATATTAATTATATACGCTAAATTTCATCAGAATATAAAAATTAGTAATACATTTTACACAAGATTTTGTTTCAAAAAATGCAAATTTAGATGTTGCAATATTTTGTTATAATATTAATTATATACGCTAAATTTCATCAGAATATCAAAATTAGTAATACATTTTACACAAGATTTTGTTTCCAAAAATAACTTATAGAACATGCGACGGCAGGGCATACATTCTAAAAAAAATCCTACCAGAAGTTATTGAAGAAGCTCATTTTCTTCAGTTGTCGTACTTCTCAATGTTCTTTCACCATAATGGAGCTCCACACATTACACCATTAACTTCCATTAACACCATTAACTCCACCATCATTGGTCCAACACCTAATGTGTTTCCACCACCTAAACGTTACATTTGGACACCACTGGATAAGTCGTTGAAATGCGGTTCATTGGCCTGCTACATCGCCGAACGTATTTTCTAGCACTTCTTCTGCTGATGTCAAATGAAGACATTTGTGTACCAGACATCGTTGATTCAACGTTGATAGTTTGAAGACCTCGTCTCTTGCATTTTTGTAGCTGCGGGATATATGCGAGACAAACCAAGATTCATCCAGAATGTGAGGCTTCCATGCTGTGTTTTGCGAAGCCTGTGTGATTAGTGCAGGTCAAAATTTGAAACACCTTTTGTAGAAAATAGCTCTTTGCTCATGTAAAACTTCTTATTAAAATTATTTCTGTTACACTAACGTATTGATATTTCTGTCCCTTTTCTTCGCTTCTTTTAACAGGGGCTCTCGCATAAGTTTGAAATGTTACAATGTTGAATTTAGGCGTTGGCCCTTGAGGGACATCCCATCCCCTTAAACATTCAACTTCCCAGGGAAGGTTTGAGATTTTATGTTTTTAACAAAAGAGAGATTTCCCATCCAGGTCTTTAAAATATTCCTCTGCAGCCGCAGAAATCTCGCCCGTAGAAATATATCTGAATTCAACACTTTAAGGACAGAAAGTACGGTCCAGTACGGTTGTGTCCAACAATGCCAGCCCAAACAACGACAGAGAAATACTTTGAGCTGAACATGTTCCCATAACATTGTGTGTTCTCAAGAACCTACAAAAGGGCGTTACGGCGATTGATAATTCCATCTCTTGTGAGAATAGCATATCCGTTAACAATAAGGACGCAGAAAATTCTGCTAAAATTGTTAAAGAAACCTAGTAGCAAAAGTGATCCGGCGTGTATAGTCTGCAGGCTCCAATGATTGGACGCATTGAAGATTATATGAACGTATATGTTATTAACATGTTGCAGATGGTATGGACGTGTTGCTCTAGTATTGAACGCAGTTAGTTTGCTAACAGTAGATAGGAAAATACCCAGTGGTTGATTTATCACTCGAGTACTGGTACTCAGATTACCTTCTGCAAGGTGTTGGGCATTATCCTGATTGTCTGGCATCCTCGTCGTTCTCTATCAATTTGTGGTAGCTCTCTTGAAACAACCGTTCTGTATATACGAGCGTACACCATATGATGAGGAGCATGCCTGTGCGAGAAACGTTTCTGGTACGTGCAGATTGGCGCGCGCGTTACAGTCCAACAGTTCAACGTTTAAAATCCCGTTCATCATATTGCCTTGGGAACAAATGCTGACTGCCAGATAGATACATGTTCACGCGACTTACTGTTGAACGAATTTTTCCGCTTAAGGCATTTTTGACCTGGCAATACAATGTGATTCCGATTCGTCTTTGTACCCTCTAGACCTCCTGCATGCTTCTTGAGCTGGTAGTGAATCACTCAGTATATTAATTTAACAACAAAGGAATTCATAATTATTCGAATGATATTGAGTATCGTCAAAAATGCTTTTCGGTGATTCAAGCAGATAGGCTTGGCGATAGCGTATTCCCTCCCTTTCCACTTCCTTATTTTCTCTATGTTTGTGCAATTTGTCTTTCTTTTTAAGGATTTTTATTATATTTCCATGCTGCATATATAATCGAGGTTTCATTAAAAAATGGGAGGGCGCGTAATACGAAAAACACACCTAAAGCTAGAAGAATATTCTCTCAAATTATAGGGCGCGTTAGACGTCAAATGATATGGAAATCAAATTTTGGGCGTTTTATGCCTGAATTTTATAGTTTAATTCAATTGTTTTTTTAATTCAAAGTAAATTCCTTAATACAAATTTATTTCAAAAGTTAATTCAGTATTACAAAATTAAGTCATTTTTAGTTCAAATTTTAATTGTTTAATTTCAAAGTGTTTTTTTTTATATTTAATAAATTTTTAATATTATTTTTTTTAATTTTTTTTTAATTTTAAGTTAAATTTTTTTAATTATTTAAATTTACTCTCAAAATGTGTTAAATTATTTTCAAAAGAGAAGAATAGATAAATATATTATGTTTTACTTGAGTAGGAAAATGATTTAAAATTTTAAGTTTCTAACGATATATTTCATATTTAATGTGAAGTAATTTTAATTCCAGAATGCTGAACTACTTTCCTTCTCTAAATTCTAAATTTTAAACCATTCCCAAAATTTCGCCGTATTAAAACAGAATAAACCAGTGAATGCTTGCCTAAAATGAATTATTTCAGCCGTAGATCATTTTACTTTTTGGTTATTTCCAAAGTTCTCTCAAATTATTCATACTTGAAACAGTATTATTAGTTTATGTTACGCAATTCAACACAGGAAATAACTTAAAATTATTTTCAATGCGATGCTTATTGTTTGATTCTTATCACATTTTACTTCTGAAAAATCCTTCTGATCCATTGCACGGTTAATTAGGAATATATTCTGTAAAATAACGATAACTCTGAAAATATGGTGCCGGACAAGTAATGATTTATCATACCAGTTACATTATTTTGTTAATTATCATTTAATTAATGGTCTAATAAAAAAAAAAAAAATAAGTCGGTTAATTGGTTTCAATGTGTTTGCATATTTCGTTTTTTTTATTTTCTTTATATAAAATGGAAAAAAAAAACAATAAACTAAATTTCAGATATCATATCACAATTCATATCATCATTACTAATATTGTTGAATACGTCTCTTTGTCTGTGTGTCTGTCTTGAAAAACTGGAAAAAACTTTTGTCTGAGATGGCGCAGACTGTCACCAGAGGCTCCGAAATGCACGTAAAATTGCTGTGCAGCACGGTTTTCGCAACCATGGGTAACTCAAAGGAGGTTATTATATATTTTCATTGTTTATTACATTAAATTTTCCTAGACTGACAAGCGTTTATCTATTTTTTAAAGTGGAAGGCTGGATCACCGGGCTAATTTTATCTTTTCTTTCTATTCTATATGCTAGAAGATTACTGCGTATTTTTCTGTATTGAGTAGATAATTATTTCCATAGTACTGAGTGACATAGCAAATTCTATACCTTTCTGAAGATATCTTTCTGTTGTCCTTTTTTTAAAATAAAGGGGATTCAAACAAGTATAGGGAGATTATTTTAATAGTATAGATCACTCAAAATTCTATTTATCCTTAAATTTAAACATATTATTTAAAGAGCAACGTTAGTAATTTAAAAATTTTACTTTTCAGCTTTAATTATTTTATATTAAATTATTTAAATTTTCTTTTTGCGAGTGACATCTTTTCAGAGAAAAAGCAGCTAATAATCACTAAATGAGGAGTTCCGCGTGTCCGTCCAACATCCCTGCCTGCGCCCTTTTAGACGAGACTCTTGCTGAAGTCACGTTGAAAAAAAAAAAAAAAAAAGAAAAATCGGAAAATTGAAACCTGGAAAATTTAAAAGGAAAATTGATTAAATCAAACACATCGAAATGCGGGAAGTTGGGCTCGGGGCTCTGAAGATATCGCACGACCGCTGCTGCTTCGAGCTCCTTATTAGTTCGCATTAGGCACTCACTCACGAGGCAAGTTCACATAATCTGAATATATAAGTATATATTTAGAACAAACACTTGAGAAAAAAAAACAACTTTGGACAATTTATTTAGGAAGCAATAATTAGCTACTAATACATTTCCATATTTTGTAAAAATTTTATATATTTTTCTTTTGAAAATTCTAATTTAATTGAAAGGAAGAGTTTTTGTTTTCATGTTGAAAGGTTTTTCATTCTTGATAAACATTATTTTAAAGCATAAGCCTATTGAACTTTGGAATGAGCGATTTTTATATGATCAAAAATTCGAGGAACTTTTCTGTACAGTTTATGGCCCGTTTTTTGAGCTCCGTATTTTTTATCCTGTTTCATATTCATTGTATAACAATCTTATAAATATATAAACAATAAAAGATTTATTCCTTTGTTGTATTATACAGATTATTTAATTATGATGAAAAATAATTTAAATGACATAGAAATTATATTTCTGTGGAATTATTTTTACTTAATTTCTTTTTTCTGTCTCATTATTTTAGTTTCATTTTTCTTGTTCTTTATATATTTCGCAATTGATTTTGCAATTTCAACATGAAATTTCTTAGAATAAGTTTATCTGATATTGTATATTTCTGAAATAAATTATTTTAACTAAATTGAGCACATATCTTTTTTACTTATATTCTGCACATTGAATAGATATTGTAATCATCTTGCACTGCTCATTAAAAGATATACAGGGTGTCTACAAATTAGTTGGTCATTTTTTTAAGTTAAGAACTTCCGAAATATTAAATGAAATTAACTAGTTGATAGTCAGGCTAGTAGTAATATTGACGAAGTTTATTCATAGATGGCGTTAGGTGTCATAACTGACTCTATCGCTTAGGCAGCAGTAATCATTCTTGTTCGGCATTACGGTGATGGAGACGCACAATGGTGCTGAAAAAGCGAAATGCTGCCTCTGGTTTCATGAAAATCATTATGCTGTGCAAGTACGACCCTAATGCCATCTACGAATAAACTTCGGCAATATTACTACTAGTCTGACTTTCAACTAGTAGTAATACAACTAGTATAATTTCTTTTAATATTTCGAAAGTTCTTAACTTACGAAATTGTCCAACTAATTTGAACACCCTGTATTAATAAATTAAAAAAAAAAAAAACGCTTCTAGAAAAGCCATTACCTCATTAAAATAATTCTAAAGAAAGAAAAATGCTACGTGAAATTTAAATGAATGCGAAAAGTTAATTTTTCAATATGTAGATCATAATCATGGTGATTAAAATATATAAAGTAGGCTCTCTCAGATTTGCACAGATTGGGACCCTAGGTTGTACGAGTTTTAGAATTTCGCACATTTCGGCTCATTGCTTTGTTTACATTTTTTATAGCATTTTGAATGTAATAATTTAATCAAAATTATAATGAATGCTTGCTATACAGTAAAATATTAAAATAATTAAGTAAAGTAATAAACTAAAATCACAAAAATTAAGATAAGTTTTAAAATGATTAAATTATCATAAGTGAGCGTCAAGTAAATAATAATAATGTATAATTAAATGTGCATAATAAAAATAAGATACATTTACCTTGAATTATCCAATGAAACTTTCCCCATATAGGTACCCTATTAATTCACATCAAAATCATAGTGTAAGGAAGTTTTATTTCAGATTTAGCCAGTCTTAATAACCAAAAACGCTTGATTAACACATAAATATATTTGATAAAAAACTTGCGATTACCAGTGATATCATCAATATCTTGACTTTTTTCAGAAATAAATTTATACATTCATTCATGAAAAATTACAAGTTAAATCATATTATTGAGAATTACATATTAAAAGACATACGGAATGATACAAAACTAAAAATGTTTGTAATTTTTGAACTTTGCATCTGAACTAAAATTTCATTGTTTACATCTGCGATGATGTGTGGATTTTAGGCATTTGTGGATTTTAGGGTTACGGATTTGAGGGAGTCTATTGTATTAGCAGAATGATTAATCGATATCATTACAGGTAAAATCAATACATTCCATATAAATCTAAAATTGTGAAGCTTTGGTCTAAGAACAAATTACGTTCTCCTTCGAAGCAAAAATAATTATAGACAACCTCTCTCGCCGTTCTGGGCTTTTCTTTGTTTTAGCTCCAGGCACTGTACAGAAATAACACAGTGGTTTCCTTATTCAAGTATATACATGCGCGAATAGCATTTGGGAAACATAAGGGAATTCACTTTGATACTGCTACCGGCAGCTGAGGATACTGCTATCGGTTCACACGCAGAAGTTGTAAAAGACATATGAAAAACAGATTAGATTTTAGAAAGTTATTTTAAAATATAGATCAGAGTTTTTTTTAAGTTCCTCTATCACATTTACATCATAAAAATATATGTATATATATATTAGAGAATGTTAAATTTTGGTAAAACATTTCAACAGGACTAACAAGTCTCTATTACTTTCAAACGCATTCCCAAGTTTTGGTTTTTAATATTCAAATTTAATTTTTGTTACTAAATTTAACATTTAATATTTTATGTACATACCGTTTTAAAATAATCGTTTTATATTTATCAAATTTTAAATAATGGTTATTTTCAATATGGTTGTTTGGAGAAAATATGTCAGCTAATTTTAAATTTGCGCTGTCTAACTCTTTATTCTAATATTCATTTCACAATACTACAGCATTTTAGATGAGAAACTTTATGAACTCGGCAAAATTGCACAAAGATCGGATTAACTTATTTAATCTTTTAAGCGTCCTACAGAATTTGCCATGTGTGATTTAAACGATTCATTTAATAATAGCTATAAAAATATTTATACGGAGATTTATTTATGATTACCTTACATATTTATTTATTTTATGCACCTCAAAAAAGAACATTAATATGGATTTTATTTTACATCAGTCTTTGAATTCAAAGATTTAGTGACGGTAAAACACGGTTAGGATGCTTAAAGGTTTGTTTTTAGCATAAAGGTTAAATTTTCGCGCATTATTTTGTGAATTGTTTTAAATATTTACTAAACAAATACAAAAACTCCCAAAAGCAATTCATATCAACATAATTTTTAACATCTGTGCTTTTAATATTGCCAACCATTTCTCATAAAAGTTTTAAATTTTTATGAGATTACTTAAATATTAAAAAAAAAATGGTTATCATTTTTGTGGCAGACGTTTTTCTGTCTTATCTGCGTTAGAATTTGCCATGTGTGATTTAAACGATTCATTTAATAATAGGTATAAAAATATTTATATGGAGATTTATTTATGATTACCTTACATATTTATTTATTTTATGCACCTCAAAAAAGAACATTAATATGGATTTTATTTTACATCAGTCTTTGAATTCAAAGATTTAGTGACGGTAAAACACGGTTAGGATGCTTAAAGGTTTGTTTTTAACATAAAGGTTAAATTTTCACGCATTATTTTGTGAATTGTTTTAAATATTTACTAAACAAATACAAAAACTCACAAAAGCAATTCATATCAACATAATTTTTAACATCTGTGCTTTTAATATTGCCAACCATTTCTCATAAAAGTTTTAAATTTTTATGAGATTACTTAAATATTAAAAAAAAAATGGTTATCATTTTTGTGGCAGACGTTTTTCTGTCTTTTCTGCGTTAGATAACGTTCGATAATATTAAACAATCCACTTATCTAAATACGATTATTAGGTTACATTGCAATTCAAGCAAAGAAACAAAGTTTTTATCAACTGTAATAATCCAATCGTAAAACATAAATAACTTCAATAACAGATAAACATAACATATATATTATTTTTTTGACAGTTTGCATTAAAATATATATTCAAATATTTATTAAGATATTCATATTCAAGACTGGAGTAGCACAGTTGAAGTTTATTCCAACAGAGTGAAAAATGTCCAGACCAGGAATCCAACCTAGATACTTGGTGTACCGTGCCAATGCTTTACATGGTAAGCTGTAAACCGATTACCGTACCTAGTAAACCTATACCTGCCTGACATAATTTACTCTTATTTATTGGGCATATTATGAATTATTAAGATATTTCTTGTGTTAATCAAACGGTATATTAATATAAGATTCTTTTTTATTTTTATTACGTTTATTTGCCGTTTATACATTGTGACGCTGAGGACATAACATAGGTAATGTTTCGATACTATAGGTGGAAGCATTTGTGCACGAGACATCGGCCAAGCGCCTCTAAAAGCTACTTGCACATTAACCACTTCTCTTGCTTCGGTGCAGTTTCGGTCAATTTATATAATTGGAAATTTTTCATACGCAAATAATAAGTCCCAGTTTGGACTAAAATTTTTTTGAATTGCAGGGTGGTTAGTTACGTTATGATTTTCGGACATTATTCCGCTCTTCATATCCTTAGAAATTTTGAAAACATATTATAATTTGTGCTCTAAATATTTTTACAAGTATCCATGTGTATTCTTCCATACTTCGGATTTTATATTTATAAATAAAGTGTATAAAATATTTATATATACACACTCAAATATAAATATGTATGTCCAAAAACATATGTATATATTGAGACAACTCCATTTGCACTTATTTAAATTTATATGTTAGTGTATAAATACAGTTCACACTAAAAACGACATTTTCAAAACTGAGCAAAAAATACTCAAATCTGAGTATGTCGCATAGTCAAAATGGCTCCGAAATAAATTTAATCAAGTTTGAAAATCGTATATACTGTTTTCGGAATAGAGGGATATACTCAAATATGAGCACATGATGGTTTATTCTTGAGTGTGTGCATGTTTTCAAAAATGAGTATATGCATGTTTCAAACTTGAGTAAATTTGATTTTGAGCCATTTTGACGATGCGACGTACTCAGATTTCAGTATGTTTTGCTCCGTTTTGAAAATGCCGTTTTTAGATTGTACGCAACAAGGCGCATAGCTAACCCTAATCATAAGATAACTTATAGAAATTAAGTGTGCATACAATAAAAATAGGGATAAATACTTTGAAACAACAAAATTAATAAAATTACCTTCTAATTTTTCAATGAAATCTTTCTTTTACGAATTCATCCATTTTTTCATTTCGAAGGCTGAAAAACAAATGCTACGTTTCTACGATCGCGTTACGAAGACTTTTAAATGTTCTTCCGAGATTACGATAAAAATGTAGTTCGCCACATTTCATCTAATAAAATATTATTGAAAGGAGCCTTTCGTTCGAAATCATAACAAATGAAATAATATGAATAAATTCAACTACATAGGTGGAATTTACAACATTTAACGAATAAAAAGTAATTTTGTTGGAAACTCAGTATTTCCGGTTTTTCAGAATTGAAAGCATTGAGTCGTCATATTTGAAACAAAAAGTTTCATAACAAAATGAAAACATCGATTTGCAAAGATTTGAAAGTGTCATTTTTCTCAGTGTTCTAGGTGCGCCCATGCAGATGTTAATAAAGTTAAATATATCCATTATAGCACGAAAGTTCGCATCAGAGATTTTGATCGCTGACATTATATCGTAAAATACAGTATTTAATTAAATTAAAAATTACAATAAACAGTTTGTAAATAAAATAAGTGTTCTTCACTACTTTAATATGTTATTCAAATATATTGTAATCAAATGATTAACATTAAATATGAAATTATTAATTTCACTTTTAAGCATTAAATAAATTAGATAATAAAATAGATTCCTAAAATAATTTTAAAACATTGCAGGGAGTAATATTTTTTGATTGAATCCTAAAATTAACGATAATATTCAATGATTTTCTTGTACCAGAAATTTAACTTCATGCTTTAAAATAAGGGAAAATATTTATGAATGATATTCGAAATACCGAATGAGTGAGATTTCGATGTGGACGAAAACCTTTCTCACAATGGAACGTTTTTTTAAAAGCAGATAAAGAAATACTTTAACAAATTTATCAGAGATGGCTATATATATTTTTACTTTACCAAAAAAAAAAAAAAAAAAAAAAAAAAAAAAAAAAAAAAAAACATCGTTTTGAAAAAAGTAAGCATTTGATCGCAGATGGCGCTTTTTATTCTCACAATGAAATGCTTATCATATTGTTGTGTGTAATTTTTACTTCAAAATCTTTGTCATTGCGACACGGATTAATGAACTTCCATGAAAAATAGTTTAAATAAGACGTCATTATCAAAGAAGAGATTTTAGGAATCCTGCAGGTTTAAATTAGGGTAAAAATAACAAAACAATTTTCAATAAAACTACTGAAAAAATTCATTATTAATGAAAGATGTGGCCAAAATTCGACACGCTCATTTTTAAAGAATTATAAAAAAATGTGTGAACGCCTAATGCGAACAATTCAAGATCAAACAGCATAGACTAAAAAAATAGCTATAATGTAGCTCCAATTTAAAAAGTGCTTGTTAAACTAATAGTTATCCGTTTTAGAAAGTGAGGCTTACACAGTAGGGAGCCTTTATACATAAAAGACTGCTGACACACATACGACAACTATTGAATGACCAGAATAATTTTAGGCAAAAATGAATCGCGAAACATCATGGGAATTTATTATTGCCAAGCCATTATATGTGGATTTCTATAATTCGTTTAATTAAACTTATCCATGTGATCTAGATTTCTGGTAAGTGGATTCTCACAGTTTGGAAAAAACTGCAATCTAAGCATTTGCAATGTGTGTTTGTTACCTCTCTAATGTATAACTGAAAAGACAGCTAAAAGCTGGAAATAATCAGAGTATTTTTGGACTAGACTGTGTTTTTTAGATGTAAATCGTATTTTTCGTAAATAAAACTCGGAATAAACAGGTTTCATACAAATTTATTGTCATTTATAAAGGTAATTTACCGCTTCGGTAACTTTGCAGATTATGCATCATCTAAGAGAAATTCCTTGAACTTAACTGTCAACTTGCTTGAACAGAACACGGAGCAGTTTTCACTAAACCGCACACTCGGACGCTAATGACTTGAATTTATATTGATTTTAAAAATATTTGAAGGATTTTTGGCCCATCTTGTAAAATGATTTAATAATGAAATCTTAAGAATGACACATAATTCATTTAACGATTTTTTGCTTTGTTGTCATTTTAATTTATTTAACGTTTCTAGACATTAAATACATATAAATTTTACAACAAATTCAAGTAAATATACTTTCGCTATGCACATTAAAAACAAGTTCACAAGGAAATAAGAAACTTGTTTACATGACAACCCTTAAATCTAAATTTATTTTTTTTTTAACTTAGAAATATTTTCAATGTTTTTTTTTTTTTTTACAAGTTTAATACTTTAGCTTAATTTTTATGCGTTTTTGGATACATATAAAAAATACCAATCTCTAATTTTCTCATTTATATACAAAACATGTTTCTATGTTTCGCAGAATAACTTTGGAAACAGTTAAAAAAAAGAAATGATGTTTCGCCCAATGTTTACAAAATAATAACAAGATTTTGAGTATGTTTATTTGAACAATTTTATGCATTTTTGAAATATCGCATACTATGCTTTAAAATATTTCTTATTTTATGACAATCTTCATTTTTCGTAATGCACTATCACATACTTTCGTGCATGACGTTATTATCGATTTATACAGGGACATGCTTATGAAAATATTCATGTCTGGAGTGCATGGTAAACGACTTTATATCTTACGACACAGAATATAAAATAAGTTGGAAGAATTTTATCATGTTTCTATTCAAATATCGAAAAGCATTTTCTTCTTTTTTTATGAAAGTTACACAATAATATAAACATTCGTTTTGACATATTTCATAGCATATGATTTTTAACGAAACGCATCGTAAATTTTCTCTAATTTTTAAATTTAATATGTTTTTTGTTTTAAATGTAAACAAATATATAATATAAATTAACATAAAATAATAATTTTGAAATATAGAGAAAAAATATTTCACAAAATACTACTTTTGTGATAAAAATATTCACACTTAACAAACAAATTACCAAAATGGTAAGTATTTTTCTTTTAAAAACTTGAGGTATATGATTGTTTTTTCCTCATACGATTTAAAGTTCTTATAATTCTGATTTTTTTCAAATGCCTCACTTGAAAAATTCTCTTCCAATTACTCTGCAATAAATAACTCTGCTACAAATAGAAAATATAATGGTAAGGAATCTATATTCATATTATGCCTTTTGAAAACGTTCTTTACTCTCTGAAAATGAGTGAATCAGCCGTCAAAACACTTTAAAAAATATATGTTTAAAAAGCTCATCAAATTTACTGATAGTATTTAATTTAAATTTGTTATTATTATTTTTTCGTTCTGAAATTCAATCTGTCACAGTATGATTTAGATTTCTTATTTAAAAATTTAAAGAAGGAATAGCCTAGCAGTTACTGAGGAAAATTTTAATTTAGAACATTTTTTACAGCAATTTAATACTATTGTCCTTTCCTGGTAAATTTATTTTGCTATGTATTGCTTATGAAGTTAAAATATTTATAACACGTCTACAAAGATAATATTTTCTTAGAATATCAATATTGTAAATTGCTATCAATTGGGAAATAGACAATTTTATTTTGACATTTCATGAGCGTCTATAAAAAAATTAATCACCTGATTAGAGTCTAACACGCAAAAGCTTTCTTTTGAGATGTTTGAATATTGTTCAGCATTTGATTGAACATCTGTTAAAGTAGCCTTCTTAATTAGAAGGATAGCTGCTACTGAAAAATTAATTGTGGTGGGAAATATCTATCTCCTTAATGATTGGCAACGGTATTCAGAAATATTTAATACTATTAGAATAATTTCGTTATCAATCTTTAAAAATAAATTGGAAAACGTGAAAAACCTTCATGTCAGCAGAAGAGAAAATAATTACTCAAATTTTAATTAAAAAAAGCCACATGCTATTAATTTAATAAAACACATAATGTCTTAACATAACTTGACAGAATTAAAATTTTAATTTGATAAAGTAAATTTAAAAATTTTTGATGTACTTACAAACTTTTAAGACTTTTCGTAACTTAAAGAAAAGAATCACAACATTCATATAATTAAATTATATCCAACAAGTTACATTAACTTACAAAAATTAGTTTAAATAGTCCTATATTCTTCTAGATTAAAACTAATTGACTAACTGAGTTTAAATGTGAAAATGACATAGAAACACCTTTTGATCCGCAAAACCTGAAGCTACACCTAAACTAAAAACCAGTAGCAATATTAGATGAAATGGTCAGTTACGGAATGGCAGTACTTCTCATTAGCATAGTATATAGAATGCGACCCCGTATCATACAATTTGAAGGTTTGGCTATCTCGCTTTCAGGGGCAAGGTACTTGCATACGTAAAATGTTAAAATAATTTAATAACACCAGTATTTACAAGAGAATCAATTTGTAAACAAGTAAAAGTATATTTTCGCGTACTTATTAAAGATGAAATTTTCATTATAAAATTCCGGTGCCAATGTTGCGATTAGGAATTAAAATTATGTAATGTCATAACGGCATCACCGCCTCACAAGGGGTAAAAAACTTTGGTTTGATACCACCCAATATGCTTTTTTTTTAATTTTATTACATAATTTTAATAAGGTATTCTATAATTTTCTTTATTGTGAGAAAAAAACAACGGAGAAATACTTCCCGTAGTAAGAGAAACTAAAAAAATATATATATATATATATTTATAACTATTGGGGTAACTGGATCCAGCATGGTCCAGTTACCCCGGATACAAGTCCCAGCTACCTCATTCTTGAAAAATATATGGGGTAACTGGGACACCGGGCTTACATTTGAAACATGAAGTAAATATGTATAGATACCTAATAATATTAATGTAGTTATATGTCTAATCTTAAAAAAAAAGATTGTTTAATAAAAGTACTTACAGTATTGTAATAAAAACCCGAGGAAGTTCAAATCATATTGACGTTGTTTTTTAAAAAAAGAAACGTAAATTTTTAACAACCTATCACAGCAAATTGAGAGTTATGATTGAGTTGACACACGTTGTTTTAGGAAGTAGAGGTTAAGGTGCATTGTTCACAAAACTAAAACTTAAAAAACATCAACAGTTTTTTATAAAATAGCCTATGACCCAGTTACCTCGTGGGTCCAGTTACCCCCAACTAACCTTACTAATTACTTTTTAAACATAAGTAGTTATAATTTATCTCGGATTGTTTTCGTAAGCATTTAAACTTATTTTAAGCTTTACATAAATGACCTTTTATCGAGAAATATGACGGTAAATATAATACATTAATACAACAGTAATGTACTTATTTACCTTGGTGTATCATAGCTGAGTATAAAAATACAAAATTATTTATAATGTCCTTTTAAATATTAGAACACGGTAGATTTTCCATTTTGTGCTTTACTTAGGAATAATAATGATAATAATATTTTTAATTTTATATCGGATATAATACCTTACAGTAGGAAAAACAAACAATAAATATAGTATTAAATTTCAATTGTAAATAATTGAAAATAATTTTTATATGCGTCTGTTGTAAAACTCCAATGCAGTAACTAAGTATGATGACGAATGAAACTTCTGGGATGTGCCAATCCCAAAACATTCTTCTATCTCATACATATTAGTACTTCAAAATTCGCTATCACAGTGTCAAAAATAAATGGCAATCTATGTCCATGATAAGGTTTCTAAAGATATGAAATGCCGTGCTTGTGATATGACTATCGCTAAAATCTTGTAAATCCTGCAAATTGCAGCATAGCAGACCCACCTGTTGGGTGATTTACACCAAAACGTAAAAAGCACCAATTCATATAAAGGACAAATAGAATCAGAAGTTTGATTAAAATCGATGAATTAGCCCTTGAGATAAAACTATTGTGGTAATCTTGAAAAATGCAGCATCGGAGCGCCACCTGTTGACCGATTTACACAAAAAACTAATCAGTACCAATTTATATCAGGGACTAACTGAATATAAATATTTATTGAATTCCGTGCATTAGTTTATGAGGTAGAACGCCCACAAAATCTGTGTCACATACAGACACGCGGAGTCACAGGCTCACAGACTGACTATTTGTAAAAATATGTATTTTGAAATCTCAAATCCCTAAAACGTATAAATCCGTCGAAAACCGGAAATCAAAAACTTCCATGAATCCAATATTTTATTCTTGTAAAGGTAGAAGAAAGTACAAATTTTACAAAATACATTACAGTAAAACCGCGTTACAAAGAATCTGTGTGAAGCACTGATTAATTTCGCTATACTGAAAAATTCTTTAAAATGAATATTTCTGTAAGGAAATAGGATAGTAGGATTTTTTTAACAGTCGAAATAATATTTGTTAATCTGAAAAATTCGTTAAATTGAATTCGTTGTAACGAGTTTCTACTGTATACGCAATGTCACATGCATAAATAACAACGTGAAATGCTTCACAAGAATTATATTACTTAAAATTGAAAGCAATACTACTAAAAGTGTAATGAATAACTGGTGCTGTTAAGCCACACGTAATTACGCCACATGTAAGTCATCCAATTATTAGGGTAGATAATTATTATTATTATTATTTAATATCCTAGGTAATTATAGTTTAATTCAAACAATGTTATTATATTCATAAATTGAAAGAGTAGACATTCAGTTAAATATGTAATAACTTAAAATCTAGAATTTAAAAATTCAAAACCACAGAATTCTAAGTAATTTCTCTTAATATGCATAAACAGATAAGGCAATACAATACTCAATACATTTAGATTGTCATTCTCCTGAGTAATTAGTCACTAGTAATGTAATTAAACTCTCATTTGTCGCTGTATATTAGTGATGTATCATTCCTCTAATTACTAAACAGATTAAATGAAATATGATTAATTTAAGCATCCAGATTGAATGACATTAAGCTATCAGCCTACATTAAAACGGTCGTTTTAATGTAGTTTAATCGGCCTTGTTCGAAAATTCTTTATTATTTTATTTGAAAGAGCAATCGTTTACTATGTCAAATCCGTTTAATTTTTATTTCTATGTAGGGTAAAAGCTCCAATAGTCGGCCAGTTAAGCGCTTTCTTTTAGTTTGTAGCTCAAAACGGAAATTTAAAAAGCAATACAACATTTTTAACAGTGACACATGTTAATGTATACTTTTATTTTGCTGTTTCAGAAATTGCTTTTTAAAAAACTGATTATAGTTTTTATTTATAAAAAGTTAAACTTAAAAGTAGCAAGTCGCTAGTAGTCGGCCACTCAATTTTAGTGTTCGGCCATCACTGGACCAGTTGTCGGCGACTTAAATGCTGTGTTATTGTAAATAACTTAAAGTATAATTTTTAAAAACAGAGCAACATTTTAACAATAAAATTTGTTAATTTATGGTTTTCTTATAATATTTCAGTAGTAATTAAAAATATTATAATAGCTTTTAACACTTTCGAATATAGTTTAAAAGTGTTTGTGAATTTGGTTTGTCTCCAGTCTGTCCGAGCTCTAAAACTCGTAAATATACTCGAATATCTCTGAATTTTTTGTATGTTATTGACGCTAACAATTGCACAATCGCTATTGAAAATAAACTGTGTAGAATTTATAGTTCATCTACAGGGATAGTCAAAAGTATTCTGATACAATGCGAAAAAATTGCTTCAATTTTATTGTAATAATGTTGGTCATTTCAAACATAATGAAATTGATATGCATTTATAAAGTGCACTAAACTATGCATTATGGACAATATGGGGTCCAGAGTACTTATTATTCATTTATAGGGCAACGCAAAATAATTCCTTTATATTATCCTTTATAGTGTCAGGGGAAAAACGGTTTGCAGCGTATTTTAGTTCTGTTACACTATTTTAAATATAATGAAACTGATGTACATTAATGAGTCTTACTACAATATACTTGTTGTATAACATGATATACATAGCATTTATCGTTCATTTACAGAGACTCACAAAAAATTCGGATACAGTACTGTATCTTTGTATTAGCGATAATTGCTGAAAATGTGATTTCGTTTATGACATACGTTTTTAAGTTTAATTAAATCTTTGCATAGTATGCTGTCTTTATAACTGATATAGATCATATACAAGGCTACACAAAAGATTTTGTAACCTTTGCTGTGTACCAGCGTGAATTGCTTAAAAGCTGCTTTTAATTGAGTTATGCTCTTTCAAGCTGAACTATATTTAGTATACTAAGAGATGTTTGCATAATATAAATAAAATCATATACGGAGCCACACAAAGAACTGAATACATGACCTTTCAAGGATAATAATGTGTGGAATTGTTATTTCAGTAGTTTTAACCACGTTTTAGCCTGAATTAAATTTTAGCTTAATATGAGTGGCATATAAAATTCTGTTAGTAGTATACTGGGCTGTACAAAATAATTCAAATATGTTTCCGTATTGTGGTAGAAATTGCTGAAGGTGAATTTTAAATCTGTTATGCATTTTCTTACTATACTATGTTTTAGCTTACTATGTATAGAATAATATGCAAATTTTTAGATTAAATACAGGACTGCACAAAAGAATTGGACTACTTTTCCGGTTAGGGACCGTAATCTGGTTTTCAAAAGTATTATGCCTTTCTAAAATGTTTACATTTTTTACAATATTAAGCACCTAAATTTCGTTAAAGAATTCTGCAAGTCATGGGAAATGCTTTTGTAATCTATTCTTGATACATGATTTTTCATTCTTGTTTCTTTTGGAAAGTAAAGTTAAAAGTACCAAATTATCTAGTATTTGGCCTTTAAAAGTTTGTGTTTAGCCATTTTAGACTACGCGACGGACAGACATAATTATTACGTCTTATTTCAAAATGAAATTATGATGTAGGACAATATTATTAACAGAATATAAATGACTGATCTGTCGATGCATATCTTGGTATGATATTAGCAACAGAAAGCACCAAATCGTGATTTTAGCGTTACTATCATGTCATCGAGTTTCGGGTTGAAATTTTAATATGTTGCATATCTCGACTAGAACTATGACAATATTTCTGTTTGTCTTGGGGTTTCGTGGTTAGATATAAGCAGAATGCGGTGCCAGTTCTTTATTTTGGTGGTACTATCTCGTCATCGACTATCGAAATGTAATTTTAATAAGTTGCATATCTCGAATAGTACATTACAAACATTACAGTCTGCCTCGTAATATGTTTGAACGATATGAGCAGAATGAGGAGATAATTCTTATTTTGGCGGTATTATCTGGCCATTGAATTTCGAAATGAAATTTTAATATGTCTCTTTCGATTAATACGGTTTAAGTATTTCAGTCTGTTCGTGGTATTTGAGCAATATAAAGCATAACTGGTCGACAACTCATTATTTTGGCGGTACTATTTCGTTTTCAATTTTGAGCATGAAATGTTACAGATGAGTATAATACAAATGCTTCAGTCTGTTCGTGATATCTCGACAAGATATGAGCCAATTCTTTCTTTTAGTTGTACTATTGCATCATCGAATTTCAGAATGAAATTTTAACATGTTGCATATTTAGATTAGATGTACAGTAAATTAGATGTACACAGTAATGTTAACAACACAACAATGAACACAGTGATTTACAGTAATTTAGATGTACAGTAAAAATATTACTATCTGCTTCGTGATATTTTGGTACGATACGATCTGAATAGGGCGTCAATTCCTCATTCTGGCGGTACTAACAGATCGAGTTTCGATGTGAAATTTTAACATGTCACAGACATGAATTAATGTATCGATTATTGATATTCTGTGTAATGTATATTTTAAAGTGCCAGTTCTTTTGAAAATTAACATTGTTATCTTCATTTTTTTAAATTTAAGTTCTATAGAGGCAAAAGATGTGATTTTAAAACGCATTAGTTAGCCTCGAGTTAATATTATTGCTGACTATTCAGTTAATCAACCAGATAATATGTTTTTTTATATTATTGAAAAGCTATCACAATCCGTGGCTTTGTGGCTATTGAAATATGGCAAATGATATTTGTGTGCTTACTAATATAATGGAGAAATTATATTTTTGTGCCTATTAAAATTAGGAACAAGTTATATTTCCGCTGAAAGTTTAAATATTGTTAATTAAAATTAAATTTGTTGAAATTTCATCCTAATAACCAGTTAGATGGTTGGAAGAAACATTTCACCCCTTTAAATTTCGAATATCTTAAAAGTAAAACCCACGTATAATTTCAAGTTTCTAGCTATAGCCCTCGCAATTCTCAAATAAATCATCGTTCCTCACATTTCACATTTTAAAATTTCCATATTCGAAAAACCTGTTCTGTGTGAGTAAGCAACAGCTATGTCGAGTTTCAATCCAATATTTAACTTTCTTTTACTTCTATCCCTAACAAGTGTAACGTTTTTTGATAAATTTATCTTTTTAGATTTCAAATTTTCATAACTATTATGCGCAAATATTAAGCGCACATGCGAACATTTACTTTTTATAAATAATTGTCATTCAATATCCCAAGTCTTAATCCTTAAAATTTTGATATTAATCATAATTTTCAATGTTTTTAGAATGTTTTCTAGTCATTTCAGACTTTTATATTTAGCTGTATTTTTTTTTTAGAAACCGTTTTCAGTGGGCACTTATCTCTTTAAAAAACACCATGTCAAGTTTCAAATATTTAACACCCTCAATATTACAAAAAGGGATATTTTAGAACGTCTTTTGCTTCTTTAGAGTCTGCCACCATCATATTTTCACGTTACTTTTAAAATTGATTCGGCAGTTCCAAAGATTTCCTCCGACAAAAGAAACAAACAAACGTTTCTTCTTTATAAAATTTGTATATTATAAGGCTTCATGCTGGTCATTCTTCTCAAACGAAATATATCGATGGATTTAAACTTGTAAATACAAGGTTAAATTCACAGTTTGCATATTTTCCATCGCCGTCATTACAAATTTTAAAGCAAAATGAGCCTTTGTCTGAAATGCTATTGCGAACTGAAGTAAACTATTGTACTATTATATGTTTAAATTTGTCAGACAAAATTTTCACTGTTGAGAATCATTGAACAATCATTGAGTTGATCATTTACAGTAAGATTAGTAAATAAAGGTAGAACGATATAATCAAATATACTAAAACATCTTTAAAACGTTATCCAATTAATAATGAAAATGTGATCAAAATCGTCTAGTATTTTTTTTAAAGGCTAATACTTCATAATCGAGCTCACCCGATTATAGAACTTTCCTTCGTGATGATATAACTAAGCAACGTAGGATGATATACAATAAACTAAAACCTTTCCTGAAAAATTATCTAACTAAAGTTGCAAGTTCCATCGAAATCTAGTCAACAAAACTAAAGTTATAAGCGGCCGGAACGAAATTCTGATTTGCATTTTAAATCAGGTGTCTTGGGTATAAACGCCAGGGTGGGTAATAACGCCAACTGCTAATATTAGGCGTAGTTATGAAGGAATCCGAAAAATGGCACTACGACTTCTGCGCTGAAAGGTTCTGAGTCATGTGAATTACAAACAACAGCTAAAAGTTAATTTGTTGCATTTGTAGACCTTATCGCAGGAATAAGCTCGTAAGAGTCAACGCCCGTTCTAAAACTTGCTAGGTAAGTTCTTTAATGTGAAGACTATATATTTGACAGGGAATACTTTGTTTATTACATAAATTTGCAATGTATTTCATGTACTTTCAAAATGTTTTGGGAGATTTTGGATGTATTCGCGAGGTAGCTTGTAGTTTAAAATATACTGCGCAAACAGCATACCGGGGTAATAATGCCATCCAGTAGAGTTATTACCCCGGTTGATTCTTTTCCGTTGCAGAACTACATTTTTTATTTGATTTTTTTGTTTTATACACGAGAAACCATTATTGTCATTGTTGAAAACTAAAAAAGATAAATAGAAATTTGTACGTCGTAAATGCTGCTAATTTTTTCATGTCAGAAGAATAAAATATCATATGATTATTATTGCATCCTGATATCGCAATTAATGGTAAGTAAAAGCAATTTGTCATAAGTAAAAGTAATTTGTCAATTTCTAAAGGTGTAGAGTTTGTATCTTTACAATTGGACAATTTACATGGCATTATTCCATCTTATTTTATAGTTTTGTTTGCATGGCGTTATTACCCACCAGGTGGGTAATAACGCCAAATAGCATTGGTCAAGAAATCACCCCATTATCTTTTATGAATAGATATATTCTAAAATAGTCTTTCTTGTATACATAATCAATAAGTTACTGTATCAAATCCTATATTTGTTTAGAAAAAAAAATCCAAACTAAGCAGCAAAAATTGGTAGAACCTTAACGTGGCGTTATTATCCCAGGACACCTTATATATACTGTGCATAAATTAAAATGCAAGTAAGAGCCTATATAAATCTCAAATTGCGAAAATCAAATTTCGAAAAAAATCATATTATTAAAAATAAGATTTAAAATAGTGAAATGGGCTTTTAGCCAGTAGTCAACCGTGGTGGCCTATTACTGAACATGTAAGTAAATATAATACCCAATAGTCGGCCACATTAAAATTAACTAATAAAAAACACACTTATTTAATTTTTATACCAGAAAACATTAGTTTATTAAACTTTTTAATAGTACAGTCTTATAATTTTAGAAAAAAAAAAATTAATTAATACTAATCTTTTCAAAATGTTGTCGTCGGCTAACAAAAAAATAGCAAAAACTGTTATATGACCGCAACCAAATAAAAAGTGGCTGATTACTAATGCAATAAAAATACCCACAATTCTTTGCTGGCGGCTTATGACGTAGAAAGGATGGCTTCATATAGGGGTTTTGTAATATTTCATTTGAAACCAAAAATAAGCTGTTCATAACGTATTTTAACTCAAATTGGCCGACTACTGGGGGGTGGCCGACTATTGGTGCACTTACCCTATATCATGAGTTATGGAGAATTTTATAAACAGGAAGGAATGGGTTAAATACCGGAAGTGAGAGTACGAAGGTCAGGAGAAATTTACATAAAAAGACTAACTAATAAATCTTAACTAACACTTTTAGATTAATTTTGAGCGTATCTGAGAGATATAAAATAAATCTTTAAATGGAAATTGTGGAAAATTTTCTCTGACACCTACATCCTTCATAAACTTCACTGCATATTTTTTAAACAAATTTAGATGGAATTTGCTCAGAATGCTTTCCTTATTACTTACTATTTTCTGAACTAGAATAGCTCTATGTTATAATGAAATTTTCTTATAGGTACTCGAATATAAAAAATGGTTAATTTTAATAAAAATATGCATTTTTTCACATATTTTTTCGTTAATTTTGAAAATAATGTAGAGTTCCTAATTCAATGTACAGGTACACGTGATAGTAGTATGTCGTGCCAAGGAAATTGAAATATATTTAGTTGGACTGAGTGTACGCTGACTGACATAAGTAGGAAATTTTGCTAAAATAAATGCCATAAAACCCCAATTTTTAAAAACATTATGAATATATTGCCAGTATTTTAGTTTTTTCACCATTCTGCATTACAATTGAATTAAAAATAAGTGTATTTCTTCAATGTTGTTGTTTATTAAGCTTATATAATAAACATTTAACTCATAACTCCTCATCCACATTCATAATCATTTATAAATGACTTCATCATTGAAATCTTGTGAAAAACCCTAAATAATCAGGAGTTATAATTTAGAAAAGAAAATTTGTTTACTGTGTGTTACATTTTCAATATTTCAGATTATTAATTTATCGTCAGCATTATTTCTCTATTTAAATTTAAATATTTAAGTTCAAAAACAACTTTAAAAACGTATTAAGTAAATAAATAAAAAGCATTCTAAATAATTTATATTCCGTTAATAATCCTATAATTAATAATTATTCAAAGTAATAAATATTATAATATGCAATTAAATATAATTCTAATAGTGTACGGATCTTTTAAAATATAAACATTACGGAATATCGTTCGTTAAAGTAACTTACAATACTTTTCTTACAATCGCTAACTTCCGAAAATATAAATTTAAAAAGTTATTTAATATTAATTATTTTATTCCAAAACTATGTTTATTGGATGCTACTATTTATTTCTAAGCGTTTGCCAAAATTTCATTAATTTTAAACTGTAATTTAGCAAGATATCCGCATTACAAAATTTAATCACTTCTGTCAGTTTTAAAACACGCGTGATCCATTTTTTTCCTGACGCAGTTAGACATTTTTTATCTTTCTTCCTCGCGGAAAAGGACGTCGTGACGTCAATCTATCCTCCATCTTGTTTTGGTATCACGACGTGACATCTCCGGTACTCAGGAATGCAGGTGGAATGCAACTTCGATTACGCTACAAATCGTTATCGATATTTCGATTCGATAAAAATCGCTATCGTGATGACTCAGATGTGCACGTGCCGGTCGCTGATTGGCGATTTTAAGTTAAGCGTCAGTTTTAACGTTCTTTTCGGGCCATCTGTTTTTTCTCACTCTCTCTCGGGACGATGTAGCATGAGGTTGTTGTCGGGCGGCTGGGGTTTTCGGGCCTCAGTCGTTCTGTCAGAGTTCCGTGCGTAACGAGCAACATTTTTAGGTAAAAACTTTCGTCAGCTTTACATCTAAGAACATCGATCCATTTATTATTTTCTTTCAATATTTTTACAAGAGAATTCCAGCAACATGAGTGGCGTGTTATGTTGAGTTAAGGATGTTAGGACCTGTCTGCTGTTTTCTTCTTTAAGCCTGCTTGAGGAGCTATCTGCTGCTCTCTCTATTATTCACAAGACGATGTCAACTAACAGCTGCTTTCACTCCCCATGATGCGGCAGAATGATGACAACTGTCCCCTGTGACTTCTTCATAATTCCTTAAGTACTTCTTCTCAACCTCATAAATCATCTACAGTGTTCCTCAACTGCAGGAAGGAAACCATCCCTTTATTAAATTCTCTTCATCTCTGTGCAATCTCTGATAGCAACTGAGTACTACAACTTATCCAGAATCCTTCTCGACCAAAAACTTTTCGGAATACTGAACTTTCAAACAGAACTGTGGACATTAATTAAAATTCGGACAGTATTACTCAAGTTTGTTTAAATGAACAATCCTAGTATCCTTCCACATTACCGCCAGCTAGTCAATGGAAATAAACACCTATTTTTAACATAATCTAAAAGTATATCCTCATCACTCTGTTATTTCCTGGCCAGGAAAATATTTTACTTCATCATTATTATTTTTATATATTATTTCAGTACATATAAAATAATATTTCCATAAAATATGTGTCAACTGTACCTTCAATCTCCGGGTGAGTTATTTTACTCTTTCTTACTTTTCAGCTTCCGTTATTGAATATTTTTATGGCAACATTTTCTAAATTATTTTTAATGCTTAACTTTAATTCTTAATATTTTCATTGGTTGCCAATTCATTATATTTTTCAGACAACCACTACGGCGATCACGGCCACATAAATATAGCATTTGGCGCCTTTGACCAATCTTTATGTGTTTGAACCTGGTCAATGTCTGAAAATTTTAACTTTAAATGTTTAACTTTTGGTAATTATAAATCAATTATAATGTGCAATATTATATTTCAAAGATCGTTTAACGATTTTTTTAACGGTTATTTTATTCATTAATAACTTCATTAATATTTTCTGTTATTGCTGATAAATTTTAACTTGATTCAAATGATTAATTATAAAAAAAAATTGCTAAGATAAGATTTTTTTTCCGTCCATGTGTGCACCAAAAAAAATAATATTTTGCTATAAAGTGTATTTTTTATATATTCTTATATTTTATTTGTTTCATTTCTTATATTTTATACAATAGATTTTGGAAAAGATTTCATTATTATTTACCCATATTTGTGTTTATTGATAATAATTTAATTTATACAGATATAATTTTCTCAGGCTTTTGAAAAAAGAAATATTACTTTTTAGTGGTATTTTCATATTTTCATTATTAAAATTTTTTACTTTATTTTTGCTAAATCATGGCAAACAATCGCGCACTTTTTCGGTCGATGATTTCGGCGATTCCGCCTTTTCATGACCACCCTAATGAAAATGTTAACATATTTTTACAAAATTTAGAAGATGTATGCAACATTCAAAATATCAAAGACGAAAACCGCATTACTCTGTTGAGACTCCTGTGTAGGGAAAAGGCTTCAGAATTTTTGTCAACTGACAAACGTGTAAGCGAAGAAAAAAGTTTTGGAAATGTAGCAAATTTGATGAAATTAAAATTTGAATACAAAGAAAATTTCCAGGAAGCGTCGTATCAGTATGGGCGCATAACTCAACAGCCGAAACAGTCTGTGATTGATTTAGCGGAGGAAGTCAGGGCTACAGTTAACAATATAGCTCCAGGTTCTGAGGATAATGCAGCGTTAGACTCATTTAAGGCTAATTTAATGTCTTCCAAATTTTTAGAGGCTTTACGAACTGACATTAAAGTTGAAGTTCTTAAATTCGGAAAAAAAAAATTTGATGAAATTGTGGCTAAGGCCGTAGATATTGAAAAAGCGCTGGAGCATAATACTTTTGACCTTAACACTTTACAAGTTGCACCATCCACCAGTAATCCAGACAATTTGCTGGAAAAACTTTTGAAATGCCAGGAAGATCAGAATAAGCAAATTGCTCAGCTGACAGAAACGGTGAAGATGAAAGAAGAAAAGCTGTTATGTCAGATTAGCCGCAAGGCACACACTGCCAATGATTGCTGGTACTACCTAGAGTTTCAAAACTCGGATGGTAGAAACGGTACAAATTTTTCAAGAGGGGGCATGAATAACAGTGAGGCGAATTATTTTGTAAATGAAAATAACAATTGGTATAATACCAATCAAAGGGGTTTTCAGGATAATGGCATAAGATATAACCGTGGAAGAGGTCGTAACAATTACAGACCATACATCCGTTCACGAAGACATTTAAACGGGTAAAGAGTTCTGAAATTGATGTAAATAATTCCCCCCCCCTCATGATTGCAGGACCCTAGATTCTTTTTTTTTATAATGCTGAGGGTATTAAATTAAATCCTAATGTAAATACTGATAAAATTTTGATGAGCTGCAATATAGATAACTCAGAATTACCAATAATTAAACTTAAATTTGGAAAACTCGCTTTTGATGGGCTTTTAGACAGTGGAGCGAATTTGTCACTAATACAACCACATGCAATTAATCTTCTTAAAAAACAAAATAAATTAAATTTCTTATCACGCTCTGTAAATATAAAAACCATCAACAAATCATCAATTCCTTTTTTTTCTACTGTACAACTTAAATTTCGAATTCAAAACACTTGGTTCACAAATACATTTTTCATCACACATGACAATTGGCACTCCAATTAGCAAATTATTTTGGGCTACGATTTCCTCAATAGAAATAAAGTTCTTTTGGACTCAGCGAATAAGCAACTTATTATGGGTCATCTTATTTTTCCTTTTGCCAATAAAAACCCTGATTCTTTGCAATCTGTAAATAATAATGACAATAGTAACATTTCACCTGCTGATAATTTTAATAATTCTAATTCTGTTAATAATCCTTCCCCTTCAGAGTTTAATGCTAATGTTCATAATAACCCAGTACTTTCAAATGACTTAAATTCTTCTCTAAATAATCCAGTATTTTCTAATGATTTAATTTCTTCTCAAAATAATTCTGAAATGTCAAAAAATTTTGTTAAACCAGCCAATCAAGTAACTCTAAGACCCAATCAAGGCAAAATTATCAAACTTAAACCTCTTCATAAAATTAGTAATTCCTTAAACTATTTATTTTGTCCAACATCAAATAAATTATCTTTAAAATTAAATTTCAGTCTACATCAACCTAATGCAAACAATGCCATTCTTTTATATGTCCACAACAATACTGATAAAAACGTAATAATTAGAAAGAAAACTAAATTAGGATTTATAAAGCCCATTTCAGAAGACCAAATTTCAACTCATGAGAATACTCAAACATATCAAGTTAATTCTTTAATTACTCAAGAAATGCTAGAACTTAGAGAAAAAGAACTTACGTCTGATAAATTTAATATTGCCCACTTACCTGATGCTGAGAAAAAACGTGTTCTTAGTCTATTAATGGATAACTATGCTGTATTTTCTTCGTCTTATGACACTCTTGGCTGCACTGATAAAGTAGTTCCTGAATTTAAATTGCTTCATGATTTTGCACTGCAAACAAAACCCTATCCCATTCCTAAAATAGCCAAAGATTTTGCTCGTAAAGAAATTTCTGATCTCTTAAAGGCAGGAATAATTCAAAACTCTTCCTATAACTATTGCTTTCCAGTTCTTTTTGTACATAAAAAATCTCTTCCTACTGATGATCCAAGTAAATTAAAATTCCGCATGGTTATTGATTACCGTCTTTTAAATGTAATTACTGAACCATATAAAATTTGTCTTCCTAGAATTTATGAGGTAGTTCAAAACATTTTAGGTAAAAAACTGTATACGGTATTAGACTTAAAATCAGCATTTTTTCAAATTCTTCTGCAGGAAAAGGACAGGGCAAAATTAGCGTTTGCAACTGAGTATGGAAATTTTGAACCTACCAGATTAGCCTTTGGCCTCGTTAATAGTACTTCTTATTTTCACACATTAATTAGCGATTGTTTCGACCCATTAAGGGGCAAAAATGTTCAATATTTTCTTGACGATATTATTGTGGCTGCTGATTCTCTAGAGGAAATGTTGTCATGGCTCCAAAAAGTATTTGATAGTCTTAAGGAATTTAATTTAACTTTAGACCCAGCAAAATTACAAATTTGTCAACAAGAGATAACTTACCTTGGTTTTAATTTGCATCAAAACGGTCATTCCCCATCGCCAGATAATGTAAATAAAATAAATAAATTTCCAAGACCCACTAATGTAAAAGAAGTACAAAGTTTCCTAGGAATGATAAACTACTTTAGACATTTAATTTTCAATTTTGCTGATATTGTACAACCAATAGTTAATTTGACAAAAAAGAATGCTAAATTTTTTTGGAGTAAAGAATGTCAAGATTCCTTTCTGAAAATTCAAAATATTCTCCTCAATAATCCTACAGTTAAAAACTTTGATGCAAATAAAGAGGTATGTTTGGTAACAGATGCGTCAAAAACGCTATCTGTGGAATTTTGTTACAGCGTCATGACAATCAATTTTATCCCATAGAATTTTATTCCAAAAAACTTAACAAGGGCGAATCTAATTATCCATCCATTAAAAGAGAATTTTATGCAATTTATTCCTCCATTAAACATTTTCACGAATACTTATATGGTAGGCAATTTAAAATTTTAACTGATGCCAAAGCACTTACCTATCATATGAAATTAGAAAAACAATCTGAAATAATAATTAGATGGATAATGTATCTACAGGGCTTTAATTACAAAATTGATCATATCCCAGGTCTTGTGAACACCGCAGATTTCCTTTCTCGTGTTGTTGACCCCCCTGACAACCCTAACTTAATTGTAAACGCATTAAATATTTTTATTCCCACTAATGACTCCCTAACGACCGAGAATATCCTAAAAGAACAACTTAAAGATGCTAAACTTAAAGATATAAGAGATAAATTAATTGCTAATAAAATGCCTAATTCTTCTTATTCTATAAATCCAGATAACAATTTAATTATGATTGCCAGGAAAAAGCGTAATAGAGTTAATAAATCTAAGAAAATATATATTCCTAAAACTTTAATTAACAGCTGTATTGCTCTGGGACATCAAGTGCATTTTGGGATAAATAAAACTGTAGATACAATTTCAAAACTTTATTTTTGGGATGGTATGGTTAAAGATATACATAATTTTGTAAATACTTGTGAACAATGCTTACCTCACAAAAGTAAACAAACAAATACAAAACCTAGTTTTATTTCCAAATCTGATTTAGCGCCGGGAGAAATGATTGCTATTGATGTTGTGGGAAAACTTCCTAGATCACATGATGGAAAATTTTTTATTTTAACTATAGTTGATCATTATTCACGATTTTTAGAGGCTATTCCACTTGCTAATGTGACATCTCATTCTGTTATTAAATCTGTTAATGATTATTTTTCGAGGTATGGGATACCAAAAGTTTTGTTATCTGATAACGCTAAATATTTCACCTCTAACGAAATTAAACATTTCTTAAAATCATTAAAAATTAATCATAGAAATTCATCCATCTATTATCCAAAATCTAACGGTCTTGTTGAACGAATTAATCGTTCGCTTAAAGAGTCAGTTGCCTCTCTGTCAGATCAAGTAATTGAATGGTCAAACAGACTTAAATTTTTTGTTCTCCATTATAATAACTCTAAACATGCTGTAACAAATTTTACGCCAGCCAACTTATTCTTAGGTAGGGATTTAAATTTGCCAATCGATACTT
The DNA here is from genome assembly GCA_963932465.1 of Maratus speciosus. Lineage (NCBI taxonomy): Eukaryota > Metazoa > Arthropoda > Arachnida > Araneae > Salticidae > Maratus > Maratus speciosus. The sequence goes on from OZ010789.1 coordinate 204,108,195, forward strand.
TTCAACCGGCTAAAGAGGTTGAAGAACCAAGTATATATTTCAAAAAATTACAAGATCATATTTCAAAAACTAGAGAATTCGTTAAACAGAATGAGGAAAAATATTTCGCTTAGAATGAAAACTATTTAAAAGGTCGTCCGCCTCCAGTATTAAAGCTTGGTGATGTTGTGTATTTAAAGAATTTAATTCATACTCCTACTTTCATGCCAAAAAATACAGGACCTTTTAAAATTACAGGAGTCTTTAGGGGTCATAATTACCTAATTGAGCATGTTAATGAACCGCTAAATTGTGCTAAATTACATGTTAGCAAATTGATTCCGACTAGACAAACAAAGTAAGGTTTTTCTGCCATTTCTAATATTGTTTCATCCTTTATGTTCAATTTTAACTTTTATTATTATTCCAAATCATAGTATATGATCCTAACTTCATTTCAATTTTCATTTATTCATTTTTAAATTTAATTTTAAACTCAATAGTGTGACAACTTATCCGGTTTCACCCATTTGATACTAAACGGTTCATGAGGTAGCTTCTTTTGAATTACTCAATGCATATGTGTCTAGCTAACTCGTTATGTTCTGAGAAGTATCTTTTAATATTCTTTACGACTTAATTCATTTATAGTATAATTCTTTAATTTAACTTTTTTCCATAACTACCTATTTCAATAGAAATCTTACTTAGTTGTCACAAGTCATATTTGACCTTTCAGTATTCTTTTATAAAGGATTGAACTTTATTTTGTCTTTTAACCTATACACTTTACTGCTGTTTGTAACTTGATGTGACATTATTTTATAATTTTAATTTAGGATCCTAATTATTAATTTTCTTTAAAGAATATCAATCTATTAAGTTTAATTAAATGTTGAGACAAAAAAGAGAAAGAAATTAAATTAAATTGATTTATAAATGTTATTATTTTGATAATCTCTACAATGCGCATGCCTTATGGTTCTAGAAGAGATTTAAATTCTATGTAAAAGATGGAGTTTCTGCTCTAAGCTTTTCTCAAAAAAATTTCAATTTTCTTTAAGTTCTGGACCATTACACACAGAGGGTCAACTCGGCTTAGTTTGCGGTGTAAAATTTAGCACAAATTCTGCCCTTCCGACATTCCCTCACGGTATGGTCTCTGGTATAATTTGGAGAATTTTGAAAATTTGTGTGAAATTATGTCGATGACTTCCATGTATGGTTGTCAACAGGTTGGAATTATTCCTTTTCTTTTCGACACTTGTGCAATTCTTAAGTGATGTCTTCTCTTAAATTTCAATTGCATTATATTTACACACTTATATTGTTATATTTTTAAAATGTATGTTTGTCTCACAATCACATCATTACTTCAGTAGTGTCCTGCTATATGTCATTGACTCTTGCTCAGTTCCATTTTACATAAAGTGTAGCAATTTTAATCATGTGCAATAACTCATATTTTTTTTATAATGTGCAATTTCAACTCAGCTATGTATATAGTATATCTCTATCATTCGTTTGTTTATATTGCAATAAGAATTTTAATGGTGCTCACATGGATGTTTACGTTTCAATTAAGTAGTAGGATTTTATTAATCTTTCACTCACCCTGCGAAGCGTTTGTATATTCTATGTATTGTTGTGTATATGTTTCAACATATTTAGTGTATAGTATTCAGTATTATTTTCTATATTCATTTTGTTTTGCATATGTTTAGTGTACTGTAATTGTTTGATTTTTTTATTGGATTACTTACAAGAGAAGTGCATCTCTGAAGATTTTCCAATCGTTTGAGTGCGTCACTTGAACGTTTAGTTTGTTTGTGCATTCAGTTATGCATGATTGAGATCCCAGTATCTCGAACTTTTTTTTTCATAATTTTTTTCTATAGGCTGCAGGTAAATGTTACATTTTCAATATTTCAGATTATTAATTTATCGTCAGCATTATTTCTCTATTTAAATTTAAATATTTAAGTTCAAAAACAACTTTAAAAACGTATTAAGTAAATAAATAAAAAGCATTCTAAATAATTTATATTCCGTTAATAATCCTAAAATTAATAATTATTCAAAGTAATAAATATTATAATGTGCAATTAAATATAATTCTAATAGTGTACGGATCTTTTAAAATATAAACATTACGGAATATCGTTCGTTAAAGCAACTTACAATGCTTTTCTTACAATCGCTAACTTCCGAAAATATAAATTAAAAAAGTTATTTAATATTAATTATTTTATTCCAAAACTATGTTTATTGGATGCTACTATTTATTTCTAAGCGTTTGCCAAAATTTCATTAATTTTAAACTGTAATTTAGCAAGATATCCGCATTACAAAATTTAATCACTTCTGTCAGTTTTAAAAGACGCGCGATCCATTTTTTTTCCTGCGCAGTTAGACAATTTTTATCTTTCTTCCTCGCGGAAAAGGATGTCGTGACGTCAATCTATCCTCCATCTTGTTTTGGTATCACGACGTGACATCGCCGGTACTCAGGAATGCAGGGGGAATGCAACTTCGATTGCGATACAAATCGTTATCGATATTTCGATTGCGATGAAAATCGCTATCGTGATGACTCAGATGTGCACGTGCCGGTCGCTGATTGGCAATTTTAAGTTGAGTGTCAGTTTTAACGTTCTTTTCGGGCCATCTGTTTTTTCTCACTCTCTCTCGGGACGATGTAGCATGAGGTTGTTGTCGGGCGGCTGGGGTTTTCGGGCCTCAGTCGTTCTGTCAGAGTTCCGTGCGTAACGAGCAACATTTTTAGGTAAAAACTTTCGTCAGCTTTACATCTAAGAACATCGATCCATTTATTATTTTCTTTCAATATTTTTACAAGAGAATTCCAGCAACATGAGTGGCGTGTTATGTTGAGTTAAGGATGTTAGGACCTGTCTGCTGTTTTCTTCTTTAAGCCTGCTTGAGGAGCTATCTGCTGCTCTCTCTATTATTCACAAGACGATGTCAACTAACAGCTGCTTTCACTCCCCATGATGCGGCAGAATGATGACAACTGTCCCCTGTGACTTCTTCATAATTCCTTAAGTACTTCTTCTCAACCTCATAAATCATCTACAGTGTTCCTCAACTGCAGGAAGGAAACCATCCCTTTATTAAATTCTCTTCATCTCTGTGCAATCTCTGATAGCAACTGAGTACTACAACTTATCCAGAATCCTTCTCGACCAAAAACTTTTCGGAATACTGAACTTTCAAACAGAACTGTGGACATTAATTAAAATTCGGACAGTATTACTCAAGTTTGTTTAAATGAACAATCCTAGTATCCTTCCACATTACCGCCAGCTAGTCAATGGAAATAAACACCTATTTTTAACATAATCTAAAAGTATATCCTCATCACTCTGTTATTTCCTGGCCAGGAAAATATTTTACTTCATCATTATTATTTTTATATATTATTTCAGTACATATAAAATAATATTTCAATAAAATATGTGTCAACTGTACCTTCAATCTCCGGGTGAGTTATTTTACACTTTCTTACTTTTCAGCTTGCTTTATTGAATATTTTTATGGCAACATTTTCTAAATTATTTTTAATACTTAACTTTAATTCTTAATATTTTCATTGGTTGCCAATTCATTATATTTTTCAGACAACCACTACGGCGATCACGGCCACATAAATATAGCACTGTGATAGCTGTTTGTGTTAAAAATACATTTAATCTAAATAATTGCTGTAATTTACGAAAGCCACATTTTATGTTTAAATATCTACTTAAAGACATTATCTTTCATTTGCTTATAATAACTGTTGTGATAGGCTTATATCTATCAATAGTATTTTTCAAGGTCATTTCCTTGTGCAAACTGTTTTTGAGTGGAACTGGCAAGATGCAATTCAACCGCTGTCTTGTAAACATCAACACATCAGCATTTGAAATTCGCAACGGGTATCCAAACCTCGGCTACTATCAACTTCAATTTAATAACGTCGCATTCCAGTGCACATGCAGGAAATTGTAAATAGTTCAATATATAAATTTATTTTAATCTCCTGTTAACTTACTTTATATTTCTACACGAAACACACGCAGTCTATTTACATTTAGTGGAGGCACCGTCAGAGATGTATCTTGGATAATCTTCAAAGCTGGATTTACTAAGTTAGATATAGTGAAGTGTACCTCAACACTTTGAGTGCAGCTTGCAATACTGCATCTTACCGCAGTTTAATAAAGTTTTCACTCTTCTTATTTGGGATTACAACGTTCGGCGGAGCAGCTCAAATCGCATTTATCTGAGATAAGTACATAGTATCATATTATTATCGGTTTGGCTTTTGTTTTTTTTTACGCTATTTACCTCATTATGTAAATAACGAGTACTAACTCAGAAGCTTAAAAAAATACTGCTGAAGAATTGGAAAAAGCAGCCTTAAATTTACGTGGCAGAGCAAAATCTGCTCTCACAAGAATAAAAACTTTTATAAACTTCGAACAAACGTTTAAAAAAATGATTTATATAATAAATTAGAAAAATTAGAGACGGTTTACTAAGACTTTGAGAAATATGATGCTCAATTACCAGCTGAAGCGTCTGCAATTGATGATTTTTAGAAAAATTATTATGAAACCAAAGCCAAACTGCAAGCAGAACTTGAAAAATTATCTGTAAATATTCATTCGCATTCTCAATTAAGGAACGATCAAGTTCTTGTTATTAATTCTAATGTCTCTAATAATTTAAAATTCCCAAAACTAAACATCGAGCAATTTAATGGTAATTTAAAAAATTGGTTGTCATTTAAAGATTTATATTTATCGTTGGTGCATAATAATGACAGTATAAGTAATACACAGATGTTCCAGTATTTAAGAGGGATACTAGGCGAGGAGCCAGACTCTAAAATAAAACACATTCCTATTTTTGAAAACAGTTATTCAGAAGCATGGGAAAAATTGCTGTCGAGATATGATAAGAAAAATCAAATAGTTTCGACTTTAGTTAAAACAATCTTGGGCATTCCCTCCTTTAGTCAGATGAACGCATTTAACTTACGCTATTTATCAGATGTGTCATATGAAGTAATTAGAGGCTTTAAATCAATCGATGAAAAGGCATCGGGACGTGACATATGGCTAATTTATATTTTATTATAAAAGGTTGATTCTAAAACACGGGAGGAATGGGTAAGATTTTCCTAAAACGAAGATTTCCCTCTTTTGTTTTTAATCAGTCTATAAATGATAGACGTTCATCTTTAGATTTGTATAAAAGTGAAAATGAAGGTTCGCATAAACAAGAGAAATAATATAACGTTAATAGATCTTACTCCAGTGGCATTAGCAAATGTTTACTTCATAAATTTAATCACTCACTTTACATTTTTAATTAATTTTTTAGGAATTAAACGTCATGGATAGGAGACAGTTTGTTAAGAAAAACAAGTTGTGTGCGAATTGCTTGTCTGACAAGCATAATACCTGGCAATGCAATTCCTCTTACTCTTGTCACAATTGCAAGCTTAAACATCATACTAGTTTATGCGAAAATAAACTGCAAAATTACGCGATATCAACTTTTCGTTCAAATGAAAAACAGAGCCACAAAAACAAACCTGATTCAGAGGCTGTGTTGATTCCCAATGAGAATAAAAAAGACATTTCTTCTTCCATAAATGCAGTTCAACATCTTTCGCACTTTTGCCCACTGCTAGTGTATATATTAATTATTGCATGGGTCAAAGACACACTTTAATAGTCCTGTGTGACAGTGGCTCAGAGTCTACGTTTGTTTCTGAATCCTGGTTGAAAGTGTTAGCAATTAAAAGAAAATATGCTAGGTTTCCCGTGAAAGGTCTGCCGTAACTAAGAGTTATGTAATATTTGATCTTATATCATTTCTTAATGGCTGCACCAAGTTGTCTGTGAAGACATTTATCTTAGATGTATTAACTGCTCCGTTACCTGCGGAGAAAATAAATGAGAAGCGATTTTCACATTTAAAGAATATAAACTTAGCGGACCCACATTTCGAGACACCAAATAAAATAGACATTATTTTAGGTTCTGATTATATCTTTTCTATTTTGCTTCCTTACCAACTAACACATAAGCAGAGCAATTTAAGTGCTCAAAGTTCAATTTTTGGCTTTCTCGTATCAGGGAAAATGCCACATTCTGGTACATGTTCAAGTTCTATACATAATTTGCATATTTATGAAGTTAATATTGATAAAGAATTGGAGCGATTTGGGGAAGTAGAAGGAGTATTTAATATAAATGCTCAAATTTTGTCGCCTGAAGATCAGTTTGCTGAATCACATTTTCAGGAAAATTATTCAATTAATTCCGAGGGTATTTCTGTGGTTAAGTTACCTTTTATTCAATCTAAATCAGAATTATGTAATTCTAAACCTGCCGCAAATTCTGGATTGTTTGCTATGGAAAGGAAATTTAGAGAAAAACCGGAATTTGAAAAACAGTACAAAGAGTTAATGTACGAATATGAAGAGTTAGGCCATCTGCAATTAGTTGCACAAACTGACATTAATAATTATGAAAATGAGCACATTTTTCTTCCTCATCATGGTGTTATTAAACCTTCTAGTACCACTACTAAATTGTGGGTAGTTTTTGATGCTTCATGCAAAACTTCAAATGGTGTTTCCTTGAATTCCATTTTGGGTGAAGGTCCTAAGTTATATCGGGACATTTTCGAAATTTTACTTAATTTTCGATTTCCGAAAATAGTTTTTTCTGCGGACATAGAAAAAATGTACCGCCAGATTTTGGTTGCCGAAGAAGATCAAAATTATCAGCAAATCGTTTGAAGGTCTAATTCTAATGAGGAAATAAAAATTACAAATTAAAAACTGTCACATATGTTTTAGCACCATCATCTTTTCTGGCGATTAGATGCATAAAACAAATCGCTCATGATTACACAAAAAATGCTTGCATTTCGCGCATGTTAGACGAAGATATGTACATGGATGGATTATTATTCGGTACAAATACTGTTAGGGAAGCAATAGAGACTTGCAAAAGAATTACAGATGGTTCAAACGCGGATGGTTTCCACTTAAGGAAGTGGAGTTCAAATTCACAGGAATTTCTCAACGAATTTATAGATTGTTCTAGCGCTGAATCAAATTTTAAAATAATTCCAGCGACAACGGCAGCTCCAAAGGTCTAGGCTTAAGCTTGAACTCTTCTTCAGATAGTTTTATTTTCGAGACTTCGCTAGAACTCGCTCCACCTCTTCCAAAGAGACATATTTTAGCTCAGTCTGCACGAATTTGCGACCGACTAGGTCTAATTTCGCCCTGTACTGTAACTTTAAAAGTATTTTATCAAAACTTTGACTTTCAAAGGCGGACTGGGACTCTATTATACCGCAACATCCTGCAGACGAATTACTAACATTTCAAATTTCATTTAACGGAATAAATAAATCGTCTGTTCCTAGATGTGTCACGCTTTCATTCGGTAACCCATTTCAATTAAACGGATTTCCTGACGCCTCAACACAGGCATATGTTGCCGCAATTTATTGCCGACAAACTTATAATGAAAAATAAATTATTTTCTCTTAGTTTCTAAAGCTAAAGTTGCTCCAATCAAGCAGATTTCGGTGCCAAAATTAGATCTTTGTGGTGCGCACCTACTAACTAAGTTGTTGCATTCTGTCATGGAAACACTAAAGAGTTATAAGTTCGATATTTTTGCATGGACGCACTCAATAGTCGTCCTTTCTTGGATATTTGCACATCCGCGTAAATGGAAGACTTATGTCGCGAATAGAGCATCTCAAATCACCGAAATTCTACCTACAAAGCACTGGAGACATGTCCCATCCAAAGAGAACCCCGCAGATGTCGCTTCACGCGAAATTAATCCTAAATGTCTTCCAGGATGCGATTGTGGTGGAAAGGACCAAGTTGGCTTGTTCTAGAACCATCCAATTGGCCAAAAGACGAATCAAATGCTGAGGAATTTGATGAGCAAATCAAAGCTGAACAAAGATCTGATCCATTTTTTTTTCATTTCACACTCGCAGATCTAATGATCTATTTCATAATTTATTTCAAAAGCACTCTTTGCTTACAAATATTAATCGCATTCTGGCTTATTGCCAAAGGTTCATTAAAACATGCAAAAATGCTAACAAATCAGAAATTTCGACACCTCTTACTTACAAAGAAACAAAAGCTGCTGAAGAAACTATCGTTAACAATAAACCAGCATACTGTCGATTCAAGTATGTACCAGTCATTTTTAAAAAGTTACGAAAAATGGTTCGTTCAACTTGTTGCTATTCCCCCTCCTTACCTTACTAAATTATGAGAGATTAATTTGGATCTTTCACCTGGGCATGAGCGTGCCAGTGTTTATGAAATCCCCATTATTTTGGAAAGTGGTGCAAGAAAGTTTTACATTGGAGCTACGAAAAGAAGATTTCTGGAACGTTGAAAGAACATAAAAGATATATTTTGCAATATCCTCAAACAACAGCAATTGCTAGATTTTATTTCAGCAACCCTCATATTTACATAGACTTTAATAATGCTAAGATAACAATTCAGCGTAATACTGTTATAGATAGCCTTCAGAAAGAAATTATAGTTAGAAAAGAGGAAGTTTGTAACGATAACTTCTCATTTAATATTCCTAAACTTTTTATGCACATGTTAAAATAACCTTTTGCAACTCATTATATTCATCTCGTATTTTTCAACGTCAAATATGCACTGCTGTTTTTGATTTAAGAAAAGTTTGTCTCGTTCATTTTCAGTTCTGCATTTGTTTGCATCGCCTTACAGTTGAGGTAGCCACTGCATCCCACATTATTTATTTGATTTTCTTTCATTTATTTTTCACCTGATAGAGGGCGCCATTCTTTAAATCATTTGAAATTTTATTATATTTTTGGTCTGATATATGGTACCATTGCATGTTTTCTAGCTTTTAATTGCTTAAAGCGTTTTTTGACTGGATATATAACGAAACATTTAGATTCAAGACGGTTTTGCTCCGTTTTTAAAAGGCATTACGACAACGTTTTCCTGACGAAGGTCACAGATGATGACCGAAACATCGAATATATTAACTGTATTTTAATGTTTGTATAGTTTTTAGACTGTGCAACTGTTTAGTAAACTTGTGATGTTTATTTTCACGTTTATATTAAACTATCGTTCTTTGGATTCAAAATTCTCATTTTCATGAAGAATTTAAATGCATAAAAGAACAGAAGGCTTTTTCTAAGAAAAGTCCTTTACACTCCCTCCATCCGTTTATTGGCGATAGGGGTCTCATACGGGTGAGAGGACGACTACAAAATTCTCAATTAGGATTTAATCACAAACATCCTATTATATTGCCTCACAACATAAAATTATTCAGATATTAATACAGGAACAACATATTGCTGCAACTTTACATACTGCGCCTTCTCTACTATCCCACATCCTCAGAAAGTCCTATTGGATCATTGTGGGTGAAAAGCTCATCAACAAATGCATCAATAGATGCTTAAAATGCTACAAATATAAAAGGTCCATTGCAACCCCTCAACTAATGGGGAATTTGCCAAAGCATCGAGTAACGCTGGAACGTCCATTTTTCTCCAGTGGTGTTGATTACGCAGTCCCTATATCTATTAAATTTAGTAAGGGCCGGGGTGCAAAAAGAACTAAGGGCTATACAGCGTTATTTATTTGTCTCGCTACAAAAGCTGTACATATTGAAGCTGATTTGACAGCTGAGGCATTTATAGCCGTCCTTCGACGTTTTGGTGCAAGGCGAGATACCCCACGCCGTTTTTTTAGTGACAATGGCACCAATTTTGTAGGTGCGTCCAGAAAACTGGACAAAGTATATAAACTGTGGAGTTCAGTTCCGGAAAATGAAGGAATGGAGCATTACCTAAGAGAAAACTCTATGGAATGGCATTTGATCCCATCTTATGCCCCTCAGTTTGGCGGGATTTGGAAGGCGGCCATAAAATCAACGAAATAGCACCGGAAAAGAGTTATAGGAGAAGCAATGCTCACTTTTGAAGAGCTACATTAGCTACCGAAATAGAGTCATTTCACCGCGCCCTTTTATGCATTTAAACGATAATGATACAGATTGCATAATTGTCCTTGCTCCATCACATTTTCTTACAGGTGATTCGTTACGTTCAGTGCCTGAGGAGTCGTTATCTAACATCAATAGCAATAAAACCAGACGGGAGATGCTCCAGAACATGAGACTTGGATTTTCCAAACGGTGATGTAAGGAATACTTGGCCTCTATGAAACCAAGAGGGACGTGGAAGGTTACCATGCCTAACCTCCAGGCTGGTCAGGTCGTGCTATTAATTGAGGGCAATCAACCGCCAGGATCTTGGCCATTGGGCCGCATTATAAAGGTCCAAGCAGGCAGTGATAGCATCATCCGTGTGGTGACTGTGCAACGTGGGAATTCATTTGTCAAACGTCGATTGCACAAAATCGCATTACTCCCTCCGTATCAGGAATAAGGTCCTAATAGGTGGGGGTATGTTTATTATGCTTATGTAATAACCATTTAACTCATTACTGCACTTCCACAACCATAATTATTTATATGTAACTTCATCATTGAAATCTAGGGAAAAACCATAAATAATCAGGAGCTATAATTTAGAAAAAAAAATGTTTACTGAGATAACTGTTTGTGTTACAAATTCATTTCATCTGAATAATTGCTGTAATTTACAAAAGCCATATTTTATGTTTAAATATTTTCTTAAAGACATTATCTTTCATTTTCTTATAGTAACAATTGGGATTTATTTATGTCTATAAATAGCCTTTTTTAAAGGCCATTTCCTTGTGCAGACTGTTTTTGAGTGGAACTGGCAAGATGCAATTCAACCGTTGCCCTGCGAACATCAACACATCAGTATTTTAAATTCACACCGGGTATCCAAATCCCGGCTACTGTTAGCTTAAATTTAACAACCACGCATCCCTGTGCACATGCAGGAAATTATAAATAGTTCAATATATAATATTATTTATTCTCCTGCTAATTTACTTTATATTTCTACACGAAACACACGCAGTCTATTTACATATTATAGTTTTTTTAAGCGCTCTGAACGTATACAGATACCTAAATTTGAATACATGTACATTAGGGTGGAACTAAAAAACGAAGTTTCGAATTTTATATTCTAATAGTGATTATTTTTTTCCTTTTTAACTCCATAAAAAGAAAATATTTTTCTTTTAATTTTAAAATGATATTTTCTGGTTCCTCAAAGCGCCTGGTTTTCCATAAAAAACAAAAAAAAAGCCAATAATTGCATGAAAAGTTTTTAAAACTTATTATTAAATTTATATTTTGCAAAATTAAATTAGTTAAGTGTTAATGTCCTGTAATAAAGAGAATAATTTAGTTTGAGTGCCTTAGAAAAGTTAGCCCCACTTTATTTGACTTTTGTAAAAGCCAGCGTCGTGGGCATCGGCTTTCATTGTCTCTGATTTATTTGGCTGCGACACATAACAAGTTAGTCCGATTTAACGGGTGTTAACAGTTTCTTTAATTATTTTTCGATAAACATTCGGTGTCAAAAGTGACAAAGTCTGTTAACGTACCTAAATCTAGATAATTGTTGAAGTGTCCTGTATTTCATGAACCAAAACAATTAACATTAGACTGTCATCTTTGACGAACATATGAAGAAGTTATGAAACATTATTTTTGGGTTCAATTTAACTTAAAATCTGACAGCTGGAATCTGGTACACACTATTTCTAAAATATCAAAAGCTGTTGATGATACAATTAAAAGTGTATTGCTGAGACCTTCAATTCCAACAGTTTCTGATACACAAATCATAAAAAATGATTAGAGACTAGTGCGAGAAATGTCGAATTTGAAGAAAAATATTAAGATTAGAAAGAATAATCCCACATCCAATATAAAATTGCAAAATGTTAGGTAATCCTGTAAAAAACATTTCTTTGTGTAAAAGCACTAAATATTATCGTGTATCAGAACAAGAACGTCACTTTTTCAAAGACCAAAGAGAGATGGGGTGATGACAATAGGATCAATAGATATAAAAACTACAAAAAATGTGTAGCAAGACTGGAAATGGAAATATCAAGGAAAAAAGTTATTTTAAAACAAAAAAATGATGTTTTGATTGAATGGTCGTCAAGTGTAAAAAACAGTTTGGAAGGAAATAGTTCAATCGGTTGTTTTTCTAAACCTGAATTTGATAATCAACACAGTGAAAGAACCGGGGTATTAGACAGAACTGCAAATATTATTGCAAATGGCACCTTAGAAGATATGGGTATTTCTGATGATAATAAAGAAAGGGTAACTGAAAGAAGGACTTGAAGATGACAAAGAGAAAAGAAAAGGAAGAATGTGAAAGAACAGGAAAGACGAAATGAGTTAATTTTAGTTTAGTATTTTTATGGCAGAAAGGATAACGCTATGATAACTGAAGCAGAGGGAAAAAAGTATAAAGAATCATTAGAGACGAACATCTGGTCTCAGTTCAAAAACCAGGATAAAAATATATTGGTCATATTTCATTGACATCTTCTTCTTATATTAATATAGCCACTGCAATTTTGGTGTATTTTCAAAATAATAATACAGACATTTCAAGTTTGAGAGTTATTGGGTGAAACAGAAACGCCTTTAATGCAGGATGCAAATCTGGAGTTGTTAAAACATCGGAAGCAATACCCTAAGAAATTTATAATGGTTAATTTGATTATTACATGCAAATGAACTTTTTTCTTAGATACTTATTTCAACATCTTGCTGAAAAATTACGGGTACAAAAGGATTTTCTGGACCAGTAGGAAAGCGACTTGAAAAAATCCGAATATATTGAAATTATAGACTATAAAAACATTGACCCTATCTTGACGGTCTGATCGTATGAAGAACTTAAAAAAAGTACAAACAGGGGATACACCTGAATTTTAGATTTTTCTTGTCATACTCAAACAGTGGAAACGTGTGTCAAAATTGTCCCGCGAGCTGCGTCAACCGTCTTTAAATATTAAGCAAAAGACGGCTTAATCTTGGGAAAGTTGAATTCCCACAATGTAATGACAAAGTTTGCCTAAAAAGACAGTAGGTTGAATATCCAATTTAATTAATTCATAACAAAGGGAGGTAAGGAGGGTGGAAGTCGATATTTAACCACCTCCTCGTGGTGACATCTGGATAGTATTTGCTAAATAAAAGTAGATATGAGCTAACAGCTACGTTGTTTACTTTCAGTTACTTTATACTGTAATTTCAAAACTTTTACCTCCTTGAGGAACCGAAAAACAACTTAATTTAAAAAAACCTTTTCAGCCAAAAGTTTAAACATCCAAAAAGGAAAAAAGTTTTCACTATTACACATTAAAATAAAAAAGTTCTTTTTTTTTTTTTTTACCCTATACTTAAGTTCCACCCTAATGTACATTCGTGGAAAAAAAAGTAAACACCCCCTACTAACTCCTCAACGAATTATCGTAGAAGAAAGTTACTGGTACCCAACGATTGGAGATAAAGTCTACTTTTAAATAATGTATATAAAATTTGCTTAGGGGGCCATCTACATATTAAAACGAAACCAAACTTCATTTTTTTTTTCAATGACAATACCCAATTTTAACACGATATTTCAAATCTTCGGTTCAAATTATGCCTAGACACCGAATTTCAAGTCATTAGAATGATAAGTTTTTTAATTATAAACATTCAAAATTGAGTGCTTCTAATGTTAAATTACATTTTCATATTTTTATTAATATCTCCAGAAATATGCTCCTATTGTGCTAATTTTTTTGCAGCAATAATACTAATATACCCAAACATAAATATGCTGAATTTGCAATTTTTATAAATTTATGATATGAATTATGAATTATGAAATTAATATTCGAAAAAATTATGAATTGCAACTTACAATTTTTTTGATGGATTCAGATTTATTAAGTCCTGCTTTATGTAAATCCTAAATTTCACATTTTTCTTCGAAGTAGTTTTCAAATTATGCTTAAAAAACGGCAAAATGATGGTTTAAGGGGCCGTCTATAATAGAAGTGACTAGATATTTTGAAATTTCTCCTGCTGTATTGTAATCTAGCAGGCTTCATTGACTTCTTAAGGTGCCTTGATCAAGATGGGGGCTCTTTCGGTTAATAATCGATTTCCGAACTTCAATTTGGATACAGCCTTAAAATGCGCTCGTTTTAAAATAATTACTTTTTCGGAAACTTATGGTACGAATTGCATAAAAATTCGTTTTTAGGCTAATTGGAGGATGTAGAGTTCATTTATGATGTCAGAATTGTGTACTGCTATTGAAAAAAACAAAGTTATGCTTCGTTTTAATATGTAGATGGCCCCCTAAGCAAATTTTATCTATATCATTTAAAAGTAGACTTTATTTCCAATCGTTCGGTACCAGTAACTTTCTTCTATGATAATTTGTTGAGGTGTTAGTGGGGGGGGGGGTGTTTACTTTTTTTTTTCCACGACTGTACTTTGCTATTTTTCAAACATTTAAAATTATATATAACTTGTGGAGGATAATAAGGGATAGTAAAAAAGAAAGGACAGTATAAAACAAAATATTTCCTTTTGAATATATTCTACCTCATGTGTATATAATTGTATTAAAATAATTTTAAATTTTACCAAAATTAATAAAATGTATAAAGTAGGTTGAAGTATTTGAAAACTTTAATTTCCAGGTCGTTTGAAAGATTTGAAACTTTTGCTGAACTCCTCATTAATATGCGGGAGGAGGGGAATATGAGGAATTTACATTTTTACGAATATTAACCCTTTAAAAATATACATTATGTGGCAAACACAATTTTTCTTAATAAATTAATATTCCTTCTACAAAATTTACAGCAGAAAGATTCAAAGCATTTTTAATTCAAAAATATCCTATTTGTAGATAAAAAGTAAGTAGTAAAATATCATTTAAGAGGATATTGTACATTTAATTTAATTATTATTAAAATGTTCCTTATTGCAATATATATTTCAAATTACGAATTTAAATATATTTAGTTGTTTGGTAACACAGGAAAAAGTAGAAATAACCTTTGCTTCGGTAACAGTATCGCGGTATTTGGTTTATATAAATTTGTACGGGCTTTTTACTTAAACCACTCTCCTCTTTTAGGATTAACTTAATTAGTGTATTGTAAAAAATGTTATATATTCAGAAAAGTTAAGTACATTCAATAAAAAAAGGCAAGGTCACTGAAGATCTATATTAAAATTAACACTAATTGACACATATTTTAGTGTTTTATTCATATGACAAAACACGGCTCGTCTCACTCTTCTGCCTGTTTGTCACAGAGTTCGTTCTCGGAAACTGTATTGATACTTCAAATTTTGCACAATTATAGCTGAATAGGGTAAGGTGGGGTAAATATGAGCAGGGTGTAATTATGACCACCGTCATATTGGAGAAAACTGTGTATGGTAAAATTTTGTTTCGAGCTTAGATATTAACCTCATAATGTATATTTCATCTTAGATCTTCTTTATTACTAGTCTGAAGCCTTTCTGAGATCCGAATAGCAATTTGAAACTAAGTGTATAAAATTTTTGATAAACGGATTTGTCACTTTGGAGTTCAAAGTGGTCACAATTACCCCAAAAAATGTGTATCGGCAAGTATAAAGAGCAGATATAGAGGTCAAAATTTCCCCACTAGTGCTCGCAATTACCCCAGACTTATGTGATTGTGAGTTTTTGGTGGGGTAATTATAACCACCCTTTTAACTTACAAAAAATACAGCTATGAGAATTAAAAATTTTAAAAGGTGTTCTTAAAGGATCAAAGTTACTTCCTGTGTACTAAAAATACCACTTTTTCAAATATAAATAAGCAAAAATAAAATAAAAATAAATAAATAAATATGTTGAAAATGTAAAAAGTGGTCATAATTACCCCTCCTGACTATACATCCTACCACACAACAAATCAAAAAATTTTGAAAACTATTATATTATTTTAATTAAATGAATTAATTTGACACGTTCACGCCGGCGTGCATCACCGGTGGGTTACACTCGACTGTTTCATAGAAGGCGTGCACTACATGTGGGTCACACTTGAATATCAGAAAATTCAGTAGTAAAAACAATTCATTATTTTAAAATTAATACATTCACGACGGGAAACAATAATTCTCGTTTTAATTCAAAAAATATCATTGACTAAGGGTGTGTCTTCTACCTTACAGAAATGCATTTATATCATGTTGTGCACATTTCTTTAGATCGTAAGACATTTTATATTAAATTCGCACATATGTAGACAGTAAAATCATATGTCTAAGTAATTTGCTTACTCCTTACGAGCTTTCAGACTTTGACAATAAACTTTGCTTGTTATATTCAAGTTCAATTCAATAAGTTCAATATTCACAATTATTCAAATTGGTAAATAAATCATATTAGATGTAAATTTCCAACTGGGCGAAAAATGTCCGGACCAAGATTCGAACCAGGGGTCTCCTGGCTGAAGCCGCCGGTGCTCTACCATATGAGCTAAACGTTGTGTTAAAATTAATCTAGTGTAATTACGTATCCAGCGATTTCTAGAGTTCCGTTACCTGAGATTTATTCTGCTGAGCTGAACTAGGTTTCAGACCAGATGCTATAATCATTAAGGTTAGCTGGGTGCATAAGTTCCACCAGAATCGTGCATGATAGCTCAGATGGTAGAGCACTGGCGGCTTCAGCCATGAGATCCTTGGTTCGAATCCTGGTCCGGACATTTTTCGCCCAGTTAGAAATTTACATCTAATATGATTTATTTAACAATCAGAATAATTGTGTTAAAATTAATCTAGTATAAAGCAGGATTTTTGATTTCCAAACTTGTAAAATATTTATCCGTACTTAATTTCAATAATTTAAGACAGATGGCAGCACTAAAAATAATTTACTGACTAACTATCAAACTAAAGTAGTTTATAACTTGAATAATCATCAGTAGATGACAGCACTATGAAATTATTCACATTCCTTTTTTATTAAAATCTGGTGTTGCCAGATTATACAATTATCGTCATTTCCTACCTCTCAATTAATAAATGTATTTCTTCAGTCATTTTTTGTAATGGATTTCTTGTGGGATCCTTTAATTGTGATATAAAAATTATTATGTTTAGTTTAATTACGATAATAGTTAATAATTGTTATATGTATATTATTCATAATATTATTCCCTTGATGTGCTGATTTTGAGCTGTAAGAATTCGCTATTAAATATAACTCATTAACATGGCTCGTATGGGGGGTATTGGATGTGCTTGAGGGGATTCATGATTTTGTCTCAAATATGATATTTAAAAAATTGTCTGTTTCTATTGATGAGTAAGTTTTTAACTCAGATGTTAAATTTTTATTTCTATTGTGCATGGCATTGTCCTGTCCGAATTTTATATCTTTATTTACAGATAAGTTTCTTTTTTTCTGGTTGCGGTTAAATCGGGCGATGGTAGAAATATGCATTTAAGCGATTGCTTATTATTTTTACCGAAATTTTCAGAAATTAATCGATTTTTACTAGTGATATCTTAATGCTTCCTATGAAAACGAGTTACGAATCTTTAGTTCCTATTTTATTCATAATTGTACTCCCTTTTTCAATTCATTTTGTAGTTTTTCTTATTGAATTAGTGAATTTTCAATTTTAAGATCATACATTTCGTGCAATAGATTTGTTGATGCTGACAATGATTCATTATTTCTGGTCTTTTTTCCTTGGTTAAATTGTTTTAGTTACAAATAGCTTTACAAAATGTTTCAAATATTTATAATTTTCTACATATATTTCTTTATTTGTTTGTTCTTATTATGCATTCGCCTTCCTGTTGATATTTTCATTTAGCCAATTTTAAATGTTATAATTTTTTAATACTTCATATATAAGTGATTGGGATCTAGGTTTTAAAAAATTCATTATCGATTAGTTAATTTAATATTTGTGGATCCAGATGTAATATGTATAATATCTGTGTCATGTACGTATACTCTATTTATTATTTTATTAAAAAAGATGATGAATTGTAATATTATATATATATACCGGGTGTCTCAAAAAGGACTGACTGATTTTAAAATTCAATAACTTGCAAACGGTGACAGATATTTAAAAAATTCTTGCAGGAGGGTTATGCATAAGGTCAAAAGTTTTATTACAGTGATTTTCAATTTTAGTTCGATTTACAAACAATAGATGGCGCTGTAAGCAATAGTCGCTAAATACAGGCTCGATTTTTGGTCCTTTATCTTGTTCCATGCAGAAAAAGGAGATGGAAATGTATTATCCGGGCCACGAAGTACCAAAAATCGAGCCTCAATTTAGCGACTATTGCTTACAGCGCCATCTATTGTTTGTAATTCGAACTAAAATTGAAAATCACTGTAATAAAACTTTTGACCTTATGCATAAACCTCCTGCAAGAATTTTTTAAATATCTGTCACCGTTTGCAAGTTATTGAATTTTAAAATCAGTCAGTCCTTTTTGGGACACCCGGTATATATATAAATAATTTCATTACATTTTCTTTCATGTGATTTTTTTATGAAAATTGAAAACTATTTCACATGAATATTTAATTTTAAGCTGTTTTAGAACTATTGATTTAATAAATAATGAAATTATTAGAATATAGGGTGACCCCGCCAGTAGTTTATGAAATGTTCGGAATATTGCCTCATTTCACACGTAAATGAGTTTTATACGGGCCACTAGACGTAATATCTTTTGTTTAAATATTAGTGCACCTGTTATTACACTGTTGTCAGCTGTCTGTTTTAAGAGAATTTATTTTATGATTTTTTTTCTATTAGAAAGTGCAAAGGTTTAGTTTTTGATTAGTTGGAGACAATTACAGTAAGTTAAAATAATCCACTTCTATTTTGCTTATTTCAACTAATATTTTTATAATTACTGTTAATCAAAGCCTAAAGATGATTTTTTAAAGATTAATTTTTAGATTTTCGATTGATTTCTTTTGTCTGATCAACCACTGTGAAAATGACAATTAAAAAATCCATTTAATTATAATTTTGTTGCTTTTTAATTTCAGCGGATTTCGTTTTTTTCATTATAGAACATTGATTAAGGGTTGTAACAACCATGTTAGTTTACTTCTAAAACTTAAAAGGAAGAAAATATAATAAAAAACCTATAGCGCTGACTTTTTGCGATCAGCTACTAGCAGGGTCACCAAGAAATAGTCTTAGTATGACTGAAAATTCCTTCAAAAACAACGTGTTTTCAATTCTTATTCTTCATTGGCAAATTCTGAAGAAACTCGTTAAATCGTAATAATTTGATCTTAAATGATCGATTAGAATTTCAAAAAACTTTTCTTGTTATTCCAGGTATACTAAATATTGTTAAATAATGATAATTTTTCTATTAATCAACATTATGCGTATGAAGAAATACACTTACATCCTAAGTAATTTGTTTTAAGAATATTTCCTTTGTAAGAAAAAAAAAAAAAAAAAAAAAAAAAAAATCCTACTCTTGGCCTAATTTTCAAGCAATGACAATATGAATTTACAATGAAAGAAGTATAAAAAAATTTAATAGTACTGTAGCCGTCTGCTATTTCTCTCTCTCTCGCACGCGAGGAGCCAGCCAGTAGCAATGAGGCGCATTTCCTCCCCCCGCGTTTTCTGCGGAGAGCTTTTGAAGTCACGTGACGCAGTAAGATTCGAACTCTGCAGAGAGCGGCAGTTTATTCTGTCAGTGACGATGGCGAATATTTGACTATGTGTTGTTATGTTAATAAAGTTTATTTTTCTACAAACCTTCTGATTATTGAGTCACCGAGATATTTTTATCATCTCCCTTCAATCCTTCTCTAAAATGGTGACCGCGGATTTCTGAACCTTCAACTATTTCATAGACCGTCGAACTATTCAACTGTTTCATGGAACGTTTTGCTTAACTAGCAAAATGGCAACTGCTGAAACATCTGCCGTAGTCATTCCACCCTATATCCCTGTGGACCCTACATTATGGTTTCATATGCTGGATAGCACATTCGAATTAGCTACTCCTAAAGCTATCACTGAGTCGAAAACAAAATATAATTATGTTGTAGCGCATCTACCGCCTGCTATTGCTACTATGGTTCGAGATATAATTATGAGTCCTGATCCTACTGATCCTTATCAGATTTTGAAGGCAAAAGTTATCGAACGTTGTGGAGAGAGTCGTATTTTAGAAATACGGAAACTGCTAGCTGGAGAAAGCCTGGGTGACAGAAAACCAACTGTATTACTTCGATTAATGAAAAGACGGGCTGAAAGCCATAATATTAGTAACGATCTTCTTTTAGAACTGTTTACTCAACAAATGCCAACCACTGTGCAAACGATTCTAGCTTCCATTGAAAAAATTACTCCAGATAAAGCGGCGGATATTGCTGATAGAATAATTGAATTAACGCCTTCCAACATTAGTTCTGTTTCGATTCGAACACCAACAACTGAATCTCAGACACCACCAGCCATTGATATGCTCGTAAAAGAAATCCAAGCATTACGCCAAGAGGTCGCTCATCTTCGTCGTTCAAGAAGTGTATCTAGAAGTGATAACCATCAGCGAAATCGTTCTCAGTCCCGCCATAGGGATGCAACATTGTGTTGGTATCACCAAAAATATCAAGAAAAAGCAAAAAAGTGCCTAGCGCCTTGTTCTTATTCGGAAAACCAGAAGCGGGAAGAGTAGCGGCGACGGACTTCTCCCCAGCACCTTCTCGTCGCCTTTTCGTTAGAGACAGAAATACAGGTATGTGTTTTCTAGTCGATTCTGGATCTGATGCCTCACTTGTGGCCGTGAATAAAAATGACAAAACTAAGCCTGTTCTTCAAACCTTTCGTCCTGCTAATGGCACAAAAATTAATGTGTATGGTCGTAAAAGTATTAATATCAACTTAGGCCTACGCCGAAATTTTACATATTCTTTTTATATTTGTGATGTTTCATGTGCTATTTTAGGAGCTGATTTTTTGCATAATTTTAATTTAAAAC
The DNA here is from genome assembly GCA_963932465.1 of Maratus speciosus. Classification (NCBI taxonomy): domain Eukaryota; kingdom Metazoa; phylum Arthropoda; class Arachnida; order Araneae; family Salticidae; genus Maratus; species Maratus speciosus. The sequence continues at coordinate 204,129,256 of OZ010789.1, forward strand.
TTGATTTACGGAATCGTCGTCTTATTGATTCCACTACTAATTTAAAAGCTCCTGCTATATTAAGTACTTGTAATATATTTTCTGTGAAACCCAATGTTGTAAATGATATATATGGTAAATTATTATTTAAATTTCCTGAAATCACGAAATTACCGGATCCCAACCAACCGGTTAAGCATAATACTGTGCATTATATAAACACTAAGGGGCTCCAGTCGCTGCTAAGCCTAGACGGCTAGCTCCAGATCGGTTAAAAATTGCCAAAGCTGAATTTCAGCACATGCTACAACTCGGTCATATGAGACCTTCTAAAAGTAATTACTCTTCGCCTTTGCACCTGGTGCCGAAGAAAGGATCTGTCGATTGGAGACCTGTTGGTGATTATCGTGCTCTAAATGCACAAACTGTTAAAGAAAAATATCCTATCCCTTGTATCGCAGATTTCACTGCTGAATTACATGGTAAACAAATCTTCAGTCACATTGATCTTGTAAAAGCCTACCATCAAATTCCCATAAATCCTGATGATGTACATAAAACTGCGATTTGCACTCCATTCGGACTTTTCGAAAGCACTCGTATGCAATTCGGCCTTTGTAACGCTTCCTCAACTTTTCAACGATTTATTGATGACGTAATTCGTGACTTAGGATTTGTTTACGCATTTCTTGATGATTTTCTAATTGCATCAAATAATGAAACTGAACATTTAGAACACCTTGAGTTGTTGTTTTCTAGACTCAAAGAGTATGGTCTGTGTATCAATGTTGATAAATGTAAATTTGGCCAATCCACTATCGATTTTTTAGGATTCAAACTTTCAGCTGCAGGAATTGAACCCTTACCTGATCGTGTAAAATGCATCCTAGATTTCCCCCAGCCCTCTACCTTAACTCAACTAAGACGCTACTTAGGTCTTTTCAATTTTTATCGACGGTGCATTCCCAAAGCTGCCGATATTTTAGCTCCACTCGTTAAATTCTTAGAAGGACACAAAAATACGAAAAAACATCCCCGTTCCAATGCTAACAAAACTGAGCAATTGCAATGGAACGATGAAGCCATTCTTTCCTTCACTGCTTCAAAAGAAGCTATAGCTCGAGCTACATTATTACGACATCCAATTCCTGGCGCCCTGCTAAGCTTATGGGTCGATGCCAGCAATGTCGCAATTGGTGGATCTTTAATGCAACTCTCCGAAAACCAATGGGAACCAATAGCATTTTATTCCTGTAAATTAAATAAATCTCAAAGAAAGTGGTCTACTTATGATCGTGAATTATTTGCTATTTATTGTTCTACAAAAAAATTCAGACACATGCTAGAAGGTCGAAATTTCATTATTTATACAGATCAAAAACCCCTTACATTCGCATTTCAACAAAACCCTGATAAATGTAGCCCACGTCAATTGAGACATTTAGACTATATTTCACAGTTTTCTACTGATATTAGATATACTAAAGGCTCTGACAACATTGTGGCCGATGCATTATCTCGAATTGAGATAGATTCAATTTCTCCTAATGTGTTAGATTTTAAAGAGTTTGCCACTGCTCAGACAAATGATGAAGAGCTAAAACAACTTCTCGAATTTGACACCACTTCATTAAAATTAGAAAAACATTATTTTGCACTCGAAGATGTACATTTATATTGCGATATGTCACAAAAACATCCTCGACCTAAAAGTATGCGACAATCAGTTTTTTCAACCTTGCATTATTTCTCGCATCCTGGTATCTCAGCTTCATTAGATTTAATTTCCAAACGATTTGTATGGCCTCGCATGCGTAAGGACATAAAATCTATGGTTCGCAGCTGTACGAAATGTCAAAAAGCTAAAATCTTTCAACACACCAAATCACCAATTGATACATTCTCTGAACCTGATGCTCGTTTTGCCCATATTCATATTGATTTTATCGGACCTTTACCATCATCTGATGGCAACCAGTATTGCATGACCATCATTGATAGGTTCACGAGATGGCCCGAAGTTATACCCACATCTGATATGACTGCAGAAACAACTGCTCGTACATTGATACACAGTTGGATCTCCAGATTTGGAACCCCTGTTACCATCACTACTGATCAGGGTAGAAATTTTGAGTCCACTCTTTTCAAAGAGCTTACAGATAGATTAGGATGTAAACGCATCAGAACTACAGCATACCATCCACAGTCTAACGGTTTTATTGAAAGGTTCCATCGCCATCTTAAGAGTTCTCTTAAAGCTCACAATCAAATTCAATGGACTGAAATCCTCCCCATTGTCTGACTTGGTTTACGCACTGCTCTTAAAAATGATATCCAAGCCACCTGTGCTCAACTTGTTTATGGCACAAATATCAGACTACCCTCTGATCTCATTAACACTGAAACTATTAATCAACCACTTACTCTTACATACGTCACTGAGTTAACTGAAAAAATGAGAAAGTTAAATCCCATTGCCACTGCAATGCACGGCAATCCTAAAATTTATGTCAATCCCTCATTAAAAACCTGTTCACACGTGTTTCTTAGATCAGATAAAGTCAATCCTCCCTTATCACCCCCTTATACAGAACCTCATCGAGTGATTGACAGGTCTGAGAAAACGTTTGACTTGGAATTAAACGGGAAGCGCTGTACTGTATCTATTGATCGCATTAAACCTGCATATCAATTAGCAGATTCTATTTCACCTTCCCAACCCCGAAAACAAAATGAGCCCATAAATTTTCCAACTACTCCTGTTGAACACCCCACCACCAAATCTGGTCGTAAAGTTCGTTTTCCGAAACATCTCGTTACGGATTATATTGTTTAAAAACATTTGATGTTTATAGTGTGCATATTATTTCCTTCTCAAAAGTATTGTTTTTCATGTAATGCATAATATATTTTCTATTTTTTTTTTGCATCATATTTTCTTTAATTTTACTCAAGACCTTTCTTATGTATCTTATTGATTGCTACCTTTTTGTAATCGCGACTTCGTCACTGGGGGCATACTCTGTAGCCGTCTGCTATTTCTCTCTCTCTCGCACGCGAGGAGCCAGCCAATAGCAATGAGGCGCATTTCCTCCCCCCGCGTTTGCTGCGGATAGCTTTTGAAGTCACGTGACGCAGTAACATTCGAACTCTGCAGAGAGCGGCAGTTTATTCTGTCAGTGACGATGGCGAATATTTGACTATGTGTTGTTATGTTAATAAAGTTTATTTTTCTACAAAACCTTCTGATTATTGAGTCACCGAGATATTTTTACCATCTCCCTTCAATCCTTCTCTAAAGTACTAATGTGATTTTATCTAACTTCATTTATATTCAACGTAATAAGCTGTCTTTTCTAACTTCCTGATGACTTGACTATATGTACAGTTTAAAATCCCCATTAAATACAACTGTTTCCATTTCAGCTTCTGTATATCTATTTTGTGTATAATTGTTTGACTAACAGCTGCTTATTCAAAAACTAAACATTTAATATACCATATAAGTTAATTACATGCAGCATTTCATTTTAAAACACCGAATTACTTCCACATTTTAACTTCAAACCCAGTAAACAAATCAGTAACTCGTTACATATTCAGAGGGGGAAAAGAGGAGTAGAAGATGTTTCGCGATTTACAGGCATGAATTTCACAGAGGATCAAATATAATGAAAACAAATGTTTTCTATTTAAAGTAACAAATCAAGTGAATATATCCATGAAGTCAGCAATACATCATTAGAAATATAGAAATCTTGAAGAATTAAATTTGCTGAATTTTTTTCAAGATTTTAAATGGTAGTTATGAATTGCAGTTGGATTTTTTTAAGTGGTGTGCCGAATCAATTAATGCGAGAATAAAATTATGAACATCTTCAAAATACTCAATACTTCGTAACGTTAGATGCATACAAATAAATGTAAACATTCCACACATATATTTTTCTAAAAAAGTCTTGCAGAAATCTTTAAAATAATCAAAATCGAACTTCAGAATTTACTTTCGTAATCTTAAAAGAACAAAACGAATGTACGAAAATAATTTGATGTCATCTAATCCAGTCCTGTTTCATGTATTTCGACAGTTTCAAATTTATTTGGAGACATCTTTAATTAACAAAATATTTGTTTGAGTGGACGAAATATATTTTTATTAATGACGAACACACTGCACAAACTGTCTACATTGAAAACATACACACCACTGTCAGTCAATAGTTTGAAGCACTTAGCACAACCCGATTGTGTTTTCTCAATTTGCAACAAATTCCTCTGGGCGAGATACATATGGAGACGAAAATTGTGCGATTTAAAGAGGGTAAGTAAAATCCATCAAGTCTTTAGATAAAGGCCCCGTTTGGCAATATCCCTGTACATGCTCTTATTGACCATCAAGTTCAGAACGATTTTGTATTGTAACACCAAACATCCTGATGTGTCCAGGAGTGTTATACTTTATGTGAACGACAGTAACTTCTATAATTTCACTTGCTTGGTCACCTTTTCATGCTGGTGAGCGAGTTTTAATTCTTGGAGATAATTAAATTCTATAGTTCCTAAACTTAAATGAATTTTTCTCGATATTTATACATTTTTACAAGATTTAAATGTAGGAATCTGAGCTGCAAGTTTACCACAAAATTTCTCTGTCGAATGCTATCTAAACTACAAACACACTATTATTTGTCTAGATCTCGAAGTCCAAGTTCTTTCTCTATACTGTGTTATGGTTTCTGAGACTCCTTCGTGCTTTGTTTGTTCATGACAATTTCTGATGATGAGATCTGAAATGAGATATTCTAGGTAACATACTAGGTAGTGATAAAATTGCTGGTGCGAGATATTAGCTTGCTGTAATCTTCGTATGTCAGAAAGATCTTCAAGTTTTGTTTTCACAAGCATATTCACAGCTCTAGATTATATATTTTCTAAATCAGTTTCGCGTTAGGTATCACCATTGGAGTGTTGTCATCGGTTTCGCCCTTTCTTAGGCATATATGAATAAGATTTTCTATTTCACTGCAGTACATTCCACAAGTTGGATTATGATATACTATTTATTTCATTTACTCAGTTGACGCATATCATTAATATTCGGGAGCTATAATTGAAACTTTATCAATATCAACACATGCATCATCTGAACAATGTTCGTCGTACTCATGTTCGTCATTGACTTCTTCTTCAAATTATTATCGCAATGAGTGAACAACAGTTCACCATTTTCTCATAGGAAAGCATTCTTCTCCCAAAACGAGTCTTATTTGTGGATGGTGTCCGATAACTCTGTATCTTAAAAGATGTGAATCAAATCGCCTATATAAATCTACTTCTCAAAATTATGGAGGTAGCAGTATGGACATCCTTATGCTTCTTGATATGTCCTTAATTGTCGGATTCAGAAATAATAGCACGTACCCGCTCCGTAATTGCAAGCGTCATACTTAAAATTTCGGGTTCAGCGTCTAAATCTTCCGTAACACACAGAAACCTAACTGCGTTTCTTTTTTTCTGGTATCAAACGAATTTTCAAAAATGCATCTTTGATAGTTTTCGTTATAACAACATTATTTAAATGCAACTTCAAAATAAGTACTAGAATATCTTGCATTAAATTCGTACCTGCACCCAAGCAGCCATTAAGTGACGGAAAATTGGTATCGCTCGAGGAAGCTTCAAAAACTCAATTCTCACATTCGTCGTGGTACTCCACGTATTACCGCGGGATAGAATATATTTTATAATTATCACATCATTCATTTTTATTAACCCTTTCGGCTATACTTGAGTTATGTGTTTCAAAATAATGCCATTGTACTGACTATGAAAATATCGATTTTCCTTACATACATTAACGAATTTTCGTAAACTGTTATTAGCAATACTATAGCTATCCTGTAGCAAGTCTGACGTTCCACGGTAATTTAACTTTATAACAACAACCTTCCATTAGTTTTGTAAAGTTTCCAAACTATTTTAAAACCTCATTATCTTAAGAATTCACATTGTCACTTCGCGGGATTCTCAAACATTCTATATCAAACAACCTTTCCAAAATGGATACTTCTTTAGAACTTTGATTAATTACTATGGTATTCATTACACTATCATTTTTAAAACTCTGCGCTTTTCTTCGGAACAATTCCATACGTAACTTAATTTTGTTTCCATTCGAACTAAAGCCTCATACACTCCTTTGATTTTCCCTGTAGTGGTTTCCAGTAATTTTCTGACACGATCAATAATGATACTTTTTCGGACTCTTCAATATCAGCTATTTGTAATTTGACTTCCTTACAAAATTTAAGAATATCTTTACTTGCACGTTAATTTCTGCTTCTAAAGTAGAATGTGCTTCAATAGTTTCTATAAAAATAATTTTCCCTCTATCATAAATACTTCTCAAATTTACCTTTTCTATATTTCTTTGGTTTTCAACCAAAAGCATAAATCGCTAATTTTTCTTTTCCTAAGACCTCTAAATTAAATTTTCAAGATTATGTGAAATCAAAAAATGGCCTTTCTGATGCTGAATCTACGATTCTTTTACTTCTTTTCCTCATATTCATTACTTAAAAAGGCGAGAACTGTCTGAAAAAATTAAATTTTCATTTATTTTGCTCGAAGTTATGTAGTTCAAAGAAGTGGAAGAACGTTTTCCTATGGTAGATTTGGAGACTTCTATTTTTTACAATTTTGTACATGACATGGGTATATTTTGCGAGTTTCGCGTTTGCGGTAGTGTATTCTTTAAATTTAATTTTTTCAAATTCTTCATCATTTTGGAAAATATAGTTTTTTATCGCGATTCGAATTCTTGTTTAAGATAATCTTCTAATTTCGAACAGTTCCAAGAATGTCACCTTTAGATGAACGATTAAACCGGAGAACAATATCTACGGGAATAAATTTGACTAATATAGCGAATACAACACCTCTGATATTGCGTTTTTAACTACAATCACATACACTACTGGTTCGTTCACATAAACAGCAAAGCGGACTGTTAACACGAATTTATTATAACACTAAATATTTGCGAGCCAACATCGGCTTACAACATTCCATCATTTTTCACATTCTACTACAACACGAATCAAAAACAGAATAAAAAACACAGGGTGTTGCCACATGCGGAAAAAAAGAACAAGAAACTTACATGGATTCGGAGCACACGAAACCAAGGAATATGTAGCAGACAATACTTACATAAACATTCTGGCCCCCGTTGAAATCCCCTGGAATTTCAACAAGTAGTTAGTTGCTTACAATTTATAACTATAATGGAAGAACAATTAATAACAATAACAAATTAATACAAAAAATTGAAAAATATTAGACTGTTCTGAGTTCACAGTTTTTAGTTTCTATAGGAAGAGGACACAGTTTCACTATTGGACGATCGATGACACAACTACTAGTCTTGATCGTAACAACTCTGACCTTATTGTCTGAACCTGGATGAACAGTTATTATTCGTCCTAACTTATTCCTCCTAAACCTAAATTATTCGTCCATTTAAGTGGTGGAAGGTTATCATCTTTGATGAAGACTAAGTCATTGACTTCTAAATCTCGTTGACTTTTTTGCCATTTAGGTCTTTGCTGAAATTGAGACAGGAATTCCCGGCTCCATCTTTTCCAAAATTGCTGAAGAATAAAATGTCTCACATGCCATCTATCAAGATGACTCAAAGGACTGTGACTTAGATCTTGTTCAGGTATGGCAGTTAGAGAAGTTTCAACTAGGAAGTGACCTAGCGTTGGAGCAGTTAAGTCTGTTGGGTCAGATGATATGGGACACAGTGGCCTAGAGTTGAGACAAGCTTCAACTTGCGTAATCAAGGTTTGGAACTCAGGATAGGTTAAGACAGTGTCACCAACGGTTTTCTTCAGATGCGATTTCATTGATTTTACTGCAGATTCCCAAAGTCCACCAAAGTGTGGAGCAGAAGGCGGATTAAAAGTCCAGCGTATTTCCTATGACGACAAAAATTTGTTTATTTCTTCATTCTGCTTGCACTGCAAAATATATTTGTTGATTTCTTTTTCTGCACCTTTGAAGTTGGTTCCACAATCACTAAAAATCTCAAAAGGTTTCCCTCTTCCTGCGATAAATCGTTTTAATGCACTTAAGAATGCCTTTGTTGAAAGATCTTCTACAACTTCAAGATGGACTGCTTTGATGATGAAGCAGACAAATATACACACATATGATTTATATGATTTTAGTCCGCGTCCTGCATGATATTTAATCATGAATGGTCCTGAAAAATCTGTTCCAACTCGATGAAATGGTCGTGACAGTGTTACCCTAGACGCTGGAAGATTAGCCATTATTTGTTTTGCAGTTTGAGCTCTATATCTGCAACATATAACACAAGTTCTTACTGTTTTCCGAATAACAGGCCTAGCAGTAATGATCCAAAATTTCTGTCTTATTAAAGAAAGGAGAAGCTCTGGAGCTGCATGGAAATATTTTTCATGAGAATGTTTAATTATGATCTTAGTCACATGGTGCTTTGATGGTAATAAGATTGGGTGCTTTTCATTCTCTAACAGCTGTGCGTTTTTCAATCTTCCTCCTACTCTTAAATTTTGTTGTCATCTAAAATTAGACACAAACAAACGAGATTGCTATTTGTAGGTATCTCTTTTCCAGCTTCTAAACATTGAATTTCTTTATTGAAGTTCACTTGTTGAACTATTCGAATAATGAAGCGTGTTGCGGCTTGAATTTCATTGCTTGATAAAAAGGATATATTTCTTTCTGCACGTGTTACCTTTGAATTGGAGATGAATCTCAATAGCCAAGCAAATATGCGTTGCAACTTGGAAAACGAAGATATTTTTGATATAATATCAAGTTCTTTTATATTTTCAGAAACTACAAATGATAATGTTTTACGTGCTTCTGGTAATTCTTCTTCATTTATGGTAATAGGTTCATGCACGGGAACCTCATTGCTTCTTAACCACAGTGGGCCGTTCCACCACAAGTCATGGGGCAGTAGTTCTGCAGGAAGCAACCCACGTTATGCACAATCAACAGGATTTTCTTTTCCGTTCACATGGTTGCAATTCTCAGCTGGTAAAATAGATTGGATTTCAGATACTCTGTTGGCTACAAAGACTTGCCATCTTTTAGGATTTGATCTTAGCCATGACAATACAATCGCTCCATGCATGCACAGAATCAGGTTTTATATGTAATGCAACTCTAACCGCCTGTATTAAGTGTGCCAGCAATACTGCAGCACATAATCCCAGTCTTGGAATCGTGATAGGTTTAAGTGGTGCTACACGAGTTTTAGCTGTTAAAAGTTTCACATCAGTGTTAGAGTTATCACAAGTTTTAACGTAAATAACTGCCTTTTCTGAAGAATCACAAAATCCGTGAAGTTCACATCGAGAATATTTGGGCAAGATGACTTTTCCAGGTATATATATGGAACTTAAGAGTTTGACTTCTTGGCACAAAATTTTCCACTTTTGATCAACATTCTCTGGTACTGCGTCATCCCATGATAATTGTAATTTCCACAGTTCTTGAAGGATCATTTTAGTTAGAATTACAAAAGGTGCAATCCATCCCAATGGATCAAAAAGCGTTGATACAAATGACAGAATAATTCTTTTAGTATTGACACTTTGATAATCTATATCACTGAAATTACATTTGAACATATCATTACCAGGATGCCATTCTACTCCTAGAACTTTTATGGCTTTATTGCCCATTACACTATGCATATTATGATTAATTGTGTTTGCTAACCCAGCATTTTTCAATAGTGATGGCTCATTTGTGGACCATTTATGTAACTCAAACCCACCTTTTTTTACCATTTTCTGCAATTCATATATCGATTCATTACCTTCCTGACTATTCTCAACACCAGTTAAAACATCATCAACATAAAAATCTCTTAAAACTACAGTCTTTGCTTTTGGGAAATTAAGACCCTCATCAATTGCTAACTGACTCAAAGTTTTAGTTGCAAGATATGGAACAGCAGCAGTTCCATACGTGACAGTGTTTAAGCGAAAAACTTGTATTTGTTTATCTTGACTATCTCTCCATAATATTCTCTGAAAATCCCTATCTTTGTCATGAATTTTTACCTGCCTATACATCATTCTTATATCAGCTGTGATTGCAATATTATGAAATCTAAACCTTAATAAAATGCAAATTAAATCATCTTGTGTTTTGGGACTTACCATTAGAGTGTCGTTTAAAGATACACCTGTTGTTGTTTTAGCACTCCCATCAAAAACTACTCTTAATTTGGTGGTTAAACTAGAACTATTCAAGACAAAGTGATGTGGGATGTAATAATGTTTATTCTCTAATTCACGATCTGTATTTGAAACAAGGTCCATGTGGCCCAGAGATAAATATTCTTTCATAAATTGAACATATTGGATGAAAATTTCTGGCATGGATATTAATCTCTTCTCAAGATAAAGAAATTTTCTGTGTGCCATTTGGCGAGAATCACCTAAATTATCTCGATCCTGTTTAAACGGTAATGCGACTGCGTAGCGGCCTGTTTTTTCCCTGAAATGAGAACCCTCAAAATGCATTTCACAAAGTTTTTCTTCAACTGTTAAAGGTTGCGAATTTAGAATTTTTTCTAATTCCCAGAATTAATTTACTAACTCGTCAGTTTTTGTACTTAAATCATTTACACATACTGGATCGGTTGCCAGAGTTTCAAAATTTGTAGTACCCGAAATTATGCAACCAAGTCTCTAATTTAATACAAATGGAAGGTGAGGATCACGTTTGACAATTTCTCCAGTCATTAAATGCATAAATACATTTACACCAAATAGAATGTCAATTTTTTGTGATTTGAAAAATAATGGATCAGCTAACATTAAATCATTGAAATTATTGCAAATGATTGAAGGCAAAGACACATAGGGAATATTATCTGTCACCTTATCCATCACGAATGCTGATGTTGATACTCTAAGATCACTTTTGAAGTGAGAAGTGAATAATAAATCAACTTCCCCATTACTCACAGTATTAAATGTTCCCAAACATGACACAGAGATAGAACTATCTTTGACATTTAATCCTAATTTATTTACACATTCTTGTGAAATAAATGACCTCTGAGAGCCAGTATGACATAAACATCTGCATTTTATAAACTCTTGTTTAGAATTTTGAACTTTTACTAATGCGGTGCACAACAAAATATAGCTCTTTTGATTACAATTTTCGTTTGAATCATAATGAGAGGCACAGACTGAAGACGAAACATTTTCACTTGCTGACTCAACTTTTTTAGGGATAAATTCTTGTGCGTGTGGAGACATACTATTTGACTGATTCTTATTCCTTGAATAACTTACCATGTGCAAAACACTATGATGTTTCTTAAAGCAACGATGACACGTATTTAGACTCTTACATTTATTGAGGAAATGCATATTATATAAGCAATTGAAACAATAATGATTACGTTTTACGAGATCAATTCGTTGTTGAACAGGTAAATTAAGAAACTTCGAGCACTTAGCTAAACTATGGTCTTCCTTACAATAACTACAACCTAACGTAGCTACAAAAGCATTACTCTTATTCGGAACTACAGATTTATGTACTTTATTTACCACTAGCTTGCTATTTTGAAGAGTTCTTGCGTAATTCTTAAGAAAATCGATTAAGTTTTTAAGTTTCGGAATTTCCCCGCTTTTAAGCTGACGTTCCCACCACAATTTTGTAGAAGGATCCAATTTTTGTAAAATTAAATAAGTCATTAATGTATTACCAAATTTGTCAATGGTTTGGTTCAATACTTCTAACGAGCAAATGACTTCATTCTGTCAACTAGTTTTAAAATAGCAGTAGCTGATTCTGTTTGAATAGTTGGTAAACTTAAAAATCGTTTAATATATGCAAATATTTGTTCTCGCTTATTTGAATATCTTTCGTCTAATAGATTCCATGCAATCTCAAAATTAGAATTCGAAATTTGAATAGACTGAATGACGCGATACGCTTCACCTTTCAACGAAGCCTTCAAATACTGTAATTTTTTAGCATTAGATATATTTGTATTGCTTTTTACGCATGCATTAAAAAGATCCTTAAACGCTATCCATTCTGTTATATTACCTCCAAAAGTAGTTAATGATAACCTAGGTAATTTATTATTCTCAAACACGTTTTCTGAAATTACACTATCAGATTTAATTTCACTCTTATTTAACTCAGCATTTTGTATTTTCAACATTTTTTCACCCTTAAATTTCCACAAATCATTTTTATCTGAAATTTCCTGTGCGCTATCTATCTCACTTTCTAATTGTTTAGGTTCTGTAATTAAAACTTCAAAATCCCTATCAAGTTTTTTTAGATCGGTTTCTTTCTGTTTTAATAATTCAATATTTTCTTCTAATTCTATTACATGAATGTCATCACTTGCGATTATACTTTCAATTTTCTTAATGTAATTTGTTACACTTTTCCGTAGAGCAGTTCTTTTTGTTTTTAAAGGTACCAGTTCACTCATTTTTGCTTAAATCAAGTCTAAAACTAGTTCTAAAATATCTAAACTGTATACTTTCAAAATATTTCTACATTTTTAAATACAAATTATTTTTAGACATGAAACAGAATGTTCAAAGTTAACTTACCTCACAGACTGAGGTAATTTTTCCTTCGATATCGCACTATTTCCATCGACAGACGATATCATACGACCGTTCATAAATTGTTCGATTTTAATCTTTTATTTTTCACTAGCGCTCCGGCTAGACTTATACCAACAAATGTTATTGCGTTTTTAACTACAATCACATTCACTACTGGTTCGTTCACATAAACACTAAAGCGGACTGTTAACACGAATTTATTATAACACTAAGTATTTGCGAGCCAACATCGGCTTACTACATTCCATCATTTTTACCATTCTACTACAACAGGAATCAAAAACAGAATAAAAAACACAGAGTGTTGCCACTTGTGGAATAAAGAACAAGAAACTTACATGGATTCGGAGCACACGAAACCACGGAATGTGCAGCAGACGATACTTACATAAACAACCTCCATAGTTATTTAATTCTACACCCCGGCTGTTTGAAATCTTTTTATTTGAATAATACAGGTATCATCCAGTTGTCTAATTTCTAGTAAGTCCGCTCTATATTTTACAGTATTAAAGGCTTAAATGTTTTTTACCATGCAATCTTACCAGAATTTCATTTTTATCAAATCTGTCTTTTAACAACTCGATGGCGACATCATAAATATTTTGCGTTAAAACTAACACCTCAATAATTTTTAAAGCTGTCCCTTTCAAGAAATTCCTTAATATAATTTTTCTACATTTGATAACTGTACATTTTCATATATAGTCACTTCAAATTTACCTTAGAATTTCTACCAATTTTCATATTTCCTATCTAAAGGCTCCAAACGGAGTTACGAGAAACATACGAAAATTATTCTTTGATTCTTCATGTCCTGTGGATCATATAATTGAGGAATGTATTTTACTTTCTATAGGGATATTCCGTCTCAATGGCTGCCAATTTTAGCTATAACTTTCGCGATATTTTCGCGATACATATAACTCGATACTACATCTTTTTAGTGTCTAAGTTATCAATACATTTATTAAATTCAGAATATTACTTATAAATTTATTCAACCTTTTCAATTAACTGAATATTAATACATTCAATTTTGTCATTAACGATTTCGTCGTCCGTCAATTATTCTATTGTTTTCTTAATAATGTTTGTTCAAGATGTACTAAGAGTCATATGCATGCATTTGGACCTATTTAATTCACTAAGTTGCGACATATCTTATTTTAGGTCTCGCGTTTCGGCACAAGTAATCAAAATCAAACGTCAGAAATCACTACTTTCAGTATAACAAAAGAATGAAAGAGGGTAAAAAAATGGTTTGACCTTCCATAATGCAGTCGTAGTTCTTGTATTTCTACAGCTCTAACTTTATTCGAAGACATCTTTAACTAACAAAAGTTTTTATTTTGGGGGAGGAAATGAATTTTTTTAATGACGAACACACTGCACAAACAATCTACGTTGAAAAGATAACTGCCAGTAAATATTTCAACACGCTTACCACTACCTGGTTGTCTTTTCTAATTGCGCAAAAAAAAATCAATAAGAATAAAAAAAAAATAGTGAAGAAATTATACTGATATTTACTGTGGTATAATATTTAAATGAATGCTCTCCATGAACTTATAATATTTACGGAATTATAAGTTCCTAAACCTCAGTCATTATTACTACTACAATCCTATGAGTAATATAGAACTGTGATTTACTCGCTTCGTATTCTGAATTAAATTTAAAGTTCTAAAGGATGTGTTGGCACGAAGGGTCATTCATGCTTAACTAAAATTACATTGTCAGTAAAGCATTTAGTGATTCATAACTAAATTCATAGACAAACGATCCGCCTGCAAACAAATATATGTCTGTAAACTAAGTTAAATATAAACGTTAATCACTCAATCATGTTTGATATATATTTTCGTATTTCCACATAAGTACAGATGGCGTCTGAAACATTTCTAAATTAAATAGTTAATCATTTAATAATGAAATACACTAAGAATGGTATTTAAAATGTTTATTTTACTCATAAGTATGTATTTTAATGCTAAGATCTTGCTTTTAATGCACAAATAACGATATAATATTCAAAATAGTAATTGTTTTTATTTTGCATAGTACAAGCTAAGCAAATAAAAATAAATATACATTTTGGCATCTATATAAAGGCTTCACGTACCTGCTTTTAACAATATTTAAATAACATCAATAAAACGAAAGATATAGGGGAAAATATTACAGACAAGATTTGTCCATAAATACTTAGGCTTGATTAAAAATTTATTTATTTTTAATGTGTTGCTATTCTTTAGCTCTGCGAAAGAATCTTAGATATAAGAGCTATACTAAGAAATAGTATGATTATTAACTCAATTTTAAAATATTTTTTGAGGCAGAATTGAAACAAAAATTAAAAGGAAATATTATTAAAAATAAAAGATATATATTTTTGATAAACGAACATTGTAGAATAAATACAAACATGGCAACCAACAAAATTAAAATATATCAAATCAATATTTTGCTATATTGAATAAATAGAAGCATGAGATTGAAATTTGTGAGATTCGGTTGAACGTACAATTTAAAATTACTAACTCTTAGGTACACAAAGTATTTCCCTTCAAGATCAATGAACATTTGCAGGTGCGTTTTCCAAAGATAAAATGCTTTAAGCCATTCATTTCTTGAAATAGATGAGACAAATTCCTTTATAAACTCATCAATTTCATTTTCGGAATAAAAACGACGTCCACATATTTTTTTAGATTAAAAAATAGCCAGAAGTCCCACATAGTAAGATAAGAGGAATAGGATGACTATCTACCACTATGATGCGTTTTGTTCAAAACAATGACTCTAATCCTTGATGAACGAAAAGAAACATTATCACGGAGAAGCATGAGTCCCCAAATATTCAACATTGTGAGAATTTCTGTAATACACTTAGAGATGTAGAAGTTAGCTGCAACTGCGTTCTATCCGTCTAGATTTACGGCTTTAACCATCTGTGTACTTCTGAAGAACGCGTTAAATATTTTTTTCATTCCCCTCCTTCTTTTGGCAATTGTTGGATAGCGGTTATCTTTAAAGACCTATAATTTATTTTCCTCACGTGTTTAAACATTTAAAAATGTGTATACATCTCATCAACAGTAATTCTTTAAGAAATAATGCAGTTCCTTCCACGATTAATTGTCTGGTTTCATTACTGGCTCTGACATTCTAGCCATTCGGTGTTTTGGTAAATTATGATGACCCAATGACCTATTTCATCGTATGCAGCTGTGTGGAGCTCGTGTAGAGCTGCGCATCCACTTTTAAATCCTTTCTATATCATTTTATACTAGCCGCCTTCGCCCGCTACGCTGGTCGGTTTTTCTAAAGAAATTTTGAATGAAACAAAATATATCTGTGAATCTGATCATGCGTTTTAAAGCAATATGGACATTTACCTGGTGTATCCAACCGAATTGCTGAAAGCAATATGAATGTCATTACGCTATTATATCTTTTATTGAGTCATACAAAATTTAGACTGTTAAGGACCAATTTCTTTAGTTGATCTGTTATTGTAGGATTCGGTAAAGAACAATAGAACAATATGTAATATACTAAAAGCGTTCATGAAAAATTATCAATGAAAGTCTCATCAGAATCTGTTAATTGGACTTACTGAAAAGGCTGATCGTTCATAATAATTGGGTTCGCCTGATTCTAGAACTTTCATCTATAATTCTACAATCAAGTAACCTGACAACAAAGCAATAGCAAATGATATGTTCTTTATACTAAAACATTCACTGAAAAATTATCTAACCGATCAAGTTGCATAGAAATCCACTTAGCAGAATCTTTTAAACTGGAAAATATACCGAAACCTTCCCTAAAAATGATCTAATTAACAGTTTAAAATTCATTCAGTGGAACCTTTAAAAAAAGCAAATCTTTCAACGTAGAACGTTATGTTTTATACTGACATCTTTTCTGAAAAATTATCTAATTAACAATGTAAGTCCCGTCAAAATCTATTCAGCAGAACTCAAGATATAAGCGGCCGGAATGAAATTTCTCTTTGCATTATATATATATATTGAGATAGTTAAATAAAACTTTCATAATCGCGTTAACCTGATTATAGAACTCTCTGGGAGGTAGGGGTAGGTATATACTGCATCACTTCTGAAATTTTTAAGGAACTCAGCTCAACTTCCATAACTATAGCATATATACTCTCCAGTATACTCTATCTCTGTAGCGTATATCTTCCAATTTTCTTTACTGTAAATGTAAAACTGAGAACTTTTTCCGCATAGCTCCGTAACTAAACAACACAGAATGATATGATAAATATTGAAAAAATCCCTGAAATATTATCCAACTTACTGTGCATTTAATTAGTAGACTTGAAATCTTTCATAATCTTGTTCACCTAATTTTAAAACTCCCGTAGAAACTTAGAATGATGGTTTTTACGTTAAACCATTTATAAACTAAATTTACTATTTAACAGTGTAAGTTCTACAAAATTCTGTTCAGTAGAATCTGAGTTATAGTCATATTTACAATATTTATTCCTCATTAAACCTTTTTTCTTTACATTTGAAATAAAATCAATAACTGTTTTGGTATTTCCCTGTTGTGCCAACACCATTGTCACCAAGTGTAATAGTTGACACAAAAATGAAATGATGCATTTGGAAAAAAACAATTGTTGATAAAAAAAAAAAAAAAAAAAAAAAAAAAATGAGCATTTAAAAAATATAACTTTTGAAAATTACAGACTTTGACCTACCATTTTTTTAAATCAATAAAAATAATGATACTACTTGGTTATCCCACCGACCAAGTCCATTGCCAAACTATAAGAATAAATGCCAATAATGGTTGATCGTAAATGTCACATTTACTTTACATTAAGCAAGTTACACTTATTTACGTCATCAGGTGATTTTTATTTCGACTTTTTAAATGTATTTTCATTAATATTATACTAATTTATTTGTTCTTTCGTTATTTAAAATAAAAATTATGTCAAATTGTATAATTTGGCGAGTGGCCTGGCAATTTATATAATTTAGCGAAATTGGTCGACGGGTACCAGAATAAATACTTAAAATATAAGAACAAACAAATATTTTGAAATTAATAAAATATAGTCAATTTAAACTGCAGTCTTGAAATTGTAAATGTCTTTTACTACTGAAGCATGGCGTACGTAATACGCATGTTTTGCATTGCAGTAAACATTTCATTCTTTAAATGAAGACATTCGTGGTTTTTTGAACAAAACATTTTTATATGTAAATTCCTAATTTCTGAAATAATTTTATTGTAGCTTCCTCATCATCAGATAACTGCGAAATGGTAAAATCTATATCACTATCAGTAATAAATATTTTCTATTAAAAAAATAACAAATTAAAAAGTTTTGCGAGATTATGATGGAATAAAATGAATTCCATCATTAAAAATTCCTGCATAAAAATATTCACGTTCAATAATTAGCAAATGTTAATGTGTGGCACGGTTTTCAATAAAAATCGTTTGCACGATTAAGGTTGAAATAAATGGCGCGATACCATACATTTTGGCATGGTATCGCGACGAAAATTAGAACGAAAAAATACCACAGGTTTTTTTTTTTTTTTAGTTTTTGAGGCGTTTGAATTTTTTTTCTAATTGACGAAGTTGTTTTTATTTAACCAAAAGAATTGGTTAAAAAATTATTCAATTAGAATTTTTTCCCTTGCTATAGTAACAGAATGAAAAGAATGAGTTTTTAGAAACTATCACTTGAGAAATCCAGGTTTTGGAGCCAAAGATAGTGCCAAATTAGAAAAATATGAAATATCTCTTGAATTATTGGGCTTAAAAGAATTTAGTTAGTACCATTCGATTCAGCATATAAAAATACACCAAAATATGTTATCAGTTGAAAAATAACTATAAAATCAGATTTTTAAGGATTTTTTTAAAAGTTCGTTCTCTTTTTTCCCCCTTGGGGGTGGAATTTTTAAATATCCTTTCTTAGCGGCACTCTACGTCATAAGAAGTATTTTTACCCCGATTTTCAAGATTTTAGCTTCAGTAGTTTTTGCTACGCGTTGATTAATAGAAAATCCAGACTTTCTTTTATATATATAGATATATAATAATTATCCCCGAATATCATTTTTCGTTCTGCTGTCAGATTTTCTGAGGCTACAGCAGAAGTTCTTCTTTTGCTTTTTTTTCATGCAGAAAAGAATTTCAACTTCTGAATACTGCAAAAAATCTAAATATATTGGCAAGAGATTGAGCTTCAATCCCATATGTTAATTGTAGACGCTGAAGTTATTCTTTGTGATTTAGCCCAAATTAAAAATGATAAAAATCCATAGCTATGTAATGCTCTTTTGTTAACTCCATTATCTCTTCTTTCAAATTGTTTTCTATGATAGCTATATTGTAACTGTTGCCACAAATTATTGTCTACAGACAGGAAAGTGTATAAGTTGAATATCCGACAGTAAATTTCTTTTTGGTGCATACCATCTGCCCTTTTTTAGCACTCAGTGTTACCCTTGTATATTCGCATACGAGTAGCTTCCACCTTTTATTATGTGGAGTAATTACGAGTAATAAGCTGATTAAAAACATAACAGAATAATTTAAAATTCGACTTGTGTACAAATATGAAAATACAACAGCCATGTTATTATTTTTTCATACAATAATAGCATTTTTT
This sequence comes from Maratus speciosus, assembly GCA_963932465.1. Taxonomy (NCBI): domain Eukaryota; kingdom Metazoa; phylum Arthropoda; class Arachnida; order Araneae; family Salticidae; genus Maratus; species Maratus speciosus. Next base: position 204,148,594 of record OZ010789.1, read on the forward strand.
TAATAATCATCATCAAATACTCATACTTTAATAATGCTTAAATATTGTTAAGCCTTACATATATTTAAAGCAATAAATGCATTATTTGCATTAGTTAAAAAGAGAAAAAATATTAATCATGCATTATCAGATCACCATTTTGTATTTTATATTTCTTAAAAAACGTTGAAAATAAATTATTTGTACAAGCCCAGGTCAAAATTCGTGCTAGTAACAGCATCAAAAATATGCTAGTTATTGCTATGTATTGCTTTTTCTACTAGATTTTCATGCTATTATATGCTTTTTTATGCTTGCCAGCATCCAAAGCTTCTTCCAAAGCATGGACAGGTTACCATGCTATTATATGCTTTTTTATGCTTGTCAGCATAATTTGCTATGGAGCCAGCTTAGGGAGAAATAACATGACAAGCTATGTACAAGCATTTTATGCTTGTTTGCTGTTTAAGCTTCTTCCAAAGCATGGAGAGCTAGGTACCTTAACGTGCTATTATATGCTTTTTTATGCTTGACAGCATTATATGCTATGCAGCCAGCTTAAGGAGAAATAGCATGACAAACTATGTACAATCATGTTATGCTTATTTGCTGTTTAAGCTTCTTTCAAAGCATGGAGAAGAAGGTACCTTAACGTGCTAATATATGCATTTTTATGCTTGCCCGTATAATATGCTATGCAGCCAGCTCATGGAGAAATAGCATGACGAGCTATGTACAAACATGTTATGTGCTTATTTGCTGTTTAAGTTTCTGTCAAAGCATGGACATGTGTACAAACATGTTATGTGCTTATTTGCTGTTTAAGTTTCTGTCAAAGCATGGACATGTGTACAAACATGTTATGTGCTTATTTGCTGTTTAAGTTTCTGTCAAAGCATGGAGAGGTAGGTACCTTTACATGCTATTATATGCTTTTTTATGCTTGCCAGCATGATATTCTATGAAACCAGCTTTGCTAGAAAACAGCATGACGTACTATGCGCCACTAAGATGTGCTAATTTGCTACACAAGTCTCATCCCTGTAATGGTGAAGTAGGTACCTCAATGAAGCATTGTGTGCTTGTTAATGCTTGCAAGCATCAAATGTTTATTTATTTATTTATTTATTTTAGTTACTAGAAGAGTATAAATTTGACTATGTTTTTGAAAATAGAAGAAAAGGAAATTTTTATTATAAATTGAATTTTCAAATCCGGGGAGAGACAATAGCTCTGTTCCTCCTCCGTCCCCCTCCCCAACTGAAAATTCTTACATTATATTTTATTTTAAGCTAAGAGTAAAGATTAAATTTCAATTTGTTTTTCGAAATCAGGAGTTTGCGTTATGGAGGTTTGACTGTAAATTGCAATTTAAGTAAGATGTAAAATATTGCAAGATGTAAAATATAACTTCTATATTTTTAATTAACTTCTATGGTGGTGGGTTAAATTCTGTGAGGGATTTAACTTCTATGAAAGTCTTCTAGGGGAGACCCCTCCCCTCCGCCTATAAAATATTTTTTTTCTTCTGTTTCTTAGAATTTAAATATTCTAACTTGCTCGAAAAAATGCAGTATGTCTTTAAATAACGGAGAAAAGCAAAATTTTCTTCATTGAAATCTAAAATCTGTGGGGAGGGGCTAGTCCTCACCTGAATTCAATACTGATTTAAACCACCCATTTGAGATTAGATTTTAACACATAAACATTAAAAGGAACAGAACTAAAAATTAATTTCCAAAGCGGATATAGAAGAGTAACTCCCACCTCCCCCCCAACGGAAAATTTTAAACTGATCTTCCTCTTACTGTTAAATTATTTTAAGTTACCTGTAAATTATAAATTTTCTATATCTTTAAAAATGGGAGAAAAATAAAATTTTGTTTATTAAATTTCAAAAGCTGGGAGGGGGAGGGCTGTGTCACCGCCACCTGAATTAAACACTGCCCCTTGAACACGCTTGAGATGATTTTTTAACACATAAAATTAAAAAAATAACAAATAATTTCCATGGGAAATAAAAGGGAAAAAGCACCCCCTCACCTGAATTGGAAGAAAATTCATAGCTACACTTCCTTTTAGTATTTAATTCTTTTAAGTTTCTCGAAAAGATTAAATTTACTGTGTTTAATAAAATCAGAGAAAAAATATTAGTTTGTGAAATTTCAAAATCCTGGGGCGGTAGATATCCTTTTCAACCACTACAACGTAAATTCCACACTGCCTTCGTCCACCCGCTTTACATAAAATTTTAAGACATAAATCTAAAAAAAAAAAAATACTGAAAATTAATTTCCATGAAGGATCTTTTGGAAAAAGCGCCTCCCCTCCACTCCCCCATCCTAAAATTATTCGCTGTTCATTCTCTTAGTGTTTAATTGTTTTAATTATACCAAAAAAAAAAAAAATCCGTGCTTTTCAAAAAGAGAATTTAGTTAGTTAAATTTCAAAATTCAAGGAACACTCTTTCATTTAAGAAATAAGTTCATAACAATAGAATTTAAAATATGTACAATTAACCCCACCCCCTCTAATCAGGACTAAAGTTTTAAACTTTTAACCCCCACCTGAAATTGATAAATTCGATTCTAAGTACACTTCAAAATCTTTTATTTTTCTGCAATAAATAATTGAAGAGCTGACTGGATGAACATGTTATGCAACATTTTCTAAAAAACTTTTTATCTTTTGGATGAAAGCGTTATGAGATATCCTATCACATGGTGAAGCTAAAATACTAAAATTATATTTAAGATTTAAGACATTATTAATTAATATTTAATATTTTAATATTTATAATGTCAATAATATTAATAATTTTCAGTATTTGAAAATTAAATATGAATAAGTTCTTCTGAAGTGTTTAGTACCATACTTGTTAATATTTTAAACACACGGCATCAATCAGAAAATAAATCATTAAAATTTACAACAAAAACTTTCACTTCGAATTTCTTCAAATGTAATTTTTGTTACTTAACATGTTCTTCCACTTAGCTCTTCAATTATGACCATATTCAAACCATTCCTTAAGCAAAGAAAATTCCACTAATGAATTATATTAATCAAGCCATATTCTAATTATCCATTAAACATAGAAAAAACCCTAATAATAAATTAACCTTAATAATTGTAATTTGGAGGATAATAGCATCGATAAATTCACCCTCTTTCTTTTAAAAATATCAACACACAGCAGAATCAGCTCATCGCCATTACCCGCATTTAAAATCGTTTACAAACACGACCCCAGTAGCGAAGTCAGTAGAGCAGTATGTTCCCAAACTGGAGGTAGTGCGTTCAATCCTCCTCAGAGGAAAAGAAAATCCGACTTAAGTTCCCCTTTCTAGAAAATGAGGTACTTCAGAAACTCTCCAAAGATGGCGGCACTAGCGTCTTTTTTTCTAACTGGGTGAACAGCAAAAAATAAAAGCAAATGATGCTAGAAAAGTAATGCTAGAGTAGCAAAAATTAAAAGCAAGAGATGCTAGAAAAGTAATGCCAGCAAAGCAAAAATTAAAAGCAATTGATACTAGAAAATTAAAAGCCACTGATGGTAGAAATGTGATGCTAGAATAGAAACAAAAAAGTATCTGTCGCTTGTGAATCACTGCTAGAATAGCAGAAATTACAAGCAAGTGGTGGTCTTGGCTGCTGCTAAGCTAGCAACATATTCAAGCAACACAAGCTGGATTATGTATGCTGGTCAAGCAGTAAAGTGTTTAAATACACACCATGACTTACTGGTAATTATGGTGGAACCAGCAAATGTGTTATGGTAGTATATGCTATTTTAGTTTGCTATGATACAGCATTCAATGCTAATCTAGCAAACAAATACCAACATGAATTTCGACCTGAGAGGCTTATAAGATAATAAATAGAAATTTTTTTTGAGACTATTTGAGACAAAAGTGCTTAAAAACTTTTTTACAAGAATTTAGAAATAATACAGAAAAAAAATCAGATTAATATATATTTTTAAAGAAGTGAAAATGAATATCGATCTTCTCGTATAATTTTCTCTGTTCTTTTTTTTAAAGATATTTACACCAAATAGTTTTATAGAAAAATGTTTGTCCTGTACTGTCATTTTAAAGAATAAACTATATTCAATAGAACGCAATAACATGTTGGCAATAGTTATAATTTTACACTGACTAAATTTCGGAGATCTATAACCTTGATTTCCATAAACGTAATGAAAGTGAATAAATAAATACATGAATGCCTTGTATGCGGCTTTTTTATTATCAGGAGAAAATACAATAGTCTCGTTATGAAATATGTTCATTGTTTACTACGATACATGATTAATAAAAGAAATTTTATTGTAATAAAACATGTCATTATAAAATCGGTGATTTTACAATGTAGAATTGTAGATACCAAGAAATAATGTATTTTTTCATTTAATCGAATGCAGGTTAATTTTATAAATCTTTAAACGAATTACAGAACTACGTTATATTCATGCAGATTGATCTTAAATAATTACGAATATTACAGACAAATGCAAGGTTAGTACATAATTGGTAATGTCGTTTTCCAAAAATTCTATAAATTTTAAAATATATCCGATGAAATTTAAAATTTTACTGTTGAACATGATATTGTATTTTCTTAAAATGTCATGAAAATATAGTAAATATAAAAAATGGAAGTAATCGGGGATCTATTGATAGTGAAATTTATTTTTAATAGAACTTTCAAAAAATTAAAATTTTTGCTAACGAAATGGTAACTTATACATGTCAGCTCAGTTTCCCATTTGTGCCTGGCTTCCTAATTTTAGGACGCTTTCTTTAAAAAAAATCCCATTACGAATGGGATTATGATATCCTTTCAAAAAATTGTGAAATATATATTTAGTATTTGTTTATTCATAATTGGCAGTGTATTTTTAAGAATAAATAGGTGAAATAAATGTTTGTTGTAGCACAAAGTTCAATTTTCTTGAAATAAAATGGCGGGCAAGAAAAGCAAGCTATTTCTTTTATTTTTTTTTTTTTATCAATCATCTTAGTTGTATTATTTATAAGACGAAACATTATTTTAGAATACTTATTTATGCATTTTTTCTGATTTCTGTTTTTTTTGTTCGAATTTGAACCTTTATATACCGTACCAATTTTGGGACGCTAGGCACGAAAAGGTAGGGGTTTTCTCCGTTCCTGTCTATGCATTAAATGTGTATTTTATGCCATTTAATTTGTTAGAAAATTGTTACATATCATTCGGATTATTATTTGGCTATAAAATTATTATTCGGATTCTTATTTGGCTATTCTTTGTTATTACTATTGGGGGGGGGGGGGTACGGGCTGGGCTCGGTTAAAGAGCAAGACACCCACCCCTCCCCAGACTTAGCAATAAACTTAGTAAAAAATTATATCATCCGTTATGTTTTGTACTAACTTAGTACTTGACAGCCTGAGGTTACTAATATCTGTAGAGTAACCACAATTATCCGACGTAATTTTTACTGAACCTATATCGGATAATCGGGAATTTATCAATAATCATCTAATTTATTATGTAACATCGTCATCGAACGGCTATTAGGACTATTTAAACTGCTTAATAAATATCTAAATTTAAATTATACATGCAAATCATTTTATTTGTTTAGAACAGCGATGTATACACGGACTGGGGCGGGGAGCGGCAAGAGTACAATTTTACCGTGATCGGATCTTGCGGAAGCTCAGGGTAATTTTAATGGAATTGGAAGAAAGGGGAGCTAAAATACATATCTCTCCTCGTGGTTTGGAAAAGAACGCTTGCATACATAAAGAATGTGAAAAAAAACCGTTGGAAAAAAATTCGATATGGCATAGGTTTACGGAGAGTTCCGGTTAAAAGATGGTCGGATAATCGAAGTTATCGTGTACCATATATACTCGTGTGTAAAACGAAGAATTTCTGACAGTTTTCTGCAAGTACATTGGGGGGTAAACTTGAACGCGAGTCAATTACAAAAGCCAAAAAAAAAAAAAAAAAAAAAACTTCGAATACTACAAAAGTCTGATTTTTTATGAGTATAAATAATAAATTAATTATATAAAATATACAAATAATAATAATTTATAATAAAAAAAAAACAGTGTTTGGTTTTTGTTTACTTAATTGTTTTCGCATGTAATTGAAATCTTTGGTTTGATTTTGTGCAAAATTGAAATAAAAAGTTAGGGGCGAATGATTTAACCTTTTCGCAACAAAATAAATGGCATAAAACATAGATCTAATGCTTAGACAGTAACGGAGAAAACCCCTACTCTATCGTGCGTAGTGTCCCAAAATTGGGACGTTTAGATTTTTATATGTTAAATAAATGTTTTTCCAAAGAGAATTTTTTTATTATCTTTACGTTCATTTTACACCATTTACTATAATTAAGCACAATCTTGAGTTGAAAAAAAATGAGGCACTAATCGGTTAATTTTCTAAATAGAAACCAAAAAGTAATTTAAGCGAAATCTGTATTACAGATATCTATAATTAGAATACGGCATTGAATTTTTCATAAAGCTCAATGAAAATACTTCGTTTTTCAATATTAATGAAGTAACAGTAAATGATTGTTTATTACAACAAAGCAAACAAAGCTGTGTAACAATGAAATTCACTTAAACAAAAGAGAAAGATCTTTCAAACAATCAAATTTCACCACATTCGCAAAGTAGGTAAATATGTCGAAGCAGAGTTATACCATGTTATATCAGCTGTATTACATACGGAATCATTCAAAAGTAGACTCTAATGAAGTACTTGGTATATATGTGATAATATCGCCCTGGGATAAAAAGCCAATTCATGTAACCTTGAACCATTTTCCTCGTCGTAGATGATTATAGTTTTGACGACATTATCGAAGTTTCAAACGTCACGTAAGTTCAATTCAATGTTTAAGAAAACTGTATTTATTAATTTATGTCCAAGTTTTAACATTTATTCTGCATAGTGCCATGGGCGACTGTTATGTTTTATGGTATTTTTAATTTGATTAATGATGATTTATTTGAATAAAATAATTTATTAATAATTGCGTAGTTATGCTATCACCTCAATTATTTCTTGGTTTTGTTAAAAGATACATTAATGAGACGGAATTTCACATTAAACATTTGTGTTTAGCAGCGTCTTTTATTAAAAAATTAAATAAAATAAAAATATTTTTTTAATGATCTTTATTTATCCTTTTTTCCTAATTTTCTCTGTTTAGGCACTTTCTTTCTAATGTTAGCAATAAAAACGTAAAATAATGAAGTATCATTAACAGATTGTTTTCTTTAACAATTCAATTAAACAATGGCAATTCAATTATACAAAGCCGAAACGTATTTAAACAATGGGATTTAATCTCATTAGCAAAATAAACACCCGATAAAAAGGCCGATGCAGCGTTTGATAGTTTTTTACACTTTTATTACCCATAAGATAGAATAAAATGTAATATTTAGGCTATTTTAAAATATTCTAAATTGACATTTTTTTTCTATCAGTTTTATCCTGTAACAAAGATATTGGAGAGTAAGCAAGCGGATTAAGTAATAGAGCTTTGAATAAACCATATGATACGGGTATATCGTATGGAAAAGTGTCAAGCTGTTGCAGTGGAAGTAACTGAGGATGTAGTCAAAAAATGCCGGCAGTTGTTTGTTTACGACATTGTTACAACAGCCATTATTCAAACTGAAACCTTGTCATAAATAAAGCAAATACTTGTAAGCAAGTGCAACTATTTTTACTTGTAGAAGTTTGTCCGGGTAGTACTATAGTTCCTTTCAGTGACATTAACAGCAGGATTGTTTTTGTAGTATACAATATGACAGAACAGCAAGGCCTGATTTTCAACGGCGTAAACTTCCTCCAGTAAATGCGGATAGATAGTTTTCCATACTTATGAGAGGAAGTTTGCTTGAATAAGACGTTGGGAAAAGGAGAAAATTGCTGTTAAAATATACTAATGGAAGCTTGGCCCTGTGGTATACATTTCCTGCGAAATCTATTATTGCTGAAGCTTCACAATATTAAGGATATGTCAGATCTAGGCTATACATCTTTCGTGGTTTAAGTACACCATCATGGACGAAGTAGAATCGTGAAAGAGTGTTCATACTTGATAAGGGTGCCCCATCGAAGAATAGTCAAATATCGTAACCGCCATAGTCTAAGTTGCAAACCTAAACAAAGTTAATTTTGATTTCTATTTTTAGTTTTCATCATAATGAATTTTGTTTCATAATTTGTGAATGTTGTACCATAAAAAATAGTTAAACACAGTTCTTACTTATACTGATATAAGACAATATAATTTTACTTTCTTCTACCTCTACAAGAAGAAATTTTTGGATTCGTGAAACATTTCGACTTTCGGTTTTCGATGGATTTATACGTTTTGGAAGGTCCTCAGCACGATTTGATGGTTTTTAGAAATAGTCTGTCTGTGAGTCTGTCTGTCACTTTGTCTGTCACTGTCACTTTGTGAGTCTGTATGTGACAAAAATCTTGTTGGCGCCCTATCTCAAGAACTAATGCACGGAATTTCACAAAACTTTAGATTCAGTTAGACCTTGATATAAACTGGTGGTGATTACCTTTTGGTGTAAATCTCCCAAAAGATGGCACTGTTATACCTGCATTACTTACGAATTCGGCAATAGCTATATCTCAAGAACTACTGCACTTATTTTAATAAAACTTTAGATTAAGTTAGTCCTTGATATAATTTAGTGCTGATTATGTTTTGATGAAAACCGTTGCTATACTGCATTATTTATGATTATCTCAATAGCTCTATCTCAAGAACTAATGCGCAAATTTTCATCAAACTGCAGATTTGGTTAGTCCCTGATAAAAATTAGTGCTGTTTAGTTTTTGGTGTAAATTGCCCAACAGTTGGTGCCGCTACGCTGCATTTTTCGCGATTTCCGCAATAGCTGTATCTCAAAAATTAATGCGTGAATTTTCAGCAAGCTTCAGATTTAGTTAGTCCCTGATATTAATTTGTCCTAATTAGCTTTTGGTGTACATCGCCCAACAGATGGCATGACATGCAGATTTTTTTTTTACCATTTCCGCAATAGATCTGATCTCAAAAACATGTATGATTTGAAGAAACTTTTGGGATTACTGCATCCGATTAGATTAAATAAGACATAATTTTTTACTCCATTTATAATGAAATTTTAGAATGTAGTATTCGTAATTTTATGTACTGTACAATCATTTATTTTCATCCTATTGTCAGTAGTTTAAAAGAGCCTAAAATTATGTGGAATAATAGATGATTTAGTCCAATAACTCAACAAATGAAATTCAAATAAACAAAGGAGATAAGTATTTCAAACGTTGCAATTTCCATTCATTCGCCAACAAAATGCCAGATAAATGGGACGTAGGCATGTTTCAATGTTGTTCATAAGCTTCATTACACATGTAATCATTCAAAGGTAGATTATAATGAAGTATTAGACAGAATTTCTACCAATGGGGGACATTTTTAACCATTTTTCATTTAACAGTTACATTGGAGAATTAGCAAACGGCTTAATTACACAGCTATAGTACCCTGAATTTCTAATCTAAAGTATGTACCAGATTATGGTACGTCCTCAAAAATTAGCCTAATCTTCTAGCCATGCGAATCTTACATGTCGCGATGGCTTAATTTTGTATTTCCAATTTATATTGTTTAATGGATAGACAAAGTTACAACTCTCACAAATAAATATACTATAGTCTGTGGCGATGAATTTCAATTTTTATGGCTCATTCAATTCTTCTCATCGAGCTAAGTAATTTGCTACCTTACATATCGGCTATAGAGTTTTAATAATGGCAGAAGGCGGGGTCAAAATTAAAAAAATTGCATAATGCGAGCTGCCAAATATAAAACAGTTGTAAAAAATACCTTCTCATATGCAACCGTAGGCAGACGTTCAGCAAGTTACGAATGACTAAAAAACTGACAAAACAACCAACAATGTATGGTTACAAAGATTTTTGCTCGTAACTCGGGAAAAAGTATTGACATTATATAAACAAAACTAAACCGGAGATGCCAGTGGGCTACTTTTTTTAAAATTCAGATTTCTTGATTGGCACCACCTTCTTGAAATAGTAAAAATTCGCCTTATTTAATGACTTATGAATTAAGCAGAAAACAAGGAGAATTTTAAAATTTCAGAAAAGGGGTGCCAATCAAGAAATCTAAATTTAAAAGAATTAGCCCACTGGCAACACTGAACTAGAAGAAGATATCATAACTTGCGAAAACCTGCCTGTCACGTAGCATACGAATATTTTATCTGTAATTACAAATTCTTATAATAACAGAATAACCTTATAATAGTTATTGACAATATAGGGCACTGTAAAAACAATCAGTAAACTTAAATAGCGCTTATTTCTTCGAAAGCATGTGTTTTCCAATGAACGAAATTTTGAACTTTGACCCGTCCCCTTGTCGTTATAAAAACTCAATAGCCGATATGCGAGGTTTAAAATTGCTAATGTCGGTGAGACGAAACGGACAGCTATAAAAATCGAAATTCGCCGCCACAGACTATAGCACCTTTACTTGTCAGATATGTTCATTTGCATGTGTTTATTTTAGTTAAAAAATTAAACTATGTTAGGTTAAAATATACTAAATCGTTCTGGGACGTAATATTTTTTTTTTTTTTTTTTTTTAAATAATATTTATCATCCCATGCATAGAAGTCTTTTTTCTTTTTTTCATGTTCGGAAAAAATAATTTTTTTTTTAAATATTTATTACTCCATGGTTAATAATTTTTTTGATGTTCTGTTTGCACTATCATATCCAAATACCTATTTTCATCGGGCGTGTGGTAGGATTATAAGAGTCTAAAAAGATGATGTAAAAATAACTGTTTGTTTATTTTTTTTTAAGTACTGTAATAATAAACTACGGTTAAACAAAGTAGACATATTTTGAACAATGAAATCTTATCTAATTCATCAAAAATACGCAAAATTTAGAGCACTAAAACAAGTAGGAAATTCTACATCGAAAGTGGCAGTTGAGGTGTGTTCGTACTATAGCTTTGTTTTATATATATATTCAGATTTTGGTGCAGTAGCTTTTGCAGCCTTATGCAAAAATATGTTAAGTTTAAAAAAAAATAAAAATTATGTTCGTAAAAAAAATTGGTACAGATGTTATATATTCCCGCGGCCGCAATCTTGGATTTTTCATGGCGTGAAAAACCTTTTTACGCCAATTAAATTTCGCCAAGCAGATTTATGTACATGTTAGGCTTAACGGGGTTGCCAGAACACCTCACTAGTCGGGGTTTCCTTATCGATAAACGCCATTGCCGAGAAATCTTAAGATGGCGGCCGCGGGAATATGTAAAGTTTTAGCGAAAAAATTTCTTTACTAAATCTTTCTGGGATGTTATACTTCGTTTTTAAAAAAATATTTATTATTCCATGCATACGAATATTTTTTTTTTCTTTTTTTTCATGTTTGGAAAAAAGAGAGTTTCCTTAGTAAATCTTTCTGGGACATAATATTTTGTTTAAAAAATATTTACTACTCCATGCATAATTATTTTTTTTTTATCTTTGTGAGTACTGTCGGGTCAAAATACTTGTTTTTCTCCGTATATGGGATGATTATAAGTGTCTAAAAATATAATGTAACAATGAATAATTGTTTGTTTTTTAAAATGCATTACAATAATGAACTACGATTAAACAAAGAGCTAAAATGTTTTCAACAATAGAAATTTTATCTTATTCAAAAAATAAACGCAAGATAAATTGTTAGTTACAATGCTTTATTTTTGCTTATGAGTTTCAAAAGAAATTAAATCACTGAAGATTACAACATTAAAAATAAAAGACTAAATTTCAACGGAATATCCGAAGAAAATGTCTTTTCATAAGCGATGCCAATTTAACCCTTTTATGAAGTACGTTTTGCCCCATAGTCTTTGTTTTGCGCCATATATCATGTAAGTTTAATTGAATATTCATCTGCATTTTTATTTCAAAGAATTGAAATGGTGGGATTAGAAGAAAAATACAAAAAACTTACTAATAGAGTGTTGTAACGTAACATTTTCTTTAACGAAAGCTTCATAATTATTACTATATATATAATTTTTATTATGTACTGTGTGGATTTCATGTACAATTGTTATTTTTCTAGTGTAATTTGAATACATCATTAAATTCGCATTTTCCAAAAATAGCTTACCTCGAAAATATATCATTTTACTTGTTATACAAATCAAAATTCTACATTATTCGGAAAAATAAATGTGAATTCTCTTTTTTTATTTAATTTTTTTACACAAAACATATATTTGTTTTATATACATCACACAACCCTATGAATATTATGCCTACACGTTGTCACAAACATGGCGGCTCTCGTATAAAGATTTATTTTTCAGCGTTTGTACTGCACATTGAATTTTAATATTGATATTTTCTAAATGTAATTTTTGACATTTTTAGTATCAGAAAGCGACATCGAATAATAATTTTAGAAAACTGTAGTATTGAAATTCAAGACCATTCTAACGCTGAAACAAAACTGCCTAAGAAAGCCGAGATTTTTGTGTCAGTGTATGTTTTCAGAGAACTGAATTCATAAAGTGGAATATGTACATAAATAGATTTTGATCAAAGTTTAATATTTTCTTTTTTGATTTGAAAATAATAGTTTCAAAACATTCCTATATTTCAGCACTACCTTAATTTTATTTAACAGTGAAGTTTTTTCATATGTAAATGGTTGATACTAGTGGTTGGTGAAACAATGTCTTTGTCTATCGTTCTGGAACGTAATATTTTGTTTAAAAATATTTATTACTCCATGCATAATTAATTTTTTTCGTTAAATGCGTTGTTCAATTTCTTGTTTTTATATTTATTTGGGCGAATTATATGTGGGTGAGTCTAAAAAGACGAAGTAACAGTTTAAAAAAAGCATTGCAATATTTAACTACAGTTAAAAAATGTCGAAATATATTTCCAACAATAATTAATTACGTTGTTGTAGATATGAGTTGAATATTTTCTTTGTAGATTCCAAAATATAAGTTACCAAAATGTTGAGTACAAGTTTAATTTTTAACGCAAATTTTTGTGTTTACATAAATGGTCGGTAAATCGAAAAAAAAAATACTTAGTATATCTTTCTGGGAAGTAAAATTTTGCACTCTCTACATATTTATTTCATTAATTGTGTGCAATGTTCATCCATTATTCCATATATATATCGTTTTTACCATGTACTGTGTGCATTCCATATGCGATTATTTTTGTAATGTTATCTGAAAAAATCATCAAATTTATATTTTACAACGGTATATTATATCGAAAAATGAATGAATTTACTCTCAATGCAATCGCAATTCTGCATTATTCTCTGAAATAGAGGTGGATTTTTATTTACATGTAGGTTAATAAAAAAATTTAAATTTAAAAAGTCAACTGCGTAAAAAGCGAACTAATTAATTATTTCTCAGCAATGTGAAACTATTTTTTATATTACTTACCAATTTTTTTATTTACTTGTATTGATGACTTTTAATTTGTGCTTAATTGTTAGTTCCTATATATAAAAACTGTTTTGATGAGGCTTATAGGTCTATGAAGGTTAGAGTTGCAGTAAAGCTAGAGATCCTACGTACACAACTTCCGCATTGTGTAATATTTAAATGGATTTTCGCACTGTAAAATAGTCAATGAAACATCATCTTCATTTTGAAAGAACTATCCAATGATATGCCACTCAATGGGGTGCGTACTTTTTTTGTCTCTATCGCCATTTTGTAATTTACGGCCGCCATTTTGAATTTATAAAAATAAAACCTAGCCTACAACCATCGGATGATTAAGATGAATCAATAGATACCTCATACATTAAAATCCATCCAGCTGTTGGGATGTTTCGAGGGTATAAAGAAATCAACATACCCAGATACATAAAAATACATAAGGTACGTAAGATACGTAAGGTAAAAAAAGAACATAATGGTTTTATTGCCATTACACAATCTATAAATATTTACCGGCACGTTGACACAAACATGGAAGATGTCGAAGGAGGTTTTTTTCAGCTTTTCATGATCACTTGGATTTTAATACCAGTATTTTCTAAAAGTAATTTTTGTCTTTTTTATTAGCCGAAAAAAAGGCAAATGATATTTTTTGAAAATAATGCTTTTCAATTTCAAACGAGCATAAAAAAAATCTGAGAAGAAATCTGCCTACAAAACCGGGATTTTTTTTGTCCGCGCGTACACCTAGTATTTAGAGAACTGTGGTCATAATCTGGAACATGTAAGTGTGTTGATATTATTCAAAGTATTTCTTTCATTCATGATTTGAAAATAAGAATTACTAAATATTACTGCTGAGTATTGCTTTCATTTTATTTAAAGCGAAGATTCGTGCATACATAAAAGATTTAAAAAAAAAACTTTACTAAATATTTCTGGGCGTTTTATTTTGCGAAAAAATTGTTATTACTCCACCCATGTATTTCTTTCATTAATTGTGTGTGATATCCTGTGCAATTACTTGTTTTTATCCAAATGTGTCTAGATTATAAGACAGTAAAAAATATGATCTAATAATACATGTTTGTTTATTTTTGATAAAAGCATTGTAATAAGGAAATACTGTTAAACAATGGAGAAACATGTCTTTAACAATGAAATTTTATTTCATTCAATAAATAAACATAAGATAAATTGTTAGGTTCAGTGTTTTGTTGTTGCTTATCAACTTCAATACGAATGGAATCACTGAAGATTAGAACATTAAAACAAGTATTAAATTATACGTCAAAAGTGGCAAATGAGGCGTGTTCGTATTATAACTTGTTTCATAAATATTCATATTTTGGGCAATAATGGAATTATTGTTTAATACTACATTGTTTAATACATTCTTTAATATGTTTTGTGCCGTAGATACTTAAATATTAGTCTGTACTTAAATTTGAGAAAATTGAAAAAAAGTGTTGAGAAAAAATAAGCTAAAATTCCAACACTCTTATGCAAAAATGTGTATTTTAGTTTAATAAAATTAAAATTATGTTTGTTAAAAAAGGTTTCTTTACTATATCTTTCTGGGTGTTATATACATATATCATGTAAGTTTATCTGAATATTCTTCTTCATTTTTATTTCAAAGAATTTAAAATGGTGGACTTAGAAGAAAATACAAAAAAAAAAAAAATACTAATATAGTGTTATGATGTAAAATCTCCCTAATCTTTACTATATTAACATTTTATCATTATTATGCATTGTGTGAATTTCATGAGCAATTGTTATTTTTCTAATGTAATTTGAATACATCATTAAATTTGCACTTTGCAAAAATAGATTACATCGAAAATATATCATTTTAGTTGTAATGTAACTCGAAATTCTACATTATTCTGTGGAAGAGAGGTAAATTTTCTTTTTAATTTAGTTTTATTAGAATAAACATATATTTGTTTTATATACACTACACAGCCCTCTCAATATTGTGCCTACGCGTTGACACAAATATGGTGGCCAGCAGAAAATTTGTTTTTTTGCGGTGTTTTGTTGTTGCTTATCAGCATTAATAAGCATGGTATTATTGGAGATTAGAACATATAGGAACAGGTTTACAAATTTTCAACTGATTGTTCTACAACCAGCCATCTCACTGGCGATGCCATTTTAACTGCATCCGTAAAGCTTGTTTTGAAGCATACTTTAATATTTTTATGCCGTAGATACTTAAATATTAGTCTGTACATAAATTTGAGAAAATTAAAAAAAAAAATGTGTTGAGAAAATATAGAAAAAGAGAAAAAATAAGCTAAAAAGTCTGATAAAACAATGTTATTTCATAATCTATTTTAAAGTAAAAGCTCCCGTAATTATAATTCTATTTATATTTAATTTACACAATGTATTTCTGCATTTGATATGCAATTGTTGGTTATTTTTTAATGCATTTTAAATACAAGATTAAATGAATGTTTTTCAAAGATAGCTTATTACGAAAAATATATGATTTTACTCCTAAGAGACCACATCACGTTGACGGTTAAAAAACATTGATTTTTCTAAAAATTCAGTATGGATACCTTCAAAAGTTACAAACCCATTCCAAAAAGAATTTTACAAAAACAGTAATTAGAACAGAAGTTATCACTAAAAATATTTTGTGTAAAAAAATTGCTGTTACGATGTAAATTTAATTTTGAAACTGTTTTTCTAAAAACTTGTTTTTTTTTTGGTATAACATGCGCTATCATTTAAAAACTAACTGTCTTAGTGTCATGAAATTTTGCGCTTTACTTGTTTTCATGTGGAATTTTATGATGAAACTAAATTTAGTCTGATTATTTTTCGCAGAAAATTAGGTATTGAAAAATTAAATATAAACATTTTGGTAAATTAAGTTAAAATGATTTTAAAAGCCATTAATTATGATAATGAATTTCAATATACTTTCAAATTCTTTATGTTTACTGCTAAATATACTAGTATAAGTAACAATATATGAAATATTAAACATCTATCTGATGTAAAACGTTTTAAATATTGCACGCAAAATATTCATTTTTCTTTTAAAAAGTCATTTTGGTCGTTATGATTTAATTGATTAATAGTGATAAATGTATATATTGAACATTTTTCAATTTATAAGATAGTGTGAAGTTATAGAAAAAGAAAGTGGCATTTCATTCATAGGTTTTAAAACTGCAAAGTTTTTCGTACTCATTTTCATCACTTCATAAATGACATTTTACGACTGTTCAACGTGATCTAGTTCTTTATTGCTAATCATAATTCTGCATTATTCTCTAAAATAGAGTGAATTTTCATTTATATTTAGGTCATTTTGAAGAACTACGCATATGTTTTGTTTTCATTACACAATCCTCGGAATATTAGGCTTACACGTTGACGCAAACATAGTCGTACAAGTACACTAGTGTGCAAAAATTAAGGACCAATCACAAAATGCTAATTTTCAAGTACGAGAATACTCAAAAGGAAATAATGTAATTCGAATACTTACCATCTCTAAAGCACAGCTAGTCCATATAACCTCTCATTCATGTCACAAATGGTCACAAGTGTCACAGTCACTACGATGAAGCAAAAAATAGGAAATTCCATACATCTCATTATGAGTCTCAAATGATCACTATATGTGACTCCACTGAGACGTCACTGTGACTGCTGCTTTGCGACGGGTCACCATGTGACTTTACAATGCAGTTACACTGTGACTCTCATGTGACGGTCATCTGCAGACTCAATTTCAAAGTCATCGTGAACGCTTCATTGTAATAAGTTACCAAGTAATGTCACATTAAAGTAAAATGATGACTTTCAGGTGACAGAGAGACTACTGTGAAGTCACCATTGTGCTCTTTTGTGAAGAGTCACCATGTGACTATAATGTGATATTATTTGGTGACTTATCATAATGCAACGTTCACGATGACTTGGAAATTGAGTCTATAAATGACAGTCACATGAGAGTCAAAATGTAACTACACTACAAAGTCACCTGGTGACTTGACACAAAGCAACAGTCATATTGACGTCTCAGTGGAGTCACATATAGTGATCATAGCGAGATGTATGGAATTTCTTTTTTTTTTTCTTTTTTTTTTTTTTCCTTCACCTTAGTGACTGTGACACTTGTGACCACATGTGACATGAATGAGATGTTATATGGACAAGTTGTGCAGTAGAGATAGTAATTATTCGAATTATATTATTTCCTTTTAAGTATTCGCGTACTTGAAAATTAGCATTTTGTGATTGGTCCTTAAATTTTGCACACCAGTGTATTATTTTAAACATTTTTACGTCACTTGAATTTTAATACGAGTATTTCAAAAAATAATTTTTGCATTATTTTGAGGCAGAAAACGAAAGCAAATACTGGTTTTAAATAATAGAGGTATTTAAATTCAAAAGGCCATACAAATACTGCAGACAAAACCTGCAACAAAATGCGAGATTTTCGTATCAGCGCAAAGACTTAAGGGATTCGAGAGCTTTGGTCATAAACTGTGTAATTATTCATTGAAGTTGAATATTTTCTTTCTTGATTTAAAAAAATAATAATAATTACAATCTAATCACATTATAGAATTTTATTTAATAACAAATTTTTATGCATACATAAATTATTGGTATTTTTTTAATTACTAATTTAACGGATGTTAATATGAATATTTATGACTCCATGGGTAATAGGGTGGAGTGAAAATGACCATAATTTTTTTCTTCTTTTCTTAGGATATGTCTAAAAAGTTGCCTTTTGGCCCACTGAGCATAAGGTTAAATTATCATTTTATTTGGAATTCATCTTTAGGGCTCTAGCAGCTCTTAAAGATTATGCCCTATATACCTGAAAAACCAAGATTGTACAATGTAGTGTAAATTATTCAGATTAATTTTTTTTACGGAATTTTTAATTCCAGTAAAATAACCAATAAAAATGACTGATTAATGTATTATTTATGATCAATCTAAGTGTTCTTATGTTTTAATACCTTAAACGGTAAAGATGATCCTAAAATGTGAATTGCCGCAAAGAAGGCAAAGAAAAGGCGCAATAATTAGATATACAGTTCACATTTATTTTTCAAATATACATGAAAGACAGTTCTCTGAATATATAGGGAAGACAGTTGCTGAATATATAGTAATATAATAAAAAGAATATATACGATGTACTGTAAAACAATCCTTCATTTCACTCTAATTTATATTGGCCTTTGGTATCCAAACTAGGCATTATGTTTCGTGATTTAATTTTTGCTCGTATATATTCCTCCCTTGCTTCTACTCCTACAACTGCTAATGATGCTTTAGTAACTAATTTCACGCATCTTTCAACTATTTGAATATGATACAGAAACATGGGAAATTGAAAAGATGGGACTTTCGATCTTTTTATGAGAGCTTTCCGCTCCTCTGATGGTATGCTGTTAAGAAAGGGGGGTGATGTAATTTTACATTCTTGCCAGTCAGTAATGTCAATATAGTCTGTAGCACTGAAGTGGAGTATTGAAAGTGCCTTATTGTTGATACAGATGCTAATGATTCACACCCTGATGAAAAATTTCCACTTCTTTCTACATCACCACTGTCACAATACATAACATATGTACTGTCCTGATTAGCTGCTGACTTTAAGCTCGCCTTTTGAGCCCTCATTAAGTGCTTGTTTTCCTGACTTCTCTTTGTCTCAATTTACTTTTCCTGCTTTATCCAGCGTGCCAATAACCATCTTTCTTGTTGACCTATTGTCAAGAAAAATTCCTGTTCTTTTGGAGGCATATTCTTTGATATTTCATAGATACACTTAAGAATTGGCTTGCATTTGCACTCCAAAATGTCTAGAAGTTTACTTACAGATTCGGCTTTGAAAAACTGTCTATAATTTGATCAATACGCCTCTGAGAAACTACAGGAATTGATGATTTCTTACAAATTTTTCGATCTTTTCTCTTAAGATTTTACTTACCTCTGACTTTAACGAATCTTTATCATTCCTGCTGTGTTTTAATTCTTGTGTTTTGTATAAGAAATAATTAATAACGTCGGCTATTGTTGCAAAACAGCTTCATTTAGTTTTGAAGGAGCACCAAATAGGGGGCTTTTCATTGCACTCCTAGTAATGGCAAATTTCAGTTTGGCTCAACTCGACTCATTTTGACACCCAGAATGAGAAAAAAACAATTTGTAAAACTCAATAAATCGTTTCAATAAATATTAAAATTAAGACTTACGATTTAGAAATCATAAAGAAAATTAGACTAAACATTTTAAATATAAAAATATTAAACGAGATTACCAACAAAGATAGTAAATATACAATTTATGGTAAGAAACTATTGTGTCAAACGATGAAAATAAAAAAGTCTTAGTGGAGAACCCTGAAGATGTTTTTGAAAATTCATGAAATTTTGCACGCATATTGTAGGTATTAAAAGGCAACTTTTGGCTATTATCCGAAATCAAAATTCCAACTTTCGTTTTTTTATTCCACCCTAATGCGTAATATTTTTTCATTAATTTTGTGTAATATGCTGTGCAATAATTATCTTTTAACATAAACATAAGAGGTAAAAAAAATTATGTTACATTATTTTTATTTTATTTTTTATTTTTATTTTTTTGCTTTAAAACGCATTCTAATGAACTACATTAAAAATTGAGAAATGTATTTCCAACAATAAAATTTTATTTAATTAAAAAAATAAACTCGAAATAAATTGTTCGTTTCAGTGTTTTGTTGTTGCTTAATAGTTTAATAAACATGGAATCACGAGATATCAGAACATAAAGGAATATTTTGACTAAATTTGGACGTAATATATTACATACCTATCATCTTCTCGGCGATGTTAATTTTAGTCATGCAGTTAAATAGTTTTCCTCCATACTCTAATATAATTTGTGTCATGCATAAGATACAGAAAGAAATAACGTGTAAGGAGTTAAGGGGCATTATATTAAAATATCTAGAAGCAAAATTTAAATAACTAAAAAACAATAGCAAATATAATAACAAAAAAGGAACACATATTTTCAGATAGCTAAAAAAATTATATCTAACATGAAGTTTGTGGATAGGGAAGAAAAAAGAAGAGATTCATAGTTGTTATCTTAATCACTTCATGTGAAAGTAGTTCGGTGCAAAAGTCTTTTCATTTACATGTACGTATTACTTTAATACGTACTATCAGGCAATTTACATAATAAAATATGTATTTCTTGTCTGAATAATCAAAATATTTCTTTCAGTTTCATCAATTTATGACGGAAGAGGAGAGAAAAGGGGTTGGCAGTCATTCAAAATAAATGTTGATTTCTCTGCGTATAAAAGTAGTTTCTTTCAGAAATCATTTTATTTACATGTACGTATTACTTTAATACGTACTATGAGGCAAATTACATAATAAAATATGTATTCCTTGTCTGAATAATCAAAATATTTCTGTCAGTTTCTTTTATTTATGGCGGAAAAGGATAGAGCAGGAGGAGGCAGTCATTCAAAATAAATGTTATTTCTCTGCGTATGAAATTAGTTCGGTGCAGAAGTCTTTTCATTTACAGGTACGTATTACTTTAATACGTACTACCAGACAATTTACATAATAAAATATGTATTCCTTGTCTGAATAATCAAAATATTTCTTTCAGTTTCATCTATTTATGACGGAAGAGGAGAGAGCAGGAGGAGGCAGTCATTCAAAATAAATATTAATTCTCCTGATATGAAAATAGTTCGGTGCAGAAGTCTTTTTATTTACAGGTACGTATTACTTTAATACGTACTATCAGGAAATTTACATAATAAGATATGTATTCTATGTCTGAATAATCAAAATATTTCTTTCAGTTTCTTCTATTTATGACGGAAGAGGAGAGAGAAACGGGAGGAAGTCATTCAAAATAAATGTTTATTTCTCTGCATATGAAAATAGTTTGTTTCAGAAGTCATTTTATTTACAGGTACGTATTACTTTAATACGTATTATCAGGTAAATTACATAATAAAATATATATTCCTTATCTGAATAATCAAAATATTTCTTTCAGTTTCTTCTTTTTATGACGGAAGAGGAGAGAGAAGGAGGAGGCTATCATTCAAAATAAATGTTATTTCTCCTCATATGCAAATAGTTCGCTGCAGAAGTCATTTCATTTACAGGTACGCATTACTTTAATACGTACTATCAGGCAATTTACATAAAGAAATATGTATTCCTTGTCTGAATAATCAAAATATTTCTTTCAGTTTCCTATATTTATGACGGAAGATGAGAGAGCAGGAGGAGGCACTCATTAAAATAAATGTTCATTTCTCTGCGTATGAAAATAGTTTGTTTCAGAAGTATTTTTATTTACTGGTACGTATTACTTTAATACGTACTATCAGGCAATTTACATAATAAAATATGTATTCTTTGTCTGAATAATCAAAATATTTCTTTCAGTTTCTTCTTTTTATGACGGAAGAGGAGAGAGAATGAGGAGGCAGTCATTCAAAATAAATGTTTTCTCTTCTCACATGAAAGTAGTTCGGTGCAGATATCTTTTCATTTACAGGTACGTATTACTTTATTACGTACTATCGGGCAATTTATATAATAAAATATATATTCCTTGTCTGAATAATCAAAATATTTCTTTCAGTTTCTTCAATTTATGACGGAAGAGGAGAGAGAAGGAGGAAGCAGTCATTCAAAATAAATATTATTTCTCCTGATATGAAAATAGTTCGGTGCAGAAGTCCTTTTATTTACAGGTACGTATTACTTTAATACGCACTATCAGACAATTTACATAATAAAATATGTATTCCTTGTCTGAATAATCAAAATATTTCTTTCAATTTCTTCTATTTATGACGGAAGAGGAGAGAGCAGGAGGAGGCAGTCATTAAAATAAATGTTCATTTCTCTGCGTATGAAAATAGTTTGTTTCAGAAGTATTTTTATTTACTGGTACGTATTACTTTAATACGTACTATCAGGCAATTTACATAATAAAATATGTATTCTTTGTCTGAATAATCAAAATATTTCTTTCAGTTTCTTCTTTTTATGACGGAAGAGGAGAGAGAATGAGGAGGCAGTCATTCAAAATAAATGTTTTCTCTTCTCACATGAAAGTAGTTCGGTGCAGATATCTTTTCATTTACAGGTACGTATTACTTTATTACGTACTATCGGGCAATTTATATAATAAAATATATATTCCTTGTCTGAATAATCAAAATATTTCTTTCAGTTTCTTCTATTTATGACGAAAGAGTATATAGAAAGGGGAGGCAGTCATTAAAATAAATGTTGATTTCCCTGCAAATGAAAATAGTTTGTTTCAGAAGTCTTTTTATTTACAGGTACGTATTACTTTAATACGTACTATCAGGCAAATTACATAATAAGATATGTATTCTATGTCTGAATAATCAAAATATTTCTTTCAGTTTCTTCTA
Organism: Maratus speciosus; assembly: GCA_963932465.1. Classification (NCBI taxonomy): domain Eukaryota; kingdom Metazoa; phylum Arthropoda; class Arachnida; order Araneae; family Salticidae; genus Maratus; species Maratus speciosus. The sequence goes on from OZ010789.1 coordinate 204,171,591, forward strand.
TTTATGACGGAAGAGGAGAGAGAAGGGGGTGGGACTGTCATTAAAATAAATGTTGATTTCTCTGCATATGAAAATAGTTTGTTAAAGAAGTCTTTTTATTTACAGGTACGTATTACTTTAATAAGTACTATCAGGTAATTTACATAATAAAATATGTATTCCTTGTCTGAATAATCAAAATATTTCTTTCAGTTTCTTCTATTTATGACTGAAGAGGAGAGAGCAGGAGGAGGCAGTCATTAAAATAAATGTTCATTTCTCTGCGTATGAAAATAGTTTGTTACAGAAGTATTTTTATTTACTATTATGTATTACTTTAATACGTACTATCAGGCAATTTACATAATAAAATATGTATACTTTGTCTGAATAATCAAAATATTTCTTTCAGTTTCTTCTATTTATGACGGAAGAGGAGAGTGAAGGGGGAGGCAGTCATTAAAATAAATGTTTATTTCTCTGCATATGAAAATAGTTTGTTTCAGAAGTCATTTTATTTACAGGTACGTATTACTATAATACGTACTATCAGGTAAATTACATAATAAAATATGTATTCCTTATCTGAATAATCAAAATATTTCTTTCAGTTTCTTCTTTTTATGACAGAAGATGAGAGAGCAGGAGGAGGCACTCATTCAAAATAAATGTTATTTGTCCTCATAGGAAAATAGTTCGGTGCGGAAGTCATTTCAATTACAGGTACATATTACTTTTATGCGTACTACCAGGCAATTTACATAATAAAATACGTATTCCTTGTCTGAATAATCAAAATATTTTTTTTCAGTTTCTTCTATTTATGACGGAAGAAGAGAGAGAAGGAGGAGGCAGTCATTCTAAATAAATGTTATTTCTCGTAATATGAAAATAGTTCGGTGCAGAAGTCTTTTCATTTAAAGGTACATATTACTTTAATACGTACTATCAGGCAATTCACATAATAAAATATGTATTCCTTGTCTGAATAATCAAAATATTTCTTTCAGTTTCTTCTATTTATGACGGAAGAGGAGAGAGAAGGAGGAGGCAGTCATTCTAAATAAATGTTATTTCTCGTCATATGAAAATAGTTCGGTGCAGAAGTCTTTTCATTTAAAGGTACATATTACTTTAATAAGTACTATCAGGCAATTTACATAATAACATATGTATTCTATGTCTGAACAATCAAAATATTTCTTTCAGTTTCTTCTATTTATGACGGAAGAAGAGAGAGAAGGAGGAGGCAGTCATTCTAAATAAATGTTATTTCTCGTCATATGAAAATAGTTCGGTGCAGAAGTCTTTTCATTTAAAGGTACATATTACTTTAATAAGTACTATCAGGCAATTTACATAATAACATATGTATTCTATGTCTGAACAATCAAAATATTTCTTTCAGTTTCTTCTATTTATGACGGAAGAAGAGAGAGAAGGGGGAGGCAGTCATTCAAAATAAATGTTTATTCCTCTGCATATGAAAATAGTTTGTTTCAGAAGTCATTTTATTTACATATACGTATTACTTTAATACGTACTATCTGGTAAATTACATAAGGAAATATGTATTCCTTATCTGAATAATCAAAATATTTCTTTCAGTTTCTTCTTTTTATGTCAGAAGAGAAGAGAGAAGGAGGAGGCTATCATTCAAAATAAATGTTATTTCTCCTCATATGCAAATAGTTCGCTGCAGAAATCATTTCATTTACAGGTACATATTACTTTAATACGTAGTACCAGGCAATTTACATAATAAAATAGGTATTCCTTGTCTGAATAATCAAAATATTTTATTCAGTTTCTTCTATTTACGACGGAAGAGGAGAGAGAAGGAAGAAGCAGTCATTCAAAATAAATATTATTTCTCCTGATATGAAAATAGTTCGGTGCAGAAGTCCTTTTATTTACAGGTACGTATTACTTTAATATGTACTATCAGGCAATTTACATAATAAAATATGTATTCCTTGTCTGAATAATCAAAATATTTCTTTCATTTTCTTCTTTTTATGACGGAAGAGGAGAGAGCAGGAGGAGGCAGTCATTAAAATAAATGTTCATTTCTCTGCGTATGAAAATAGTTTGTTTCAGAAGTATTTTTATTTACTGGTATGTATTACTTTAATACGCACTATCAGACAATTTACATAATAAAATATGTATTCCTTGTCTGAATAATCAAAATATTTCTTTCAATTTCTTCTATTTATGACGGAAGAGGAGAGAGCAGGAGGAGGCAGTCATTAAAATAAATGTTCATTTCTCTGCGTATGAAAATAGTTTGTTTCAGAAGTATTTTTATTTACTGGTACGTATTACTTTAATACGTACTATCAGGCAATTTACATAATAAAATATGTATTCTTTGTCTGAATAATCAAAATATTTCTTTCAGTTTCTTCTTTTTATGACGGAAGAGGAGAGAGAATGAGGAGGCAGTCATTCAAAATAAATGTTTTCTCTTCTCACATGAAAGTAGTTCGGTGCAGATATCTTTTCATTTACAGGTACGTATTACTTTATTACGTACTATCGGGCAATTTATATAATAAAATATATATTCCTTGTCTGAATAATCAAAATATTTCTTTCAGTTTCTTCTATTTATGACGAAAGAGTATATAGAAAGGGGAGGCAGTCATTAAAATAAATGTTGATTTCCCTGCAAATGAAAATAGTTTGTTTCAGAAGTCTTTTTATTTACAGGTACGTATTACTTTAATACGTACTATCAGGCAAATTACATAATAAGATATGTATTCTATGTCTGAATAATCAAAATATTTCTTTCAGTTTCTTCTATTTATGACGGAAGAGGAGAGAGAAGGGGGTGGGACTGTCATTAAAATAAATGTTGATTTCTCTGCATATGAAAATAGTTTGTTAAAGAAGTCTTTTTATTTACAGGTACGTATTACTTTAATAAGTACTATCAGGTAATTTACATAATAAAATATGTATTCCTTGTCTGAATAATCAAAATATTTCTTTCAGTTTCTTCTATTTATGACTGAAGAGGAGAGAGCAGGAGGAGGCAGTCATTAAAATAAATGTTCATTTCTCTGCGTATGAAAATAGTTTGTTACAGAAGTATTTTTATTTACTATTATGTATTACTTTAATACGTACTATCAGGCAATTTACATAATAAAATATGTATACTTTGTCTGAATAATCAAAATATTTCTTTCAGTTTCTTCTATTTATGACGGAAGAGGAGAGTGAAGGGGGAGGCAGTCATTAAAATAAATGTTTATTTCTCTGCATATGAAAATAGTTTGTTTCAGAAGTCATTTTATTTACAGGTACGTATTACTATAATACGTACTATCAGGTAAATTACATAATAAAATATGTATTCCTTATCTGAATAATCAAAATATTTCTTTCAGTTTCTTCTTTTTATGACAGAAGATGAGAGAGCAGGAGGAGGCACTCATTCAAAATAAATGTTATTTGTCCTCATAGGAAAATAGTTCGGTGCGGAAGTCATTTCATTTACAGGTACATATTACTTTTATGCGTACTACCAGGCAATTTACATAATAAAATACGTATTCCTTGTCTGAATAATCAAAATATTTTTTTTCAGTTTCTTCTATTTATGACGGAAGAAGAGAGAGAAGGAGGAGGCAGTCATTCTAAATAAATGTTATTTCTCGTAATATGAAAATAGTTCGGTGCAGAAGTCTTTTCATTTAAAGGTACATATTACTTTAATACGTACTATCAGGCAATTCACATAATAAAATATGTATTCCTTGTCTGAATAATCAAAATATTTCTTTCAGTTTCTTCTATTTATGACGGAAGAGGAGAGAGAAGGAGGAGGCAGTCATTCTAAATAAATGTTATTTCTCGTCATATGAAAATAGTTCGGTGCAGAAGTCTTTTCATTTAAAGGTACATATTACTTTAATAAGTACTATCAGGCAATTTACATAATAACATATGTATTCTATGTCTGAACAATCAAAATATTTCTTTCAGTTTCTTCTATTTATGACGGAAGAAGAGAGAGAAGGAGGAGGCAGTCATTCTAAATAAATGTTATTTCTCGTCATATGAAAATAGTTCGGTGCAGAAGTCTTTTCATTTAAAGGTACATATTACTTTAATAAGTACTATCAGGCAATTTACATAATAACATATGTATTCTATGTCTGAACAATCAAAATATTTCTTTCAGTTTCTTCTATTTATGACGGAAGAAGAGAGAGAAGGGGGAGGCAGTCATTCAAAATAAATGTTTATTCCTCTGCATATGAAAATAGTTTGTTTCAGAAGTCATTTTATTTACATGTACGTATTACTTTAATACGTACTATCTGGTAAATTACATAAGGAAATATGTATTCCTTATCTGAATAATCAAAATATTTCTTTCAGTTTCTTCTTTTTATGTCAGAAGAGAAGAGAGAAGGAGGAGGCTATCATTCAAAATAAATGTTATTTCTCCTCATATGCAAATAGTTCGCTGCAGAAATCATTTCATTTACAGGTACATATTACTTTAATACGTAGTACCAGGCAATTTACATAATAAAATAGGTATTCCTTGTCTGAATAATCAAAATATTTTTTTCAGTTTCTTCTATTTACGACGGAAGAGGAGAGAGAAGGAAGAAGCAGTCATTCAAAATAAATATTATTTCTCCTGATATGAAAATAGTTCGGTGCAGAAGTCCTTTTATTTACAGGTACGTATTACTTTAATATGTACTATCAGGCAATTTACATAATAAAATATGTATTCCTTGTCTGAATAATCAAAATATTTCTTTCATTTTCTTCTTTTTATGACGGAAGCGGAGAGAGCAGGAGGAGGCAGTCATTAAAATAAATGTTCATTTCTCTGCGTATGAAAATAGTTTGTTTCAGAAGTATTTTTATTTACTGGTATGTATTACTTTAATACGTACTATCAGGCAATTTACATAATAAAATATGTATTCTTTGTCTGAATAATCAAAATATTTCTTTCAGTTTCTTCTTTTTATGACGGAAGAGGAGAGAGAATGAGGAGGCAGTCATTCAAAATAAATGTTTTTTCTTCTCATATGAAAGTAGTTCGTTGCAGAAATCTTTTCATTTACAGGTACGTATTACTTTATTGCGTACTATCAGGCAATTTATATAATAAAATATGTATTCCTTTTCTGAATAATCAAAATATTTCATTCAGTTTCTTCTATTTATGAGGAAAGAGGATATAGAAAGGGGAGGCAGTCATTAAAATAAATGTTGATTTCTCTGCAAATGAAAGTAATTTTTTTCAGAAGTCTTTTTATTTACAGGTACGTATTACTTTAATACGTACTATCAGGCAATTTACATAATAAGATATGTATTCTATGTCTGAATAATCAAAATATTTCTTTCAGTTTCTTCTATTTATGACGGAAGAGGAAAGAGAAGGGGGTGGGACTGTCATTAAAATAAATGTTGATTTCTCTGCATATGAAAATAGTTTGTTAAAGAAGTCTTTTTATTTACAGGTACGTATTACTTTAATAAGTACAATCAGGTAATTTACATAATAAAATATGTATTCCTTGTCTGAATAATCAAAATATTTCTTTCAATTTCTTCTATTTATGACGGAAGAGGAGAGCAGGAGGAGGTAGTCATTCAAAATAAATGTTTATTTCTCTGCATATGAAAATAGTTTGTTTCAGAAGTCATTTTATTTACAGGTACGTATTACTTTAATACGTACTATCAGGCAATTTACATAATAAGACATGTATTCTATGTCTGAATAATCAAAATATTTCTTTAAGTTTCTTCTATTTATGATGGAAGAGGAGAGAGAAGGAGGTGGCAGTCATTCTAAATAAATGTTATTTCTCGTCATATGAAAATAGTTCGGTGCAGAAGTCTTTTCATTTAAAGGTACATATTACTTTAATACGTACTATCAGGCAATTCACATAATAAAATATGTATTCCTTGTCTGAATAATCAAAATATTTCTTTCAGTTTCTTCTATTTATGACGGAAGAGGAGAGAGAAGGAGGAGGCAGTCATTCTAAATAAATGTTATTTCTCGTCATATGAAAATAGTTCGGTGCAGAAGTCTTTTCATTTACAGGTACGTATTACTTTAATAAGTACTATCAGGCAATTTACATAATAAGATATGTATTCTATGTCTGAACAATCAAAATATTTCCTTCAGTTTCTTCTATTTATGACGGAAGAGGAGAGAGAAGGGGGAGGCAGTCATTCAAAATAAATGTTTATTTCTCTGCATATGAAAATAGTTTGTTTCAGAAGTCATTTTATTTACAGGTACACTGTAAAAAAAAAATCTGTGAAGTTACTAAAGTTTTTCTAGGAAACTGGGATTCCTAGAACTTTTCATGTAACGGCAACAACAAAATGTCATGTAACAGACACACTTTTGCGCCGAAAATCAAAAAATCTGTAATGTTACTAAGAATTATTTTGGAAACTGGGATTCCGAAAACTTTTCATGTAGCTGCAGCCCGGGTTACAAATAAAAGTTTAGTAAGATTACTGAAATTTTAGCAGATTCATTTGTAAATTTACAGATTTTTGTAGCTTTACAAAAACTAGTTTTGTAGATTTGCAGCTTTTTTCGTACAGTTACAGTTGAAAGTTTAGTAAGCATGTAACTTTACATATGTAGACCTACAGATTTTTTTTTTACAGTGTACGTATTACTTTAATACGTACTATCAGGCAATTTACATAATAAGATATGTATTCTATGTCTGAATAATCAAAATATTTCTTTCAGTTTCTTCTATTTATGACGGAAGAGGAGAGAGAAGGGGGAGGCAGTCATTCAAAATAAATGTTTATTTCTCTGCATATGAAAATAGTTTGTTTCAGACGTCATTTTATTTACAGGTACGTATTACTTTAATACGTACTATCAGGTAAATTACATAAGAGAATATGTATTCCTTATCTGAATAATCAAAATATTTCTTTCAGTTTCTTCTATTTAGGACGGAAGAGGAGAGAGAAGGAGGAAGCAGTCATTCAAAATAAATATTATTTCTCCTGATATGAAAATAGTTCGGTGCAGAAGTCATTTCATTTACAGGTACATATTACTTTAATACGTAGTACCAGGCAATTTACATAATAAAATAGGTATTCTTTGTCTGAATAATCAAAATATTTCTTTCAGTTTCTTCTTTTTATGACGGAAGAGGAGAGAGAATAAGGAGGCAGTCATTCAAAATAAATGTTTTTTCTTCTCATTTGTAAGTATTTCGGTGCAGAAATCTTTCCATTTACAGGTACGTATTACTTTATTACGTACTATCAGGCAATTTATATAATAAAATATGTATTCCTTTTCTGAATAATCAAAATATTTCTTTCAGTTTCTTCTATTTATGATGAAAGAGGATATAGAAAGGGGAGGCAGTCATTAAAATAAATGTTGATTTCTCTGCAAATGAAAATAGTTTGTTTCAGAAGTCTTTTCATTTACAGGTACGTATTACTTTAATAAGTACTATCAGGTAATTTTCATAATAAAATATGTATTCCTTTTCTGAATAATCAAAATATTTCTTTCAGTTTCTTCTATTTATGATGAAAGAGGATATAGAAAGGGGAGGCAGTCATTAAAATAAATGTTGATTTCTCTGCAAATGAAAATAGTTTGTTTCAGAAGTCTTTTTATTTACAGGTACGTATTACTTTAATAAGTACTATCAGGTAATTTTCATAATAAAATATGTATTCCTTGTCTGAATAATCAAAATATTTCTTTCAGTTTCTTCTATTTATGACGGAAGAGGAGAGAGAAGGAGGAGGCAGTCATTCTAAATAAATGTTATTTCTCGTCATATGAAAATAGTTCGGTGCAGAAGTCTTTTCATTTACAGGTACGTATTACTTTAATACGTACTATCAGGCAATTCACATAATAAAATATGTATTCCTTGTCTGAATAATCAAAATATTTCTTTCAGTTTCTTCTATTTATGACGGAAGAGAAGAGAGAAGGAGGAGGCAGTCATTCAAAATAAATGTTATTTCTCTTCATATGAAAATATTTCGGTGCAGAAGTCTTTTCATTTACTGGTACGTATTGTTTTAACACGTATGATGAGGCAATTTACATAATAAAATATGTATTCCTTGTCTGAATACTCGAAATATCTCTTTCAGCTTCTTCTATTTATGACGAAAGTGGAGAGAGAAGCAAGAGGTAGTCAGTCAATATATATATTGATTTCTCTTCATATGAAAATATTTTTTTTGCAGAAGTCTTTTCATTTACAGGTACGTATTACATTAATACAGAATGATACCAAAAATATGCTATACTTTAAGAAATTATTCGGCAATAAAAAAAATCCCAACTACCTTTACAGTAAGTATCCAAATGCAACAGAGTGTTGATTTTGATTACGTATTGACCAGATGACATAGGTAATCGCACCCAGTGTATCACTAACAAAAGCTGTTCTTGTAACAATTTTTCTCAACACGATCACATCAGTTCGTATGGTTGTGATACGTCATGCCTATCAGTTAAGCAAGCTTTGTCAAAGTGAAAATATTATTCCCGGCAATGTACCTAGTAAGTTTGACGCACTGCCTTCCAGTTTCAAAAACCTATGAGATATTTACAATATTTTTAATAAAACTCTATATGTATCAAAGTATGCGTAGTGTCCTTTATAAACTTTAATTTCAGTAAGCTATTTACAGAAGAAATTGTCTGTGATATGTGTAATACTTCTCATTGCTATCGGCAGATTTTTAAACACTAGTTTTCTGCACATATTTTGGTACAAACTGGTAATTAGGGGCTGCACTTTAATTAATAATGGTCATATAATACATTTTTTGTAACCAAGTGCAAAATATAATTTCTAATTGACATAAAGAAAAATTCACATTTAGGAGATGTTTTTGAGATTTAAATTATAATATCAACTCTCTGGGTCGAGAAAGCTTTGTTCATCTTTTTGCTTCACAATTACTGTAGAATGTAGTGATTATGAATGAACATTATTTTGAATAAGCACAACAACAGATTAATATTTCATGCTTATTTTTTATTTTGCTACATGTATATCTTAAATATTTCTACTGCCAGCCGTCACATAAGTGAAATTTTGTGCCTTTGGTGAAAGAAAATACCACCTCAATAAAAGAACGAGTTTGTTTCGTTACTACCAAATATCTAGATTTTGATTGCATTTGTCACTAAGTAACCCTGTCGCCAAAGTGGTAGCATAATTATAATTTTATTATATGTATATATTATTTTTTTGTACGTTTAAGACTCATTGTTTGCTACGCCTGTTCTCAACTGATAACCACCTCTACATTTGCTTATTCCCATCTCAAAATATAAAATACTGTGACCCCAAGAGCTTTTGTTTTATACAATTCCCAATAAAGAATAGAATAATTTCTCAAATTAGCAACTTATGTTTGTTACTATTATGTTTTCATGGCACATTATAAAACACTTTAAACATACTTTTAGAATATATATTTTGATTTCTTGAAATTTATAAATATTATACTTTAAAACTAACATGTTAAAATATCATACAATTATACAGAAGAAATGATTTTTGTATATTAATATTTATCGTAGAGTATTACCAAAATAATAATAAAATTTAAGTCTTTGAAACAATAAATGATAACACATAATTTTTAAAAATACATCAACAAGGAACATAAATATACTCTTTGACATCTTCTTTAACTGAACTACATTAATTTATTTATTAGCCATTAAAATTAAACAAGAAACACTTATGCTATTGCAACTTATACGTCGTATCGTTTTACTGAATTACCTGTCATAAAATATTTTAATTATATGGATACTGTTAATACTTCTGAGATAAAGCTCATAAAAAGAAACACTTTGAAAATGCACGTATCGTAAAGGTATCGCCAACAATACTTTCGACTAAAACATAAAAATAAGTTTATCAGAAGTGTGAAATTTATCAAGGTAAATCACCATCAAAAAGAAATAAAATTCAATGAGATTCATCTTTTAAGAAAATCAATCTTTATGAGGAAAATATACTATAATCAGAGAAAAATTTTATCGAATCTTTAGGATAAATTTTTATACCTTAGATTTTAATTTTTAATTTTACTTAATATTTTTAATTTATTTATTTTTAATTTTAATTTATTTATTTTTAATTTTAATTAATGTATTTCATTAATTTTTGCAATGTTTTAAACTATTCTAAACTAAATTTTTAACTAATGAAGTTATATTTTATATGCAGATTTGTGAATAGTTTGACATTTTTATCATAAAATATTAGTAATAAGAAAATTTTTATCTAAAAGTTGTATGACATAACAGGGGTAATGTATATAGATTTAGTACTTATTAGTATTATAGATTTAGTATACATTAGTACATATGTTTAATAAAAGTTCATTTTACCAATAGTACAAAAATGTATACAATTTAAACTTTTTTTGTTTTTAATAATTCTAAAAGATTGCTACTTTAATTATGAAATATACTACTTAAATTAAATATATAAACTACAATTTATTAAATTTATAAGTATTGTAAATGAAATTTATTGTACATAAATATATATATATAAGTATGAAAAAGCGTTCACTTGAGAATTTTTAACCCACATTTCAAATAAAATACGAACATAAATTTCGTTGTGTTAAACCTGCGTATAACAATTTAGAAAGAATTCAGGCATTAAACTTAACTCTTTGAATTTAATCACGCAGTGAAAAATGCACGAAACTTCTTATCGGATGTTTCATGTTGTTTCCCCTAACTTCGCTGTTTTAATGATCCTTGAAATCTGACTTTTTAAACTAAAATATTTCTTTAAAATTTCTTTGGTGCTTACTTTTTGCAGGTCCATTTCATTCTTAGAACTTCTAAAGCATGGCCAATATTTTTACATTACTTAAAATACGTTGAAACAAATGTCCAATTTAAAGCAAAAAATTGTGCTAGAGATATATCATTGCAACTATTTCCCAATTTAAACCACTAATTAACCAATATTTATATTGATTTGGAGATATTTTTTATTAATATTACTATTATGGCAAATTATGTTTCTTCTGAAGGTAAATTTTAAATATTTAAATAACGTAAATAAAGTGTTAACATTAATTTACAATAAGCGGTAATGGAAAAAAGAAAAGCGTATTAAAGCAGTTTAGTACAGTGTGTCCGAAACAATTTAAACTTAAATATAAAATCAAGTAATAGTCGTGCAGGAATGCGGTTTGGACTAAAATGCTTCTCAGGATGAAGCGTTTTCCTGAAGCAAATTAAAATAATTTGTTCCAAATCTCAGTCACCATTTCTGCATTACAGCGTTAAAACTAATCTAAAAATCACTATAACGCATGTTTGAATTCAGGCATACGGACAAGTGGCGCCATCTATGAAAAAAATTGGACTAATTATTTTCATTTGCTTTCAAAAAACTTTTCATCCTGATAAGCATTTGAGCCCAAAAAGCACTCCTGTACGAAAATTACTTGATTTTGTATTTAATTTTAAAGTATGTCAAGGAATTTTCGGACAACGTGCATTTTTCATCTCATAATTCAACTACAATACAAAGGAAAAGTTTCTTTGTGTTAAAACTGTATATTATATTTTACAAACAATTTAGGGAATAAACATTCCTCTATGAGTTATTTTAGGCACTGTAAAATAAACTGGCTTTCTTCCGGTGGTTTTTTTCTTCCGTTCTATCTCCTTTTACAGTCTTTATAATTCCTTAAAAGCTAACTTTAAACGCTAAAACATTTCTTAAAACCTTATTTTTTACTCATTTTTGTATGCTTAAACAAGACAAATCTTCATTGATAAATTCTACATATTCATTAAACATCTATTTCTAAATATACTCATTGTTACCAGCTCAGCCAAAGGAAAAATATATTCAAAAACATTTTAAATATTTTGATAATGTAACTGTTGTTAGTCTTTATATTAATGGTTATTAAATGCGTTTCAAATTATTTTTTCATGAAATAAAACTGTGAGTATTGTACACTGTAATAAAAAACGACATTTTTACAGTACAAAGTACTGTTCATCTTGCGCATAAACCCGATCACAGTGAATGTTCTGTATCTTTCTTTGGTTTCCTGACTATATTAACATGGAAAATACAGTAGTTGCGTAAAACTAACAGCACAATGTGCTGGCAATTTGGACGCCAGCAGTGTGTGCTGTAAAAAAATGCGACCAAATTGCCAGGACATTGTGCTGTTAATTTTACGCAACTACTGTATTTTCCATGTTAATATAGTCAGGAAACCAAAGAAAGATACAGCACATTCGCAGTGATCGAGTTTGTTCTGGGAAATGTACAGTGGTTTTTTTTACAGTGTAAGTGATTTAATAAAATAAAAAAATGTTTCAAAAGATAAATTTTATAAATGGAACTACAATGTATCTCTCAAATTTAGCAAAACGTAAAATAATTTTGACATTGATTGAAACTTTTAAAAATTTGGGTGCATTAAAATCTACAAAAGTTCGAAAAGAAAACTCTTCTGTTTAATTATTACATCCTGATTTATTTCCTAATATGTTTTTGTACTTCTTCGCGTAATCTCAGCCTATAATATTTTTCCACTAAAATTAATAGAATTATAATAAAACGGCAGATACAATATAAAGAAGTTATACACATAAAGAAATAATTTGTTTAGGAAGAGTTAATTTATATATTTTTTTACATTCATTAGTAAAATTGAAAACCGAAACAGCGCCTTTTGATACTTATATTTAAAAATAAAACCTACTTATTTATCTGATATTAACACTTGGATGTATATAACTACCTATTGTATAGTATGAAGAAATAATTTAAATTAAATATCCAAGTAAAATAAAAAATAACATGCATAACATGAAAGATTACCTGGAAATTTGAATGATGGTGTTTCATAGCGCAATTTTAGATGGCGCAATTTTAGAATAGTTTTATTTATTTATTTTGAAAATCACTCGGTGTGAGTCGAAACATGTAAACTGTCGAAACAAGCAACTTTTAACTGGTTTTAAAGTTTCAGTTCACAAATTTCAGCATTTGAAATTAGTATATTATGACAAAGTGTTTATTTTGCTATATATTTAATATGTCGTATATTTTCAGTTGTTATATGCTTCAAGTTTCTTGACAAAGACCGCTTAACCAAATTAGCAGAGGTAAATGCAGGATTTTTTTTCTTGAGGTACAGTTTGTAAAAAGTAGAATTTTTTTTCGTGAAATTTAATACATTTTTGTGAAAAAATAACATTTTGTAATGAAAGATGAAATCCATTTATTTAAATGTCAAAACCAGCATTCAATATTAATAACTTCTTCAAATCCTCCTGCTAGTTTTCTTTTTTAATTAACTCCTTCTGTTTCAAAGTTACACATTTTAAAGCCTAACAAAATTAATAAATGCTGCATGTGTTTTACGGAATGTAACTTTGTGAAGTGGTTGTTTTGTTATATTTGTTAAATGTAATTTTGTGAAGGGTCCTAAATAGGTCACAGTTTGTTTCTTTATCGACCACTGCATAGACATTTATACTTCAAATCCGTTTACTAATCAAATGCAATATGGTCAGTAATGTGGGGATTTTTAAGCGTATTGAACATTCTTTAATTCGTAATTTGCTACATTGCAATTTGGTGTATTATAGCTAATACGGTTTGGTGCAATGAAGCGCCTTTTATGAGTAGTCTTTAATTATATCCACGTTTAGAATAAACTATATTGTTGGTAATATCAGTTTTTTGTTTGTTAACTTGGCTGTAGGCTAGATTGGGTGAGTGTAAACGAATTTGACCACTTCACTTATTTTGATGTGTTTCTCACTTCATTTCTCACTTCATTTGACACTGTCACTCACTTCATTTTTGGAATACCTTCAAAATGACACTACACGTGGTTCATCAACGAATTAAGTAAATCTTTAGAACAATTTATTTTTGAAAATCTTAAGTTTCATTTAATTTTGAAAACTTTGTCAAAAGTGATCCAATTTCAGCGACTGGTCGCCTAAGTTGGACCAAGCAATCTTAGGTTGTTTTAATGAGTAGGGAATATAACTAATTTTATTAAAGCAAAGTTTGCGATTAATGAAACAATCAAACAAAACAACAACAATGAAATATCATGAAATCAAATGTCTGGAAGTAAGAGTAATTGTTTCAAATCAAAATGCATTCAAAATATATATCAAAGTTATGAGTAATTAAGAACAGAAATTATGGAACTAATAGCCAGTTACTTGACTATCATGTAAGGAGTGATGCAAGGCTTACATTTATTTTGTTCATTTTGTATTCCAACGCATACAAAATGGAACCATATTTGACAAACTAAATCCTGAATTATTTCTGTTATTTTATTTTTCTTACAAATTCGGCAAAATCAATACTGCCTGCCTTTATTTTTTTTCTAGATTGTGAATCAGTAGTCATTTTTTGCAAGAGAAGTTTTCCTTAATTTATGCCTGTAGTTATTCCCTTCCATCATTTTCTTTCCAATTGCAGTACGTCTATTTTTTAAAACTTGATGTTCCAATTGCTTTTGTACTTTGAGAGTTTCCTTTTTCTCGTTTTATCATTTCAAGGTTTACTTTATATGGCGAAGATGTTAACACAGCTGTTTTTTTGCCCCTTTGTACTTTGGCAGGGGCAATAACATTTCTAATAATCTTTTGGCTTTTTTTGGAGTGTGCAGGGGTCGTAGCTGCAGCCTTCTTTCAGATCAATCTCTTCACAACTTACTCTTTCCTTTGCATTTCTTATATCTTTGAAAACTTTTGTTGTCACTGAAGATTTTATTCCAGACCATTTGTCTGTGTCGATAGTGGAGAGACTGTGAAGATAATTTTTGTTTTTATAAAAGCCCAAACTGTATAAAGAAATTGATCGAGATATACCAAAAAAATTAAATTAAAATGTTCAAAAACTTGCATTGAGATAGTAATCCATTATAAAATATTAATAAATAAATAAATAGTGTCCAAAGCGTACAGCCTTCAAAATTCATTACTTACTTTTCACATTTATGTTAGTATATCTGGTCCAATTTAAGCAACTCAAATTGGACGGCAGGCAACAGAGCTACTTTTTTTAAACAGATAATCTCAAAACTAAGAACAAAAACGAAAGCAAACAAAACGAAGCATACAATAAGATTAAAATTCGCAGATTTTTTTCTAGCTGTCAATCTCTGTTCAGTTTTGTTTCTCTTTGATCTCCTTTCTTGAAATACTTCAGGAATGTCTATCTCACTGCCATCAAAGACGCCTATAATATTGGTTAAAATAACCGTATATATATATATATATAGTAAATCTATAGTTACTATTATGTAATAAAAATAGTAAAGACAATGACACTAGCATTTATATATAACTGTATAATGTAGTATAATATAGATAAAAAATATAGCATGTGATTAGAATATATATCGCATATTTATTCCGGCCGGTATAACATACAGCCACAAACAAAACCACCATCGTAAAGGATTTAGATAAAAACAGTAATCTGATGTGTTTAGTAAATGTGTACTATTTCTTAATTTTTTTTTAGTTTGGTTCTATTTTATTTAGGATTTTGGTATATATTTACATGTTAGTATTTATGTTACACGATTTTGTTAAAAATAGCATTTTTGCCCTCCTCTTTAACAGCTTTTATATGTCCCATGCTTAAATTAGGAACAATACTTTGATATTGAAATAAAACTTCTTGGTTTATTTTATTATTTTTCCTTATTTTCTTTGCGTTATACGCGATTTCACAAATTCCTATAACTTAAATAGTTATTAGAATATTTGCTTTTAAAATTAAAAATACTTTCCTAATATTTAAAATGTTCCCAAACGAATAGTTTATAATTAACATGCATTAAACGTTAAAACAAATTAAAAAACATTTAAATTACAGTACCGACTCTTTTAAAACGACAATAAAAATTTTAAATCATACAGAATATTGAATAATGTGTATAGTTAGATGCATATAATAAAGGTAAAATATTTGTAAAATGAAATAGATTTACAAATAGTTTTACAAAAATAAAATAAAATAAAATAAGCATTAACATGAAAATCAAGTCCATTATATCGCTGAAGGTTTTTTCACTATTGTTCCATTTGGCATCAGCATGTATTTAAGTATTAAAACAGAACTGAAAAACGTATAAAACGATACATTTTTTAATAAAAAAAAATATAAAAGATTCTGAAGCAGTTTTACTGATAGTTACTGTGATTTAATCTTTTTAAGAATATACAGGATGTTTCTAAATGAATATTCGTGTTTTTAACACTTGGTAATATTTATTACATAAAAATTATAATTATAATTAATACATAAAATGAAAGTGCAACTGCAACAGTTTTACATACAAGCTTATATGTGCTCAATGTGAGCACCTTCAAGGCACACATAAAGTCGAAAGCTCAGTTCTTTCCGAATATTGATTACTGTTTGTGGGGTAATTGTTGCAAAGGCAGCCATATTTTCAGACTGGTGATACCATCTACAGGTGTTATTACCACTTGGGAGATCACATCTGAACTTATTCCGGAACGTAACTAAAGATTCGGTCTTTGGAAACTGTAGAACACAAAATTATTTCTGTTCAGTAGTCGCCATTTTTGCTACTAGCACTTTCTAACGGATGGCGGAAGAAACATGCCCATGCACACCAACAAACTCTTTGAGTTGCTCTTTCATTTGGTGTATTAAGTACACTATTAATTTTTATATAATATATACTACAAAGCGTTAAAACCCCGATATTCATTCAGAAACACCCTGTATTATAACGAATACTGAATTTTAAATTATTAAACAACTGTCATTATTACAACTATGATCTGATCTCTAAGTAGTATGGAACAGAGTATTACCCGCTTCGTACTCTAAATTAAACTTAATAGTATAAAGTTCTAAGGGGTACATTAGAAAAGGGGTCGTTTAAAACTAAAATTAGATTTCTGTCAATAAATGATTTAATTATTTCTGACTAAATTCGTAGTCAATGTATCCGTGTGTGAACAAACGTATTTACTGTAAAGTGCAATTAATATAAACGTTAATCACTCAATCATACTTGGTATACATACTCGTGTTCACAAATAAATAAAGACGACACCTGAAATATTTAGAAATGTAAAAGTTAACTTGTTAATGATGCAGTTGTTAGAGAAATATACATAATTTTTTTAATAAAAGTTTTTTAGTCTCAACTTAGTTACAAGTATGAATTTTATTGTGATGATCTTGATTTCTATGTACAAATAACTATAAAGTATTCAAGATACTAAACATTTATGTTCCGCTATTTAAGTAAATAAAAACAAGCTATACAAAATCTCAGAAAAAATACGCCCATGGAATTTTTTAGATAACAAAAATAGCCAAAAGATACACTTATCAGAACCACGAGAATAGGGTGTATATATCACTTTCATGTCTTTATTTTTAAAAAATGTCACTGTTACCTTTGCTGAGTGAAAAGGCACATTGTCATGGTGGAGCATAAATCCGCTAAAATTAAATTCTTGGGTAATTTCTGGTAGGCACATAGTGGTGCACTAGCTAGCTATGGGTGATTGAGGTCATCTTCAAAGACCTATATTTCACTTTCTTCATGTGTTTGCACGTCTAATAAGATATATATGTTGCATAAGGACTTAAGATCTTAGAAATAATGCTTGCCCTACATAAAAAGTTAATTTTTCGTTTTATTTCTTTATTCGGACGTGCCCTGCTTTTTGGTGATTCAATAAATTTCAATAAATTCCACTTTTCTGCTTATGAATAATTTTATGTACAGTAGAGGTTCCAATGATAAGTCATTCTGTATTATTTGGTATCTACAGCAATTATAATTTTATGAAATTTTTCGTTTTGCACAAAGATTTTCTAGGACAGCAGCTGACTAATGTCTTTCTGTGTGTTTTACACACAGAAAAATACTTCTGAAACTTCTGAACACTGTAGAAAATCTTAATGCAGTGTCATGAGATGAGGCTTCATTTCATATGTTACTTGTAGTTCTTTAAGGTATATTTCTAGAATTAATCCTACATATCTCTATATATCTCGCGTCTTCTCCATCTGCGCTTCCTTCAAAATTTAATCTACGATTGCTAAATTCCAAATATTCTCACAAGTTTTCGTCTTCTAATACAAAAGAGTTAAAATTTAAGTAACTGACAAATATATATATAAATATATATATATGCAGTGTGTCCTCGTATAACCTGACCGACCTTTATTCTCGCAACCGTTGTTCCAAGATGCATACTTCCAATAACAAAAGTGGTCAAAATTAGGTGCAGAGTTAAGATAAAAAAAAGTTTGAAGAGAAATAATAATTTAGCGAAGAATTACAGAATTTAAATTTTCATACGGTCCCCCGGTCCTATACGTTATATTTAGCAAAATTTTCTTGTTACACTGTCAAGTAAGGCCAAAGAAAGTTCCGTTATTCTACGATTAAAACTGACCGAGTAATAGCTGTTTAAAGTTTGAGCATATTTTTGATACAAATTAGGGGTCATTCACAAATTTAGTAGAAATATAATTATCGTCAGATATATTAAAGAAATGGTTAAGAGTAAAATTAGCATTGCAATATAACTTTGAAATCTTTAATCATTTTTACATATTACTGCAAAATATACAATTTACACTGAACATATAAGAGGATAAAAATAACAGAATTTGTGTTAAATAAAAGGATGAAAAACAACAACCTCAATTCTTTACAAAAATGATACATATTTGAAAATGCTGTTAGATTACACCGTCTTTCAAATTTTGGGTTGTGCCATGTTTTTTAGCTTTTGAAAATTGATTCACATGTATTTTTTAGCACTGAATCCAAAATTGACCTTCATTTTAAACCATCACGTCAGGATTTTTCTCAAATCGCAAATTTCAAAGCTAAAAAGCTCAAAGTTAAAAATGATCCCCCCACTTCTCCCACCCTCATCGGACCCCTGAGCTGTTTAGCTGTAAGAAACCCAGTATAAGTCACAAAATTGAATAAATTTTTGAATTAAATAAAACTAAACTGAGTAAAAAAAAGTCTTACATCTACTTTTTAGTATCAGATTTTTCGCTATTTTTTAACCTTGAAATTTACGATTTGCGAAAAATCCTGACATGATGGTAGAAAAGTAAAGGTATTTTTTTTTATTTATCGTTAGAAAATACATAAAACGTAATTATAAAAGTTAAAAAACCCAACCATCGCAGGTTTATGTTATCTAATCCAAAACCATTTCTTAAACTTGTTGAGGGTAATCTATCCGAATTTTTTTATGTTATCCTCTAATATAAGTATGTATAAGATGTTAAGCGTCGAAAGTCATAATAATATTACCTTATAATTGGATTTAAGTAAGTATGTAAAATTTTAACTTCGATCGGACATTTGAAAGTCAGTTAAAGTTCGAGTACAAATATTAAACTGGAAAGACGATCGTTGCAAGTTAAATAAAACCTTATCAAAATAACATAATTTTTGTTAGAAGAAGTCATAGCCTCAAATCCCTACAAAATACAGCATATGTTAAAATATAATTATTTTAACTAATCTGAAACTTAACTAATAAAGTTAACTCAAGCGAAATAGTTGCACGATTTCTTTCAAACCGCAGATACCTTGAAATAAGTTTAAGTACTTTATATACGACCCCTGAAAGCATGGTCGAAATCATCTGTTTTGATATGCAAAAAAGTGATATAAGTCATGTATTTTAAAATTTCATAACTCGGTCAATTTTGGAATGAGATGAATGGGACTTTTCTGTCTTACTTGTTAGTGTCATAGTAAATTATTACTAAATATCACTTATAAGACCGGATGACCGTATAAAAATTTAAATTTCGTAATTTTTTAATAAATATTTTTCTTGACCCAAATCGCTTTAAAAATAATCGTTTATCTTATTTAAATCATTTTTGTAATTGGAAGTATGCATCTAGGACCAAAGGGTTTCGAAAATAAACGCCGGCCGGTCAGGTTACACGTGGACACACTGCATATTGCGCATATCATCTACCTTGTTGTAGTAGAGATCCGCACTTTAAAATATTTGGAGATCGTAAATTATTACCAGGTTCAGTTTCTTTGCATTCGCTGGAGTCTATAAATAGCTGTAGGCTGTGATCAGTGTAGAAATAATGCTTTTAAATGGTTTTTTACGAAATCTGTTTATTTGGAATAACTATATAAAATTAAAGCATTTTCATACAGAAATGGATAGGGATGGTGCCTGATAGAATTTCTAAAGACGATTTTTTTTTACATGACTGAGTTCATGAAGTGCCAGGGAGCAATTGCCAATTATTCTGTAATATACACATTGGCATCAAACAATTGGCGAAAAGAGCACATGAAAAATGAATGAGATCATATGAGAAAAATTATCTGTTACCTTTGGACAATGACGAGAATTTTGAATAGTGTGGCAGGGCCACCAGCATAGCAGTCCTAAAAAATAAGCCAAAAAGAATTCGAACGCCAATTCGTACGATAAGAGGAAAGTTTTGAGAACATAGCGTTAAAGACAATACAGACCGCATTTACTGGAAATGTTTATGATTTAACAAGGAAGTCATACTCAAAAAATAAGCGGAGATCAAAGAGTTATTTCTACTGGCCGAAAGCAAAGTCGATCTTTATTCTTTTTTTTTTTTATCTAGTCAGCGTGAATAATCATCTAAATGAATTTTATGAATGCGAGAGCCGATTTAGTGGTAAAGGCATCTGTTAAATTTCTTTTCTTTCTTTTTCTTTTGGAGGAAAGTTACAATGGGAACTGAAATAAAGGTTAGGATAAAATGAATGAGTAATTAAAGATTAGTTTTAACTGAAATTTAGAGAAAGGAATAATTGAAGAAAAATATATGTGATTCCACATCACATACATCTCCCCTCCAATCAACGAAAAGAATGTACATAAAGGGCGTGAAATCAATTTTCATATGCTCTTAGGAGTACATTATGTATAGGGCAGTCATGCAAACGAAATCAGATATGTTCAAATTAAAGCAACAGCAATTGAACTTCTCTCTAAGTAGGCAACCATCCTAAAATAAAAGTATATCATGATATAAATATATTGGTACCATAAATTTTGTCAAATACAGATGACATTATATGTTGTTTCTATTTAGAAACAGCTGCAGCAACATCAATAAAATTTGTGATCACTTTTCAATTCGCCATATTCAGACGATGACCTGTATCAAAAATGTGCACATACAAATAAAACAAACATTAGGCCTAAGTCCACAGGTCAGTTGCCAACTGGCAATAAATTCAAAAATGTTTCTCATAATAAACATTAAATATGTGTATTGACCAATACTATAATTATAATAAAATACTCGAGTAATATAATGCAACGAAACACATAATATTAAACACAGATAAACAAAAACATAATACAAATAACAAAGGATTCTGAAATAATGTCCATAGTAATGAGTAAAAGTATATATATATTTTTAATTTATATCTTCCTGGGTTTTTTTTTTTGTCTCACAGCATTGATTTTAGACAAACGTGTACATAAGGTGACAGTCCAAGAAATGCTATATAATCAGGATATGAAAAAAGTTAGCTGAAACACTGCCATAAGCCATTTAATTCACGTGACAACTGTGTTGTTGTGTGTATATTTATTAAAATGTATTTTTTTTTAAGACCTGAAACATTAAAATTTTGAAAATGAAATTTACAATTTAAAGAAGACATTGAATTATATTGACTATCAAAACAGTATTGTTATGTAAACTAAGAAAAAAAAATCCACATAAAATATTATTCGGTATCACCCATAAAATACCTTTACTGAAAAGAGTTACTGATAAATGGAAGACACTGAATATTTACGTAGAAAGTGTAAAAGATGCTAGACATATGTGAAAAAGAAAAAGTAATATGTAAACCGATAAATAATCTCAATAGAATGCACGGTTGGTATAAACACCAATAAAAGACTTGCAATGACCTTTAAGCAGGTGTATAACAGTGTCTTTGCTTATAAAAATTGACAATATACCTTCACTGAAAAGTAGTGTGAAAACATTGGTAGGTATGCAATTTTTTCTTTATCGTCTTGACTGGCGTGTACCGTTTACCGATGTGTATAAAATTGACTGGAGTGTAAGCTTTTTTGAAAGTGCCATGAGCAAACGTGTAAATACCTTGTAAAAATTATAAGAGAACGAATATTGCATTAAAGGTGAAAAAAAGTGTGAATTTTGGCAGATGTAATAAAAAATTTGCACTTTGATAGAATTTAAATAAAGAAGCATTATGCTCCTTAGGTATAATGACAATACAGATAGTATGTGTATAAGTATACATTAACTGAAAAACAAACTATTAATGGTCGCGTATGCGGCGTGAAGTACTACTGTATATCATGCGTACCCAATTGAAAGTAAAGAAATTTGAAGAAGCAAATGTAAATCATACATAAACATCAACATATGTTATGCAGAAAAGTGTATATATCTATCTGAATTATGCCAAAATGTAATGAAATTTGCATGTGTAAACAGGAATTAAATAAAGAAGCATTATGCTCCTTAGGTATAATGACAATACAGATAGTATGTGTATAAGTATACATTAACTGAAAAACAAACTATTAATGGTCGCGTATGCGGCGTGAAGTACTACCGTATATCATGCGTACCCAATTGAAAGTAAAGAAATTTGAAGAAGCAAATGTAAATCATACATAAACATCAACATATGTTATGCAGAAAAGTGTATATATCTATCTGAATTATGCCAAAATGTAATGAAATTTGCATGTGTAAACAGGAAAACATGGAATAATTGGTAACACTAGTGCAAGTGGGAAGGAAGCAACTTGAGCTGTATTGAATCATTCATAACTAATGAAAATTTAAAAGAAACGACCAATGTATTCTAAACAAATGACATAAAATATTCCAAAAACTGCACTGAGGACCACTAACCAAACAACTGCACATGTAATTAATATGTTTGTAAGTAACTTCATCTGAATAGCATGCTGCAAAAATATACCTTTGTAAGAAAAACCACTGTAAAACGATGTAGAAACCATTGTAGAAACCTTTTGTAAAAAATATTTTGTACTTGCTGCATGCCAAGCGAAGTTTTTGTGAGTGAGGGTCATTTGCGAAAATCCAGAAGTACACCAAAAGAGAAAAACCTTTGTAAGAAAACTCAACGTTGTAATATTGGTAAACCAATGAACATTCGCATAAACACTGCGTGTAAAAAAGAAAGTGCAATTGATGATCAGAAAGACCTACAAAGAAACAGAATATCTACACCAAGTTATGACCA
The DNA here is from genome assembly GCA_963932465.1 of Maratus speciosus. Lineage (NCBI taxonomy): Eukaryota > Metazoa > Arthropoda > Arachnida > Araneae > Salticidae > Maratus > Maratus speciosus. Next base: position 204,194,958 of record OZ010789.1, read on the forward strand.
AAAAGACGTAATATTTTTTTGAAATCATGGTGACCGCAATGCAAAGTAAGTATGAAAATGTAATCTAAAATAATAAAAAAGTAACTAAGTATACCTATATGTGATTTTTTTTTTAAATATGTACATCAGAAAGCAAACCAAGAAAAGTAGACAGAAAATAAAGGAAAAACATTTGAGATCCACCGCTGAAGTCTTACTGGCAATTAGGGATTAACCACCAGAAGAAAACTAACAGTAAATCAAAAATGTGAAATTTGGAATCATTCATCTATTCCTGTCGACCTGAAACAGTTGAATGAAAGAAAATCCGAGACAAGTGTGTTGCACGAAGAACACAGACCATGAAATAATTGACATTAATCAATCTTTAAATAGCAATGTTTCAAAATTTGTATATCCTAAGAAAACAAATATATTTGTGTAAGAAAAATGTATGAAAAAAAAAACTCTATTAATCGTTTACGCTTATTTTATGAATAAACGCATGCGAACAATGTACACATTCACGGTCGAAGGGAGCGAAGAAAGCCATGTATCGAATAAAGTTAAGTAACAAAATGTGTAAATTAATGAATAAGAATTAACCTTGCACTAGCATGCCTGAAGGGAGGATGTATGTATAAGTTATGTTGTACGTTGAAAAAAAACTTGTTTTTGCTTAAAATAAAATCTAAATGTATCACAAAAGGGAGAAAAAGCAGGGTGATTTATGTCTAAAGACTTCTTGTAAGTACGGTTATGTGCGATGCAGTTAATGCATCTTGAAATATTTTTACAATTAACTGAAATGTGAGATTCACCGCAATTAGCACATGCCAAATCATATACACAAACTTTTGCCAGATGGCCTAGCCGTTGGCAATGGAAGCAACGTTTTATATTAATAAATGGCCTGACAGTGTAATCAATAGAATTAATATTTAATTTACCATGTTGAATTAAGGAATTAGCAATCCATGATGTAACACTAATAGTCCAATTGTATTTTAAACCTTGTCTTAATTTATGTTTTCTTCCAAAGTGAATGGCAGGAATGGTGTTGCCAATCATTTCATTTATAGCTATCATAATATCTGGCACACCTATATTATCATCAACACCCAATAAAATTATTTTTGTGCAGTCAGAAAAATCCCTATCTGGAGTTTTGTTCTCACAAAACTTTAAAATGTAATCAGGTACTGAAATAAAATTAAGATTGTTATTTTTTGAGAAGTCAGAAATAGTTGTACCAGAATCTGTGTCTGTTTGAGTTTTAGCATTATCTAAAATTTTGGAAGATGAGTCTTTAACATTAGAATTAAATTTGTTATCTTTAACTTTAATTATATTAAGTGGTTCAACCAAGTTAGGTCCATCAATGTCGCATTGAGCAGCTATGCCATTATGCGTAGACTGTTTGGACGAGGTAAGTGTCCTTACCTTTTCAAATAAAAGCTTATTTACTCTTTGTAAGTCGTCATTACCTTTTTGTAAAACATTCCACTCTGATTGAACACTACCCATCAAATCATTTAAAATATTAAATTTAAATTCAATTTCTTTTTGATAAGAATTAAACTTCTGAACGAGTTCAGGATTAGCCTCATTTAAAATAGGGTCAATTAATGCCTGAACATCTGTAACAATAGTTTTAGAATATCTGTTAATAGTTTCACTTAAACTACTTAAACATGAAATCTTAAAAGGATTAGAATCCAAACCAGTTGTTTCAGAATCAATTTTAGTTTTTGAAAACATTACCTGTTGTGCATTAGGTTTTAACTGAAAATTAAATACAGCAGAGGGCTCTTGTGTCAATTTGTGTGGCTTTTTCTTACCCATCATATATCATGAATTATAAAATACAAAAACAAATACACAAGTACTCTATCTGATAATTCCAAAAATATGAACCTATCTAAACGCAATATAATAAATAGTAGTCAAATTTTAGATTTTTTTTGAAATGAATATTAAAAGTTTTAAATGTTAAAGATATAGCCTTAAACTAATAAGTATTATACTCCACAGTTAAAAACCATTATAATGCATGTAAAAAAAAACTTCTAAATAGTTATTTAAATATCAGAAAACTGCACTCACTGTAACGGAATAATTTTTAGTGACTGCATATAGGAACAACAAACATTGCAATTATATGCATAAAAAGGGTTTTAAAATTAAATTAAAAGGGGAAAAATAGTCATTTCAATTGACCCAATTTTTTTTCAAATCATATTGTTTATCTTCTGTATCAAATGCATAAGAAATACTATAATGCATCAAGAAAATTATCAAAAGATTTTCGTTTACCTACATAACCTAAAATGAAAGTTCTTATAAGGCTATAGTTACTGGCGGAAAATAATCATGCATGCAAAACTTTTAAATATTATATCTTTTTAAAAAGAAATCTTCTTTCTTTTTGTGTCTATAATAAAAGGACAAGAAAATATTATTTCATATTCTCGCTATAATATAATGCACTGTGAGAAATACATATTGAATAGATATAATCAATGTGCACCTTACTTTAAACATATTGATTACCCAGATAGATTTAATTATTCAAGTAAAAGCATAGCTACTTTTAAGCACAGATAAAAATACTTTCTTAATTGTAATATACAAGCACAATAAAACAAAACTTACCTTTAAACTGAGAACCATTTATATAAATAGAGATTCGATTCAACTGGTAAATTTTTTTATACCTCAAAATGAAAATAATGTCAATAATAAATGAAATCTTTATTCATTACCGGTATTCATCTTTATCTCTCTGTATATTGTTTTTTTTAAATAAGACTTCCTGTCCAAAAAGAAAAAAAATAGTTTGAAACTGGCAGCATCCTGTCTTATTATTTACTTGGAAACAGGAATATTTTAGATGGGCCATTAACTTACCTAGAATTATTTTAATGAAAATCATAATATAAAATATAAGATAAAGATATATATATATAACTGTCTTTTTATACTACTTCAAAAAGAACTGCACTGAAAAATAAAAAATATATATATAATGATTAAGTAAGTATTAAAATAATAAGAAACCCTTTCTTTTTAACACAAAAATCCAAAAGAATGCGATTCATTCAATACTTATTCTGAATTAAATCTTTCTTTTTTTTTAAATAGATTGTCTTGATCTTTGTGAAACTCATTCCAGAAAAAGTTAACAGTAAATAACTATTTTGGATATCTGAAAAAATGTAATTTTATCATGCTATCTATCGTTTGGCATCTTAGTTCTTAAATAGCATTTGTAAAACTGTGATAAATTTCAAAGAAATCTAAAAGTATCTACAACTGTTATTATTCATGCAAACAAAATATGAGCATGAGAAAATAAAAATGCATAAACAAAAATTGTTAAAAATTGCTCAATATATTATTTTAAATAATACATTTTATAAAAAATGTCATGTAGTCAAAATAGAAATTGAGCATTAATAATTATAAAAATATAAAATGCATATAATATTTTCTCATACTCACATGATAAGCCCTAATTGTTTATATATGCATATTTTCTTTTATGCTCTTCCATTTTTATAATCGATGTAACTGTATCAATATTTGATATTCATTATCATGATGTACTTTTTTATGACGCTTTTAACTGCTTTCATTCAATAGTTAAAAATATTCCAATGAAAATGAACGTTCAATATCGAATTTGAATTCAAAACACACAATTGGATAATGCACTTTTTTTTGCAGAAAGGCAATATCAGCACCCACAAAAGGAAGTAAAAAAAGTAAAATCAGTGTGAAAACAATACGACGTCAAACATGGAAATCTGCAGCACTTTAGAATCATAAGTAGAGAATTGACTCAGTATGTTTCTGCATAAATTTACGAATAAGTCGAAATAAAAAGCATTGATTCATCCAAAGTCGGTGAACAGAGTAACCCGGAGGCGAACTATAGGAGTCACAAATAGGCTACCGCAGCTTCCTAAGCCTACATTGGAAGGAGAGGCTGTAACAAGCGGGAGAGATTACGGCGAACATCGTGAAAAAAAATCTTGATCCGAAGAATCAGCTGAAACAGTCATAAATGACACTCGCCACTGGGATCTAACTCCATAATTATTAAAATAATGAAATCCATTAGAAAAAGTCCGGCAGCATAAATTCACAGGAAACACGGGCACTTCATACAGCAGTCAGGTAAATGGGAAGTTACTTAACAGACCACGATCCGCATAAATAATAGGCAGTCATCTATCGAGGCAATAGACATTCCAAAAATACCGGTAGAAAAGACGTCTAGAAATTCACATCCGTAATAGGCAAACTAATAAACATCAGGTAGGCTAATAAAAACAGACAGGCAGGCTAATAAACAGGCAGGCACCATCCCATAAAGTTCCAGAAAATTTTGCGAATGCCCTGTAACGGCACCAATATTTTGTAGTAGAGATCCGCACTTTAAAATATTTGGAGATCGTAAATTATTACCAGGTTCAGTTTCTTTGCATTCGCTGGAGTCTATAAATAGCTGTAGGCTGTGATCAGTGTAGAAATAATGCTTTTAAATAGTTTTTTACGAAATCTGTTTATTTGGAATAACTATATAAAATTAAAGCATTTTCATACAGAAATGGATAGGGATGGTGCCTGATAGAATTTCTAAAGACGATTTTTTTTACATGACTGAGTTCATGAAGTGCCAGGGAGCAATTGCCAATTATTCTGTAATATACACATTGGCATCAAACAATTGGCGAAAAGAGCACATGAAAAATGAATGAGATCATATGAGAAAAATTATCTGTTACCTTTGGACAATGACGAGAATTTTGAATAGTGTGGCAGGGCCACCAGCATAGCAGTCCTAAAAAATAAGCCAAAAAGAATTCGAACGCCAATTCGTACGATAAGAGGAAAGTTTTGAGAACATAGCGTTAAAGACAATACAGACCGCATTTACTGGAAATGTTTATGATTTAACAAGGAAGTCATACTCAAAAATTAAGCGGAGATCAAAGAGTTATTTCTACTGGCCGAAAGCAAAGTCGATCTTTATTCTTTTTTTTTTTTATCTAGTCAGCGTGAATAATCATCTAAATGAATTTTATGAATGCGAGAGCCGATTTAGTGGTAAAGGCATCTGTTAAATTTCTTTTCTTTCTTTTTCTTTTGGAGGAAAGTTACAATGGGAACTGAAATAAAGGTTAGGATAAAATGAATGAGTAATTAAAGATTAGTTTTAACTGAAATTTAGAGAAAGGAATAATTGAAGAAAAATATATGTGATTCCACATCACACTTGTCTCAAAAGATTTATTGGTACAATCGTATGCTCGAACAGGAATAGCTCTTTTCTTTATAAAATAGAGAAATGAATATAAAAAAATAATAGAATAATTTAAAACTCAGGCTTGTATTTAAGTAAGCCGCACTGTAAAAAAAAATCCGACCAGTTTTCCTGTAGGAATCGGAAAAAAAAGTTGCCCTTATCGTACCGGAAAATTTTCCGACGCAGCTCGGAATAAAATCCGTAAAAAAAGGAAATAGTCAATAAAACGGTATTTTATTGATTTTATTCCGATTTTACTGATTTTATTCCGAGCTGGGCCGGAAATTTTCCGGTACGATAAGGGCAACTATTTTTCCGATTCCTACAGGAAAACTGGCATTATTTTTGTTACAGTGTACATGTTCATATGCATAAGAACCACATCATCTATTTCAAAGTCAGAAGTTTTATTCTGGTCCGTGTAGTGCGCATATCGTATTTTTTTTACAGTGCGTGATATACTTTTTTCTGTCTACAATTTAAGCATCTGAGTAGAAAACTAATATATCGTATGTCGCAACGTTCATTTCAGTATGAATTTAGTTTTAAATTAATAATAGATTAAATTAAAATGATTTATCTTTTCATTAATCTTAAACACTGTTAAATCTTATGAACATTTAAAGCAATATATGATTTATGTATATCAGTTAACAATGAAAACAATATTAAACGAAGATTTTCAGAGCACTTTTTTCTTTGATATATGTTTTAAAAAAGTTGCAGTTTAATTATTTGTACAACAATTATAAAATAAGAAATGGGATACTAAATGAGACAAAAGTATTCTTTATTTCAAGAAATTAGAAATAATACGAATTATATGGGATTAATATATCTTATTGAATGGTTAAAAATATATATCCATTTTATTGTGTAATATCTGTGTTCTTCTTTCTATGATATTTAATCCAAATAGTTATTCAGTTAAATCTATGCCGCATATTGTTATCTTAAAGAAGGAAATTCATTCCATAAAGCTAAAGAACATGTTGACGATGGTAATATTATTACAGCGACTAAAATTAGATGATCTATATCACATATGTTGAATTCATTAAACATAACGTAAGTGCATAGATGAAATCCGGAATGCTATATTAATCACATTTTATCATCAGGGGAAAATATAAATGTCTTATTATCAAATAAGTCCTCTGTTCAGAATGAAGTATGGTTCATAAAAATATTTTTATTATGTTAAAATACTCCAGTACGAAATGGCGTATTTGATATTTTAGAAGAGAAGGCATCAAAGACATGATGTATTATTTATTTAATCAAATGTTGGTTAACTTTACAAATATTTTAATTATTTATATATTTACGGTAATTTCTTTACAGATTTATCTAAAATTATTGAAAATATTTCTACAGATGTGTGGTTAACACATAATTTCGAATTTTATTTCTCGAAAAGTCCAAATGCGTGCAAGATCCAAATACTTCCAAGAAATCTTTATGTGTAACATATCATTGTATTTAAAGTCCCAAATAACCAAAATAGTGTGAATATTAAAAAACAAACACTGCAAATCGGTAAGACATTGATAAAGACATGAATTAATACAATATATATTTATTTAAACAATGAAATCTCATTAAAAAATATCGCAAATAAAATACTAACTTACATGTATCATTTCAGTGGTATACGGAAGGATACCAGAAATAAGGCATACTTTCAGGAGACTAATGGACAGTAAAAAAAATCCTATCTACGTTTACACTAAGTTTTTATAAGTAATACATGAATGGAATCAGATGCGCATAGAGTTAAGAACATAGGCAATCACGCCAGGTGTATCACTAAAAAATACATTTCTTGCAGAAGTTTTTCTCTCCATGTTCACGTCAGTTGAACAGCGTTATTATACATCAAATCTATCTCCCACCTGGTTTTGTCCAAGTGTAATATCCTTCAGGCAAATGTGGCTAGTATTTCTGATTATTTACCGTCAATATCAAAAATCTTCGAGACATATATAATGTTTTAGACATAAATCTATAGACATCAAAGCATGTTAGTATACATTGTAAACTTTACTTTTACCCAAATTTTTACAGAGGAAATAATCTTTCATATGTATTATATAATGCTTCATATTGCTATCACTATTTTTTGCAGACATAGTTTTCTTACATTTTATTTATAAAATAGTGATTAGGGTATGTGCTTAATTTCATAAATGTCAGCCAATACCCATTTTCGAAGTCGAGTGCAAAATATGATGTTTAAGTGACTTATAAAGAAAAAATCACATTCAGATGAAGATATTCTTATATTAACCACAGCATCCAATTTGTGAGTAGGGAAGCACTTCTGCATCATTTTCCTTCATACTTATTCTAAAAAATAGTGATTCCTAAAAAAACCTTAATTTGCTTACGCACATGAGATTAATTTTTCACGTATTTTTTAAACTTTTCTACATGTATATCTTTTATTTTGCTACTGCCCACATCGCTTAGGTAGATGTTTGTAAGTGAGGGGAAAGGAAATACTAGAATACATTTTAAAAGTGTTTTATTAAAATATCTACATTCAAATAAGTTTTTCAATACTTAACTCAATCTTTACAGTGGCTATTACAGTCGAAATTTTAAATATATCTATTTTTTTAATTCTCCATTTGGTGAGTGTTACTGACTAAGCTTGACATAAACAAATTATGTCCACTTATCTCGTCTTCCCATCTCAAAATCTAGCATATGTAGCACGCATGAGCTTTTGTTTTAGATTTTCTACTATCTTTTTCCTAAATTATTATTACTTGGTTTTGTTTGCTTGATCATGCTAATACTTTTTAAACAGTTTCTGTGAATAATCCATTATACAGCTAAACTGTTTTCCTCGTATGATCTCTTGCTTCTCAAAATGATAATTTATGTTTGTTGTTGGCTTGCAGATAAATAGAGTTCATTATTTCTTGGAGAATTGAAAAAAAAATCTTTAAAAGTGCTTTTTTAGAAAGTTTAGAGTAGCTTATCCACTTAAAATATTTTATTCTTGTGAAATTATTTGGTTATAGTGTGATGTAATAACACTGAAGAAAAGATTTTTGTATATGAATATTTATCATATAGTTTTATAAAAATAATATTAAAATTTATAACTCTGCAAAAACGCAAGATCAAAAATAGTTTGACAGAAATGCTTCAACAGGAGACATAAAAACAAGTACAGGACTCTTTAACTGAACACTATTAAAATTTTTATTAGACATTAAAATTAAACAAAAACAATATGCTTCTATAAATTATATGTCACTTCTCTGTATTACATGACATAAAATGTTTTAAGTGTATGGTGACTATTAATACTTCTGAGATAAAACTCGTAAAAAGAAGCACGTTGAAAATGAAGGTATCGTAAATATCTGCGCTAACTATGCTTTCGACTAATACATAAAAATGGTCAGTTAAGTTTATGAGAACTACGAAATTAAGCAAGAAAAATCACTATCAGCGCGAAATAACATTCGATCAGATTAATATTTTTAGAAAATAAAATGTGTTGGGGAAAATAAAATATTAAAAACTATATTAATAGTAATATGAGATCGATCACAAATATTTAATGCATAGTGTATTTTCTTTTATACTCAATTTGAGACTGAAACTGGAATATCTAAAGAAAGGTTATCATCTTATGACTATTGCAGTTGGGGTTTTACTTAATAGGTTATAAAAGATTAAAGTTGGTTAATTTTTTTATCGACTTAATTAGTAATGCTTCTTAATATCATATCTCACTGTCTATATCGGCATCCAAAACTATTAAAATAAGTATGCCTTTGGATTCTGCCAACTTGTCTAGAATTTTATCAAATACTCAAAATTCACAACAAATAAGAAAAGGAATATTTTCGAAATGGTTGTTTTATTTTATTCTGTAGATTGTTCTTGATTTCATTTTATTTGTTTTTTATGTTAATCACGAATGAAATATTTTCTAATGCTTTTTATTTACAAGAGAGTAAATAACATACATTAAAATTATTATTTTTTTTCTATAAAACTTATAATCAACATAGTGTTATTGAAAGAAATATATATTCCTTTCAAATTAACGACTGAGACAATTCACACTTGAATAAAGAAATATTTTGCCATTTTAATTTAGTAATGTATGCATAGTAAAATAATTATCTATTTAAATATAAAATAAATAAATATTTTTAATTAACAAATTATGTTTTATCAATGTTTTAAATGTGTCTGAAAACTGTGCCTAAAAACTGTGAAACACCAACCCTCTTATGCTAACTGATTAAAAATAAAATGATTAAGTGTCATTCTCATTAAAAATAAAATAAAAATCTAACTTATATTATCGCAGTCACTAAATAATTAAAAAAATGTTACTTACGTTTAAAACATTTATCTTTTTTTTTTCGCACTACATATAATTTAACTGATTAAATATTCATTAACATCTCGTTATTATTTGCTCTTGTTTTATTTATTTTAGAATATATTTTCCCATATTAAAGCTGTAATTTCTAAGCTGACAACAAAGTGTAAACACCATATAATACCTAACACATAAGACATAACACAATCTTTAATTAATGTAATTAACATAATATTTCATACTTGTGAAAATTTTCAAAATTATTTTTTATATAAGTAAAAAAAGAAAAACAGTAAAAGAGCAAAACAATTATACTCATTAGAGGAATCTTCAAAAATAGGATTAGTTTTTCTTCTAACAGGGAATAATATTGATTGCAAAGCATAATAAAAACAACTAGCAGAATGATGAAACAATAGAATTATACAGATGACTAGTGGTATCTATGAAATGTTAATATATGTTTTAGAAATTATTATTTTTTATTATTCTTTAATTAATTATATTTATGCTATAACATCGTACATCATACATTACTATAAAGTATTTAAAACTAATTTACTGTGTCTGAGATTGATGCCCTAATCTTTAAAAAAGAAAATGATGTCACTTATGATAATGTTATCATATTTAAAGAAAACAATCCTTCATAAAGCTTTAAAAAAAAAAAAGGGTAGATTGGGTATTTCTTGCGCGTTATTCAAGCCTGATTTTAAATCCAATTTTGCTGCTTTTTGACACATTCATGAAGTGATTTCCATTCCTAAATGTATTAATTTTCATAAAAGATAAACAGTATTTTAAATTCAATACTTTAAACTAAATTTACTTTCTTTGAAATTATTTTTTTATTGAGTTGATTTTTAAAGTCAGAGCACTGTTTTGTAAAATAACTGTATCGTATGAGATTAAAACATTTAATATATTTAATTGAACATCACTGGATAATTCGTTTTGCGAAATAATCAGTAACTTAAGATTTTCAATAATAATAAGATTTTCAACGACATAAATATATCTCTAAGAAAAAAGGTTTTGAAAGCGTTAAAATGAAAGCGTTACATCCTCTTTCACGAAAATAGAATCTGCACGAAAAATAAGACATATATGGGTCATTCTCCAAAAAAGGGTCTATTTCAGTCCCAGCATTATTTTAAAAGTTTTGCTTCATTTTTTTTTTTATGAATATTTAAAGAATGGAGAATCTTTTTATACAATTTACTATTTTATAGCTATTTAAATTTGTGTCTTAATATTAAGTAGTACATGTGAAACCTCACCTCCGTGGCTGTCCCCATTCACATTTTTTTTTTTAAATTCTTCTATTACAAAGTGGAATAAATTAAATGTTAAATAATTTTTATTGTGAATTTCTTTTTAAATGAATCTCTTGGTTAATCTAAAAATGGATTTCAATAAATTAAATAATTTTTGCAAATGCATTTTTAAGTTATCAATTTGTTTGTCCCAAAGGAAATTCTCAACTCCATTACTATCATGTTTTGCTTTAAACATTCATTCACTGAGGGCAGTACTGGTCAATGATTTGTATTAGAAGAAAGGAAAAGAAGCCTCTTTGTTAGTTTTGTGGGGAAGAACTGCCATTTGCTCTCATTTTAAGTTTATTTTATTCAAATAAATAACATTTCTTTATTTTGTCGTTTGGGATACTCCACTCCATTACTGCCAGTGAGAGGTAAGCAATGTATTATATTTATTTATTTTACATTTGAATTTAAAAGGTATTGCAACACATACAATCCTGTGTAAATGATATTAATTTCAATTCAAATATTTACAAACAGTGCACCGTTATATGAAATATCCTCACCTCCATTACTCTCACCTCCGTTACCTATACTAATCACGGAGGTGAGAAAGTGAAATGGAGGTGGGATTAAATTAAATATACGTGCTTAAAATTAATAAAAATGAAAGTTAATTGTTTACTTAACAATTATTCAAGTAAAATTGAATAATAAAAGTTGATATAGATGATTTCTGTTATGAGATTGTTTAAGTGTAGCCTAGGATTTATTTTAGTTGGTATCAAATATTTGAACGGCTTTCACTAGCTATATTTTAATAATTTACGTCTATTGCTTTAATCCTTAAAAATTCTTAACTCAAACCAAGCAAAAAAGTGCAAGTAGAAATAATGACTACTATAATTCAAAAATTTTTAAATAATTTATTATTGTTTTAAGATTCATCTGTGGGCAAAATGATTATTATAATTCAAATGTTTTTAAATAATTTGCTGTTTTGATATTCTAATAATGGGTAATAAATGACTGTCATAATTCAAGTGTTTTAAATACTTTTATGTCTTAATATTCTGTGAATTTGGCAATATAAAACATTGGGCAGCAATCACAGTTAGTAAGCTGTTACTTTGATTTGATAAATCCTGCAATTTTTTTCTTTTATGGTATCATGACAAAGAGGAGCATAATAGTGTAAAAGGGCGAAAAAAAATGTATTAATTAAAAATCAAAAAAAGAAAGAGGGCATGCATAGACTACGTGATGAGATTAAAAATGACCGCATCCCCTCGACTTACGTCACCCCGCATTTACACCGCTAGACTGCAAAAACATTTCCCTGATTAAGATGCACTTAGAACTTTTTTGAAGAGTTTTGGAAGAAATTTAACATCTCAGATGCAGTCACAATCATAAGGAATTCATGAGATGAAGTTCAGCAAAAGAAAAAAAGAAAGAGATGCTTAAGGATGGGATGGGCCGCCCTTCGAAGCATCGAACATAAAGTTCTTAAGGCTGTTCTCAAATCCAAAAGGGCAACTTTATGACTTAAGTTTTAATTCATTTTTGTTCAGAAATGCGTGAAACTAGCAGGTGTTGTTGTTCAGAAACTATGTCATCAAGCCATTTTTCTGTTTTTTTGCAAATGCAATACATCTTTCAGAAAATAGTGTCAAAGTGAGCGTTTTGAACCAAATTTCCGCTCGAAAGAAGAATATCTACTCAAGAAATGGTGAAAAATGCGTTTGTCACATGATCAAAATCGCTTATAACTTGGTAGGTAATTTTTTTTGTCAAAATATGGAAAACAATTCGATTCCAAATCGGTTCCATAGTCAGGCCTTTTAAATTTATATCTTACCATTAAAAAGTGAATTTATAAATGTGTCAAAACGTTTTGCGCTTGTTGAGCAGAGCAGTTGAGAACAGCCTTAAAAGGATTGTTCCTCTTTTCCTTCACAGAGACTAAGAAAATATCATAAAATTGAAATTCTGTATCTGACTTAATTGATGAAATCGTTGAAAATTGAAGTAAACTGAACTTAGACAATGGATGCTGAAAATGTTGTTGAACTCAAAAATTCCCTTGATCCGGAATTAATCATAGACAAATTTATCGAATAAAAAAAACAAATTACTGTTGGAAAATAGATAAATATTTTGAGCTTAGAGGGAAGGGAGAGAATTATGATGATTGCAAAATTAACCGAAGGCCTAAACCTTATTGAAGCTGGAATGATGGTTCTTGAAAATATTGATTCAGACGAAAAAAGTGTAGAAAAAGCTTAGAAAACTCACACTGATGTTACAAAGAACTTCAAAGAGAAAAAGGGAAAAAATGTCGATTCAAACTTCACTGCAAGATTTTTTTCACATGCTAAAAGACTCAAACGGAACAATGTAAAAGGACAATAAATTGTAAGTTAACAACATATTGATTTATTCAAATTCTTGTATCGCAAACACATTTTTTACTAATGTTAAATGATTTTCAATAGAATATGTTCATTAGATTTTGGAGAAATTTTGTTACTTATACTTTTTTAATCATCCAAATGTACCTCGACTTACATCGTTTTCGACTTATGTCGTTAGTCTTGAAGCGTATTGCTGATGTAAATCAGAGTACTGTATACAAAAATTTATGTTAAAAATTAACTGTACTTTTAAGATTCTAAATTGCATTTTATATAATTTTTCTCATTATATAATCTTGTTTAAGATTTTTTTTCTCATATTTTTTTGTTTAATTTTACTTTATGAGCATAAAATGTTCATTTTTTGTATTCATTTCTAATAAATACTTTATGTATTATTATTCACCATTTCTCCTTTAATTAAAGTTTTTTTACACTTTTTTTCACTAGACAAACATAACTGTAGCATATATATTACTGTAGTAAAGATTTTTTGTTAATTTTAGGAATTGTTGGTTACTTTTAATAAATATATATGTTTATTAAACATAGATCTCCACTCCGTTACCAAAGACTCACCTCTGTTACCAGTAAATTTTTAAATATTTTTTTATTAAATAAATAAAATGAATTGAACAGAACCATATCTTTATTAGTGTTCTTCAGTTCGTTATAAAATCCAGGAAAAAAAAAATTAAATAAAAAAAATTTTTTAAATTAAAAAAATAACAATGAAATATGCCCTTTTTTGAAGAATGACCCATGTGTATGATTTTTGTATGCGTCTATGTATGATTTTTCAAAAAAGTGAGGCGCCTTACATTACGAAATATCTTGAAAATTCATACTAGGTATTATTTTTTGTGTTGATGCTATTTTCGAGTAAATACGACATAATGCTTTCGTTTAAAAGAATATCGCCGTAGACTTAAAATTATGGTATTAACATAGTTCTCAAATTCAAAAGGCGACTTTGTGACACACGTTTTAAGTAATTTTTGTTCGAAAACGCATGAGATCGGGAGATGTTGTTATCCAGAAATTATCTATCAAAAGATGATTAACATTTTCTGGTAATCATAACAGAAATTTCTTTCAGAAAATACCGTCAAATTTGTAAATTTGAACTGAATTTCAAGACGAAAGGAGAAAAAATAGATAGAGAGGAGAGAAAAACATTTTGTCAGCTGATCAAAATTGCTTATAACTCGAAAAATAATTTATTTATTAGAAAACGGAAAACTCATTCCGATTTCAAATCGCTTAGGAAGTCTGCCCTGCCAGTATTTTGCCTTTTCGTTTAAAAATGAATTAGTAAATGTGTCAAAACGTTTCGCCCCTATTGAGTAGTGCATTTGAGCACCACTTTAAAAAACATTGTTATTAAAAGTGATTTTTTTGAGGACAAAAATTTTTCCAGTACTTACTATTACGTACAATAAACTATTGCATTGGGATTTTGAATAAAATGGACAAAATGTGGCTGTCTCACTGTTTTATATGAATTCAATATTCAAGTATATATAGATGTTGCAAGCAGAGTGTTTAAGAATTAAATTAAAATTTTTACATCTTGTTTTTTTTATACAAATAAAAAATACTCTTTTTCTATAAGTATTTATGTACATTTTCAGTACATTGCACTTCTGCTGTATTAAATAATTACGCAGGCTTTCAATGATTTCTTACCTTTAAATTACAAGTTGTTTCTAACGTACTTTTGTTTGCTGATATATAGAAAATACTCAAAACATTCTACCACGCATTGTTTTGATACAATAATTAAAATTATTGAACATTTCATGAATTTTAACAAAAGTTATAAATATATCAGAATTTATTACAGTACATTATACTTTTATTGTTAAGGACAACTTATATGTACAAATATTACAGCAGACTGCTACTAATAGCTTTACGGAAAGCTACCGACATTAGACGCAAATCAGGTTTCAAAATGTGTGTTTGTAATCTTTCTTAAATGTAAAGAAAAAACTTTATGATGACTGTGTACTAATTGTGTACTAAGGCAAACCTAAAGAACTAATAATAGCGAAACGCAGGTGCAGCTTACTTTGAATTTTTTATTCTAAATCTTTCTTCTGACTTTACTTCACATTTTGTGTCACATTCCTATAGTTCAATTTTCAAAATGTGTAAAAAACGTTATGAGATAACGAGAAAAACTCGGTACATTGGAACTCAACATTTCGAAAAAGCATTAGAAGCAAACAACAATGCTGCAGAGATAAAACAGAATTTGGTACATAATTGTTATTAAATATTCGTTATTGTGCACTGAAAAAAAAACTAAAAATGAAATGAAAGTGGTTAATATTAAACTATTAACAAATAGCAAAATTGGTTATTTGGAGATTATTTGAAAATAACGGAATAATTTGGAAAAAAGCTTAAAAAATTACATTCATATAAGACACTCCTTCTTATGAAAACATACTTTCGAAGAAAAGAAAACTGCGATCGCATGCTTATTTTACTTATTTAAATGGAGAAAAGGGGAAATCCTTTGTATTCCTAAAATGTTTTATAATAACATTGCCATAAAAAACCATATTCATATTCATGTTTAACCTAAATTTATTAAGATCAAAAGGAAAAACATAAATAAGTTATCTCTTTAACTTTAGCATTTCCAAAGCCATATAAGTATTAAATTTATTAATATTATGTGGTTTAAATGCAATAAAAATTCAGATTTACATAATGCAATTTTCATTGTCTGTATACAATTGACTCATTTCTGGCTTATGCAGAATAGTACTAAACGCACCGTCTTCTAAGTAGTTTTTTTACTTATTATAATAAACACTTGGTTCAATGAAAATTTATTCTCCTGAAAACTTGGATGTTTGCTTTAACCATTAAAACTTCTGAAAAAGGTACGAAATTATAATTTTTAACTTTGAAAAGAATATGATTGTACAAGCCAAGTGCTTTAAAATATTTCATCAATAATTACAATTTCAATTTTTATGATATATTTAAATTTTAGAAAGCATTCGTTTAAGTCGTACTTTTGTTTCTCTATTTTATGAGTACCCGATTACCCGATTATACTCATTTTTTTTATAATTCCTGCTGGTGGTGCGTTTTTACATCGTTTTACAAATCTTAAATAAACGAGGATTTTTTGTAAGCAGATTTATCAATAATTACCTTATTATCATGAAATGTTAGTATAAAGCAAAAAATAACATCGAAAATGTTATAATCGTAGACAAAAGTGTAGTACATATGTATTGTAAAAGCCCGATGTGTGGTAAATCCTAGCATTTACAAAATTGAGTTGATAAAGCCCGAAATATACACCTTAAAGCTTCGACTTGTCGGTAAAGGATAGGATTTACCGATTCATTCTGATAAAAGTCCGAAATAATTGATAAGATATATTTAATGATAGATAAGCGGCAAATGTGTGATTAACACACCGCACTCCGTTACGCAGATATATTTCTTTAAGACCTGACCTGCGCAATGGTGTAGGTGATTCTAAATCAAAAGGAAAAGCATTTTCTTCTTTTCGTGCAATTCAAAGTCGAGTCTGTACCCACATAACTGAGCGGATCCAACCATGATATAATCTGACATTGGGTACTTTTAAAAATATTTATTTAAACAAATGTGATCCTAAAAAATAGGGGAAACCGCCAAAACTTTTTTTTTTTTTTTATTTCGAATAAAAATAGTCCGGTCTTAAAGGATTATGATATATTAAATCGAACATATATTTTGAAACTTTTAATGTCCACGTGACTTGACTTGTAAGTTAAAGGAGAGCCAGCAGTTACAAAATCAGATATAAAACCGTTGAAATTGATGTTGTTTTTCCTTGCGAAATTCACTCAATTTTAATACATATTTTAATAGTTTTCTCAGTAGCTATGCTATAATATCATCGTTCGACAAAATACGAAAACAAAAATAGAATAGTTATACCATTTTGACTACAGAAACATTTAGTTTTCTTTATTTATTTTTATCAAAATATCAATTTACAATTTATCTACTGCCAAATCTATTAAAAAATTAAAGAAATCGTTTCCGTAGTTCTTGAGGAGGAGCTACATGAATGTCATGTAATTTTGCAACTGCTGCCGACCCCTTTAAAACAACTTTATTTTAGATTACACTCTTTTTTCATTAAAATTACATTAATTTTCTGTTCATATAAAATTTATAAAAGACTGTAAAATCCATAAATTTATTTTATATAAAATTAAACTTTGTAATGGACATATCGTAGCATATACCAAAATGTTTCCGTAAAACATCGTCTAGAATCATATTTTGGACTTTTATTGACTCACTTTATTAAATGTTGTATTTCCTAGATTTTGCAGTATTTACAGTATTTACAGTATTTACAGGTCATTTACAGTAACTTATTTACTTTTTAAAAGGAAATTTTATTATACTAATAACACCAAATTTTATTTATTTTAAACTATTTTTTTATAATTCCATAAAAATGCTACATTAATATTTAATACCTAAATTAAATATATAAATTACAATTTATTACATTTATAAGTAGGTACTGCAATTGAAATTTATTGTTGTTTATCTGAGATATAGAAATGCATAAAAAATTGTTTTCTGAATTTTTTATTCTATATTTCAATCTAAATACGAATATAATCTCTTTTTGCTCACCTTGCATATAATATGTTATAAAGAATTCAGGCATTAAACTTAACTGCATGAGTTTTATTACCCAGCGTAAAATATACCAACTTTCTTATCGGATGTTGTTATGTTGTCCCCTCTTACTTCGCAGTTTTAATGATCCTTGAAATCTCATTTTTTAATCTAAAATATTTCTTTAAAATTTCTTTAGTGCTTACTTTTTTCAGGTCCATTTCACTGTGAAACTTCAAAAGCATGGCAAATAGATATAAAATATCGTGAAAAGATTGCAATGATTTCCAATTTAAAGGAAATGCTTTTGCGCTAGAGATATTGCATTGCAAATACTTCTTATTTAAAGCCAAAAATGCTCTGTATCATTGTAACATTCTGATTTATTACATAAAATGTTTATGTACTTTCTCATATAAGCTCATATTATATTACATTTCCCATTAGAGTCGTACAATTGTAATAAAGGTGCAGATACAATATAGAAAAAATTTATTTCATTGGCTGTATATTTGACTAACGAAACGTTGTGACAGTATTTGCCATAAATATAAGTTATATGACCAATTCTGTTTTCCACTAAGTGTAACTTTTAATTATTTAAAAAAAGCAAATATATTGTTAAGAGTATTTTTAAAATATGCGGAATGTGACACAGAAAGAGTTTAGAAACTGTTCTGTCTACGTATTTTCAATTTACGATTAAAATAAAATAAGAAAATAGATTTATTTGTGTTCACACTGCGTATCATGTTTTATAAACTGCGGACACATTAATCTTTACTCTATGATTTTTTTGAGGCACTGTGAAATAAAATGGCTCTTTTATCGGCGGTTTTTTTTTTTTTTTTACGTTCTTCCGAACTTAAATATTTTAATGATCCTTAAATTTTAAATTCTAAAGCAAACACATTTATTAAAATACTATTACGTACCTACATTTTTATGTCCAAACCAGACAAAGCTTCATGGATAAATTCTACTTATTAAATAAATTTCAAAAGCTAAATACACAAACTGTTGCTAGCTTAGTTTGAAGGAAAAATTTATGCAGAGATTTTGTGAAATCCTTTGATAATGTTATTCTTGATAGTCTTATTATTAATGGTATTTTAATGCACATAAACATTTTATTTTTCATGAAATACGTTACACACGTAAATAATTTAAAGAAAATACTTTTAAAAACTGTTTAAGAGATGCATTTTAGAGAAGGAACTCAATATATCTCTGCAATTCATCAAAAATATACAATAATTTTAAAGTATAGAGAATCCGTAAAAATGTCTGATACATTGAAAAAGAAGATATAAATGTTCTGTTTTATTACAACATCCTTATTTATTTCGTAAAATGTTTATATAATTTCACATGTAAGTTCAGTATATAATAAATGTTCTGTTATATTCATACAATTTTAAAAAATTACACTCAAAGAAATAATTTGTTTACAAGAAATGAATGCACATATTTTAAACATTCGTTTCATTCATCAAATCATAATCGGTCGGCTTTTGACCTGCATGCAAATTTTATTCTTCATGCCTTTTCATTGGATGACATTTGCCACCTTGGCCGCATGTATTAATGCTGAATGGTTAGTTCGTAACATCACACAGAAAGGGGCATTTTTTAGAGGGGAACCCATCTTCCTTTTTTATCCTGTTTATTTCTTCTTCTTTTTTTATTGGTGATCGCATCCTGCTGCCTGTCAAATGGAGTACTTTCTGCTTGTATTTGTGATATCTTGTGGTTGACTATTTCCCTGGTTAATGATTTTATGTTGGTTTATAGTCCTTTATACATCATAAAAATATCAAATACAGAGCATACACTAAATATACAAAACGTGGTAAATACAATAAATGGTGACAAAAAATGTAGTTAAAACATAAAATTAATGATATTTTAATTTTTTGATTTAAAGCCCCTTTTTTAAATTATTGTTCATAAGTTTTCAGACTTTTTTTCTAGCTGATGTAGATCTGCTCAACAGCTATACTTTCTGCTTCTATTTATGATATCAGGCGTTTGACTATTTCCCTGGCTAATGATTTTATCTTCGTTATATAGTGTTTTATACATTATAAAAATCTAAAATACAAAGCATGTACTAAATATCCACAACACGATAAATACAAAACATGGTAACAAATAAACTAAATGTAATTAAAACGTAAAATTAATGATATTTTAAAATTACGATTTAAAATCCCCTTTTTTTAAATTATTGTTCATAAGTAAGGTTTTAGATTTGTTTAGCTGAAATACATCTGCTCAACGTGTTTACAAGATAAGATATATTTAACTGATATTAACGCAATAAAGTAAATAATTACCTATTGTATGTTATAACGAAATAATTGCCTATTGTATGTTATAACGAAATAATTAACAATAAATTATACTTGCTTTTTAATTAAAAACTAATTCTGTTTAGAAATCAATATTAACTGTTCCTTTACAAAATAATTTATACGTATTTTAATGTTAGACGTAAAGCTGCAGATTTGTCAATATAAATTAGGCCCCATTTATTAGGTGGAAATTTTCTGTAGTACCTGAGGAAGTCTAATTTTATTTTAGCTAACATGAATCATCACTTATATTGAAATTAAATAATGAAAGATTGAAAGCTGCATTTATCGAAATGAGATTTCCAGTTGAAATATACGAGGCTATTCATAATACATGCCGTTATATCAATTTGTTGACGATAGTAATAATCAATGAGATTCGTTTTGAGCAATACAATACATTATTGACAATTAATTTTGAAAATATAACAGCTAATTTTAATAATGTCAAAACAAAGTTTATATAAATGAGATTTCCAAATATGATTCATACTTTTTTAGTCTTGACTACACACTTTCCTTTTAGAGTCTTGAGTAGCTAATTTTCAAAAACCAGTAATAATTTAATATGCAAGAAACGTGCGAGAAAGTCACATCGTAAATCGAGCTGTATTCTCATATTACGTATTTAGATTTTAATACTACATTTGGTTTAGTTCCCTCAAAATGTTTATGTACAATTGACAAATAAAACTGAATTACGGTCCTATACACAAGATGAGATGATAGAATCATTTCTGTAGTGTCGTATTTCATTGCACAAGCAAAAGAATTACAAATATAACCTAGAAGTTAGATGATGATTGTATAATCTAATACGTAATACTCAAGGAGATGTATTGAAATATTTGATTGTTTTAAATTATTTCTTACGTTAAGAATATGTTTGTATTTGCCTATAAAACCGTAATATACACCAATTAACTGAGCTCGTCTTTTAAACAATGAGTATGTGGATCATTAGATAGCTGTTGATCTTCTTTTTTCTCCAGATGGTGACTAAAGCACACGGATATCGTTTAGAGAGTAATTGATAAAACTATTCTCTTCAAAATGTGAGCACTATCAAGCAGATTAGTTGACCCAAAAATGTTAAATGTCTTCTAAAGATACACATTTAATAAAAGGGCAAGTACAATATAGAAAACAAATTGTACTCAAAGAAATAATTTGTTTACAATAAATGAATGCACATATTTTAAACATTCTTTAATAATCTTAAAAAATAAAACAATATCCTCTGATACTTGCATATTGTTGCACCGAAAAGAATGGGGGATCAACATTCACTAAATAAAAATAAGGAGGGTGCAAATTTAAGGTGCAAAGTGGTTAACATACGAAAACAGATAGGACAGAAACTGAACGCCTCGAGCAATGTATAAAGCTGTAAATAAGGAAGAAGAAATCTGCGGTAGAAAAGACAAATCATGTACGCAACGCATTCGCTATCAGCATCAGAACAAATATTTGTTTCCCGATACAAATATGTGTGGTAAACGGTCATTTTTAGCACTTTCAAATGAAAATCAAAAGTGTTTGTGACATCGGTTTGTCTGACCGCCTGTCCGCGCTTTAACTCTCGTAAATATACTCAGATTCCCCTGAAAGTTTTGGTTGTTATTAACGATTACAATATCACGTTCCCTATTTCAAATGAAGATTCTAGCATGTTTAGTTCATTTACAGGGACAATCAACATTTTCCTTTACATTACGGTCAATGGAAAAAAAAATCTTTCAAATGATTTTTAATGATGTTACGCGCGTTTAAACATAATAAAATTGATATGCATCTGTGAAGAGCACTAAAATATGCAGTATGTAGAATATGCGGTGCAAAGAATAGTTATTATTCATTTACACGGCCACACAAAAGAAATTCCGTTGCATAATGATATAGGGGGAATGGAATTGTTTGCGGAGTATTTCAATTACGTTAAACTATTTCATATATAGTGAAATTGATATATGTCGCTAAGGTTTACTATAACTTATTAATATAACTTATTTATAATACGACATGCATGGCATTTACAGGAACACACAACATATTTCAGATACTATATTGTATCAGAAGTACTGTACCTTAGCGGTGATTGCTGGAAATGCATTTTTAATTATGATATGCGCTTTTACGTTTCTCTATATTTGTGCATACTATATGGTGTGTATAAATGCTATAATTCATATACAGGGCGACACAAGAAAAAATCGTAAGAGATACTGGGAATGAGCGCAAATTGCTTAAAGGTGGTTTTCAAATGCGTTATGCATATTTACGCTCAACTGCATTTAATATATTAAGAAATGTTTGTTGAATATAGATAAAATGATATACATGGTCACGCAAAGAACTGAATACATGCCATCTATGGATGATCATTTTTGGAAATGTGATTTCATTAGTTTTAAGAGTGTTTTAGTTTGAATTAAATTTTAGTTAAATAATTTCGGGTAATAAAGTTACTATGTAAACTTCTGGGTTGTACAAATGTATTCAAGTATTTTTTTCATCTATTAGTATAAATTGCTAAAAGAAAAATTTCAATATGTTTTGCGTTTTATTGCTAAACTAAATTTTCCCATTATATTGTGTATATATATCAACATACAGATCAACATACAGAACAGGGCTGTTCAGAAGAATTGTAATATATATTTGAGTATAGACGGTAACTGCTGAAATCAGTTTTAAATGTTTAATTATCTTACTTACATTATTTTTCTAAACAACGAAGTTTTGTTAAAGCTTGCAGGGAGTGTTGGAAAGTGTTTCATAATCTATGCCGCACGCGGGATTTTTATTTCTTGTTTAATTCGAGCGCTGGTTTGACAAGAATGCGGAGGAATTAATGCGCCAAAGTTTTTTTTTTCAAAAGGACAGGTTAAAAATATAATTCAATTCTGGTAACTAAGCAGCAAGAAAGTAAATATTATTGATATATATAGTTTTAGCAGTGCACTAAATGTACAGATTAGTTGGTTTAACTTTATATATATAAGTACTATTTTCATTAACACCATTTAGGATTAAGAATACGAAGTATTTTTCTTGAAAATAATTCATGTAAATTCCACAAATGACTTGTAAGTTTGGACTATCCATGGAGAGGATAGTTAACAGTAGTTAAAATTGACCAATAAAGATGAAAGTTGTTTGCTCGATACATAATGAAATCACAGAGGTGAGTACCCTAACTTTGAAGTCACAGCAGTTAAATTCACGCATTGCAGTAGTTAGGTGGTTGATAACTACTGAAACTGGAAAGTAAACAGTTACATCCTCTCTCTTGATTTGATGACTTTATTTACGTATATTCCTGTTAATGGAGGTGTAAAATGCTTAGAAACTGTAAATTTTTGCTATATACTAAATTCAAATTTTCCACAGAAAAGAAAACCTCTCCTTCAAAATATTATGCGTGGAACAAGTAATCTTCCATTTTAATGAAAATTCTACAAACAATCAGATGACCTCACCATCAGTAGTTCAATCTCATTCGTCCTTTGTAAAATATACATACATATTTTGGAAGAAAATCATTTAATATAATTATTGACAAATGCTGGCTAAGTTTCATTTCAATTATTAACCGTTATTTATTTTAAAATATCGTATATTCCTTTTATCAACACATTTAGTTCGCTGCAAAAACTGAATTTTACAATAAGATGGGTTATGTGGATCTCTTAATTAAGATGTTCGAATCTCATTTCTAAGCTACCATTTCCAAAGTAATCAGTGTCGTTTTAATGCAACTGCATTCTTTGTCAAATCACTATACTAATAAAAAAAGGGTGGCAGTTCACACATACGTGTACAGTGCACAAAATAATTATTCTGGTGATTATTAATTTTTTAAAGACTTAAATTACTGAAATATGTTAGTAATTATTAAAATTTTGAACGCTTCAAACTTTGCAAAAACAGTGAACTGCTCTTCGCAAGGCTTCATCTTCTTATGAAACATAAGCCATGGTTACCTCCCGTTATATATATATAAAAGAGAAATCTTAAAATATTCAAACTTTGACATTATTTTCAAACTAAATTTCAAAATCCATTTTCCTTTTACTAAATGTCTTATTTCAATGGACATGAAAACTCGGATTTAGAATATTTCTTTTCCATAATTATGAATTATTATCGATAGGTCGTAGTAATTTTTTTTATAAAGAGTAACTAAGCACAAAACTTAGGTAAAAACAATTATGCAAATATCAAGGCATATGTTGCACCAAAACTATGTCTTGGATTTCTCCCTTACTAAAATCATCCATTGCGCACGCAATAAATGAGAATATGGTAATAAATTGGAATATTAAAGAAGTTTTACTATAATTTTAAATTCAGAAAACTTTTTTAAAAAATTGGTTAATTCTTTCTCTCTTTCAAACTCATAAAAAGTCTTGTTCGAAAAAAATATTTATTTTAATTTGATTAATTATCATTTTCCCTATTATATTCCTTTCTAATTTTGTCTGGTCTTCTAGTAGTATAGAAGAGTTAGTATATTAATAAATTATTTTTTCTATCTCTATATCCTTTCTGACTCTATAACTAACATTTCTCTTTTCATTAACTATTATTATCTCATTTACTGTGTGCAAGATTTGTAACTATATATTATGTCGTTTGGATCCGGTTTCAATTTTTGATATTTCAAATTCGGTTAGTGCTTTAGAGCTTTTTTGTATCTCTTTTATTTTCTCTTAAGAAATTGTTGCGTGTGTGTCTTTGTTCCCCCTCCCTTACAGATTCCTTCTAGAACCTTTGGAACAGATGCCTGCTAGAACCTTTGGACGTATTGACAGCTTGGTAGTTCTCGTGTAACAACCTGCTTCTTCCATTTCAATTTTCGGAGTTACACCACTGAATTAAATATATCTGCAAGTTTATGGTATCTGGTTTATCTTCCATTGGAAATGTATTTCCGTATGTGACTTGCATATCCCTCCATATATTCTATCTAAAAATCTCACTCTTTATTGGCAGCTATATACTTTCCCCTTAGATTTTACTTCCATCTGCACTTTTCCGGTAAATATACTGAAGAAATTTTACGGTTTTGCGAATATTTTTTTCCTGTATTAGACCACTTATGTGGAGGTCAATAATGAATAAATTTCAGCATCAGTGTGAAAAACAGAGTATCCGGGCTAAAAGTATCCAAAAGTTATGGCTTAGTTTTGCGGAACTATCCATTATAATTTTAAAAAAATATTTAAATAGAAATAACATCTCACCAAGTTTTAATATCAATAGACTTCGATGCGTTCACCTTTTGAAGAATGACAAATGTCTGAACAGTAATTCAGTTATCTTCAAGTGTTTCGTAGCATATCAGGAGTTATTAGATGAATTGCTTGAATGATAAACTTTCTTCAACTCATCCAGCGTAAATTTTGTTTATACACAACGGTTACCCAAGCAAAATTCTAATGAAGTCAAAACCAGAGCCTTGGCGGTCAGACAGTTGGGCCTCGTCTTCCAATCCAACTTCCAGAAAATGTTATATTCAAAAACGCGGTAATATCTCTATGATAGTATGGTGGAGCTCCAAAAAATCTTGGATGGGTTTCCAATCCGTAGAGTATCAGTCTATTAAATTCTAATGGATAGTTCTGTAATAATAAGCCATAACTTTTGGATACTTTTAGCACGGATACCGTGTACATCTAGTCCAGAATTTCAACCTAGTACTTTGTATATACAGTCTGTTTTTCTGCTTCTAAGGTACCGAGATGGTATTTGCCCTGACACAAATCCCTCGTTTGATGTTCACTCATAATTCACAATGTACGTTTAACTATGTCGGTAAAATGTGTTTAAATTTGACTTCTACCGCAGAACTTTCATTAATTGGTATTTAATTTGCAAAAGCTCTCTTTGTCATGATTCCATTGAGTATGAGAGCTCCTAATTAATTGGTCTCGAATATACAGTCGTGTGTAAAAAGAAAATTCGCATCCAACTTATAAATTTAAGCATTCACTATTTTATTCCTTTTTATATATAATTATTTAATACATACAATTTTTATCATCGAGTTAAAAAATCTTGCTTAAAAATTGTAAAGTTTGAAAATATTTCTTTAAATTGATCTATTATCGTTGTTTTTTAAAGCAAAAACATCATTGATATAAAATTATAACATACCTAATTTCTTTTCCAATACAAAGAATAATTTCATACATATATATAAAAAGAATAAAATTTGTTTATTTCAATGCTTTTCGAAGGAAATAATTTTATTTAAACTTTTATTTAAAACTACCCACGCAATAATATAACCACATATCCATTCATTCTTTTAATTTTTCAATACGGTAATTGCAGTAACGATGTTTAATTAATCAAACATTCTTGTGAGATCATTATTTTGGATATATCCATATCGAAGATGAGATAAAAATTACAAAATGTGATAGATTGGTTGAGTTTGGTTTTATTGAAATCAATACTTCAGCAAGTACATGGAAAGAATTGATTAATGAAAGACCAGATTTCTTCTGAGCTCTAAAATCATTAGACAGAATTCTTAATGCATTTTATGGGTTAATCTTTGAAAAACAGCGACAATATCTAGTTTCAAGCGAGTTTTCTCGAACATAAAAGATTTGCAGCTGTAAAAGAAATATATTAATTTTAAAAAGTTTCCCTAAAATGTTTTATGTTGGCTCGGTATCCCAATTAAATTTTGGAATAAAAATCTCATGCCCTGTGTATATATCTTTATATATTTGGATATTTATAATTTTAATAAATACATTTTGCAAAAAATTTTAATTAAAGTGTTAATGACGATATAAAATTGAATCAAGTATTTTGAAAATTAACATTTAGGATAACATGAGATGACATTCGATTAGTAGCGATATTAGGGTATGTGATAGTGCTACAAGCCTGGTTTAAGGAATCATCATATAAATTATACATCATTTGAATCAATTGCAATGTTCCCAGAAAGATTTTGTTAAGAGCATTTAATAAAATGTGTCAATGCGATTTTAAACGCATAAATTAGTAATTTTTTTCCATATGTATTACCAGATTTGTATGTAATGAAAAAAAAAAAAAAACACGATACTCATCTTTTAAAAATTCAATTTGTGTATATTAAAATATAATACTATCGAAATTATGACCTGAAAAAGTTTTATATTTTTCATTTTTAGTAAAATTCAAAAAAATAAATTAGCTTAACACTGTTAGAATAATTTCCTAACGCAAACAAACTAACTTGAAAACAATAAATACTAACACATATCAGAAAAATTATGTTGCATATTTAGGTCAGATTTTTTTTAATATTTCGGTAATACTCTCTATATACGGAGTATTTTTTAAGAAAACTTTGCACTGTAAAAATTGCGGAATATTTTCCAAATATGTATTTTCACATTTCTTTTGGGAATGTAAAAATTTAGAGGCCATAAAAAATACCGAATCCCGAATTACACACAACAGACATTTAAAAGTTTCGTGTGGCAAACGGGACTTTCCTCTTCACAGATTTTTTAGTTAATCTCAAGATGCTTTTTTAGTGCCCATTACAATATCAATAAATGATTCACTAAGAAATTGTAAGTTTTTAGGATCATGGGAAGAGGCGGACTTACATTGTATTTTATATTAAGGCCCTTTTCAATTTCTGCTCAGTGTAATTAAAATTTCCTTTTTTTAGTACTAAGAAGATACCAAACTTTGGGAAGCTGCTTAAATTAGAATGTAATATGTGGGAAACAATTACACTTACGATTGAGCGTCTAGATTTATTTTTCTTCACTAGATAGAAAAACGTAAAAAAATATACAGAAACATAGTTTAAGCATAGAGGTCGGTTTAATCACAAATTAAATTAGCAGATATAAACCTTTTTTTAAACAAATCTTTCGCTAAATTTCTGAGACTTAGAGAAAGAAAAATTAAGACCAGATTAGCTTATTGATTTTAATGTAACGACCATTTATTTAGTTCTTATAATGAAGACCATGTAGCAAGAAATACCTTATCTGATCCATTTCCTGTTTACAGGTAATTTAAAAATGTAGTCCGAAAATTTCTTTAAGTTGTTTGAATGTAAAACCTTTATTATTTTCGCATTCACGCGCATACAATTAACTATTTTGTAAGTGTGGTCATTTCAGTAGCTGTTACAATATTACTTAATACCACCTCAATTTTCATTTTTAAATCATCATTGTTTTTTACTAGTGTCTATCTTCGCCTTAATTTGAGTGCCAAATTGGTTCAAGATTCCTTTATTTCTCATCCATTCTGTATTTGGCTCGAAAATCAGCTTAAATCCTTTTGTTCCCCATATATCTATTCAGTAACGCCAATTTCTATGTAAATGCCATAAGAATTTTAGGAGATCTCAGGAAAGACAGCGAGGCTGCTTACTAAATTAAAATGAAATATTAAAAAAATCTTTTATCAGTCTTTACAATGATAATAGGACAAAAAATGATTATGAGTTTCTTATTTTATACATGTTTCATCTGTTTTCAGGATTTATCTATACCATTGAGAAGGTAACAGGCAGTAGTAGGATAAAGCGTTCTAATGTTGACGTCATCTAATGATCCTTTGTAACCTCTAGTATTCTCAAATATATATATATTTTTTATCTGTTGATTGTTGAATATCATAAACCGCTCTACTTACATGTTCCAGAAGTCATATGGTACCCCACTCTAATTAAATCGCGGTCAAGCGGCCTGAAAGTGGAGTGTCATTGGTTATAAAATACAGAACATAATTTAGTAAATCCCTTTTATCAATTCGCGTTCTGTTACGGTATTATTCGTGTATAGATTGTAAAAACTCACCAGTCATTTCACATTTTGGAATAATGCAACATCTAATGAACATAATGCACGTCTTTCGCGACCATTTTGATAGCTATTACATTTACGTAATACAAATGTTTACGAAACAAAACACTCAGTGACTGATTCCGTGAAACATAACTTTTCAATTGCAGTGTCCAATTCCGTGGTTGGCGCAAAGAAATGGTAAGTGGAGACGGAAAAAGATCGACGAGAACCGAACAAACTTATTTGTCAATCCAGTGCTTAATTAAATGTATTAAATATACTAGTGAAATTCAGTAAGTAGGTCAATAACCGATATGAGAGCTCGGGAATTAGAAATAAATTGTTTCCAAATATGCCAATAATTGGGAGCACTGTCCAACTGTAAGGTGTCAATTTCGAATTCATGAGACATCAGTTGTACAAGCTAAACAGGTGCTTTCAAATGATGTTGACGAAGAACGAAGTGGTCGTCCTGTTGAGATTGCGACAGCATAACCAGTGCGGAAGGTTGAGGGACTGGTTAGAGCTGGCAGGCGAACAACAACAGACAGCATAAGCAACTGCAACAGGGTGTTCAGATAGTTTAACCAACAGCCGACTGATGCAGAAGTTAAATGTGAGGTACAAATATGGCTGAGAGTGCCGTGCAAAAATTTTTTTTGTAGCAGGGATTAGAATACTCATAAAGAGATGGAACAAATGTACCAATGTAAATGAAGATTACATAGAGAAATAAACATACCTTTAAAGTACGTATCTTGGTTTCCCTTTTTTTTTCTTTTTTTTTTGGCTTTTGTGACCTACTTACAGATTTGCCCTCGTAAAATAATTAATGTCCTATTTTTAAACATTTAATTAGCTATATAATAAAAAAGATTTTTAAAATAATCTAAAAATTGCAGAAACAAATATTGATTGATTAATGCCTAAAATGTACGGTATGGATGATAAAAACGTTTTTTTAAAGAAATAATAAGACTAGTCATCGATGAGAAATTTTTTTAAACTAAACAGTCCATTTTTTAAACAAACCTTTAGAGCACGAGATGCATTTTCACCACACTCTCGTACATCAATTACTTGATTCTTTATCGATTTTTTAAAAAAGTCAAGAAAGTCCATCCATAAAAATGTTTTAATACTGAAATCTTTAAAAAAGTGTTAAAATCCTTTATCTATTTTTTATATGTTCGCTTCAAGATGTTGAATAACTATCAGAGTTGCCAGTTTGGCCTTTTTTGTGGATTTCGAAATTTCGCATCATCACCCGAAATTTCCTATAATGTTCTTCTCTTTATTTTCTAGCTGACCCGCCCGGCATTAACAGGACCGGTGATAATAACCTTACATAAAGCTCCAATTTATATGACTGTATATCTTTAACCCGACTTCGTAAGAATTTATATTTTTAAACGATTATCTTTCCAAACGGACCTCGTATCGTAGGCTCCGCAATATTTATATTTTTTTTTAACCAAATGCCTTATTTTAATGTATAATGTAAGTTCTTTAAGTGGGTTTAATATGCTTTTCCGTAGACCCCGCACCCCACTACATCCCGCACACACACATACATAAAAACAGATTCAGAATGTTAAAGTGTGATGTATTTTTTTCGTATCGAGACATTTAACATTAAAAAATAAATAAATAAAAAATTCTTATAATCGAAACTCTTTAGAAACCATTATAAATATAATGGTTTCGAAGAATGAATAAAATATTCGTGGAAAAAATATAGATATTTCGTGGTAACAGCGCTTCTAATAATTAAAAAAAATAAATTTTAGATTGTAAATGTCTTGTCATAAAAGTTGCCATCAGTTATACTTTTCACGATGGGTAAACGAAAGATGTTGTCTGACGAAAAAAGAGCTAAAATCAATGCATGTATAGGATGTGGAAAGTCTGTTCCGAAAATTATTAAATCAATTAAAAGATCAGTTGATGTGATATATAACTATAGAGAAGATCATGCTAATTATGGCAAAAATTGTAACAAAAAGGTAATCCACGTTTAAGTAAGAGAGAGTAAAGGGGGATTCTTCAACTTGCATCGAAAGCCGACAACACTTCAAAGAATATTTGTGCTGATCTATCCCTTCCTGTTACTTCTAGAAAAGTTAGGCAAATTTTACATTCTTCACGAAGCTTGATATGGTCGAAAATGAAGTCTGGTCCAAGATTACTTCTGAGTCACAAGTAGATGCGTTTGCAATATTGCGATAAGTACATGGCAATGAGTGACAATTGGAAGAAAGTCATTTTCTCTGAAGAAAAAAGATTTAATTTGGATAACCCGGATGGTTTGACGTATTATTGTTGGGATCTCCGAAAAGAATCAAAATCTACATTCAGCAGAAATTATGAAGGCGGAAGTTTGATGATTTGGGCAGAGATCGCTTATGATGGCAAAAGTTAAATTGTATTTTTAAACGGTCGCCAGACTTCTTTTGATTACAGTTTTGTTTTAGAAAATTCACTTCTTCCATTTGCATGGCAATATTATGGTTTAAATTACATTTTCGTGCAATACAATGGAAGTATTTACATTTCAAATGCAATGAAAAATTGGTTTGAGGAACAGAATATTGTTCTTTTAGATCATCCACCTATTAGTCCTAATCTGAACACCATCGAAAACGTTTACGGACAGCTTATTAGAATGTTTTATGCAAATGGGATTCAGAGCACATCATTCGTCGAATTGAAAGCTTCAATCTGACAAAACTGGAAATTAATTTGTTCAGAAATATATTCAAAATCTTGTTTTGTCAATGCCATCTAGAATAAAAGAAACTCTGATAAATAAAAGCGTCTTTACTAACTATTAATTTCAATTAAATGTGATATTTCATAAATCAATTTCCATGTTTTTATGTTAGTAAAATATAATTTTTGACCTTATATTTTAGTTTATTAATATGTATGAAATTTTATTTTTCTAAATAATTTGTTGTACATAGCATATATAACTTATGAAATTTCCTTCATTTTTAGTGAATATTATAGAAGTTTTTTTCAAAAACCGTTGTTTAATAAATCAATTTCCATCAGTTTAGAGATCCGGATGAGTTCATTTCGAAAGTGTTATACACTTTGCGCTATTAAATATATAGTTGACAGACATATTTAAATATTACTTAAAGTAAAAAATCGTCTTTCAAAATTCCAGATATGAACTCGAAATTTTTGATTAAGAAAAAATGCGAACTTGTAACCCTGATTATAGATACATTTTAGAACAAATTATAATAAAAACATTTTCACAATTTACACTAAAAACAAATGTATAAGAAACATAAAGACATAACGAACTTATACGGAAACTCCAGATCATAATTTTTATTCTGAACGTTGAAATATTATATTATGTTTTGCCATCTATTTTTCACAATTTCAATGCATTCGGTTAATTTTTATATATTTTTGGGTAAATATAAAAAGCATCATTCTGTAATTTCCTCATTTATATACAAAGCATATATATACAAACATTCTGAAAATAACTTTTAAACAGCTTTTAAAAAAAAAAATAAGAAATGATGTTTAGCATAATGTTTTGTAAGTATTAACAAGTTTTTGTGCGTGTTTATTTGAACAAGCTTATGAAATTTTGAAATACCGCGTACTATACTTAAAATATTTCATATTTTATCAGAATCTTCAATTTCTTAAAACACTATCTCATAGTTTCGTGCATGGCGTTATTATCGAATGAAACAGCGATATTCTTATCAAAATATGCATATCTGGAGAGTATAGTAAACAAATTTATAACTTACGACAAAGAATTTAAAATAAGTGGATAATAGTAGTTTTAAATAAGAGAGTTTTATTTTGCCTTTATTTAAATAACCAAAAAAAAAATATATTTATATATTTTAAGTTCAAGATCTCTATATATATAATTTAATTTCCTTCGATTAAAATTTTTTTAACTGTGCATTTTTCAAATGCCTTATTTAAAGTAAGTATGTCACAATTACTCTGAAATAAATATTATAATTATGTCTGCAAACAGAAAATATAATGCTAAGGGGTGTAAATCCAAATCTTGTTCTCGGAAACGCTCTGAGAAAATGTAAATTCTCAAGAATTTGCTTGCCTCGAAAACAGACTTACATGAACGAAGCTTACTAGCTGACTTGCTATCTGAACGAAGCTCCATCAAAATTACTGAAAGTATTTAATTTGCATTTATTGATTTTTTTTTTACTCTGAAAGTTAAACAGTCTTACTATGATTTTGGTTCCGTGTATAACAATTTTAAAAGGAATATCACAGCACCACTGTAAAAAAAAAAAAAAAAAAAAAAAAAAAAAAAAAATGTTGTGATTTTTCCTGCACCATATGTTGTAATTTTTCAAGCACCGATGCTTTGAAATCGAATTCAAGCACCATTCTTGAGAAAGCGAATTGGAGCTAAAAGTGAAATAAAATTCAAATTCCTTTCTTCACATGCACCACGCATCCAATAGAAAATCGTCTTTCCCGAGACTTGAGAAATTTTACAGCACTCAAGAAGACAGCAACTTTGTTACAACAACAACAGCAACTGTGTTGACAGCAACTGTGTTTTTACAGCAACTGTGTTGACAGCCGGGGTGCCAGCTCCTTTTGTAGTAAAATACATTGATTTTTCCTGCCCGTTATGTTGTAATATTTTAAGTACCTATGCTGTGAAAACGAATTCAAGCACCGATGCTGTGAAAGTTAATTGAAGCAACAAGTGAAGTAAAAATCGAATTCTTTCTGTCACGTGCACCCCTAAGTCAACAGCAATGCAACTTTCACCAGAACTGAGAAATTTTACAAAAATCTTAACGAAATCAGCCTGTAAATTTTACAGTAACTGTGCTGGCAGCCGGGGTGCCAGCACATTTTGTTGTAAAATGCAGATTTTAATTAATTTTTTTATTTATTTTTATTTATTTTTTACAGTGAGTCATAGATGGAAATTTTAATTTGTTGTCCTTTTTTCAGCCATTTCTCATCATTATTTAACATGTATTGGTTTTTCTGTCAAAATATTTAGCTAAAACAATTTTCTTGTATAAATATTGTAAAGTGTAATAAATTTAGAAATAAACCACATTTTTATAACTTTTCATGGGCGCCTACACAGAAATCTTTTACTTGCTTGGTATGTAACATACAAAATATTTCATTCGTAGATGTTTGAATATATTATATATTATGCTGATTGAGTATCAACATAATATTTGACACCCGATATTTGATTGAGTGTCTGTTAAAGTAATCTGAATAAATTGAAGCACAACTTGTAACAAAAAAAAAAATGCTGGGAATTGTACGTATTATTAATGAGTAAATGTGGCGTGCTCCAAATGCTATTAGATATTCAGTATAATATGCAATTGTGCACCATTAACCAGTCAATGGATAGAATTGTATTCTATTGAATCAGTTATAAACGACAGTAGTACAATGAATAATATAGGCTATTTAGTGAGATATATATTGTAGAAAAAGCTTTATAACATTTTGAAAATTCTTTCAGATAGGATATGAATTATGGAAAAGGAATCAGTTAATGTTAAAAAGAAAGTTTATTTATAATCGCCGAAATAATATATATTTTTTAATTTCACTGTATTTTTTTTCATGTATTGTGAAAGCTCAAAACTATTTCATGGGCTTATTTTATTTTAAAGAGGTTTAGAACTATATTATAAAAAAATAATGCAATTATTAAAACATATACAAATATTCTTATAGAAAGTTTTACGTCTCCGTTTGAATCAGCATAACGTAAAACTCCTCCAAAACAAACATCTTTTTTTACTCTTTGTTTTCCACATATTGTGTAGAAACTCTTAACGGGTGTACCAAAATTGACTATTTAATTTTAAAATTCAATAATTTGGAAACTGCGACAGCTATTGAAAAAAATTCTTGCGGAAGGTTTATGTAAGATCTAAGGAGTTATTTTCACTATGATTCTCGATTTAACCTTAAAATAGCAGCGATAGATAGCGCTGCAAGCAATAGGTTTTAAATTGGTGACCGATTAATGGCTTTTCTCTTCGCTCAGTATTTATGCAAAAGCAGGAGGTCAACTATATGAATATATGGCTAAATACATGCTTAAATACTTGATGAATTAACTTTGGAGACAGTAGCTTTATTTCAAGTGTTTAACCGATACTAATAAATGGTACTTGGATTTTTGAAACAACTGTACCGAACCAATTGTTACGAGAATAAAATTGTGAATATCTTTCAAAATATTGAATAACTTGATGCTTCAGATGCGTAGAAATAATGATAAAATTTTCACACATATGTTTATTTACAAATTGTCTTTCAGAAAACATTAATCAACTTGAAAAAGAAAAATCTAGTCCTCCATAACCTTGAAGTTTTTTTTTGCTATCGTTCCGTTTAATTGCATTATCTATTTATGAATTGAAAAGAAATTGAAAAATGAACAGAACCACACAAATTTGTATTTTCAATAATAATAATAATAACAAGTCTCTGTACTGATATATACTATGTTTCACTATTCCTATTAATATTGTTCATAACTTTAAAATGAATATGAACTTGTAAATTCTTAAATATAAGTCATGATAACCACTATAATCATATGTGTAATATGGAACACAGCTTTGCTCGCTTCGTTCTCTAAATTAAACTTAATAATACATAGTTCTAAAGGGGTCATTGGTACTAAGGGTCAAATTTAACTATAATTTGATTTCTGTCAATAGCACACTTAGTGATTTATGACTAAATACATTGTTAATTTATCCACCTGTAAACAAATATGTATGTACTGTAAAGTACGTTTAACTTAAACTTTATTTACCCAATCAAATTTATTATAAAGTGTGTCCATGTATAACATGACCGACCTCTATTTTCGCAACCGATGGCCATAGTTGCATACTTCCAGTTACAAAAATGGTTTAAATAATGTAAATAATTATTTTTAAATCGATTTTGGTGAAGAAAAACATTCCTTAAAAATTACGAAATTTAAATTTTATATGTTCCTCCGGTCCTATAAGTTATATTTAGTAAAATTTTCATATTACACTAACAAGTACTTTAAAAATGCTTATGGAACTTTAAAAATGCACGACTTATACCACTTTGTGCATCTGAACAAATATGAGTACATCCATGCTTTGAAGGGTCCTATACAAAGTGCTTAAAGTATTCGAAGAACTTATTTCACGTGTATCTGCGCTTTGAAAAAAAAATCGTACAAACATTACGATTGAATTAACTTTTATTAAGTTTCAGATTGTCTAAAATAATTGTATTTTAACATATGTTTTATTTTGTAAGGATATGAGACTCATTTTCATAATCTCCTTTAACAAAAATTATGTTATTTTTATAAGTTTTTATTTAACGTCAACGATCGTATGAAATTTTTTACAGTTCAAAATTTGTACTCGAACTTTAACTTACTTTCAAATATCCGATCGAGATAAAATTTTACATACTGATATAAATCCGATGACAATCTAATATTATGATTTTCGGTGGTTACAATTTGTATTTATTTTACAGGATAACAAAATAAAATCGGATAGATTATCGCCAAGAAGTTTAAGAAAAAGTTTTAGATTAGATAAACACAAGACTGCGATGGTTGTGTCTTTTAACTTTTACGTATTTTTTAGCGCTGAAACCAAAAATGTCCTTTTTTTAACCATCATGTCAGGATCTTTCGCAAATCATAAGTTGTCAAAGTTAAAAAATAACAAAAATCTGATACTATAAAATAGAGGAGATGACTGTATTTTTTAACCTTTAATAATTGATCATTTATGCGCTTTTCAGCACTGAATCTGAAAATGACCTCTATTTTTAACCATCACGTTAGAAATTTTTTGCAAATCGTAAATGTCAAAGTTAAAATATAGTGAAAATCTCATACTATAAAACTTTTTTAATTTAACTTTATTTTATTTAATGCAATAATTTATTAAAATTTTTTGGCATATACTGGATACTTACAGTTAAACAGCTGAGGGGTCCGATGAGGTGGAGGAGGAGGTTCAATTTTAACTTTGAATTTTTTAACTTTGAAATTTACAATTTGCGGAAAATCTTGACGTCATGGATAAAAATGAAGGCCATTTACGTATTCAGCGGTAAAAAATATATAAAAATAAATTATGAAAATTTAAAAACACAACAATGCTGTTTATATTATCAAATTTTCGCTATTTTTAACTTTAAAATTTACGATTTGCAAAAACTCATTACGTTATGATAAAAAATGCAGGTAAATTTTGGATTCAGCGGTACAGAATACATAAGAATCAATTATCAAAAGCTTAAAACCGCTAATTTTCATCATTTTATTTAACAAAAATTCGGGTATTTTTTCTTCTTATATGTTTATTAAAAATTGTATATTTTGCATTAATATGTCAGAATGATTAAAGATTTCAAATTTATATTGCAA
Organism: Maratus speciosus; assembly: GCA_963932465.1. NCBI lineage: Eukaryota > Metazoa > Arthropoda > Arachnida > Araneae > Salticidae > Maratus > Maratus speciosus. The sequence goes on from OZ010789.1 coordinate 204,232,586, forward strand.
TGTTAATTTTACTCTTAACCATATTTTAATATATCTGACGAAATTATATTTCTACAAAATTTGTGAATAACCACTAATTTGTAGCAGAAAACATGCTCCAACTTTAAATAGTTATTACTCGGTCAATTTTAATCGTAGATTAACAGAACTTCTTTTGTCTTACTTGTCAGTGTAACAGGAAAATTTTACTAAATATAACTTATAGGACCGGGGGACCTTATAAAAATTTTAATTTCGTATTTTTTTTTCTTTTTAAGAATTGTTTCTTTTTTACCCAAATCGCTTTAAAAACAATTCTTTACCTTATTTAAACCATTTGTAATTGGATGTGTGCATCTAGGACCAGCGATTGCGAAAATAAATGCCGGTCAGGTGCTACGCGGACACCCTGTATATTATCGTGTTTAAACATAAACATAGCAGAAAAAACAAACAATCAGATTCACCTTTTTAGAAAATAAAACTTTATGGGGAAAATAAACTGTTACAGACCATAAAATAACAGATTAAGTGCGAGTATTACTCGCGCATAGAGGGTTCAATACAATAAATATATGAATTAGTAACTGGTCATTACATTACACAAATATATCATTAAAAGTTGTTGTCTAGGCTTTAAAATCTGATAGCCCATACAGTGTGCCACCCGTGTTTTTATGTATTTCCTAACCATCCGTGTCTTTAAGGGTTTATATTTCGGTTACTTACCGACAATTGTTTAAAAAAAAAAAAAAAAAAAAAAAAAAAAAAAAAAAAAAAAAACAATCCTTTTATACTTCTGCGACGATATGTATCTATAGCGCTCATTAAATCCTTCCCTGAACGCCCGCAATTCGAAATTTGTGTGTAACGGAAAAATGAGATTTTCTCAAAGATTATTCGATCTGGCGTAATCTCTATAGTTTCCCTGCACTGTTTAAATTAACTTTATACTACCCCTAATTTTAGTTTCAGTAGATTCGGAAATAGAGCGGAAGAACATATTTTTGCATTAAATTGTCGACGATATCTCTGAAAATATAATACGTAAAATTAAAAGATATTTCATTTTCGTGTTAAGTAAAGCTTTTACGTGATATTCCACACGATATACAAAGAAAAGCTCATTTTCTTTTTCAAGTTACATAATTAGCCCCTCTACATTTTCCTAAATATATTTGTGAATGAATAATTATCTATAAATATGTGAGTCAATAGTCTTTATTACTTCAGCTAATTTGAACTTTCCACATTCCATAGATTTATAGTAAAATGGTTGGGACAGACGGACAGACAGAGACAGGAGTGATCTCATAATGGTTCCATTTTTATTTTTTAGTACGGACCCTAAAAAATAATAGGAGATTATGAAAAATATAGATTCTTTAGTAGATAATATGTTATGAACAATTTGGAGACTATAATTGAAATATTTAAAAGAAAATATTATTGTCTTGAAAATATTTCAGTTGGGGGTAATACTTAATGCTTTTAAAAGATTAAAAAGGATTTATTTTTTATCCACTTAATTATATTTCTCAATATCAGCTTTTACGGTCTATATCAGAATATACGAAAATTTAAAAATTATGATACCTTCCCGTAAGGCATGGTGACGTCACGGCGACGTCGTTGTGAAGTCACACTGTGATTTTGTGACCGTCGATGTGACGTCATAGTGACTAGAATGCGAGGTCGTTATGGCCGTTTTAGAGGTCGTTTGTGACGTCACATTGTGACCACTCTGTGAAGTCACGGTGTGACAAATTTGTGAAAAGTGTGTCATTTGGGACTATTTTGGCATTAACTTTGTGACGAACCTGTGACGAAAGTGACAATGCTTTGAAGTCACATTGTGACCAATTTGTGAAATATGTGTCATTTGTGACGAATTTGTCTTAAACATTATGATGATTTCAAATGAAAATCAAATTTCAAATTAATTGCTTAAAGGGCGCAAAGGCGAACATAGTGAAAAAGATTCCATGCTGGGACTCGAACCCGGGCCATCAGTATAGCGCACTGACATTCTACCGACTAAACCACATGGAACGATACCCGGCCTGGAAAATTTCTCAATATTACATGTTGGCAAGGCTACAAACGCAGCACAAGATGGAATATTTATCGTGAGCCACCGACATGGGGCAAACACGAAACTTAATTAAATCGAGCATCGATTGAAAATATATTAATACTTGGAATTTTTTCCAGAGAGAAACATTCGCCTTGCATACAATATTTCAAATAAAAATGAAATTTCAAATTAATTGCTTAAAAGGCAATTTTAATTTGAAATTTGATTTTCATTTGAAATACTGTATGCAAGGCGGATGTTTCTCTCTGAAAAAATTTCCAAGCATTAATATAGTTTCAATCGATGCTGGATTTAGTTAAGTTTCGTATTTGCCCCATGACGGTGGCTCACGATAAATATTCCATCTTGTGCTGCGTTTGTGGCCTTGCCAACATGTAATAGGGAGAAATTTTCCAGGCTGGGTATCGTTCCATGTGGTTTAGTCAGTAGAATGTCAGTGCGCTATTCTGATGACCCGGGATCGAGTCCCGGCGTGGAATGTTTTCACTATGCTGGCCTTTGCGCCTTTTAAGCAATTAATTTGAAATTTGATTTTCATTTGAAATATTGTATGCAAGGCGAATGTCTCTCTCTGGAAAAATTTCCAAGTATTAATATTGTGATGATTCTTGTCATAAACACTATGATAATTTTAAAGTAAAGTTTTGTTTGAAATATAAAGTCTTATCTGTTTACCGTACTTTTTAGCAAGATATCCCTATTTTGGAGTCCTATTCTTCTAAAATATTTTTAATTTTCCATTTAAAAAACAATCCTTATCAACTGACATCTTTTTTTATTAAGTTCTAAGCTTGATCTTGAATTCAAGCTTAATATTAAGAATGTGTAAGCTTTTTAATTTTTTGTGATTTGTCATTGCTTTACTAAATACGAACATGGAGTCTAACGGACATTAATACAACTGTTATTTATAGAACGACATGATAAGCCCTATTTATTTAAATTTTTTATTCTCGTATATATTGTATTTTGTGAATATGAGCTAATTAGATTTGGTATGTTTTATAGGAAAAGACTGATCTGGGAAATAGAAACAACAAGTAAGATATATCATGCGTTAAGCCTAGATTATAAAACACTTTCCAACTCTTCCTGGATGTTTTAACAAGACATCGGGGGAAATAACGTAAACAAGATAACTAACTAAACATGAAAACGCATAAAACATTTGAACATTTTCAGCAGTTACCATCCATAGCCAAATATGTTTTCCAATTCTTTTAAACAGTTCTGTATTTGATCTGTAGATATATGTACTATATAATGGAAAAATTTAGTTTATCAAGGAAACGCACAACAGGTTGAAATTCTCTTTCAGCAATTTATACTAATATATGGAAACATACTTAAGTAATTTTGTACAACCCTGTAGTTTACCTAGAACCTTTATTACACGCCACTATTTAGTTAAAATTTAATTCAAACTAAAACACTTTTAAAACTGCTGAAATCCCATTTCCAGAAATTATAATTTATAGACGGCAACGTATCCAATTCTTTGCATGACCCTGTATATCATTTTATCTATATTCTACAAACATTTCTTAGTAAATTAAATACAGTGCAGCGCAAAAATGGATAACTTATTTAAAAACCACCTTTAAGCAATACCCAGTAACCCTTACGAATACTTTTGTATAGTCCTGTATATGAATTATAGCACATATATATACACCATATACTTTGCATAAATGTAGTGAATCATAAAAGCGCATATCATAATTAAAAATGCATTTCCAGCAATCATCGCTAATGAACAGTACTTCGGATACAATATAGTATCTGAAATATTTTGTGTGTCCCTGTAAATGCTATATACACTTCGTATTTTACATGAAATAATTCATAGTATGCAAACCTCAACGACGTATATCAATTTCATTACATATCAAATAGATTAACATAAATATAGTACGCCGCAAACAATTCCCTCCACCCCTATATCATTATGTATTGGAATTCCTTTTTCAGCCCTGCAAATAAACAATAACTATTCTCTGCATTGCATATTCTACGGAATGCACATTTTAGTGCGCTTCATAAATTCATATCAATTTTATTCTGTTTGAAAGCGTGTAAAATCATTAAAAATCATTTGAAACGATTTTTTCTCCCACAGGCCGTAATGTAATGGAATACTTTTGACTGTCCCTGTAAATGAACTAAACATGCTACAAACTTCATTACAAATAGGGACCTTGCTATGGTAAACGTCAATAACATCCAAAAATTTCAAGTCAATCCGAGTATATTTACGCGAGTTAGAGCGCGGACAGACGGCCAAACAAACCGAAGTCATAAACACTTTTCAACTTTATCGGGCCTGAAAAACACTTTATTTCAATGCTTAAATATTATTTTTTATTTTTTAATGCCAATAAAATAAATGTATCGAAAACGTAGAAAATGAGTTTACAATCAAAGAAAATTTAATATCTGATTCTGAATGTCTACAATTAAATGTTTGATTAAAATCACAAACAGCAAAAAAATGATTAAATAGAATAAAAAAAATAAATATATCAATCTGAAGAACACTAAATAATTAGTATTTATAATTGTACTATTAAGCGACAACAAACTACAATAGATGAATTAAATGCATTTAACAATTTCTCAAAAATCTTTCCATATGTTATAAGGAGTTCCTACTATTTTATAATTTTGGCAAATGTTAAATCTGAAAACATTGTATGAAGATTTAAGATTTTAAATACTAATTTAAAATATTATTAACAATGAAAAAAAAATCTTTCAAAAGTTTCACTACTACAATATGTAAAAAGATATTTTCCCAGTATAATGTTAATTTCAAAATTGAAACAGTTTCCTAATATCATTATAATCGAATATCATATTTAACTCCAAAATATTAATGACGATAAATACTGTGTTAGAATCAATCTCTGCATCAGCTTTTTTTTCCCTTCTAGCGATGACAGATTAAGATATTTTACAGCATCGAATCGGAAAAGAATTGCAGATCAGTCTCATTGCATATAACATACTACAACTTATTTAACTTTAATCTATCAAACGGGAATAAAAAAATTAAATTAAATAAGACATACCTTTTAAGTTCCATAATTAGTTTAATAATATCCGTGTTTTATCCTAAATTGTCAGACATATTTCTGACAAAATGACAAAATTGTCAGACATACTTCCCGCGTCAAAAGTTCGGATCCTTATTTTATTCTGCGGTTTAATCGAGGCAGACGATAGCGCACGCGCAGGCAGGTGCTTATACTGTATTATTATAATTTTTGTCTGTAATGAAAATTTTCTATTTGAATGAAACACCTGCCTTTTTTCTTTCTTTTTTTTTTAAAAGTAAAGTTTGTTTTACCCGTAATAAATACAAATTAAGCATCTTAATAAATGAAAAGAGGGTATACAGGATAAAAAAATTTTCTTTGTCAATCTGTCATTTTTTTATATTCATTTTCTGTAGAATAAATCTATTTGTAAAATAGCTTTTTTTAAAGTCGTATTTCTAAAACACGAATTTAAAATATGAATAATTATATCATGGGTTTTGTACAAAATTTGTATAAATATTTTTTCGGAAAATGCTAATTTTATTTAAAAAGTCTGAAAGAAGTAGAATTTTTTAAAAAATAGTTATTTAAAATAGTTAAACACTAACAGGAAAAAATATGACTTGAATGCAAATTCTAAAGCAAGAAATGCATATATGACTAAACTCTGAATACTCTTTCTACGTGCTCATTAAAAGCTGCAGACTTAACTGTAACAGAAAATTTTAGTTTGAAACCACAGAAGTGTTTCAAATAACACTGGTCGACAAAAAAAAAAAAAAAAAAAAAAAAAAAAAAAACCTTCCTCCCTGCAAACTAAATATGTAAAGTGTACAGATTTAATATTCCTAATTCTAAATATGTTATCCAAATTGCTTCATAACGTACTATTTTTCCGAGAAACACTTTTATAATAATAACAATCGGTGAAGGATTAAATTGCAATGGTAGATAAAATTGAAATCATAAAAAAGTATACTTCACTGTCTTAGATAACAAATTGATAAAATATAGCATGAAAATCTAGTTTGTTGATACTTGTACCGTGCATTTTCCTTTTTATGCCCCCCCCCCACCTCTTTTCGTGTCCGAATTTACTATTTCCTATCCACTAATATGTTTTCATTCCTTATGTTGCTGTAACTCGGGCATGTTTAAAATATTTCTGTTCATTTTCAAAGATTTTTGATGTTCATATTTTTGTCACACTGTGACTTACAATATGGTGGTTTTTTTCGTCACATATGTGACGTGACGTACGTTACATGCAGTGACATAACAGTAACGTCACATTTTTTTTTTTTATTATTATTGCCAGAAAATATAATTTTACATAAATAACATGTTTTGAATATTTTTTATAAATTTTTAAATTTTTCTAAGAAGTTCACATCTCAGTCACAATGTGACATCACTGAGTGGTGGCATTTTGGTCACAGATGTGACGTGACCACAGTGACTCACAGTGACGTCACAACGACGTCACCGTGACCATGCATGCTATGAGGGTTAGGTAAAATATCACAAAAAATCGCAGGTAAAAAACACAAAAAACAATGTGATTGTACAAGTGTTTTAAAATATTTCATCAATAAAAAAAATTTTAATTTACATAATTTTTTTCTTAATTTTTGAAAGCATTCATGAAAGTTATATTTGTGGTCTTCTGTTTTACCTAATTACACCTAATCTGCTTATAATTCCTGATGATGATAAGTATTTGCAACGTTTCTAATTCTTAAAGTAATGAAGGTATTTTTTCAACGCAGATTTGTCAGTAGTATGTCCTTTATGGCATGGTATAAAAATAAGTTGAAATTTGAATCTCAATCATTTTTTAAACTTTATGCACATATTTGAGTATACATTAATTAAATGATAATTGAAGGCACATTTAAAACTTATATTTAAAAAATACTTTAGAATAAATTTGAAATTTAAAATATTTTAATTAAATTAACATCATACTGAATTTCATCGCTATGGCATGATCTTACATGCCTTTTGTAAATTTACGATATCCCATACGACGAAAAAGAACTATATAGAATATACGAATTTAAAAATTGGATGTACTTGTTTACTTTTTAAAGGAAAATAATGAAAAATTATATTAAAAAATTACAGTCACTACGTAGACTATCAGTTTTAGTTATATTAAAATCAACTACATAGCAGCATAATACCGAACATGAAAAACAATTTACAAGAAGCCAATTATTCGATAGAAAATTCATGACGCATGGGAAGTTGTTAGTTCGTGTTGTTTTAATTTAAACCTTTTAGTTACCATAGAGATAATTTTAAAGGATGTTTAGTCTTAGAGGATTAATTATGGCAGTTTAAAAAATAGCAGAAGTGTGTTGATAAATATGTTTACATTTTTTTTTTTTTTTTTTTTTTTTTTTTATCGAAACAGCATATGTAAATGTTGTGCATGGTTTGGCCTAATTTCTGATACGTCACTTCCATGGATGTCACCTCCATACCATTCTTGTAATATGGGGAGTAACATTAATCTTTGCATGTGGATTTATTGATGTAAACCATATGTGAAGTATGTATACAGTATTTTTTAATTAATTATAGAAGGCGTGATTCTTTTTTAGTGTAATTTTATATTAATAATTATATACGGTTAAAATATCACCTATATGTTTATATGAAAACAAAACGTCATTTTAAATATAAAAATTTAAACAGTGATCTCAAATCATTATATTTTTATCTTTAAAACTTTAAAGACATTTTGGACACAGTACTTAAACTCAATAATTTAAATTTTTACTTGTTTAATTACCAAACTGAAAGTTCCGCTTAATTTCAGAACATGCCTTATATCATAAAATGTTAGTATGAAGCAAATATGTTATTTAAAAATTATTATGAGGAGAAAGGAATAAGTATATATACGGATCTTTGAGTAAAACTCGTTATAGTAATAGAACAAAAATAAATTTAAATAAATAAAAATTTAATAAATTTAACTTAAAACTGTTTTTTAATTATTCAAAAAAATGGTATAGCAAAGTCGAAATATATTTAATACTTAAATTAAATTGTTAAATTATAACTTATTAAATTTATAAAAGTTTTGCAAGTGAAATTTAATGTTGTTTTTGAAAAAGTATATAAAAGTATTCACTTGAGAATATCTTATACCAAATTGCAAATAAAATATCAAACGTAAATTTCTTTGTGTTCAGCCTGCGTAAAATATTTTACAAATAACTCACGCATTAAACTTAACTCCATGCGTTTTATCACACTGCGTGAAATATACCAACTCTCTTATCGGATGTTTTCTTGTTGTTTCCCCGAACTTTGCAGTTTTAATGATCCTTGAAATCTCACTTTTTAAGCTAACATTTTTCTTTGAAATTTCTTTAGTGTTCACTTTTTCAGGTGCATTTCATTGTTAAAACTTCTAATGCACGGCAAATATATTTACGATATCGGCAATACATTGCAAAATTTTCAATTTAATACAAACGATTTTGTTCGAGAGATATTTTGCAAATGTTTCTTATTTGAAATCATTTAGCAATTAATTGTATTTCAAAGGAAGTACTTTTCAGTAATGCAACATTTAGAACTAAATATCTTCTTAAAACATCATCAAAATAAATTTTCATGATGTTTTAAGAAGATCTTTTATTTCTTACTGTTTCACACCAGTTTCTTTTATATTCTTTTAATGTAACATTGTGAAAGCATATGGCAGTATATAACTTATGGGATCTTTTCTTTTTTTCTCTCAGTGTAACTTTTAAATATTTAAATAAATTAAGTAGTAACTATAACGTTAACATTAATTTAAAAAAAATTCTGCAATATAAAAAAAGAAAAGTGTTCAATCAAGAAACAGTTCAATCTACAGCATTTTTCATCTCATAATTCAGATAAAATAATAATATAAATCTCTTTTTGTTCACATTGCAAATCAGATTTTACAAACAACTAAGCTTTTAAACCTTACCCCATGAGTTTTTTTTTCAGGTACGGTGAAATAAACTGAATCTCTTATAGGCGGTTTTTGTTGTTGTTCTGTCTAACTTTTCAGTTTTGATGATCCTTAAAATCTAACTTTTAAAGCAAAAAGATTTCTCAAATTACTATTTCGTACTAAAATTTTATTCTTAAACTAGACGAAGCTTCAAAAATAAATTCTGCCCGTTCAATAAATTTCAATAACTGAATGTACACACTGTTACCAGCTCAGTATGAGTGATAATTTTTTTTCAGAGATTTTGTAAAAGCCTTCATAATGTAACAATATTAATAATTTGGTTTGTTTGACATATTGTTTTCGTTCGTTATGTCTAATATTCCGTTTTAATGATCCTTAAAATCTATCATTTAAAGTTAAAACATTTGCTCGATTATTTATTTCGTACTTAAAATTTTATGCTTAAATCAGTCAAAGCTTCATTAATGAATTTTGCCAGTTCACATAAATTCCAATATCTGAATATACACACTGTTACTAGCTCAGTTTGAATTATAGTGTTTTTCAGAGATTTTGAGAAAAATATATTGTAATAGCATTTGGTAATTTGGTTTCTTTGATATATATATATATTAATATTTTGGTTTATTCCCTTCTGTCTAACATTCAGTTTTCAATTAACCTTAAAATCTATCTTTTAAATCTAAAAGATTTGTTAAATTAATAGTTCTTACTTACATTTTTATGCTTGAAAAAGACAAAGCTTCGTAAATAAATTCTGTCAATTCAATAAATTCGAATATCTGATTTTACGCACTGTTACTAGCTCAGTATGAATTATGATTTTTTTTTTTACAGAGATTTTAGAAAATCCCTTCATGATGTAACAGCATTAGGTAATTTGGTTCTTTCGTTCTCGGTGACTTTTCTGTTTTAAAGATAGTTAAAATCTATTTTTAAATCTAATTGTTGTCTTAAATACTAATTAGTAAATATAGTGCCAGTAAAAAAAAATCTTGACAGTCATTGATTTTTTTTCTTAAACAGGCTTCTTTTCAAACCACTACCAGAAATAAAAAAGGGAAAAGGAAACGCTGATTCATCTTATGCTACTTAGTCCACCACTTCACCTGACAACACGTGATAGAAAATCTCACCCACCTCTTCTATTTAATGAAGGAAAAAGTAAAATAAAACAGTTGAACATTGAGATTGTGCCCCTAGTCTCAAGATTTTTTTTGATGGATTGTACATTTTTACGCTTAAACCGGACAAACATAAACAAATAAATAAACATAACATAAACAAATTCATTAACATCAAAAACAACTTCACAAACAAATTTTATCCAGTAAAAATCTTCCAGTAGCTGAATATACACAGGGCTACTAGCTCAGTATGGAATATAAATAATTTCAAGTTCAAACCATTTCAAGTGCTGCAGCACTGGTTGCTTGACCATTTTTAGAAAATCTGAAATTTTTTGTACAACAACCCTAATATGATGGAAGTTCAAAATTAATATTATTTTAATTATATTATTTTTTTTTTTTGTGTGTGCATGGCGGCCATCTTTGTTTCATCGTCTGCAGCAATTTTCTCACATGAAGGGTTTACGGAATTGTAAATATCTCATCGTTTATTTCTCCAATTCAAGTGCGGTTTAAAGCAATTTGTACATAATGAAATGGACTAAAATTTTGGTAATAGAGAAGTTTCCGAAAATAGATCTTTATTAGAGGAATTTCAGCATAAAGTTTAAGTTTTTTTCCCGAAATTTGTCCGTTTATAAGAGGAAATTGTTCTAGAAAGAAAACTGTCAGCATAACATTTTTTTTTTTTTTTTTTTTTTTTTTTTTTTTTTTTTTTTTTACAAATTTTGTAGAGTATACTCTAACCACACGCCAAGTTCCACATCTGGCACTTGATATCTCTTTGTTAAAAAAATTCTCAAACTTTTAAAAATTTTCAAAAATTACACATTTAAGGCTTTGATATCTTGGGTGGGGCTGAATATAAAAACCTGAAGTTCTATTTTCTGATAGAATTTTATGTTAGTGTTATGCACAAAACATTTCAGGATGGAGATTTGATTTCAAGCTGAGATATGGCGAGCGCAATATATCAAAATAATACTGCCAAGCTATTTTTTTTTTAGTAGTCACAGGTAGTTACTTACCTCAGAGTGTCATTAATTTTTTTTAATATCTTTAAACAATAGTAACAGACAAAAAAAGCCTTTTGCAAAGCTTAGCAACTGATTTTAAAAGTAGTTATGCCTAAGGGATACATTTTGTATGGTTTCAGTAATTGTTGTTTTAAGTAATTTTAGTAACTAAAAGAAACCTCAATAATTTTACATAAAGAAAAGGATTTTTTTATACAAGACATGAGACAAAAACAGAATGGGGAAGGAGAAAAACTGTTAATGATGCCATACTTGTTGAGACATAATAAAACGTGTCAAAACACATTCCTGCTTGTTGGTTTAAAAACCACAATTTCAATTATGCTTGCATGTCACTGAAACTTGTTCCTACCACAAATATGTTCTTGCAAATGAAACATTTATACGATGTTACCATGCAACAGCCTCAAGTAATTTTTAGAAAGTAAAGATATCCAAAGCCCTTTCAAAGTTTATACTGCAGAAAAATAACATTGTTGCATGTGTGTATCATAAGAACTAAGCTAGGAATTATTAATAAAGAGAGACTTGAGCATAGTTATTTCAAAGTTCATTTCTATGAGCCAACAGGGCCAAGACCTTGAATCAAGTTATCAAGAGATGACGATACTCGGTTCCTACAAATTAAAATTTGAGAAAGATCACTCCTATGGAACTGACATCAGTAACTGGTTGAACTCATAACATCTCTCCTAAATTCTGTATAGATATTTCTCAGATCTTTGTTGAACATATATAGCCTCTTCGTAAATTAAATATTTATTATTTCATTGTTTTCAACAAACCATATTTTATGTGTAAATCTTATAATAAAAGAGTTAAATCTAATTCATTCTAAGGTACTCTTAATAGCATTTATTCAACTCGTTTCCTCGCGATATCTCAGCTTGCAGTCAAATATCTATCTTTAAATTTTTTGTGCGTAATAGTACCATAAAATACTATTAGAAGCCATAATTTCAGATTTTTATCTTGTGCCCCAACAGACATATCAAGGCCTCAAAAGTGCGATTTTTGAAATTTTTGAAAAATTTGTGATTTTTTTTTAACGAAGAAAAAACAAGTCCCAGATCTGGAAATTGGCGTGTGAGCGCAAGTACTTTCGACCTATTTGTAAAACACAATTGTGCCATGTTGACAGTTTGCCTTGTTAGAAAAATTTTCTCTTGTAAACGGACAAATTTTGGAACAAAACTTAACATTTACGCTGAAATTTCACCAATAAAGATCTATTTTCGGAAGCTACTCTCTTGCCAATTTTTTATCCCATTTTATTCTGTACAAATGCCTTTAAACCGCACATAAATTGGAGAAATAAACGATGACATATTTACAATTCCGTAAACCTTTCATGTGATAAAATAGCTGCAGACGATGAAACAAAGATGGCCCCCATGCACAAACAAAAATTTATAAAATTAAAATAATAGTCAATTTGAACTTCCATCATGTTAGGGTTCTTGTAAAAAAAATTTCAAATTTTTTAAAAATGTTCAAGCAACAAATAAATGATTTTCTGGACCTCTTGAAATGGATTGACCCTTCAGAGATTTTGTGAAAGCCCTTGATAATGTACCGGTTGTTAGTCTTAATATTAATGGTATTTTAATTCATTTAAATATTTTTTTTCACATTAAGCACTTATTAAATAATTGTGATAATAGTAAATAATTGAATAAAAATAAAACTTTAAAAATATGTTTAAAGAAATTAATTTTATAGCATGAACCCGAATATATCTCTCAAATGTATCAAAAAATGAACAAAAGTTTAATATTGGAATTTTTTTTTTTTAATTGACAGATTAAATAAACGGTCAATTGCGTGCATTACTCGCGTACAGAGGGTTCCGTAGAATAAATATATGAATTTGTAATTGTATTATTAAAAAAATATCAAATTTAGCTATTCGTATAACTATTTTTTTAATATTATCGTAATCTGTTTATGATGAACTTAATTCGGTATTGACAATAAAAGCAGTGCATAGTTGAACTTCATTTGGCATTTCATGAAACTAAATTCAGCGTAGCAATAACCTTTAATTCTACAGTGTAGCTAAAGCAAAACCTTTGTTCAAAGTTTAAATTTGGCATTGTTCTAAACTCGCTTCGAATTGAGGTCTCAAAATTGCAACGCCTCCTTGGTCAGTGCCGCGTTTTTCCAGATAGGTGTTTAATGAACTTTTAAAGTCACTCGAGGAGTATTGAGAGATACAATCAATGAGAACTATCGCGAATCCCGCAGTATTTATGCGATTAATTCTAATTAAATCTTTCGAGGGCGGCCCATAAAAACGGACACCTAATTTTAATTCCAGAACAGACAAACGGCACCAAGAATATTTAATTAAAATTTTCTTTTTATCATGTACGTGAAAATAAGCAAGTTCGCATTTTCTAATAAATTCGTTTATAAATTCTGGTGTCAGTTCTTTATTTCATAAGTTTATAAATAGAATTACTCCGTGCCGGAAAGGATTAAGTGGTCGCTTAAAGATTCAAAATTTAAGAAATTGTAATTTTTTTAGATGTTAAACTCCTATCTTTTCTGAAAATTTTGATATAATTGTTTCCTTGAAATTCCCATTAGAACAGAAGTTTTGGCTTTTAGAATTATACCCGCTCAATAACTGAAGCGGCGTTTCCAAAACTTTAAATTCATTATTTTCCAAATGGCGTTTTTTGGGCATAACGCGCAGGATACCTCAAAAACTTCTGAATATTTTTTCATGAAATTTTCAAAAAATATATTTCATATTAGTCTGTATAAACTAAACCTAAAATTTCCTTTTTATTGTTCACAAAAATATTTTTTAGGTGATTTTACTGTTGAAATTTTCAAAATTTTGTATTAGCTAAATCCAACATTTCATTAAAAATATAAAAATGCTTTAAATACAAATTTATCTAAGTTCAGGGAAATTAATACAATCTGAAGTAATTTACCAAAATAACACCAAAATTTTCATTCTAGTTGCAATATTTATTTTGTAATCCTGCGCGTAACCTATTATGCCAATTTTTTGTTCGACAAATGTCTAACAGTTTCAAGCCCCCTATAAATACTAATTCTGTATCTTGCAATTATTTAAATACATGAAACGAAGGAACATACATGTATTTTTCATCCCAATTAAAATTGTGTTTTAAAATCATATACATTTTAAGATATTAAATGTTGAAAATGGTCTTTTTTTTAATTTTTTCCACTTTTTAGAGCTTCTAGACCCCTTAAATTAGTTTGTTTTTAACAATTTGACGTTTATTACTTTTATACTGTTACTGGAAATTACATTACACATATATATCATTAAAAGTTGTTAACTAGGCATAGAATACGTCGCCCCTGTCCTTATGTATGTCCAAACTGACCGTACTTTAAGGGTTAATATCTCAGCTAATTACCGATGATATTTTTCGAAAATCATTATCAACAATGCTTTTATTCTTCTGCAACGATAGGTATATTCAGCGATGCTCACCCTTTTTTCTGAATGCCCGTAAATCGTAATTTCTGTATAACAGAAAAATTCTAATTACTCAAAAACTATGTGACATAGGGTAATCGCTTTAATTTTCCGGCAAGGTTTATATTAACGTCTACTACCTCTATTTTTTTCATAATTTTAGTTTCAGTAGATTCGGAATTAGATGGGGAGGGGACATATTTTTGCGCTACATTTTGAACAATATCTTTGAAAATATAATACCTAAAATTAAAAGGAATGTATTTTTTAGTTCAGCGTTACAAAAGCTTTTACAGGATACCCCACATGATATACAAAGAAAAGTTTTTTTTTTTTTTTCAAGTAGCATAATTAGCCCCTCTACTTTTTTACTAAATATATTTATGAATGTTTATTAATCTGAAAATATGTGGGTCAATGGTCTTTATTACTTCCCCGAATTTGAACTTTCCACGTTTAATAGTTTACGAGTAAAATGGCTGTGACCGACAGACAGACAGACAGACGGGCAGACACAGGAGAAATATTATAATGGTTCCGTTTTTACTTTTTAAGTACGGAACCCTAAAAAAGGAAAACATAAACGTTATGTTTGATTATAAGATCCAAATGTATTTCGTGCAAAGTTTATGTGCTTCTTTACTTACACTCAGCCTATAATGCCTAAACAATATTCCTAGAATTGTAATAAAAGGGTAGGTACAATAAAAAACATATATATTCTTAGAGAAATAATTTATTTTTTCGAAATAAAATTATATACTTTTAACATTGCTTGATAAAAAAAAAACAGTGTCCTCTGATACTCGTATACAAAAATTAAAACATATTTATCGGATATTAACATAATAAAGAAGGTAGTTACTTATTATATGTTATAAATAAATTGATTACAATAATTTACGATGCTTATTAATTATATTAATTCAGTTTAGAAATCGAAATTAGCTGCTCCTTTAGAAATTAATTCATATATTATTAATGTTGCACATACATTTGCAAATTTCTCAATACAAATTAAACTTCATTCATTCAGTACAAGATTTTTGCTGTAAATTAACACGTCTAAATGTATATTAGATATCACATCTCAAATACTGATATTAAAAATAATTATTGAAACACCGAAAGCTGTATTTACCAAATTCAGATTTCAAGTGTAACTACACGAGACAATGCACATTATATACCGTTAAATAAATCTATTGATGACACTAATTTTTACAAATATGTGTTTTGTCTTTCTCAATAAATTATTCTAAGTAGCAAATATTTGGTAAACTAATCAATCGCGCACTTAATTTTAAAAATAAAAAAAGAAGAAGAATTTGATATAAATATGATTTTATAATATCTTTCAATGCTTTGTTTTTGATGATTAATCGTTTTTCTTAAAAAAGAAAACACATTTAAAATATAACGGTATTGTATAAGGTGAATCCATTTCAAGTGGTCCAGAAAATCATTTATTTGCTGCTTGAGCATTTTTAAAAAATCTGAAATTGCTTGTACAACAATTCTAACATTGTTGAAGTTGAAAATGACAATTATTTAAATATTATTATTTTTTGTTTGTGCATGGGGGCCATCTTTGTTTCATCGTCTGCAGCAATTTTCTCACATGAAGTGTTTACGAATATGTTAATATCTCATCGTTTATTTTTCCAATTAAAGTGCGGTTTAAAGCCATTTGTACAGAATGAAATGGACTAAAAATATGGTAATAGAGTAGTTTCCGACAATAAATCCTTATTGGTAAAATTTCAGCATAAATTTTAAGTTTTTTTTTTCAAAATTTGCAAGAGGAAGTTTACAAGAGGAAATTTTTCTAGCAAGTAAAACTGTCAACATGACCTAATTTCTTTTTACAAATATGCCGAATGTACTTTTACTCACACACCACGTTCCAGATCAGCGACTTGTTTTCTCTTCGCTAAAAAAAAAAAATCTCAATTTTTTTTAAATTTTAAAAATTGTACTTTTCAGGATTTGGTATCTCCTTTAGGCACGAGATAAAAATCTGAAAATCGGGCTTCTGATAGTATTTTATGGTACTATAATGCACAAAAAATTTAAAGATAGAGATTTGACTGCAAGCTGAGATGTAGCCAGGAAACGATATGAATAACTGCTATTAAGAGTACCTTAGAATGAATTAGATTTATCTCTTTTATTGCAATTCTTACACATGAAATATGGTTTGTTTAAAACAATATTATAACATTTAATATTTAATTTAATAAGAGGCTGTTATATATATATGTTCAACAAAGATCTGATAAATATCTTCACATAATTTTGGAGAGATGTTATGAGTTCGACCGATTATTCTTGTCAGTTCCGTAGGGGTGATCTTTCTCAAAATTTAATTTGTAGGAAGCAAGTCTTGTCAGCTATTGATAACTTGATTCAAGTTATTGGCCCTGTTGGCTCATAGAAAGAACTTTGAAATCACTATGTTCAAGTCTCTCTTGTTTAATAATTCCTAGCATATTTCTTATAATACACACATCCAACGATGTCATTTTTCCGTAGTATAAACTTTGAAAGGGCATTGGATGTCTTTACTTTCTGAAAATTACTAATGGCTGACGCATGGTAACATCGTATAGATGTTTCATTTGCAGGAACATACTTGGGATAGGAACAAGTTTCAGGGACTGGCAAGCAGCACTGAAATTGTGGTTTTTGAACCGACAAGCAGGAACGTTTCTTGACACATTTGATCATGATCATGTCCCAACAAATATGTCAATATTAACAGCTTTTTTCTTTCCCTATTCTGTTTTTGCACAATGTCTTGTATATATATTTTTTATGTAAAATTATTGAGGTTTCTTTTAGTTACTAAATTTATTTAAAACAAAAATTACTGAAACCATAAAAAATGTAGGCCTTAGTCATTATTATTTTAAAAATTAATTGTTAAGCTCTGCAAAAGGCTTTATTTTCTGTTACTATTATTTAAAGGTAATAAAATTAAATTTAAATGGCACTCTGAGAAAAATACTTATTTGTGACTACAATAAAACAATAGTTTGGCAGTATTATTTTGGCATATTGCCCTTGCTATATCTCAGCTTATACTCAAATCTCCATCCTGAAATATTTTGTGCATATCACTACCATAAAATACTATCAGAAAAGAGAACTTCAGATTTTTATCTTGTGCCCCACCAGATATATAAAAGCCTTAAAAGTGAAATTTTTGAAAGTTTCAAAAAGTTTGAGAATTTTTTAACAAAGAAATATCAAGTGCCAGATCTGGAACTTTGCGTGTGAGTACAAGTAATCTAGGCCTATCTGCAAAAAAAAAATATGTTGACAGTTTTCCTTTCTAGAAAAATTTCCTCTTGTAAACGGACAAATTTTGGGGAAAAAAAAACTTAACATTAATGCTGAAATTTCACTAGTAAAGATCTATTTTCGTAAACTACTCTATTATCAAATTTTTAGCCCATTTCATTCTGTACAAATTGCTTTAAACCGCACTTGAATTGGAGAAATAAACGATGAGATGTTTACAATTCCGTAAACCCTTCATGTGAGAAAATTGCTGCAGACGATGAAACAAAGATGGCCGCGATGCACACACACACAAAAAATAAAAATAATAATAAAATTGAAATAATATACATTTTGAACTTTTATCATTTTAGGATTGATGTTCAAAAGAATGCAGATTTTTTTTCAAAGGTTCAAGCAACCAGTGTTTGACCACTTAAAATGGACTGAACTTATAGCTATTTTATCAATACAATCTGAACTGCTGTTTATATGTGTATAATAATGTAAAATTTGTTTTCAGTTGAAGACATGTTGTATTAGAATATGTCTAACAATTTAACCATGTAAACACTACTTATGTGAGGATGTGTATGTAATGCATATTTTTTAGGAAATATATAAATAATTTAAGGAACATGTTTTCGCATTTAAGCTTTTCATGTATTGATATTTTATGCATACCATAGAAAAATACGTTTCAAATAATTCAATCTAAAGCATTTGAATTAAAAGTTTACTGGTAAAATGTTCGCTCGGATTTGTTGACCTACGTTAATGGCCGTATGGATTACTAACGGAAATGCAATTTAATTGAATTTCCAGTAAAAAGGAAATTTTTATCATTTCTATATTTTTATTTATAGGCTGTATAACAGTGTGCGCGTGTATGCGTGTTTTATTATGACGGCTTTGACCATTGTATAATTACAAAAATGAGTAACAGCTTAGTAGAATAGAGAACGTTCGAAATGCATGTAAAAAATCTAGTGAATTCACATTATGTATGTGTATCTTAATACTATTTTCCTTGTGGTTCCTCTCCGAATGTTTATCTACAATAAAACGATAACAAATTGAACTGAATTAACATTCTAGCATAATATGAGAGCATTTTTAAAATATCCCCACAGAGACGCGATCTATTGTGCAGGAAATATAATAATAAATATAACCTAAGTTTTAGTTGAATATTGTGTACTTTACTATTTGATACTATCGGGTATTCAAAAATCCAAATGTTTTAAAGTATTTATCACTTTAAGAATAATTTCGTTTTTTCTCTAAAATCATACTATCAATTAATTAACAGAGCAGGTGTTATGAATGATGGCTATGTGTATCATTAGTTAGATGTATATCTTCTTTATGCTCAAGATGGTGATTAACAACACACGGATATAGTTTTGAGGTAAATTAATTATGAGACCTCAACATTATGTGAGTTTTAGAAGAAAGACTGTGTAAGCCAACAGAGGTAAAATATCTTCTGCATAAAACACATTTAATTCAGTAATATAAATAGGAATCAAACAGGAAATAAACTCAACGCGACGTGCAACGCTTTACTTGCAACGACGTACAAAGCTTTAAATAAGGATGTGCGTTCTAGATCTGTGGTGATATAAGCAAGCAACGTATTTCCCATCAGCATAAGAACGAATATCATGTGCCCTATACAAATGTGTGTGAAAAGACGTCACATTTAATTGGTTCGGGACTTTTTAGAAAAATGTGGAGTCTCTAACACGATGAAGATTTTTCTGAAAGCGGAAGATTCAAAGGGGAATTGAAACTTCGTAAGTATTACAACAAGAAAAAAAAATATCGACATATTTATTTTTTGCTGTGAAGTAAATATGGAAACTAATGAAAATTTTGATATTTTTCAAAAATGCAGGTTAATAATACTTATTGCGAAAATGAAATTTTTATTAACATCAATGAAGATTAAAATAAGGAGTACTTATCTGTAACGGAGTACTTGTAAGTAAATGTCACAAAGGACTTGTAAGTTTGAATAGCCTATGGCAAGGTCAATTGATCGTTCGTAAAATGTACCATTAAAGATGAAATTCGTTTGTTTGGCACTTAATAAAATTAGACAGGTGAGTACCCTAATTTCAAAATCAGTATAGTAAAACTCACGCATTCTAGTTTATAGGCACATTACAGCTCATGAAACGAGAAATAAAACAGTTATATCATCTTTCTTCATCTGACATCTTTATTTTCAAATGTGTTTTTTGATGGAGCTCTAAATTGACTAGAAACTGGAATGCATGAGTTTCACTATACTGACTTCAAGGTTGTGGAAGATCTCTCTTTCACTAGAGTATATGTCGAACAACTATTCTTAATTGAAAATTTACTAAACTATTAAATGACATCGCAGAATTCAATCGTTCCGTCCTTTGCGAAATTTACGTACATTATTAACAAAAAAGTAATTTAATATACTTAATATTCATTGATGTCTTAGGCTGACACATTCATGTTAATTATTAATACAATTAATGTCCATTTCTTTTATCATATATTCGATTGATTCCCGTATTTCGTTTAATTCAAAAGCTGAATGTCACAGTAAGATTTCTTTTCTGACTTTCTTAGTTATGAGGTTCGAATCCTTTGTTCAAGCTACTATTTTCAGAATATTTTGTCGTTTGATATCACCACATGTTTGTCAAACCACCAGAATACACAAAAAATGATGCTCTCTCACATATACGTGTTTACAAGACTCAATATTTGTCCTGGTGATTATTCATTTTCTAAAGATTATACACTTACTAAATTATTGGAAAACCTTCGATTTTATTACATGTTTGAATGCTTTTATTATTGAGAAACTTGTGGAAAACTTCGGAAGTCTTGTATTTCTACCCCTCTGACTCTATAAAAAATGATCTTTGTGAAAAAAACGTTATTCTGTTATTTTGCTAACTGTTAATATCTAAAACAAAGAAAAAACCCTAAAACTTTCACATCATGTTCAAACTTAATTTCAAAATCCATTTTCCTTCTACTAAATCTGTTATTCCAATAGACAGAAAATCCGAAATTTAAAATATTACTTTACAATAATTATGAATTACAATACATCAATCAAAATAATCTTCCCTAATTAAAGGGATAACTGAGTTAAAAACTTACATTAAGACGAATTTGCAATAGTAAGGCATTTGTTGCAACAAAACCAGGTCCCTAACTTCAACCGTTACGAAAATTATCCATAGTGCACCCAATAAATCTGAATATATGAATAATTTTGAATTTTTAGAAAGTGTACCTTTATATTTAAATTCAAAGGAAATTGTTAAAGAAAAACATTTTCAAAATATTTCACAACTACTTAAAAATCTTTTTAAAAAATACATTTCTTTTCAATTAATGAATTTACGCAACTTACCTACCTATTTGTTTGGATGTATAATAGTGTAGAAAATTTATTCTATTAATACAATTTTTTTCCATATTTGTACTCTTCTATTTCAATGAATAATAATTTCCCTTTCTTCAGTAGTTATTGTTATCAAGATCCTTCATTTTTTGCAAGATTTTTAGGAAGTTGCTTATCTCTGTGTTTTTCGTTCGTCGATATTTCAAATTCGGTCCAATGGTTTAGACCGTTTTCGGTGTCTCTTTTATCTTCCCTTTTTATCTCCCTATTTCTTCCCTTGATGGCTTCCGTTTCCCCACCAGACTCTTTCTAGAACCTTCCGTCTTATTGACAGCATTATAGCATAATTAGAATAATATTTAATTTCTGTATTGAATTTACACACAGTAATTTTACTTGCTTTGAATTATAATTTCTATCCGTATGTGTTGAAGTAAAAAAATCAGAAAGTATTTTATTTCTATTCAGATTAATTTTCTGTTAGTGAGATTATTGACGTCGAAGTCAACATTGAAAAAGTTTCTGAAACAGATATATCGGCATTTGAAATTGGTCTAGATAGTTGCTATTTACCTCCTACTGGGCCACCAAGTTATTATCAGACCTGACACAATGTATTCACTTTTTGTTTACTCCTTTTAGCAATGTTGCTAAAGTTTACAGTGGCAGCAAAAAAAAAAAAAAAAAAAAAAAAAAAAAATCTTGACACTGAAGTCAAAATCTCAGTGTTCAGATGTTTTATTTTTTTTTTCTGCATTTAGTAGAAGACGGGAGCAGCAGTTTCTATCATGAGCTGACCACGTGGAGTGGTAGCACTTGAGCTTGAGATAACTCAGCGTTTTTCAATTTTTTTATTTTTAGTACAGGTACTGGTTTAAAAAAGAGGGATATTTTTTTTTAAATTTTTGCCGCTGCAGAAATAAGTTCTTCTGGTGCACATAATAAGACATAAAAAGCTTACAATTGTTGAACAAACTCGTGTTTTGACTTTTTTAAGTCAAAATGTTCCTCTAAGTCGGATAGATTTACGGATTAGATTAGTCGGATAGATAGATCAAGGCAAACCTTTTATGTACTATACAGGGCGAGTACTAATTTACCACGCGGCAGTACACCAAAAAGAAAAATCGGTTCAGGAAGACCAAGAAAGACTCTAGAAGAACTGATATATTTTTAAAACGTTAGGTGTTGCTACAACCAACAATAACAGCTACAGAGATAGAAAAGAAACATTCAGCTTCAATGACGAATGTTACAGTAAACACCACCAGACATAGACTTCAGAAAGAGTGGGAGATACCAGCCCGAAGGGCAGCAATAAAATGCCTGGTTAGTGATGTCACGGAAAAAAATATTAAATATTTGTAAGAAATATTCAAATTAGATAGCAGGATACTTGAAAAAAATGTTGTTTTTTTTTAAGGAAAATATTTTCAGGATAATCAGAGGGGTTCCAATGATGGTGAGACAACCTAATGGTTCCTCACGATATGAAACAGAGTTTATTGTTAAAACTGTGACTCACACAGGTAGTATCATGGTATGGTGTGCTTTTAGTGGTAAAAAAGGTAGAATTGGACTATATTTCCGTCCCAAAAATATTGCTATAAACAGTAGTAAATATTTAGAAATTTTACAAGACCATTTACTGCAATTTTGTTCCCTTCATGGATATCAATTTTTCATGAATGATGCCGCACCTGCTCCAAAGAAAATCCTGCGCAAAAGTAGATAAATGATAATAATATAGCAGTGCATCAATTGTCATGCAACTAACCTGACCTTAATTCAATAGGAACAACAATCCAATAGGAACCACAATCCAATAGGAACCACAATCCAATCGGGATAGTTACTTGGAACCATAGGAAAAATAAATTTCAAGAAATACAGCCATCTAGCATCAAGGAACTGCAGGAGGTATTAAAAATTTGTGTGTTCACAAGTACAAACGTTATTTCCAAAATTCGGCAACTTCCATACCTAATAGACTGAAAAGTGCCATAAAAGACAAGGGAACTATGACAAAATATAATTTTTGGCAGTAAAAGTTTATTAGGCGAGTGTTTTTTACATTTTTTACATGTTTTAATGAGTGTCAATGTTTTTTTTTCTTTTTTTTTTCTGGCACTGTATTTAATTTAAGCATCCATATAACAGTTTCATCAATTGGTATTGTTATTTGGATATACCCGCTTTTTTATTGCTGACATGATGATCAGAGCCTTTTAATTAATTGCTCTGGAAACTATAGTTTTGTGTCGTCACAACTATAGTTATTTATCAGACATATGGAAGATGTTATCCATATGGAAGAGAAAGATTTTCTACATCCAGTTCATTGTTCTATAGAATTATTTTGCTCCCTATTTAAATTATAATTTACTTAATATTTATTTAAAAAACGTTGATGTCCATAAATAACACAAGTATTAAAATGGAAAAAAACAATAAATTATTAAAATGTTGTATCTCAGTGCGTCTTTAATGGCCAAGAAATTTAAAAGTTCACTATTATATTTAAATTCTTGTAAAACTTTAATAGGGAAAAATATTTTCACTGCATTCAAAAAACGCATTTAACGTTTTAAAAGATCCAAAATATTTATTGTAACTGAACTGTTATTATGTTGTTTTAAAAACGAAAACATTATTGCTATACAAATATAACAATTCTAAATTATTTTCCGATACAAAGAGCAATACCATATGTAAAAAAGAATACACTCTGTTTATTAATAATATTTTTGGAAGGAATTTATATTTCTAAAAAGTTTCTTTAAAAGTATCGTCCAAAATAACGTAACCTCATCAACCATTCATTATTTACACTTTTTCCAATATCATACTGCGATCATCTAAGTCAGGGTGTTTAATTAATCATGCATTCTTATTATATCATTATTTTGGAAGTATCCATATCAACGATGCGATAAAAATTAAGAAAATTTGATAGATTGGGTAAGTTTGGTTTTATTGAAATCAATACTGCAGCAAGTACATACAAGGAATTGATTAATGAGAGAACAGATTTCGTCTCAACCCTACAATCATTAGACGGAATTCTTAATGGATTTTATGTGTTAAGTTCTGAAATTCAACGACAACATATAGTATCAAACAATTCTTCTCTAACATAAAAGGTTTTGCAGCAGTAAAAAGGGTATATTAGTATATAAAGTTCCCTTAAAATATTTTAAGATAAATCAATTAAAAAAAATGTCTCGTGCTCTCTCTCTATATATATTTACATAATTTAATATTCATATTTTTAATAAATACTTTTGTTAAAGGTAATTAAGTTGTTATTTGTCACAGTAAAGTAGTAAGTCACAAATTTTAAGTATTAGGGTACGGAATAAGTTGGAATATCCACCTAATAATAGGAAAGTCTGCGCATGTGATTGTATAACAAAAGTGCTTTACAAAAGCACCCAAATATATTTTACCGCAGTAGAATTCGTTTTAACTCATCCAATATGTTTTGCTTTTAATTACTTAAGAAAATATAATAATTTGATTTTTTCTCGTTTAAATTTGTAATCGTTTTTGTTTCACTGTTATCATCATAACATATTATGACATAAAAAAATACAAAAATTTCTAATTTAGCAAGTCAAATTATAAACAAATGAAATTTTGATATTAAAAGAAATCATCTTTTTCGTGTTCAATGAAAATTATAAAAATTAAAATGCTGTTCTTAGCGAGATAACTGCCGAAATGATTCATTTTTTTCATACAAAACAACCTGGTAACAAGTTTACGCTATCACATATCACAAAAGTATTGTTGCAACTTTATGATACTTCTTTTTTGAAAATGTATTGATGTTATTTTCTGTACACCTTGGAATTGTAAGGAATCTTTCATTGGTAAAATATTGCTTTACTATTGAATCTCTATTTTCATTTTTGTTTAAGAAAAGACCCAATTTATAAGCGAGTAAAACAATAGAATTCTAAATATTACAGAAGCTCAATTTCAAAATATAAGTGCAGCAAATGGATCTTTGTTTTATTAAAGACAATTCCTTAATTCGTTAATCGTTAATCGACAATTCGTTAATCCTAATTTTTTTGTTCTTATTATTAATAAAATATCTTCAATTTTTGAATAAAATAATAAGTTTTTTCAATCATAAGTATCGACGAAGTTGCGTTGAGTTTGCAGCGTTTTCTTAATATTAAGGAATCTTTCGGGTTACTTTTTGCAGTAGAATTAGGATTTGCATTTTTTTATACTAAGCAAATGAAAAGCGTTATAAAGCTCCATAATTACGAATATAATATTTAGAAAAATAGTAATTTAAAATTAATATTCTAAGTTTATTTTTCCTCTAATAAGTAAAACATAAAAATACGGAAAAATCGTTTTAGCAGACAATTCTAATTCGCCACAAATTAAACTATGACATATAAATCTTCTTTTAACACGTCAAGCGCCACGTCAGTCACCGGTGACCGACACCGAACTTTCTGTTTAAAACGCGTCAATCACCGATGACTGACTTCTAAAATATGATATAAAACTAAAAATATGTATATTGTTTTAAGTAATTACTGAAAATGTATTTACAATTTACCTACCCTTTATTTATTACAGGATTATACTTTCTTAAAAATTACTTAAACAATTGTAAATTTTTCAGCGCTTCAGTGTCAGTCACCGTGGCACTCAAAACTTAAACAATTAAACGGCTTAAACAATTTCGCTAAATTTTTGTGATTTACATAAGAATGTTTATTGTCAGATTCATTTACTGATTTTTATCTAGACAAATTGAATCCAGATCTTATAGCGAAGTACTAGAGGCAAGAAATTCCATATTTGATACACAGTTCTCTAGGTAAAATAATAATGGTAGTTGTAATTCACTTTTATGTGTATGACTGTAAAGCTTTTATTTTATTCTCGTATTCTCACATACGTAATTAGCTGTTCCATGTGTGTGACCATTCCAGTAGCTATCCGAATACCATTTAGTACAATCTCTATTTTCTATTTTTATATCAACATCACTCACTAGTTTGCATCTTCTCCTTCATTTCAATGACAAACTGATTTATCAAACATTTTTGTCACACCTGTACGTTCAACTTAAGTACGTATCTTCTAAAAATAAATGCATTTTTAAATGACATTTGCTTTTTCATTGCCTGAAAATATTTAAGCTACCGCAGAAGAAACCTCGGAGTTCATTCCTAAATTAAAGTAATTAAAGTAATTCCTAAGTTAATTTTTTTCCTTAGCTGTTACACTAATATAAGGTATACAACAGTTATAAATTTAGTTATTTTATACATATTTCTATTACTTTGAACGATCTTGAGAAACAGTGAATAGATTGCAGCATAGTAGGATAAGACGTTACATTCATAGCACCATATAATGTTTTTTTCTGATTTCTGGTATTCTCAAGCAAAAAATAAGTTTTCACGGATGATATAATATCAAAATGAACCTCTGCAGTAGAAACCCTCTAATTAGTAGAACCTCTGCTACTTACAAGTACCAAAATTCATGTGTATCATCGCTAATATAAAGTAGGATTAGGTTTGCAAAATGTGGTAATGTGTTTTGTACTCTGGTAGTCGGCATCACGATATGTGAAACATTGAAAGAAAGTATCAAAATGACCATTCACTCATACATTCAAAATTATATTAGGTGATGGTTATTCACGAGTAAATAATTTTATTGCAGCAAATATTTATTGTGCGGAATTTCTATGTCGCAGTTGAGGTGTCTATTGTACGCGCTGTGATTTTCTAGTTCAGACTTCCTAATTTAATTGCGCTCAAACAAGATTAATGACAACCAGTTTATGTGGAGCATTTTTTAACCTAAAACCTTCATTACAAGTATTTCAAATTCTTAGTGTTTATAAAAGGGCTGAAAAAAAAAATACTATTTGAATTGTATAACCATACGAATTTCATTTTCATGGTCGGTTAAATATTAGTTAGAAAGAACTAATAACTGACAGTTAAAAATTATCCCCATTTCAGAACCAGCAGCCGCTTATGCGATTACATTTCTATAAATCGCTTCTTAATCTTCACAAAGTTTACGACATAGCCGACTATAGCCGCTACCAATAAGCAAAAGTAAAATTGACTCAATGGCGCTTCATTTTTACAATTAGTACAGTACATAAGTCAGGGACACAGTAGAGATCCCCGAGATACTTTGATAAGGTAAGCGAATGAACATCTCCTTTGCATTGAATCAATTAAATTTTTTTCCAGAAATATCCCAGATATATGTTTGCTACATGACGCAATGAATATGATTTACCCCTATGTATCCCTTTATGTTTTAGTACGATTTAACTGTGTATGTGAATTTTTTTCACGACAATATTCTATTTATGAGTACAAAATTGTGCTTTAAATTTAATTACATCCCTAAAAAGCATAAATAGTGGAAATAAATTTTATAATACATATTGTACGTAAGAAATAGTTTTTTTCATCAGAAATGTAATATTAAAACAACAATCCTATATTTATTTCAAATTACAATTTAGTAAAATATTATAATAAACATACCAACATACTTTCTTGTAATTTTGTGATTTTAAAAATTTATAATTTTTAAAATATATTGTATAAAATTGTATGAAATAAAATAATTTCAATAAGAAAAATGCACTGATAACTATTTAATTTTATAATTGTTATTTGGGAATAAATACGTTGCACAACTTTCGTTCCAATATTTAAAGATAAGTAAACATACAGAGTAGATATTTCCACTTCAAGTAAAAATATAGAAAGAATGTGTTTCCTATTTTTTCCAGAAAATTTTATTTAAGGCATAAACTCGTTTATGTACAAAAGACATTTATATGCAAAAGACATCTCCTCTTATCTTTGCAATACTACGCAATATATATGAGATTTTAAAACATCTTAATAAACATTAAGATTACCTTAGAGCATTAAAGTAAACATGTTGAATTATATAAATTCTCTCAGTTTTATAAATAAACATTTTACTTTTTATAATTCTTAGAGAAATAAAGAAATATTTAAAAAAAAAATGCTGTACAGTAAATATATTTGTTCATATTAATTTTATAACTGAAGCTATTATTTTATAAACGAAATTCTTCAAAAATCGTGTTTGTATATTCTTTGCTGACAACTTTAACATAAAAAAATTAATTTTTCCAATTTAAGAAATTGTAATGATATTTTCAGGTCGGAGAATGTGTACAAAATAAAACTACATTCAATTTAAATGTGAAATGTCATGTGTTAAATTCATAATATTATGTTTACATAATTCACTGATCTAATAGCCCTCAAATTGCTGTTCCATTTTATTTTTAAAAAATTCTCACTTATACGTAATAACGCAAACAAATTTCATTAATTCTTGGAACAGCGTAAATAGGAAAATGTCTTGTCTCATTTATAATTCTTGTTGTTATAACTATTTTGTATAGTTAGCTGTTAGAAATGTTTTATAAATATTATTATTTTTACTATTATTATTATTAATGAACAAGAATCTCAATTAATCTTAAATATTGCAGCATAATTGAAATACATTTCAACAATAACAGAGTAAAAGTCTGCAATGTATCAATAATCATTCAATGGGAATTCAAATTTTCTATGAACATCATTAAACAAACACAACTTATAAAAACAGTAGGTTAAGAAGGCTATAGCTCGTCGATATCTTTTTCGTCTACATATTACACCTACATCCATCGTGTTTAAAATATATGTTATAAAGCAAATGCATGTCTGTGAGCGACGCTAAAGTCATGTTCACGGTAGTAACGTACAGAATAAAAACATTTGCTTTTACTGCAATTATTTTAACTTATAAACATCTTTCCATTTAATTTTTTACACCTTTGGATATGAAACACTTTTTATTTTCAAATGTAATTTGAAAGAAAACTGCATAGCAATATACAGTTTTTTCATCGTTTTTAAAATAATTTTCGAGCATGATTACAAAAAAAGAAATAGGCTGTTTTTCCATAGTAATACTGAGGGCACCTATTTTTTGAATCACCAGTCACTTCTCTGTCGAATTCAGAAATTTCACTCTCAGAGGAATGCAAACTTTCATAAAAGAATTGTTCTTCAGACTCATCTTCATCAGAAAAACCACTCCCCCACTTCATCTAGAAATTTCTAAATCGTTTCCGCATAGCACGCATCACAAGGATGTAAAATATTTCTCGATCCGTGATTCAACGCCATTCCTGACACGGAAAAATTCTGCTAATTTAAACGTACGTCACAGTCGGTGGGATCTCTCTCATACAAGTAAACTTAAGAAAAAACACGCGCGAAAACTTTTAGCAAATAAGGGAGGTTTAGAAGGTCGCAAAAGAGGAAGATTGCGGAAAAACCCATGCAATCTACCAAAGGAAAAAAAGAGGGGTAATAGAATAATTATCACTAAAGGTCTGTGACGCCGGTAATACCTGTTACGGGTTAAACCGCTGAAATTATCACAATCAAAAAGGAGTCTGCTAGTAGAGATAATCTGCGATTTTCTTGACTGTTATTTTCTGACATATTTTAAATACGAAAGTATCACTTTAGTAAAATTAAAAATTTAATTGAATACATGGTTGTTAATTTTCACTGAAAAATACTTTTTCGTGTGTTACTGTGCATTCTAAAAGTATACAGAACACGATTAAAAAAGATGGGACAAACATTGTGGAACGCACCAAAGCACACAATTTTCGCTAGAGAAAACATGTTCGAAAATGAAACGCAGCACCGCTATCTGTCTCTGTGCCATTCCTGTTTGCAGCTTCGTATATGACATTTTTATCGTTTCTTTCGTATTAATAAACTGCTCAATCCTCTCTCATTGCGATTTACGGTTGGAGATTAAAATAGCATCACTAGGTTCGCGTCATCGGTTTTTATTCACCGGGGATTACATATGCATACGGGTACTTATTCTTCTTTAGATGGAATTTGTATACATGGTATTCTTCTTCTTCCGGTACTTCGCGACAGGAATTGACTAAAACGTTTGCGGAGAAGTAGTTTCCAAACGTCCTAGCGTTTTGTGCTTCAATTCCGACCATGCATTCTACGATGTAAATTGTTTGTTTTGGTTGTACCACAACCTCTTACATTTGTTACATCTTTTTTTAATCACCCCGTATATTAAAAATAAAATTTCTATTAGAGGTTTCAATAAAAAATGGTTTTGTATCTGTGACACAAAAAGTACGGAATTGTATCAACTAGTAAAATTAACTATAGAAATAATACATGATTGCGGTAATTATAGCTCAAACTGATTTAAAAATACATATTTTTCTTACAGAAAGCAAGAAATATATATACATTGCATTAAAAATCTTAATAGAATTTAAATAAATACCTTGTTTTCTACAGCAGTATTGTATTGTATTGTATTGTATTAAAACATTCAATACAAATTTCATTACGATTGGATAATTTTATTCAGTAAAATTTAAATTCAATTATGTCATTATATATATATATATATATATATACTAGGGGACTCTGCCCCCTGCAAGCTATGCTCGCCAACTCCCGTTCAGACACCGCAGAATCTAAAAACACGCTAATCTGATGAGTTTTAAAAATGTTAGAGAATATTGAATTATACTGAAAAAAGCTGTGCAGATCTCCCTGTAAACGGGTTTCCATTCAATTCCCTTTGATTGCAAAAAGTTTAGGGCGAATCAGTTGCTGTTCAGACATGGAGTGGTTGTTTTCGTTTTTGATTAAAGAGGATCAGTTAAACATTTGAAAAGAAGCTGAAATAAAATAAATTAAGTATACAGAGTCTTCGTCTCCCGGTATTTTAAAACAATCTCTATAACAGTAGCCTAAGTCATGTGACTATCATCAACAGTTCCAGGCGGACCACTTTGCTTTTTATACTCTAGGTGCCATTTTGGTACATCAATGTTACCCAGGCACAGGTGATAAGTCGTCAAATATTACTCTATTGCCATCATTTCATTTATATTATAATAGTTCAAGTCATCAACTGCCATAAACAAATACGGTCTGATCCCTTCGCCGTTCACATGAATGTTTGGCACAGATGTCATATACGTCCCATATTGGCGCGACTTTTTAACGACGTCAATTTGGGGAACGCATCAACAGCATAAACAACAACATCCGGCTTACCCTATCAAACAAAATAACGAAATTTTGGCGGTAGTTAAGTACCCGTTCCGTATATGACATTGGCGTTAGAAAAAAATCGCGCCAATATGGGACCGTAAATTTTCCATTTTGATTAAAAAATCTAAATTTTATATTCGAATAAATCTACATAAAATTTACCATGCGTGCAAAAAATTCTTGGTACTGTTACGCTAGCCGGATGCAAATCTCGCCAATAGCTTTTTTACAACTCGCCAGTTAGCATTTTCTTTTCGAGTGTTAATATTTGGCCAGATGTCATATACGCACAGCAAGTTTGGTGTGATTTTTTTTTTTACGAAAATTTGGCGAAAACCTCATTTTCAAATACCAGTTACACATGCATTTTTGGTATTACTTAGTCATCCCGTCGACCAAAAATCTATCGCTAAACTATAAGATTAAATGCCAATAATAGTTTATCGTAAATGTCACATTAACTTGACTTCAAGCAAGTTACACGTGTTTACGTCATCAAGCGATTTTTATTTCGACTTTTTATTTGTATATTTATTAATGTTATACTAATTGATTTATTCTATAGTTATTTAAAACAAAAATTATGTAAATTTGCCTACTTTGGCGAGTGTTTTGGCTATTTATATAATTTGGCGAAATTGGTCGACGGAATAACTAAGCAGTACCTATTTTTTTAATTATTTTCCATTATTTTCTTTAGGAAATATAAAAAAAATAATTAATAATTACAGAACAAAATAATTTATATAATTTATAAAAAGAAATAAAAGTAAATAAACATTTATTATCAAATAAACAACAATAGCCGGGTTACCACGTCAACCTTTTCTGAAATAATTAAAAAAAAATATCTGTTTGATTAAAATTTGAGTTGCCATCATTAGAAAAATGTATATAAAATTAGAAAAAAATAATATTTTGAAAACTAATTCGAATTTAAAAATTCTAGTACCAGTTTTGAGATCTGCGGATCAATGCTGATTTTTGGTGTTATGTCCATCGCAAAGTATTCCATATTTTAGGCGAAATCGCATGAAACATAATCAGTTATTTATTCAGTCTATTCATATATCCGTTTCATAAATTCGTTTCATTAGGATTTAATATATATAGGGTAGATATATCTGTTTCATAAATTCGTTTCATTAGGATTTTATATATATATAGGGTAGATATACATTCAAAAATCTTGGAGAATAAAGGTGTTCTATAATTTTTGGTGTAAATGCTTTTTCATCGAACAAAAAATTTCAAGTTTCTTTTCAATTATGTCGTTGCGTTTATAAAATAGCTAAAAACCAATTTTATGTATTTAAAAACAATAATTACTAGCAATAACAATAACATAAGCGGAATGACATTTCCTTAAAGACTTTTCTTTGATTTTCCCTTGCTAAAAATTGTGAGTAATAAACATTTGTAGTAGAATCATGAGAACAATTTTATTCATAGGTATGTAATTAAAAGTCCCCTATGTGATGAAGTGTGCTGTATTAGCAATTCTTATATAAAGTATGTCGCGGCGAAAAAATACACCCCTATCAACTCTGCTACATTTGTACAGAATTATTTTGATACGCGGTTTAACGAAAGAGCAAGCAGGCAGCCACACTTGTTTTTTCCACGCATACACGATGCAGTAAACCCTAGCAAACAAATTGCAATGGCTTATAATAAAAGTTGTAATAAGAAAAATACCATTTCGTTCCTGCTTAAAGACAAATGAACTTTGAGTTTTTACTCATTCAGCAAAGCCAGGTTTTATTTCATTGTATAATAACAATAGAAATATATAGATTATGTTTACTGGTATTTTTAATGCTGCAAATTTCAAGAAATTATTTGAATATATTTTTAATCAGGTGTATTCATTAGTTCGATGCCAACATGACTGTTTCTATGCACATACACAACGGAAATACATGAATGGGCATTCCTGTTAATGATTTTTGAAAGTTTTTTTTTTTTTTTTTGACATGGTACATTTAAGCTTCGACAAAACACACTATTTAATTAAAAATATTACTCTTAATTAAAACTAAATGTATAAAAATATCATCACATTATCTCAAAGACTGCAGTCAGAAAGCACACATATCCATTTTGGTATCTCCATTAATTACGAAGGCAAATATATAATATTAATAACAGGAAGAAAATATACTTTTATAACAGGAGAATATTTTATTGTCAAAAATTCCTATTAATTTTATAATTCAGAGAATGCTTGCTTATTGTTCATGTTTAAGATTTCCGATACACAGTTTAAAATTTGACATTTTATTCCTTTTTGGAGCATCATTAATTTAAATTTATTTTAAAAGGTTTTTATTCTATTCAATAGTTAAACTGATTCTAAATGTAAAAATTAAATTGTAAGGAAATTTCTTGCAGCACATAAGTATTAACAATTGAATAACTCTTTCAAATATTTAGTTTTTTTCAAACATTATAACTAGATATCGACCAAAAATGCTGTTTCGTTTTCGTTTTCTTTCCAAAATCTGAGTTTTGGCAAAAATTTCGGTGAAAATTTGGGAGGAACGAAACTCGACCAAAGTTATCTGTATTCCACGATTCTAGTTTCTTCCGTTGAAAATTTTCAACTAGACTCATTGATTTGAGCGGCATCGGCTCAAATGGAGCGCTGTTTATTGCTATGAACTTCACTGTTCACAATTATGAGTCATGGTTCACTCAAAACGTGAGTGTAAATTATAAAGTATGCAATGCATGTTTCACTCAACTTTGAAGACGCTTTTAACGTGCTCATTAAAAGCTAAAGACTTAAAAGTACTAGAAAAATTTTAATTTGAAACCGCAGAAGGGTTTCAAATACTCTTTGGGAAAGTTCTACTATAACAGATTATCATTTACAAAAATCATTATAAAGGATAAATCGAGGTATGTATAAGTAAAGCATTTTTAAATTAGATGAAATTCGTAAAATAAGAAAAATAATTCAGTGTTGTTTATGAATTAATTACATTTTATTTTATATGAAAATAAAAAGTTTTTGTCAGAGGAACAGACATTCAATTTGGGCCACACTTTTAATTACACGTACAATTAATTAATAATTATATATATTTATGTATGTATTTTTTTTTTCGTTTTCGGCCGAAAGTAGGAGGATTACCGAAATTCAATTTCGGTTTCGTTTTTGGTTTTAAAAACCTGTTTCTGTCGATCCTTAATTATTACCCTTGAGTCCGCCGCCATCTTTTTATTTAAGGAATTGTATTATAAGAGATATATAATATATAAGAGTTTTATTTAAGTACATTTATGAATTTACTTAAACGAAACATAATTATCGAGTAATGTGATGAAAATACTGCTTAAAATTTAAGTGCAACTAATTAGGAAATATTCATTTCGGAATTTTAGAATATTTTTTAAAAGTTTAATTACATATAAAGAGTAACGTAATACATGAGCTTCTTTGATATACCAACATTATATTAGGCATCCGGAGATTAAAATCTGATATCAATCTGCCTTTGCATTTTCTCAATCAAATGCCTTTCTATTTTCTTCTTATTGATGAGATATGACTATATTTTCAAAAACATATTTAATATTAATACATGGAAATTATTCCAGAAAGAAACATTCGCCTTGTATACAATATTTCAAAGGAAAGTCATTTCCATGTATTAATATAGTTTTTATCGATGCTGGATTTAATTAATTAAGATTCCCGTTTCCTTATGTCAGTTGCTCACGATAAATATTCCATCTTGTGTAGCGTTTGTAGCCTATCAACATATAATAGTGAGAAATTTTCCAGGATGGGTATCGTTCCATGTGGTTTAGTCGGTAGGACGTCAGTGCGTTATACTTATGGCCCGGATTCAAGTCCCGGTATGGAATCTTTTTCACTATGTTGTTGTTCTTTGCGTCTCTTCAGCAATTACTTTGAAAGTTGACTTTCCTTTGAACATATTTAATTTTGTATGCATTATTTTTATTGTTATAATTTTAGATTCAATACAAAATATTCCATGTGTTTATAACTAATCTACTCAATTCGACCTTCATTTATAAGGTTAGTGTCATTGCGTCAACTTTTTTAACTTGGTTATATTTAACATTTATTGTTCTTTTTACGATTGAATTTGCATTACTTAAAACTGTACTTTCTTACTTGCACTATAAATATATTTATTTAGACTCGACTTATAAGAAGATCTACTTTAATTATGCAATCCAGGTATAATTAAACCGTTTATATACGAACAATCAATGGAACAGGTTATTGTAAAATGAATACATATTAAATGAATGAAATAAAAACAATAATAATTAACTGAAAATAAACAAATTATTTTATTCTTAAATATAATTTTCAATTTTAATTTAAAGGTGAAAAATAATAACTTATATTTATACGATAATTATAATTGATTATTCTAATTTCATTTCGTTTTTAAAAGTAACATTTGGTTGATTTACATTTTATTCTCGTTAATGACCTTAGAAAGAGATTGAAGTAATTTAAATAATTAAGCTTTTCAAATTTTGTAGTCTTAAAAGTATTTTTATTTCTTTGGGAAAATAAATATCTTGTAGGATTTGGGAAATGTTCAATTTATCTTGTGATTATATTTTCTGTTTCAGTGTCTGCATAAATTATGTATTCCAAGTTCAAAATCAATTAAAGAATCTAAAAAGAAGAATTTTGAGAAATATTATCTGCTATTTTTAAAATGCTATTTCTGTAAGGTATATTCAATTATTTTAGGCTATGACTTAAATTTTTCTAAAACCATTTGCGTGCATAAATACATGTCTGATTACAATTATATTGCAAAAATGTTATCACGAAACATTTTTCTAATATAAGCGCAGCAAATCGGGAATATTGGTGTTTAATGAAAATGCATCTACGAGTACACCTCGTAGTTAAACAGAAATGTTACTATTATTATTGATATTTCATTTAAAATATTTATAATATAAAATTAATATTTAACTAGCACTGCTAGTTTAACGAAAGTATTATTTTAGAAAATGGATAACATATTGTCCTGCAATATAAAATATATTGCTTTATTTTAGGGCAGCTTATAAACTATTCAGACCGGTTAGGGATATTTTTGGAGCGGGAAAATTAACTTTTTTGTTAACTCGGCGTAAATCAAATTTTGTATGTTCAACCATCATAAAATTCCTTAAATTTGAATTCGCGCGATCATGTGTATTGTAACTATCTTTCCTGTCTTAATACATGGCACGCAGAAAGAGGTAACTAAGTTTAAGCTTAGAATTAAATAATTACTATAAACTGGGATTCTAAGGGTTTTAAGAATAATTTGTAGTAATTTTATCGGAATGTGTTCGTAAATACAATTATTTCTCTGTTTTCGCAGAGACGAAATATATATCGTATATTTCGTTCGAATTCAAATATTTATAGTTTATACGGAGCGTACTTTTTTATAACTTCTTAATTAAAAAATTACACCTCTACATACTGTAATATAAATATTAACAAATAAAACTACAGTGAACTTTATCTCAGAAGTTTCTTTCTGCGTCATTAAAATTCCTAAAACTTTAGATCCATACGATTTCATTATAATGTACAATGCATTGTTTAGACAATTTTTCCGTAGCTTGAAAAGATTTAACAAAAATATCTAGAATGTCTTCTCATAATTTTAGAAATAAGAAGTTTATTTTTCTAAAATTATATTTTCTTTATTTCTTTCTAATACAAATAATAATATGATATAGTTAAAATAGCATGCATGTTTAGTTAATGATATTTTTTAAAAAAATGCCCTATTGAAGGTTTTTCTTAAAAATTAATATACAATAACCTATGAAAAGTAGCCATTCATTCCTTATTTTTCCCATTATCATACGGTATTCTAAGTAGCTATGTTTAATTAAATATGTATTCTTCAGAAGTTCTTTTTTTTTGTGTGTGTGTACAATCATATCAAAGATGAAATAAAAAATGGAAATGATGAACAAAATTTGAGAGATTAGGTGAGTTTAGTTTTATTGAAATCGATAGTTTTGGACGTTTATGGAAGGAAATGATTAATGACAGTCCATATTTCTTTCCAACTCTAAAATAATTAAAAATGAATAGCTAATGCGTTTTATGTGTTCAGTCTTGAAAATTAGTGACAGTACTTTCTATAGATTACTTGATACAATTCTTTTTTTTTTTTTTTAAATCAGATTCTTCAAATTGTAAGAGAAGTATATGAGTTTAAAAGTGTTATAATTATTTTAAGTTGATCAATCATATTATTTACAAGTTATAAGAACAACAGTATCTGTATAATTTAAAAAATGCCTTAACGATGAATTTTAATTTCTTAAAGTATATTTTACATACAGTAATTTTTAAATTTTTTCTATTATGGATTCCTATTTTTCATCTAGGAACATATTTACAATTCAAATGTAACAATAAGTTGAATAATACATTTTCTTCACGTATCAATAAATATATATCATGCATAAAGAAATCATGCAATTAGCAATTTTTTTTTTTTTTTTTTTTTAGAAAATAAACAAATCCCTTTAATGTTTCTTTGTACGCAAGAATCACAATAATATAATTTATTTCATCTAAACAAACCTAGTAGGAAACAAATATAAGCATACTAAAAAGCCCTTGAAACAACATGCATGTTATAAGGGGATAAGGAATAAGAATAAAGATAATAACCAATTACTGGATATTTTCCCACAAAACTTCGGAAAACAAATCAAATGAAGAGAAAACATGGAAAAATATGTTACATGTGAAAGACTACCAATAAATAAGATACATTATTGTAATATTGAAATTTCACAATAAATTTTTTCAGTCGGATTTTTCAAACATAATTTTGACACAATTTAAGAAGAATATTTCTTTTAATTATAATAATATGTTGTGGATGGTAAAAGCAGGCGATAGAAATTTTATGGTAAAGTTATATTGCAGAAAGAAAAAATAAACAAATAGTTTTATAATTTTATTATTTTATAACATCATAAATTAATCATAAGATTCATTTGTTCTAACAATTTATTACAGACAATAAAACATATTAATATACCATAATTTAATATACACCAGAAAATACTGTAGATGTCATAGAGTTCGAAAATACTCATAATCTAAAACATAAAATAAAATATCCTTACATTTGTATTTTACATAATAAGGAATTGTTTCAGTGCATCTGTATTTTTAAATTTTATGATATCTACACTATTTTTTGTTGTACGATAAATTACGGTATCTTAATATTTATTAATGTCTGTAATAAATTGGTAGAACAAATGAATCTTATGAATAAATAAACGTTTTCTCGGAAATAAATGATACTAGATAGTACCCATCAAGATTTGACGGTAAATAACTTGAATATTTCATGAGAAAAATTCTTGAATCTTTATTTAGTTGCTTTTTAATTATTTAATGAAATCATGAAAAATTTCAACATTGCATAAGTGATACCTGTTTCTTTAGGGCGATAGATGCTGCTGTCAGTATAACCTATTCAGTCAACTGAAAGGATTTTAAGTTTATGGTTTAGGACAAATTATGCTTGCTTTTTATCAGAAATTTACCTAAGAATACTGAGTAGAGTACTTATTTTTACTTAATATGGTCTCTTTTTTTAATAAGATATTTTTATTAATATAATTTTTATTATATTATTTTTATTACTTGAATTAGGGGGCTCTGCCCCCTGCAAGCTACGCTCGCCAACCCCCGTTCAGACACTGTAGAATCTAAAAGCACGCTAACCTGATCGGTTTTAAAAAGATTAGAGAAGATTGAATTATACTGAAAAAACCTGTAGCGATCTCCCTGTAAAGCGGTTTCCATTCAATACCCTTTGGTTGCAAAAACTTAAGGTAGAATCAGTTGCTGTTAAGACATCCAATGGTGGTTTTCGTGTTTGGTTAAAGAAGATCAGTTAAACATTTGAAAAGAAACTAAAATAAAATGAAATAAGTAAATAGAGTCTTTGTCTCTCGGTATTTTTTAACAGCGTTATAAAACGATTGACATAATACAATTACTAAAATTTGCTGCTTTAACCCCTTCAAGGGCGGTGGTTCATTTTTGGACCACTTAATTTTAATTCTTAAATGCCACATTAGCATCAGAATATTAGGATGAAAATTTCCCTTTTATTAAGTAAGTGGACAAAAGCATTTTTGTATTTCGAAATTTGGTTGTAAATTCTGGTGCCATTCACTGTATTCAAGATTTTACGAATAGAAATGGCTTGTCCGTGAAAGGGTTAAACGCATATTAATGTATTTATTATTTTAAAATTTCCTTTCCCTTTTAATATTCACGTGTAAATACAATTTTCAGGACATAATTTTCAATATTTTCCTGATTTTAACACGTACTCATTTAATAATATTTTTAAAGGTTTTTTTCTGTTTTTAATAGCCACGTGAAAATAAATTTTTAATTGTTAGGAAATATTATTCTTTGTGGTGTTTTTAAAATTGAAAACAATCTCTATAATAATAGCCTAAGTCATGTGACTATCATCAACAGCTCCAGGCGGATCCCTTCGCTTTTTATATTCCAGGCGGCCATTTTAGTACTTTAATGTTAGCCAGCCACAGGTGTGATAAGTCGCCGAAAATTATTCTATCCCCATTATTTCGTTTATATTATAATAGTCCAAGTCATGTAACTGCCATAAACAACGGGCTGATTCCTTCGCTTTTCATAAAAGAGGTTTCCATTTTGATTAAAGAATCAAAATTATTTTTTCGAATAAAACTACACAAAAGTTGCCATGATCACAAAGAATTCCTGATACTTTTATGTTAGCCGGGTGAAAATCTCGCTAATAGCTTTTTTTTAACTCGCCAGTTAGCATTTTTTTTTTTTTTTCGAGTGATAAATTAAAACGGTGCTACTTGGTTATCCCATCGACCAAAAATCTGTCGCCAAACTATAAGATTAAATGCCAATAATGGTTGATCGTAAATGTCACATTCACTTGACTTTAAGGAAGTTACACATGTTCACGCCATCAAGTGATTTTTATTTCGACGTTTTATTTGTATTTTTATTAATGTTATACAAATTTATTTGTTCTTTTGATATTAAAAAAAAATATGTCAATTTGTATAATTTGGCGAAATTGGTCGACGGGAGAGGTAATAACATTAAAACGTTGCTTTGAAGTGGAAATTAAATCTCATGATTTGTTGCATTGTCAGATACGCATCGGGTTTGGCGTGATTTTTTTTTTTTTTTTTTTTTTTTTTTTTACGACAATTTGACGAAAACCTCGTTTTCAAATACCTGTTACACATGTATTTTTAAATTATTTTCTGTTACTTTTAAAATGAAATAACAATAAATAAAAATAAATTAATTAATAATTATAGAACAAAACAATTTATAATATTTTTTGTAAATAAAAAGAAAATAAATTCAAACAAACATTTATTAATTAATAAGCAACAATAGCCGGGTTACCATGTCAGGCAAAATAACGCCATTTTGGCGCCAATTAGGTACCCCGTTGCATATATGACATCTGTGTCTAATATTTTTCTTTTCGTTTCGTTTAAAAAAAAGTAAAAGTCATTGATTTTAAAGGTTTCAATTTTAAATGAAAGTTTTGTATTAAATAAAATGATAATGAAATACAAATTGAATTCTGAATAAAAGTAACATGATGAATTTCTTAGCATACATTTAAGGAAGTCCAAACTTGTCACCAGATTAATTTAAAATAACCTTTTCTAAAATATGAAAAAAATATCTGTTATGATTAAAATTTGAGTTGCCATCATTAGAAAAAAAGTATTTAAAATTAGAAAAAAATTAATATTTCGAAAACTAATTCCATCTTTAAAATTCTAATACCAGTTTTGAGATCTGTGGATCAATACGGATTTTTGGTGTTAATTTCATCGCAAAGTATTCCATATTTTCGGAGAAATCTTCGTGAAACGTAATCAGTTGTTTAATCAGTCGTTTCATAGAATCGTTACATAAATTTGTTCCATTTCGATTAATTAGGATTTTATATATATAGGGTAGATTTCATTTTGCTTTTTTATACATTTTTTAAATATTACACCATGGATATCAAGAACATTTCTTTTATAGTTCTTACATGAATGTTTTACTTTTTTCCGTTTTATTACTTTTTTTCGGAAAGAATAGCAAGCGTTTCTTTCTAACACAAAAAATCACATTTTCTTGATAATTTTCAGAAAATATAACAAAAATTATAGCTCAGCTCAATTTATTTAATTGTTAATTACATGCAAAATATTTTAGCTCAAATATTTTAAGTATAAAATTATTATTTTTATCAAAATATTGTTGAGCGTTAAATTTTATTTATTACAGACCATTCACATAATAAAAATATTAAAATAAAAATCCCTTTATTTCTCCTGCTAAGAAAATATCGTTATTGAAATCAGTTATTGCCAAAAATATTACAGCGATCATTTTGTCGGGCGCTGTGATCTAACCTGCGTTCTCTACAAAAATTCAGAGCATTAAACTACTGGGTTCGACCGCTAAGCCAGTAGGAAGGCATTCTGCTCTCTTT
The DNA here is from genome assembly GCA_963932465.1 of Maratus speciosus. Classification (NCBI taxonomy): domain Eukaryota; kingdom Metazoa; phylum Arthropoda; class Arachnida; order Araneae; family Salticidae; genus Maratus; species Maratus speciosus. The sequence continues at coordinate 204,274,732 of OZ010789.1, forward strand.
TAAATAGAAGAGGTTAACAAAATTTGCCGGATTCGCACATGTATCAATTTCCGTCTTCTGAGCTGATTTTTTATTTTTCCGTTTTAATATATATTATAATATATTTAATATAATATATATTAACTCATGAAAATGTGAACGATAAACGAAATTCAAGTATTCGTGTATAAAAGTACTTCCGAAGCATAAAAGAAATCTCATTTAAATTTTAAGAACCATTATTATAAATATTTCTATTAATGTGCAAGTGCTTATGGATAAAAACTTCTTTTTTTAGTATTTTCTATAAATAAATATGAAAATAATTATTTGTATAATATTGTAGTTTAATAATTAGTTTTATAGTTATTTTTTTTTTTTTTACATCGTGAATATATGTTATATACCGTATATGCAGTGCGTTTAGAAATTATAAGACCGCTAACGAATTGGTGCATTTCTGGAGAAGACACAATATTGAAATTTTACGAAGGTTTCCTTCGTCTTCTGAATGTGCTCCTTTCAGCTAGCGCCATCTGTCGCATTCTTTGCAAGCTCTACTTCATTTTTGACCTTGTCCCCTTCCGGACACGTGTTTACTTTAGCTGATGACGAGCTGTTATTTTCAGCTCAAAACGCGTCCCATGTATTGTTTTTATTTTATGGTGATTTTTTACAAAGTTTTATTATTTTAATTGTTGCATATCGCCAGTTTTCGGTTCTGTTTCGCCGTTATCGTATTAATTTCATATTATTTTTGTTTTTAGACAAGTGGTCTTATAATTATTGTATTTTTCAATCATTGCTTATATTATTTTTAACATACTTATTTATTGCATTATTCAAAATTACTGCAAATTTACTTTAATGAATATGCTGTATTTTGATATCTCATGTGTTTAAACGATAATTAGAACCTTTATTTACGTCATAATTTTCAAAATCAATGTCGTCTTATAATTTCTTAACACGCTGTATATATATAAATTAAAGTTTTGCTTATATAATGTTTACATCCATATGTATTAAAATGTACCTGCGATCTTTTTAACCGCATTTTTAATATATTTATCAATGCTAGTGTGGATCATATCTGAACAATGACCTATAGAGATTTTATTCTTGTTTTGTATGGGAGATATTGACAACATTAAGGTTTGATGATTAATACAATAATTTTTAATTAATGAATAATGGAATGTAGCTTCTAGAATATTACATAATATGAAATGTGATGAATAGGTGCAACCAAAGAAAATTTATTTTGTAATTTCAGAACACATACTTTGAGATTTTAACGACTCGTTTAAATAATACATATTTATATGATTTATCGATTTAAATTCTGTAATAATATTCGTACAGATTAATAAGATATTAAAACACAATCAATTTAAATATATATAGCTCCATGATTTTATTTTCCTGCATTATACAGTTTTCTATCCAAAATATTAATAAAAAATTTCATGGTCTTTGTTTCCTTCTTTTGCTGTGTGTAATTCTCACACATTTTATAAACAGATTCCAAACATAGTACTAGTTTAATTGTCTTATATTTGCTCTATCTGGCTATGCTTTCATTTGTTTCAATCTTCTTAGGTGGTCCGTGGATAGATAACTTTTCAGGGTTTTTTAGCAATATATTTCTCTCTAAGCTCCTCTGCTAATTTTATAATGTAGACTCTTCTGCTATTAGAACCTGTTGAATCTATAAAATCTACCTAAGTATTTATGACCGCTAGATGTTAAACCACTAGTATTTGTCCTCCTCATCAGATGTAATTTCGTCGCTAAAATCATTTTATGAAAGTTCACTTCACAAATTTTAAGTTTTCCTCATTCGAAAGAACTAGCTCGTGACGAAATAACTATAAATGTGCGAAAGTGGAATACTACTAACAAACTTTTTTTTGCCAAGCGCGGTTTGTAATAGGCAAATTATTCTTTTAATTTAGTTTTTAAGGTATGAGAGAGATAACACAACGTTCTAACACTAGATTGAAATAAGATAAAAGCTCACACATTTACCTTGCACGTGCATGACGGATGTGTGATCACGTCCCCCAGACCCTCCTCTGTTTTTGTGAAAGACAAATGCGATACATCTTCTTACATTATTCTTCTATTATTGAAAAATATAGATTTAAAATTCCTGTTGGAATAAAAGAAAAAGCCATTATTTTGCCCGCGTCAGTGATGACCCAGCACGGTAATTCTAAGTATACAGACTTGTAGATAAAAAGGTTTCGTTCAATTTGAATTAAATTCGTGTTAACACTAGAATTAGCGTAATTCTTGTGTACCTTGAACTACCAGAGTGTGTCATACGTGACCCATGAATTTCAAATACATTATTATTGTTTTTTTTTATGCGCGTTACCAACAGAAAATAAGTTTTGATGATTAATACAATTATTTTAATTAAGTATTAAGACAATTTAGCCATTAAAGTATTACAGAATGAGAAATTTATTGAATACATGTAGATACAAATAGAAAATTTAAACTATTAATTTTGGAATAGATACTTTGAGATATACTAACAATCTGTATGAAATAAAAAGTAAGAAATATCATTTAAATAATGTTTCTACATGTTAATATGATATTAATACACAATAAAAATTAAATATGTATAGCTGCATGATTTTTTACTTTCATTATGCTATTCTTCATCGAAACAATAAACACAAAATGCAATGGTCTTCGTTTCTCTTTTTGAAGTGCACAATCCACACACAAATTTTAATCATCTTTCTCATACAGTATTAGTCTTATTATCTTTGCAATGCTTTATCTGACAAGGTTTTCGTTTGTTTGAAACCTCTGGGATGGTTCTTGGACGGTACTTGGCATATTTTCATTTATCTCACTTTCACTTGAAATGGATTCAGATAATCATAATTTTGTTGGCATTTTCACCAACATTTGTTTCATAATTTATATAAAAATTATCATCATCATCATCAGATGTAATTTCGTCACAAGAATCATTTTCAGATCGGTCATTTAGCAATTTTAAAATTTCCTCATTAGAAAGGCCTTTACGGCGCGAAGCCTTGTTGTATGTGTGCGAAACTCGAATGTCACTAACATATTGTTTTTTTTCCTGCCTTTTGTTTACACTTCCAAAATAGTATATTTACTTCGTTCTAATTCATAATAATGATAATTGTATTCTACAACAATCCAGATACATACATACAATATCTTCAAATTACATAAAAGCTCACACATCTGTCTTGCAGGTGCGTGGCAAGAGTGTAAATTCTTCCCCCACCCTTTACCCCTTCATGAATAGCAGGTGAAATAGATTTCTTTTCATTGTCCTTTAGTTACTGAAGAATGTAAAGTTAAAAACCCTTCTCAACAGAAACCGCTGTCATTTTGTTCGGGTCAGCGGTAACTCGCCATGGTAATTCTAGATATACAGGCCAGCAGATAAAAAAATATTAATTGGATTTCAATTAAACATGTTTTTAGGCATTATAGTGAATATTTAGGAAAAGTCAAACAATTTCAAAGTTTTATTTTGAAAAACGACACTGATACAAGCGAAAAATCACGCCTTGGGTCACAGTTGACACGCCGCGGTAATTTTAGTGTTAAGGCATTATTCTGAGTATTTAGGAAAAATAAAAAGTTTCAAAGTTTTACTTTGTAAAACAACAATGGCACAAACGAAAAATCACATTTTGGGTCACAGATGATCACACAGTAGTTCTAGTGTTCTACAATTGGAACTTTGATTACTTTTTGTTTTTAAAAATCAAACTGGTCTTATAATTCCTTAACGCACTGTACAACATAGCTTATATATTTAAAGTTACATATCTTATAGTGTTACAGTAACATTTCTAAAGCGTGTTGTTTTTACACCAAGAGGATAAATCAAAACATTATATTTGAGCATTTTCTCCTTAAAAATTTAAACTTAGTTGTCTATTCAGTTGCAACGTGAAAAAAAAAGATATTTATATAAAATTATATTAAAAAAGATATATAAAAATATATTTATATAAAAAATCTGTTATCTTATGCAAATAAAAATTGTTTTTTAAATGCACTTCCTTAAAATTTATCTTCAAATGATGATTTTAAGATTAAATTTTAAAGATTAAAAATGACGTTGTTTAATCGAGTTTAAAACTTATCTTTTTAATCATTTATATTTAGAAGAAGATAAAATCTCTCTCTAGAGGCGTCTTTATTTCAAATACACCTAGAAAAATATAATTATGTGACTACATGTACTTAATTAAATTAAGCATATTTCAACTGCGTAATGATGCTGCAGAGGAACGATCCCCATCAGAACATCAAATTTCAAGCAGCATTGGGTGCATTTACTGCTCTATTAGGGTATACAAAAGGAAATAGCAGTGCTTCTGATAATGCTTTTTCAATACCATAAAATTGGCGCATAAAAATATGAGGTGTCGTTCCTGCTGGAAGATCCATAAATATTTAGAGAGATTTTCTCCTATTCGAATCAAATTTGTGAGGAAAACACGAGACAAATGTTTTCAAACTTGTGGTCTTACTTCAAGTGAAATTGTTGTATATTACAGGAACAAATAAAACAAGTGTAATGCTAGAAAATATAGAGTTACAACATTAAATCAAAACAATAGTTATAATCATGAAATTATTTTTCCACCAAAATTATTATTTACTAGATACAATATATTGAAAAAATTATATTCAAACTTGAATTAAAAGTGTATTATGTTCTTGTCTGATATTTGTTTAGGTATTTAACGGGTATAAAACTTTTCAGAAGCAGATAAAGCATTAAAACATTTACAGAGGTTTTATTAAAACCTAACGTAGTTTTTCGGTGGCTGTAAACAATATCATATTTTTTTCACTAGTGATAATAACAAGTCTGAAATTTTACGCTTAAGTGGCAAATGAAGTGCTTTCGTACTATAAATAATTTTATAAATATTCAGATCTTGATGTAATAGCTGTTGCACTCTTATGCAAAAATGCATGAATACAAAATTTATTTCGATTGTACATATTAAATTACGGAAATAATATGACTCTATTTTAAATAAGACGTACTCAACCATGGCAACCTAGAATCATTAACTATCATGGAATATTATTGAATTAAGTACGCGTGGACTGGATTTTATAGAATAAAGAAAACGTTTATAAATATCTTTTTTTAAGTTTTGATCCGATTTTCTAAAAATTAAATGGCCCGACAAAATTCTGCAACGATCATGTGTATTAAGTTTCAAATCATTGAGTAGTTTTTGCGCTATTTTAAGTGGACAGACGCACGGATAAGACGACGACTATAGGTGTTGCGTATTTATATAATTTCTAGCGCAAATAAAAATAATAGTAATGAAAAACAAACGTCCCCTTATAAACATTCTTTCTATTACCACAAGTTAAATTTAAACTTCATAAAGAATTTTAATGTAAGCACAACAGTTGTGTTTAAAAAAATAATATAAACTTTGAAGCCTCATATGTTATGTAAAGTGATAAAAATAAAATAAACAATGCAAAAACAAATTAAAGTTTACGAGATAGTGGTTATTTTATGAGTTTAAATAAGTGTACCATAATGTTTTTCATTTTTAAAGACAAAAGAACACGTTTGCATTTTTAACTCTTATAAACAAAAGTCAGATATTTCGTCGTGTGTTAACATTTAAGTGTGAATAAGGATATTAATTATGGGGTAATTTTATGTTTGTATTATATTTGTATATATATTGGTTATATTTGTCTGAAAGCCGATAAATTTGTTCAGTTAAAAAAATACGAAAAAAATAATCAATTGTTTTAGGTGAATAAAAAAAAAATATTTTTGACATAGAATTTTATTAATAATGTGATAGAAAAAAGATTTTACTACCTTATTTCTGAGAGATATAGAAATCATTCACATTTTATTAATTTGTAACTATTTTGACCGTATACATTAAAACTAAACCAATACAATATTTGTCTAAATAGATACATACAAAATAAAAGTGAAATATCCAACTGTTGGCCTTTTAGAACAAGAGACTTTTTGTTTCAAAATATATAATTTAGTAACTTCATATAATCAAAATATATGGCTCATTATCTTCATATAATCAAAACAAACGAGTTTAAAAAGGCGATCATACAAATTCTGAAAATTGTATATGGATAATATTAGCAAAAGTGTAAATGCATCTATTCGGAAAATTGTATTTTATGAAATAAAATATCGAAATATTTGTAATATTTTATTACAAAATTTGTAAAAAATGTTATATCTGTTTTCACTAATATTGGACACTTAAACTGTCATAGTTATCTGAGAATGGAAATCTAGAGTAGAACAGGACACTTTTACAATTTTTTCTTAATATTTTTGTTTAATTTATTAAATAAGTATTGATATTTATACAGCTTGTGTTCCTCAGAGTTTAGTTTGACATCATTAACTTTAGTCCAGAGTCATTTTAAACTTTACGAAAATCTAATTTTTAGATTTACGTCTGGTGCGTAAAAGTGCCTCACAAACGGGGCATGTTATACGACGTGTAATTATATCGTCAGCGTTATGTGTAATAAACGGTCAAGTGCGAGTATTACTCGCGCATAGAGGGTTTCGTACAATAATATATGAATTAGTAAGTATATTATTAAAAAAATACCGTTGCTAAAAGAATACTAAGACTTTGTAAAAACTATACAACGTAGGGTTGGGTATAGCTGTATAGTATACAGAATGCAAAGGAAAGTCCCTTTAACCTGGAAATTCTTGTGAATGGAGAGAGCTACAGCTATATAAAGGAAGTAACGGTACAGTAAAGCGACTACGCCCGACCTAATGTAAACAATAGCAGCACCACTAATGGAGAAATTCGGAAGATAGCCATTTCAAATCGAAAACGAAAAGAGGTGAGCAAATTTTCCAATTAGAAAGATTTAGAGCATCCATTAATTAGTACGAATCGACATTTGGTTCACACGGATAAGATAAATCGTTGCCTGCATACCGTAAAATGTCCGAAATTGATGAGGGACCATTCTATTTTGCCTATTCACATTCCGGAAATGTAGCAGTGCACAACTGCAGATTGTGACGTTGTACTGAGCTGTAATGTCTGTAAAAATTTAATTTACAATTGCATTTAAAATTTTAGATTAACCCTTTCAGAAGCAGAAGAATTAGGTTCGTAAGCTGATGAAATAATTGACTGACATCAGAATATTCAAGGGAATTTTTCAGAAAACAAAAACCCGCTAATTTGCACTTTCATTACAAAAGCAAAATTTTATTAAAATATTCTTGGTGCCATTTGTCAGTTTTGGAATTAAAATTAGGTGGCTAGACCGTCTAGCCACCGCACTTGAAAGTGTTAAATCTATGTTATCGTATTGAAGAGGCTTGCAGTTCCAGGCTGAGAAATGTGCATGTTGAAATACTCTCACGAATACAAACGTGTATCGTGAGCAATGGCAAACTTTTCGAACATACTGAATATTAACTTTTTATCACTGTGAGAGAGTTTGTCTTTTTTTTGTGTGTGATGTTATCAAAATGTATTGAAATAAGAACGTATTTATACCATAAATTGTGCGTATTTCTTCATACTTCTGGCTATTCCATTCAAATGTTTACATAAAATGGAGTGCATTGATTTCGGACATTTTTGTGTATCCAGACGAAGATTTATTTTATCCATGTAAAACAAATGTCGTATTCTACTAATTAATTGATGCTCTAAAACTTTGTAACTGGAAATTTTGCTCTATCTCTTTTCGTTTTCAATTTGCAATGGATATATTCCAAATTTCGCCACTAGGGGCGCTGCTGTCGCTTTCATTAAGTCGGGCGTAGTCGCTTTATTATACTCTTACCTCACTTGCATAGCTGTAGCTCTCTCCGTTCGCAAGTATTTTCAGATTAAAGGGACTTTCCTTTCCACCCTGTGTACTAGAAAAGTATAAATGGATATACCATGAAAATTCAAAGATATATGGAACCTAAATAATAGCAAATATAGCTATTCTGTATATGTGTTTTCCATATAGGTTCTTAGTTAACTTTTAAAGACATAGTAGGGTATTGAGAGAGCCACTCAATGGAAACTAGTCGTGAATACTATAGTATTTATGTGATTAATTTTCATTAAATAAGTCTGTTTTTAAGAATTTGACGTTTATTTCTTTTATACTGCTACTGAGCATTGCATTACACAAATATATCCTTAAAATTTGTTATCTAGGCTTTAAAAGCCGGTGGAACATAGAATACGCCTTCCCTGTGATTATGTTTGTCGAAACCGTCCGTGTCTTTAACTGTTTATATTTCGGCTAACTACCTACGATTTTTTCCAAAATTCATGATCAACAATACTTTTTTACTTCAGCTACGATAGGTACCTCTATCGCTGCTCAACACTTTGGCTGAAGCCCGTAAATCGAAATTTGAGTGTAACCGAAAAATGCGATTTTCTCAAAAACTATGTGACCTAGGGTAATCACTATAATTTTCCTGCAAGGTTTAAATTAATGTCTACTACGTCTAATTTTTTCATAATTTTAGTTTCAATAGATTTGGAATTAGATAGGGGGGATCATATTGTTTGTACTTCATTTTCCACCATAACTTTGAAAATATAATACCTAAAATTTAATGAAATATATTTTTGATTTTAGCGTTACGAAAGCTTTCACACGATACCCCACATGATATACAAAGAAAAGATTTTTTTTCAAGTAACTTAATTTGACCCTCTACATTTTTACTAAATATAGTTATAAATTTTTAATATTCTGAAAATATTTGGGTCAATAGTCTTTATTATTTCCCCCAATTTGAACTTTCCACGTCCTGTAGTTTACGAGTAGAATGGCTGTGACAGACAGACGGACAGACACAGGAGTGATCTTAAAATGGTTCCGTTTTTCCTTTTTAAGTACGGAACCCTAAAAAAGGGCCATTTTGTTTTTTAAAAGAACATAGAACGTCGTTTCAACTGTATTCGCTCAGTTGGACAGCTTAGCATACAGCGGAAAAGAGCTGCTTTCGAAATACAATTCTTAAAATTCAATACTAAACAACAAATAGTATACGGTAAATTATGTAAGCGTGAAAAAAAATTTACTCAACATTTAAAAAACCACAACAGATGATTTTCTAAAGAAATTCTGCTATTCTCTAATTGCAAGCTACGTCATTTTTTCAATATATCACGTGCGTACGTACATTTTTAGAAGAGGTGTCATTAATCGTAACTTTTTCTAATAAAACCAGTGTGTAAACTTTCACCTGCATCAAACGTGACACGGCCTACACTACAAGAAGTGTTTTTGTAAAAAAAATGACTTTTTATATCAAATAACTATAAATATTTAAAAAATAAATAGGTATTGGACTAAGAGTTTTTTTTCTTTATATTTCTAGCTGTTCCAAGGTATGTGAATGCGTTTGTTGAATAGCAATTTATTATGAAATCATCATGTTGCAATTAGAAAAAAAGAATTAAATGAAAAGGAAACTAGTTGGATGTGCCAATCCCAAAACTTTCTTCTATCTCATACATCTTAATATTTCTAAACCTATTTACACATGTTAATACTTCAATATTATTAGTTCAATATTATACCAACTTTGATTTTCATCTTAAATTTCTGCTCCTGTCAATTAAATGGACTGAAAACAAGTTAATCTATATCATGATATTTGTTAAAATTATAAAATTTTTCCTTATTTTGTTGTTATCAGGTGTTTGCGAACAGCCGGGCTTAGCAGGAAGCGAGATCCCGCCGCTGCACAATAGAACTACGAAAAATCAAGAAAAGTAAACAAAAATCTTTATCATAGAGCCTCTTTACCGCGCAATATTTCCAAATTCAAGGAGGACCTCTTGGTCAAAGCTAAAAACATGCACAAAAATTTTGCTTCAATTGTATGAATAATTTTACACACTATTCGATAGTACAATAATAAAAATGGTACAGAGATCGCAATTATAGCTCTCCCTTCTGGCGAAATTTTTTCAAGTTCAGGAGGACTTGCTTGCCATAGCCAGAAACAAACGCAAAAAATTTGGTTCAATTATATGCATAACTTCATACACTTTTCGATGGTACAATAATGAAAATGGTACAGACATCGCAATTATAGCGCCCCCTACTGGCAGATTTTTTACAAATTCAGGAAGGACCTTCGTGCCATGACCAAAAACAAGCACAAAAAATGTGGTTCAATTCTATGCATAACTTCATACACTTTTGGATGGTACAGTATTAAAAATCGCACAAAACGCTATTACAACGCCCCCTACCGGCGATTTTTTTCAAATTTATGAAGGACCTGCTTGCCATAGCCAAAAACTCAAAATAAAAATTTGGTTCAATTCTATGCATAACTTCATATACTTTTGGATGGTACAATATTCAAAATCGAACAAAAATCGCTATTAAAGTGCCCCCTACAGGCGAATTTTTTTCCAAATTTAGGGAGGACCTGCTTGCCATATACAAAAACTTAAAATAAAAATTTGTTTCAATTCCATGCATAACTTCATACACTTTTGGATGGTACAATATTCAAAATCGCACAAATATTGCTATTACAGCGCCCCCCTACCATCGATTTTTTTCCAAATTCAGGGAGGACCTGCTTGCCATAGCCAAAAATTTAAAAGAAAAATTTGGTTCAATTCTGTGCATAACTTCATACACTTTTTGATGATACAATGGCGACAGACAGACGGACAGACACGCGGACAGACAGACATTTTCTATAAACATGTTTTTTGGGGATCTCTGACCCATAAAACGTGTAAATCCGTCAAAAACAGGACGTCGAAAAAAATTTCGATTACAATACTTTCTTCTATTGAAGATAGAAGAAAGTAAAAAATATCATTTACCTAAAATAATTTAACTATTATATTCAGAAATTTTATTTAAACGTTAAAAATTATCACTCATGTTTCATCAAATATTCATATATACAAACTGTATTTCATTGTATCTGCTTTCGAGTAACATTTGGTTTAATTGTATTTTATTTTCCATAATGAGTTTAGAAGGAGAATGGAGTAATTTATATAATTAGACTTTTATAAAATTGCTATCTTAATGGAACTTTCTGTCTGTTTTGGGGAAATAAAATCTTCTGGGATTTGCAGGAAAGTGTCAATTGCGTTTCGCATTTTGTTTTCTGTATCTAATAGCTGAATGTTTTTTTTTAAACGTTGATAGAAGATGAATATAAACGAATAAATTATTTTGAAAAATAAAGTCGAGCATTTTAAAGTAATGTTTCAATTTAGATATTATTATTATTTTTTTTACACTTCAAGTCAAATTGCTGGGAAGATCCAGGTCCATTTACCGGAACCAACTTAACTACCCAAACATACCTTGAAGATTGGGGGGAAATAATAATTGGGTAATGGGGGTAATTACCCAAGAGAGTAAGAGAGGTTAACTACTCCTCAATTACTCAACCTGAAATACCTGAATTATTATAGTGGGTATTTAAACATTACAATTTATAGACAAACATTTGTGATCGTAATTATATAATACTGGTCCTGGCTATTCCTGATAAATAAACTATCCTTAATTATCTTAAATTGAGGCGGGAGGAAACACATCTCCAAAACGCCCCAAGCTGCGTTGTGTAATTTTAGTGCAGAAATAGCGTATAGGTCGCGCAGTTGAATCTAAATAAAACCTATCTAAACTACGCATAAATAGCATCATAAAGCAGACTGTCATCTGAAATAAAACTCACATTAAAGTAAAACAATGGACTCATGTTGAATTAAAAACATAGCCAAAAGTTAACAATAAACAAAAGGTTTATTTACAGTAATGTACATATTTACAAAATAAAAAAAATAAACAAAATAGAATCGTGTCATAAGACATCAGCGTTCCAAAGAACGAAAATGAATTAGAAATCACATTAAATTTACTTTTTAAGTTAACATTACAATTAATACTTAATCGCTTTAGTACCATAAATTGTACCTCCCTAATACAACATAAATTATTCACACAATGGGAATACAAAAAGGTTAAAGAGGACAGACCTTCTGTAGAGAGGGATCACTTGTGGTTAAGGTCACACTTGAATCCTTGGCACATTGAATGACTTTTTTTTCACTCACGGTAAAGTTCACTAATTTAAAACACTTAACGATGAAGCAATGTCCGAGGACCGTTTATCCATAGGGTCATCCCTTAACGGGAAAACACGACCCAAATAATTCGACATCGTCATTCTGGAACTCAAACTGAACTCTATTTTTAAGACTGCATAGTTTTGGAGTTTCCATCGATCTCTTAAGTCGTCCTGGTTTACAGACTTGAACCGACATCTATGTTTTTAGTCTTCATGGTATAGGAGCTTGCGTCGATATATATAAGACTGCCTGGTTTAGGAGTTTGCATCCATATCTATATTTTAAGTCTTCATGGTATAGAAACTTGAATCCGATATCTATTTTAAGTCATCATGGTTCTGCAACTGCCATCGATCTCATATTTTTAAGTCTCCATGGTCTAGAAACTTCAATCGATATATATATAACTTCTTCCTTCAGATACGACATCACCTCCTGATGACAATGTGGATGACGGTCCTCCGCCCCCTCCGTCGAATGATCGGTCAGCCTTGCTGACCCCAATTCTTCCTTCGACCTGCAAACCTCTGATTCGGTATTACACTTTTTTCGGGGTATACCATACTCCGCCCCTTGAGCGTCAGCGATCTTGGTTTCTGGATCCCGAGTCTTCGCCTGTGTGGCCTGTTTTATTAGGTATCATAAATAAAGTAGTATCCCGTCATAAATACGACTTGGCATTTCAGGTCAAGCTATTGTCAGGCTTGTAGACTCCGTGACTCGCTGAAAAGGTCCCCTCTACAGATAGGACTCCTTGTGTGGTCCTACTCTTATTAAGACCTTATAGCATAAATACATATATGAGTATATTTATATTAAATAATAATAATAATAATAATAATACCTATATGTAAGACACACTCTAAATATATATGCATTTTTTAAAATAATAATAATAATCAAAATATGTAAATAATAGTATTTTTTATGACAATAAAATAAAATAATAACCTGCTGAAGTGGTATCAAGGGTATTTATGTAAGTTACATGATACACTTCCAGCATATCCCCTCGTTTTTATGGAAAAAAAATTATTCATCAATTAATTTTTTTTTTGTTTGGTACTCCAACCACTCTAGGTTAAGAGACAACGATCTTTGTTGAAAGTAAGTCCTTTCACTACTCTACTGATCCGTTGCTGGCGACCACTCGTTGATCATGTAAGAATGAACCGCAGCTACACGCTGCTTATCTGTCTGCACTGTTGCAAGATAATAACTGTCCTTAGTGTGTAAGGAAAGTTCAACACAAAGTCACACTGGTTGATCACAGTAGTATAGTAACACACAAAATTGCCCTTGTGTAATATACCACTAAATGGAGATTCTGGACTGGTCATCACATTGTTCGTTATATGTAAACACTTTAGTTCTGGTTCTACAGTTCTGTATACTCGTAGACTGGTGATGTATGTCACTGAATCACACACAATTTTTGTTTCCCCCCAAAAAAATTCCTATCTACTTTAATGGCCAAGGCAACACATAGCAATAATAATTTAGAATAATTCATAAGTCCGAAATTATTTACTAAATTAAAACATGTTTCTGACTTATTTTTCACATACAACATACAGTATGGCTTTTACATATGATTATCAATTAAAACACATTATATAATACTAACAATAATTTCAATATGATACCCTACTGTATATATATACACTTTAACAAATTCACATGAAATATACCTTATTTCACAAGATTTAAACACTCCAAAATATACATTCTTTTACATTATTTTATTTTCGAAAGTATGAATAAAAATATTCATTTTCATAATACCTGTCACATTCTTTTCATGAAGTATTATCTATGATTAAAGAATTGCAGTACTAAAACCTAAAATAACTAGCTTACTAACTGCTTACATTTACTACTATTCTATTTATTTAATTCTTTTTTTAAAGAAAGATTTATTATTTAACTCTTATTTTATTTATTCAATATATATTACAACACAAATGATAGATTTATTCATATCAACAACAGAATACGTAACCTAACGTTTATTACATTACTCAAAAGATAACTTTCAATCTCTTCAGCTGAAGAGTAAGCGCATAAAAACTCGTAATCGCTGTCATCTGTGAGTTATCTCAACTCTATCTTCAAAGAAATCGCGATGCAGTTTATTTTTCCTGCATCTGAAAGGAAAATAATCATTGTTACTTAGCAACCGTTAAATCACCTTTGGTTGACCCCTTAGAACTCACTGGATGAAGTCCGCTTAACTGCCAACCTACTAATCCTTTCACCACCGTGTATCATGTAACTTACATAAATACCCTTGATACCACTTCAGCAGGTTATTATTTTATTTTATTGTCATAAAAAAATACTATTATTTACATATTTTGATTATTATTATTATTTTATAAAATGCATATATATTTAGAGTGTGTCTTACATATAGGTATTATTATTATTATTATTATTATTATTATTTAATATAAATATACTCATATATGTAAGACACACTCTAAATATATGGGGGCGAGACTCCATACATAACTCACAACTCACTTTTAGGACGAGCACTGACATTTATTGGGACGAACACACAGATAAAAAATACAGATATAAACACTCTTCTCGTTCTTTTATTAGCTTAAAGTCTATAATTCAGGACGTCGTTGAATATATTTCTGAGATTTTCTTACGTCGTGTAAATATTCAATCTTATTTCTCCGAAATATGTTCTGTTCCTTTTTTAACAAAACCTTCCGTCGTCGAACTCATTTCGTTCTCTTTACTTCTTCTGCATTTCCACTTCACACAGCTTCGTTAAGGCTCGTTTCCTTTTTAATCTCGAAGCGGAAAATACGGGGACACTCAGTCTAATGCAGGTGTTGCTTGCGAAATCTCCACAAGCGGCCGTCCTGACATCTGGAGCTGCCGCAGCGACATGTGGTAAAATAGAATCTGAAAAACAAAAAACAAAAACCAGTAACTGTTCTTAGGGGAAAAGAGAAAAAGAAAAATTAATCTGCACATCATAGTTGAAGTAGCGTAACATCGTATTTTTTTTTTAAAGTTTCAGTTTTCGTCAGGCCAAGGTTTCATGTATTCAGCACAGGAGCTAGTATTTATCGGTCCTTCAGTTGATGAGATTTTCGTTACGTCGTAGGTGTCGTTAGACTTCACTTTGATTACTTTATATGGACCTAAGAATTTAGATTTCAACTTTAAACCTGGTCCTTGCTGGGTTCTCTTAATTGCTACAAGGTCACCAACCTTGTACTTACGGGGTTTCTTACGTCGTAAATTATAGTGCTTGCGATTTCCTTGTTGAATTTCCAGAATATTCTTCTTGGTTTCTCTACGGAGCTCTTCTCTGTCTTTCATAAATTGTTCTTCGACTGCACTGTTTAAGAGGTCAATAATTTGTACATCTTCTTTCTGTTTCATTTTTGTACCAAATAATATTTCAAACGGTGTTCTCTTAATGCTTCTTTGGTAAGTTGAATTAATGACTTGTTGAACTTTAGGAACATGTTTAAACCATTTGGTCGGTTCGTCTTTGGACATTTTAGAGATTACAGAAATTATGGTGGAATTAAGTCGCTCTACTTGACCATTGGCACGGGGAAGGCCAGTTGTAACTGTCTCGTGCTTTATATTTTCATCTTGACAATAATCAGCAAATTCTTTGCTTGTAAATGCAGGACCTTTATCGCTAATGATAATGGAAGGATTGTCAAAAGTATGACTTTGTTGTCGTAGTTTTGATATAACTTCCGTAGCAGAAGTACTTTTACATGGATACAACCAGACGAATTTAGTAAATGCGTCTATTAAAGACAAAATATGTTTATAATTTTTGTTGGTTGTTTCAAGAGGGCCTAAATGATCAATGTGGTAGGTTTGGAGAGGAGTCTCTTCTTTAGGTAAGGGATGTAATTCACCTTCTTGTTTGCCACGTTTGCGATTATACAAAAGGCATGTTACACAATTCGCTATAATTTTATCAATTTTATTTGACATATTAGGTATGAGAAATTCTTCGTTAAGGAGTTCTTCACAGCGTTTACGGCCAAAATGTCCTTTGTCATGAACGTGTTTAATGACATTTAGCTGCATTTCATCCGGCACAACTATCAGATCGATACCTTTATGATTTTTATAGAGAACGTTATTTTTAAGGAAATAGTTGTCATATGGCTTTGTTTTCAAAATTTCTTTGATGGCCTGTATATGTTCGTCAGTGTTCCGTGATTGTATGATTTTGGTAATAAAACTATGTTGAATGACCATACATATTGGATTTCTACTTAAAGCGTCGACATGGCGCATGCGTGTACCTTGTCTGTGTTCGATTGTATAGTTATAGTCAGCTAACATTAAAGCCCATCGAGCAATCTTGGTGCAAAGATCTTTTTTATTCATAGTAAGGGCGAATGCGTTGCAATCTGTGACTATCTTGAAAGGAATACCTAGAATGTAAACGCGAAATTTTTTAAGGGCTTCTATGACAGCTAAAACTTCTAATTCATAACTCGAATATTTACGTTCGGCATCTGTGGTTTTTTTGCTCATAAAATAGACAGTGTGAAATTGATTGTCAATAGAAGACTTTTGAAGGAGGACTGCTCCGTAACCGCCAATAGATGCATCACAGTGAACTTCTGTTTCGTTACTAGGGTTATAAATGCTTAAAACAGGACCTGAAGAAAGGATGTGTTTCAGCTGATTAAATGCATTTCGTTGCTGGTCGCCAAAGTGAAATTTAGTGTCCTTTCTAAGAAGATCTGTTAAAGGCTTAGCTATCAAAGAGTAATCTTGAATGAATTTACGAAAATATGAAGTTAATCCGACAAATGAATGTACATCTTTTATACTTTTAGGTTCTGGGAAATTAAGGACAGCTTTAGTTTTTAAGGGGGATGGGTGCAGTTGACCATTTTTAATGTGGTAACCCAAAAAATCAATTTCTCGTTGTAGAAAGTGGCATTTTTTGAGATTCAGTTCTAAACCATATTCGGATGCAGTTGTAAGGACGCGTTGTAATTTCTGGAGTCCTTCGACTTCGTTTTCAGCTGGTATTATGAAGTCATCCATATAGACAATAAGTACTTTTTCATTAATGAGGTCTCGAAAAACGTTATAAATATATCTTTGAAACACTAACGGTGCATCGCTAAGGCCATAATTCATATATAAGAATTCAAATTGACCAGAATGTGTTACGAAAGAAGTATATTTTCTACTATTTTCTTCTACTTCGACATGAAAAAAAGCATTTTTAAGGTCAAGAGTAGTAAATACTTTTGCAGAATGCAACTGATCAATAATGTCATCAATTACTGGGAGGAGAAAACGTTGTTTATGTGTTTTAGAATTTAACTTCCTATAGTCAACACACAATCTATATGAACCATCTTTCTTTTTTACTAGGACAATAGGTGATGAAAAATTACTAGTGCTTTTACGAATAATTCCTTTTTCGAGCCACTCAGAAATTTGTTTTTCGACGAAGTTTTTCTCTATTTGCGCCAAGCGCCTGGGAGGACAAGTAACAGGTTCTTCGTTTTCCAGATGAATTGATAATTTAACATCAGTTGTCTTTATTTTTTTAGGAGAATAATTTTGAATAAGTTCTGAAATTTTTGAACGTATTGTTTCATCGGTAATATGAGATAAATCAAGATTAAGATCATCTAACACATGAGCAATATTAATCAAAAAATTATTGGACGTGTCGTCATTTTTCTCGATTTTTTGCATCGAAATATTATTTCCAGAAATTGTTAAAATACTTTGTTGAATGATATCTGTACCAATAATAAGATCAAAAGATATGGAATAATCTGGGACTACATAAACATTAGTTGTATAATTAAAATCATCTATCATAATGTTCGTAGAGAAAAAAACTAGGGGTTTGATTATAGTATTTCCTAATCCAGTTAATGTGATAGTTGAATGTTCAAGGTTCGAAATTGTAGGGAGTTTGCGATAAATACTTTCCTTTAGTAAACTTCTTTCACTACCTGTGTCTACCAATGATGTAACATTTACAGACGAAATAATGACTTGTTTGGTCATGAAAGTGTTCGACGTGACAGTGGAAACATTGGAGGGTTCTGACTTAACTCTAGGCCTCCTTGGTTGATCACATTGAGCCGATTTATGGCCAAAATTCGAACAATTAAAACAACGAGGGCCTTTATCTTTATGTCTGCATTGGCTACTTTTATGATTCGACAAACCACAATTAAAGCAAAAAAGATCAGATTTTGGTCGAAAGGATTTCTCTTTCATTGGCATTTCAGGTTTGACTTTACGAAATTTAGTGTTCTCAAAGTCATGTCGAATTTTGTCATAAATTTTGAGCTTTTGCTTGAATTCTACAATGGATTGGCATCCATATAACATTGATTTTCTGAAAACGGGGTCGGGTATGCCGTTTATGATGTATTGCATTAATGCGCCATCCTCGATTTTACCACGCGAGCATATTTGTTTCATGATAAGAAAATATTCTTCTATTGATTCATTTTCTTGCAATTTTCGTTTATTTAATATATCATGTAACTCGGCAGAATTATAAGTGGTGCTAAATTCTGATATTAAGAGTTGTTTAAGTTTGTCATATGAATTGATATGAAATTCTGTTTGTGCTAATAACTGGGATTTTCCTCGTAATGATCTTTTACAAAATATGAATTTATGAAAGTCAGATAAATTAAACATATTAGTAACATCCTCAAAATTATTAAACCATACCTGTATATCACTAAAAGAACTACCATCGAAAGGAGGTATTACACTTTCAATATCAGTAAAATTCACAGACGATGGCATAAAACTTTGAACTGGAAATTGCTGTTGTTTGTCAAAATTTGATAATTCAGTGTTATTACTTGAAGTCATATTATTTGAAGGCAGTTCGTGTTCCGAGTCAGTGTCACTTTCATTTTGTATAATATTATTTTGTAGTAAGGTCAAGTCCGAAAGGTATGTAACTAATCGGGTTGCGAGATCGTTTAAAGATCCCTCATTATCAATACAAAGTAGATTGCACACTGTAATCAGATCATTTAATGAAAAATCAGTTTGAACTTTAGTTATTTTATTTTTGAATTCGGTGCTGTCGGTTTGAAAACCGAAACCAGTAAAATCACGTATTCTCTTTCTATTAGAGCGATCACCGTCAGCATCAAATAGGAATTTATGCAGCAATTTAATTTTATGCGTTCGTTCGTTTTTAAACGCAACTTCCAGTTCATGTATCTCAACTAACTTCATAATCAAAATAATAATAATGAACTCACCGTTAGAATAATATCCGGCTTGAATATGTAGGATGAATAACTCTAATTAATCATATTGGTGGGTTAACTGTCACTTCTGACGCCAATTTATGGGGGCGAGACTCCATACATAACTCACAACTCACTTTTAGGACGAGCACTGACATTTATTGGGACGAACACACAGATAAAAAATACAGATATAAACACTCTTCTCGTTCTTTAATTAGCTTAAAGTCTATAATTCAGGACGTCGTTGAATATATTTCTGAGATTTTCTTACGTCGTGTAAATATTCAATCTTATTTCTCCGAAATATGTTCTGTTCCTTTTTTAACAAAACCTTCCGTCGTCGAACTCATTTCGTTCTCTTTACTTCTTCTGCATTTCCACTTCACACAGCTTCGTTAAGGCTCGTTTCCTTTTTAATCTCGAAGCGGAAAATACGGGGACACTCAGTCTAATGCAGGTGTTGCTTGCGAAATCTCCACAAATATATATGCATTTTATAAAATAATAATAATAATCAAAATATGTAAATAATAGTATTTTTTATGACAATAAAATAAAATAATAACCTGCTGAAGTGGTATCAAGGGTATTTATGTAAGTTACATGATACACTTCCAGCACAAATTTTCCTAAAGCTATTTAAAAAATCTTATTATCGATGATTATAGAGGAAGATATCAATTCCGTTTAGCCTGAAATAACCGGTAAAATTACTTACATACTGACCTGCACATAGCGTCTAGACATAATAAGACAAGTTTAAAATTGTACTTCAAAGATGGTAAATCAGGTGACTTCGTACTGTAACTATGTTTTATAAATATTCAGATCTTGTTACAATAGCTGTTGCACTCTTATGAAAAAAAGGAATGAATACTAATTTTACTACGATTATATATATTAAATTCAGTAATAAGGAAATAATGTGACTCTATCTTAAATATGACGTAATCACCATGGCAACTAAGAATCATTATCTATCAGGAGATATCACTGAACTAACGACGTAACGTATTTTAACGTAAACTTTTATTAAAATGTTTTTAAGTCATGATTCGATTTTCCTAAAATTTGAAATGACTCGAAAACATTCTGGAGAAATTATGTATATTAAATTTAAAACCATTAGGTTGTGTAGTTTTTGAGCTGTTATATGCGTAGAGACAGACAGATGGCCGGGCAAGACGACGACTACAGGTCCTACGTATTTATATAATTAAGAACGCACTTAAAAGGATAGCTGCACAATGAAACATATGACCGTGTCCTCTATAATTAAACTGTATATTTAACGTTCCTATCTCAAAGATACCCTCCCACAATAAAGGAAATAAAGTAACGTACAGATGTGTATATCCGTATGTGTTTCGTTGAATAAAATTTTGAGGTCACACTGTTTAACTGTAGAATATGTCATCAACCGTATTCTACATATATGTTTAAATATATTACTATGAACTTACATTGAAAGATTAAAATAGTGTAGTTCACTGTTAATTTATTTGCCTTTCTGTTTCGAGCTGACTAATAACTCATAAAAGAAATATCACACGTTACTCTCAATATTCAACTTTAGATAGTAATCTTATTGGCTTTTTTTATGTAACTATGTATACATAATCATACATTTGTTTTAAACTAAAAATGTTCTAGAATTCTATTGTCTTAAATCATAAATTGGCAAGTGAAGATTTGAGCTTTTTGAAATCCGTAAGGTATATTTCAACTGGTAACAATATATTATTTTAACCTCGAAATATTAAACATAGAATGCATTTGTACAGTAAGTGATAACTAGATATTTGTTATAAATTATGTACACGCAACTATTGTTTACATATAATTAATTTTGTACGCAATTTAAATTCAATGCTAGTGTAAAATAATGCCTTAGTTGAAACTAAATTAAATTGTAATGGAAAAACATTTATTTTTTGTAAATATATATATTAATTCTCTAAATTGAAAATTTTTGGATAGCTTGTTTCTTTGACATGCACGAGTTGCACTCTAAAGTGAGTCATAATGTTTAGTGAATTAATAATTATTAGGAAGGGTTCGGTTGGGTTGATTTTTGACGGCCAATTATCTACACGAGGGATATAGGCCCGGGGGGAGTGCCCTCCGTGGGGGTCTTTCTAAGGGAACCTAATCCGTATTAACGCATGGAAGATCCACGGCTCGAAGAAAACCACGAAAACTCCGAACGATTAGGCCGACGGGCGCGATTTGGATCGAACCCAGCACCTCCCGTCTACCAGCTTCGAGAGCAGAACCTCTCGGCCACTGGTGGGGCAATTATTAGGAAGGATAAATGTATTTTGGATATTCTCGGTTCAACCGTTTTTATCGTATTCAATATAATTTTGCATCTTAAACATCATTATAATGTCCCTTGTCAGATTTATTGTATTTCTACAGTACATTTAATATTTTTATAAAAAGTGGAAAATTATACTGTGTGTGGTCATGTCGTAGACCGGTAGCGTAATGGTCAGCACGCCTCTCTGCCACGTTACATGTCACGAGTTCGGCTCTCTGTGGTAAAGTTCGCTCAACCTTTCTTCATTACAGGGTCGATGAAATGAGTACCAAGTTTGCTTCTACTAAACACCGAAGGTCTCTCCTTAGGCTGACCCTGACCGGTGCTATATTGTACCTCGTCAACCAGGGTCAAGTAAACAGGTTTGGACATTGTAGGCCCTGATCCTTCAGGGATCGTATAGACACAGGTTTAATTGTTTTTTAGTGTGGCCATATCGCTCTTACTGGAATATAACAAAGAAATATAACTACCAACTTTAGAAGTAAGGGGAAATTTTTCTTTGAAAGATCAAATGGAGTTTAATCCATAAGGTAGGGCACCCCGTCTGGCCTGCATACTGAACAGATATTAATTGCAATGTTTGTTTTCGGAATTCCCTATTCTAATCCTATACCTTTCTTACGCTTCTGAAAAGAGGCTGTCATAAAATTAAATGTATCATATATAATTGATGTATACTTTTCTCTTAAAAGAGGGATTTTGTACTTAATTTGTAGTAAATATACTATTCTGAATAATTATATTGCTGCTATTTATATTTTCATTAGATATAACATAAATTAATCTAAGTATGCTATATCAACATACAAAATTGAGTGTCCCTCACCGGCATTTAAAACTTTCTTGGCGACCTTTCGCAGAAACACATTGGAAAGGTTTTCTTAACCACCTTAACCTACGCTTCTGGTTTTGTTCCAGTTCATACCTTCAAATTTACTGTTTAACTGTTTGCCTTAAACCTGGGCTAGAAACGATTTTATGTTTTTAAACGTGTCCAAAGGAAAATTATTTATGTATCTTGTAATTACTTATTATTTAGAATATATAGTAAAACAAATATATTAAAGTTATTTCTAAATGTTGTAAAAACTAATGCTATGAGATTTTTATGTTGTTGTTAAACATGAACATTAGATTTTCTTTTGTTAGCCAATGCGAGTTGAGAACGAATAGCAAACAATATCAGATGACAAAGAGGACATTATTCATATTCATACCTTAAAGAAAATCGACTATTTAAGTCAAAATTATTAATTACAGCAATTTATGCATAAAAAATTGACATTTAAATAATTGTACAATTTAGTTATAAATTTAATGAACTAAATGATAATAAATGTAATTTGCCAACTAGTTTTGTAAGAATAACTTTTTATTTTAGTAACATATAAAGTAAAAGGATTAATAATTAAATTAATAAGACTGTGTACATGTCAGAGTATTGTAATTCGTAAATTCATAAATTTTACATAAAAACATTTGTAGAACTGGAGGTTTCAAAATAATTTTCTTTTACATTTCTAGCAGAAAATATGAAGTGCGTAAAATATATGTTAACTTATTATTACTTACATTTCCTCAGATGTTAGAACATATCTATAACCTTTTAAGCAAGTAGAAAAGGAATATAAAAATATAAATATATATACCACCAAAAGGTACTCTTTTTACTTCAGCAATAAGCAGAAAAAACCTACATCTCATAATTATTGTTAATTTTCTAATACCAAGCTGTAAAATAAACGATCTGACCCTTGCAAAAATAACTATTTTTGTCTGTCGGATTTTTGCAAAAATTACGATGTTAATATTAGCAATAATGAGGAAAAACTCCTCAACTGATAAATAACATTTTGGCATGATATAATTACTCAGTATCGCCGTCTTTTGAGAATCACGTAATCAAATTATAATAACAATTATGATTGGGAGATTGGAACAATAAATAAAATCGTTTTTTAAACATTCTGTATAAGTAATAATGACCTTTCAATATGTCACAGATATGAAAAGCGGTGCACAGTTGGACATTTACATGATCTATGTGGACTAAATTCCTTTTTCCGATTATCTCGGAATTTGACAAAACCGCGTGTACTGGTAGACGAATGTCTGTATTTTCGTGACGAGTTCTGTCAAAAAAAAAATCAGAGGTGTCGATTAATTATGATCGTAAAGCAGCCATTTGTGCAGTTGGTTTGTGGGAGTTTCTAAATATTTCACTAGCTTCCTCAAAGTTTGAAAGCAGTTCGTGACTATTCTGTTTTATTTGAAAGAACGAGTTTGCTGAACACATGCCACAGGTTTATTAAGGTCAGATTTAACCGATTTTGTTTGAAAATCAGTGATATTAAACTCGCTTAACCGCTTTTCTCAAAGGTTGTAATTCGGATAATCCTTGATGTTATTTACAAATGTCAACAAATTATTCAGCATTATTCAGCAATAAGTACTTTTTTATACTCAAAGTGCCATTCCTAAAATATTGAAAAATTAAACAAACTCCTGCAGATAGCTGCAGATCAGTAAGTTTGTATTAATAAACTAGCATCATATTAATTTGCAGTGCATGTATGTACCGGGTGTCCCAAAAATGATGGATTTTAAAATTCAATAACTTGTAAACGGTGACAGATATTTTTAAAAAATCTTGCAGGAGTGTTATATATGATGTCAGTAGTTTCTTTAGAGAGATTCTTGCTTTTAGTTCGGATTTCAAACAATAGATGACGCTGAGAGCAATAGGTGCTCAGTCCAGACCCGATTTTTGGTACTTTGGGATCCATTCAATGCATTTTCATCTCCTTTTTCACATGGAAGAAGAGAGAGGCCTAAAAATTGATCCCGGATTTAACGGTTATTGCTCACAGCGCCATCTATTGACGCTATTTTTAACTAAAACTCAGAATTACAGCATAAAAACTCCTGACATTTTACATAACACTCCTGCAAGAATTTTTTTAATATCTTTCAACGTTTGCAAGTTATTGAATTTTAAAATCCATCAGTCATTTTTGGGTGACCCCGTATGTTTAGGTCAAATCATGCAAGTCAACTTTACACCCTTTTTAGTTATCCTATTGATCCGAAACAATGAATGCATGTGCAATTTGAATGATAATACAATGTTACTATAATTTAAAGAACGTAGAAGTTTGTTTAGAATACTGTTTCTACTGGGCTCCACAAAAATTTTGATTATAACTTGAACTAAATTTAATTAAAAAAATAATTTTAATTTTAAACCAATTTCAATAATCTAATTGATCTGAAACTTTGCTCAGGATAGGTAGTTCTGATGACAATACAATGTTATTGTAAGTTATGGAACGTAGCAGTTACGCTTTTTTACAGGGCTAGATAAAAGATTAGATCAAATCTTGCAAGACAGCTTTAAACCACTTTCATTCATTTGATTGAGCTGAAACTTGCCTACATGTGTTTTTCTGATGACTGTTCTATTAAATTATAATTTGACGAACGTAGAAATTATGCATTTTTAATAGGGCCACACAAAATATTGCAGAAAGATTGTTTCTAAAAAGCAGAAATTTTAATTAAATTTCAACAAAATTATTATAAGTTATTAAGATACACAATAGTATTTTTTAAATTGAAAACAAAGTGCGTAGCAGTTGCATTTTTTCTACAGCGATACATAAAAATTTCGGATACATTACAATATGCTGAAATTTTATTTCAAATTGAATAGAATTTATATAGGTTATTTATTCACACAACAGCATTTTTTCAACCGAAAATAATTTTGGTAGCATATATATGTTTTACAGGGTACCACAAAACATTAAATTTTTTAAATATGATTTATATTTTTATTTTAAGACATTGCTGTTAAATAACCAAATATTTATCACTGAGTATTATTTTAGTGATGCATTCGAAAAAACAGCGAAAACCAATTAAACTTTAAGGGAATAATTTTGACCATCTAGATCGTCAAAACATTCGACTGTGCGGTGATACAAATGGATAATTACTTGCAAAGTGTGTAAATCTGGATTCAGTTTGTAAAATTTTGGCTAACATGTGTTACTTCTTATGAAAGACTGCGCGTCTTACTAATATCCTATGTCAGCAGTTCCTAATCTTTTCTCTATGAGGTACCCCTTTCTAAGGCATTTCACGTAAGCCAACCCTTTCTCAAATACTCACCGTCTAAAATCATATTAATTTTTGTTTGTTGTATTGGTTCTTATGGTAGTTACTAATTGCAGTTGCAGCTCGTTTAATTATTATAGCTTTTAACCATTTATCCATTATGGTACACCAAAGGAAAATATAAACAGGAATAAATGTTAGTCAAAGATTTTAATTAATCTTTCATAATATATAAAGGAACGAAGCTGCATATGCTAATGAATATTATTGACCTGATACACACAGTTGAACATTAAAATACGACTGTTAGATTTTTATATTAATACATGGAAATTATTCCAGAGAGAAACATTCGCCTTGCATACAATATTTCAAATGAAAATCAAATTTCAAATTTCAGAGTAATTGCTTAAAAGGCGCAAAGGCCAACATAGTGAAAAAGATTCCAAGCCTGAACCCGGGCCATCAGTTTAGTCGGTAGAACGTCAGTGCGCTATACTGATGGCCCGGGTTCGAGTCCCGGCTTGGAATCTTTTTCACTATGTTGGCCTTTGCGCCTTTTAAGCAATTACTCTGAAATTTGAAATTTGATTTTCATTTGAAATATTGTATGCAAGGCGAATGTTTCTCTCTGGAATAATTTCCATGTATTAATATAATTTCTATCGATGCTGTATTTAATTGTGTTTCGTGTTTGACCCAGGTCGGTGACTCACGATAAATATTCCATCTTGTGCTGCGTTTGTAGCCTTGCCAACATATAATAGTGAGAAATTTTCCGAGCTAGGTATCGTTCCAAGTGGTTTAGTCGGTAGAACGTCAGTGCGCTATACAGATGGCCCGGGTTCGAGTCCCGGTTTGGAATCTTTTTCACTATGTTGGCCTTTGCGCCTTTTAAGCAATTACTCTGAAATTTGAAATTTGATTTTCATTTGAAATGTTAGATTTTTATTTCTTCATATTTCCATATTCGTGAGACAAAAACGAACATTGAACATTGAATAAAAAGGCGGTGTGGTACAGTGCAAACCGGGACAATTTTGGTTATGAGAGGTGGGTGTCACATACATTCTATCACGATGTAGGCGAGACTGACTAGTGAGTAAGAATTATTATTAACTCTACTAGGCTACACAAATTACATTTTGTCGTACACTTTACAGAAAAAACTATTCAGTATTTTGACTTGAAATTAAACATAAAAATAAATTATGACCTGCAGATTTGCACAATATAATATTTTTTACAGAATAACCTTAAAAAATTATTATTTTAATTAATTTATTTTACTTGCTTTTCCATTACGGACGCATTTTTGTAGTTAAAAATGAAACACTTATATTTTCAGAAGTAAAAATAAATCATGGAGTTAGTCATTGTAGATAGAAACATGATTAATTAAATAGTTTCACGAATTTCTTTTATGAAATTTTTAAAATACCTTTTTTTATGAAAAATATAGCATATTTTTAAGGAATTAAAATTTGTGAAAATTCAGTTATTTTCATTCAATAATAAAAGTATATGTCAGTGTTAAGAATTCAAATACACAATTTGTTCTTATTATGTGAAAACATTTACGCAGGCGATACTTACGCATTTTAAAAGAATTATATTATGATTTTTTTTCTTGTAAATAGCAAAAAAATAGTTGTAAACAAATAAGATTAATTGTTAAATTCGTTATATCATAAACTACCTGTTTAACCCGTTCTATGCACGGGAGTTCTTGAATTTAATTCAAAAACCATTATTAAAAATAACTATTCGATTTTGTCAAATATTTTACTACTACTGTGCCTTTTTTTTAATGAAATTAAATTTATCATGTTACTAAGGCAGCAGATGTTAAAAACGATATCTTTGGAGTAAGGGAATAAATATTTTTGTTGATGTTTGTGATGAAATCTGTTTCTTTATTTTAAAAATAATTTTGTAATAATTAAGCGCAATTAAGTAATCTCTAATTAATTGCATGGCATGTAAAAGAGTTATCGTAATATCGGCTACAGCTTTTTAATATTGCAGCGCGGCGTACGTAATATGCAATACGTCTTGCAATAAGAAGGTAATTGTTGTTGTAAGAATTTTATTGTGAATTTTTAATTGTTGGAAAATGCTATAACGAAATATGTTTACATTTGATAGGAAATTGCGTAAAATTGGATGGTTTTTTTATTAATGAAAATTAAAATATAAATTATTTCGATTCCGTATTGCTTTAGTTGCCTCGGTCGTGTTTTAATACACATGTACATAACATTTCACAATTCTGGCTTGCAAAGTGTGGATTTGTATAGCATTACAGACAGACAGACAAATTTTCATTTTTATATATAAGAAAAAAAAAATCCCAGGCAATTCTTAGTTATTTGGCTGAATTTACATTACTAAAATTAAAATGCGCCAAAACATAAAATAACGTTTTTGCTTGATAAAGATGCAAAATTAAAGTAAAAAAATATATATTACTAGGGGGCTCTGCCCACTGCAAGCTACGCTCGCCAAACCCGTTCAGGCACCACAGAATCTAAAAGCACGCTAATCTGATTGGTTTTAAAAAGATTAGAGAAGATTGAATTATAATGAATATACCTGTAGCGATTTCCCTGTAAACGGGTTTTCATTCATTTCATTTGATTGCGAAAATTTAAGGCCGGATCAGTTGCTGTTAAGACATCCAATGGTAGTTTTCGTGTTTTTAAAGAGGATCAGCTAAACATAAGAAAATAAGCTAAAGTAAAGTGAATTAAGTAAACAGAGTCTTTGCTTCCAGATATTTTTTAACAGCGTTCTAATACGATTGACATAATGCAATTTACTACAATTACTTCAATTTACTGCTTTAACCCCTTCAAGGGTGGTGGTTGATTTTTGGACCACTTAATTTTAATTCTTAAATGCCACATTGGCACCAGAATATAGGAATGAAAATTTTCCTTTTAATAAGTAAGTGAACAAATACATTTTCGTATTTCGAAATAAATTTGTTTGAAAATTCTGGTGCCATTCACTGATTTCAACATTTTACGAACAGAAGTACCTTGCCTCTGAAAGGGTTAAACGGATATTAATGTATTTATTATTTTAAGGTTTCCTTTCTCCTTTAATATTCACGTGTAAATACAATTTTCAAGGCATAATTTTCAACATTTTCCTGCTTTTAACACGTGCTCATTTAATACTAATTTTAAAGGGTGTTTTTTTTTCTGTTTTTAATAGTCACGTGTAAATAAATTTTTAATTGTAAGGAAATATTATTCTTTGCGCTGTTTTTTGAACTAAAAACAATCTATAATTATAGCCAAAGTCATGTGACTATCATCAACAGCTCCGGACGGATCCCTTCGCTTTTTATATTCCAGGCGGCCATTTAGGTACTTTAATGTTAGCCAGCCACACAGGTATTAAGTCGCCAAATATTATTATCCATATATTATCGTGTCGGCCAAAAATCTATCGCCAAACTATAAGATTAAATACCGATAATGGTTGATCGTAAATGTCACATTCACTTCAGTTTAAGGAGGTTACACGTGTTTACGCCATCAAGTGATTTTTATTTCGACGTTATATTTGTATTTTTATTACTGTTATACTAATTTATTTGTTCTATCGTTATTTAAATAAATATTATGTCAATTTGTATAATTTGGAGAGTGGTTTCGCGATTTATAAAATTTGGCGAAATTGGTCGACGGGATTACTAAGTAGTGCGATTAAAACATTGCTTTGAAGTTTAAATCAAATGTCATGATTTGTTGCATCATTTAATACTAGCCGTACTTGTCGACCAATTTGGTCTCCCTTAAATGTATGCTAAGCTTTGTATCATGTTCTTTTATTCATATTTTAATTTACTGTCTCAGTGATTTACGAAATCGGGAGATTCTGTTAGAGAAATCGAGAATTCTGCATTTTTATGTTAGCTGAGCACTGATAATAAATAACCAAACAATGTTCTCGTCGCATTTTTTCGTATGTCATTAAAAATATGGACATTTCACTCTTTTTTTTTTTGAAACACTTAACTTTAATTTTAATCTGAAACATTTAAAATTCATGACTTTCCATTGTTTCATATAAAAATTAAAAAATAAATGAAAAGAGAAAAATAACAGAAAAAGAAAATAACACCATAAACCACGAAATTTAAATTTCAACGCCAAAGCATTGTTTTAATTTATTACGCGAGAAACAAAGAAGTCTAACTGGAATCTTAAAAAATGCTATTGGCGAAATTTGCTCCCGGTAAACATAAAAGTACCGAGAATTCTTTGCGATCAGGGCAAATTTTATGTAGTTTTACTCAAAAAAATCATTTTGATTAAAAATAGCCACCTTGCATATGAAAGGCGAATGGGTCAGCCCGTAATTGTTTATGAATGTCACATGACTTGGACTGTTAGAATATAGATGAAATGATGGCTATGGGACAATATTATGCTCTTTATCACCTGCGCATGTCTAACATTAAAGTACCAAAATGATCGATTGGCATATAAAAAGCGAAGTGGTCAACGCAGAACTGTTTATGACAGTCACAGGATTTAGGCTATTATTGTAGTGATTTGGCACTGATATGATATACGCACCGGATTTTTACGACAATCTGGCGAAAACCTCGTTTTCGAAAATCAGTTACATATGTATATTTTAATTATTTTCTATTATTTTTAAAAGGAAATAGCAATAAATACAAAAAACTTTAATTAATAACTATCGATCAAAACAATTTATAGCTTTTTTTTTTAAATAAAAATAAAATAAATGAAAATAAACATGTAATAATAATTAAGCAACAATAACCGGGTTTCAATGCCAGGCAAAGTAATGCCATTTTGGCGCCAATTAGTTTCCCCGGTGCGTATGTGACATAAGTGTCTAAAATTTTTCTTTTCATTTCGTTAAAAAAAAGTGAAAGCCATTAATTTTAAATGTTTCAGTTTTAAATGAAAATTTTGCATTTTAAATAAATAATAAATGTTTGGCGATTTATTACCTGCATCGCGCTAACATAAAAATTCCGAATTCTCGATTTCTGTATCAGAATCTTCCGATTTAACGAAAGATTGTTCAAGTAAATTGAATTATGAATAAAAGTAACATGATACATTTAAAGGAGTCCAAACTGGTCGCCAAATTTGTTTAAAATATAAACCTTTTTATAAAATATGAAAAAAATATGTGTTGTGATTAAAATATGAGTTGCCATCATCAGAGAAAAGTGTTTAAAATTAGCAAAAAATTAATATCTTTAAAACTAATTCGAATTTAAAAATTCTAATACAAATCTGAGATCTGAAGATCAATACGGATTTTTGGTGTTAATTTCATCGCATGATATTCCATATTTTAGGAGAAATCGCCGTGAAACATAAACGTTTCATAAAGTTGTTTCATAATTTCGTTTCATTAGGATTTTATATATATATGGGGTAGAAATAATGCTTCGCGAATCCAAACAAAGCATTGTTTTTGCTAGTAAATGAATTACTAGGTTTTGTACTGTTCCTTCATATTGCGTGTGTCATTCTGGAATTTGCATAATGGATCTCTTTGTAAACGGAAATCCTATACCTTTTTTATTGAGTTTTTATCCAAGCCTTTTATATCTGGGGCTACGCGTGACCCTGGTTTAGTAACGTTTCCCTTTAGTATATCCAATTCAATTTCAGAAAGAAATGGGATGAAATGTTATTATTTTATCATATTTTTTAAAATACTACAGTTGAAAAAAAAGTATTTTCTTAAGATAAATGTAAATAAATTGTCAATCATTATGACTAAAGTATGTATTTCTATATTTGTCAATTTTTGTCATTTTTGAGTAAAAACAAGAAGCGCCTTATTGATCCCCTTTCGCAATTCTTGAACTATATTTCGAAGACAAATTTAAATAATATTATCATTACATTGAGAAACGTACTTAACTTATATTAGCAAAAAAATGTCGTACAGAATTATTTAACTATCTCAAGAATCCTATATTACGTTTCCTTTTTTTTTTTTTTTTTTTTATTAGATCTTTATATAAAACAGAACGATTAAAACTGATGCCTACAAATATTTTTACAACCCAAAACTCGATTATACACCAAATTTAAAGTAATGATTGTTCTTAAAATTTTTCTGGTGATGGTTTTTTATCAAATAAATTGATAATATTGCAGCTTTACATAAATATCTTATGTGCGTGGTGACGTGCGTTTTGCAGCTTACAAAAATAATAAACATTATGGATACAAAATTAAGATAAAAAATGAAAAGATACAAAGTGGCTTAAGTCTGACTTAGACTCAAGTGTCGTGCTAATGCATCTTTTTTATTAATGAATTAATTTAGACATTAACACTGCGCGTGCTTAAAAGTCTTAAATAAAACGTAGTTAATGCAAATAGTTCAAGAAATGCAACCGTTAATTAAGATAAATTATCTATCTATTTATTTTAAAACTGTGTATTTTATATCAATTACTTTTTGGTTTTTTAAAGGTATACAAGTAATATTTTCTTTTCGCTTACTCTTGTGATATAATATTAACTTTAAAAGTGCGTGAGTTTGATAATTATTTATGATAGAATAATGAACAGTACAATATAATAAATAGTAAGCATCTAATATTATTTTAAAGTAAAAAGTGATTTTTTTTAATAAATATTATAACACTTTAAATAAAAGATTTTGTGCAGGAGTAAAGATTAATTTCGCAGCGCTCTTGCCACATTTTGCGCTGCGTAAATTAAGTTAGGCAGCAATTCTTGCTGTTAGTAAAGAATACAATTTTATATATTGCTTAATCTCAAACATTTAGTAGAAGAAGAACTTTTAATTTGAGTATTTTGTTAAAACTTGTTTCTAAAACATTCAAACTGGGTCTGTTCAAATAATCCATGGGATAGCAAATAACTTCTAATTCTAACTAGGACTTCCCTCAGAGGGATTAGTCTGAGCGATATTGCTGAGAACATAGATTTAATAATAACATGTGGAAGCAAAGAAAGTGAGATGTTATCTTTAATTGTTCATATACTTTGATAAATTGAAATGATAAAAATAAACGAATCGTAGAATTACAAAATCTTATATATAAATTCGTATACATTGTTTAAAAAAAATGGGAAATCAAACCATGCAAGACAGCCATGCATGGATATAAAATTGAAAGTACGCAATATATTAAAAGTAAAATAGAAAATGAAACACTAAATTATCTTATATCGGAATTTTAACTGTATCAAATGATGTCAAGAGCATAATCAGACGCTCCGCACCAATTTCAGTAACTTTAAATGACAAATATATGATGTTTAAAAAGAATGGGCTATACTTTATATGGTGTGTGCTCACCCGGAATAGTTAATATTGTACAATATCTGTTTTCCACGGATGCAATGAGGTTGTTGATAACAGTTAAGGAATACTCTCCTAAAAATCTGATATAGTATCAAAGTATCGAATACATCAACAGTAGCATGCAATGCTTCTGTAGAGTGTGTTTTAGATATGCTCGATCGGATTTAAATGATGAGTGTATGCTCGCCACTACATACGCTTTATTGTTTTTTTTTCAAACCTATTCTTCACAAGATGAGCTGTATTTAGCATGTATTAAATAAACGAAATCGGCAATGATTGCAACATAAAGTATGACACAAGATCAAATAAATCGTCTGCATAGCTTTTGAGCAGTCAAAGTGTCGTTTGAAGTAATTTACAATTCCATACATATTTATTCAGCAAATCATGCAAGCTAACATACGCCAATATGAACCCGATTATGAAATTTCGCCAGAAAAAGTTAATATATAAAAAATCTACTAATGATAATTGAGAATATGACCTTATTATAAAATGTCTAGAAAAATGAATCAGATAAAAAATTCATATCGCATTTAAAACGGCACTTCCCTCTGTTAGTGGCCTTGGCGAGAAAGAGAAAACCCTAGAGATGGAACACTTTAACAAGTACTTTCGGGCAACCTACTGACTGTTTCATACAGGTATTTATTCAATATTTACACAATTTATTTAATGCTAGGCGGGTATCTATCAGTTTTGTTGCATTTAAATTGCATGTTTTGCGGATGAAATGCAGTATTATGAAATATTTAAAGTTGCTATTCCTAATAATTCCAAGTTAATGATAATTGAGATCGCTTTCCGTTCATTTCATCTTTCTAAATTTAAAATTTTTTAGAAACCATTCATAGAGACAATTATATATTTTAAAACTAACCCGAAGCAAAAGTTCAAGATTCTGGGCTTAGCAGTAACACAGAAATAGAAAATTTTCGAAAGTTTTTTGTTTCTGCACTGTTTTATATAGCGACATTTTTAGAAATTGTTCTATTGCTAGAATTTACGTGATGATAAATACAACCATGTCAATTTTCATGTTTATATTCCTAACAATTCCATGTACTTCGTTACTTAGATCATCTTTAGATCTTTTTTCCGCTTTGTTTAGTCTTTCGATGTTTTAGAATTCATTCTACAACGAGCATTTACATCTTATAAATTACTACCATGCCAAAGTTCTAGTTTCTAACCCCAACAGTATCCCAAAAATTTCAGTATTCCAAATAAATCATAGTTTAGAACCTTTCTAGAAATTTTTACATTTATCCATCAAATTGAACCTTTTAGAGAACCTTCATTACGAGTATTTACATCTTAAAAGTAACTACCGCACCAAATTTAAAGTTTCTAACCCAATCAATATCGCAGAAATCGCAATTTTAGAACTTTTTTGCTCCTGCAGCGATGTAGGTTCTTGCACTGATATAAAATACAGTCTTTTTTTTTTTTTTTTTTTTTTGAGCAGAGATGGCCACCAACATTTTTTTAAGTTGGCTATGTAGTTTCAGAGATAACACCTCAAAAACGTACAAGCATTAATAATATTATACACTTTATAATATTATAACGCTTTATAATATTAGCATTAGATGTACAGATACAAAAGCCATTTATCTGTTACAAACTAAAATGCCCGTCGTTGCCCAGAATTTGAAGGATGTTTGTTCTGAAAAATCATTTTCAAAATTTAACATACAACACAAAACAAACATTAAAAAAAAGCCGTCGAAATGTTGTATGAATGAATCATATGAAAACGCTATATATAAATGTATATAACAGACGCAAAAGAATACAGCTATAAATGAACTTTTTTCAATTTATAATTGGAGCAATAATGTTAAAATACGCCAATATTTCCCTAATCGGGTTTTTATCATGCTTCAATACATTTTTCACACTCATATGACGTTATACTATATACACCACGTCCTTTATAGTTCCAATATGACGTAATATTTTCCTCTTTCACGTGGAAACCTTGAAATAGAAAATTTATGAAGTTATATTCACTTTCATTTAAATTCGTCAAACTATTTGTTTCATTTTCATTTTTCACGTGAATATCTTGCAATAGGAAAGTTATGATGTAATACTCACTTTTTTAAAATTCGGCAAACTATTTATTTCATTTTCATTTTTCACGTGGAAATCTTGCAGTAGAAAATTAATTGTTGTAGTAATAATTTTATTGTGTATATTAATTTTTGGCAACTGCTATAACGAAAAATGTTTAAATTTGATAAGAAATTGCTGTTAAATTTTTTGTTTTTTATTAATTAAAAATTAACTATAAATTATTTCGATTCCGGATTACTTTAGTTGCCTCGGCCATGTTTTAATACACATGTACGCATCTTTTCACAATTTTGGCTTACAAATTGTGGATTTTTATAGAATTATAAAAAGACAGATAGACAACTTTTCATTTTATATATCTCTCTATTCTAAAAAAAGTAACTAACGCTGTCATCGCCTCCGCCACCGGTTTTGAAATTTTTCTGACCGGAAGTCTTTCTTCGTTAATATTAAGAAAACTATTACATACAAAAATATGAAAACCGGTGGTATTATAGAGAAATGTTTGATCAATACGCTGATGCATACAGTTTTCAAATCGAAGAATTATTTTAAGAGATTATTTAATGCTAAAGTTGGACAAAATCGTTCCATTAAAAAAGTTTTATAGGAGCAAAAACTACAGATGGGAATTTAATCATTTTTAGATCATTTTATTCAATAGAAGATCCCGGTGTGCAGATTCCATTATTTTTTTTTTTTAATTTGACTCATTTTTTTGAGGTTTTATTTCTATTTTAAATTCAAATATTCAGTATTTCGACAGATATTTTTTACATATTTTAGAAAATGGTATTACATTAAACTGTTGCCAACTGTATAAACAGCGGAAACAATAATGTTTGCTTCAAATAAAAAAAAATATTTACACGTTACTATTATAAACAGAAAAAAGCCTTGCAATTAGAATTGAATAATGAGGTATAAAAAGCAGGCACTTATTGAAATTATGCCACAAAAAATTTATTTACACGTGAATTTTAAAAGAGAAAGGATATTGTAAAATAAATTCATTAACATGCGTTAAAAGTCTTAAATAGAAGAAATTACGTCACATTACACTTATTATGCAAAATGAACAACAAATAATATTGCAAAACAGCTTACCTTTAAAAATTGCTCGAGACAAAATATTAGAGGTTGAATATTAGACTTTTTCAAAATATTATTATTTGTTGTTTGGTGTGAGGTGTTCAGCTATAAGTATGCAAAATTTCATGTCTCCAACATAATTAGGGGCTGAGTTAGAAAAATTGCTTAAAATACACAAGTTAGAGCCCAGATGGTAAAATATTAGACTTTTTCAAAATTTTATTATTTGTCGTTTGATGTGAAGTGTTCAGCTATAAGTATGCAAAATTTCATGTCTCCAACTTAATTAGGGGCTGAGTTAGAAAAAATGCTTAATATATAGAAGTTAGAGACTGGAGGGTTAAATATGACTTTTTCAAAATTTTATGATTTATCGTGTTATCGCAAGTGTTCAGCTATAAGTATGCGAATTTTCAAGTCTCCAACTTAATTAGGGGATAAGTTAGAAAAATTGCTTAAAATACATAAGTTAGAGCCCAGAGGGTTAAATATTAGACCTTTTTCAAAATTTTATTATTTGTCGTTTGATGTGAGGTGTTCAGCTATAAGTATGCAAAATTTCATGTCTCCAACTTAATTAGGTGCTGAGTTAGAAAAATTGTTTAAAATACACAAGTTAGATCCCAGAGGCTTAAATATTAGACCTTTTTCACAATTTTATTGTTTGTCGTTTGATTTGAGGTGTTCACCTATAAGTATGCAAACTTTCATGTCTCCAACTTAATTAGGGGCTGAGTTAGAAAAATTGCTTAAAATACACAAGTTAGAGCCCAGATGGGTTAAATAATAGACTTTTTCAAAATTTTATTATTTGTTGTTTGGTGTGAGGTGTTCAGCTATAAGTATGCAAAATTTCATGTCTCCAACACTGCAAATAGAGGCGTCTTAAATTCAAACAGATATGTGACTGAAAAAGCAATTAAGACACTTAAACATCTGAAAATAAAATTTCAGACGTGATAGATGTCTAAATTTAAGACACATAAACGTCTTATTATGATCATGGCATACATGAACTGAAAAAAAATGTTAGAATTATGATTATATGTCTGAATTTAAGACACTTGCAATTTTAGACATTTCAGGAATTCAGCCATTTGAACCACTCACCAAGTAAAATGAACTGAAGTGAGTAGGTTTGTTTGTTGTTGCAAGCATGAACGGTGCGCGAGAAGAACGCGACCGGATTTGATTATTGCTGATTTGGCGGCCAACGGTTTTTACTCAACGCATTTGCTAAAGTGAATTAAAGTATCTCAGTACAGTAAATTTGTCTGAAGTGTTAAAATTGCTTTTAAATTTATCAACATTTGATAAATTATTTGAAAGTGTGACGATATATTTTTCCTCAATCCGAAATCTCTATAATGACATTTGTTATTCACTTAATAAATGGAAACGTCAATCGTCGTTATAACCTTATAAAGCATTTAAAGTTTCTGCTTTATTTCCAAAACGTTACACTGATTGAAGATTTGAACTTTGAATTCTCTTACTTGTAAATCGAAGATGAGTCAGAAAGTGAATGTATCATCATTAATGAAGAGAAAGTAGTGACGCAGCATTTACTTTCTTTTGTGAAATAGTATGCACATCTATCTACACCTACATCCGTTGGTGTGTTAGTCGTTAGAGAAAAAAATTTTTTAGCATAGTGATCCGATGTCTGTATTTTATATCTTTGTGTCGTCATTTTATAGATACTAGACGAAAATTTATATTCGGTTTATTGGAATGGTTTGTCAGTACGTGCTTATAAATGGAGATCGAAAAAAAAAATCAATTGGGAATTATATTTTTCATGGAAATATAAAATTTT
The DNA here is from genome assembly GCA_963932465.1 of Maratus speciosus. Taxonomy (NCBI): domain Eukaryota; kingdom Metazoa; phylum Arthropoda; class Arachnida; order Araneae; family Salticidae; genus Maratus; species Maratus speciosus. Next base: position 204,312,934 of record OZ010789.1, read on the forward strand.
CAATATTTCTACGATAATTTTTATTCAAGACTCACCAAATATTCAAAAGAATAGCATGATATTTATAAAAATACAGTGGTAAAATAATATGAATACGCATATATTTTTAAAATGGCGTTCAATATCGTAAAATAATATGTCCTTCAAACTGGATTAGCTGTTACAGTTTTGGATATTTACGCCAAGGTAAGGTATTCCACAGGTTTGGAATGATAATTCACAGAACGTTCTTACATATATATTATTATTTATTTATTATTTAAATTATTCTTATTAGACTAATTTGCATTTTTAATATTTTTGTCTTTTTTTTATCAAATAAATATATTTTGTGTGAAAAGAATTGTTTGCTTATTTCTGATGCTTTTCAAAGAGTGCATATGATTTTCAGTATTAATAAATATATTTAATTCTCATCTAGATCTTTACTTTATAAATTAAAGCTTCATGTAGTAAATAATCTATTTATTGTTTGAATAATAACGTGAAAAATACAACAGTTTCAATTAGATTTGGTAAGATGTAAAGAAGTTTTGAAATTATAGAATTAATGTTTCCTGCATGCTATTAAAAAAGAATATTTATAATTTTGTTAATGATTGTTAAATAGCTCATATCAGCTGAGCAACATATTAAAAAAATGTTCAGTATAAGTTTAAAAAGAAGCTAATTTTTATATAACTTTGCACAAGTAAGTTCTTTCCTTGCGAATTCCTTTATTTTATATTAGTGATATAATTTTACATATAAATTTTCATTTTTAGTGACAAGAGTGCCATTTATTTATCTTACAGAGTATATTATTGAAGTGATTTTTTTTATATTAACAAATTTAAATTTATCTTTGAGAAACCATGAACTTTTTATTTTTTGTTTTATATGGTGGATATAGCGTATGAAAAGAAATCTCGAAAGTATAAGGGTTTGTGTTATCGTGTATTTCGGAGTATTTGTAAACTTGCAGTTTTTCCTATTGTAAATAAATCACTCTTATTGTATTCAACTGTACGCCGATACTATATATATATATTTAATAATCGTTATGAAAATTTATTTCAAGATGGAATATACCTAGTATGTATTTCCTGCGTTACATCTCAACACCATACTTAAATTTTAAAACATGAAGCGATCTTGAAAGTAATTATAAACAAATTATAAAAATCGGCGTAATTAATTAAATATGTGCGGAAAATATTAAAAAAATCAATTTAAATAACATCATGCAAAAAATTTCAATAATATGAAAAAAAAAAAAAAAAAAAAAAAAAAAAAAAGAAGAAGATGGGTATAAGAATTCTCGCCCATGACAGTAGGAGATATTTTTCATTTTTGTAATAAAATTTAAGACCTAAATAAACATGTTGTGAAAACACACTTCTAATGCAAGATTTCAAACAAGTATTGCCAATAATTCTGACTGATTGATAAAGTGTAACTATGCTGATATTTAATATATTTTGAAAAAGTAACATGGTTTGAAGATTAATTATTCTTATAATTATTTTTGCTCCGAGTATGTATATATTTTCATATTATTATAACATTTTTAATACAAATTATTTTTATTGTGATGTTTATGGGAAGAAAAATGTTTTTAGAAGTGTTTTTCAACCCTCAAAGAATTTTTTTAAGCATATCTGGGTGCTAAGAAGAATCCATGAAAATAATAATAAAACAGAAACTCATTTAAAAAAAAATTATGGATTTTAAGTTCTTTATTTATTTATTTATTTATTTATTTATTTATTTATTTATTTTTGGTGTGTGTGTGTGTGTGTGCCTGTGTTCGTTAATGACAACGTTAATATCAACACACGTTATCTTTTAAATTTAGTTTGTAGAATATTATTGAATAGTATCAACAACTGCACCTAGAATTTATTTGGAACATATTTCTTATACTGTCACAAAAAAGGTAAATACTTTTTACCCTTTAGAATGTGCATATAAATGAATATACAGCAAAACCTCTAAATAGCGGACACCTCGAGAGCACGGAATTAGTCCGCTATTTGGTGGTGTCTACTTTAAAGAGGTGAAGACGTACAGATTTAAAGGTGTTGGTGATAACAAAAAAAACAAAAAAACAAAACAAAAAAAAAAGAGGTGTCCGCTATTCAGCAATTTCCATTATGGAGGTTTTACTTTAAATACACACACTAAAACCTGCGTAACGGACATTCCTGAACAGGGGATACGTCTGTTTAGCGAATCATAGGGCTTCTGCTTAAAACATGGGCTAAGGGTACCTGCTCCTTTTTGTTTTTTATTTGGGGGGGGGGGGGGGTTGATACAATTTTCGTAAATCTGCAATTTTTAATACCTTTCGAAATTACGCTGATTATAATGAATATTTTGAACGGTTAGAGTAATATAGTATGATTTAAGAAGGTTTTCGCTACACAGAGATTTCTGGTATTCGGGAATGTTCATTAGCGGACACTTCCGAATTCTGGTCACTTCTATTTAAAGAACCATAACGTTGGGTTGGATTTTTTGCAGACGCAGGATTTTATTAAAGCATTAGCAAATTGGGCGATGCCCCCTTCCCTTTGTATTTTGGTGGCCCCAAATTTGGTATTCTATTTTTGTAAAACTGTTATTTTGAATGTCTTTCAACATTATGCTGATTAATGTGCTGTTGTCAAATGTTTCAATATTTCTTGCTAATGATAAATAATATAATAACAACAACAACAAAAATGTAAGAGTTTCATACTTTTTTTTTTTAATGTTGGGATCTCATATACTGAAAATTTTGTGTAATCTAGTGTTAGATTTTACTTAACACACAAATAAAAATGTCACTGGGAATATCTAATTTAAATGGAAAAAAAATTGAACAACAAAGCAGGGATAAGATTCTTTCTGAAGGAGTGAATTATTATTTTTTTTTTTATATAAATGGGAATAATTTGTTACCATAAAGCAGAGCTGATTGCAGCATGGACAAACTGGGCTGTTTCTTTGTGCCTTTAGCTTTACGTGCTCCTACATTTGGTATGGAATTTCTATAAAGCTGATATTTTAAATTTGTTTTGATCTTATACTTATTTTAATAAATATTTTGTACTTTTAGAAAATGATTAGGTTAAGAAAAAGAAATATTTATCCAAATATGTATTTGTATTTAATGGCATTGAACAGGCTTTTTTTTTTTTTTTTTTTTTTTTTTTTTTTTTGTAACAGTATATGAAAGGCGCGGGGAGACGAATGAATACTAGATCTTTGGACTAGAATTAATTTAAAGTTCTCACTGAAGGTAATAAACGTTTTTTATGCTCGCATATATGATATCACATAAATACATTTTTAGGTGACTGTATATATAGGGTAGATGTGCCAATAATGGACACCCTTAAGGAATTTCTTAAATTTTTTTTTTTTATTAATAGTTATAATTATTATATTCCAGTTTTTTCAACATTATATTAATCTATCAACAATATTTAACCATTTTTATAGCCTCATTTCCCCATATGGATAGAAATTTAATTTTAAATAACAGAAATATATCAAAACACCCAAAAGCCCAGTAATGGACACCCTCTGGCCCAGTAGTGGACACCCTCTGTTCCAGTAATGGACACCCCATAAAAAGTAATAAATATAATTGTTTTTATGACTGTATTTAGAACCAGAATTTAATGAATACTTACTAATGAAACAAAATAGTTATTTTTAAATAAATTTAACAAATAGGATACCAGTAATTAATAAAATATTTGTGATAATCATTTACTGTTTGCATCAATTATTGTAATTATCAGAAGATCGATGTTTTAATTGTTTTAGATGGATAGTTTAAAATACTACATATCAGACAATTACAGCTATCAAATTATTGAAACAGTGGTGGATTTGATTTAAAAGGTAATAAAATAAAAAAAAGTTTTGGAATATTAATGTTTAGTTTTGTGTCACTATTTTTAACAATCGTCCAGCGATTACTTGATATACCATTTATAATAATTAATATTACAAATATGAAAGAAATGATATTGTGAGTTGAATATTTTAAATACTAAATAAAATACTTTCAAAATAAAACTGTTGAAATGATGTTTGAGGCCACTGATCTGCAGATTTACTAGTTTCATGAATATAACCTATAACTTTCATTAATAGTATTACTTTTTTTTTTAATAAGGAAACATTTAAGACAGAAAAAGGATTTTTAATAGCTTCTATAACTTAATTGTTTTTATTTAACGGAGAGGGGTTAAGCCCTATGAGCCCCTCTTTGACCGTGCTCTTAAACAGTATTTTCTGCTTCCTGGCTGGTTTGATTGGCAGATTATAAAATATGTGAGGTATATATATGTACTACATAAATAAAAATAAATAAATAAAATATCAAAATTTTGTTAATCACATAAAATAAATTAAAAGCAGCTATTTATAAAAGTTTTGGTGTTATTACATTTTGGTAAGTATAATTTAAAAATTAAATTTGATTATTTAGGTTTGCAGTTAAGCGAAAGTATTTTATGCACCATAAACATTACTAAAATTGCATTTTTAGCATTGTCTACATGGGGTGTCCATTACTGGAAAATGACTAATTAACCATCCCAGTAATGGACACCCCCTGTTAAAACCTTAAAAAGAAATGAAATTTTGTAATTAGCCATTAGTATATAAAATTCAAAGTTTTCTATTGCTACTCAAACAAAAACATTCAAATTTTGCAAGAAAATAAATAATATATAGATTAATTAAACGAAGCCAGCTCTTAACCTCTTCATTAAGATTTTCACAGAAAAACAGCAAAACTTTGAAACATTATTTTCTGCTTCCTGATTGGTTTGATTAAAAGCGTCAACAATAACATAGATTTATAAAACTTACAAGGGAGAATTATAAAAAAAAATAATTAAAGCTAAATATTTATTAGTTATTTTTTTATGAACCAAAAACATCAAGGGGTGTCCATTACTGGAAGGGTGTCCATTACTGGCACATCTACCCTATATATAATATCCTGTTCCAAAACTACAAAATACTGATTACAATCGTCATAAGTTCAAAAGTGATTTAAAATATCAGCTTTATAAAAATTTTGTACCCAATTTGGGGTACCCTAAAATAAGGGGGCAGATGCTTCAAAGTTTTCCTGCGCTGCGATCAGCTCTGCTTTATGGTAACAAATTATTCCCATTTATAAAAAATGTTTCAATGTGGTCATATATGGCTGCGTATGTGGCTTAGAAAGAAAAGTGGTCAAAGATGGCTTCATATTGGTGGTGGTTGGGGGGGGGGTGAGGAAACCGGCTCAAAGTGGCCGCAATTAAGACATTTGAAATGTCTGAAATTCACATGCAAGAAGTGTCTAAAAATTTTCAGACATTTTAAAATGTCTGAAAAACGAACACTCTTGTTTCAGACACTTAAGTGTCTGAAATTCAGACACAAGAAGTGTCTGATAATTTTCAGACATTTTAAAACGTCTGAAAATTGAACACTGCGTTTCAGACACTTAAGTGTCTGAATTTCAGACATTTCAGTTTAGAGTGAATTTAATTAGGGGTTGAGTTAGAAAAATTGCTTAAAATACACAAGTTAGAGCCCAGAGGGTTAAATATTAGACTTTTTCAAAATTTTATTATTTGTCGTTTGATGTGAGGTGTTAAGCTATAAGTATGCAAAATTTCATGTCTCCAACTTAATTAGGGGCTGAGTTAGAAAAAATGCTTAAAATACAGAAGTTAGAGACTGGAGGGTTAAATATGACTTTTTCAAAATTTTATGATTTATTGTGTTATTGCAAATGTTCAGCTATAAGTATGCAAACTTTCAAGTCTCCAACTTAATTAGGGGATTAGTTAGAAAAATTGCTTAAAATACATAAGTTAGAGCCCAGAAGGTTAAATATTAGACTTTTCAAAATTTTATTATTTGCCGTTTGATGTGTGGTGTTCAGCTATAAGTATGCAAATTTTCAAGTCTCCGATATATATAGTTTCTGAGAACGGGCTCTGTGACAGACGGACAGAAAAAGGAGTGAGACAGGTAGGGTTTCGTTAGATGAACGAAACTCTAAAAACATGCTGCGGATGACTGTAACAACATCCTAAAATTACATTACCATCAGCGATCTACCAATCCCGAATTTAGTTTATATTCGTTTCATATATTCTTATTCTTTTGTGCGGCCCTGTAAAATAACTATCAATAATATATACAGTAAAACCTCTGAATAGCGGACACCTCAAGAATGCAGAATTTTTTCCTCTATTTGGGGGTGTCCGCTACTGAGAGTAAAAAATGTACAGTTATTTAAGGGTTGGTAATAGAAAAACTGCCCGCTAAATAGAGGTGTCCACTAATCGGGTGTGTCCGTTATGGAAGTTTTACTGCACAATAATATCATCCTTAAAACACCAAATAAAATAAACTAAGACAGACTTGAGCACAGTTAAAAAATAAAATTTATAAAGACAACAAAAAACAATTAAAAATACAATATGTAAACGTTTCGCCAAGCGACACGCAAGGCATCATCAGTACAAAAAATATCCATTGCATTTCACGTCAGAACAAATCAAGAACAGTTACAGTTAGCTATTTTAAAAACAGTTTAAAACAGTTTTTTAACTCTGCTCAAGTCTGTCTTAGTTTATTTTATTTGGTGTTTTAATGGTTTTTAAATTCAGACGTTAAATGTATATGTACTGTAAATATCATCCTTTACAAAAAAAAATTGCATGCTGTATGATAGACAGACAGACAGACATCCAGAGAAAGATAACCTCCCGGAGCAATAAACAATCATGTTTTTTGTTTTAATCATCCACAATCGTTTCTAAATTTCGTTATACGAGTATTAAAAAAATCTGTTAATTTCCAGTCGATAGACTGACAACTATCTTTTAGCCTGAGTTTTTAGCCGGATTTAGCATACAACAGGCCATGTTTTATACACCAGGGTAAAAATGGTCACCGTGGTACTGTATTATTATTTGTTTGCCCACCAAAACTGGTTGCCACAGGTTGTTTCAAGGTTTGTGATCACGTGGTTGAAACTGATCTATTCATTATTACTGCGTGCGTATTTATTTTTATGTGGTCCATGTGTTCAAACCAGTTGTCTACGAAAACATCCACCAGTGAAAGTGACGCACACCAAATTTCTGTCGCGTATGCAGATAAATTGTGCTTTTTTATACAGTTTCTTTAATATAATTTTTAAACGGTTTGGAACTTATTTTTCATAGTAGGTGCATTCAGTAGGTGGCTCTCATAGGTACCTCCTGGTGCAATCAGAAACGAAATCCGACAAATATTTTTCGAGTTATGCTTGACGAAAGGTTTTTATTAGGCTTTTTTTTTTAGTAGGGCATGCCGTTAATATCCATCGTAGCTGTAATGTGTCCGGACAGTAATATTTCGCTGAGTATTAGCCTTTGCTTCGCTCAGACAATTAAAAGCAAAAACATTATTATTATTAGTAATAATAGCAGTAAATTTTTTTATTATTAATATATTGTTTTAAACTCTCTAAACGAAGAATTAAAAATTATCATTTGGACCGGTAAATGGTTAAAGATATAAGCAGAAAATAAATAATAATATGATAGATATTTGTTTACTGAAATAATAAAAACAGTTAAATATCAGCATAAATTTTAATATTTTAAATCCACAAATAATAGCTAGAATAATACAAATGATAGCTTCACATCTACATTAACATATTGATATGTACGAATTTTAACATTTGAAGGAGACAAGTGACCTTCAAATTCATTCTTTTATTTTACTTTAAATACCATTCAAGGACACATTGTATGCATTATGACATATATTTATCACACATGAAATTAACAAAAAATTCCGGAGAGAAAAATAAGGAATGTTCTTGAATTGTTTAAGCGTTATAAAGAACTTATTAAAATACATCATGCGGATTGCATACCAATTAAAATCCCCAATACTTTTCATTCAAGTCTATATTATATATATAAATAAAACTATTACTCGAATTTCATGTATTTGAATATAAAGGTAAGACAAAAAATATTTGCTAAAGTTTACGAAATTTTCTGCAGTTTTGCATCATATTTCTGATTCAAAAGACGATGCACAATTTTATGATACATTTAATGACAAACAGCTATAAAAATTAGTAGGGATTTTAATTGATATGAAATGCGCATGGGATATTTCGAAACGTTGTTCATAACGCTTAAAATATTAAAAAAAATTCCTTATTTTTCTTCCCATGCCAATTTTTTTAGGTAAATTTCGTATGAAATACTACCTATTGGGATCGTTCCTATGTTGGAATTTCTGAAATTTTGTTGCAGATCTACACCGATCATGACACCTAGAACCCAAAACCACCCCCAGTAAAAAACTTTATATATCTCTCTATCTATCTATCTATATATATCACTTTCTTCTGGACACGATAATTTCCACAATTCTGCACAAATCTCTTCCAAGCGGATACATAAAATCAATGGGCATAAAATCTCGGTCAAGTTCGTTAATGGGCAAAATCGGGCCAAGGGGATGGAAATAGGGAGGGGTTTTGTGAAAACCGAAAAAACCCCATAACTCCTTAATTTTTATACATATCAAAACAGTTTAAAGTTTTTATAACTTCTAAATGTAGAGCCGAAAATTTATGCATCACATAATTTTCATAAAATTAAAAATGGGCTCAAGGGGCGCAAAAAATAGGGTTTTGGGAGAAAAAAAAATTCACAACTTCGTCAATTCTCAAGATATCAAATCCAATTAATTTTATTATAAATCTCCTTAATATTATCTACAACTTTTATATTCACAAGTTTTTGAAGGACCAATTCGTACCGCAAAAAAAATTAAAAACGAAAACAAAAAGAGGGGTTGAAGAAGAAAAAAATCCATAACTCCGTCAATTCACAAAATATAAAATCTTCATGAATTTATCATATATCTTCTTAATATTGTCTATAACATTTATACAGACAAGTTTTAATAGGACCAATTCTTACAGCAAAAATAAATTAAAAATACATAGCGGTTGAAGAAAAAAAATCATCTTATTAAGGGTGTATTCAAATCCAAACTGCTTATTTTCTGACTCATTTTTAAATTCACCTTTGCTCTCAAACGCATCCAATTTGTAGAATCTCTTATTCAAAAGCTATATAATGTACCTTAATGATCGATTTTTTGATAGAGGTAGAATATATTTCAAAAAAGGATGTCAAAGTGGGCATTTTGAACAGAATTTTCTGAAGCGATTATTTTAGGAACGAAAAATATTGTCCAAACTGCTTATTTTCTGACTCATTTTTAAATTCATTTTTGCTCTCAAACGCATCCAATTGGTAGATTCTCTTATTCAGAAACCATATAATCCACCGTAATGATCGATTTTTTGATACAGGTAGAATATATTTCAAAAAATGATGTCAAAATGGGCATATTGAACAGAATTTCCCGAAGCGATTGAGTTAGAAACGAAAAATATTGTCCAAACTGCTTACTTTCTGACTCATTTTTAAATTCATTTTTGCTCTCAAACGCATCCAATTGGTAGATCCTCTTACTCAGAAACTATATAATGTACCGTAATGATCGATTTTTAGATAGCGGCAGAATATATTTCAAAAAATGATGTCAAAGTGGACATTTTGAACAGAATTTACCGAAGCGATTGTGTTAGAAACCATAAATACTGTTCTACTGAGAAAATAATTGTTTATAAATCAAGTTTTAATTAATTGAAAAAAAATTAAAAACACAGGTCTCTTATTACGCGCTATACGCGCACAGGTCGGTTAGGCTCTTCAAAAATCACGTCAGCGAGTTTCATATTTTTCTATTAAAAAGGAAAATTTCAAGTTGTTCAGTATGGAAATGTATTTTTTTTAATACCGCCTTAACAGGATTCTGATAAAACCAGATATTATATAAAAATGAAATAAAAACTCGTCAAAAGCGGTAAGATAAAATTATTAAAGTGGGTTTATCTCTAATCATGATTTAGTTTTTGTTGGTGAAAGTAGTATTCTTAACATCGAAATCTACCTCTGCCTGTAGGCCGCGCCGGCAGGAATTTTTCAATTTCATGTTTTATAAATATATTCCGTAATGCATACAGAGTGGTTCAGAACTATATGTCAAAACTGTAAAGGCAGGTATAGGGGAACTAAATAAGCAGATTTCGTATAGGAATGTGGGTACGGAAATGTAGTGTTGAGGCAGTGAGGGCTCTGTTGAGTTAGGCTGATGAAAGCACTTCGCTGACTTGAATCGTCAATTCCCGCACAGATTTCGAGCAACATGCATCGTTACACAAACTCGGAACCGCACCTGCACGTCAAAAGGCAGGACGTCGCAGTAATTTCCAAAATCTTTTAATGTTTGCATCAATTTCAGGAGGCGTAATAAAATCAATACTCAGAATCTGATATAATAACATAATAGAAAGCAAGATAACATACGCATCTAATGTATGGTTTCCTAAACTCCAGAAAGGATATGGACGAAAACTTCTATCAACAATCCAGTACTACATGCTCCTTGTAATTTCCCGTGCATATCAGAAAGCCTCAAACGCAGCACTCTGCGTGTTACCAGGCATTCTATATCTTGGAATTCGCCGCCACCAAATCTCAACAATGGGCCAAGTACTTCGTCTTGGTTCACCGGTAGATGGGCACCTTCCATTTATATATCATACAAAATCAAGTCAAGTCAAATAATACCATTCGTACACTACTTGAACAGGCAAAGTGATCATGATGTGGAAACCGATCATCAAATCTAAACTGACGGATCTAAGTCAGAAAAAAGAACCGGCCATGCAATGTGTACCTGCAATAAACAGGCATTAATGTACAGGTACACCTCAAAAACTCAACGTCACCTTCAAAATAGAATTTTCCAAGCAGAACTGTTAGTGATCAAAAAGGCGATAGAATGCCTTGAAAAAAGCTCATATAATATTGTAACAATTAACATAGATAGTTACTCAAGTATACAATCATTGGAAGACATAAAAACAACTAAGATTTTAGTAATAGAAATAATAAACATCCTGCAACGAACATCAAAAATAATATTTTACAAATGGGTAAGAGGCCATTCTGGTATACAAGGAAACAAAACAGCAGACAAATTGGCTAAAGAAGCAGTTGACTCAACGTTAGACTCTATATCAGTAAATTTCAATCTTTACCCATTTCCGGCATCTAACTTGAAATCCCTCCTTATGTCGCCCTCTCTTACTTCTTGGCAACAAGAGTGGGATTACTCCAATACAAGTAGATACACACACTCCTTCCTACCAAAAGTGTCCCTTGATAAATTGCTTCCTCATAGGAAATTGTATATTTTCGCAACAAACCATGGTCCTTTTCCTGCCTACTTATCAAAGTTTGGAAGAACGGACTCTGACAAATGTACATATGGGCAAAGTGATGATTCTCTACATTATATCCCCGAGTGTACTTTGACATTCTTCTAACACCTTCTCAAACCTAGTTCACTTTTGAAACACTAGTGGTTCAGCATTCTGCCCCCAAACCCATCATGGCAACAAAAAATAATTGACTGTATAAAACTAGCTGAAAACAGTCAATATCTCTTCCACCTTCCTCCACTGGGTCCGGACACTTAATATCACCCTCTTTTGGACTTGATTAACACTATCTCATGGACATTTATTATTAATATTTGAAATGGGTAAAAACATTTAGATAATTAGTGTAACTATAGCAACTTTCCATCTATACAAATAATGTTTTATTTAAATTATATCTGTTTTCCTGCACTGCGTTTTATTATTATTATTATCTCTATCATTTTTGTTTTCATAAAACAAAATTTTCTTTTTTTCATAATATTAGTGCTGTGCAAATGTTTCAAGAATGGTGTTGATCGGAGAACAGTGAAATTGTTCGCGTCAAACAAAATGGTGTTGCAGTATATACTCGTATTTCATATACGTATGTATTTTTACCAGTACTGTGCTCTTGTTCTATCATTGTGTTCTTGTATATATATATATATACATTATTATTATCATTCAAGTACTGTAAAATTATGAGTAATGTTAATTGTGGGGTCCTAGTGGTTATAAAATTAAGACTCCTCTCGTAAATGAAATTTCACTAATAAAATTAGCCGACTCAATTCAGCCAAGAAATTCATTCACTCTTGTATCTTGGGCATTACTAGGAGCTCACGTTTTTTTTCCTTTCCTTCCCCTATCTATTGTATTAATATTAAGAGGGATATCAGAAATAATGTGTGTAAACTTTTCTTGGCACGCCCAGAACAGATCGGGTTGACACTTGTGAAATAATTGTATGGTAATTGTTTTTCAAATAAATAGGGGTATCCCTGTTGGGCAGGGCTTGCAGAGAATAAGTCATATGGTAGGTATCTACGCCTGACCTGACCTGACCTCCTGATATGCATTTCATGTATGGGGCTGCGCAAGTAAATGACTCACACCCAACGCATGTCCAACAGCTCTCGAAGTTGTCGAAGGACTATCCTCTAACTATGCCTAATATCTCTTCTTCCACTGCAGGAATTCTGCGATAACTTTGAGTGCCAGTATCACGCCTCACAGATTAAAATGATTCACTCGCGCACAATTCCCGATGAAGACACTCAAATTTTTGGAGATCCAGCAGACTCATACCTTGGAATTGTTCCATATACGTCAATTGTGCAACTGCTCCATTTCCTTGTGCAGCTCCATACTTAAAATGCATGTCGTCAAGCTCCGCATTGGTGTAATGACACACGTTGTTCAATGTATGAGCGGAGAATTACAATTCAATTCTGGGAAGCCTAACTCAACAAACATTGTACTGCCTCAACGCTGCATTTCCGCACCCATATTCCTTTATAAAATCTGCTCATTTAGGTCCCCTATATCTGCCTTTACATTTTTGACATATATTTCTAAAGCACCCTGTACAGTGTGCCCTTGAATAGTATTTAGAGTGAAATAAAAAAAAAAGTAATAAATTTGAAAGTCCCTTGTCCTCTTAACGTATCAATTTCAAGTAAAATAGTTCCAGTTTCGAAAAATATTGCAAAAAATTCAATGTCATTTTCATGTGTATTGTACATTGTGCAAACGGATTTTCGTTAATAAAAATAAATCTTTTTATTTGATAAAAAAAAAAAGTCTAATCCATTTATATTCATTTTTAGCTTTAAAATAACTTGAAGATTTATAGTAGGCATTTTTACAAGAATGTACTTCAAATATCACATTCATGTTTATGCATTTGAATTGAATGTAGAACGAAATCTTAATGTAAATTACACTGGTAAATTACACTGTTGTTGTTAATCTTAATGTAAGTTACAATTTGAACATTTGATATTCAACAAAACCGAAATTGACTGTTCTGATGCGGTTTTTTTTGTGCTGATTCTAAATCTTTTGTTGTTTCTGAGATTATTCTGATATGTGAGCGGGAAATATTGTGCCTAATTTGAATATTTTGTATGTTTTTATGATGATGTTTCTTGATGTTCTAATATTTCCTCCACACGAGTACCTTACTATATTTCTGTACACTTAATATCTTACTAAATCAGTTTTTGACGCTGATTTCAAATCTTGTATCTGCTTTCTTCTATCATGTCTAGTTTTTGAAAAAACTGAAATTTTATTTTTAATTTAAAAAGGCCAGAAATCACTTTATGTGTTACCTTTTGATGTATTTTAACTATATGGAATAAATGCGACTACGTTTTTCATTTTTTTCGATTACATAAATTGTTGTTTATGTCCCTAATCAGAATCTGACAATGTTTACATTTTTGACAATGGATACACGCCTCTAAAAATCACCTTATATCAAACTTGTGTCGATACAATACAAAAGTAAAAAATAATTTTACTCAAAAATTAAACGTGATAAAAGAAAACAGACTGCAAATTTGAAAACAACCTAAAATTCTCTCTAGAAAAAAAAAATGCGTCAATTTTGTGGCAACTACTTTCAAGTTGATAGCAATTTAAACATTACGTCATTTAAAAATATCCAAATTAGACTTAATAACAGACAGATAAATTTTAAAAATATGCATATCGTGACATTTGTCTGAAGCAAACAGCCCAGTATTTATTATCTAGATAATTAAACAAATCTGGAATTTATTGTATCTAAAATTTGCATAAAATAGCACAATAAAGCATAAATTTGCATAAACGTAAACATACAAATTTCTCAAAAACTGGACCACCTTGATAAAAAAGGAAAGAATATTCGTGATAAGCGAAAAAACCTGATCTAGTATAATTTAATTTCAGTTCTTTTTAAGAACCATTGTTGTCCAGTATTATGCATGATATGAAACTATTTGTAATTAATTATAGAGCGGAAACCGCTATCACGTTTGCAGATTTTGAGGGGTGACAGCCCGGTAATAGTAAACATTTTTTTTTTTTTATAGAAAAGTTGGGTCGCAGTCCACTTATTCAGTCACAAATATAGGATTTCACAATGGGATTCGAATCCGAGTTTTCGTTCATAACTTCAACAGTAACAGAGATATTTTACCAATATTTTCAACACACATAATTTTCTTTCTATGACATGTGATAATATCATGATAATTCCCGGGAATCGTTACGGTTTCGTTCATAACTTCAACAGTAACAGAGATATTTTGCCAATATTTTCAACACACATAATTTTCTTTCTATGACATGTGATAATATCATGATAATTCCTGGGAATCGTTACGGTTTGCTTACAAACAATTTTTATATAGAGATTTAGTAATTTGGAATACACACTGTAAAAAAAAAAATTCCGCAACGTTCCTGGGAAAAAATGGGCAGCTGAGTTGCCCATTATTTCCAAGAAACATTTTTTGAAAATGACTGGAACTTTACTGTATATGTTAAAAACATTCTACAGAAATGCCAGTAAGTTTCCTGCGAAATACCAGGAATATTTCTGTTGACAGCAAAACATTACTGACATTTCACAGCATGCGGGATCCGCAGACGATTTTTACATTTACAGTTGACAATTTTCGCTTTATTATCATTATTTGTTGGAATGAAAACATATTTTGAAATTGACATCAAAATTATTATTTATAATTTACACGAAAAAATAAATTTTCAGTTAAAATTCAATAAAGTAAATATATATATGATATATTGTTTCTGAACTTTGCTTAAAATATAAAAATATATAAATGTAAATAATAATTAGAAAAAAAATCTAGACATAAAATATTTTGGATTTTCGTCAGTAATTGTGTTAGTTTACAAGTTAGATAAAATACATATAAATTTTCATGAAAAAAAAATCCTAAACGTAATTGTATATTTTTTCCGAAAAAAAAAATCAAATTTGCAGCAATTCAAAGTGTCAAATATATATCAAATTTAAATCAAATTGTAAAGTGTTAAAATATAAAATTAATTAAAAAAAGAAAGAAAAAAGTCAAGAGGTAGCATCGAACTCGGGCCGTACGGGTGGCGTACGAGCCTTCTGCGTCCACACGACGAAAGACACATTGAGAGCTGCAAACTAATGGGTATTTGAAACGTATGCTAAACCTCGGCATCTAATTTCTGAAAATCTAAGGCCCATTTGAAGAAATCCTTTCACAAGAATAATTAGAGATAAGAATTCTAAAACATACTTTAAATTAATCAAAATCGGTGAGAATCATGTTTGATCGTCCCCTGGTTAATGGAGATCCAAATAATAGATGTATTTTTTTTACACAGTCTGCTCGTTAAACATTCCACAGACAAGCACGAGAGATAATCTCTTAGCGATGTCACAGAGGTATTGTATTTTCATCTGAATGATCTTGACAATAGAGACGTAAAGGATTATGTCGTCTATTTATTTATTTCCATTCCATATTGATTTTTTTACATTCATTTAAGGAATTCGTTTTCGACACTCGCGAGAGCAACGGATTATAGCAAAAAAATAATACATGGCGGCCGCAGCGTTTTGCTGTTTCCAACTTTTGTTCAGGAACGTTTCAGATAAGAAAACCAGAATGTCACAGGAAAGAGGTAAATTATTCTGAAAACCTGAGAAAAGGCAAAACGTTCCTGGATTTTACATGGAACGTTACCATTTTTTTTACAGTGTAGATCACGGTACATATGGGTCATTGACCTAATTGGCAGTGTACTTCTCGTAATATCTGTCACATTTCACGCAAAGTAAAGTTAATCTGTTGACTTTATTGGTAAAACAGCTTGATTAACGTTAATTTTGTGAACGAAAAATGGTGT
Organism: Maratus speciosus; assembly: GCA_963932465.1. Lineage (NCBI taxonomy): Eukaryota > Metazoa > Arthropoda > Arachnida > Araneae > Salticidae > Maratus > Maratus speciosus. The sequence continues at coordinate 204,329,186 of OZ010789.1, forward strand.
TAGACATTCAATGCGACACCGTCTGTTTATCACTGAATAAGTGGATTGTGACCCAGCTTTCCTGTATGAACAAATTTACTGTGCTGTACCACGTTTTGAAGTCTGTACACTTAGTAGCGAATCTTCAGTATTAGAAATTTAATTTGGTTATATTAGAAATTTAAGTGTCTCTCATAGAAATCTTCTTCAGAAGAAAAAATATATGTAATATTAAATCAGTATCTTCTCTGTTCTGTTGCCTATATCAGTAAAACATCTTAATGTTAATGTTGTGAACGAAAATTCGTGTTCGACATCCAACCGTCTATTTTTTCACTGAATACGTGGATTGCGACCCAGCTTTTCTGTACAAACACTATTTTTTTAGTTACCTCTACCAATTTTCGAAGTTTGTGCAGTAGCGAATCATCCTGTATTAGAAATTTAATTCCACTATGTTAGAAAGTAATTTTTCTCTCATCAAAAACATTTTTTAGAAGAAAGACAAAGATAAGTTAAATTAAATTTGTATCTTGTGTGTTTACTATATCGCTAAAATATATAAATTATTATTAATGTTGTGAACGAAATATCGTATTTGACTTGCAGAGAGACACCGCCTACTTGAAACTGAATAGTGGATTGTGATCCAGCTTTTCTATGCAAACAAATTTTGTTTAAATTAGCTGTACCACCCTTTGGAGTCTGTACACGCAGCAGTGAATCGCCCTGTATTAGAAATTTAATTTGATTATGTTAGAACCATAATTTTAACTGATAGAAAACTTTTTTAATAAGAAAAAAATATAAGTTATATTAAATCGGTATCATGTCTGTTGGCTATATCTGTAAAATATCTTCATTAATGTTAACGTTATGAACGAAAAATCGTGTTCCACATCCAGTAAGGTGCCGTCTATCTATCCCTGAATAAATGAATTGCGACCCAGCTTTTCTGTACCCACAATATTCGCTACTCCTCTAAGTTTGTGCAGTAGCGAATCGTCCTGTTTAATTTCATTATGTTAGAAAATAATCTTTCTCTCATAGTAAACATTTTTAAGAAGAAAGAAAAAGATAAGTTAAATTTAACTGATATCTTGTGTGTTTACTATATCTATAAAATATCGTCATTATCGTAAATGTTGCGAAAGAAATATTATGTTTCACTTGTAGTGAGACAACTCGAACTTATCACTGAATAATCGGATTGTGATCCAGCTTTCATTTGTAACCCTTTTTTTTAATTACCTGTACCACCCATTGAAGTTTGTGCAAGCAGCAAAGAAACAATATTTTATTCATTTTAGCTTTACGAGCTTCTTTTCTCTGTATTAGCCCTCAAAGATTGTTCATGTGGTAACGAATCCCCTGAATATAAAATTTCATTTGATTATTTTAGAAATTGAAGTTTCTATCGTGGAAAAAATCTTTAAGAAAAAGAAAAAAATAGAAATTAAATTATATCTGCATCTTGAAAATACCTCACTAACGATAATCAATTTTCTTAATTTAATTTAATATTGAAAATTTTTTACATTGCATTAGGAAAATGTTTTAGATTTTTTTTTAAATAGGGGAGACCGGGGCAAGATGCCTATGTTAAAAATTTTTGTTGCTTATTAATTTATTTTTAAGTATAGTAAAATTAATTTTACATGTATTCTTACAGTGTTTCTTTCTAGTATTAAATATATTAACATTTAATTTTTTAAATAAAAAAAGTAAAGGATAATTTTATTTTTTCATAACATTAAGAAATCGTAGAAAACTTGCCCCAGTACTGGGGCAAGATGAGAAAACTGAAAAAGGTTAAACATATTTTATCTTTTGAATATGTTACATGGTTTAACAAATGATAACTGTGTTTTTATATCTTACAAAGTATCAAACTAAGCATAATGCATTGTAACGTAATGTTGAAGTGTTTAGTTATGAAGCTAACAGTAGTCACAAATAAAAATGCCATTTTCATAATTGGAACAATCCTTATGCCACCACTCTTGGCATTTACAGCAATGGATCCATTCTTCTGTTGGTGGGTCACAATATTCCCCATCAAAAGCAGGACATCTGAAAACACCATCCTTTGAAGTTGATGCAACTGGACTGTTTTGCCTGAATTTAATAGACTTAGGCCTACAGGGTCTTAGTTTGAATTTTTTTACTCCCTTTTTTAGCTTTACCAGCTTCTTTTCTCTGTTTTTTTTTAACGTTCCTGTTCTTCCTTCTGCTTTTCACTTTGTTCTAACATTTCTTTGATGGGTGTGTTTGTAAGAATACTTGAGCTCACTGTTTCGTTTTTTTCTTTTTTCTCACATTGTGTTGCTTTACGCAATGGTTTGAAATCAAAAACACTAACAGACTTCTTTGGTCGATCGTAATCAGCATTTGCCATAATTTCTGGTTCTTCTAAAGGATTTATACGTTGGTTTTCTACCACCAGTGTATGAGGATGACGAGCTCGACATCTTGCCCCGGACTGCCAGTTTAAAAATATTCGTTTTCATTGCCATGAAGGAAGGCGATTAATTGACAATTATTCATGATAATAGTTAGTATTTAAACTAAGTTACTGATAAATATTAAAGAGAAAAGATATATATTACCTGTATCTTTAGCAGAGCTTATTTACGCATGCATAAAAGTTATAACGTGGCAGTGGTAAACAAACAAAGCTTCACAACCAACACAAAAATGGCGATTTCATCGTCTCTATACTACTGTATAACGAACGGCCGATAGGAGAGTCAGTAGTGTCCGGTTGATGCTGCCCTCTAGTGGAAAACGGAAAACTTAAGACATTCGTCATCTTGATCACTGTTCATCTTGCCCCGGTCTCACCTATAGTAAAAATATTACTAAAGCATAAATTATTAATACAAAATATCTAAAAAACATTTTCATTTTCAGAAGTTATTTTTTCCCAAATTATATCCGCTATCAGTTAAAAGTGAATGATCCCGTTAAATCCTCTTTTGAATTACATAGTTATTTTAGATTATTATAACTTAAACATTATAATTCCGATTCTAAATTCAAAATTATTAAAAATTTCGTAGTACTGCAGTTTAAAGTTTTCCTTAAATTTTGCTTCAGTATAAATTTTCTTTTCCTCTCAAATATAAAAAAATAACTACTATTGCAGCTGCTGCCATAATAGAATTTATTGCGAATTTTTTTACTTTTTCGGCTCAGAATAATAAACAATTTGTTGCATATAAAAATTGAAAAGTTGTTGTTTTTAGAAAAAATTACGATGGACACGATGAAGGAAACGAGTTTCAAGTCAAATAATTAGATATTTACTGTTAATATTAGTCAAAATGTCTTATGTAAAATAGTTTTTCGGGATCAAAAACAATGCTTAGAAATTTAACCATCTTTCGAAGGCACATACTTGACCAAAATCTGGTGACCAGTGTGCATTTTTTTATTTGTATATTTTTTGTTTTGTTTTTTCGATTTAATTCATAGTTTGAAGTAGCCAATTTTTACACACTGTTACGAGATTTAAAAAATCCCAAACAATAATTTACAAAAACTTTTCAGTTGAAAAATATATCTATATGCGGATTTTACACAATAAATAAAACTTTTGAATAATTAAGATATTATGTGCGAAAAACATAAAATACCGAAAATAATGCCATATTTAAAACGATATATATAAAATTTCATATTTAAAATACTTTTCTTAGAAAGTTTCTAAACACTGTATTTTTAATTGAAATATATATTTATGCGTGAATATTGGAAAAGAAAGATAAGTTAAAATACAGAAAGAATTATTAAAGAAATTAATTAAATTATTATGTTCGAAAAGTATTTAATGCTGAAAATAAATTCATATTTAAAACGATATATTGAAAATGTAATACGTTTTATTAACGGCATTTTTATAACATCTAAAATTTGTCCTTTCTTTTAAACGTTGCAAAAGTCTTGAAGGTAGCGTCTTTATTTAATCAAAAAGTTTATAGAAGCAAATTTTCAAATTTGTTATTGATCTTTCTAAATCAATCTGGATAAAAGCCGTCTGCTGCCGCAACAACGGTGGACATGGCCTTGGGGTCCGAAAAACCCCGCAGTAGAATGAAAATGAATGGCAACTTGATTTCAGAAGATAGCAAGTAGTAGCGATAATACCTTTTAAACAACTTTAATTGGGTTATCTTTTAAAAACAGAGCAAAATTAAAATAGCATGTATTTAGAGCCAAATTAAATTAGAATGTTTTTAGAGCCTGTGGGTTTTCTGCGGTGTTTGGCTAGTTTACTTCGTAGGAGGCAGAAGCTCGGATTATCTATGCATAAAATTAAAAAAAAGTATTTGGAATTTTAAACAAATATAAAGAAAAAAATTCATGAACATTCTTCATGTTTATGTTCTATGTTGAACCAAAAAATATTTTAATTACACTATTACTAAAAATATTTTTTTTATTTTCTTCAAAAACCGTATAGTTTATTTAATCAGAAATATGCATCACATAATAACTTCAGATGAATATCTCAACACCTGTATACTCCAAAATAGCAGAAAATACTTATTCAGAATATTCTTTTAGAGCATATCAACATATATAGATATTTTAGTATGTATTATCTGTTCCCTCGAGAGATCATTCAGAAAATAACATGATAACTCTATTACCATATTACTACTCAGTAACCTCATAAATACATTGAAGAACTGATTGAACCGTAAATGGAAAGAGCTTTTATGAAACTGATTAGCCGTTTGAAAACTTCCTACTATTGTATAAGAAAATACAAAATAATATGAAAGACAGAAAAGTTGAAAACATTAAAAGAATGTTTTTCTTTAAACATCCAATGTTTTAATGTACATAGTAGATGCAAACATAGTAAAATAAATAATCATGCATAACTAATTATTAAAGGATCATATAAGTATTACGTATTTCATATTGAAATATTAATGATTATTAGAATTTTCCCAAATGTTGTAATATGTGTTATTAAACTAACGGAAGAAACATCCAGAGTGAGAATGCTTGTTAAACTAGTATGTTGTGGCCATCACAAAACTTTTTTTCTATATAAATCACGTCCATTAAATCAATTAATTGCACAAGAAATTACACCAATTTAGCACCAATTCATATCAAAGTGTATTTGAATCTGAAGTTTGATAAAAATTCGTGCCTTAGTTCTTGAGATAGAGCTATAGCGGAAATTCTGAAAAATGTAGCATAGCAGCGCTACCTGTTGAGAGATTTACACAAATACATAAACAGCAATAATTGATATCCAGGTATACATGGATCTAAAGATCGTAAAAAATCCAAGCATTAGTTCTTGAGATAGAACTATTGCGGAAATCACAAAAACAGCATAGCAGCGCCACCTATTGAGCAATTTACACCAAACTACATAAAATGCCAATTCATATCAAGGACTAACTAATTTTAAAGATTGATGAAAATTCTTTCATTAGTTCTTGAGATACATCTACAGTGGAAATTCTGAAAAATACAGCATAACAGCGCCACCTTTTGAGCGATTTACAACAAAATGTGCAAAATGTCAATTCATGTCAAGGATTAACTGATTCTGAAGTTTGGTTAAAATTATTGCATTGGTTCTTGAGATACAGCTATAATGGAAATTCTGAAAAGTGCAGCATAACATGGCCACCTGTTGAGTGATTTGCATCAAAACACAAACAGCACTAATTCATATCAAAGTATACTTGGATCTGAAGTTTGATAAAAATACAAGAATTAGTTATTAAGATAGAGATATTGCGGAATTCATAAAAAATGAGGTACAGCAGCGCCACCTTTTGAGCGATTTACACCAAAATGTATAAAACTTCAATTCCTGTAAAGGACTCACTGAATCTGAAGTTTGATGAAAATCCGTGCATTAGCTCTGGAGATTGAGGTATTGCGGAAATCGTGAAAAAGGCTGCATAGCAGCGCCACCTGATGAGCGATTTACACCAAAAACTAATCAGCACCAATTTATGTCAGGGACTAACTGAATATAAATTTTTATTAAATTCCGTGCATCAGTTTTTGAGATAGAGCGCCCACAAAATTTGTGTCGCATACAGACAGACAGACTCACAGATGCACAGACTCACAAACAGACATTTTGTAAAAACATGTTTTTCGGAATCCTGAACCCTAAAATGTGTAAATCCGTCGAAAACCGAAAGTCCAAAATTTTCACGAATCCAATACTTTCTTCTTGTAAAGATAGAAAAAAGTAAAAAAAAAGGCACAGAATCAATAGAATCACATTTTAGTTTGTCTTAAACATACTGTATCTCATTCTAAACGGAACATAATTTTCACAGCAATGAAGATTTTGTTATATTATCTTCAAAAGACTTAATTTGCTTTCTATGATATCACTACATGAAATGTAAAAGTTGCTCCCATTTACGTCCAAACAACGCGAGCAACATCGTTAATCGCTTAATTTTCTATATATAGATGATATTACACATGCTGTCTCGGACCATAGATAAACATATTAGGCAATAACACAGAGTATAAAGATAACGCGATGGCGATCACATCGCCTGTAGTGACGAGGGGGAAGCAACTTCTGATCCGCGGAATATTTCTGCTATTGAGCTTCTATCTTCACATGAATTTTATTTAGTAAAATTCTTACTTTTTTACCAAAATGCATGTTTTTCGTTCCTTCTTTTATTATATGTGGGCAAATAATTGGTTTAAAATGTTAATAAATAAATGAAAACAAGTGGGTAAGTGTGATCACAGATCGCAAAGAGCGTTTCATTTAATATTCATTCCAAAACGCTTTATCCTTTTGCAAAATCTGTTAGTTCCACATTTCGAAACTAAGGGGGCGCACTATATTCTAAAAAAAACCTCTATCCAAACGAAACTCCGTTTTACAAACCATGCGTAAGCATATTAAACAAGGGGTTCGGACCCATAGCACCCGAGTTAGGTAGCCGTCCCCTGGCGGTAAAAGTTGGAACTAAAATATGTGCGGCTATGGTGCATAATATGAAAGAGTTGTTAAAAGAGTGTAGGCAAAAGTTAGAAAAGTGCACCTCGGGTGAAAAGTGTGGACGTTAGAAAAATTGCTAAAAATACAGAAGTTAGAGCACGGAGGGGTAAATAATGTAAGACTTTTTAAAAAATTTATGATGTGCCTTTTCATGTGAGGTGTTCAGCTATAAGTATCCAAAATTTCAAGTCTTACACTTAATTAAAGGCTCAGTTAAGAAAAAAAAAACACTTAAAATTCACAAGTTAGAGCCCAGATGGGGGTGGGGGTAAATATAAGATTTTTCAAAATTTTAATTTGTCGAATGATGTGAGGTGTTCAGCTATAAGAATCCGAAATTTCAAGTCTTCAACTTAATGAAGGTCTTAGTTAGAAAGAAAAGCTTAAAATACACAAGTTAGGGCCCAGGGGGGGGGGGGGGGGGTAAGTATAAGATTTTTTCAAAATTTTATGATTTGTCGTTTGATGTGAGGTGTTCAGCTATAAGAATCCAAAATTGCAAGTCTCCACGATATATAGTTTCTGAAAACGGGATCTGTGACAGACAGACAGACAGAGGAGTGATACGAATAGGGTTTCGTCAAATGAACGAAATCCTAATAAGACAGAAATATAATCTTTAAAATATATGATTTTGTTTAACGGAAATAATAAAACTTTTGTTTTTAATGGAAAAAAAATGAAAAATATTTAAAGGAGAAAATAGCTATCCACATTTAGTTCAAAACATACATGGAGATCTAATTATCTTGATTAATGAGTGGCATTTGTGATTATCTTTACTTCCACTCTCTCATTTTTAATCTTATGATTGTACAATCTTTGCATTTTTATCGACAAATTTGAATTTTATTCTTGTAATGTACATGAATTTACCATGATTACGTATATTATTACAGTTGTACGCAAAAGTATTATGAATATTTTAATTTCCACGTGTCAAATACACAAATATTTAATTAGATAATTAATTTCGTACCAGATTATTCGAGTTAACTACATGCTCACCAGAAACGCATAAAACCCAATAAAATGCTTCATAGATTACAATATTGCATTAATATAAAGCATGTAAGTAATATTCGCCGAAAAAATCAGCGAAGTACTGGCAGTTTTGTGTTATTCGTAGTAGAGATGAAAAATGAATGATTCGATTTCATATGTAGACACGATTCTGCCAGACGTACTTATGATTTTAAAATGTTTTGAAAAAATTCGTTATTTCTTTAAATACACTTACATTCCAATGACACATTCCAATGATCAATTTCGAGAGGATCGCCTGCTTCTGAAAGAATACAGTAGAATTAAAGAATAGATGTTACAAATATAAAATAGCGTACAAAGAAATTTCATATACATAGATAAATTCCATGTTCCCTCTTGTCACTATTGAGTTAGTTAACGGTGTCATTACAGATTTTGCTGGAATTGTCCTGTCTTGTACGTTTATCTTTATCCTGGACTAAATTAAAGTGATTTCTAACGTTTTCCTAGATGTTATCACATTCTATATGCTATAGTTTCTAACTGTAACTCTAAATTTTGCATGCAGACGATAAAAGTGTGAATTGAAATGAAAAAAATATTTTTATTTTTTTTAATGGTTCTATGAATTTATTTTGTTGTAACAAGTTTTAACGCAGAATGATAATGCGCAGTTATTTATTCACTATATTTTGTTTTTTACTTTCTTCTATCTTTACAAGAAGAAAGTATTGGATTCGTGAAAATTTTCGACTTTCGGTTTTCGACGGATTTACACGTTTTAGGGGTCAGAGATTCCGAAAAACATGTTTTTAGAAAATGTATGTCTGTGAGTCTGTCTGTCTGTCTGTATGTATGTGACACAAATTTTGTGGGCGCTCTATCTTAAGAACTAATGCACGGAATTTAATAAAAAAATATATTCGGTTAGTCCCTGATATAAATCGGTGCTGATTAGTTTTTGGTGTAAATCGCTCTACAGGCGGCGCTGCTATGCAGCATCTTTCACGTTTTCCGCAATAGCTCAATCTCCAGAACTAATGCACGGATTTTCATCAAACTTCAGATTCAGTTAGTCCTTGGTTGAATTCAAGTTTTGTACATTTTGGTGTAAATCACTCAACACTTGGCGCTGCTATACTGCATTTTTTACGATATCCGCTATAGCTTTATCTCAACAACTAATGCTTGGATTTTCATCAAACTTCAGATTCAAGCATACTTTGATATGAATTAGTGCTGTTTGTGTTTTGATAAAAATCGCTCAACAGGTGGGGCTACAATGCTGCACTTTTCAGAATTTCCATTATAGCTGTATCTCAAGAACTAATGCAATAATTTTTACCAAACTTCAGAATCAGTTAATCCTTGACATGAGTTGACATTTTGTACATTTTGGTGTAAATCACTCAAAAGGTGGCGCTGCTATGCTGTATTTTTCAGAATTTCCACTAGAGGTGTATCGCAATAGCTGATGCACGAATTTTCATGAAACTTTAGAATCAGTTTGTCCTTGACATGAATTGACATTTTATACAGTTTAATGTAAATCGCTTAGGTGTTGCTGCTATGTTGTTTTTGTGATTTCCGCAATATCTCTATCTCAAGAACTAATGCTTGGATTTTCAACGAACTTCAGATCCATGTCTACCTGGATATCAATTATTGCTGTTTATGTATTGGTGTAAATCACTCAACAGGTGGCGCTGCTATGATACATTTTTCAGAATTTTCGCTATAGCTCTATCTTAAGAACTAAGGCATGAAATTTTTATCAAACTTGAAATTCAGATACACTTTGATATGAATTGGTGCTAAATTGATGTAATTTCTTGTACTATTTAAATGATTTAATTGATGTGATTTACATAGAAGAAAGTTTTGTGATGGCCACAACATACTAGTTTATTTGTGCCAGTTTCCTTCACATGTTAAATAAATCTCTTTTTCGTCGAGAGATAAAATATTCTCTTTAAATAATACTTTCTGAATAGATCCATCATGAATAAGGGCGTTCATAATTCACTAACTAGGTAAGAGATTTTTGAAATTTTTTTATGATAAAGAAATTTATTAACTAAATATATTTTTAGACACCATGCAAATATAAGTAAAAACGAATATCTTATTGAAATACCGTCATTATTGTTAAAATTGTAGAAGAAAAATTTTCAAACATTAAAGGAATAACATTATAATTTTCCATGAATAAATAAATTGTGAGTATCGTTTTATACACGAAAAGATAATGCTCAAATGTTTTTTGGCCCATTTCATTTCGAAAAAATCTGTATTTAACACGCCAAAATTAGAAAATCTGCTTTTAAAGTTTAATTCAATTAAAATTCAGAAAAGTTTCTAATCTTTAAATTGCTTTTCCTTAAGGCATTCATTTTCCAGAAATGTATATGTACAGTCGTGGAAAAAAAATAGTAAACACCCCCTACTAACTCCTCAAAAAATTATCGTAGAAGAAAGTTACTGGTACCGATCGATTGGTAATAAAGTCTACTTTTAAATGATGTATATAAAATTTATTTAGGGGGCCATCTACATATGAAAACGAACCATAACTTTGTTTTTTTCAATAGCAGTACACAATTGTGACAGCATAAATGAACTCTACACCCTTCAATTAGTCTAAAAACAAATTTTATGCAATTCGTACCATAAGTTTCCGAGAAATTAATTATTTTAAAATGAGCGTATTTTATGGGCTGTATCCAAATTGAAGTTCAGTACTGGAATGTTAACCGAGAGAGCTAGCTCCTTTCTTGATCAAGGTACCTTAAGCAGTCAATTAAGCCTGTTAGATTACAGGATAGCATAAGAAATTTCAAAATATTTAGTCACTTCTATTATAGACTGTCCCTTGAATCATCATTTTGCCGCTTTTTAAGCATAATTTATAAACAACGCGGAAGAAAAATGTGAAATTTTGGATTTCCATAAAGCAAGACTTAGTAAATCTGAATCCATCAAAAAAATTGTAGGTTGCAATTCATAATTTTTTCGAATATTAATTTCATAATTCATAATTCATATCAGAAAATTATAATTGCAAATTCAACGTATTTATGTTTGGGTATATTAGTATTATTGCTACACAAAAAATTAGAACATTAGGATCATAATTTCAGAAGTTGTAAATAAAAATATGAAAATGTAATTTAACATTAGAAGCACTAAATTTTGAATGTATATAATTCATTTAAAAGTAGCCACGTGACGTTAAAAACGTCATTTAAAAGTAGACTTTATTTCCAATCGTTCGGTACCAGTAACTTTCGTGTATAATAATTTGTTGAAGAGTTTGTAGGGAGTGTTTACTTTTTTTCCACGACTGTACCTTTCAGTATTATAATTTTGAGAAAATGGAAACATTTAATCTTAAAGGTTCAAATACTTGCTATGATTAGCATCATATATATATAAATATACCAGGGGGCTCTGCTCTTAGCAAGATACGCTCGCCAACCCCAGCGCAGAATCTAAAAACACGCTAATCTGATCGGTTATAAAAATATTGGAGAAGGTTGAATTATACTGAAAAAGGCTGTGCAGATCTCCCTCTAAACGGGTCTCAATTCAATTCCATTTGATTGCAAAAATGTAAGGCCGAATCAGTTGCTGATAAGCCATCCAATGGTTGTTTTCGTGTTTGATTAAAGAGGATCAGTTAACATTTGAAAAGAAGCTAAAATAAAATGAATTAAGTGTGCAGAGACTTTGTCTCCCGGTATTTTAAAACAATTTCTATAACAATAGCCTATGTCATGTGACTGCCATCAACAGTTCCGGGCGGACCACTTCGTTTTTTGTATTTCAGGTGCCATTTTGGTACTTTAATGTTAGCCAGGTACAGGTGATAAGTCGTCAAATATTATTCTATCGCCAACATGTCATCTATATTATAATAATCAAAGTCATGTAACTGCCATAAATAAATACGGTTTGATCCCTTCGCTTTTCATTTGAAAGTTTGCCCCAGATATCATATACGGCCACATATTGGTGCGATATTTTCCCGACGCCAATTTGGGGAAAACATTAACAGCATAAACAACAACATTCGGCTTACCATATCAAGTAAAATAACGATACTTTGGTGCCAGTTAAGTAACCGCTGCGTATATGACATTGGCGTCAGAAAAAAATCCCGCCAATATGGGGCCGTATATGACATCTTTGCCGAAAGTTTTACATTTCGATTAAAAAATCAATTTTTTTTTCGAATAAAACTACATAAAATTTTCCATGGTCACAAAGAATTCTTGGTACTGTTACGCTAGCTGGGTGCAAATCTTGCCAATTTTTTTAATTTTTCGACTGATAAATTAAAATATTGCTTTGAAGTTGAAATTAAATGTCATGGTTTGTTGCATTATTTAATATTTGACAAAATGTCATATACGTGGCGTGATTTTATTTTACGAAAATTTGGCGAAAACCTCGTTTTCGAAAACCAGTTGCATATGTATTTTCGGCACTACTTATTTATACCGTCGACCAAATATCTATCACCAAACTATAAGATTAAATGCCAATAATGGTTGATCGTAAATGTCACATTCAATTGACTTTAAGCAAGTTACACGTGTTTACGTCATCAAGTGATTTTTATTTTGACGTTTTATTTGTATATTTATTAATGTTATACTATTTTATTTGTTCTTTCGTTATTTAAAATAAAAATTATGTCAAATTGTGTAATTTGGCGAAATTGGTCGTCGGAATAACAAAGTAGTACCGTATTTTTTAATTATTTTCTATTATTTTAAAAAGATAATAACCAAAAAATAATAATTAACTATAGAACAAAACAATTTATGTAATTTAAAAAAAGAAAAAAAAAGTAAAAAAAAAAGCAATTTAACAAATTACAATTCCCATTTGGCAAATGATTTTTTTCAAGAGACTACAATTTAAGACATAAAAAATCGGACGGAGTTGATCATACATTACGTACGCCATGAATTAAACATTAACATTCCTGGACCAATTTTAAATAAAATTTCATTTTTAAGTTTCTATGCATCCCACAATATTACTTTTTACACAGTCGTATAGAGAAAAAAAATGTACTTTCAAAAGCAATTTGTTTGAAAGCTGTATCTCAATTTATTTCTGATTTATTACTTTTTTGTAGTTTTTGTTACTTTTTTGTCATAGTGGCAACAGAAGTATCCATCTCTGTTGAAAGTAAAGGGAAAATACAGATTATTATATAGACCAATCAGAGAAAGAATAAAATGCGGGATTCAACTAATAAAACGCTTGAGATATGTTTTTGATTTCCTACCCTGACCGAGGACAATAATTATTTTTCCAAACGGTTAATAAACATTTATTATTAAATAATTAACAATAGCCAGGTTACCATTTCAATCAAAATAATGCCATTTTGGCGCCAATTAGGTACCCCGGTGCGTATATGACATTTGTGCCTAATATTTTTCTTTTCGGTTTGTTAAAAAAAAAAAAAAAAAGGAAAGAAGTGAAAGCCATCAATTTTAAATGTTGCACAGGAAAGTGTTATCAGCCTCATATTTCGTTTTCTGTGGTCTCATTAATCCCTAGAACTCAATCCGTGTACCTTTGGGATATTCGAAACATCTGGTAAATCTTGATAATGCAAGAACTTTACCTGATATTAAAGACAGCATTTCACGACATGCTCTTGGCATTTTCCAGAACGTACTGTGTTCAACTGTGGAACATGCAATCTTACAATTCCAGTAGTATGTGGTAGCTGAAAATTCATTAAAAAACGCCCTCTGGTGGCAATGTTTTGAATTATTTTATTTGCTCGAACAAATTATCTTTCTTTAATTATGTCCTCCACAAAATTTCACAACTTTCTGAGCAACAGTTTCCGCTGTAGACGACTTTAAACTAGAGTCGTGTAATTGTGGACATGGACACTCTGGACCTTCTATGTTATTGGGGTGTATGACGCATGTTCGGCATTTAAAATGAAATATGTAGAGTTTCAGTTAATTTACTGATACACTAAAAAACCCCGTTATGTCAAAGTCTGTGGAGGGAGGTCATTTGCCGTTTATTTCACTGATTTTACACAATTTCAAACAGATTGGAATTTATGTATATGACTGGTGTGCACTTGAAGATGCTAATTAGAGTTTAGGATAGGCATATCATTCATCTTTAATTTACAAGGCCACACAAAATAATTCTGTTATAGTCTTGTCTATGAATAATAATTGCTGGAAGTGCGTTTTCACTTTTGGTATGAGTTTTAAATGTAACAATTTTTTTTGCATATTACTTGCTGTGTTTAATTTCTTTACATAATATACATATCTGCACGAAATATATCGTGCAGATTTCGGTTTCTTAACTTAAATAGTTGAATGGAAATTTTGCTGTGCTATGCGTTTCCTAAGTGAGCAAAATTTTTGCAATACTACGAAGTATATAAGAAATTTATATGACATATACAGGTTTGCACAATATATTTTTTTTTTTTTTTTTTTTTTTTTTTTTACTTTTAGAAATCATTATTCACCTCCTTAAATCTGAATATGTTGAAAAATGTTTCATAATCTATGTTTAACACGATTTTTTGTTATTGTTTATTTTAGTGTCATGCTGTTTGAACGAATATATTTTTATGTTGTACAGTAAATTTATAATGATAAAAACTAAACGAAAAACTAATATGTTGTGGTCATCACAAAACTTTCTTCTATATAAATCACGTTAATTAAATCATTTAAAGAATACAAGAAATAACATCAATTTAGCCCCAATTCATATCAAAGTATATCTGAATTTAAAGTTTCGTGAAAATTCGTGCAGTAGTTCTTGAGATACAACTATAGCGGAAATTCTAAAAAAAAATGTATATGCAACCTGCTGAGCGATTTGCGCCAAAAGAAAAACAGCAGGAGCTCATATCAAGGTAACCTTAATCTGAAGTTTGTTGAAAATCCAAGAATTAGTTCTTAAGATAGAGCTATTGCGGAAATTGCAAAAATGCTGCATAACAGCGTCACCTGTTGAGCGATTTACATTAAAATAAACAAAACGCCAATTACAGTAAAGGACTAACTGAATGTGATGTTTGATGAAAATCCGTGCATTAGTTCTGGAGATTGAGCTATTGTAGAAATCGTGAAAAATACTGCATAGCAGCGCCACCTGTTGTGAAATTTACGCCAAAAACTAATCAGCTCCAATTTATATCAGGGACTAAGAGAATATAAATTTTTATTAAATTCCGTTCATTAGTTCTTGAGAAAGAGCGCCCACAAAATTTGTATCACACACAGACAGACTCAAAGACAGACATTTTGTAAAAATATGTTTTTCAGGTACTCGGACCCCTAAAACATGCAAGTCCGTCGAATAGCGGAATTCGAAAATTTTCATGAATCCAATACTTTTTTCTTGTATAGATAGAAAAAAGTAAAAATAGTTTCTCTTTGCTAGTAAATATCTAAAACGATAAAAATATGTTGTTGTTCTGTTTTTCTTTTATTCCATTTAACTGCTTGTTCCAAATCACAGGATTTTGGAAAGGCGATATCAAAAACTTCTGTAACAAAGTAGAGGGAAGAAAAACACCAAGTAAATACAAACTGTCTTCATATATTTCCGCAAAGTCGGATTTACAAAATCTTCTTATGCAAATATTAAACAAGACTTCCTTTATACGGATAGCAGATTGTTTGTATCGGAGTTCTTTAAATTTGAGAATTGAAGCCATTGAATATTTTTCAATTCCTTTTTTTTTTTTTTACAAAATTTCAATTAATTTTCAAGCATAGGTTCTCTAAAGCAGGGCGTTTCAATCCTAGATTAATGTTAGTATAAAATTTATAACTTAAACAGGATTAAAAAATGTTCAGCATGACAAATTGCAGTGTGATATCATAAGTAGAAACGCAATTTTTCACCTTGATTCAACATAAAATATATAATGTGAACATTACAAAGGTCCACAATCTTACTTAATAGGCGACTAATGTAATGAAAAAGATGTTATAAGTTTAAAATATGCATTTTATTTAAAACTTCTCAGTAATTTCAAACCTTTCAGGCTCATCTTCAGAGAATATTTCCGATGGAATTATACATGAAAATGAAGATAGAGTTTTAACTCTTGGCACGAAATACATGTTTGACATAAAATAAAATAAAATAAAATAAAATAAAATAAATGGAACTGCAAATAATAATAATAATATATATTTCCTCTAATTAAATTCAATCCAAGGAATTGCTACTGCTACTTCTACTTTCAACTCTAGTAATTATTGGCTCTTTCATTTTCAAAACAAAGTGACGTATTTGTATAAATAAACAACATTTACTTATTAAGATATTCTCTGATGATATGCCTGGAAGGTTTGGAAGTACTAAGAAGTTTTAAATAAAATGTATATTTTAAACTTTAACATCTTTTTCATTATATTAGTCGCTTTCAAAGTAAGATTTTCGACCTTTTTAATATTCACATTACATATTTTAATAGTAGTGTATTTTAAACAAATCACGATTTAGAAAATCTGGCTAATTTCTCACTGTTCAACTGTAAATATATATATATATATATATATATATATATAACGTTACATCATAAAATGGTTGCAACATGCTGCCTCCAACATTTTGGAGTAATTTAACTTATATAATGGTCTAACTGAAACTTATATAAATGGTGTAACACACACTGTTAAAAAAAAGAAAAAAAGTTAACTTAGCAGTATAATACTGGCAGCTGGGTTACTAGTTTATAACAGTAAAATTAAGGGTATTAACCGTAAAATTAGCAAGTAATATACCGTTAATCATAATACGAGTACAGTCAATAAATTCCCGGAATGGTCGCCTACATTCAAGTAAGATTTAGTTGGAGGGGAAATATCTTGTTTGGAGGCTTGCAGCACTGATAAAGAAAACCACCCAGTATTCTGGAATTCATTTCCGGTACTGTCCGCGTTAACTCCGGATCATTTCTAAAAAAGCAAATTTTACATTCGTCGAATTTTGAAATGTCGTCTTTAGAGCAGCGTGCAAACATCAAATTCGGCGTTTTTGTCGCAAAATCACCTTCTGAGATGCTGAAGAAAGCATACGGAAACGATGCCATGAAAAACAAACGGCTGTTTACGAGTGGCATAAGCTTTTCGTGAAAGTCGCACAAACATTGATGGACAAGGCGCCCCTCTTCTTTCACAGCAGAAGAAAATGTTGAGCGTGTTCGGTGGCATCATTCACTACGAAGTTACTGCTGAAGGCCAAACTGTCATTAAATAATTTTACCTGAAGATCCTTAAAGGACTACGAGTAGCCATCAGGCAAAAACAACCTGAAAAATGGGCAACAAGCGATTAGTTTCTTTATTCAAGAATGCTACACCATATCGAGCTCTGAATGTGAAACATTATCTTGCCAAACATGTCGTTACCCCTCCTGGCCCCTGTGATAGTGTTTTCGTATACCCAGGTTCTTAAAAGAACAAAAAGAAACTCCAACATAATACTTTAAGAGACTTAAACATTTTATTGTAAAGAACTTTTAAAGGAGGGACGTGAAAAGTACAGAGGAACGGGGAGAGTTTCAATAACTATCCAATGGCAGACGCCCAGAGCGGGGCTTAATTTGACTACATTTGGCAGACTACATAGCTCGAGGTCAGGAGCAAAAGTGAGTCAGATTTTGTTACAATTACTTACAGATTGGCGAACATGAGATAACCACATGTAAGATATTTGGCGAAAAACAAATTGGGTAGACAAAACAATAAAGAAGTTTTACATTGAGTTAAAGACTATACCATGGCGGGCTCTTCAGGTTTACAAGATATAAATTCCTGCGGCAAGGAAGAGTGGCTTAAAGAAAGAGCTAACACGTGATATTACATGCACGTTACAGATTTACCGACAGCTGAAATTAGTCAGCAAGGGGCATATGGCTTTTATCCGACAAACAGAAGGGTGAGAATTGATTATTAATGCAAGCCATGAGGCTGAGAAAATATGCATTACATATTGTCGGCTGCGATGCGAAAAACATTCACTTGTATTTTATTCTTTTATTTTATCTCAACGGAATATTCCTGCGGTTAAGATATATTTCTAACCTGTGACTATGGCTGAAAAGGAAATTGAAGGGGCACCGTTTTATGGACTCAGATGAGGTGATCGAAAATGCGACGAACCTACTGGAGGACTTCTCGAAAAATGGATTCAAGGAGTGTTTTCAACAGTTATACGTACGCTGGAAGAAGTGTGGATGTGGTCGAAAAGTACTAAGAAGGCTAATAAGGTAAAATTATTGTTCTATTTTTTAATAATTTGTAATTTACCTATTACGGTAATTTTTTGACGGTACCTCATATAGTGTTTTATTCACTTATACGATGGTATATTGCTGCTTATTATATGGTTGTAAACTGGCATCTCAGCTGCCAGTATTAAATTGAATAATGAACAATTTGTTTTTGCAGTGCATTAGTGTAACGTAATACCAGTTATATCGGTAAAATTACTCAATAAAATGGAAGCAACAAGGCTGCAAGAATTTATGGAGTAACGTTATATATTTTTTTTTTTACAGAGTTTTCATTCATATCAGTAAATGTGTCAGCCATTCATACACATTTTTCTGTCAGTAAACGAAGAATAATATATCAAATAATATTTTTCAGCACGGTGAATGCAAACTACCTTAGGTAGGAATAAGTCAATTTGTTATTTAAATGCTATATTTACAATAAGGCATAAAAACAAAACTTTGATATGAAAACAATATGATTTTACAGGCATTCTGTTTTATTATTTATGTATGTATTTATTTATTTCCTTTTATTCAAAAGAAAATACTTGTCCCATATTTTAATTTGGGATGTCAGAAAACAGAAAAGCTGTATAGACTACTTTGAATGACTACAAAACAATTTAATTTTTGCAAATAAAATAATTTATTTCATCAAAAGTTTTATTCGCATATTACAGAAAATGTTTAGTGATTATTTACGCTAACAAAAATTTCAAAGACAGATTTTTTTTTGTGATAAATGGCTAACCTCCACCAGGATTACATGAGATACCCTCGCCATCTCATCAAATGTATTAAGAGCCTTTATAATGAATCTGTTATTGTTTTGGATTTAGGTTTTAAAGTTTTAGAAAAAATAACCATAAATCAATGTGCACCACAAGGATGTATTTTATCACACCGTGTATTTAATATAAATATTGATTATGTTATAAGAATTTGGAATAAATAAAAAAATCAAAACCGGAAAAGATCTCGAAAACATCATGATTATCAATGTACTATTTGCAGATGAACTTTGTATATTTCAAAAATAATGAAGACAAATTACGACGTGTAATTTATACTTTAAACAAAACTGGAAATGATTATAATTTAAGGATTTCAAAGAATAAGACAAAGTTAATAGCATATAAGGGTAAAGATCCTTTCAGAACAAAAATTATTTTTGAAAATAAACCAAACGACCAGATTTCACTTTTCAGTTATGTAGGATGCGATCTATCTTATGACTAAGACATCGATATACAAAATAAGCTTTACAAACTTCAATACATGTGTGGCAATATAAGAAGAACACTTCAAAAAATAAGAAAAGACACAAAAATGATTTTTTTTTTTTTTTTAACAATGGCGATACCAATTTTACTATATGGAAGTGAAACATGGACACTCACAAAAATTGATGAAAGACAAATATAATCCTGAGAGATGAAATTTTTGAGGAGTGTGATATAATGTTCAATAATGGACAAAATAAGGAATTATTACATCAGAAGACAACTTGAGATTATGCCAGTATTGAACAAAATAGAAAATTATAGATGGAAATGGAAGGACTATTTCGAATGGAAGGATTCTAATCGCATACCAAAAGAAGCCTTGGAATATAATCCAGTGGGGAAAAGAGACCACGAAAGAGATAGATTAAAGTCGGAATAGTCTCACAGCCTTAAATGATGTTTGGGATGATGGTGATGATGATGATGATAAACGGCTAAAATTAGAAAACTTCTTTTCATTTAGCAACATTAAAATTTCACTTTAAGTAGGCTTTGCATTTTGATAAACATTTAAATTAAATAGCACAAAAAGTATATATTAAGCACATTTTATAATGTCTGTTTTGTCAATGTAGTGTTTCACAAACTTTTGTTATTTTTATGAAATTAAAAAACCACTTAATTACGATTTAGCTACACAAAAATTGATTTATGCTTTTGCTTGTTCTTTAGTTTCCAGTTAAAAAAATTTATTATAATGTGAAAGTAAATAATAGTGATGTTTTTAATGCGAAAATGTTTACCAAACGATTGTTACTTACTCATTTCCGTTACTTCCGTACTGCGCACAATTTCAACAGCTTATTTCTCAATAAAAATATAGATTCATATTTCTAAAATTAGAAATTTAATTATGGTTCAAATTTTCTCTTCGAATAAATCGAGTGTAATGTAAAAGCATTTATATGCTATCGCAAATGATTATGAATTTATAAAACGTAATTTTAATTGACTTTCATTGTTAAAATTTTAAAAGCAGATTCAATTAAAAATTGCCTCATCATTTTTCTTTGTTCTCTTTCGTCCCTGTTTCTTATTAAAAGTAAAGAAAGATGGAGTAATTAGGATGTCATTATCTTTGGAACTTTTTCTTTAAAAGGTCAAGACGCTTCAAGATACAGCATTTCCGTTACAATGAGATTTATTAATGGATTATTCTTTATAAAACTGGGTTTTAAAAATGCATTTTATTAGTGCAATTTTCATAATTCATAAATCAAAGAAGTTATAAATTAATTTATGCTATTTTAACCTTATCGCGATTTAGTTAAATATTGTATAAACATTTTTTCATTGTTTATAATAGATTCTATCTTAGTTAAAAAGTGTTTATGACTTTGCTTTTGTTGATTGTGTATCTATCTTGTCGTCGCGTCGTTTAAATCTCGTACATGTGCTTTGATTTTCACATCATCCATATAAATTATTTAGATTCACTGCAGCACTTTTTGCGTCGAAGATGAAGCATATTGTTGTTATAGTTCGTTTACAGAGACACACAAAATAATTCAGTTACGTTAAGATTTATGGCGGAAAAATAATTTTCGGTGTATTTTCGTTATCTCACGAAAGTTCTAACTTGATGTATTTCTATGTGTAACTGAGGCACAATACAATGTTTTTTTTTATTCAGATTGGGGAAAGTGCATTATTAATAGTTTGTGCACAGGTTTGCTGAAGAGAGATCAATTACATTAATCTATAGGGGGGGAATATTTTCAGTGCATTTCAATAATTTTATATTATCTACCCTATATACCGGGTGCAATATGTTATCTATCGCCGGCCATTAATTTCTCAACCGTTGGTGGTAGACATATAGTTCCAATTATAAAAACATTTCAAATGAGGTAAATATCCATGCTGTGGCATTATTTAAAGTAAAAAATCAAGTTTATAAAAATTACGAAATCTAACTTTTTATACGCCCCCCAGTCCCTATAGTTATATTTAGCAAACGTTTACACATATCATAACACATATAACAGAAGAAGTTTGACATCTGTACTACAAAAATTGATAGAGTTATTAAATTTCAAATTTTGAGATTTTCGCACATGATTATGTCTTTCATTGAGAGATCAGTTAAAAGATGAATTAAAGTACTTCGAGATCAAAATCAGGGTGTTATGTCCTTTTTACGGCGAAACCACCTTTAGCCGGTATCGCCAAATCGGGTTATCACCAAAGAGGGTTATCTCATCTAAAAATTTGAGCTGACTTTTAGGGGTCGTATACAAAGCGAAGAATGAAATATTGAAATTAAACAGAAAAATAAATATCAATTTATTATAATATCGAAAACGGTCTGCTATAGGAAATGAATACATAAAACGCCGAAAAATACTAGAGATACTGCTCAAAATGACGACCATTGGTGGCAATGCAATGGAATGCGTGACAGTACTGTATCCTGGACACGTTAGAGCATAGCAGGTGTGCAAAGTGTGCGACAATCAAGGAGGATGCGCTACTTCAGATAAGCCCTAGAAGTAGTCTCAGTCACATAGACTTATACCTTGATGTAATCCCAGAGGTAGAAGTTCATGGAAGTCAAGTCCGTGAACGCGGTGGCCACTCTTCCGGACCACCACATCAAAGGATCTGTTGACCGAATTCGGTGGCCAGATACACCCGGACGTTTGATGTTTTATGCGGAGAGGGTGCCCATCCTGTTGAAACCACACCCGACATGCATGTCGGAGAGCAACTTTTCATACCAGTCACGGACCGTGTTTTGTACCAGATGCAGGTAACGATCGCCCGTTAAGATCCCATCGTAGAAGATGGGTCCAACAATCTAGGTTCTCCATATACCTCACCACACATGTCATACTGCCCGGGTGATGTGGAGGTTTCCAGCTCGCATCATCCTTTTGATTGTCGCACAGATTGCACACCTGCTGTGCTCTATCGTGTCCAGGACGCAATATTGTCAAGCATTCATTTGTGCATTGCCACCAATTGAGAAAACTTTGAGCAGTATCGCTAGTAGATTTCGGCGTTTTACGTATTCATTTTTTATATTAGACCGTTTTCTGATATTATAATAAACTGATATTTATTTTTTTGTTTAATTTCAATATCTCATTCTTCGCTTTGTATACGATCACTAAAATTCAGCTCAAATTTTTAGATGAAATATCCCTCTTCGGTGATACCCCGATTTGTAGATACCCGCTAAAGGTGGTTTTGCCATAATAACGACATAGCACCCTGATTTTGAGATCGAGGTACTTTAATTTATCATTTAACTGATCCCTCAATGAAAGACAAAATCATGTGCAAAAATCTAAAATTTGAAATTTAATAACTCTGTCAACTTTTGTAGTACAGATGTAAAACTTTTTGTGTTATATGTGTTATGATATGTATAAAATTTTACTAAATATAACTATAGGGACTGGGGGACCGTATAAAAAGTTCGATTTCGTAATTTTTATAAAATTGATTTTTTACTTTAAATAATGCCACAGTATGAATATTTACCTCATTTGAAACGTTTTTGCAATTGGAACTACATATCTATGACCAACGGCTGAGAAATTAAAGGCCTACGACACATAACATATTGCACCCTGTATATAAAATCCTAATGAAAGGACTGAATTGAAACGAATTTATGTAGCGATTCTATGAAACGACTGATTAAACAACTGATTATGTTTCACGGCTATTTCTCCTGAAATATGGAATACTTTGCGATGAAATTAACACCAAAAATTTGTATTGATCCACAGATCTCAAAACTGGTATTAGAATTTTTAAATTCGAATTAGTTTTCGAAATATTAATTTTTGTCTAATTTTAAATATTTTTTTCTAATGATGGCAGCTCAAATTTCAATCATAACAGATATTTTTTTATTATTATTTCAGAAAAGGCTATATTTTTAAATTAATTTGGCGACCAGTTTGGCCTCCCTTAAATCAACTTAGAAAAATGATCTTTTTTGTGTTTCGTTATCATTTTATTTAATACAAAACATTCCTTTAAAACTGAAACATTTAAAATTAAAGGCTTTCAATTCTCTCTTTTTTTTGAGCGAAACGAAAAGAAAAATATTAGGCTAAGATTTCATATACGCACCGGGGTACCTAATTGGCGCTAAAATGGCGTTATTTTGCCTGACATGGTATCCCGGCTATTGTTGCTCATTCATTAATAAATGTTTATTTACATTTATTTTCTTTTTTTAAAGTTACAAATTGCTTTGTTCTATAGTTATTAATATTTTTTTTTATTTATTGTTATTTCATTTTAAAAATAATAGAAAATAATTTAAAACAATAGAAAATAATTTAAAATAAATAATATAACTGGTATTCGAAAACGAGGTTTTCGCCAAATTGTCGTAAAAAATATCACGCAAAACCCGGTGCTTATATGACATCTGTGTTAAATATTAAGTAATGCAAGAAACCATGACATTTAATTTTAAATTCAAATCAAATGACCAATATCGCCTAATTATATAAATCTCCAAACCACTTGCCAAATTATACAAGTTGACGTAATTTTTTTTTTTAATAACGAAAGAAAAAATAAATTAGTATAAAAATACAAATACAAATAAAACGTATAAATAAAAATCACTTGATGGCGTAAACATATGTAACTTCCTTACAGTAAAGTGAATGTGGCATTTACGATCAACCATTATTGGCATTTAATCTTATAGTCTGGCGATAGGTTTTTGGTCAATGGGATAACCAAGTAGTACTGTTTTAATTTACCACTCGAAAAATAAAAAAATGCTAACTTACGAGTTTTTAAAAAAATGGCACGTTTCCGTTATACGGACACCATTGTCAACAAGCGCAATAGTTGGCGCAAAATGAAAATCACGTGAATTGAAACATTTGAAAAATAAAAGAAAAAGCACTGTCGATAGTAATGTGAACCCTTTAAAAATATAACATTTGGAAACTACAAACTTTTACGAACTATTTTACTAAATCACAAATACATACTTAAAATTGGTGAACAAATAACTATTATACAATAAAGTATAGCAAATAATAGCAAATCACAATGTTTCGAATGGTTTACAATAAAAATCCGGTACTACTTAGTTATCCCGTCGACCAATTTCGCCAAATTACATAAATCGCCAAACCACTCGCCGAATTAACAAATTGACATACTTTTTATTTTAAATAACGAAAGAACAAATAAATTAGTATAACATTAATAAAAATACAAATAAGTCGTTAAAATAAAAATCACTTGATGACGTAAACCCGCGTAACTTGTTTAAAGTCAAGTGAATGTGACATTTACGATCAACCATTATTGGCATTTAATCTTTTGCGATAGAGTTTTGGTCGACGAGATAACTAAGTAGTACCAAAAATCCTTTTCACGATCAGGGTTGAAATAATTGGTGCATTAGCATACATTTTGGCATGGTGTCCGTGTAACGGAAAAGTACCAAACAAGCTATTGCCGAGATTTGAACCGGGCTAAAACAAAAGTACCAAGAATTCTTTGCGATCATGGTAACTTTTATGTAGTTTTATTCGAAAAAATAACTTTGATTCTTTAATCAAAATGGAAACCTTTCTTATGAAAAGCGAAGGAACTGCTGATGATAGTCACATTGACTTAGGCTATTATTATAGAAATTGTTTTCAATTCTAAAAACAGCGCAAAGAATAGCATTTCCTAACGATTACAAATTTATTGACACATGGCTAATAAAAACAGAAAAAAGAAATTTAAAATTACTATTAAATGAGTATGTGTTAAAAGCAGGAAAATATTGAAAATTATGTCTTGAAAATTGTATTTACACGTGAATATTAAAAGAGAAAGGAAACTTTAAAATAATAAATACATTAATATGCATTTAACCCTTTCAGGGACAAGGTACTTCTATTCGTTAAATGTTGAAATCAGTGTATGGCACCAAAATTTACAAACAAATTTCGAAACACGAAAATGCTTTTGTGCATCTACTTGGACACCCAGCCAGGACGCCAACCGTTAGGCTAATGGACCGCATGTACTGGCGGGAAAACCCTCTCCGCCAATCCAGCTCCACCTCATCCGACGGAACAGGCTTACCAACGGCAATTATTTAATCAAATAAAATAGGAAAACAAAAGCACAATCCTGTGCAGCATAGATTCCTGCTATGCCAACAAAAGTTAACAAAAACGCATGTTTATAGGTTCCATGCAAATATAATATAAAATAAAAACTAAGTTTAACTAACCTGAATGAACAAAAATCGCATGTTTAGAGGTTACATGCATCTCTGGCAAAAACAAAATTAAACTAAGATAACATAATTCGCATGTTTATGGGTAACATGCAACCAGTGGCGTATCAAAGTCTATACTGATAAATACTTCATGCAAAATGTCTATACAAAGTCTCAAACTTAACATACCACATTCACAGACAGAGTCAGAGAAGACGATCCTCAAAGTTCAGTCATTACACTTCAATATCTATAGTCATGTAACATCATGAAAATGAAACTCAGTAAAAGGTCCACTTCAATGACCCTCTACCATCTCCAAAAGTCTGGAACACTGCAGCACTAATGTTGCACCTTTTTAAAAGCATATATCACTTCCACAATGACCAACGTTCAGATCATCAAATGAATGGTACCCCAATCTTCCGTAGAAGACAGGAAGTCCCAGCTCAAAGACCATCATTCACATACTAATCACTATCTAACAATTGTATAGGATAGTGTATTCTGATAAATTAAACAATGGTTGTAGCATACTACAGACACAATATATGATATTTAAGAATTCTGGGTATTATTAAAATCAAGTCAGCAGTAACTGATGATGATCCATGCATCAGGACCAAAGAACCACCCTATATTAGGTTTAAAACTTGTATCTTATGAACGAGTACAATTCATTAAGGACGTTATAGTTAGCACAGAGCTTTCTATAGTTTTCTTTACAAAAAAGAACTCTGGATATATTTTGGCGAACTGTAAGTGAGTTATTAAAATAGAAAAAATAAGGCATTTTGGGGCATCTTCCAAATAAATAGTGTCTAACATTCCCTTTATAACCACAGTCACAGAGGTCGCTATTTCTCTTTCCGATTTTCTTCAGGTACTCGGGAAAGCTGCCATGAGCAGTAATAAAATATTGTAATTACTGGCCTGAACATACAAAGTTTTCATCCACCCTATTTAATACTGTATAAGTGTCTCTACCTTTACCACTATGCCTCCACTCTCTTTGCCAATCCTTTACCGTATTGATTTTGCAAATTCTCTTAATTAAGGTGACAGGAAAAGGAACAATCTCGGTAATATTAGCATTTTCACGATTAATAGCCTCTTTCGCAAGAGTATCTGCTCGTTCATTTCAAAGGGTTCCGACGTGTGCACGGGTCCACCCAATAATCACAATCTTGTCAGGATGCTGTAACAAATTAGTATAAATCTCTTTAATTATCAAATTTGCTGGAAAATTTCTTTGTAGAGCTAGAGTTGAAGATTTGTTGTCGGTATATATATAAACTTTCTTGTAATAGGTATCCAAAAACCAATTAATAGCATATTTAATCGCTATCAACTTAGCCTGATAAATTGAGTTCATCTTATTTAACGAGATTTTAAAATCTTCAATAAATTCACCATACAGATAAACTGTATATGCGGCACCCACGCCAGCTATCATTTTCGATCCATCCGTGTACACGATGGGAACTTTCCGTTCTTTAATATCATCATCCGATTTATCTGTGATTTGCAGGTTATGCATTGCAGTATACTTAGGAATATCATTTGTTGCAAGATTAATCATTATATTCTGTCTTTTTATTACTACATCCTCATATTTTATATTGACCTTTCCAATCATTATGTCATATTTCTTAACCAGATATCTTAAACTAATGTGCAAAAGAGGGATTCCGTTTAGTACGCACAATGCATCCGTAGAGACTGTCCTGAATGTAGACAAGATGGTGAGAAGACCTAATCGCTGGCATGAGCTTAATTTACTAAGTGCATGTTCTTTCAAATCTCTGTACCAAACCTCAGCACCATAAACTATCTGCTTTTCTATTACTGTCTTATACCATATTTTTCGAAAATTCGCTTGGAGTCCTCGTTCCCGTTTATCTGTTTTCTTAATGTTTGATGCCAGATCTCTAATTTTTTCTCTGATGTTTTCCAAATGTGAGATCCAATTGAACTTCGCGTCCAAAGTCAATCCTAGATAAGTGATGGTATCTTTAATTGGTATTGAGATGTTGTCAATTTTGAAGATGAGATGCCGATTTTCCAAAAGATATCTACCGAAAAGCATGCCCGTGCACTTTTCCCTGCTTATCGTTAGTTTCAGTTCATTGCTAATATCCGAAAACCACTTAATACGATCATTCATGTTCCTCTCTAATTCGGCTGTGGTGTCAGGACCAGCAAAAATTACGAAATCATCGGCATAGGACAGAATTTCTTCAAACTTGATCCAGTATTTCTTCAGTAAATAATCGGCGACAATCAGCCACAACAATGGGCCAAGGCAACTGCCTTGGGGACAGCCTGTAAAAAGTGCGAACCAGATGATTCCGTTCGTAAAGCTGAATCCAATTCGTCTATTGCTGATATAGTTCTTCAAAATTCTTTTAAGATAATCCGATATCGGTAAACCATCAATAATTTCCGCAAGTGTCATCCAATCCACCGCATCAAATGCTGCTTGTATGTCAATCGAAGTGATTGTATAGTACTTGTTAGATCTAAGTTTATCTCTTATCAACTCCCTCAAAAAATGGATTGCAGTCACCGTACTCCTCTTCTCTCTAAAGCCATATTGAGCCTCATCCCAGAATCCTATTGATTCTAACAATGGCATTGTTCTAATCTTGATAATTCTTTCTAATAATTTACCAAAAATGCTAAGTAAAGTAATTGGCCTAAACGATCTAGCACTTTTCCCATCTTTGTTCAGTTTACGAAAAAAGATAACTAATCCATTTTTCCATATTCTAGGAAAATGCCCGAATCTAAAACAAGCCGTGAAGAGTTCTCTAACATAGTTTGGGCATGCTTTACAAATATTCTTCACTATTAGAGCATCGATTGCATCATAACCCGGAGCCTTATTATTTTTTTGACATGACATAGCATATCGCATTTCTCTAGTTGTCACCTCCATTACATCACCCGCAACCTTGGCTGTTGAAGTGAAATTAAAAATTTCGGTGGGAATTTTGTCAACGCTAAAATGTTCTTTCATCAGATCCTTTGCTACATCGTCGTATGAATCAAATGGTGTCGAATTATCAAATCTTGTAAAAATAAAATCACTTGGATTTGTAGCTTTACCAGTGATGTACTTATACAGAGTCCCATAAGTATCCGAAGTATCATGACAAAAGTTTGTCCACGAATCTCTTTTCGCCTTTTTTACCATTTTTTTATATTCTCTTCTATGTTTAATATATATTTCTTTCAAGTTTACATCTTCTGGGTTCCTGATATATCGTTTGTAATGTGCAGACACCTTATTTCTTGCAGATCTTAACTTTTCACTAAACCATTTTATGGTTGGTTTGTAGGACAAAGTACCTTTTCTAAAATGCTTCTCTGACATTTCTGTCACTATTTTCATAAAATTCTCTACGTGATCATCCAAATCACTAGTATTATTAATCAATATAAGATCTTGTAACCAATTTTTCTCAAATTTCCTAATATCTTCAATAAATTTCCGAAAACTTTTATTCTTTGTTTTGAACCTCTGTCGTAATCTAATTATAGGGGTATAGTTCAAAGAAAACCTTATGTAACGGTGATCACTGTAGGAGAATATTTTGTCGTCGACAAACCAGTTATTCAGTTTATCACATATTTCCAGACCGCCAAGTGTCAAGTCCGGACGACCCTTCTGTGTGCCCTGCACAAAGGAGTGTGGAGCGGTGACATCATTCATGATTATCAGTTGTTTTTCTACAAGGTGTTCCAGGAATATTTCTGTACGTTCCGTTTGACGGGCGTAGCCCAGGTCCATGATTGGCACATTGAAATCGCCAGCTATCAGGATCTTATCAAAATTGTTAAAATGTGAACCAAGATCCACAAAGTCTTTATCTATATTGTTATTAGGAGGTGAATACTGAGAACAAATAAAACTAACATCATCATTTACATTTAAAAAGATGGTAATGGAATTATCCAGAGCCAGGTTACTAATCACGGCATAATCCCTGTTAGTTATTATGATAGCAGAATTATATCTTAAAGAGAAATAGATTGGCCAGTCTGGTGGAATACGAGGAGCCTCATAATCAGAAACATAGATATCTTGACTAGATCTATATTATTAGACAAAACATACTGTACCAAAGCATCGCTTGCATCACCACAGTGATCCAAGTTCACCTGCACAAAATTCAACAAACCAACATGAGAAACACCCGTGACAGTGCCCTTAGCTACGACTAGCTACTATCTTCAGTCTATATTTCTGGAATGCCGGACAATTACTGCTATCAGCACGATGACTGCAATCCCCATTCACATCATCAAAATAACAATTTGAACAAAGAGTATCCGATTTACAATCTTTCAAGTAATGATCAGCAGCACATTTAACGCAGTTTACTCTCTCAGTACAACTATTGGACATATGCCCGAACCTCTGACATTTAAAGCATCTGGTTATTGACACAAACTCAACCACCCTATATCTTTCAAAGTCAATGCATATTCTTTTCATTTTCAGTAGGATATTCTTACACTCTTCGTCCACATCTATCAGCCAATTATTTTTTCCCTGCTTGGTTTCAATTTTACGTATTATCCGCACTTCCCTATCTGTACCTTTCATTAAACTCTCTATTATCGCCTTCGTAGTTGAGTCTACATCAGAAGACTGTAGCTTTATTTTAAGTCCCATCATAGTATCTTCCGACGAGCCGTCCTGCAAACACATTTCCACTTCCTGCTTTACACCCTCCTCTTTAAGTTCTGGATCAACACTTAAAATTAGTATTCTCTCCCTTCTTCTGATAGGAACATTTATCTTCGCAATATCCTTAATCTCTTCTGAATCTGCTAGAGAATCTCTAATCACATCCACCTCTGCTTTGGTCTTATATTTCAGTATCACCCTGTTAGTCTTAGTAGTTATGATGTCCTTTGGCAATGGGAGATCTTTATTCCTTTTATTAACCAACTTGATCTTTTCCCTCAGTTGTGAAACATTTTGGTTCTCCTCGTTCGGTGTCACTATTACCGTGTGCTCATCTCTCCCTTTCTGTATTACTTCCTTAGGTTTCGTCTGGACCTCCTCATTTGAGCTAACAGAAGTTCTACTGATTTTCTGGGCTAAATCTGACATCATTGCGTTATATTCAGCGCGGTCATCAAGTCTTGCTTTCATAACTTTATTGTCCTCCGATATTTTGGTACATTGTTTTAGGATAAAATCTAAAGCCTTCTTTACGCAATTCACAGTTGGTGTCGATATTTTATTACCCCTTGAACTCTTATGTTCTAACAAATCATGAATTTTCGCATTGATATCCATAACTACCTCGGTAAATCTTTTACCTTCAGCATTCTTGATCCACTGTTCTACATTATCATCAGCCATCCTACCAATCCTAGAACCCTACAAATACCACCAAAGACTTTTAATACAACCCAAAGACCCTATATCGACAATAACTATCACAAAAGACCCTCTAACTGAAAAAGCAAAACAAACAACCGACAATTCACTAGCGTACGTTTACAATGAGAACTACCTTTCAGCTTATATAAGAGATCGTGTGGTCAGAAAAAACACAAATGATCCAATTAAAAAGCGAAACAGGAAAACACGATTCAAGTATAAGAGAAACAACAGCTAATAAATCACCGGATAATAGAATCAATAACCGCTGGATAAAAGGATCAGCCCACGAAAACTGCCTCACTAGACATGTGACACAAAAAGGACTAAAAATACCAATGTAGAGAAGTAATACCACGTGCAACACAGTCAAAAAAAAAAAAAAAACCAAAAAAAAACAAAAAAAAAACCCTCACACACCACGTGACCAAACTACACACAATAATTGTAAACAAACAATAACAAGATCGCAGTAACCACGGCAACAAAGACACTGACTACCAAAAATAAAAGTACTCTAAAAAATATACGTCACTACTAAATCACCACACAATACATCACAAAGCAGAATCAATGTGATCGCAAATGACACCAGCAAGAAAAATATACAGGAAGCAAACAACTAAACACAACTCAAACACAAAAATGGCTACCAAAACAAAATGTCAGAAATTAAAAGAAACGCTCGCCGAAAAACTTCAAAAATAGATATCTCAATAAATAGCAAGAATAATTAAACGAAAAGAGAGCGAAAAGAAAGCTCAGGTAAGATTACATAAACAATATTAGTATCAGTAAGAAATATGCATAAATTAAATAGATAATAGCTAACTTAGAAAACTTAACGTTAAAGCGTGTCTTTCGACATGCAAGAATCAGTGTAAAAAAATTTTCAAAGTCCAGTAACTACAAAAATAATGCAAACATTTAAATAAAACTCATAACACAGTAAGATAATAGAAACAGGAAAAGGATTATGCCAAAAAATTAGAACTGGATCAGATAATTACCCAAATAATAGACTTTATCGCAGGAGCACCAAAAACAAATCAACTTCAATGGCGGAAAGCTTTTTTTTAAATTTTTATTTATTTATTTATTTATTTATTTATTTATTTATTTATTTTTTTTTTGTGCATCTACTTGATAAAAGGAAAATTTTCATTCCAATATTCTGTTGCCAATGTGGCACTTAAGAATTGAAATTAAGTGGTCCAAAAATGAACCACCGCCCTTGAAGGGGTTAAAGCAGTAAATAGCAGTAATCGTAGTAAAATGTATTATATCAATCGTTTTATAAAGCTGTTAAAAAATACCCGTCGGCAAAGACTCTGTTTACTTAATTCATTTTATTTTAGCTTTTTTTTCAAATGTTTAATTGATCTTCTTTAATCAAACACGAAAACAACCATTGGATGTCTTAACAGCAGCTGATTCGGCCTTAAATTTTCGCAATCAAAGGAATTGAATGGAAACCCGTTTACAGGGAAATCACTCACTCATTCAATCCTCTAATCTTATAAAAACCGATCAAATTAGCGTTATTTTAGATTCTGCGGTGTCTGAACGGGGGTTGGCGAGCATAGCTGGCAGGCAGCAGAGCCCCCTAGTTTAATTATAATTAAATTTATATACACGTTAAGGTGCGCAACACTGTGATTTCTCTAGACCGTAGATAACGTAGCATTTGCCGTATAGTTCTAACAGACATACATAAAAAATTCCGGGTACACGATTGATTATGAGCAATAATTTTTGGAAGCGCACATTGATTTGGGGTATGCATTTTTAAATTAAACTAAAGTTTTGTATATTACGTGTTATATATAAATTCTATAGATCATATACAGGTTTGGACAAAAGAATCTTAAGCAACACCGGTAGTCGTGAATTTCGTAAAGATTCTCGTTAGCTGTGTTATGTAATTTTCAGTTAAACTATATTTTAGTTAGTGCTGAGTAAGATTGAATTTATTGAGTACAAACTCGTGAGTTTGACGCACTTTCTGTACGTTTTGAATTGAGTTCATTCTTTTTCGAACGTGACAATAATTAGTCTGGAAAAATCTGTGAGTTTGAGTCAAATTTATAACTCAAACTTATTTACATTTTTTTCCCAATTTCCTGAAAATTTTTCTTGCAGAAAAACACACGTACTTCTCCATTAGATAGTGAATTCACTTCTTGAGGTCAATCGTGTCTTTTTTAAATAAAATTTTACTGAATTTATAATCAATAAAATAAAACTGTATTTTTCACCAATAAGCAAATGAATATTTGCCTGTTTTGACAATTATTTTCGTTTAAAAATCACAAAAACTGGTGATGATTCCTTATTCTGAACTCGAGTTTGAAGCGTGCTCAGTTTGTGACATTGTGTGATTCATGTACCTCTTAGAGTCATGCAAAACACAACAAATAAGAAAAATCCTGCGTGCAGCATAGATTATGAAACAATTTCCAACACTCCGTGAAAGCTTTAACGAAACTTTGTTACTTAGGGAAATAAGGTAAATAAGATAACATTTAGATAAGTAAACATTTAAAAATTCGATTTCAGTTGTTACCGCCCACAGCCAAATTTGTATTCCTATTCTTTAGAACAGCCCCGTATTTGGTCTGTATGTTGATATATATGTCGTAGGCTAATTGAGAAATCCGGCTCTTTACAAACAGCCTAGGCTCTTTGCAAAGAGTCGGCCTAATTGGAGAATCCCTCTCCCTTTTTCCAATTAGCCTGATATTTTTCAGGCTTATTGCAAACAGCCTAGAAAGCGTTAGGCTAATTGAAAAATTACCACTTATTATCTGATCAGGGTGATATTTTTAGCTCACAGGCTATCAAAGCCTGAGAGCTTATGTGCTCGCCGATTCTGTATGTACGTGAGTACGTACGTACGTATGTACGTAAAACGATAACTCTTGATAGAAATATCAGATTTTTCATTTTTTTTTTCTAGGTTCATTCTGATAAGGTGCTTCCTTGATTAGTTTTTGGGGTTCATTGGTTAAGGATAAAGGGGGGCTAGCCCCCCCCCCCTTTAATTTATATAAATGGGTTTTTCATGCAGAAATATTCGATTTGCTCCAAATTTGGTATACCGGTTTATTGTGTTAAGGAGCTTCCCTGATTAGATTTGGAAGCTCATTATTTAAGTATAAAGGGGGGAAAGGGGGCTATCCCCCTTAATTTAGATAAATCGGTTTTTCATGATGAATTATTAGATTTGCTCCAAATTTGGTATACCGGTTTTATAAGTTAAGGAGCTGCCTTGATTAGATTTGGAGGTTCATTAGTTACATATAAAGGGAGGAAAGGGGGGCTATCCCCCCGCAATTTAGATAAATGGGTTTTTCATGCAGAAATATGCGATTTGCAATAAATTTGGTATACCGGTTAATTATGTTAAGCAGCTTCCTTGATTACATTTGGAAGATCATTATTTTGTATAAAGGGGGAAAAGAGGGGCAATTGCCTCTCCCCTTAATTTAGATAAATGCGTTTTTCATGTAGAATTATTCGATTAGCTCAAATTTGGTATACTGGTTTATTATGTTAAGGAGATGGCTTGATTAAATTTGGAGGCTCATTAGTTAAATATAAAGGGAGGAAAGGGGGGGGGTACCCCCCCTAATTTAGGTAAAAGGGTTTTTAATGCAAAATTATTCGATTTGCTCCAAATTTGGTATACCGGTTTATTATGTTAAGGAGCTTCCCTGTTTAGATTTAGAAGTTCATTAGTTAAGTATAAAGTGAGGAAAGGGGAGCTAGACCTCCACCTCCCTTAATTTAGATAAATGGGTTTTTCATGCAGAGTTATTCGATCTGCTCCAAATTTCATATATCGGTTTATTATGTTAAGGACCTTTCCGGATTAGATTTGGATGTTCATTAGTTAAGTATAAAGGGAGGAAAGGGGGCTAGACCCCCCCCCCCTTTATTTAGATAAATGGGTTTTTCGTGCAGAGTTATTCGATTTGCTCCAAATTTCGTATACCGGTTTATTATGTTAAGGAGCTGCCTAGATTTGGAGATTTATTGGTTATGTATAAAGAGGGACAGGGGCTAGTGACCCCTTAATTTATGTAAATGGGTTTTTCTAACAGAATTTTTCGATTTTGCTTTATTTTAATATACCAGTTTATTACGATATGGCTTCCTTCATTTGATTTGGATGTTCATTGGTTAAGTATAAAAGGGGGGAAAGGGGGGCAATTGGCCCTTCCCTTAATTTAGATAAATGGGTTTTCATGCAGAATTATCTGATTTAGTTTAATTTTTTTCAACCTGATCCGAACTTGAAGGTTCCATTTGAAGTCAACCCGAAAACCGACCACAACCAGGTTTCGGATTGAGCTCAATTAGAACTTTCAGGTTCGGATCGGGTTGCCGGTGGACGGAGATTATTTTGTCTGTCTTGCATCGGGTTATAATTCTTTGGAATATTTTTGCCGGTTAAGATTTGGTTCGGGACGGGTTTCAGGTTGACTTCGAATGGAATTTTTAGGTTCTGGTAGCGTTGCGTGTCCACGGAAACTAATTTGTCTTGGTTATGGTTTGTAACCGGTTATGGATCTTTGGAATATTTTTGTCTGTTATCAGATTTGGTTCGGGATTTCGGGTTTTTTCAAATGGAACTCTCAGGTTCGGGTCGGGATGCATGTAGACTGAAATTATTTTGTCTTGCTCGGATCGGGGTACGGTCTGTTATAATTTATTTTTCGGGTTTGGGTAGAGTTATGCGTTAATAATCCTAATAAAAAGAAAAATGCCCAGTTAAACTGATGGCATTGAGCTCACAGGCTATTCACACTAATTGTATATTATACTCTTATTTCAAAGAATAATGCCCCTCGAAAAATAAATGAAGGTATTAGTCCCCGTTGCCCCCCTTTCTATTTAACCAAAGAACCTCCAAATCTAATCAGGGAAGCTACTTAACATAATAAACTGGTATACCAAATTTGAAGCAAATCAGATAATTCTGCATGAAAAAACCATTTCACTAAATTAAGGGGGGGGGGGGGGTATTAGCTTTCCCATTTCTCCCTCTATGCTGAACCAATGAACTTTCAAATCTAATCATAAAATCTCCTTATTAGAATGAATCTAGAAAAAAAAGTAAACTAAATTAGACAATTCTGCATGAAAACAGATTTATCAAAATTAACGGGAGGGGCAATTGCCCCTCTTCCCCCCCTTTTATACTTAACCAATGAACCTCCAAATCAAATGAAGGCAGCCATATCGTAATAAACTAGTATATCAAATTTGAAGCAAATGGAATAATTCTCTATGAAAAACCGATTTATCTAAATTAAGGGGGGGGGGGTCTAGCCCCCTTTCCTCCCTTTATACTTAACTAATGAACCTCCAAATCTAATCAGGGAAGCTCCTTAACATAATAAACCGGTATACGAAATTTGGAGCAAATCGAATAACTCTGCATGAAAAACCATTTATCTAAATTAAGGGTGTCTAGCCCCCCCTTTCCTCCCTTTATACTTAACTAATGAACCTCCAAATCTAATCAGGGAAGTTCCTTACCATAATAAACCGGTATACTAAATTTGGAGCAAATCGAATAATTTTGCATTAAAAACACATTTACCTAAATTAAGG
Source organism: Maratus speciosus (assembly GCA_963932465.1). NCBI lineage: Eukaryota > Metazoa > Arthropoda > Arachnida > Araneae > Salticidae > Maratus > Maratus speciosus. The sequence continues at coordinate 204,365,995 of OZ010789.1, forward strand.
GGAGAGGCAATTGCCCCCCTTTCCCCCCTTTATACATAATAATGATCTTCCAAAAGTAATCAGGGAAGCTGCTTAACATAATTAACCGGTATACCAAATTTATAGCAAATCGCATATTTCTGCATGAAAAACCCATTTATCTAAATTACGGGGTGATAGCCCCTCCCCCTTTCCCCCCTTTATACTTAAATAATGAGCTTCCAAATCTAATCAGGGAAGCTTCTTAACACAATAAACCGGTATACCAAATTTGGGGCAAATCGAATATTTCTGCATGAAAAACCCATTTATATAAATTAAGGGGGGTGGACTAGCCCCTCTTTTTCCCCTTTATCCTTAACCAATGAACCCAAAAAAATAATCAGGGAAGCACCTTATCAGGCTTTGATAGCCTGTGAGCTAAAAATATCACCCTGATCCGATAATAAGTGGTCATTTTTCAATTAGCCTAACGCGTTTTAGGCTCTTTACAATAAGCCTGAAAAATATCAGGCTAATTGGAAAAAGGGAGATGGATTCTCCAATTAGCCCGGCTCTTTGCAAAGAGCCTAGGCTGTTTGTAAAGAGCCTGATTTCTCATTTAGCCTACGACATATATACTGTATAATGGGAAAATTTAGTTTAGCAAGAAAATGCATAACAGGTTGAAATTCATCTTTCAGCAATTTATACTAATAGATGGAAACATACTTGAATACTTTTGTACAGCCCTGTAGTTTACCTAGTACCTTTATTACATGCCACTATTTTGCTAAAATTTAATTCAAACTAAAACACGCTTAAAACTACTGAAATTACATTTCCAGAAATTATCACCCGTAGACGGCCATGTATCCAACTCTTTGCGTGGCCCTGTATATCATTTTATCTATATTATACAAATATTTCTTAGCACACTACATTCAGTTCAGTGTAAAAATGCATAACTCCTTTAAAATCCACCCTTAAGCAATTTATGCTCACACTCCGTAACCTTTACGAAATCATTTCTGTAGCTCTGTATATGAACTATAGCATTTATACGCACTTTATAGTATGCATAAATATAGTGAACAATTAGGTAAGTGTGATGATCACAGATCGCACAGAGGGTTTCGTTTAATATTCCTTTTAAAACACTTTATCCTTTTGAAAAATCTCTTAATTCCACATTTCGCAACCAGGAACGCACTCTATATTCTAAACAAACCTCTATCCGAACGAAACTCCGTTTTATACACTATCCGTAGATATATTAGTCGAGGGGATTGGGCCAATAAAACCCGATATAAGTAGGCACCCCTGGCGGTAAAAAGTGCAACTAAAATATGTAAGATTATGGTGCATAATATGAAAGAATGGTCAAAGGGATGTCGGCAAAAGTTGAAAAAGTGCTCCCCGGGTGAAAAGGCTGGAGGTTAGAAAAATTGCTTAATATACACAAGTTAGAACCCGGAAGAGAAATAATATAAGACTTTTTGAAATTTTTATGATTTGCCCTGTGGTCTGAGGTATTCAGCTATACGTAGGCAGAAATTCTTGTCTCCAACTTAATTAGGGGCTCTGTTAGAAAGAATTGCTTAAAATACATATGTGGTAACTCATAGGATTAAACGAAAGAATTTTTCAAGATTTTATGATTTGTCGCCTGGCCTCAGGTGTTCTGCTATAAGTATGCAAAATTTCAAATCTCCAATTTAATAAGGGGCTCGGTTAGAAAGAATTGCTTAAAATACGCATGTGGGAGCCCAAAGGGTTAAATGTACGATTTTTTCAAAAGTTTATGATTTGTCGTATGATATGTGGTGTTCAGCTGTAAGTATGCAACATTTCACGCCTCCAACCTAAATAGGGGCTCACTTAGAAAGAATTGTTTCAAATACACATGTGGGAGTTCAAAGGGTTAAATGTACGGCTTTTTTCAAAATTTTATGTTTTCTCATTTGATGCGAGGTGTTCAGCTATAAGTATACAAAATTTCATGCACGATTTTTTCAAAATTTTATGATTTTTCGTTTGATGTGTGGTGTTCAGCTATAAGTATGCCAAATTTCACGCCTCCAACATAATTAGGGACTCCTTAGAAAGAATTGTTTAAAATACACATGTGGGAGCCCAAAGGGTTAAATGTACGACTTTTCTAAAATTTATGATTTGTCATTTGATGTGAGGCGTTCAGCTATAAGTATGCAAAATTCCATGCCTCTAACCTAATTAGGGCTCACTTAGAAATAATTGTTTAAAATACACATGTGGGAGCCCAAAGGGTTAAATGTACGACTTTTTCAAAATTTTATGATTTGTCTTTTGATGTGAGGTGTTCAGCTATAAGTATGTAAAATTTCACGACTCCAACCTAATTAGGAGCTCACTTAGAAAGAATTGTTTAGAATACACAAGTGGGAGCCCAAAGGGTTAAATGTACGACTTTTCAAAATTTTTATGATTTGTCTTTTGATGTGAGGTGTTCAGCTATAAGTATGTAAAATTTTACGCCTCCAACCTAATTAGGGGCTCACTTAGAAAGAATTGTTTAAAATACACATGTGGGAGCCCAAAGGGATAAATGTACGACTTTTTCAAAATTTTATGATTTGTCGTATGATGTGTGGTGTTCAGCTATAAGTATGCAAAATTTCAAGTCTCCAACATGTATAGTTTCTGAAAACGGGCCCTGTGACAGACGGACAGACAGACAGATAGACAGAGGAGCGAGATAGAACGAAACCATAAAAAAGCGCATATCATAATTAGAAATGCATTTCGAGCAATCATCACTAATGTACAGTAATTCGGATAAAATATAGTATCTGAAATCTTTTCAAATACACCGCAAACAATTTCCCCTATACGATTATGAACGGAATTCTTTTGTGTGGCCCTGTAAATGAACAATAAATATTATTTGCACCGCATATTCAACATAATGCATATTTTAGTGGGCTTCATAAATGAATATCAAATTTACTCTGTATGAAAGAGTGTAACACCATTAAAAATCATTTGAAACGATTTTTTCCCATTGGCCGTAATGTAACGGAAAACTTTTGACTGTCCCTGTAAATGAACAAAACACGGTACAAACTTCATTTGCAATAGGGATCGTGCTATGGCAGAGATCACTAACCTCCAAAATTTTCAGAACGATCCGAGTATATTTAAGAGAGTTAGAGATCGGGCAGACGGACAGACAAACGGAAGTCATAAACACTTTTCAACTTTGTTGAAAAGTGTTAAAAATGATATGTGCCGTGGAATTCATTTAAACTTTCGAAGTCATAGAGATATATTGATTGAAATGTATTAAAAAATTAAAATGTCTGTTCATTAAAATAAACCTACAATTTTCGCTGTTTTTCTATTTTAAAGTCTATGAAAAATACAGGGTGATTCAGCTCGTCGGTGACAAACTTTAAGGATCGATAGAGCACACCTAGACGAACATTTTTGAATAGGGAATGTAGGGTCCCTGACGCGATGGTAAGGCGCTAGGCGCTTTCGAAAATTTGGGTGCCGAAATTCGAAACGTCATAAAAACTAGGGAAATGGTTAGATTTTCTTGCTTGTTGCGTCGAAATGATTCTGTTTGTTTAGACTTTCTTCAGTACCAATTTGATAAGCGTATCTCTTAAAACATGGATAGGGGGCGCTGCAGACTTTGGAGAGCTAGACAACAACTTTAAGCCCGTTATTTTGATAATTTAACACATGCTCGCCAAAGTTTATACTCTAACTTAAAGTTTGAACCCAAAAGTAGAGCCCTGCAAAAAGCGTAAGAGCCGGAATAAAATGTCAAAGTACAGGGTGGTCGAAACTCGAAGGCTCCTAAGAGATAAACAAACAGATTTCTTGACTTATGGCATGCATTTTCATGATTCTGTTTGCTGGGGCTCTCTGAAACTCAGTTGAACGGTACAAAAAGAAACATCGATAGGGGGCGCTTTGGGCAAAAAACATAATTCGTTGACATTTCGGACGCTAACTGGAAACGGGGCGCTACGATCAGTTAGTAATAATGAAAACACATTTTCTACCTCTGCTCAACACTTCTGAATAAATTTAGACCAAAAACATCAATGATACTGGAAATTTATTTACAAAAAATAACACTACAGAAGATGCTCGAAATTTTGACCTTGGGCCATGATGCAGGCTTCGCACCTCCGTCGCATTGAGGAGTGTGTGTTTCCAACAATGCCAGGAGTATCTCTGATCTGCCCTGCAGCTGCCACAATGCGCGCCACAAGTTCTTCAGCACTGCTGACAGGTGTATGGTATACCTCGGCCTTCAGGTAACCCCAAAGGAAGAAATCCAAGCAGGTGAGGTCTGGTGATCGGGCAGGCCAGTGAACTGGACCCCCACGCCCGATCCACCGCTGGCCATACCTTGCGTTTAGATGGAGACGCACGTCGTTCGTGTAATGGGCCGGAGCTCCATCGTGCTGGAACCACATCTGGCGACGCGAACCTTCGGGTACGTGCGCCTCATCCAGAAGCTGCGGCAGCACTTGATCCAGGAAAATCAGGTAATTTCCACCTGTCAGCCGTTCAGGTAACAAATAAGGGCCAATGAGGCAATCCCCCAGAATGCCGGCCCACACATTTACTGAGAAACGCTCCTGGGCTGCTCGGCTTCTGGTTTCATGTGGATTTTCATCACACCACACATGACTGTTGTGGGCGTTCCACATTCCCTCCCGGCTGAAGGTGGACTCGTCCGTAAACAAAATGCTGTTTACAAAACGGGGATCCCTGGATCTCATCGCCAAGTACCATCTTGAGAATTCCACTCGAGGGCCAAAATCCTGCTCTCTGAGCAACTGCACCCGCTGGATGTGGTAGGGGTGCAGATTCCGGGAACGTAAGATGCGCCACGCAGTTGCTTGCGAAATGCCAACATGTCTGGCGATATCTCTCGTGCTAAGACCTGGGTTGTCCTCAACCAGGTTAAGCACAGCCTCTTCGTTGTCGGGGGTGCTCACTGATCGCTCCCATTCAGGCCTGCCTCCGTCGAAAGATCCCGTTGTGGACAACCTCTGGTGTACTCGAGCGAAGAAGGCATGGCAGGGGATTTGCCTGTTGGGGTAACGCTCGGCGTACAACCGCTGAGCGGCTCGTCCATTACAACCAGCAGCGCCATACGCCAAATGCATGTCAGCCAATTCAGAGTTTGTGTACCGTTCCATCCTACTACCGATCTGCAGACAAGTAACCCGAAGCTTAAGTAGGTACCGCACGTTCAAAAGACGTGTCTGCGCATACAACTACGTCATCTCGCGTTGTCGTCTACGCATTACGTATCTTTTGCATATCGATATGGTACGATATCTTTTGCATAAATCAGCAAAAAGCACCTTATGTAAATTTTATTGCGCGCATTGTGCATGATTGAAACCAGCTATGTTTGTTAAAAAAAACAAACAAACTGCAGTTTTAATAGCTTCTTATGATAAGTAAATTACTCTCTTGTTTTGTTTCTAACTGATCGTAGCGCCCCGTTTCCAGTTAGCGTCCGAAATGTCAACGAATTATGTTTTTTGCCCAAAGCGCCCCCTATCGATGTTTCTTTTTGTACCGTTCAACTGAGTTTCAGAGAGCCCCAGCAAACAGAATCATGAAAATGCATGCCATAAGTCAAGAAATCTGTTTGTTTATCTCCTAGGAGCCTTCGAGTTTCGACCACCCTGTACTTTGACATTTTATTCCGGCTCTTACGCTTTTTGCAGGGCTCTACTTTTGGGTTCAAACTTTAAGTTAGAGTATAAACTTTGGCGAGCATGTGTTAAATTATCAAAATAACGGGCTTAAAGTTGTTGTCTAGCTCTCCAAAGTCTGCAGCGCCCCCTATCCATGTTTTAAGAGATACGCTTATCAAATTGGTACTGAAGAAAGTCTAAACAAACAGAATCATTTCGACGCAACAAGCAAGAAAATCTAACCATTTCCCTAGTTTTTATGACGTTTCGAATTTCGGCACCCAAATTTTCGAAAGCGCCTAGCGCCTTACCATCGCGTCAGGGACCCTACATTCCCTATTCAAAAATGTTCGTCTAGGTGTGCTCTATCGATCCTTAAAGTTTGTCACCGACGAGCTGAATCACCCTGTATATAACTGGTAATTTTTAACAGCTAAATAAATCTTCAAAAAATCTGCAAGAAACTGTGCACTCATTCGACCCTTTATAAAACGGTTTTTGAGTAGGTTATTAAGCGTAGCTGACTATATTATTGAACATATTATGGCCAGTACAAAATTAAATATCTTTTATGTAACTGTTTTCTATAAAAACAGTTAAATACTTCGACTGTTTGCTGCAAATTTTAACAATGTATATTCATAGAAACCGAAAATCAATTATCTGTTAAATCGAATAAATATTTTTGTTATACAGTTTCTTATTACTTCGCGATATTAAATAAATAATCTTCATCTTTATTTTAGTACGCGGAGAACCACGAAATTTACCATCAATTAAATATACAACAATTTCATTTGGTTAAAAGAAAAGAAAACGTTTATTATTACAAATGCACAAAATTTTATCTCAATAAAATTGATATAACTATGATAAGCTTAAAAAGTATTCAATATTAAGACGTCCGTTTAAAGTTTGTAAATTTTATAAAATTTGGATTTCGTTAATCAATTTATTTTATTTTTTCTAATATAAATAAATTAAGCTACATTACATACGATAATTAAAATTCATTCTTCTATGGCTGAAACTCACTGTGTGGTGGTACTTTAAAGTTTAGTTCATTTTGAAGATTTCAGGCACTAAAAACGTGCAGACACTTTTTAAGTACATGAAGCTCCAAGGTTACACAATTTTCAAAGAATCATAACCTTTTTAATTGTTTTTGAAGACGCAACTGGTGACTATTTCTTTTTATTGTATCTCGCACCATTTTTTTCATAGCGAAAAAAAAATCACATACACTTTGAAAACATCTGCAACAGAAATATATTATAACATTTATTTTCTTAAAATAGTGGTGTGAATAGACTATAAAAATAGTCAGCAGTGGCAGCCCTGTGTATTGAAGAATTTACACCCTAGTTTATATAACTATATTGTGAATCAACTTGTTTAGTAATAATATTATTGAAACATAGTTTTGTAATTTTGAAAGTAAGCTCTTGCTTTGTAATTTAATATTTACACATGTTTGAATAAACCACAATCTAATATACTGAAAATACTTTGAATGAAAACGATAAATATTTATTAATCCGCTCTCCTAGATATTTACGTTAATTAAAAAAATAACTATGATAAAAAAAAAATAATTTTCCTGGAACGATTTAGCATCTTTTAAAATTTATTTTTAATTGTTTTATAACACTTTATATGTATATATATATATATATATATATATATATATATATATATATATATATATAATTAAACAAATTTGCTTTATCACATATTTATTTATCATATAATAAATAAAAAGTAACTCGAACAATTGAGTAAAAAAAAGTCCTTCCGGCCAGTGCCGGGAGGAAGAGGTAGCTTTCATATTCCTAATTTTAAAAAAGCCAACTTATATCATTCAAACACACGAAGCTCAATTTAGTGGAAACCGAATATAGGAGATTCAATACTAATTTTTATCAATGTAATTAATGAGAATTTCGTGAAATTAGTCAGCTTTATCCAAGCTGCTTGTCTTTAAAGTAACTTATATTTGGCTGCCAAATTCGGCGATTTCTTAAATGCCTGCCATTTTAAGGCAACATGGTGGATGAGGCTAACCAGTGAACTTGGTCGAGACCTTAGTAATTGCTGTGCATATGCTCACTCACATCGGAATCGGTTGATATAAATATTAATAAAAAATATAGAAGTATCTTATAAATTTAGAACTTTCTCACCTGACTCGTGAATTCTACGCCTTTATTGTGGCTGATCTCGTTAAGGTATTTACTTCGAAGAATATAAACACTGCTGTACGAAACAAAACATTTAATAGACAAAAACTAACACTAAAAACGGTACATATACTATCTTTTAACATCTTCAATTTTTAAATTCGTACATCTCGTCTGCAGTAAATTCATGGAACAACAAATGACATAAAAATTAAATCGTAAACAAAAATGGGTCACTTTAGTTCACACAGCTTGTCTTTTTTACTTCGCACCAAAGAGTTTGGAATTTGAGTCAGAAAATACAACATCCTCCGTCCCAGAAACATAAGTTATTCTTTATCATTGTCAAGCTCCAATGGATATAGGTGTTGGACTGCTCGCCGAATGAAATTGCCCGTTGCCAGTGCATGCACGAACCTTTCCGTTTCTACCAGGATGAATATCTGTGACAATGCCTAAATTCCATAAAAGCCTTGGCTGATTGTCTTCTTTAATTTGAACAACGGCTCCCTTTTTTACTTGTATGCCTTTGGAGTGATCTGTATAATGGACAGATTTTAAATCCATTAGGTAAAATTGTTTCCACTTCAACCAAAATTTTTCTACTAAGTTTAATCTGTATCTATATCTGCGAGTTACTTCACTTTTGGTAGAAGGAATGATCCTTATCTTTTCCGGTGGCAAAACTGTCAGTCATTTCCCTACCAGGAAATGTGCTGGACACAAGGGGGTTGGCTCATTTACATCACTCGATACAAAGGTTAATGTGCGGGAATTCAAAACAGCTTCCACTTCCTGTAAAGTGGTTTCAAATTCTTTGTAGTCTAACGAAGATCTTCCAAGGATTTTCTTAAGGCATATCTTCGTTGAACGTACCAATCTTTCGTAGAATCCTCCCCACCACGCTGCTCTCTCTACGATGAATTTCCATTCAATTCTTTTTTCACTAAAATACTTTTGCACCTCAGGATTCTTTATCAAATTCCATATCTGCTGTAAATCCCTGTCCGCTTTCTTGAAGGTTTTAGCATTATCGGTGTAAATAATCTTGCAAATACCACGACGTGAGATGAATCTTCGAAAGGCCATTAAAAATTCGGTCGTTGTTAAATTCATAACAATTTCTAGATGCACTGCTCTTACTACTGCGCATGTAAATAAAACAACGTAAATCTTGGTACTATTTTTGAGGTATAAAGAGCCTAGGAAATCTGCTCCTGTCACTTCGAACGGTGATGCTTCTTTAATTCTATCTGGAGGAAGGAGTGCAATGACTTGGCAGTAATGTTTAGTGCTGAATTTTTTACAGATGATACATCGCCTTAGTATACGTTTTACTTGTTGCCTACCCTTTATAATCCATAAACTTTCTCTTAATTGGGCGAATGTTTCGGCAACTCTAGCATGAGCTACTTCTTGATGAGCTCTTCTGATTTGAAGATCTGTAAAATGACTTTTGCTAGGAAGGATAATTGGATGTGCTTCTGATTAACTTAAATTTGAATTCTGGGGTCTTCCTTTTAATTGCATGATTCCATCTTCATCTAAGAACGGATTTAAATTTAGAATTTTTGATTTTCTTGGGATTAATTTCTTCTTAAACAATGCTACTCTTTCTTCTGGAAAGCATTTCTCTTGTGTCTGTTTTATCCAATATTTCTCGGCTTTCAACATTTCCTCAGCAGTCAAAGGTCCTGAAAGTTTACTTACACGTATCTTTGTATTGTTCGCAAATCTGAATATCCAACAGGTGATGCGAAATACTCTAGTCAATGTACTGTAATTTTCAATTTTAAAAATTGTATTTTCTTCTTGAGTCACACAGCTAGCTTGGAGAATTTTTGTTTTCATTGATGATCTTTTGTCTACTTCGACACCTTTAATATCAATTTCTTTCGTTTCTTGAGGCCGAAATGTTTCATTTTCTTTCAGCCACTTGGGACCGTTAAACCATGCTTCATTTTTCAAAAATGATTCTGCTTTTTCACCTCTGGTTAACAGGTCGGCTGGATTTTCTGAGCCAGGGCAATGCGACCACAAGTTTGGATTTGTTTTTTGCTGTATTTCTCGAATCCTATTCTGAACAAATGTCTTCCATTCTTCAACATTGCCTCTGATCCAATGCAGAAAAATCATTGAATCTGTCCAGAAATGTAGACTGATTTTCATTTCTTTGAAAAGATGTTGATTAACATAGGCTGTTAGTCTAGTCCCTACTAGTGCGCTCATTAGTTCCAATCTTGGCAGAGATAATTTCTTGACTGGAGCAACTCTGACTTTGGAAATGACAAAACTAGTAAATATTTGTTCGTTAACACGATATCTTAGATAAACAACAGATCCATAAGCTTTGGAACTTGCGTCCTTAAAACAGTGCAATTGTAGATCTTGAATCGCATCTTTTGAATAGTCACCAAAATAATATCTTGCAATCTTTGCAGCTTCAACAGAACTTAGTTGCTTGCACCACTTAATCCATTTATTGTGCATATCTTCATTCCATTTATCTTCCCAATTCAGACCTTCTTTCCAAATTTCTTGCATAAGAATTCTTGCAGTTACAGTAAAAGTGTTTAAAATTCCTATGGGATCATATATTCTTCCTATCATCTTTAAAACTTCTCTTTTGGTTTCACCGTTATTCTTATCGTCAAATTTCAAAAGATTCTGTAATTCGACTTTCAAATAATCTTCTTGGGTATTCCATTTATAACATAGAACTTTTTATAAGCAGAATTTTTATGGACAGTTTCTTCTTTTAAGTCGATTGAAGATTGAATTGCGATTGAAGACTTTCGGAATTTGTAGTCCACTTGCGCATATTGAAATTAGCCTCTTTCAAAATGGCCTTAACCTCAGCATATACCTTCAAACCTTGTGATTCTTCATTTACACCAGCGAGTAAATCATCAACGTACAGACAATCATTAAGCAGATCAAACGCATCTGGAAATGTGGATTTGTATTTCTTGATATGATGTTTTATATTTGCAGATAACAGAAATGAACTGGGCTTCGCTCCGAATAAAAATCTGGTGATTCGTAATGTTTTCAACTTTAAATTTGACCCTGGATTAGGCGAATTTTCCATCCATAAAAATCTAACAGCATCTCTATCTGCAGGATCTAAACTAATTTGCAAATATGCCTGTTCAATATCGCCAGTGATTGCAATTTTATGTAATCGAAACCGAAGTAAAACATCAAGTACATCCGGATTTAAATTTGGACCCGCATGTAAACAGTGATTCAATGAAATAGATTCGGAAGAATTAGAAGACGCATCGAAAACGACTCTTAGTTTGGTAGTTGTTTTGCCTTCACGTATAACTGCTTGATGAGGCATATAATAAGATACTGAGTTTGGCTCCGAATTAACAACTTCTGCCATTCCTTTCTCTAAATAGTTATCTATAACATTGGCATATTTTTCATAAAATTCTGGAATATCTAAAATTCTGGAATCCTCCGAAAACAAGCCTTTTTCTCGCTAACTCATAATTATCCGTTAATTCAACAACTCTTTCATTCCAGGGCAACTGGACTTGATACGCATTATTCTTAAATTTAACAGTTTTATTATAATTTTCCAAAACTGCATTCTCTATATCAGATTGTTCCTTTTCTGGTTTTATACCCATAGTTTCTAACTCCCAGAAAGCCTTTAAAGTATTATTTACATCGGTATTCCTATCCAACTCAACATGCTCCGAAACAGCTTTCATGACACTAATTGAAGTTTGTAAAATATTAGCATCTTTAGACGCAGTAGAACCATTAACAGTCCATCCTAAAATTGTTTCAGAAAGTACGAGATCATCTGAAAGTCTACGAAGCTTCCCTGTAACCATTTTCCAATAATAATCATTTCCTATCAAAATAGATAATCGAAAATATTTTGAATCTCCATAGGTTCTATCAGCTAATTGCAATTTATTTCTATATATACAATCTCGTATTCTCTTCTCGGGTACGGCAAGTAAAGCTTCACTAATTTCAGGTGTCTCTAACACTTCAATCGTAATACTTTTATTCAGCATTTCGGGATTTTTCAAAAGAATTCTGTATCGCTTACGTTTCTGATTTATCGCGGCTTTAGAGCCAAAAGCGTGAATTGTAACATCTTCTTCTCCCACTACTTGTAAACCTAATTTTTCTGCAACGTTACTCAATATAAATGATCTCTGCGACCCTAAGGCATATAATAGACGTAATTTCGATTTATGTTCTTTTCCGATAGCTAATGCAGTAGCGGTTTGCAAATAAATATCTCGTGTTACGTTCCCATTTTGAATTGATGAAACTAATGTATCTGTTATTTCCCCTTTATTCTCGCTTTCTTCACAAATCACTGAATTATGCCTCCGAAAACAAAATTTACATCTATTTTTAGACTTATTCTATTTAAACTGACTGTAAAATTCTTGCCAGTTCTCTAAATTACCATCAAATTTCTCAATATTCAACTTAGGCAGGTTAACGCGAATCCCATGTTTGGCCATAAAAGGCAAATAGGCGTTCATATCACTAGGGGCGACCGCCAAATTTGAAGCGACATTACTTTCTTCTTTCTGCAAATCCTTCATTTTACGATTTAATTTAGTTTTAACGGAAATAAACTTTTCCCTATATTCTTGGTTGGATTCAAAATCCGACTCTAAGCTTTTTAAATCTTTTATTTCTCCCTCAATATTCTTACATAATTCAAGAAATTGATTTTGTTTATCATTAATTTGTGCAAACGATTCTTCTAACCAAAACATATCAATTGTACTATCGGATTTTTCAAACATATCATTGATATTATTCATGAGCTTCGTTGCGCTAGATTTAATAACTTTACGTTTCGACTTCAATGAATCTAAATTTTCCATTTTAATATTCTCAAAGGAAATAAATACTTATCAAATAATATTTCAACCAAATAAAAGCGCGACGTTTGGGCGCCAAAATTTACTAATAAATATAAAAGTATTCTATAAATCTAAAACTTTCTCACCTGAGTCGTGAATTCTACGCCTTTATTGTGGCTGATCTCGTTAAGGTATTTACTTCGAAGAATATAAACACTGCTGTACGAAACAAAACATTTAATAGACAAAAACTAACACTAAAAACGGTACATATACTATCTTTTAACATCTTCAATTTTTAAATTCGTACATCTCGTCTGCAGTAAATTCATGGAACAACAAATGACATAAACATTAAATCGTAAACAAAAATGGGTCACTTTAGTTCACATAGCTTGTCTTTTTTACTTCGCACCAAAGAGTTTGGAATTTGAGTCAGAAAATACAACAATATACGAGTACTGTCGCATGCAAAAAATCAGATTTTTCAAAATGTCACCCACAATAGAAATTGAAACTTCTATATCTGAGCCATTTTTTAAGGTAAAGACAAACAAGAAATGCTCCTGAACCCTTATATCAAGGTCAAATACTTAAGAAAGAAACCTTTTTCAATTTCCAATTTTTTTGCACCTCACTTTAAATATATATATATATATATATATTAATTTAATGGCCGCCATTTTGAAACAAGATGGCTGATGAATCTGTCCAGCGAACTTGGTCGAGGTATTTATGTATACTATCCACATGCCTTTTTACATCGAAATAGGCGAATACGTGTGTTATCGCGTGACAAATACATGATCGTTTCAAAATGTTAGCCATGCTAGAAATTCAAAGTGCTATAATTCAAACATTTTTTAAGATATAAACAAAAGAACAAATTTTCAGAAACAAAAACTGCTCCGGAATCTTTGTATCAAGGACAAACACATAAAAAAAATCTTTTTCATTTTCAATTTTTTAATACCTCATTTTAAATTTTTAATTTAATTTATTTTTAAATGGCAATCCTTTTGAAACAAGATGGCGAATGAAGCTGGCCAGCGAATTCGGTCGAGACATTGGCATGTACTATGTACTGACCAAGTTACATCCAAATCGGTTCATAAATACGCCTGTTATCGCGTGACAAAAATCAGGTCGTTTTGAAATGTCAGCCACAATAGGAATTCAAAATGCTATTACTCAGCCATTTTTTTAGATATAGACGAAACAAAAACTGTTCCGGAATCTTTGTATTAAGGTCAAACACATACGAAAAAAATCTTTTTCATTTTCCAATTTTTTGGTATCTCATTTTAATTTTTTTATTTTTAAATTTTTTTAAATGGCCGCCATTTTGAAACAAGATGGCGGATGAAGCTGGCCAACGAACTCGGTCGAGATATTTGTATGTACTATGTACACACCAAGGTACATCCAAATCGGTTAATAAATACGCCTGTTATTACGTGACAAAAATCAGGACGTTTCAAAATGTCAGCCACGCTAGAAATTCAAAATGCTATAACTCAGCCATTTCTTTAGATATAGACGAAACAAAACTGCTCCCGAATCTTTTTATCAAGGTCAAACACATAAGAAGAAAATATTTTTTTCAATTTTCAATTTGTTGGTGTCACATTTCAAATTTAAATTTTTCTTAAAAATTTAAATGGTCGCCATTTTTAAACAAGATGTCGGATGAAGCTGGCCAACAAACCCGGTCGAGACATTGGTATGTACTATGTATAAACGAAGTTACATCCAAATCGGTTCATAAATACGCCTTTTATCGCGTGACAAAATTCAGGACGTTTCGAAATGTCAGCCACGCTAGAAATTTAAAATGCTGCAACTCAGCCATTTTTTAAGATATAGACGAAACAAAAGCTGCTCCGAAATCTTTGTATATAGGTCAAATACATAAGAAAGAATATTTTTCCATTTTCAAATTTTTGGTACCACATTTCAATTTTTAATTTTTTTTAAATTTAAATGGCCGCCATTTTGAAACAAAATGGCGGATGAAGCTGGCCAACGAACTCGGTCGAGACATTGGCATGTACTATGTACCCACCGAATTACATCGAAATCGGTTCATAAATACTCTTTTTATCGCGTGACAAAATTCAGGACGTTTCAAAATGCCAGCCACGCTAGAAATTCAAAATGCTATAACTCAGCCATTTTTTAAGATATAGACGAAACAAAAACTGCTCCAGAATCTTTGTTTAAAGGTCAAATACATAAGGAAAAAATATTTTCCATTTTTAATTTTTTGGTACCACATTTCAAATTTAATTTTTTTTTTAAATTTTAAATGGACGCCATTTAGAAACAAATCGGCGGATAAAGCTGGCCAACGAATTCGGTCGAGACATTGGTATGTACTGTGTACACACCGAATTACATCGAAATCGGTTCATAATTACGAGAGTTAGAGTATGACATAGGTCATATATATATATATATATCTTTTTTGAACGGAGGGTGGTTTCGGGGTCTAAGGGTCATGATCGATGAAAATATACCAAAATTTTTTGAAATCGCTTTCATCCGAACGGCTGCAATAGGTAGCTTTTTGTAATGAAAGCTACCTAAAATTAATTTCTAATAAGAAAATTCACTCTTATGTTCCGCTTTTACAGACCCATCAAAATAGTAACAGAATAGAGTAATAGAATAATTTCTTAAAGTATATAAAGACAAAATATGGAGTGGATAATTAACTATATTTAAGAGAAATTCGAATGAACTCTAAAGAATCTAAATTATTAACTGGACTGAACATAAGGAGTGAAAACAATATGTTATCTAAGTTTCAGTTAGAAGAATCTATTCATATTTTTAAGTGAGTATTTGTATAGGCTACATGTATATTCTTCTAATAGTAAGTGATGATAAAATACCTAATAATATTTTATGAAGTGAATGATTTATTAATGTATTGAACTATCTGTGTTTTTTTTTATAATTATCGCCTTAAATAATATTTTTTTATATGATTAAACACTGAGATTTATGCTTCGAACTTTGATTTGTTTAAAGATCATCAGAATTATCATTATATTATAAATTCTATTGTACGCCTTCAACGCAAACTCATGTGTTTTACTTTGTTTTAACATCCTTAAATTCAGTCTGAAGAGCAGAAACGTTTATTAATAAAAACAGCTAATATTTTATTCATTAAATTATTATTGTCATAAAAGTTTTTAAATAATCAATTTTAAGATGATTCGTTCAAACATTATTTCTGCTATATTTTGTATGTTATTACTTCTTTTACGTCTTATCCGTTTTTATTTAACATGTTCCATTTTTTTTTCAAGTATTAATAAATAAAATTGTACTTCAGGGTAAATGAAAATAACTATTTATGAGGACACTTATGGCCGAAATTCACTCATTCGCTTAAAATTACAGGGTATTTTACAGTAACACGGATATTTGTTCACCGTTTTATCAATCATTAAGATATTTTAACGAAATTTTCAACGTACTTATTTTTATTTCTGAAAGATAGGTATAACAAGAAACTCTTGAAATATGCACTGTTCACGACCTCTCTAGACATTTTTTTTTATTTGGAATGTAGTTCACAGAATACATGATGTCATTAAATGAACCAGAATGCATTTACAGCATTTTCTATTACATTATCGCATTTATGCAAAGCAAAGTTAATATAATAACACTATTTGTAAAACTTCATTGATGTTAAAGTTTAGAAAGAAATTTCGGATTTGGCTTACTGTGAGATATAGTCTGTTGACTAGCAGAAAATTTAACTATAGAGAAATGTAGAATGTAGCTTATATTAACATATAATTGAAAACCCACAGCCCTATCAAAATTATTGCAAGAAGAAAACCATCCAAATAAATTTCAATGAAAGTGGAATAATTTTATTTTACAGTCTATACTACCCATCCATCATAAGAGAAACAATTGAGAGCTATAGAAACCATAACACGCAAAAAAAATTAATATGTAACGATGCAGCTTCATTTAACTTTCAAATATTATGGCTTGAGCTACTCAGTGGTTTCAAAAATTAATATAAACAACCAAGTAAAATAAAAAAAATAACATGCATAATATAAAAGAATACATGAAAAATTGAATGCCGGCGTTTCATATACCGTGTAATTTTAGATTTTTGTTTTCAAAATGACTGAGGTGGCGTCGAAACGATTTTCTACTTTTTTGTATGTTTTAATTTATACCTTTAGTAATTAAAATTAATTTTTTATCTGTATGTTTGTATACAAAAACATAAAAGCCAAGCGTCACTGACTGTTTCTTCCATTATATTATAAACACTCTTAAAGTAGCGTGAGAATTAAAAGCTGAATGGATGTAATAAAACATTATATTTCAGGTTGAATTACAGAAGTTTAAACATTGCGTTAATACTTATATATGCTTTCCGGTGTTCTCCAGTATGGTTCCGCAATGTTAATCCAACATAGTAAACCAGTAGGCGTATCAACATTTTATACGTTTCACCGTTTTGTCCCTGACGTCAAAACTTTTACTATTTGCTAATTCTAATAATATTATAAACTTGAAGGCATAAATATGTTTGGCTTACGTTAGGGTCAAAACGTTTGTTTAAATGCCTTTTCATATAGGTGAACTAGAAACCAGAAATTAGCATAGCATATGTTTTATTTACTTTATTCAAGTGTTTTTCTTTTGCTATTTTCAGTGAGAATCAATGAATATTTTCCAT
Organism: Maratus speciosus; assembly: GCA_963932465.1. Classification (NCBI taxonomy): domain Eukaryota; kingdom Metazoa; phylum Arthropoda; class Arachnida; order Araneae; family Salticidae; genus Maratus; species Maratus speciosus. The sequence continues at coordinate 204,383,429 of OZ010789.1, forward strand.
ATAAAATTTAATTTTTTTTCTACGTGATTTCCGCGAGAAAACTGAAATTGATTTTTTTTTCTGATTATAAGAACTAAAAAGAAAATATTCATGAAGTCACACTGGAAACAGAAGGGAGGTTTTCAAACGTTTGGTATTAATACAACGAGTACGGATATGAGTATGGACAAAAAGCAGGAGAATTTGATGTAATATGTATATTTAAAACACTCTTTTAAACATTTACGATAACGATACAAAATAATACGAGGGACATTAATATGAATAAATATAGAAAACAATTGAATATGACGCCATTAAATGTATATATATATATATATATATATATATATATATATATATATATAATTGTATTATTAAAAAGTGATTTTTACAGAGAGAAAAGTGACGTCTTATTATATATTACTGATATGGATTGTTATTGGACAACTGAATGAAAAACCTTAATATCTGTTACTTGGGCCTAAAAAATGTAGGAAATGATTTTTTTTCCGTAAATTATATTTTTGTTTAATATAATATTTATTTTTAATTAAGTTATTGTATAATGTACTAACATTTGTAAGTAGAATTTTTTTGACAATTGTATGCAGTATTTACAAAATTTAGGAAGTAGCGTTTTTCATTAATCTTGCATCCATGAAATGTTTTTTAATACATGATTTTTTTATAACTAATATCTTTAATTTTGTCTTTCTCTGTATAAAAGTAATTAGTGTGTGTTCAACAAGTATCCTTAAATGTAATAGGGAAGCGAATGAATGTGTTACATTAAATTCTTCAAACAACAGATAAACTTATCCTTACGGTTAAATCCAAACTTCTGTAGTGAAACCAGAATGACTAAAAGTAGCTGAAGCAAACAAAGAGAATGAAAGATGTGAAGATTAATAAACAGTATATGAAAATAAAATAATGTATGAGAAGGTAAGAGATATTTTCCCTTGTAGAACTATGCAGATTAACTGAAGATTAAATCTATTGATTCATATTGGTGAGCAGAATGTAGGAATAAAAAATAAAGTTTGACACTGAGTGAAAAGAGTTATAATAAAAAAAATAAGATGATATTTACAGATAACGTATGTATATTCTGTTTATACCGGGAAAAAGATAAAATTTACAATTTCCATTTAAATGAACGAGATTCAAAATACTAGAAAGCAAATTAAAGAAATTGGAAGCATTGATACATCATTGCTGGAAACAAAGTATACAATTAAATAACATTTTCCCACTACCTAAAATTTATTTGCCAAATCTTATAGCATTATTATATCTATGTGTTGGGAGTTTTTCCTATACATTTCACAATGTTTAACTTTCTGTTCCGATAATATATTGTATGCATATTTCTGAAATCAAGAAGAAGTAAATGTAGGGATTATGTAATATATCTTACATAATTGTTTTTTTTTTCTTTATTCAATGTAACTTTATAAAATAAACTATATTTGACATACATTTAGATGCGTCATAAATAAAAGTCAACATAAAAATAAATATATAAAACCGATAAGTGATGTATATTTTGCCTATTTATTACTCCCAACAGTGCAACAACTCTTTGATTTTTTGCTAAATAATTGTAATTTAGTTACATATGAATATAAAATTATTTTATTATATTTATTCTTTTTTTTATTTATCCAAACATATTACAGACATTTTACTTAATTGCTGTAATTTTTTGTAAGTAAACTACGGATTCATATTATAGAATGTGTAAGAAAATACATGACGTAACTAATTTCTCAATCTTAATTTAAAACAATAGAGTAAAGAGCAGTATAATTTGTCAGATATATAGAGGAGACATAAATATATAGCATACTGTTTATTAGCCCATATAATAAAAGTGACATCTATCTACCTATCTTTCTTTCTCTCTCTCTCTATATATATATATATGTATATATATATATATATATATATATATATATATAAACACACACACACACACACACACATATATATATACATTACGTTTGGAAAGTAGTTGACAGACCCAGAATTTCGCACCATAATTAAACAGAATACAAACAACAAAGAATCAATGAAATGTTAACATATACAACTTGAACAATAAAAACAACAACAAAAAAGCTGTGAGCTCATCGGCCGTGGCTAATTTATAAAAACAGAGCAATGTTACAGATTAAATATTATACGCAAAAAATTGTTGCAATAGTGGCTGTGGGTTTCGCCCAAAGTATCGTAATGCATAAATTAAATGTACCAAAACATTCTAAAGCAAACATACCACAAGCACTCCCCGACCGGACCCGACGCCAAAATAAACAGCTTATCTCCAGTCTTAAGGCACAGTTGATGTTAAACAGATATATTGTTAAAACAGCAAATATGTGTACCCAAAGCTGAGCCGCACAGCGACGAAAAACATCCAGCATCCAATATTCTAATATCCATTCAAGTTCATTCATGATATGACAGTATTCTGTAAATAGATATTGGAACCTGTATAGATAGACATAGTTATTATATTAAAAATATTACATAATATTTAAAAAAAATTTAAATCTAAACAGTATCATTCAAAATTAAATTGCCAATTTTTAATAGGATATTTTTTAACCCAGAAATGGGAATATTTGTAAAAAGTTTCTCAAAATCATATGTGTGGATACTTTGTTTCTCATTTTTTAGTTAATTCATTTCTAATTTCATAATTGTTTAAATTAATCTAATACATATTTTTATATTTGTATTTAAATTTAAGATATTCAAAATTTTTTTTAACATTTCTTTATATTTGCAATTAAATCCATTACCAATGCTTCTTACCGTTACTACAAATAAACCTGTACTTAATTCGTGTTTTATGAAATTTTGATGTTACGAAAAGAAAAAGGAAATGATTTTTTTTATTATTTAGGAAAAGAAATCTTTACCAGTTTTGAAACGACCGAATGTTTCTTGATCAGTATCTGATTTGTAGATTTATATAAACTGTAGGTGATATTATTTTTAAGCTCAGTATATATAGCATAATAGCTTTTTCAAATAACTTCTAAATTGTTAGCTGCTTTGTCGACTGAACAAAACTGACTGTCGCGTCGACTTATTTTTCAATTTAAAAAATTTCTTCTCTACATCTGTACTTATTTTATGGTTAGCGTATGTAGAAGAATCATTCATATATTTTATTTGAAACGATTTAAAATCATACAAAATGTTTAATTTCCATTCATTAAAAATGGGGATTTCCATTTATAAATATACAAATAAATTTAAAAAATCAGAAAACCCGACTGCGTAAAAAGCGAACTAATTAATTTTTTCGCATCAATGAAAAACTATTTTTTCAATTCCCACTATTAGCTCACACTTTCGCTGTATATATCTTGTTCAAATTTTCAATCGATAATAAAATACTTGTTATTCATACACTCAAGTTCAAATATTTTTTTTAACTTGTAGTGTATGACACTTGTATTAATCCAGTTTTTTCAAATATTAATTCATTAATTAAATTTATATAATTAATTTTCAAAAATCGAGAAGGCCCACTTCTTCATTAAGGTATTTTAAGACCGAGAGAGCCCTCTTCTTGTTAAAGGCATTTTAAGCGCCACTCAAGAGGAAAGAAGAATGGGTTAAAAAAATTCTCTTATTGTCCTAAGTAGGAATTTACTTAATTTTTTTTTATTATATTACTTGTTTATATTACTTACCTATTTTTTCTTTATTTACATGTATTGATGACTTTTAAATTGTGTTTAATTGTTCGTTCCTATATATAAACACTGTTTTGATGTGGTCTATAGATGTCTATGATGGTTAGAGTTGCAGTAAAGCTAGAGATCCTACATACACAACTTCCAGGTTGTATAATATTTTAAAGGAGCTTCTGACTGTAAATTAGCCAATGAAACAACGTCTTCATTTTGAAAGACCTATCGAATGATATGCCAATCAGTGGGGAGCGTAATTTTTTTCGTCTCTACCACCATTTTGTATTTTACGTCCGCCATTTTGAATTTATACAAACAAAACTTAGCCTATAACCATCGGGCGGTTAAGACGAATTGATAGAGACCTCATAAATTACAATCCATCCAGCCTGTGGGATGTTTCTAGGGTATAAATAAATTCACATACACAGATACGCGTGAAACACATAACCCTTCTTTTCAGTCGGGTAAAAAAGGACTATTGGATTTATAACTCAAATGAACTATGAACATATGTAATTCAAATTTTAAAAGGTTGAAGTATTTTTTTTTTCAAACTTCATTAATTGTTTCAACTCATCAGTGGACCTGAAATCAAGGTCACCAGTAAAAATATGTTGTGCGTTTTATCATAGTAGGATGTTGCTGATAATTCCTACATTCTCAAGCCAAATTTAAATAAGGGTCTAAATTCTGTGCAACAGCCCTGTAGTTAAATAAATTATTACACAATGTTTTTACATATTTGAAAGTTTAAATAATAAACACACATTTTTAACTGGAAATAATTCATTATGTCCAGTAATAATTTTGTTTAGATGTAAGATATCAAAACTTTTTTTTGCTGAAATGTTCATAAGAAGAAAGTCTTATTGATAATATATTTTCTACATTTACCTATTTTATGCAATAAAAAGTACACTGATAAAACCTTAATCTGTGTATTATCACAAATAAATTCTTTAATTTTTCGCTGCAATATCCGTAAAATTTTAAATTTTAAACTGAATATAATAGTTTAAATATATATATATATATATATATTGTATATATATATATATATATATATATATATATATACATAACTTAATTTATAAATTTTGCTTTTTAAAGTTAATATATTAAAATAAAATAAGTTTGCAAAACTCTATATTGTGCAAATTAAACATATTTTGTCATAATGTAACGACCTAAGTATTCGACTGTGTGGATTTAACTGTCACAAAAAATAAGTTTCATTAATATTTAAAAATAATAATAATTGAAAATATGCATGTCAATCTGATAAATGATCATATATATTTATGTCCATTATAGACGTGTAAAGTCAATAAATAAGTTTTAAAAAACGTTTCAATTTCATGCTTTCTTTAACGCTCTCGCTGCACATCCCGCAATTTTCACGGGCAACGTAAAAGTTGCAAAGTTTGCGAAACCCACGCTTTCCGCAATGTTTTTTTTGTTTTTTTTTTTTTTTGTATCATCTAAATCTGTATTAAAAAAAAAGAAATATTTTACAAAATAATTTTACATATGTGAACTCTAAAATATATGTAGATTTGAAATACATAATAAAATAAATGCATAATTTTTTAACCTATTTTGTTAAAAAAATTTCGTAGCGAGAAGGTTAATATAACCTAAAGCAGCACTTTTAACATAATTATTATAACTGTTATACATTTAAAAAAATACTGTTAATCTCATTACTGTTGTTTGACTATAACTTTGAGTATCTGAATGCAGTTTATTAGAGAATTTCCATGCACGAAGAGTGGCTATAGCATAATTAATTGTTTTAAATTATGTCTTTGCTTTCAATTCATAATTTTTAATAATTAATTGTTTAATTTCGCATACAACATAATATTTGTGATTTTGGTATATTTATGTTAGTCTGGAGAAGGTTATAAATAGAAAAATTTGGCATCCATACCATATTAATATAGAATTCATTTCTTTTAATGTTAAAACCTTCCACTTTAAAATACATATGCTCAAAACCCGCGCATTTCACTAATTTCATTTACAATACAAATAAACAATTAAATTTAAAAAATCAAAAAAACCGACTGCGTAAAAAGCGAACTAATTAATTATTTCTCATCAATGTGAAACTATTTTTTTCTTCAATTCCTACTGTTAGCTCACACTCTTGCTATATGTATCTTGTTCAAATTTTCAATCGTTAATAAAATACTTATTATTCATTCACTTAAACTCAAATAAATTTTTTAAACTTATAGTGGATGACACTTGATGTTAATCCAGTTTTTTTTTTCAAATATTAATTAATTAACTAAATTAAATTAATTATTTTTTAATAATCGAGAGAGCCCTCTTCTTGATCAAGGTATTTTAAGACCGAGAGAGACCTCTTCTTGATCAAGGCATTTTAAGCGCCACTCAAGAGGAAAGAAGAATGGGAGAAAAAAATTATCTTCATAGGAATTGACTTAAAATATTTTTTTATATTACTTGTTTATATTACACTCATTGCCATAAAAATTTGCGCACCAAGAAATAATTATGGGATCGTAACGAAACTTGGCATGAAGGTACATATCAGGCAGATATGCAAATGATTAGAAATGCAGCGTGATTGCGCATTGCGTAATACCACTAGAGGGCGTTGAACTTCGTCCTCCTTGGAGTATAAAACTGGTAAGCAGAACTTGTCTGAGTGTACCTTTTCTTTTGCAAAGGAAACGTGGAGGTAGACATGCCGTTACGTAGCCATCGAAGACAATATGAGCAGCTGTTAGTGTTCGAGAGGGGAAAAATCAACGGGATGATGGAAGCTGGGTGATCAGAACGGCGAGTAGCTCGTCAAGTAGGCCGTTCTGATTTTACTGTGAGGAGGTGTTTGGACCGGTGGACTCAAGAGATGTCATTTACATGGCGGCCAGGCTCGGGACGTCCTCGACAGGCCAGTCGTCGAGAAGACCGTCACATCATACGAAACGCACGCGTAGAACCAACTGCCTCATTGGCCGCTATCCAGACACAGGCAGCACTTTCACTACGGACCCCTGTGTCTTCCCGAACCATCGCAAGGCGCTTGACTGAAGGACATCTGGTATCACAGCGCCCATTACGTGTGCTGCCAATGACACCCACCCACTGACGCCTCCGTTTGGAGTGGTGTGGCGCACGACGGGATTGAACTGCAACGGAATGGAACCAGGTCGTCTTCAGCGGCGAGTCTAGATTCAATTTGAGCAGCGATGACAATCTTGTTCGTGTTTGGAGGCCCCGTGGTGAACGCCTTAATCCTGCCTTCGCTTTACAGCGACACACCGCTCTTACAGCTGGTGTGATGGTATGGGGTGCCATTGCTTACGATACACGGTCATCCCTAATATTGATCCGTGGCACAATGACAGCCCAGCGGCACGTCCTGGACATCCTTCAGCTACATGTGTTACCATTCGTGGCAGGGCTCCCAGGAGCCATGTTTCAGCAAGACAATGCTCGGCCACACACAGCAAGGATGTCACAAGCCTGCCTCCGCCACATTACCACCCTTCCCTGGCCTGCTCGATCCCCAGATTTGTCACCAATCGAGCATATCTGGGGTCATTTTGGACGGCGAGTTGGACACCCTACGAGTTTGGTTGAACTCGAGGCGCGTTTACAGCAACTGTGGAACGAGATGTCTCAGGACATCATACGGAACTTGTATGCTTCAATGCCCGCTCGTATCGCACCGAGCATTCGCGCTAGAGGAGATCCAACAGAGTACTAAAATTTCCGTTCATTTGTACTTTTTTCTGCAATAAATGATCCCTTTTCTTTGGTTTTCTAATCACTTATTTATATCACAGTAGTACTTACACGTGTAAAATTTCGTTTCATTTGGACGTCTTTTTCTTTGTGCGCAAATTTTTATGGCAATGAGTGTACTTAGCAATTTTTTTTTTTATTTACTTGTATTGATGACTTTAAAGTTGTATTTAATTGTTAGTTCCTATCTTTAAACACTATTTTGATGAGGTCTATAGATGTCTATGATGTTTAGAGTTGCAGTAAAGCTAGAGATCTACATACACAACTTCTAGGTTGTATAATATTTTAAGGGAGCTTCTGACTGTAAAATAGCCAATGAAACAACGTCTTCATTTTGAAAGACCTGTCGAATGATAAGTCAATCAGTGGGGTGCGTAATTTTTATTTTCGTCTCTACCACCATTTTGTATTTTACGGCCACCATTTTGAATTTATAAAAACAAAACGTACCCTATTAGCATCGGGCCGTTAAGACGAATTGATAGAGATCTCATTCATTAAAATCCATCCAGCCTTTGAGATGTTTCGAGGGTATAAAGAAATCCACCCACACAGATACGCGTGAAACACATAACCCTTCTTTTCAGTAGGGTAAAATGAAAGCAAAATAATATGAAATAATACCATTAACAATAACCTTTTTTAATTGCATGAAAGATTTTTTTCTAATTTTCAGACGCTAAATAAAAAAATGTCTCTGTTACCGAAAAAAAATGCAAATGGCAAAATATCTTTGCTTAATCGCTACTACTAAGTTATTACTTTTAACAAAATCCAGACTTATTTTTCAATTGGATCAAATTAAAACGGCTTTATCGTACTTTAATATTAGTGCGTGCGTAGATTGTTTGGCAACATTTTCTCTAATCTGGGTGTCTACGAATACCTTCCACCATTAAAAATGAAATCCGTACTTAAAGTTTCAGACGCGTGTCAAAATATCGGTTTATTTGAATATTTTTATCCAATTTCACAGCGGTTTGAAATTTATTCTTCCTAATATGTCTCAATAGTTGTCATCTTCTGTGAAAATGAGAACGAATTCCATCAAATATCTTTTGAGTTATTCTTAGCGAAAGCTGTTAATATCAACCGTAGTGTGTTTCTTCCTTAATACTGTAACAGTTTCTAGTGTTAAAATAACTAAACTTTAAAGCTTCAACCTTTTTTACTTTTGAATATCATGATTTATTTTGTTTGTTACTTATTAACTGCAAAAGAAAAAGTGTAATGAAAAGTTTCTTTAATGTTATCTGTTGTGCTCAATTATTAAAATCACATTTAGTATTTACATTTAATTTTCTTAGATGCAGAAGATCTTTCATTAACGGAAATTGTGTTATTTAAGACATTTTCAGTTTACTCTTGAAAGTTTATTTTGAATAAAGAAGTTTTTATTAAAAGTAATGAAATTTTGATATTAACCGTATTATTTAAAATAAATAAACCTTGTAAAGTTTTCATTTTTTATTAGGGCATTTAGATAAGAAAGTACATTCATTGCAGAACTATTTGAAATATTGCTATTAACTTTCACTATTTTTTTTTCACTGTTCATTTCAAAACGAGTTATTATTTTATGATGTCACAATCTAAGCAAAATAAATAATGTCCTTTAATGTCTTCAGTGGTATTCAGTTGTATACAAACTCATGAAGACGTGTTAATTTAAAAATTTTACGTTATTTTAAATTTTAGAAAAAAAAAAAAAAAAAACATGTGTTCGAAGATTTTAAATTGTATCGTATTCTGATCTTATAAGAAATTTTATTCATTGATTATCTATAACATTAATGATGCTTAAAATGAAAATTTAACAACAGCATTCCTTCATTTTTAAACAATACATACCGAGTGATTCAATTACAATAAGTGTATGAGGTTCTGGTGATAACTGTTCTATAAGTGAGCATTGGAAGTAATTTTAAAAAACTTTTTTTTCATACAGAAAATTTTGTATGATATAACAGATTAGAAAAAAGGGAAATTTTAAGGATATTCACAGGTATATTTGAAGATTACAAAAAATAATAATAATAATAATCTAAAATAATGTTAACAGTTCAGGAATTATGTCAGAGATCTTCAACGGTAATTATTAATTTATATATTTACTATTTCCCATTTTGCACCAGTACCTACAATGTTCGTAATAATTTTGCACCATTAGAAAAATTATGCAAATAATTGAATAAGAATTCATTTAAACACATATTTTATTAAAAATATATATATAATTAAAAATTTCCGATGTCAGGTTACTTCTTAGGAGGATCCACACAAATGTGTGTGTGCAGGTTCGGTTTTAAATCACACAAAAAGGGATTTTTTTTTCTTTTCTCTTAGGATCATCTATAATATTGTGTAGGTCAGTTTTTAAAGGGATATAAAATTGAATACAAACTATTACAATTTGTGGTAAAGATTTAAAACTCCAAATTTAAAATTCAAAAATATATTTTACTAAAGGTAATCATCATAAAAAATAAGTATGGTGTTTTAAACAAAAGATTATAATTTTATATATTTTTAGGAGTCCTTAACAGCTTAAAAATATTAAACTAAGACAGGGTTCGTACGCTTCAAGGACTTTTAAGCACCTTTTATCAGAACTTTTGTAAAGTAATACTTGCAAGTTATATTTATGAAGTATTTAATGAAAAAAAGTCTATCTTCAGATATAGCGACCAGTACTTTGCGAAATTGCTGATGCTAAAACACCTAAAATCCCCTGAAACCCTTGATGCGTACGAACCCTGTAAGATTTTTTGGTGAAACAACATTTGTCAATGTTTACGGCAAGGCTCTTTTCTTCTGTAATGTTTCAAAATTTTATATTTAAAAAAAATGTCTTCATAAGATAAAGTCTCAAAATCTGAACGATTTATAATCGTTTTGATAAGAAAATAGGAATATCTATATATATATTACGCTATCGTACGTGGCACAGAAATCGCGATTATTTGTTAATTGTTTAATGTCAAAACCCAAATGAATCTCTTTGGTTATTGAACAGAATTTAATTCATCTCCATACCTATAAACGGGGGTTTTAATAGAGGGGACTCTGTTCTGCCGCTATTTGCCGCCATGTTTGTTGCCAACTTGGCGATATTTCACTAAATTTGGCGACCAATTTTGGTCGCCCAAAGTGAGGAAACTTAGCGATACCTCTAATATTTCGCCAAATTCCCATAGATTTCCATTGTAAACCAATAGGGCTTACTTGCTTACAGAAAAAAAGAGATATTAGCGTAAGGGATTATATTAATTATATTTAAGGGAATCCAAGTAAATTAAATTATGAATAAAAGTAACATGATACAATGCTTAGCATCTTTCCCAAACATAAATTTTGAGGGAGATCAAACTGGTCGCCAAGGGCTGCTGGTTAACAATATTAGAAAAGTATTTATAAGTTTTTAAAGTGTGTTAAATGCATCTGAAAATTTCATATGTACTATAGATTGTATAGAATAAGAATAAATTACTTTAAAAATCACTCTTTTAAAATATTTTAGTCATAGTGACATTTTATAAGGTTATCTTTTGTATATATTATATTTTAGCAAAATAAATCTGTAAATCATTGGTTAAGCATACTAATAAAAACGTTCTTTAATAAGCCATGAAACATATTAATATTTCATGACTCTTTTTTTTTTAGTTATCGTTGACTAATACGTATATATATATATATCAGTTTACCTGTATTGCAAAATACCGATTTGTTTGACCATTTCAAAAGTACACAAAATAATGCGCAAGAGAAAGAATATTTTATTTAATTACTGTCTTATAAATGAAAAAAGTGACTGCTCCTAAACTTTACTCTTGGCAAAATCTAGTTATCTGTATTCTATATGTGTTTTATTTTTTAAAATATTTTCTAAAACTTAAACATTAAAGAAATCCGAAGAAAATTATATAAACTGCTGTATAAGTTACTTTCTCTTATACGTCATTAATTTTCCATTATTTTATAAGTTCTAGAAGTAATTTTCCCATTTAACTTAGAAAGCAATATTTTTTATTATAACAAGTAATAATTTATTATAATAATTTTTTTATTATTTTTTAGTGCTCCGGATACAGGAACATGCATATAACGGTATATAACGGTATATAACGGTAATAGTATATAACGAAGTGTATCATCATCTTTTATGTGAAACATGAAAAGTTATTTTAAGAAATACTTTTTTATACACACTTTTTTAACTATATTTATTTAAAACCTGCTTGCGCACCTTTTTCTTTGAAACCCAAGTTTTTCATTTGAAAAAACACTTTTGAATTGGTAAGTCTTCGAATTTTCATAAATATGAGTAATATCTTATATTTTCTTCAAAATGTGATTTTGATCATTTCATAATATATTAAGTCAAAACATAATTTTTCATATTAATTTTTTTTTCATTCAGCAGATGCTATTTTTAGAATATATATTGGATGTTTATTACATTATTGTAATCATTATGCATCAAATGTTATCAAATACATTTGACGCTAAGATCTGTCTTAAATCATATTACAAAAATGGTTGAACCTCTAATTAACTACCAATTTGCATTCTTCAGGGCTAATTTCATGAAACCAAATCTTCTAATAAAGACATTTTTAAACATGAAGGAAGTCAGTCATCACAGAATATAAACAACGCAATATAAATTTATATTTAATATTTTCAGATAGAAAACTAGATATGATGAATGCAGTTGAAACACATTCTCTAAAATCTTTTAATGATTAATAAATAATTTTTTATTGATTCATAATTATTATGTACTTCGAAGGACTCATTATCTTTAATGGGGAAACATTCAGAAAGTTCCGGTTCTGCTTAAAAATTAATCAGAATTATTCTTTCATTTAAATAAAGGATTGAAATATAACGAATAAAAAAGTACAAAAAACTGCACACTATATCCTTCAAATTTCAAAGGTTGTGAAAGAAAGGGATGTTGTCAGACATCGTAACACAAGGATGTTGTTAGAAGATATTAAAGTTCATTACTCAGTTTTATCAATTAATATATACAATAATATATGAATATTGACAATAAAAATATCTTGCAGTATGCATTTTCAATACAAATGGTAATAGTTTATTATTTTTTGACGAAATATATTGTATTAAAATAAATGTTCAGGTTAAAAATTGTTATTCCAATTAGTATATTTGTGACAGTATTTTATACGACTATAAATTTTCCATGCAACGCACGTACTTGATCGACTCAGATTAGATGCAACGTATGAAACCAATATTTCAACAATTATTTATCAACACTGAAAGCATGTTATACATTTTCAACTCAATAAGTTTAATTGAAATGAAATAATAGAGCGCCGTAAGCGGTGTTTACTGGAATCAGATTTTAGGGTAAAACTAGGAACCTATTTATCATAGATGTCATTATATTCAGCGATTGATTATAATACACACAATGATGTATTTTCTACAGTATAATAAATCATTATATGCAGTGACATTTCCTGATAGCTGAATCATTTAGTCTTTAGCATTAACTTAATTTTGAAAATAAAATTATTCTATTGTATTTTACTCTTAAACATATTTCATATTGTTTTCTATATTAAATTTCTCATTATTTATTTATTTCACAATTATGCATAAAAAAAAGATATGTATAATATTTAATTTTAGGATTAATAATGTTAGTAAATTTTAGGATAGTTAGATATTGCCGATATGTATAATTGGTATAAAGAATATATACACATAAATCATCTGAGAATAGATTATATGAGGGGTCTACAATTCGCGATATATGAGGGCGTAGTGATCGAGATGTTAGTATTTCAATGTATGTGTTTGAGAATATGGTATATAACAGCGATCGAGATCTCTTAAAGGGAGTTAAAATTACATTATTTAGAAGAATTTTAAAAAGCATCACACAATTTTTTGTATCAAAAAGCATAGAAAATATTAAATTTAGTTCAAGCAATACCTGAAGTTCTAAAATATCGGAGAGAAAGAACAAGCAAAGAGGATATACATAACAGGGAACACAATATTTTACTCGGATTGTAAAATTTGTCCGCAGTGACAAAAGAAGGGACATTGGCTGGAGAGTATTATTGACAACAACATTACGTTTATGGTTAGATGATAAATCTAGATAAATTTACGTTTAATAGTTTTCTCTGTATCAGTCTAATTTAGCGTGCATACTGGGGAATTTAAGCATTCCAAAATGCATCAGTGTGAGTTCAAATGGTCATGGAAACGATACAAACTGCAAATATTCGTAGGAGATAATGTCATAAAAGTTCTCTTGCATCACACTTTGCGCAATAATTGTTCTGTTTTATTTGTTACATCGTAATTTGTTCGCTGCAAATTCTGTCCCAACGTTGTTGTTTTTTTATTACTATTACACAGGCTTGCGAGGAAATAAATACAAGGGTATAGATGGCTGAACTTTATGTATTTTTGGGGGCTATTTAAAAAACAAATAATGAAAAAATTCTATCACGTCACATTTTCTTGAAAAATATTGTGTCGATTGGAAAGTCGTGTCGTGTAGGAAAAATCCATTCGTACCGGTAAATTCTTCCAGGTAATTATTAGACATTAGATATCGGAATCAATGTCTAATAATTAAATGATTGAATTTTCCGATACGAATTGATTTTCCCAACACGACACAACTTTCCGATAGACCCAGTTGTTTTAAACCATTTAAACCTATAACAAAATAATCGATCGCTGAAAAATCAATTTGCCTCACCGAGAATCGATTTATTTTTACATAGATTTACATGGATAAAACCACTGTTGCCAGATAGTACATGCAAAATTGTCCGAGAGAATTCCATTTCAAATAGGATTTTAGCAAAAATATAGATATCGATGTTACAAAAAATTCTGATGTAATGGGGGAAAATGAAGGTCATTTCCGAAATCTGCCCACCAAATAACATAAAAATTAGCGAATTACTTCTCTTGTATTTTTCAAAAACTGTAGCAGGCCTGTGTTATTTATGATATCATTGACTACTTGTGAAAAATGGTTTTAGCTATTTTAACTTTTTAAAAGTATGTTACAGTCATCTCAATATTAACAGATCGCTTGTTGTTCTACATGTATACCACATTGTCGATGATAAAATTTAAAATGCCAACATATCGATTCCATGCGTGGTACGTTTGCTAGGTGCTCATATATTGGTTTACTTTATAGTCATGAAATATTAACAGTGCGTTTTCCATATATTGGTTTACTTTTATATTAAAAATAATAATAAATGATTTGAGTATATATTTAGAGATCAACTTTTGCAAGAATGTTGCATTCTATATTAGACGTACAACACTGACACAACCTCTTTCTAAGACTAACTCTTTTAACTAATTAGAAATGAATTATTAAGGATATACTATATCTTAAAATAATAAAATATTCCAAATATTCTTCATAACGGTTTTCTGATATTTTTAAATCAATGATAGTACTGCTACAAATTACAAAGATCCATTTCTTTTCCAAAAAAAAAAAAATATTAAAATATTTTTACAGTAAGAGAAATATTGTCAGTTAATTTACGCTTATCCAAAAGGAAATTATATTTGAAGTTCATGATTGAAATTTTATTTAAAGAATTTCATTTGTATCGTGAAATTAACTATTCACATTTTTCCGATGCATGAGTGTTCTAATCTAAGTGACAATGATTAATTAACCAAACATAATTTTTAACTCATTATTTTAGTTATGTTCTCACCAAAGATATGATCAAAATTTGAAATTTTCAGTAGACATTAACAAATAAGCTAAAACACTCTTTATTAATTTACTTTATTAAGTAAATTTTTATAAGATTTTGAATAATGAGAAATAAATTCTTTATAGGTGCTATGAATATTACATTGGCATTCTTAATGGACTTAAACATAATGATTTAGCAAAAGTTAGCAACACATTCTTCTGGACCATATGGAAATATTAGCGAAAATTAGCGATTTCACAATATAGAAGGGTGTATAAATTTCAAAACAATTTGATAAAAACTTTAAAAAATATTTAAATGTAGTTACCTCATATTGTACAATAAATAGACTTTCATATCACGTATGCTAATTGTTAATTATAAAAAAATAATAATGTTTTATAACAGATTAAAATTCTAAAGATTTGTCTGAAATTAAACAACTAAACATTTATTTACTACTAGTTACATTATTGAATAATTCAATATAATTCATTAACAGGAAATATCTTCAAACGTTTTTAATTTCGTTTTTAGTTTTTCAATTTCATTTTTTCTTTTAAGGTTTAACTTTCGTTTGTTTTGAAATTTGCTTTAGTGTTAAAAAATTAAAATGCTCTTGAACCTTAATTATTTTTATATTTCTAAAGGAAACCAAAGTGAAAAGCAACAATATCAATGTTTGAGTAAATAAAACAAACAAAAAAAAATTTTATTTTTTTATTTTTGTAGTGTTTTCCGTTTTAGTTTTATTTTCTATTTTTTATTTGCATTTCATTTATTTATTTATTTATTTATTTATTTTTAATTCTTTTAGTCTTTTCTTTTCCGCTATTTTCACAACACTTTCCTCTTCCGCAAGTGCTTCTGTGTTATTGGCAGCTATTCCACTTGTCGCATTCTTTTTAAGCTCTCGTCTCTGCCCTTATTGTTCATTTATGACCTTGTCTCCTTAAGGCCACGCATTTACATTGGTTGATGACGGACGTTTAAAATTCCCTGTCCGGAACGTATTCTGTGTGTTCTTTTGTTTTATGGTAATTCTTACAAAATTTTATTATTTAATAAGTAGTTATATATAAGAAAAATATTAAGTAAGTAAATATCTGAAAAAAATTGCTATCTATAAATCTCATTTTAAAGGCTCTCAAATTATATTGCTCTCAAATTATAATATTTAAGAAGATTTAAGCAGATAATTTCTGCAAATACCATTTGAGCTAATTAATTTGCAAAAATAATATTACACAATTACAGACAAGGTGAGGAAAATTAAAACTTAAATTTTACTGTCCCAAAAATTTAAAAAAAAAACTCATTTTTTTTCTTTAGTGTTCAAATTTTTAAGAGTCAATTCAAAAACTCGATGAGACATACTCAACACTAGAGTTCGAAGAAATTCTGACATTAAAGAAAACCAAATTCGTTCAGTATGCAGCTTTAGATGTGCAAACCGTTCAAATGTGCATGTTGCCCTAATGATCATTTTAGCCTGTATTAATTTTTGTATGAGAATATTATTCTGAATTTAAATCTATCTATTGAATTAAGTTTAAATATCTGTAAATATACATGCCAAATTTCCTCAACAACTTCAACAAACGTGATGGAAAACTAAGTTGCAACCCTGTCTCGGGCAGTTTTTTTCTGACCAGGGTCGCTACACCTGCCTGTGATAGCTGTGTTTCAACGTTCGCCTTGGCTTAATGAAGTACACTGTCACTACTATACTGGGAAGTCTTTAGAAAATTCACATGGTTTTTTTTTTTTTTTTTTTTTTTTTTTTTAAGCTAAATGAGTTTTTAAGTTGGGAGATCACACCGATGCACAAACCGTTGCAAATTTACGCCAATTGTCTATACTTTTTTGAGCTGCGTTTTATATATATACATATATAGGGAATCGGTGACTATTAAATGTTGTTTGAGAATTGTTGTTCAGAATTGAATCATCATAATATATTTTCGTATTTTATTTCGTCTTTCGTATTCGTTTAGTTAGTGCTTAAATGCAAAAAATAAATAAATAAAAAAATAAATAAAAATGGATGTCTATAAACTTTTGGGACTCACTGTATAACATTTTAGATATTTCATCACACTTTAAATAATAAGTCAAGCATTGGTACAGATATACTCTTGAATTGCCGTTACGCAGTACTGAAATCTGAACTGACTTTTAATATTTAAATTTTTAAAAAGTTAAATCATTCACTATCCTTTATTAAAAATTCAATTATAAATTAATTGTGTAAGTGGACGAATTATTTCTTGATGACCGTTGATAGTTAAGGAATTTTTTATATAATATTTAAAAATTTGTTCTTAAGTACAAATAAACACAAGGAAATAAAATTCAATCCCGTCAAAAGATGGCAATTAGACTGAAAATTTTTATTAAAGTGGTTTTATTCTTGAAAAGTACATTCATGTAGATTTCATCAAATTTTGCCTACTTCTAGCTACTTTTCAAAGCATTATATTTCACAGTAATCTGAACTGGATTAACATGAAAATATAGACTGACATGCTTTTAACATTTTGTTCAAGAAAATAAAGAGTAACGAGTCAAATACCAGTGAAAGCATAGCATGTTCAAGATCTTATCATGATTCCTGACAGAGACTTTTGTTTATTTAACTGAATTTTTGACAATATCTCTTCAGAAACTGTTGCACAAATACAAATTTATAACTTAATATAATTTGAACGTTCTTGTCATTTTACTCTTTAAATGGCTCATAAATATTTACATAGATGAAGTTCTAAATTTTAACTTAATTGATTTGAGTACGAAAAAAAATAATAATTTCAAATACTTTTCATTTAGTTTTGAATAGATCATGAGGTATAGAAAATTTTAACAATCTTTGAAAACTGCGAGTAGTTAAAAATCTGAATTATGATATGTTTGTATACAAATTTAATTCATAATTTAAATAATTTTGAAATCCAAAAATGTGCAACGAGTTCTAGTGGTAACAAACTTATGTTGATGATCTCTAACAATATAAATTCTGTCATGAATTTTCAATCTTTATGCAACTCTGACATTTTTACTCAGTCTTAAGGAATATTATTAATGGAATTTTGACAGAAATATATGATAATAATTTAATGGAATTTAATATTTTCTCGTTATTTCTTTTTAGAGATATTGAAAACATTTACTAGTAACTTAAGATTTAATTATAAAAATATTTAGTGGCTTATATTCTAATATACTTAACAATACATTTTTCGTAAATTCACTACGTAAATATTTTAACTTCTAAAATTCACACTTATATATATATATATATACATAAAAGGAAACAAAATAAAACAAATAGGCTCATTAAAAATGAAATCGGTGAATTTTCTTTATAAACCCGATTTTTCTATGAATGATAATAATTAAAATTGAATGTCACATATTCAACAGCATAAATAGAAGCTTTTGTATTTCTTTAAAAGCAGCAAGAATATTATGTTATCTGTTGTTTCATGTTGATGATTCCATAATTATTGTAATTTAATTTAATTATTATTTTTTAAATAGTACCTTTCTATTCTAAATTAAAACACCCTTTTTAATAACCGGTTTCATTATTTTAGGATATATTGAATTATTCATAAATATTAATATATATAAAAAATTATCCTTGTACATTAATTTATATCACATAATTAATGCATTAAGAACATAATAAATGTCCTGGAAAATGCATTATTACATTCTTTTTTGTTAAATTTCATTTTTTTTTTTTAGGAAAGAAACGATGTAATTTAGAGGTTTCAGAATAATTTAATCGTACGAATGTTATTTTTCTAGGATTCAACTTTGGATGACTTTCAAATGAATCGAAATAGTTAAATTAAATTCAGTACAAATGAATGATTTAAAAACAGCACATTAAAACTAAAAATGTAAACGCAGATTAAAAAAAAAAAAAAAAAAAAAAATCATTAAAATATGTCCCCTTTTTGTACAGAAGGGACTTATGGTATAACAGCAATTGTTAAAAATATATTCAAGGTTATTCAAGGTGCACATTTTGTAGATATTTAAAAACATATAATTCATTTTATTCAAATATTAAACATGATATTTTTATTTGACTATTGGACTGTAGTTATTTATGACGTTAAAATGAATAACTATATTATATTTCAAAAGAAAAGTAATTACATAATTAAGCATAAATAATGCGAAAAAACAGTTTTTAACACAGTGTAAAAATTTGACAAAAACAATCTAAAAAATGTATAAATCATTACCATGTATTAGGAAATATATTTACGTAATTGTTACTTTAGAACTCTACTAGATATATATGTAGTCAATAATTACTATAGCAAAAATGTATCTAACCAATATTTTTTTTTAAAGGACCAGTAAATAATATTACTAAATGCAGGTGGCAATCAAATAATTTAATGGCATGTAAAAGAAGGTGAACTTCTTTAATTTAAAATTATTCTAATTTGTTATAAATCGGGAGCCGGCAGCACATACAATAACCTCATCGAGTTCACGGATGAAATTCAAGCATTAGTCAAATCTCGATTCACAAATTTTAACATAATCGGCCAGCCAACTCATATCATGGTGGAAAACTGCCGAAAACTTAATTTTAGTGGTTGACTCGCAGGTTTACCATTTTTTTCCCGCTCCCAGGCCTTCATGATTTCATACCTTTGGGTGCAGGAAAACACAATGTTAGTCCTACGAGTCAACCGCTAAAATCGGGTTTTCATGTGTTTTCCACCAAAATATGACTTGTCAGACCGATTGCGTTAAAATATGAGAATCGAGATTTAACTAATCCTAGAATTTCATCCGTGAACTCGATGAGGTGATTGTCTGTTCTGCCGGCTCCCGGTCTATAAGTAAATGATAGGAGGTGCAATTTCCCAACTGACAAAATAAGCTTCCAGAACAGGAATTCAACAATAGCCTTTAGCTAAAGATCTCAATGCTCTAGCCTTTCTAAACAAATCTTGTGGTTCCTTGATAACGCATTGCAGCATGAGCCAAAGGTACCTTGACTGATCACGTTTTCGTCCAGTCGGAAAATGATTTCTCTTATGATTTATTTAACAAATAATAAATGTTTTAAATTGATGAAGTGTAATTGCGGGTTAAACGTTTTCTTGAATTTGCATCAACTGCGATTTTTTATGATGAGTTGTTTCATAACGGACTAGATTTTATTATCAAAAGATTGCTTAGTGAACTGTGTCCGCCGGATTTGTCAAGGATTGTACATTTGGTAGACTGACAGTTTGACCTAAATATTACTGTTATAAATCCTAGTGAGGTCACTTAATCAGTCAGTTGAAAAATAAAGTTAACAGAAATAATATTTTACCATATTTTCGTAGAAATGAAATCAATTACATTGAAATGCTATATTTTTATATACAATGAAAATGTATGATCTTTCAAAATTTATCATTCAGGTTTAGCGATTATTTAAAGTTCAGATTGGTGTCACATATTTTCCTGTATTATAATTACATAGAGAGAGGCTCAAAACGTACCAAAGCATTTAACTAATTAATAGATTTTAACTTTCCTAGTAGAAATAGGAATTGATCACTTGTGATTTCTTTTCAGACATACGTAGTTGAATAAAAAGTTATTTGTGACAAAGACCTATTCTTTTACTACAAGCTATTTTGTCATCATAAAATAATGTGTAGCTTACTTTCCAACGGTACAAAGAAAAAAAAACAGTTTATATAAATTTTGCTCATATTTATTTTTTAATATCGCATAATTTTTATTATAGCATAGTCTAATCCAAAGTAGTACTGATTGTTTGCTTGTGTTTAGTTAGCAATATGTGTAAAGTATAAGGAAATGATTAGAATATGTTAAATAAAGAAAAAAATTATGGACTGTATACAGCGACTTAGTGTAGTTTCCAGTATTAAGATTCTTTATGATTATGCAATATGCATAAACATTATGTCAGATTCATGTAAAGTAATTGTTACAGAAGTAGGTTCAAAAATACTGTACGATCTAAAAATGGTCTATCTGTTAAATACGACAATAGATGAGGCAATTTCTGAAAAACAAATACTCGTATTTTCAGATTTTGAAACTTTATTAGGTAAGAAAATTAAAAAAATTGTGAATTTTGATCCATAACTCCTGCACGTTTTTTATTACCATGTCTCTAATAAGATATTAAGTTGTGATTTGATGTCCTTTATCAAAAATATTTTAAACTGATAATGGCTACTTACAGAAAAAGTTAAATATATTGTTTGTTTAAATGCAGTAGAGAAGCTTTAAATATTCAATCGATCTGTGGGACATCTTCACAATTGAGCCCATTGTTTGGCTACTCTAACGTCAGAGCCATTTGATATCCTCCCAGTGCCAAATGGTATCGAGAAAGAGTCCACATGAAGTGACAAGTCCTCAAAGTCATGTCTTGTGACGGGGTCATCCTAACACAACGAGTTGCTTGGGTCTTGCCCAATTTAGTATTAAGCAAAATCCTGAGCCTAATTTCAGGGTGTATAAGTCAGGGCCTCAAACAAAAAAAGAGAGAAATATAAAGAAGTGCAAACTCAAAGAGGAACAAAGAGGGCTACTACGAATCAGATTTCCAAATCAGAGAAAGAACATAGAGAACACAAGTTTGATGTTAATGACTATTTTGATGTTCCGCAAGCAGTTTGTTCTTGTGAAAGCAATGTGAACTGATTTTCTGTGGAAGAATTTTCTCTGTCGACAAAGGAGGAGAAACGGGCAATGTTTTAGTGTAAAACGTGTAGACACTCTGAATGTGCTGTTTCTGAAAAAGATGTGTGACTGATGAAAATATAATTTAAAAGCAGGATTTTCATGATTGTTGATTGTTTTTATTAGTATTGTAATAGCGTCCGGCGAAGTAAAAGTTCTTTCTTTCGTCAAATAGCGTACGGAGAAGTTGAAGTACTTTTTTTCATCGAATGTTGACGGGAAAAACGAGTTCATAGAATTTCTGTTTGGGAGTCACAAGTGCCGGCGGAGAGAGAGGAAAGGAAAGAAATGAAGGCACAGACGGCGCTGATAGCGACGAGAGATATCGTTCGCTAAGGTTCTCTGTGTGAGCCAAATGTTTTTGTTACTGTTTTAAGAACGTGGTGATGGTGATTTTAAAAATAAATCTGGAATGTGGCTTATAAACTCCAGTGGAAAAATCTGTATAGTTATTTTCCGTGCACATATGTAAATAGTGTCGTTTTATTAAAATTGTTCTGTTGAGATATTGAATTGCGTATTAATTCAACATTTATATTTGCTGTAGTGGTTGTTATTGGAGTGAAGACATCACAGCTAATGTATTTTTAGCGGCTTGCGGTGGGATATAGGAACTAGATAAATTAGTTGCACGAACTCATAGACACTTCTAGATAAATTCTGAGACAATCAGTGTAGCTAATATTGTGTGCTAGCAAGTGAATACGAAAAGCTGTCTTTGACGACTGTTATTGTCTGCCCTGTGTAATTCAAGCATCGAACGGTAAGTCCCTATATTTCTGTTTCATGCTAAATTTTGGGAGGTCCCAGTGTTAAATTTATTATTAATATTGTTTGCTAAGAAAATGAAAATAGTGTTAATTTTTTTTGCAAGGTTTATGCATAACCCAGCAAACACATACCTTTCGGCACACGATCATCACGATCCCTCCTCAGCCAATTATAAACGTTAAGTCAATACTATCAACAGTTACAAGAAAAACACAACAGAAAGTCATCAGTTTCAGGTTACAATTAAAATAAAATGGAATACTCGGCCGGCACAGATGCAGCTTCGTTAATCGCTAAATCCTTGGTTTTAATATGCCAGGCCTCTAAAAACGCTCTCCCTGCGAAATGTTGTTGTGATCCGATCCGGCTGCAACAATTACGCAGGGAGAGTGTTTTTAGAGGCCTGGCATACTAAAACCAAGGATTTAGCGATTAACGAAGCTGCATCTGTGCCGCCGAGTATTCTATTTTATTTTAGCTGTAACCTGAAATTGATGACTTTCTGTTGTGTTTTTCTTGTAACTGTTGATAGCATTGACTTAACGTTTATAATTGGCTGAGGAGGGATCCTGATGATCCGAAACGTCCCAATTTTAATATGTTTTTAGTGTTTTTATGTAATAATTTTAATTGTTTTATGTATTGTCTGTGATTTTAAGGTAAATATTTTAAACATAAATTCTTACTTAAAATTTTATGAGTCAAATTATGACGCAAAAATTCACTTAAAAATATGGACCTTTAAAAGAACTATGCAAATTATTACATACATTAAAACATACATTACATACATTTAAAAAATAAAAAAAAATCATTTTAACAATTTATATCGCAATTTGACAAAGAAGTATATATTATCGTGGATTCTAAATTTTTCTTTAATATATTAAATTCTATAAATACCGAGTTATTCATCAATTATTTATTATGAAATCATGGTCGGAGAGGAAGAGCAGACTTACATCCCTTAGTAGTTTTCCCAGAAATAACAACTGAAGCCGTTAGATTCATCAATTATTTATTAGATGACCATAAAATGCACTAATTCCACTGGCAACCATTTTACCCATGTTTGAGTCGTTGTTACGTCGTAAATATAAACCACAAGCTGTTAAACATAGAACAGCTTGACGAAATACAGGAAAGTTAGCTCTCCAAGCGACAACTGTTTTTTTCAGCAATAGAATAATCATAAAAATCTAGCTCTCCAAGTGAATGTAAAAGGTTAAGAGACGCTTTCAGTCGTGACGTCAGATATGACGTTTTCCTTGGATACTGACTCCAAACAAACAGTTGCTATGCTGTATTTTCTACTTTTCTTATATATTATAGCTGTATTTTACAGCTGTATCTCACAGATATGTGTTTTAATACTTTATATGCATTGGTAATATTTTCTACGATTTATATTTAATAAAAAAGGAAACATAGCAACCGTTTGTTTGGAGTCAGTTTCCAAGGAAAACGTCACTGCTGACGTCACACTGAAAGCGTCCATTACACGGGAAAAGCAAACGCTTAAGCATACAGATGCTCAAAGCAAGCCAATTTCGTCAAGAGCAAGGGGAAGGAGAGGGGAGGCTGTGCCCCTGATTCGATAAACACCGGAGCGAGGTGCAGGGAAACGTGACGTAGCTTACAGAACTTAATAACTGCCCGTGGTAGATTTATTGTGAAAACAGGATGCTTGCAAGGCCTCGTGGGATATGGAACAAAATGATATTTGATAAACATTCGAAAAAGAAAGAATTTACTGTTTCAGAAATAAAAGAAATAAAGTTTTTTAGTGGGTTTTATAAGGAATATAGTTATTATCAGATTAAGGTTTTTAGAATAATAAATAATAAAAGAATACGCTGGATTTAAAGCACGGAAAAAAGATAAAAGAAATTTAAGATATTATTACAGCTAGGTAAAGGTAGATATTATAATAATTTGGAATAGTTTATCTAAGAAAAAAGGGCGAAAATTTTTATTATTACATATATCTAATGCATCATGTGAAACAAAAAAAGTATTTTAATTGGAAAATCTAAGTGGAACTCAGATAATAAAACCTGAATTTATATAACACACAATTTTCTTCCATCGAAAAACATCAACATATGTAATATCATACTGGAGTCAAAAAATACCTCATTATACTATCACTCCTATTGTTAGCCTTCGTCGAGAGTAATAAAATTTTAGAATATAACCTCGAAATATAAATGCGCTTGTCGGTGATAAAAATAAATAATGTCATTCCATGTTAATGCTCTATATTAAAGAGGGGTTCTCATAGGAGTTCGCATAATGAAATGTTCGCGCAACATGCTTGGTTCTTAACAAAAATGTTCTACATATATGTATACTTTTTCAGTTGAACGCTTTCCGTAAAAAAATTATATTTGAAATTGTTTAAACATGACATTAATAAAAAATGTCAAACACAATTGTCAAAGAAACTGGTCAAACGCTACAATTATAATTTGAAAATATTTCAAGAAGAACTGAATGTCTAAGCTAATGTATGATTACATCGGGTAATGGAATTTCAAATTTAAAAGCGGCAAGTCTACAAACAGAAAAAATTCTGTTCGCAAAGATTGTATACCAGATATTATATCCTATATAAACTGTATACTATAGGTGAAAATCATTTTTCATTTTTTGAAAATGTAATTCAGTTTTTTTTATTTGTATTTATTTATTGCAGTTGAAATATCAGCAATACTTATTGAATTTTTATAAAAAAAAAAACCTTATATGGAAATAAAAATATTGAAGTTGTTCATTAGATTTGACAAATAGTAGTAAAACTTGTAATCGAAACTTCGTTACAAACTGGTCCGACATACTGACATATGGCTGACAAAACTTATTTTATGTATAAGCATAATATAGTATGGGAAGTCCAAAAAATATATCATTGAAATTAAGCTAATATTTTATTCTAAAGTATGAAACATTTTTTACTGAATTTCGGTAGTATCCCATACGTATTGTTAATTATTGGAAAATATCGTTATAAAACATTTGGAAAATATTCTTTACTACGGAAACACAGAAAAAAGATAAATATGCCGAGACTGATTATTATTAGCTTTTAGCCAATATAAGCAAAATATTGTTCGAGATAAGAAAACAACCGTGTAATTACATACACTCCCACCAAGCCGACATTCTTACATTTTTGTTCACCAGTGGCAATCTGACTTAAAATTTACATAAAATGCTTGTGGCTTCACTCAAATTTTTTTCAAACGAAATACAAAAAATCAGTTAACACCTTCGCGACAAGCGTATTTTACGGATTTCATCACCGGTTTTTCAATACAGATATTTATGCCTAATTGAACTGAGAAAATTCTTTCTTTAAATAAGGCAAAATTTACAATAAAAAATAACTGTTGGGAATAATCAAGAATTCTGAGCACCATAATCGTCACTTATACAGATTGCACTTCCAGAAGGAGTTAAACCTTATAGCTCAATGGTGTGATACATCAAATGTAAATGCCACAACTTTAGGATTGAAGCCTTACTTTTTTATTTTACATTTTCTTTTAATTGCATCATGTTGTATATGTATGCTGTATTATTAAAATGTTTTCTTTTTGTAGTTATATATTTGAATTATTTACTTTTGTAGTTCCTACTTAATTACTATTTTAAATGTTTCTATTTTAAGATATTGAAAATAACAATAACTTAAGCCAGAAATATCACTTTCTTTGGAAATACACTGAAATAATAGTTTATTATATACTTTATGAAAGAAGCATTTATGCCCACATTTTTACACATTTAGTGTACGTAACATCGCACTGCGGCCACCTGCTGTTATATTTAGTTTTTGTCGGACTTTGAAAAATGCTTTTGTGTACCTCTTGTAAAGGAACATATATTAAAATCTTTAATGATTTGTTGCAAATATGCTTGTTTTTGTTCTGAGATATTATGCGAATGAGTATTTTATGAACTCGACCATTGATTTCTGGTATTTTGCAACAATTTTTCTGTTCAACATTGTTTTTACCATATTTCACATACTGTTGGTAAATCCATGCTTTGGAAATACTGGACATACCCAAAAATTAAACAGTCGCTGAAATAGATCACGCAGCTTTGCAATATTCACCTTTTATAAGTACCTAAATTGCTTCCGTAAGATTGATTCCTTTTTTATTTCCGTTCGAAATTCTTGTATTTACGCTACTCATATATTTCTGATAGTACGTTCTGGAAATACTCTTTTGTGACTTTCCAATTTCCGGTACTACTGTGCATAATAAGTTACCCTTTCAATGTACTGTACACGTTACTCCAAAAAACGAAATATATTTAGTGTATGACCACTTTCTTGGCGGATGATGCATATATGCATCGTCAAATGGTACATGTGGAATTTGCGTTTGGCACCATTAATAAATAAATGTAATATTTGTCTTTATTAATTAGAGCATTTTTTGATATTTCACCAGTGAAGGGAACTGTTTAAAAAAAGCTGTGCCAACCAAATACAATTTGTGTAAGGGATGCCGTCTCGAAAGGATCAATTCTCAAATATGTTACCAAGCAAATTATGCAATTGTTACTAAATTTATGTAATGCACGTCAAATCTGATCAGACCATTTTTCAAAAATCATTTTACGTATTTATTACTGACTTTATATATACATATTCCGCAAATATCGCAATATGTCATCAAATTAATACAGTTCCGAAATGCAACCTTCACTTTCAACAGTTTAATAATCAGAATCTATACGTCTAATTGGTATTTTTAATGCTATTTCTTTACTTACAATATGATAAAAAGACATTAATTAAAAACATTTATATACCCAGAATATACATAAATGATATCAATAAAAGGATAAAAATCTAATTTCTGCTGCTTATAATTTAAGCAATATTTACATAAAAGAAATTATTTAAAATTCAATTTAAAATTCCGATATTAATTCAGCATAAAATCATTTGAGTAAATGTTATTGGAATGCATCAGATCTCAAACCTATTTATTCTTGGTATAATTGAAATCAGTCGCCTTATAATTACTTAAATGAATCGCGATTAATACTTTCTAAATTTTAAGGTACGGTTATAAACAGAAACAGCATTCAGAATTTTAATTTGTCTTACAGAAGTAAACTTATCCGCTGAGTAAGTAATTTAACCTATTCGCTACTGAGTATTAATGCAATATTATTATTTATCACTGAATTATTTATTCTCCCATTTGACTTCAGAGCAAGATTTTTATTTTATTTACATTAGTTCGAATCTTAGACTTCGAAACATATCATTCGATATCGAAATCGTAATTATGTTCAAGTGCCATTAATAAAATGAGACAAAACGGAGTTCCCTATTTGGGGACCCAGGGAGCGAAGAGGTTAAATATTTCTTGTTTCAAAAGTAAAAAATAATATCAGAAAATTATTAGTTTTTTTAGATACAAATACACATGAAATATCAATTTCAACAATACACTTTATATGAGAGATATATTGGAGGAAATAATTAAGAAATAAAATGACCAAATTTTAGCACATTAAAAAAAGAGAGTTCAATTAGATATTTTCTTTGTTTTCTTTGTTAGAATAAGAATTAAGATATTTTAGATATTTAAAATGTAGCGAAGCATTGTTGCATTTCTGACTTAACTACGAGTTATGAGGATCTTAAGGGGGTAGGATACCTTTAAACCTGCAAAATTTTCGAAAAATTTTTAATACATATTTTGATTCCGTAATCATTTCTGAACAATATGTAAAAAACCGCATTAAAAAATTCCCATTAGTTTATTAATTATGACTATTTTATTAAGACTAAATATTAAGACTACATAGGAAAATTAAACTTTGCATTGCGTTTATTCAAAACGATGAATTTTGATACTACGCGCAGTGTTACTAAAAAACTATGCATGGCAATCAAAAACAGTTTTCACCACATATTAATTATTGTATTATCTACAACTTAAAACCAGAAAAAGGTAAGATTTTATTTTATGTTTTGTTTTTACTTTGAAAATATTTTTAAAAAGTGATTTTTTTTTTATTAATTTTTTAATTTAGTCAACATTTTTTTTTACAAATATTCCGGTTATAGTATGAAGGTAACAGTATTATGTATTTATTTTCACCAAAATGTCCTCTTTATATGCATATTTTCAGATTTTATCATGCGTGCAAGATTTTTTTTTTCTCTCATTATCATATATTTTTGAACTTATCATTTCAATATTTATTTATGAATTTACAAGTATATATATTTTTTAAATATAAATATAAATATGAGCTTTATATTTAAAAGAAGTTTTATTTTTATTTTTGACTTATTACACAAGTTTTGAAGCCTTTAAATTTTGTTTGTAGCAGTCACACATCTTTTTCAATAGAACGCACATTCTCAGTGTACACACGTTTTACATTAAAATATTGCACCTTTCTACTTCTGCGTCATCAGAGAAAATTCCTCCACAGAGGAGTTCTACACAGAACAGCATTTAAGAATTTTCATTTGCCTTAGAGAAATAAACTTTTCCAGTGAGGCTACTTTTAAGACTTCTTGTTTCAAGAAGAAAAAATCGTATTTGAAAATTATTAGATTTATTACATACTAATACATGTGGTTAAAAAATGAATTTCAACGATTCTCTATATGTAAGTGACATATCTGTGGTAATAATAAAGAATTAAAATTTCCGAATTTAAACACAATTTTAAAAGTGTTCAATTAATTAATTACTTTTTTTTTATTTAGAATCAGAATTTAGACATTTTAAAGTTTTAAAATATAGCAAGGCATGATTGACTTCTTGGCTCGACTACAAAATTTAAGTATCTATGGGAAAAGATTTGATTATGGTCTTCCATGTATGCACATGTACAATGTAATAAGATGAAGTAATTTTCATACCTCTATCAATTTATCCAAAGGTCTAAATGTGTTAAACATATTTCGTTTTGTGGTCGGACTATTTGTTTATTATTTTCAAGAGACTTACATGTTAATACAATATAAAGTATGAAAAGATCAAGATGAAAAGATAAAAAAAAAATGTTTAAAATTTTTCGTGTATTTTAAAATAAATTTAATTGAAAAAGTTGTGAAATTAGTAGTTTTTCAAATAGTGGTCTAAATATAGGCAACAAATTAAAAAAAAGTAACAATACTGTGATGTCTTCACTCCAATAACAACTACTACAGCTAATATAAATATTGAATTAGTACGCAATTCAATATCTCAACGGAACAATTTTAATAAAACAACACTATTTACATATGTACACGGAAAATAACTATACAGATTTCTTCACTGGAGTTTATAAGCCACATTCCAGACTTATTTTTAAAATCACCATCACCACGTTCTTAAAACAATAACATAAATATTCGGCTCACACAGAGCTCCTTAGCGAACGGCATCTCTTGCCGCTATCTGCGCCGTCTCTGCCTACATTTCTTTTCCTTTCCTCTCACGAAACAAATGTTTCTTATTAGTAAGGATATAAACAACTTGAGTATGTTAGCTAGCACGTGATTTTTCATTTCCAGAAGTCATTTTAAATTTGTTGCAGACAAATTTGTAAGAGAATTATGCATTAAAATTAACACAGAATAAGAAAAAAATAAAGATGTTTGAGCATGAAGACGCGAAAAAATATTTTTATCATGACTTTTACAAGAATTCTTATGAAATTACCGGAAAGACCCATACGAACAAAGGGATGAATGTTACATTATGTGCTTCTTGAATTATAGGAATGTAACAACGACGACAGCAACACAGTCTTCCATCGTGTTCTAAATTTTATTTTATTGTATTTATCCTTTACCACATAATAAAAACATTTCGATTTAAATGTTCTTACATTCTTTATGAATAAAATTATTCTTTTTAATTAAAATAACTTATTTCCAATTCGATATGTTAAATATTATTTTCGGAAAAGAATAAATTGTATGTTATTGAAATTTAATAAAAGGTTTTATAATACTAATTAAATTTTTAAATCAGAACTCTGATTTTTGATTTTAATATAAATTATTTGAGAAACAATATCAATGCAATTGTAAATTAAGAAATAGCAATTTGTAATTCAAAAATTTTTATAGATGTTATTAAAGTAAGCATTTCCCTGAACAATATACCTTAACTAGTGAATTAATATTTATGTTTGTTTTAGACTTAATTTTCTGAAGTCACATTTTAAAGCTCATCTAATGAGACACGAGTAAATATTATACATAACAAAGAATGAACATTATCTTTGTTTATTATTCCCAGCTGAGTAAACACAACAATCACAAATATTTTCTTCATTTTATTTATCTATGTTCGTTGTTTTACCCAATAGGATTGCATAAATTTTGCTTTGTTATTACAATAATATCTTTTCCGTATATTTCCAATTCATGATGGACTTATGTTAGATTAATGTTACATTAGTTTTCTTTATCATGTAAGAACAAACGAATATAAGAATCCTACTTCAAATAATCTTTTTTCTTGATGCCTTTGGTTTTTTTTTTTTTACTTTTATGCAACCCAATGCTATATCTATACAACTCAGAGAATTGCAGATCGTTATAATTCATAATTAAGTACGTGGGTGGTTTAATAATTATTATCCCTAATGTATATAAAATATTTGTACTGCGATGGTTCATTTGGAATATCGAATCCTAGTATCTTAAATTCCTATATGCTCAATTCCAGAACCGCAACTGCTATATTAACATAGTTTTGGAAGGAGGAGTGAAGTTTTAAAGACTATTTTGGGGGGACTTTCTGAGAAGGAGGGTGAAGGTGAAATGCTGTTTCGGAGCTTACGAGGCTACATTTGGACAATGGATGAGATGTGGCTACATCACCATGATCCCGAGTCCAAACAATAGTAGTTACGTCTCATCCACTGTCACAAATATAGCCCCATACGCTAAAAATCAGCCTTTCACCCCCACTCCCACCATTTCTCTCCTCCCTCCAAAACTATGTAAATATAGCAGCTACGGTTCTGAAATTGAGCATATAGGCATCTAAAACATTTGGCTTCGATATTGCACAACAACCATCGCAGTACAAATTTTATATACACTAGGGACAATAAATATTGAACCACCCTCGTAAAGCCAGCTATTTAGTATTAATACAAATATGATAGTACTCGTAAGTTTTATTATTAAATTGGTTTAATAACTGATGTGAAACATTGGTTATACATTATTTTATTAGACTATAATATTTGTTTTATAAATAAGGTGATATTTCCAATGATTTGTTAAATTGATTTAGGAATGAGAGATTTATTGACTGTGTTTTATGATTTCTATTAACATAGTAATGAATATTTTAAAGTGACTTTACGTTCCACGAAAGAAGAAATTGATAAAATGTTCAGTTTACACGTTCTATCTTCATACGCATAAATGTTGCTTGTCTCGTTTCTAAACTGAAGTTACAGGTTTGGATTTCATACATTGTAACCTTTATTGCTTGTTCCACTTTCGAGGATTGCAAGAAATAACTTTATAATGAATTGAAGCCTTGCAGATGTTAAGGCCAAACTTGATACACACACTTTCAGATTGAAGACATTTGACAGAATAAGAGACACTGATCAGACGAGGAGAGCAGAGATGTCGGTAAAACATATACAGGGTTCGCCGTTAAGTAATGAGACTGGGAGTCGCGTTGACACTCCTTAGCGGAGTGATTTGTGGATAGGGGTTTAAGTTAAGCAACACACCGTCTCGCAGTCGCGTCTGATCTCTTTCGCAATGACGATCACGCATGGCCCAAAACATGTTTTGGGGGTTTTGGCATGGCAGAAAACATCAAATTGGAGCGTTCGCTGGAACAGTGCTGTGCGTTTAAATTTTGCTTTCCTCTGTCCAAAACCACTTCGGAGACCTTTGCCTTGATTAAGGATACTTAAAAAGACGACACCTGTCAAGCCCTCATGTTTTGTGGTGGTGCAGTGAGTTCAAGAATGGACTCATGACTGTTGAAGACAAGCAGCAATCTGGACGCACTTCAGTGAATGGTTTGGACGAAAATTTAACCCAATCTCCTGACTCGGTACACCGTTTTCTACAAAGAAGTTCTTGCGCCCATAGAGCCGCAAAACAGAAGAGACCGGACATTGCCGATCGCTGGAAGCTTTACCTCGACAACATTTCAGCCTTCACCGCCTTCGTTGGCAACCTATCTGGCCCGGATACAGGTTGCAACCTTGGCTCAGCCAACGTACAGCCCCTATTTGTGTCTGGCAGACTTTATTCCGTTCCCAAAACTCAAGAGAAGTTTGAAAGTTCATATTTCGAAGATGTTCCCGCCATGCAACAGGCTGAAAGAGATTACGGCAGCTGACTTCCACAGAAACTTTGCAGTGCGGGAATTGAGTTGGCATCTGTGTATCGACACCCAAAGACACTATTTTGAATTATTTACAATATGTACCGATCGGATGAATATATTTTTTGTACCAGACACAGTCTCGTTACATTATGGACAAACCCTGTATGTACCTCTTGGTATCTTTTATTAAGGTTAAAATAATACGAGGGTGGTTCAATAATTATTGTCCCTAATGTATATAAAATATTTGTACTGCGATGGGTATTGTAGAATATTGAAGCCTAATGTCTTAGATGCTTATATGCCCAATTTCAGAACCATAGCTGCTATATTCACATAGTTTTGGAGGTAGGAGGGAAATGGGGGGAGTGGGGGTGAAAGGCTGATTTTTAGATTATGGGGTTAGATTTGTGACAGTGGATGAGACGTAACTACTTTCGTTTGGACTCGGGATCATGTTGATGTAGCCACATCTCACCCACTGTCCAAATGTAGCCTCGTAAGCTCCGAAACAGCATTTCACCCTCACCCTCCTTCTCAGAAAGGTCCCCCCAAAAATAGGTCTTTAAAACTTCACTCCTCCCTCCAAAACTATGTTAATACAGCAGTTACGGTTCTGGAATTGAGCATATAGTCATTTAAGAGATTAGGATTTGATATTCTTCATCAACCATCGCAGTACAAATATTTTATATACATTAAACACAATAATTATTGAACCACCCACGTATATAATTTCAGCTGGATTTGAACCCGGCCATTCTACGCGGCAGTGGGCGAGATGAAACATACTATAGCTCTTGGTCTAGAATCCCCAGGAATTCACAGAACAAAAACCCTCGCCGCTGGAGAACAGATTTACCTCTTAAAACAATGAAGCGAATGCCGAGATTGTTGACATCGAGGATGGGGTGCGGACAGCATTTGATTATCAGACAGCAGGTCAGCCAGAGGGTTTTGCATGAGAGGCGTGATTTTTAAATTTATCAAATTTTATCTAAATTCAATGCTTTTTCATTTTGCGTATCCATTTAGGTGTTAGAAAAGAAATTTTAAATATATTTCGATGCAAATATTAAAATATGTATAATTATAACTTTAGAATGACTATGGGTGATATTAAATATTATTTTTGTTGTTAAGAAAATAAAAATAAGGAAATTTCCAGTAAAAAATAAGAGGTAAATTAAAGCTTTTATAAAGAATAAAAGAGACAAAGAGCGCATATTCAAAATTTACTGTCGTAGCATCTTCGTGAATTGTTACTCATAATATAGGCTTATTTTTTATATACTATGTACGCAAACTAATGAATATTCTTAATTGTGGAAAATATGTTTAATTTATTAGCAATGTTTTGAAATTCGACTTACTATACCTCATTTGAAAGTGATATGACGAAGCTTAAAAAATTTTTAACATCTTGAACGCTTTCCCAAAACGAATTTTTTTTAACTGATATCCTTGAAAAAAACTAAATAATTCAATCAAAAAAGGTTGAAAAGCACGACAAAGTCTTATGCTGATATAGGCTGAATGTCTCGGTTGCGAAAAAATTATATGTAGCAAATCAAAATTTTTGAAACATCTTGAACAGTTATTCAAAACAAAATTATTTTAAGAGATATCCTTGAAATGAACTACAAAATGTAATAAAAAAATGTTGATAATCACGTCAAAGTCTTTCGCTGATATAGTCTGAATGTCTCGGTTGCGAAAGAAGTACATGTAACAAATCTTAGGGTGTAGTGGAGTACTTTGAAAATTACAATTATTTCTTTTGTAGATGGGATTATTACATCTATATTGTTAATGTAAATGTTAACGTATGTTTACAATAACAAGTTTGGGATGTTCTTTTGATTTTCATTCATATAATTCATTTCAATGAGTTGACAGTTCTTTCTTAAATGCAATGGTATGTAAATGGCAAAAAATGCAAAAAAAAAAAAAATTAATAATAATAATAATAATAATAATAATAATAATAATAATAATAATTTATGAAGAAATACATAAAGTAACTACTTTTTATTTTTTGATTTTGTTAATTGTTAATTGCTAATGTACAGTAAATACTAAATTTAATTTTGTAAATATATAGGTAATTGTTTGAAAGTAACGAAGTCAGTCCTTGCTAATTTTTTGCTTATTCTATAGGATAGAAATAACTTCAATAATCATATAAATTTACGCGCTGTATAAAAATGATGAAGAATTATATATTGGACTAAACATATATGTTTTTAATGTTAGCATCAATGCCTGTTTACATTAATTAATGTGAATTTTTCTTTCAAATATTTCTTGCAAATTTTAAAATTCGTTTATTAAATTATTTCATTTACCAAGAAAAACTTTTTAAACGAGGCAAAAATTTGAGATAGTAACCCTCGTTTTAAATGAAGATAGGAAGAATACATTTTTATATATTTAATTATTAATTTCAATTACATAATAACCACATTAAATTTTCTTACATGCATTATTGAAAAGACAATAATATATTTTTTATTCTGTGCACTCAGAAATCATTTTTTTCTTTATAATTCGCTCTCAGGGGTAATATTTGAATTAAAAAGCATTTCATTCTAAGTGGTGATCTTTTCCTTTCAATTTGGCTGCAGTCATTTAAGTAATTCTCAAAATTAAGTTTCTCAAAATTCTTTCCTTTAATGGATTTTTGTTAAATAACAAATACCCTGCAGGTTCATCTGTAAGATTTCTATTACCTTTAAAGTTTCTCTCTCTGTTTTAGTTTTTAATACATGCATTATTTGTTAATGTCTTTCAAAAAGAACAATGTTTAAATATGTCTTAATGATTTCAAGCATATAAAGAAGTCATTTTCTAATTATACGTTATGCGAAAGATTTTAAATTCCTTTATCCTTTAACATTTATCATGTTTAAGCAATTAAGGGAAATCATATATTATCTTGCAAAAAAGTAATTGGGGAAGACTGTCGTATTCAATGTTCTATTGTAATTGTAATTAATTCAGTGCGATATTTTTTTATCACATACTAAATAAAAATGTATTTTGTATTACAAAAAAATGACAAATTACATGCATATGTTTATTATATTGCATACATGCTTTAAATATGTCAAAATTTATATGTTATATTTATATGCTGACTCTATTAACATTACTGGAAAAAATGAGCTTAAAAGAATATACAGATTTTTTATGTTAACAATGCAAAATGTTTGCCGCAAGAGATCCTCAGGAATAACAAACGTACGCTTTATATAATCCTGGGAAGCTCCCTTGGAGTTTCCCTTTGAATGAAAATCTTAGGATGTTCTCAGGAAGATTATATTAAGTGACACAGAAATCGTCAAATGAGAATAACTTTGCTTCACTCACAAATAAATAAGGTAAATAAATCAATTTTTTAATTAATAAATGAGTTGGACATTTACACCATGTAATGCTACATATAAACATGAAAATGAAAAATCACGAGTTTACTAAACGGTGTATAAAATGATGTAAAGACTAAAAACTAAACAAAAATTAAAATAAAGTTAAGATATCTTACGTTTCGATCATCATCTGTGACCTTCGTCAGGAAAACGTTGTCATAATGCTTACAAAAACAAAGCAAAACCGTCTTGAATTTAAAAGGTTCGTTATATTTCCAGTCAATTACCGCTTTAACCAGTCACAAGGAAATAAATATACAATGGCACCATATATCTGACAGAAAATTGAATAAAATTTTAAATGCTTTAAGGAAAAATAATGCCATGGCGCCATCTCTCAGGTGATAACGGAATAAAAGAAAATCGATCGAACAATGTGGCATGCAGTGCTTATCTATTGTAAAGTGATGCAAATAAATTAAGAACTGAAAATAAAAGAGATAAAAATTGCTAAAAGCAAAAATAGCAGTACATACCAAACATTGAAAAATATAGATGGATACAATTAGTTGCAAAATATTATTTTAACATGTGCATCCAAAGTTGAGGGATATTAAATTAGATGCTATTCTTACAAACTTCCTTTCTTTTAACCATAATTTCAATGGATTCTTTCTGTAGGCCATCAATAGCAGTATTACACGGAATTATTATCTTGGCATTACTAAAGTCTATGCAACTGTGAGGGTTGTTAAAATAAAATTTAGAAAGCACTGTTGTGTGACGATATTGCAAAATATCGCTTTTATGTTCTTTCAAACGTTCAAGAAACTGTACTTTCTTTTTGTAGCTCCAATGTAAAAAACTTTCTTGTACAGCTTTCCAAAGTAATAGGTATTTTATAATATCTGGCATAGCTTTCCAAAGTAACAGGTATTTTATAATATCTGGCACATTCACGCTCAGGTGTACGATCCAAATTACTATTTAACAAGTTATTAAGTTAAGGAGGGGGAATAGTAAAAAGTTGAAAAATAAATCCTCGAACAATTTTCTTTAACTTTTCACAAATGACTGGGACATACCTGAATCGACAATATGTTGGATTCTGCAGCGAACCGGATTTTAGTGGTCAACTGGTAAGTTTACCGTTGTGTTTTCCTGTGCCCAGTCCTTTATGTCTTCACATATTTGGGTGCAGGAAAATACAATGATAAAAAGTCCTTCCGGCCAGTGCCGGGAGGAAGAGGTAGCTTTCATAATCCTTACTTAAAAAAAGCCAACTTACATCATGCAAACACACGAAGCTCAATTTAGTGGAAACCGAATATAGGAGATTCAATACTAATTTTTATCAATATAATGAATGAGAATTTCGCGAAATTAGTCAGCTTTATCCAAACTGCTTTTCTTTAAACTAACTTATATTTGGCTGCCAAATTCGGCGATTTCTTAAAGTGCCTGTCATTTTAAGACAACATGGTGGATGAGGCTAAGCAGTGAACTTGGTCGAGACTGTAGTAATTGCTGTGCACATGTTCACTCACATCGGAATCGGTTAATATATAGGAGTGCTGTCGCATGCAAAAAGTCAGATTTTTCAAAATGTCACCCACAATAGATATTGAAACTGCTATATCTGAGCCATTTTTTAAGATAAAGACAAACAAAAAATGCTCCTGAATCCTTATATCAAGATCAAATATTTAAGAAAGAAACCTTTTTCAATTTCTAATTTTTTTGCATCTCACTTTAAATATATATATATTTTTTTTAATTTAATGGCCGCCATTTTGAAACAAGATGGCTGATGAATCTGGCCAGCGAACTTGGTCGAGGTGTTGATGTATACTATCCACATGCCTTCTTACATCGAAATAGGCGAATACGTATGTTATCGCGTGACAAATACAAGATCGTTTCAAAATGTTAAGCATGCTAGAAATTCAAAGTGCTATAAATCAACCATTTTTTAAGATATCAACAAAAGAACAAATTTTCAGAAACAAAAACTGCTCCGGAATCTTTGTATCAAGGCCAAACACATAAAAAAAGTCCTTTTCATTTTCCAATTTTTTAATACCTCATTTTGAATTTTAAATTTAATTTTTTTTAAATGGCAACCTTTTGAAACAAGATGGCGAATGAAGCTGGCCAACGAACTCGGTCGAGACATTGGTATGTACTATGTACAGACCAAGTTACATCCAAATAGGTTCATAAATACGCCTGTTATCGCGTGACAAAAATCAGGTCGTTTTAAAATGTCAGCCACAAGAGAAATTCAAAATGCTATTACTCAGCCATTTCTTTTTAGATATAGACGAAAGAAAAACTGTTCCGGAATCTTTGTATTAAGGTCAAACACATACAAAAAAAATATTTTTCATTTTCCAATTTTTTGGTATCTCATTTAAATTTTTTTATTTTTTAATTTTTTTAAATGGCCGCCATTTTGAAACAAGATGGCGAATGAAGCTGGCCAACGAACTCGGTCGAGACATTGGTATGTACTATGTACAGACCAAGTTACATCCAAATAGGTTCATAAATACGCCTGTTATCGCGTGACAAAAATCAGGTCGTTTTAAAATGTCAGCCACAAGAGAAATTCAAAATGCTATTACTCAGCCATTTCTTTTTAGATATAGACGAAAGAAAAACTGTTCCGGAATCTTTGTATTAAGGTCAAACACATACAAAAAAAATATTTTTCATTTTCCAATTTTTTGGTATCTCATTTAAATTTTT
Organism: Maratus speciosus; assembly: GCA_963932465.1. Lineage (NCBI taxonomy): Eukaryota > Metazoa > Arthropoda > Arachnida > Araneae > Salticidae > Maratus > Maratus speciosus. The sequence goes on from OZ010789.1 coordinate 204,422,647, forward strand.
TTATTTTTTAATTTTTTTAAATGGCCGCCATTTTGAAACAAGATGGCGGATGAAGCTGGCCAACGAACTCCTTCGAGATATTTGTATGTACTATGTACACACCAAGGTACATCCAAGTCGGTTCATAAATACGCCTGTTATTACGTGAGAAAAATCAGGACGTTTCAAAATGTCAGCCACGCTAGAAATTCAAAATGCTATAACTCAGCCATTTCTTAAGATATAGACGAAACAAAAACTGCTCCCGAATCTTTTTATCAAGGTCAAACACATAAGAAGAAAATATTTTTTCAATTTTCAATTTTTGGTACCACATTTCAAATTTAAATTTTTCTTAAAAATTTAAATGGCCGCCATTTTTGAACAAGATGGCGGGTGAAGCTGGCCAACAAACCCGGTCGAGACATTGGTATGTACTATGTATAAACGAAGTTACATCCAAATCGGTTCATAAATACGCCTTTTATCGCGTGACAAAATTCAGGACGTTTCAAAATGTCAGCCACGCTAGAAATTCAAAATGCTATAACTCAGCCATTTTTTAAGATATAGACGAAACAAAAACTGCTCCGAAATCTTTGTATAAAGGTCAAATACATAAGAAAAAAATATTTTTCCATTTTCAATTTTTTGGTACCACATTTCAAATTTTAAATTTTAAAAAAAAAATTAAATGGCCGCCATTTTGAAACAAAATGGCGGATGAAGCTGGCCAACGAACTCGGTCGAGAGACTGGTATGTACTATGTACACACCGAATTACATCCAAATCGGTTCATAAATACGCCTTTTATCGCGTGACAAAATTCAGGACGTTTCAAAATGTCAGCCACGCTAGAAATTCAAAATGCTATAACTCAGCCATTTTTTAAGATATAGACGAAACAAAAACTGCTCCGGAATCTTTGTATAAAGGTCAAATACATAAGAAAAAAATATTTTTCCATTTTTAATTTTTTGGTACCACATTTCAAGTTTTATTTTTTTTAAAATTTTTTAAATTGCCGCCATTTTGAAACAAAACGGCGGATGAAGCTGGACAACGAACTCGGTCGAGACTTTGGTATGTACTATGTACACACCGAATTACATCGAAATCGGTTCATAATTACGGGAGTTACAGTGTGACATAGGTCAGATATATATATATATATATAGCTTTTGCAACACTCAAAGAAATCAATCGATATAATAAATCTCCGGAAACATAAAGAAGAATTCCATTTGGAACTTAAAAACCGTTTCCAATTACTTCAATCAGCTTTAGAAGAAGAGCAAGATGTTACAGTAGTGAACAAGAAACTAACCAGTACTCTACAAGATATTGCAAAGAAGATAGCCGGCGATGCACAAGTAAAGCAGACAAAGAAAATAACAGAAGAAACAAGAAGATTGATGAAGAAACGCAGAGAATTTAAAATGAAGAAAAACGATCCTAAATCAAGAGTTGAATATGCTGAATTATGTAAAACGGTAAGAAAATGTGTTACAGAAGATATCAGAAAATTTAACTCTGATCTTGTCAAGAAAATTCTAGAAGATAACAAAAGTTTAAAATCAGCTAGGCGAAAACTTTGTGTTGGAAGAAAAGGTATTTTTGCACTAAAGAGGGCAGATGGAGCAATCACCAAAATCAATAAAGAAATAGTACACATTGTCGAAAAATTCTATAACGATTTATATAAATGTGAAGATCGGAGGGAAATCAACTTATGTGATCCACGAGAAAACTTAACAGAAACCGATGCCATAATCCCAGTGACGACAGACGAAGTTTTACAAGCCATTAAATTTATGAAAAAAAGGTAAATGCCCCGGAGAAGATGGAATTACAATTGACCTTATCAAAGAAGCAGGAGAAGAATTTGCAAAAATGCTATCCTTACTGTTTTCCAAATGTCTCCAGAAGTCAGATGTACCAGAAGATTGGAATAATGCTGTGATGGTGCTACTTTTCAAGAAAGGAGAGAAGGAAAATATTAAAAACTACCGTCCAATCAGCTGACTGTCAGTGATTTATAAAATTTTCACCAAAGTTTTAACGACAAGACTTGAATCAGCTCTGGACTCAGCTCAACCTAGAGAACAAGCAGGATTCCGAAGTGGATTCAGCACAATGGATCATATCCAAACGGTAAGGGAACTCATAGAAAAACATAAGGAATATAATTTACCTCTTTGCCTTGCCTTTATTGATTATGAAAAAGCATTTGATTCGGCCTACACATCAGCAGTAGTAGAATCTCTGGAGGACATTGGTATAGACAAACCTTACATCAATATTATAAAGAAGATTTACAAGAAAGCAACAGCAACCATCCGCTTGGACAAAGGAAAAGCAAAGATCAAGCTTGGAAGAGGGGTAAGACAAGGAGACACCATTTCGCCTAAGCTTTTTACTGCTGTCTTAGAAAATATTTTCAAGAAGCTGGATTGGGAAAACAAAGGGATTAGAATAAATGGGGAATATTTAAGTCATCTCCGATTCGCTGACGACATTTTAATTTTCAGTAACAGTCCTGAAGAATTGGAAAATATGCTAAAAGATTTGGCAGAAGCTAGCATTAATGTGGGATTAAAAATAAACTTGGAAAAGACTAAGGTGATGTTTAATTCATTTGCATCAAAAAAGAAAATCGTCTACAACAACAGTGAAATTAAAGAAGTGCAAAGATATGTGTACCTTGGGCAAGAAATATCATCTGATAATAGTTTCATGAATGAAATCAATAGAAGAATAAGAAATGGATGGAGTGCTTTTGGGAAGAACAATATTATTCTGAAGAGTAGCATGCTCCTGTGTTTGAAAAGAAAGGTATTTAACCAATGTGTTTTGCCTGTCCTAACTTATGAAGCAGAAACATGGACGCTAACAAAACGGATGGTACAAAGATTACAAACAACACAGAGAAGTATGGAAAGATGTATGCTAGGTATAACTAGAAGAGACAGAAAAAGAATAACCTGGATAAGAAGTCAGACGAAAGTTTTTGACATCATTGAAAGAATTAAACGGCTAAAATGGAAATGGGCTGGGCACATCGCAAGAAGACAAGACAATAGATGGAGCACAAACACCCTACAGTGGTATCCCAGAGATGTAAAACGGCCAAGAAGACGACCTCAAGTAAGATGGAGTGATGAAATCAGAAAAGTAGCCGGTGTAAATTGGATGACTAAAGCACTAGACAGGAAACATTGGAAAAATCTGGGGGAGACCTACATCCAGCAGTGGATTGAAAACGGTTGATGATGATGATGATGATGATGATGATGATGATGATATATATATATATATATATATATATATCAATTTTGAACGGAGGGTGGTTTCGGGGTCTGGGGGTCATGATCGATGAAAATATAGCAAAATTTTTTGAAATCGCTTTCCTCCGAACGGCTGCAATAGGTAGCTTTTTTGTAAAGAAAGCTACCTAACATACCGAAACACTGCAATCGGGTCTGAAGGTGGTTTCCACCAAGATATGACTTGGAAGACTAGTTGAATTTTAATATGCTAATCGAGTTTCGTCGAATCCTGTAATTTCAGCAGTCAATTCGATAAAGTGGTGGTCTGTGGAACTGCGTCCTAGTCTATTGAGTATAGTAATTTAGAATGATTCATGAGATTGCGACAGCACTGTGATTTAATAAGTAGTTCCGCAGGAATGTCAATTTCGGAGATCGCTCCATGGGACGTATCTGAGAGATCAAACATGAGTAAATCATACTAGTCTCTTCCTCAGGTAATCCTGATGTTGTCATTTTAGTATCAGGAGGAATTTGAGATAATATGGGAAGTATTAGGGAGCTCTCGTGCTACATGGAAAAATCCCATGTCCTGCACTGCATCTTTCATCAAGATGTACTGTAAGCCCAGATCATAATTTAAACGATATGATCTAATTCTACGAGATGATCTAAGTCTACAGTCAGAAATTCGGCAGCTAAATGTACGCAAACCTCTTAAAGTATTTTTTCCCATAAGGAAGAACATTTGTTTCAGTTTTGTAAAATTATTACAAAGGATAAATTTGACATCCTTCAAATACTTCAAAATGGTGAATGACTGTGCCCAATAGCATTTATTTCAAATGTAATAGAAAATCTAAACAACCTCAACATAAAAGATCAAGAGAAAAATAAAAATATTTGTCAGCTGATAGATATTTTGAAAAATAAATAACAATATTTTTTTGCGAAATATAAAATCATAATCTGATCTATTTTCTCAATTTCTTTACACCTTGTAAAGGAATCTAATATCACATCAACTACATGGATTTCACATACATTGTACAATATGTTCTTAAACTAACAGAAGAATTTAATGAGTGTTTTTCGACTTTGAAATTTTCAAGACACAATCCAACGTTTTATAAATTTTAGATATAAAAATTTAAAATTATTGGTGCTTTTAACGTTGATATTTTTACATTTATACTATATAGCATTTTACATTTATGCTATATATTAAGCTAAATCTTAATAATTAATTTTCTATTTTTTTTTGTTGTTGTTACTTTCTTCTATCTTTGCAAGAATTCATGAAAATTTTCGACTTCCGGTTTTTGAGGGATTTAAAATTTTTCGAAAGCCCTGAACGCGATTTGACATTTTTTTGTAAATGCCTGTATATGACACAAATTTCGTGGCCATATCTCTAAAACTAACGCACGGAAGAAAATAATTTTTATATTTAGTTAATCCCTGATATAAATTGGAGTTGATGAGTTTTTGGTGTGCATCACCCAAGAGGTGAAGCTGCTATTGTACATTATTTATGTTTTCCGCTATAGCTATATCTCACAGATTTTCATCACACATAAGATTCAGTTATACTTTGATATAATTTGGTGCTGTTTGCTTTTGGTGTAAATTTCCCAAAAGGTGGCGCTCCTATGCTGCATTGTTCATGATTTCAGCAATTGTTCTATCTCACGATCTAATGGACGAATTTTCAAGAAACATGAGATTCATTTAGTCTCTGACATAAATTAGTGCTTATTCGTGTTTTGGCGTAAATCGCCTAACGGGTGACACTGCTATGGTGAATTTTTCAATGTTTCCTGTATGGCCCTAACACAAAAACCCATACTCGGATTTTAATCAAACATCATATTCTTTTAGACGTTGACGTAAGTTGTTGCTGATTTCGTATTGGTGTAAATCACAATACCAGTGGAGCTGCTATGCAGCATTTTTCAGGATTTACACGTGTTTAGCTATCGTCATATAACAAAAATAATGCACGGAATTTTATATCTTTAAAATAATCATGATGGGCATAGAATGTAATTTAATTTAGAGACCTTGGATAACGACGTTTGAAGTATTAACATACATGATATAGAAGAAAGTTTTGGGACTAGCACATCCTACAAGTATACATATGGAACGTTAAATACTATTCTATATTTATTTTTTTTTTAATTTTAACTTGGAATTTATACTGTTTAACACTTTGTTTTACTGGAATTATAGAAAGTACTTACGGTTAGATTCAACTTCTTTTACCACCCTATGAATTGGTAAGATACTTATTTAGAACATAAATGTTAAGTTGATATGTGCCTAAAAAATCCCTTTAAAGTGCTTACACGGTTCAAAAACTGTACAGCTTGTGCATGTTAAAATGTTATGCATGTAAAAACACATGTCACTACATAACTTCTAAAGCAAGAGAACATTATTTATTTTTGTTCTTTTATCGATTTTTGTCGTTTTTATTTCAGTTGCAGCTACGTTTATTTTCTAAGCATTCCCCTTTTATTAAATTGGACACATTTTGAATTATTGTATTTTTATTCAACTTTAATTCATTAGAAATAATATATTTTAACTAAAATCTCCCTTATTAAAAAAAAAATGATGTTTCCAAAATGCATACGAAGATACTAAAAATATTATGAATTTGTTAATAGCATTTTTATCAGAAATATTTCGAATAATTGTTACAAATTTTTAAAAACTTAAAAATGATGTAATAAAAAATTTGCTGTAAAATTTTATTTATAGCTTATTTTATAGATTTTGAACCAGAAACAATATGAAAGAAAGTATTCTAAAAACCTAATTACCACTTTTAAAACATCAGGTATTTAAATAAATTACATGTTTCTTAAAATACATAAAACGCATTCCGTTTGTAAATTTTCTATAAACCTTAATGTAAAATTATATTCTACCACTAATATCAAAGCCATTTTACAGATGAACGTCATTTGCCAATGAACGTCTCTGAGAAATAGATAAAAATTTATCAAATAAAATGAAGAAATATCCCTTATATTTCTTTAGGCGAAAAGTAGAAAATGATATCATACTCTTTTATCTCATCATCATCAAATATAGTGCAGAAAATTATTTTCTGCGTCGTCTTTTTTCTCATTATTATAGAAGTAATGTATTAGAGTCATATTTATAGATATTAAACTTATAGATAAGATTTTTTTAAAACAAGAAACTAGTATTTGTAATATATAACAGAAGTTGGAATGTAATTTAATATAATTTCGGTTGTAATAGTGGTCATTAATAACATTTTGATTGATATTGTTTATTATAAATTTTGCTTGTCTTATATATAAGGCTGCAAAACTAAATAAAAAAATCAAATTTAATATATTCAAACGTACCAGTTCAATAAATTTTAAGCTTTTCTTTCAAATCTTCACGAATTTATAATAAAACTAAATATTTTTTTCTTAAATAGCTTAAGCTAACATTCTGATGTACACTGTTGCTAAATTGGGTAATGTTGCTATAAAAAATAACTTCCATTTTTTCAAATCAATAATCTTCATTCTGTTAGTCACAGTTATAAAGTAAAGCAAAATTATTATTATGAAATAATAATATTATTATTTAGAAGTATAATACATCATTTTAAGTTTGAAGCGTTGGTGTATATTAATTTGTAAGTTTTAATTTTATAAGATGAAGTCTATAACAGAACATCCGCTGGAAACTTTATGTACTCCACTTATTAAGTTGTATGGTTTGTTTAACTTATGTTCATTGAATGAAATTAGTATGCATTTAAAATAACAAGCTATTATTACATTCGTCAGATCTACATATTTAAAAGTTTTAAATAAGGTATTAAATTCAATCTTAAGTTTTTTAAATAGTTTATAATTAAATGTCATAAGAGTAACGAAAACGTTAAAGTTTAATTTTATGAAAGTTACTTAAAATTTGTATTGAATATTTCTCTCTGATTTGGTGGTATATGACTGATTTTACATTAAATATTTTTTTTTCATTTTATGCATTGAACTAGATTTGGGTTGTATTCACGACAATTACAAATGTCTGTGCAACAAGAGTAATGGATAAAAAAAAATTTCTTCTCCTATAAAAGAAATGTATAAAGTTACTAAAACTTTTCTATGAAACTGAGATTCCTAGAACTGTTTATGCAACGGTAGCAAAAATCCGTGTAATAGATACACATTTTCACTGTAGATCAAAAAATCTGTAACGGTACTAAGTATGTTTTAGGAAAGTTGGATGCCTAGAACTGTTTACTGTAAACCGCGTTACAGGTAAAATTTTAGTAAGATTACTGCCATTTTAGTAGATTTTTTTGTAAAGTTACATATTTCTGTAGCTTTATAAAAACTAATTTTATAATCTTACATCTTTTTCTGTATAGTGTGCAGTTTAGTAATTCTACAGATTTCTGTAAATTTACATATGCAGAATTACAGATTTTTTTACAACCTAGCTTGACGTAAAACTTCATCAAAACCAAAACAAAGATACTGCTTGAAGTTTAGTTGTTTACTCCGTTATGAGAACTTTTCTTGAAATAGTCTTAGCCATAATTAATAGTAATTTGTGAATTCTAAGCAAAATAATTTTAACTTTAGTCGTGTTTTATTAATGAATGGATATAAATTCTGGTGTATGTTCTACAGAGATTTTCATAATTATTCCTATAAAAACGATTCAGGAAGTAAATTTTGAAGGAACGATTCTAAAATTGTTTTTCATGGACGACATTATTTTAAAGAGAAGAAAAAATTCTCATAAGCGCCAAAAAGTGCACAAAGATAAGCCCAAAAATGAAACTGGATATATTAATATCGGAAAGAAACAAAACAAAATATATTATAATAAAGGGAAATAATGTCATCGAGAAAGAAAACTTTTAGCAGGAGAAAGGCAAAATAAAAAAAAAAAAAGAAAAATATAAAGAACTAGCTAACCTCAGATGGGGTAATAAAAACAAATCTTTCATTCCACATACTTTTGAGAAAATTGTGAAACAAGTTGAAATAAATCTTTCAAGTTCTCCAACTAAAAATTTAAGAGGATATTGAAATACTTGCTCAAAACTCTGGTATTGTTCGGAAAATCAAGAAATCTTGTTTATTGATTGTTGCAGATCTGTATGTTGATAAAGATTAAAAATAAGGGCCATTCCCCGAAAAATCTACATTAATTAATAGTGAAAAAATGACATAGTTTTAGAGCTACTGAGCGACATTTGCCAAGAAAAGACTATTTTGTTTAAAGAAGTTTTTCTTGATTAAAAAAAATGAAATCATTTGCAGCTTTAATATTTACATAAAAGAATACAACGATATTCCGCAGAATGTATGCATTTGTCGTTGTCATGGAAACCGTGAAAATATTAATAAAAAGGAACTGACATATCCTTAAAATAGTGAAGCTTATGCAACCGCTTTCGCAAGGGCTGATTACCTCTGGTCGAAGCTTCCACCAGTAAATTTACATAGAAATTTTCTCCGTATTTAAAGGCGTTATTCATGCAAAATTTCAGTCATAAATAATCGTAGAAAATTGTATTAATTTTAACTGGTGTAAGTTTATTTTTGCGGTAGTCAGGTCCTTCTTTTCTGCCATATTGTGACAACCGGTGATGCAATCTGACAGTTTTACCTGTCGAACTAACACCGGAAAATTTTTGTGAGAAAATATTTCCATGAATAAGACGATTAAATAAGACAAAATTTTCTATTCATTTATACTGGTGGGAAGTTTGCCCCGGCGGTATTTTGAAATTGTAGATCCTATTTAAAAGAAAAAAGCATCCGCCATCTTGTGACAACCTCCTCAGTTACTTCACTCGCAACTGGTAGACAGTACTCTATATGTCTCCTCTACAGCGCCTAGAAGATACAGTGTGGAAAACGGCTACAAAATAGTGCTAAAAAATTGAATCCCATAAATGTACAACGATGCTGAATAAAAAGATGTCGATCGTAGCGCCATCGTAGTGATTTAAAAACGATAGTCATTCTAAAAGATACTCTTTAACCTATTTCACGTCATTCCTTAACTAAATTAGCTTATAACAGACTAAAATATCTTATATTTATAGTTTCCGATATTTAACATTCTATAATTTTTGAAAATACAGGGTTTATATTGAAAAATATTACGAGATGGCGCTCCTATCAGCATATTGCCGCTGAGCATTGTTGGAGATTTATGGGATACAAGTTTTTAGCACTTTTTAAAGCATTATAGGAAGATCGTACCCGGGCTTCCCGGGTTAAAGAATATATGTGTAAACATTTTTTTTTTTAATTCAAGACTAATATTTTTTTATATGCAATAAATTTTATATATTACCCACTTACATTAAAAAAGTATTTTTCATATGTATAAAACCAATTATACAATCAAATAAATTTTTGAAATTTATCAAAAGCGACATTTTCTTATTAGCCGCATGCTAAGAGTTATTTGACCAAGATTTTGCTACTTATGGCATCCTTTTATATTCTGATAATTTCAGAGCTTATACATGTCTGTTAAATTTGTGTTTTATTTATATTATTTTATTTATTTATTCATAAAGAAGTTTTTTTAATGGATATTAGCCGTAAGAAAATGGTAAACTCTTTATTTTGTTTTAAGGACAAACGGATTAATGTTTCGTAATCGAGCTCAGCGCGATATAGATAAATTAAATATATTTCATGTTTTAAAATTGTTTTTAAAACCATTGACAATCGGTAAACAGAGATGAACTTTGCAAACAAATTCCATATGAAAAAAAAGATAAAAAAATTTTAATTGTGCGATTATAAATATGTTAATTTGTGTTTTTTTTCAATATTATTCTTTTATTTGTTTATAAAAGAAGTATTAATTTTGTTAATTTGTATCTTGTTTGATCATTTAAAAATCATTTTAACTCAAAACATGAAGTCACGATTATCAGCAATATCTTTTATGTGAACAGACGCACTCTTTACTTGAGATCCTAATCTCAATTCCGGAGAGTAAAAATTTCCGTAATTTATGTTTTTTAGACGCATCTGTGTTAAAATGTTTAGTTTTATCTAGGAAAATGATAATTTTATTTTAAATATGGCTTCATTTTCACTTAAATGAGCATTTCGCCTAATGTCTGAAACCTAGTATCAGTACACATGCAGAAGGAAAAACTATATAGAAAATTTATGAGGAAAAATGTGTGTTTTCAAAAGCAGTATGTCATTTTCCGTTATTAAGCCCCTAATATAATATTCTGCTCTTAGTGGGATTTTGCGACACTAAACCCTATACAACAATTTTTATCAACAATTTTGAATTTTTATCAGAAAATATCATGAATAAAGATAAAAATACCTCATTATTTCTCCCTTGTCTTCAATAATGAAAGTTATCTAATTTTCACCATTTTGAAGAAATTTCATAAAATGCTTTTAAAATTAAAATATAAAAGCGGGGATATTTAAAAAAAAAACAGATAGTGCTATCACATCTACTTTCAGTTAAAAAAAAAAAAAAAAAAAAAAAAAAAAAAAAAAAAAAATAGTAAAATTTGTTCAGCAGAAAGATCGGGGCAGATGATTAAAAAACACACTTGTGTTTTAAATACATAGATTATATAAAATTAGGAAAAATTAAATTAAGCAAATTATGTTATGTTGATAAAAATATAGTAGAATGTCCTAAAGCAATAAAATTTTATTATTCGAGAGAATTTTGGACAAAAATTTCAGGAACATAATATTATTTTAAACCACGAATTATTTGTTTGCTCGTCTAACTCGGCGAAGCAAATCTATCAAGCAGAGAATCATCAATTTCTGTAATATAAATCGCTATTATTTGCATGTCATCTCTCTTTTATAAAGACACTCTAAATTTTTGTAAAACATTGCGTTTTATCAGTGTGTGATGTTGATTACATTATTTTCAAAAGTGAAGCATTTTAACCTGTGAAGAATTTCAAAGCAACTGGGCTGTGAAAATGACGCACTTCTACAAAACGTAGTTCGGGTTAAGAATTAAAATACACGGTATTTTATAAAATGACGTCATTTGCATCCGCTAAAGCAATCCACTTTTACAATACAGTTTTAACTTCGTCTATAGAAAAGTATGCATATGACGTCATTATCACGGAATAACAGACAATATTCTTGGCATAGACCATATTTTAATTTCAAGTTTATTTTTCAGGTTTTATGAGAAAATGGCAACAAATGATACAGTATCGCCTATTTTCGACTATTTTCCGTTTACTTTTAATGACTTTCAATAGAAATGGGGTACTTTTGTTGCCACGATAAGAAAAATGTTATTAAAAACTACAAAAAAATTAATATCTCAAAAATAAATTGAGATACAGCTTTTAAACAAAAAGCATTTACAAGAGCATATTTTTCCTTATTCGACGGTGTAAAAATTTAAAATGTGCGACGTTTAGAAGTTTAAAAATTTGCAGTAGAGAAAATTGCAAAACCAAAATTTAATTTCAAATTTCAAAGTGTTGCCATTCGCAAAATGACGTATGCGTTACGCACATATATGTTTGTCCTTTATAATATAGATAGCCGTTTTCCACACTGTATCTTCTAGGCGTTGTAGTCTCCTCCTTTTTATTCCTAAATCCATTATGAAAACATTCAGGTATTTTGGATGTGCAGCCTAGATTAAATATTCCTGCAACAGATTTTATGACTTTGTCTGTTGTTATACATCAACATTTCAATATATGAATTCAGAATGTCTAATATGCGAAGATAAAATCGAAGTATTATTTGAATAGAAGTCCAGAATCTGGAACTCCTAACTAATTTCTAACTCAAGAACTCCTAAGTTATTGTTAATAGCAAAACATTGATAAGCGTTTTGAAAAAAAAAATACAGTTGAAGAAAATATTTCTGATTGTTTACAAACTTTTTGAAAGCATCAAAATCTATGTCTACTGCTCACATTCATGCAAAATTATACACAGGATTATTCTTATTATGTCAAGAAATATCCAGTTCTCTAAGAATCTAATATGCGAAGATAAAATCGAAGTATTATTTGAAAATAAGTCCAGAATCTGGAACGCCTAACTAATTCCAAACTCAAGAACTCCTATGTTATTGTCAATAGCAAAACATTGATAAGCGTTTTGTAAAAATTACAGTTGAAGAAAATATTTCTGATTGTTTACAAAATTTTTAAAGCATCAAAATCTATGTCTACTGCTCACATTCATGCACAATTATACACAAAATTATTCTTAATGTGTCAAAAAATATCCAGTTCTCGAAGAACCGTGATAGAAATAGGTTTTTCTGAAACTTACACATTTTTAAGCTAAGACGAAATTTTGATGCGACATTCTGCGTCACTGATCAAATCCACGAGCGACTGTATTTTCATTCCGCAATAACTACGGATACACCTAAAAAGGATAGAATTTATTAATGGCACTAATTATCTGAAATATTTAAAAAAACGTTGGATTTCATTAACGTTATACAGTCGGACCTCTTTATCCCGAAACCCGGTTTTCACGTCACTCCACTTATCACGTCAGTTTTTCAAAGTTCCGAATTTCTGTATATGACTTTAATGTAAATAAACTCCGGATTTTACGTCGTTGTATAATTTTCAACTGCGGATATCCCGACGGTTTAGGAAAATTTTCCATTTTTCATAATCCATCTTATAAACACGGAAATTAAGCGGTAAGAAATGTCTTAGCCAAACTTTTCACAAAGGTCTCTAAGATACCCATTGAGATAAATCAGAAATTTTACTTCAATTCTTTATCTGAATAAATAAATCCAAACTCTATGAATGACAAACTTAAGCTCCAGATAGACGTATCAGTGTACACGCGGTCTTTTTGTTCTGGTCTGGTGGCGCTTTCTTTTGGTTACAAGGCATTTTTCATCCGACTAAAACCGAAGCATTGCATTGCATTGAAACGATCAGCTATTACCTAACATCCATTTATGAAACAACGAATATTGATTACAATTCACTGTATAATATTGAAAAAAGAATTGTAGGAAGCACATCTAGAGATAAGCAAACCTTAATACATCAATATTTCATGTAACAATAAAAAAACATGTCACCATAAATCTGATTTTTATTCTTTTCAATTTTGTTTTTGTGTTTATTTTGTTTAATAATAATGTTTTATTGCTTAAAACTGCAAGAACAGTTATGAATTTGAAATTGTCTTAAAATACTTAAAAATACAGCTTTTTATAAACATTTTTCTCCAACTCTGGTTACCGTGACACCCCGCTTATGACAATACTTTCTTCTGGTCCTTAGAGTGTCGGGATAACGAGGTTCGACTGTACATATGTGAGAAAAAGAGTTTCTTTAGAATTGTATTGCTTATTTCATCATTATTAAGTGCGGAACAATGTGAAAGAAGTGATTTCGAGAATCTAAGTAACAGTGCAAAGATATAAATTTTTTAGATGAATTCTTATTTACTTAAAACACACGAAACGCATTACGTTTGTAAATAAATATTTTGTAAACTGAATATAAAAACGAATATTGAATTACTAATATTCAATCCATTTTACAGATGAATATCATTCATGAATGAAAGTACCGAAAAAATAGATAAAAAATATCAAATAAATTGGAGAAATATTCCCTTTCATTTCTTTTGGTGAAAAGTAGAAAATGATATCGTACTCTTTTATCTGATTCATCATAAAATATTCTTGCAGAAAGTTATTTTCTGCGCTGTCTTTTTTGACATTATTACAAACGCAAGGAATTAGAGTCATATTTTTTACAAAACATAAAACTAGTATTTTTAATGTATAAAGAAATGTTAGAGTGTAATTAAATGTAATTTTTATTTTGTCATGTTGTTTTTGCTGCAAATATGTTTTTTTTTTTTTTATTCTACTTATTATTATTTGTGCTTGTCTTATATATAAGGTGAACAATTTAAATTTATTGAAAACATTAGAACTAAAAAAACAATTAAATTTAAAAAATCAAACAACCCGACTGCGTAAAAAGCGAACTAATTAATTATTTTTCATCAATGTGAAACATTTTTTTTCAATTCCTACTATTAGCTCACACTCTCGCTATATATATCTTGTTCAAATTTTCAATCGTTAATAAAATACATATTATTCATCAAGCTGAAATAAATTTTTTTAAACTTGTAGTGGATCACACTTGATGTTAATCCAATTTTTTTTCAAATATTAATTCATTAATCTAATTAAATTAATTAATTTTCAATAATCGAGAGAGCCCCCCTTCTTGATCAAGGTTTTTTAAGACCGAGAGAGCCCTCTTCTTGATCAAGGCATTTTAAGCGCCACAAGAAGAATGGGGAAAAAAAATTTCTTATTGACCTAAGTAGGAATTGACTTAAACTAGTAAATCTGCAGATCAGGAGCCTCAACGTCAGCTCTACAATTCATTGTGTTTAGCACCCTTTGAGTAATATTAATCTTTCTACAAAAAACGAAATTTAAAGTTTTGAAATTACATAAACATTTATAAAACGAAAAAATATTTCGAAGGTTTCTGACATTAGAAGCGTTAAATTAAACCCCTTGTTATGTAATGGTATTCTGAAAATCTCATGAGCTACTTATTCTGGTAATTTTTAGATAATAAAGTAGATTTCTTCAGGGGGGCAGAGCCCCCCTGAACCCCTTCGTAGTGTAATTTATTTTACATTTGTAATTATCAATTAATTGTGTTAATGTCCTTTAGTAAATTCTACCAATAGACGGAAACGTACATGAATTCTTTTCTACAGCCCTGTATATTACGTGAAGATTTTTACGCGTCGTCTATAACATTTAAATTTAATGCAGACAAAAAACCCTCTTAAAACTGCTCATATCACATTTCCGGGGATTAGTATGCATAGTGTGCACCATATATCCAGTTTCTGCGGAGTCCTGTATATGGTTCTATTTAAATTCTGCAAACATTTGTTAGTATACGAAATGTAATTGGGCTGGGAAATACATAACTCAAATAAAAAAAAAACACACTGAAGCAATTCGCGCTCATTTTCATTTATACTTACGAATTCATTTGTGTATCCCTGTACATGGTCTATACAATATTTAAGCACTACTTATTAAGCACAAATTTACTTAACGTTAAAACGCACACCATAACCGAAAATGCTCTTCAGCAATCATCCCTAATAGACCAGAACTGTATCCGAAATTTTTTATGTGACCCTATAAATGAACGATAAATACGATACAAATCATATTCAAGCTTCTTGTAGTCAACCACAGTAATGTAATTTAATTTCATAATGTTTGAATTAGTGCAACACAATTAACACACTGACGACAGGCAATTTAATTAAATCTGGGTTTAAAAACAGTAGAAGCTCCTCCCTCTTCTAAAAGTGTCTCGGAAATTGGTTTCTGAGATATGTTTTTCATGTTTATGCAGCAGTAAATATCTTTCAATGTACGGATGTAATATATAATGTCTTACAATCTATAAAAAATATGGACAACACAATATAAATGTCTTTTCTGTAAGGTAGAAGTCACTCCCTTAGCCAATGATGTATTCTGAATAAAAACGAGAATTCTCGTTTCCCGTCGCTAATGTGTTAAAATAAGCTGTGAAGAATTTTTTTCCCCCGTAGACCACATTTTAATCGACCACTTTTGTGTGACCCTGAACAAAACATATGCTTTGCACCCCATATACTACAAAAATGTTTCAAAAATACATATCAATTTTATTATTTTGTAACAGAGTAACATCATTAAAAAACGCCACAAAAGGATTTTCTTCAAAGATTGTAATATTATGAATACTTTTGAGTTCCCTGTACGTATGCTGTAAGTGCTACACATAACATATTTTATAATAACCAGGTTCTAGTGCACCTTAATAAAGTATATAAATTTCATTACGTTTAAAATTGTGTAACATTATTAAAATACACCGCAGACGATTTTTCCCAAAGACTATAATGTAACGGAATAGTTTTGAGTGCCCCTGTAACTAAGCTATGAATGCTACTCTCTTCATTTTTAATACCAAACATACTTTGGCAAACCTCAATAACGTATATCAATTACATGTAATCCCGACTATATTTACGCGAGTTAGAGCACGTAGAGTAACACGGCAGGCGACAGATAGAAAAACTGAAGTCATAAATACTTTTCATCCATGTTGGAAAGTGTTAAAAAGGATTTACATGCCTTTAACTGTACTTTTTTTTTCACTTATAGCATGGTTAAACATTTGTTTAAACATCATAATCCATGCGATAGCAATAACATATTAAAAGCCCCCCAAAATATGCATATCTGGAGATCTATAAATCTACTGGAAAATAATTCATTATCGTGCCCACTGTTAATTGCATAAATTGCATCGATTTGGCGCGATAAAATATTTTTTGTGATAGCCTTTTAATAGTACCTGCAACAAAATTAACGTAATTTACTAACTTCATTCATATTTGACGCAATGATAGGCTACGAATAACAGTTGCTAGGCAACGAAGAAAAGGGAAAAAAAATATGTATCATGTAAAACAAGAAAATTAATTTAAAAATTCTTTATATTATTGGAATACATGTATAAATGTCCGCAAAACATTATACACGTAAATAAAAAAATCTGATAGATATACTGATAAAACTTCAATATAATAGGAATAATTTAAAACCCTTATTTGGAATTTTAGTATCCATAATTTGACATTTAAATCCATTAATCAAACGTGCCATTTTCTTTCAACAAATGGAAATTTGAAAATCGTCTGACTTGCCGTAGAAAAGCATTATAAAGAAAAATAAAATCTTCCATATTTTCCGAACGAATGAACCAAATTTAACCAAAAACTATACAGCTACGTCCGGGTATCTCACGAATATGCCCAATTAATTTCAAGCTGATCGGGTGCTTTTTTGCGGCAGTTATCGCGGAACAGACAGACAGACAGACAGACAGACAAACGGAAATCAAAACTTTTCGTGTCTCCACAGTAAGCCTTCACTGACGTTTCGGCAAATGTATATATATTTTTTTATGTTACTTGTTTATATTACTTACCTATTTTTTTTATTTACTTGTATTGATGACTTTTAAGTTTTGTTTAACTGTTAGTTCCTATCTATAAACACTGTTTTGATTAGGTCTATAGATGTCTATGATGGTTAGAGTTGCAATAAAGCTAGAGATCCACAATACATACACAACTTCTAGGTTGTATAATATTTTAACAGAGCTTCTGACTATAAAAAAATCAATGAAACATCGTCTTCATTTTGAAAGACTTATCCAATGATATGCCACTCAATAGGGTGCGTAATTTTTTTTTCCGACCCTAAAGCCATTTTTTATTTTACGGCCCCATTTTGAATTTATAAAAACAATAACATAACCTATAACCATCGGGCCGTTAAGCCTAATCGATAGAGACCTCATTCATTAAAATCCATCTAGCCGTTGGGATGTTTCGAGGGAATAAAAAAATCCACATACACAGATACGCGTGAAACATATAACCCTTTTTTCAGTCGGGTAAAAAGGTTAAGATGGTACTTTTCTG
Organism: Maratus speciosus; assembly: GCA_963932465.1. Lineage (NCBI taxonomy): Eukaryota > Metazoa > Arthropoda > Arachnida > Araneae > Salticidae > Maratus > Maratus speciosus. The sequence goes on from OZ010789.1 coordinate 204,440,469, forward strand.
ACACTTTGAGTAATTTATGAACTATTTATAAAAAATAAGTTTCCTTTATAAATTGATAGTTTGAGACTAATCTTGTAATTATGAATGGCGCCCGGTGTTGCTAAATTAGAGGTGGGGAGATAACAGGTGATGAATTAGCAATCATATATATACATCTCTATATAATAAAAAGCAGTGAAACGCGTCCGAGGCGAAGCCTTCCTCGAGAAAAGCAATTATCGCGGCCATGTTCCGCATAAATATTCAAGAGACCGTAAGTTTGAATATTGTTCAACGTATGGAAATATACACATAATCTGCTTTATATCACATCTATTCTACGATATTTTCTCTAAAACGTTCAAAATCTATCAAATTATAATGTTTTAAATTCTAAATTAAAAATAACGGATAACCAGCTATTTCCATGTAAACAACAGATAACAAGAGCGCAAGATGAGTTTAACTTTGCATTGGCGCCATCTTTCGGCAATCAATATGAATGAAAACTTTCGAAATCGATTGATTAGTATGGCTTAAATTATCTTTTCACTTATTAAATTATAATTTTGTTTGTTCAAATGTTATTATGTTAAAAATCGAAATTTTATCTGCATTGATATAATTAATATATGTAGTACATAATACGGTATTGTGTATTCCTTACATTTTAAATACATTTGATATAAAATATAAAATTTACTTACAATGAAAGTTAATTTCAAGTGGATATAAGCTAAGTTCTTAAATATTGATAAAATTAAATTAAAATTTTACGAAAGATATAATAATAATAACTTTTGATTTTATTTATACCAAGTGAAATTTAAAGTTATATAGCTGAAGATTTCAAAAATTTATCTTTAATTAAATCAAAGTTTCCTGCGTATTTCCTAAAAAAAAAAAAAAAAAAAAACCCTGCAAATTTTAACAAACGTTCCTTTGTTTATATTAATTGATGATAAATGACGCCAAATCCATACTTAGAAATGAAACGTAAAGCTCGATAGATGAGTAGAACCCGCTGACTTGATCCCACAGAATATTTTGTGAAATCTTCAAAAATTGTGTTTCACTTTGCTAATTATTATTATTGTCGCAATAAATACTGCTGTTTGTTTTGTCTAATTGTTAACGCAGATCAAAATTCCGTCATTTTTGACGGGGTTATACACTAGTATGTTTATATTTTTAATGTGTAACAGAATTTACTTTTTTAAAATCGGTCAAATTTCACATTATTGATTTTTTTCAGAATAACGAACTTAATCAATGGTCTCTAGAAATTTGTTGTATCTTTACTGTATTTTACTCTATATGAAAATACAATATGTAGCCAAATAGTAGCCAATTATCATGTATGAAGTTCGGACTATCTTAGAAATACCTTGCTCATTTTGAAACACATAAAATAACATTCTATTCTAAATATTTTTATAATCCTTGCGACATCGCAACTTCAAAATTAGAGCCATTTTCTAGATTAATGTTACTCGTAAATAAATTTGCTGTAGAGATATAGATAAATATTTATAAAAAAAAATGAAAAAAAAAATAAAAAAATATTCCTTTCACATATTTATTCGAAAAGTAGAAAGCGATTTCACGCATTTTATCCTTCTGTTATTACATATTTTTCAAAAAGTTTGTCTGCAGTTATTTTCCTCATTTTTATAAATGTAAGGCCTGTAAGTTATATTTATAAATCTGTAAAGTGGAAAAATATTTTTTAACATAGAGCAAATATTAGTGCATTACGCAAATTTGAAACACATAAATGGGTATTACTTTTAATATTTTTACAATGCTTTCCAACATTGCAACACCAGTATTAGAGCAATTTTGTAGATTAATGTTACTTGTAAATAAACTTGCTGTAGAAAGATAGATAAATAATTATAAAATAAAATGAAAGAAAAAATCCTTATTTATGCAAAAAGTAGAAAGCGATATCATACATTTTATCTTCTTATTATTATACATTTTTCAAAAACATTCTGGGTACATTTTTTTTCTATTTTCTTTTTTTTATGTATGGTATGTAGGTTATGTTTATAAGTACGTTAAAGGGAATAAAAATATTTTTAACATAAATCAGTAGTTTGGATGCTTTCATAATTTATAGGTGTCATTTGTTTAATGAATTTTGTTTGGAATAGTGGAATGTTAAATTTTTTTTGTTATATTAAGTGATGATGATGTAGAATTCAAACGCTATGTTAATTTAATATAATTTTTGATATAATACCCTTAAAATTTTGCCAACGACTTTTTTAGATTGAATCTATTCAAAAATATATGAAGCTAGTTTTACCCAAAAGGCTAATTTTAACAAAAACATATGTCCCCTTTAATATCTTTAGTCGAAATGTGAGAAATCGTATCATGCTCTTTTATATGGTCATTTATTTTTTACGTGGAACGGAAATTTTCATGTATTTGGTCCATCTTATGCATCATAGTTATTTTTTTTAAAAGAATGAGATTAATATTGGTTTATCTCCACTGTTATATTTAAATTCGATTTTCTAATGACGATAGGTAAGTTATTAATCTAGGAGTAAATATTTGTGCTATTGGATTTTTTTTTACATATAAGAGCTTTAAAACTTTAATAACAACAAAGGTCTTCATGTTATCTACTCTGACGGAAAAAAAAACCCAACTCGAATGCCAATTACAGAGATAAATATGTGATTTTTTTAATATAAAATTATACATTTTTTAACACGGATGATATTATTTATTACATTTATATAGGCTCTTATAAACCTTAATGAAAATCCAATCTCGTAGCAGCGATATAAAATCCATTTTACAAATGAATGTCACTCATAAATAAACGTGCCGGAGATGTGAATAAAAATTTATCGAATAAAATGAATAAAAATTCTCTTTCATTTCTTTAGGTAAAATGTGGAAAATGATATCATGTTCTTTTATCTAATAATCATCGTATATTCTCCAGAAACTTTTTACTGTTAATTTGTCGTTATTAGAGTTGTAAGATAGTGGAATAACATTTACGAATTATTAAAATCTAAAACTGCTATTTACTTCCACAACAAGAAAAATAGACTGTGTTTGTATTTAAATGAAGTATTTTAATCTATTCAATTTATTAAAATAGCGAACTGGTTATAATCTTGTTTATTATTAGTTTTCCTTATCGTATATCTCTGTCATTTCGATGAAATTACCTTTTGAAAACATGTAATTTGTTTACAATTTCACCTTTATTATGTGATACAAATAAATTTGGAAATGTTTTAAAATATCACAACATATGACTTAAAAAATTCCAGTATTATTTAAGGTCATAAAAAGTGGGGAAGGATTGTACTTTGTGCCGATATATTAAGAAAAAGAAACAACGTATAAAGGCACAAATAAAATATGTTTAAAAGCATAACAGCTGTTTCATAACCTCTTAGGTTTCCTCATCAGTGCTTATATAAAAGTAAAACTAAAACAGTTTTAGTTTTACTTTTATTTTCAGCACTGATGAGGAAACCTAAGAGGTTTTGAAACAGCTGTATGCTTTTAAACATATTTTATTTGTGCCTTTATACGTTGTTTCTTTTTCTTAATTATTTAAGGTATTTCATTCAAAGTTTTCTACTTACTATTAATCTATATGTATTATATACTAGTATGCATATATTAAAAAAAGTTATATTTCTTTTTGTCTTCGCTTAACTTTAATTTTGTAGTTTAACTACTACAAAAAATTTAACATCTAAGTTTGCCCGTTATGTATGTTTGTATATCCAAGTTTTTCTAAACAATCCCTTGTAACTTTTCACACCGCAATTAAAGTACTATATTAGGTAAGGTTTTAAGCTAAAATAAAGAATAATATCATTTCTTTCTCTTTTCTTTTCTTTTTTCATTTTCTTTTTTTCTTTTTCTCTTTCCTTTCCTTTATTCCATTTTTTTAAAGAAAAGTCAAAATTTTTAATATATGGTTGTGTACTGTATTTCAAACGTGAGCGACGATCTTAGCATTACTAATAAGAGAGTAGTAACAAAGAAAGTATAAAATTTAATTGGTTGGGGTGGTATTGGACAAACCCTTGATGATCTGCAGTTATCACCAAACTCATAATTGATGTCTGGTCTCGCTCGATTAATGTAATTCTTCCAGTATAATGTTGCGAAGTTCTGGAGTGCTGGTTTGTACATTTTGGATAAAAGTTTATAATCTATGTCAGTATGCCTTGTGAGCGTGTCGCCTCTTATTTACAAAAGCATTATTCTATCATTTCTGTAGATTAAATTGCAGTAAATAAATAAAAAATAAAAATTCTGTTTGTTCGTATCATTAATGTTTTTGAACAAAATTATTAGTAAGTCGTCGATTAAGAAATAGAGTTTGGAAGTTACTTTAAACCTTTTCTGTTTATTACTTTTCTTTTTTAAAACCATTTTTCCAATTAGTAGTATCCATGCCGTAAAACTACTGAAACTCTTTTAAACGGTAAAAAGAATTTTTTTTAATATTTTAATAACAGATAATTCACTGATACATGTTTAGCACTATATGAAAATAAATTACACAAAAGCCAATTAGTATAATGCGATCTTTCTTAAGAAATATAATTTTTTCGGTAAAAATAGATACAAAGAGCATTACTATAAAAAGGGTAATAACTAATTAGTTCAATTTTATAAGGTTGAGTTGAAACTATATTTTTTAAATAATAAGAGTCATACCGTAGAACAGAAATTCTTTTAAAATGAAAAAAAAAGTAAAAAAAACAATTTCTTGAAAATTTTAACCACTGATATATATATATATATATACATATATATATATATATATATACATATATATATATATATATATATATATATTGGTATTTGTTTAGTATTATATAAAAAGAAATTACATTGAAGCCAATTTGTATAATGCGATATTTCTTAAGAAATGTTTAATTTTCCTTTTTAACGCATAAAAATAACATTAATGTGTAAAGGCCTGTAACAAATTGGCTCAGGTTTATAGGACTTTATTAAAGAAACTTTTTTTTATTAAAAGGATTCATGCCGTAAAAAACAAAAAAACTCATTAAAAAAATAACAATAAAAATAAATAAATAAAACCGCTTAAAATTTTTAATAACAGTTAATTCATTGATATATCTTTAGTATTATATGAAAAGAAATGGCACACACACCAATGGATATAAGATAATCTTTCTTAAGAAATATTACATTTTTGGACATTTTTGAAACTACATTTTTCCAATTAGTAGGATTCAAGCAGTTTCTTTGAAAAATATTACACAAAAAACATTTAAAATGAGCATTACTAAAATATGCTGCATAACAAATTAGCTCACGCTTATAACGTCTTTTTGAAACTAGGTTTCTGAAATTAGTAGGATTCATGCCGTAGAAAATATAAAAGCTCTTTTAAAAAGAAAAAAAAATGAAGAAATTAAATAATAATAATAATAACAGATTGATAATTTATTGATATATGTTTGGTACTGTATATGTAAAGAAATTACACAGAATCCAATTAGTGTAATGCGTTCTTTCTTAAGAAATATTACATATTTAATAAAACACATAAAAGAGTATTACTATAAAAAGTATCTCATAACAGGTTTAATGTTCTACTACATCGCACCAGCATCATGAAAGCCATTTTATATGTTCATGTAAATCGTACATAATTGTATCAGAGACATAAATAAAACTATATCAAATAAAATGAAGAAATATTCCCTTATATAAATGTAGGCCAAAAGTAAAAAATGATATCATATTTTTTCATCAGAGCATCATTCCAAATTTTTGTAAAAAAAAAAAAAAAAAAGTATCTGTGCGGTCTTTTTCACCCATTTTATATAAGAAAGTTATCTAAGTTACGAAAATAGATGAAAAAAATAATAGTCTGGACAATAGCACAATGTCTAGAATGATTTCTTAATTATACTTTCTATTTGTTTAATAAATATTGTGGAAAAAATTGTTTATTCTTTCATTTTTAATAAAACAAGGAGTTCACACCCGGGCTACCCGGATTACAGAATACATGTGATATCCATATACATATATATAAATATATATAATCAACTTGTCAATATTTTAAAAAATCTTCATTGTGTATATAATATAACAACATATGACTTCAAAGATCTTTTTAATAATATAGACCTATTAGATTTACATAAAATTATAAATGCATTATTTAAAAAGTATTATAAAAAACTGGAATTACCATCTAATATTGATATTGCATATTTTAAATCTTTAACTAACTTCATTATCTATAATAATTATATCTTGCAAGATAACACTTTATATTTACAGCATGTCGGTATACCACAAGGCGGTTGTACATCCAGTTTACTCTCAGACTTATACTTATATCATTATGAACGTAATTTTACTAATAATAATCTACATTTATATCGTTATATTGATGACATTATTTTAATTGATACTGATCATTCTGCAATTACTCCATTTCCAGTAGATTATCCCACTAATTTGGAATTAACGGAAAACCTTTTATCTAACAATACAATTAACTTCTTAGATCTTAAAATTACAATAAAAGACAACAAAACAATCACAGATTTGTATGACAAACGTAAAGAATTTAAATTCAAAGTTAATACATTTACAAATTTTAAATCTTGTCTACATCATTCTGTATTTCGAAATATAATACTTAATCATTTATATAGAATAAAATGTTTATGTTCTTCTCCTCTAATTAACAATGATATTAAAAAACTAATTTATGATGCATTAAATCATGGTTTTCCAAAAAAATTCATATATTCATTAATATACAATTAGTATTTTTCTTACATGATCTTTTAAAACAAATTAACACATGCGTAAACAAAATTACAAAAAAATTATAAAATAAAAAAATCTCTATAAAAAATAAAAATTGTAAAATAACATAAAAAAAAAAAAAAAAAAAAAAAAAAAAAAAAAAATTATTATAGGATGGATGGGTGGGTAGATGTTAGAGTACGGAGGAGGGTGGCGTTGTCTGGATAATACGCAATGGTTAATTTATACAAAAAAAAAAAAAAAAAAAAAAAAAAAAAAAAAAATGGGGCTTTTGTATTATTACTATATTTTTAATACATATTTTATAAGGATGTTGATTTGATATTTTATATGTAATTGGTGTAATTCATTAATTATTAGCTTTATTATTGTTTAATCTTATTTACAATCATTTGTTATAAATTTTAATTTAATAAGGACAATATCATATTAATTATTAATAGTATGCCATTTTTATAGTGATTAATATACATATAAGTATATTTAATATAAATAAAGTTATACTGTATGGATTAAAATTGGGTAATTATATTTATTATTATTCCTCTATTCTTATTAATATTTTAATATTTATTTATTTTCACCTAGTGTTATATAATTTATTATCGGTTTATTGTTTTTGAATGTCCCACATTCATACTTTTAGGATTTTTATGGATGTATAAAATAATCCACACACTATATTTGTGCTTTTTAGGTAATTGGAATTTAAGTATCAGTTCACCTTCTTTATACTACCATATGTTTTTTATTTCCTGTTCATTTTATAATTATCTTATATATAATAGTTTTTATTAAAGATTTTTATATTTTTAATAATTATTTATATTAATTATTAATGAATTTATTCTGTTTTATAGCATATAGCTATATGCTATATTTTATCGATGTTCTAGAATTATTTAAATTCTTAGTGTAGATTAAATAAATTTGCTAATAGAATATTTTGTATGCTTTTTAAATTTTATTAACAATAGTTTTTTTTTTTTTTTTTTTTAAATACATTGTGTGGTTTATATTCAGTTTATAATTATCTATATATAAGGATATTTTTGGTTTTGCTGTTAATAAAACAATTGTTACATTCAATTGCGTATAACTGAAGCAAGTCTTTTGACAATTAAATCATAAATGTAATACTAGATGGCAGCACCACAATTTGTATTTTTTTTTTTCGATAAGTTCTAGATTTACTTCTTCCAGCTACATTTCAGTTATAATTTACTACACCAGGGGGTATTTTTAGCTTAATTTTGACGATATTGTTTAACGGTTTTTAATTAATTTAATAGTGCATTTTAATTATGTAATTACTTTCTATTTATATTATTTTATATTATATTAAAAGTTATTTAACATTTATTTCAATATGTATTAACTGTGTCCTATGGTATCAATTACTGTGATTTCTTAACTGTTTTATTAACCTTAATCTTTACGATATGGGTGCCATGTGAGCGTGGATTTATTCTAAAATATTAATCGGTATGGTGTTTATTATTTCATTTTATATCCTATAAATATTTAAATAGGTTTTATTGTTTTTTCCAATTCATATTATTTGTTTCTATTCTGTTTTCATTTTTAATCAATTCACTTGATTTTAATGGTTGTTAGGGCACAGGGGAAAATAACTTTTAGCTTTAGCTTATATTTCCCACAGAAAACAACCATTTTGCTTATATCATTGAATTCTGTGCCCTTGAAAACGTAATTCAATATATAAGCATTTCCATTATTTGTCGGTGTCCACTTTCTTATTTTTCTTCCATAATATTCTTATAAATATTTTATCTTTTTTTTTATATATATACTTACAGCTTTAATTCATAATATTATGGTTTTTGATGGTGGTAGGTTATGTTTAATTATTGGTTATATATTAGCATTCAAATTACTATGATGCATTTGCGCAAGTAATTATGAATGTATGCTTTTTACGATGTTTTTAAATATCTTTTCATTTTGAATGTCAATAATTCATTTTGAAGTATTTTTTCCTTTTGGTATCTTATATATATTCATATATATTCCCAGGTCGCTAAATAATTTAGCAATCTTTTAAATATTATACGCTTAGATAATTGCTGCAATAGCGCACTGTCTATGTGTATTATCAATATGATTTCTACTATGTAGTTATCTGATACCTTTTTAAAGGATTCCATTAATTTTTTCATTCCTATCATTGCATTGCTTTATTTAATGTTATTTAATTTTCTAGTTATGATTTTATCTGTATTTTCTTGTGGTTAGTATATGATATTGTCCTATATATTCTCTCTATATATTCTCTATTTATGCTATAGCTTTACATAATTCTGAAGAGAGATCATTTTATATCTTTACATCAATATGGTAGTAATAATTATTTCTGTTCATAGATTTAATGTTAATATGCTTTAGAAGTTTATTCATATTACTTTGATCTGAGAAATTAATTGGGAATGCGTTTTGGATGTCTTTGCAAGGTTAATGTTGTTCTGGGATTTGATGTTAGATGCGGATCTTTTTTTGCCTTACTTGTTATCAATGGGTCCAGTGGTATCTTGCTTTTTTAGTCTACGAAATAAGGGTTATCATTATTTGGTTATGGTAAATTTGAAGATTGTTTTTATGTTCTGCTTCTATTATTGTAAATATTGTATATATTATTCTTACTCAAGATTTATTATTTATTCAAGACTAATTTAATTAAATAATTAATTATTATATTATTAAATTTTCTTTTTTTATGGCAATTATTGCATTTTCCAAACATTATTTTTATATGGCAGTTCTTAGTAAACATCTCGATCCTGGCAAGATACACTTAGCATCTATGCAGTGTAGTGCCCGGTACAGGAACAATAATTGGGTTGTTCCTGGATCGTCATCCAGCAACCATTTATACTCTCCCCCTCGTCCTTTATTTTTTCGTAAGTGTTATGATGCTCGGTGCAAGACATGTCCATACGCTTCTCAGACACAAATTATCTCAGATCCCAATTATTCAAGCTTTTGTAAAGCATTTAATGTGATTTATAGTATAAAGTGCAACTTATGTAATATGAAATATATTGGTGAAACATCAGGTCCAATTCATAAACGTATCAATCATCATCGTTCAGACTCTAATAATAACAAAGCAAAAAATATACAATCTACAGCTGAAATTCAACATTTTCATATACATCAATTTAAAAATACGACAATTGAAATTCTTCAAATTCTAAAAAATAAATCAGAACGTCTTTATATGGAATCATCATTTATGAAATATTACAACACAATTTATCCTTATGGACTTAACAGTGAAGTATTTAACAGACCTGTCAAAGTCTTCACATCTATAAATAACAATATTGATTATTCTCCAATTTATCCTACTCTTAATCATAATTTAAATAGTAAAACAACACGTAATAAACGAGGAAAGGGTTCATCATCAGTTGTAGTTTCCAAAAAATCTATCACTAAACATATAAATGATCTTCAAAGAAAATATTTAGAGAATTATAACTGGTTGTTAATTCGAAAACACATCTTTGCTATTAAAAAGAAACAAATTGTACAACATTTAAATGTATTTCTAAGTAAATCTTTCTCTAAACATTTCTCAGATATTTATTTTGACCTCATTATGTCTAGGGTTAATCTTTTAAATATTAATTTACAAAAAAAACATAAAATTCAAAACATGAATACTCAAATGTTAATTACTTTTTCAAATCACATATTTAATAAAATTAATATCAATTCTATAATTAATGATAAAAATTGTTTTTTTCCTATTAATAATCTTCATATCTCAAAAACCTTTAAATATCCTAATACAATTGGTAGAAAGATTTTTAACTACAATACATTTTCAAAAAATACATCTGCTGCAAGTAATTTTCCGTGTAATTGCAATGACCCCACTCTAAAAAAATACATAAACAATGATCATGGACATATAATCACTGGAAATCTTGATATTGTTAATGATTTTAAATTGAAACAACTAATGGGTTATGGTACTAAATATAGACTTCCATCTAAATTTAATGTTAAATCTATTATCAAACAGTTTACACATGATATTGATATTTTTATTTATAAAATTTCTATCTCTTATAATAAGCCTATTGAATATTTTAATCAGTGGAAGATATTAGTAATTGAAAAATTAACTATGGCTTTAAAAAATAATATGGCTGATTTGGTTTCTATTAATACACAGCATATTTTCCAACAAATTACTAAATTACAAAAAAACTACGTTATTACTTATGTAGACAAATCTTCTAATAATTATGCTATTATTTGTAAATCTTATTATCACCAACTTCTTACAAATTGTATTTCTTCTAATAAGTCATTTAAAAAAACTAATGAAAATGTAATTGTAAATAATCGTAAAATTCGAAGTTATTATAAACTATTAAATATTTTATCTACTAACTTTAATTATCCATATTTAGTTCTTATTCCCAAATTTCATAAAACTCCAATTAAATTTAGGACTGTAACTATTGGTTGCAATACATATAATAATAAAGCCAATAAACTTCTCTTAAAAATTCTTAATCAATTATATGTACTTACTACAAACAATGATAATACGCATTGTATAAAAAATAGCTATCAACTTGTCAATATTTTAAAAAATCTTCATTGTGTATATAATATAACAACATATGACTTCAAAGATCTTTTTAATAATATAGACCTATTAGATTTACATAAAATTATAAATGCATTATTTAAAAAGTATTATAAAAAACTGGAATTACCATCTAATATTGATATTGCATATTTTAAATCTTTAACTAACTTCATTATCTATAATAATTATATCTTGCAAGATAACACTTTATATTTACAGCATGTCGGTATACCACAAGGCGGTTGTACATCCAGTTTACTCTCAGACTTATACTTATATCATTATGAACGTAATTTTACTAATAATAATCTACATTTATATCGTTATATTGATGACATTATTTTAATTGATACTGATCATTCTGCAATTACTCCATTTCCAGTAGATTATCCCACTAATTTGGAATTAACGGAAAACCTTTTATCTAACAATACAATTAACTTCTTAGATCTTAAAATTACAATAACAGACAACAAAACAATCACAGATTTATATGACAAACGTAAAGAATTTAAATTCAAAGTTAATACATTTACAAATTTTAAATCTTGTCTACATCATTCTGTATTTCGAAATATAATACTTAATCATTTATATAGAATAAAATGTTTATGTTCTTCTCCTCTAATTAACAATAATATTAAAAAACTAATTTATGATGCATTAAATCATGGTTTTCCAAAAAAATTCATATATTCATTAATATACAATTAGTATTTTTCTTACATGATCTTTTAAAACAAATTAACACATGCGTAAACAAAATTACAAAAAAATTATAAAATAAAAAAATCTCTATAAAAAATAAAAATTGTAAAATAACATAAAAAAAAAAAAAATTATTATAGGATGGATGGGTGGGTAGATGTTAGAGTACGGAGGAGGGTGGCGTTGTCTGGATAATACGCAATGGTTAATTTATACATAAAAAAAAAAAAAAAAAAAAAAAAAAAAAATGGGGCTTTTGTATTATTACTATATTTTTAATACATATTTTATAAGGATGTTGATTTGATATTTTATATGTAATTGGTGTAATTCATTAATTATTAGCTTTATTATTGTTTAATCTTATTTACAATCATTTGTTATAAATTTTAATTTAATAAGGACAATATCATATTAATTATTAATAGTATGCCATTTTTATAGTGATTAATATACATATAAGTATATTTAATATAAATAAAGTTATACTGTATGGATTAAAATTGGGTAATTATATTTATTATTATTCCTCTATTCTTATTAATATTTTAATATTTATTTATTTTCACCTAGTGTTATATAATTTATTATCGGTTTATTGTTTTTGAATGTCCCACATTCATACTTTTAGGATTTTTATGGATGTATAAAATAATCCACACACTATATTTGTGCTTTTTAGGTAATTGGAATTTAAGTATCAGTTCACCTTCTTTATACTACCATATGTTTTTTATTTCCTGTTCATTTTATAATTATCTTATATATAATAGTTTTTATTAAAGATTTTTATATTTTTAATAATTATTTATATTAATTATTAATGAATTTATTCTGTTTTATAGCATATAGCTATATGCTATATTTTATCGATGTTCTAGAATTATTTAAATTCTTAGTGTAGATTAAATAAATTTGCTAATAGAATATTTTGTATGCTTTTTAAATTTTATTAACAATAGTTTTTTTTTTTTTTTTTTTTTTTAAATACATTGTGTGGTTTATATTCAGTTTATAATTATCTATATATAAGGATATTTTTGGTTTTGCTGTTAATAAAACAATTGTTACATTCAATTGCGTATAACTGAAGCAAGTCTTTTGACAATTAAATCATAAATGTAATACTAGATGGCAGCACCACAATTTGTATTTTTTTTTTTCGATAAGTTCTAGATTTACTTCTTCCAGCTACATTTCAGTTATAATTTACTACACCAGGGGGTATTTTTAGCTTAATTTTGACGATATTGTTTAACGGTTTTTAATTAATTTAATAGTGCATTTTAATTATGTAATTACTTTCTATTTATATTATTTTATATTATATTAAAAGTTATTTAACATTTATTTCAATATGTATTAACTGTGTCCTATGGTATCAATTACTGTGATTTCTTAACTGTTTTATTAACCTTAATCTTTACGATATGGGTGCCATGTGAGCGTGGATTTATTCTAAAATATTAATCGGTATGGTGTTTATTATTTCATTTTATATCCTATAAATATTTAAATAGGTTTTATTGTTTTTTCCAATTCATATTATTTGTTTCTATTCTGTTTTCATTTTTAATCAATTCACTTGATTTTAATGGTTGTTAGGGCACAGGGGAAAATAACTTTTAGCTTTAGCTTATATTTCCCACAGAAAACAACCATTTTGCTTATATCATTGAATTCTGTGCCCTTGAAAACGTAATTCAATATATAAGCATTTCCATTATTTGTCGGTGTCCACTTTCTTATTTTTCTTCCATAATATTCTTATAAATATTTTATCTTTTTTTTTATATATATACTTACAGCTTTAATTCATAATATTATGGTTTTTGATGGTGGTAGGTTATGTTTAATTATTGGTTATATATATATATATATATATATATATGTATGTATATATATATGTTACATTATTAGATCTAATTCCGCGATTTCCTTATTTTATTCTAAATTACTACCTTTTACTCACTAAATCCTTATCCTTAAATAATCTCTATCGTTAACTGTTAAATTTCCTTTAATTTAATGTCTCACTTGTCTTAATCGCTTAAATATTACGCTTTTAGTATTCTTAAATTAAATGTTCCATACCCGCGTTTTTTTCTTTCGAGAATATTCTTTTAGCTTCAATTTTTACTTTCCCGCTCATTTCTGATGTTATCCTTTTTTCCTTCAAATTCATCCGCTAGCTCTGTTCGCACTCTTTATATGACGTGACATTCTTAATTATTCATTGGTTGAGAACACGATCTACGTCATATTTGTATCCTTACACGTGAGGAACAAAAAGTTGATACTCGCTGTGTTTCAGCAGATTTTAGCAGATTTGAGTCGTATTTCTATTTTTCATCCATCACGTAGTCACCGTCCTGTTATTCGATTATCTCAAACTTTGTTTAAACCTAATTACTACTACGGAGCGATGGCTAATTATCTTGGTGGAAACTGCACTTTTTGCAAGATGTTCTAATAAAGTGCTTAGCTGAAATTACGAGTTTTTTCAATTTCTTCTGGGGAAACTTCACGGAACGATGCATTCCATTGTTTTCCCTCGACAACTGCATTTCAACAATTTGTTCTACTAATATAACAGATTCGAATTACCTGTTCTGACCACTTCTTTTACGCCATTATCGCTGGATGTGATCCACAACTACTATCGTGACAGCCAGTACGGCATTTTCAACGATAAAGCCAATCCAATGTTGCTAGAATGCAACATATATATATATATATATATATATATATATATATATATATATATATATATATATATATATATATATATATTGAAAACACTAATACGTGTTTTAAATTTAATATAGATTTTTTTAGATATTTCACTAGCAATGCAAACATGTATACAAATATGTATTCAAATAATTTTTTTTTAAATTTCCAAAAGCTATACTTTCGTACTGACCACGTGTCAGGAATTATCAGTCATAAGAAATCGCAAATGATCGCTAGCCTTTTTTTATTCTGATAATTTCTGTGGTTTAAGCGTGGTTCGAGAATATGTCTTAAATTTGTGTTTTACTTATATTTTATTATATTATTTATGGATTGATAAAGATTTAAGTTCATTATGGAATGTAAACAGTAAGATCTATTTTATTTATATTAATTTAAGAGCTAAACGATTTATCTTTTGTCTGTCTGCAATTGACGGAGAAAGATAAAAAATAATAATACATGAGAATTATTTTTAAAACATAAAATTCAGTAAATTGCAAATGTAGTTCAAACAAATTTTGATATAGTTTTCAAGCTAATTTCATTTGAAACTACATTTTTTTTTCTATACGACGGTGTAAACATTTAAAATGTGCGGTATTGAGAAATTAAAATAATTGCAATAAAAGTTAAATTTAATCATCTGAAGTTGTGCATCGTCAAAATGACGTCAGCGTTACGCACAGACACATTTCTCCTTTAAAATATATCTATCGTAATTTCGTAAAGGAAGTATGGTGAAGTAGAAATTATAATCCATGCTAATGTATTTTTTTTTTAATTTTTAGTATTAAAAAATGAAGTCTCTAAGGGAATCGAGCAAAATTACGCAAAAAAGCTATTTATTCAAAAGCTAATTAAACCAAGAAAAAACCGGTTTGTTTTAAATTAAGTTACATATGTTTTCAAAGCTAATGTAAAATGATCATAACTTTTAAAAAAAATTCTTATATTCCTTACCGATTTCCAATACCGCTGGAAAAATTGAAACCGGTTTGTAGATAAATATTATCTGTAAGTAAACGCACCGGTAAGTTATATAAAAATGCATTTAATTAAAAAAAAATCCTTTTATATCTTTAAAAAGAGCAGAAAATGATACCTTTGTCTCTTTTCTAATAATCATCACAATATATTTACAGAAAATTATTTTCAGACTTGTTTTGTTTTTCATACTTTTTATAAATTAAATTCTAGTGAGCTACATTTATGAATATTTTTCATTAAAAAATATATTTTTTTATATAGGTAAAAGACTGAGATATTTGAATTAAGTCTTACTTAACTAATACATGTTATTTATAATATTTGTTATTTTGTTCATTTAAAATTGAAATGTAATTGTCCCGGATAGATTAGTTGAAAGCGCGTTGGCAACAAAATTAAGATCCAATGTTTGAATCTTGGCATGGACAGTCTTTCGCTCAATTGAAAAAAAAATAGCAACGCATATAATGCGCAATAGATTCAAAATATTGTACTAAAATTAGTGTCGTGAATGAATTTTTACCTTGCTATTAATATAAACGTTAAAACATATAAATAATTATTTAAAAGGTTCTAAAAGCATGTAAAGATCTTAGTTAATATAACCCTGAGATCTTTCGAACACACACGCGCGTTCATTTTCAAAGGGAAAAAGATGACTGATTGGAGTAGAAGAAATACGTAAATCAAAGCAAAATACTACGCTTACGCAATCGAAGTTCAGTCCATTGCACTAAAAGAGGGATGAAAAGATCAAGTCATATTTTCAGGAGCTCTTGAAATATCCAGAATTTTAAACTAAAACGCGGGAATATTATAAGAAACGGTATCGTTACAAACCGTATCACTCCTAAGTAATATCTCATTGGATTCACGTATTAATGAAGACAAAATATTACTCATGCACAAGCAAAGTTTAATAATCCGTGAATCCATCGAAATTCATCCGTTGTCCATTTTCGCTGACCAACGAGTGATAAATCGAGGTTGTAAGTTTGGGTGACCATCAAGATCTCCAGACTTGACCCCGGCAGATTACTGGCACTCCCCAGCCATTTTGGTGGAACTGAAAGTTGAAATTCCACGGACCGCCAGTGGCATTGATTCCGACATGCTACACTTAACTGTAATGAGCGTATTGATAACTCACTTGCCTAGTGATGATGATCATGTTGAACATCACTTACTTTAAAATAAATTCTCAGTGTCATGTTATTGAGTTTTTGAGATTTATTTCATTGTCTGTTTTTGGTTGCCTGATTTGCATAAAATGTCCCAGTAAAACGTGTGAGTGCCCTCTATCGGTTACTTTTGGAATTGTTTTTTTTATACGTGGAAGAAATCCAATATCCCTCCAATCACATTCGCGCAAATAAGAAAATTTTCCGAGCATTATTTCTTTATTATAATCGTTTTTAAGTTTGCACGGACTTATAACGCACTCTATATGTATATTATATAAAAATAAATAATAAGTCCGTCACATTTATAAAAATTCATATAGTCCTTAATATTTTTCAACATCTTAAGTTGTATAAAATGCATTGTCTCATAAATAGCTGAACTGGGTAAAAAATTATTTTATATAATGAAGAACTATTCTCTTTCATATCTTTAGGTGAAAAGTAGAAAAAAAAAATCCTGCCTTTTTTTTAAACGTATTTTCTTAACTATGGGTTTCTTCATTGCCATAGACGTCTAGAATTTTGTTTATAATTTACTGAAAAAAAAAATTAAATAGAATTATGTTCTTTAAGAGACAGAATTTTGTGAGTTTTACTAAACAAATGAAATAAGAATTTGTAATTTTCAGTTTTGTATATTCTATTTCAGGTTTTCTAAATGATATAAGAAGATATTCTCAAAACAGATCTAAACGGAGTTCGAAAATGTTTTTTTAGATGTATTGGTAGTTTTAAAAAGATAGTTTTTTTTAATTCAAATGTTTCAGTAGTATTTTCTTCTAAAAAAAAACAGTTGTTTTAATGATAATAAGTGAAAATAATTACTTGAATGATTTAAATTCCTTCAGAATAAACGAAAACCTCCAAATAATTTAGAGCATTTTATAGTTTATTTCAATTATAAAAATTTCTAGCGCTTGTATTTATTTTCTTTCTTTATAATCAAATGATTCTTATTCATAAAATGTAAAACTTGAAATGATAATAAACAATAGTATGAGTTATTATTTCTCAGGAAATCGGATGTTGTTGATATGGCAAATTGATGATGTAGAATGTTTTACTCGCAAAATCTGTTGTGATTGTTAAGAATTTTGTCCATTATCAGCACTTTTATCATGTCATCAGAATATGATTCGTCACATTCCTTAAAAGTTGAAGGATTTCTATAACGACTGTGCCATCATTATTAATATTTAGACACTTTATTCCTTTCGAATATTTGTTCTGAAAGATGGTCTTAAAATAGGCTATATATTTCTATTACCGGCAGTGTAGGAAACGCCGGTATTCTATTAAATGTGAAAACTGGTCGGCAATGTATAAACGATTAACATTTCGACAACTTCCTAGGCATTCTATAGGATGCTACATGACAAACTGGCAAAGTATGAATTAGGTCTGCCGTTCGTTTTGAATATCACCTGGAAAAGCACGTATTATTTGGCGTTCGCCTCAGTCTCAGAATTTGCCATTTGCTTTTTGAGCCTTGTTCGAGATTATGAAAATATCTTTTCGCTTTGAGTGTAAAAAATAGTTTTATACTGTGTTGTATGAAAATGGAAGAGCAAGATATATTGTTGGTAGATGATTCGTGGTCAACAGACAACCAACAACGATTCGGCGTTGTTTATTTCAATATTTATTGATTTATTTTTAAACCCATTTAGTCTGCTAAAAAAGCGACAGTACTATCAAGAAAGACACTATCAAGTCTCGGACACTGAGTTATTTCACTTATTTCATAAAGCTTATTTTCTATTTGGCAAGGAGGCCGTGACAGAATGTTGAAGCAACTTTCAACCATATACCAAAATGTTACATGTCATGACATTGAATTGTAAATCGACCATTATGCCCTATCGAGTACTCTCAAAAAAGTCTTTGAATTGACGCACTTTTTTCCGCTCCTTTTTTAAGAACATTTTCCGTTTTGACTGCTATTTGTCTATTTTCCCTCAAATCACAGAAAATTCCTATCGTGGAATGATAAATTGAGAAAATATTCCGTAAACCTTTTACAACCAACAAAATTAGTCTCCTCATGCTTGCGTGCAAAGAAAGGCGAGATAAATTAGTCAAAGTATTTACGAATTAGAGTAACGGCGCAGGGGCGCGCCAGTTGTGTTCCGCGCCTCTGTGCAAAACTTCAGCTTGCGCACTATACCTTTCCACGAAAAACTATTGTTTAATAGAAACTTATCAGCAAGCTCAAAGGAAATACTAAATAATATATTAATTATAATTTTATTTATATAACAAAAGTTATAAAACGAATATGTAAAAGAAAATATACATAAAAGAAGAGTACAAAATTTAGAAAATAAAATAATTTACGTCGTGCAATAAAAAAAATCGACAACCGCATTTCAGATTTCATACAACGCCTTTAAACTGATTTACAGATAAATAATTAGTTAAAATATTTCACTGATAAACGGAAAAGAAAAAGAAATCTCATGCTATACTAAAAATAAAAATCAGTAGCTTCATGATTAATATTCACAAGGACTATCCGGTATAGATTACTACTTGAACATGGCACATAAAATGTAAGAAATTTTGAATCTAAAATTCTTTTTTTTTTAAGCATATTTTTTTACGCACATATTACATTCATCCTCGTATCCCAGACCCCTTGTATTTATGTCTAAATCTCTAAATTACCTTTTCTTCTCTCTCTCTGAATAAAACAGTTAAAAATAGTGTATCTGAAATAGCGGCCACTGTGGAATCTAAAATTGACAGAAATGCTCTAGTTTTTTGTAATGTTTCCAAATTAAATTTTTGAGTTCTGAATTGAAATTGATTAATTTATCACATTCATTTTAAAGAATAATAACATTCAAGTGATTCTAAGTAATTTATTCGAGGTAGATCTATAAATATATTTAAAATTCCAAGAAGAATTAATTTTAAAAAAATTAAAAAATATATTTTTTAAACATTTACTTCTTCGCTTGAATTGCTTGGCGCCTTTATTATACTGGTGCCTGTATGCGCCTAACATTGCGCAATAGGTCGGCGTGCCCCTGTAACGGCGGTAGTGTTTTATAAACTTTGATCAAAATATAATAATTTCAAGGGTTTATATTGGATATACTGAGGCATATGCCGTATGCGTTCTGAATTTTTTAAAAGTAATTCCGTTTAACTTCAGTTTTCTCAAATAAAGCTATAGCGTATGCACTAGCAATGGACGTTACTGACTCAAGTATATCCCCTCTGCTTATACAGTTTTTTAAGACTACAACGCTGATTTATTTGTAGGTAAGTTTATTTCATAGCATTAACGAATGAAGAAAAAAAAAACTTCTGATTTTAGCGTTTTACGTCCACTGTTTAGAATGTATAAATTATATTTTTTTTTCAAAATTATTTATTTCAAAATTGAATAAATATAAATCATCAAGGAATATTAGAGATGGCGTAATTGGATAAGTAACAGTGTTTATATTATATTAGATCGCAAACAATAGTAAAATTTTGTCTCTTTTTGAGCCACCATAGAATTATTGCTAGAAAATTCTGAATAAGTGAATTTTAATTACAAAATCCTGTGAATAGAGTTAATACAGAAATAATGTCTTATGGTTTAATCGAGCCTCTTATACATCTTCCGATAAAGTGGTCAATGTTGGGTAATCTTTATATTTTTACAGCTCGGGAGAGGGGGAATTCACGTGACATGGTTTTTACATTATTTTCTCGTGTATCTCTTTGCATAAAAATTGATTGGTTTTGTTCATCATATTTTGTTGATTATCATGATTTCTTTTTGTAAAAGGACAATATATATTTAAAATGAACCCTTATGAGTCCGACTTCCATAATACTAAATATTTTAATGTTATTTCATCTGCTTTGTCTTGCATTCGTATTTTTAATATCATATTGTATAATTAAAGAAATACTTCAGGCTTAAACAGAAAGGCTGGATTTTTAAATTTTCAAAGACCCGATGTGTAAATCAGGTTGACGTTAATTTCTTTTTTCGTTTCAGGCCGGTTGACTTTGAATGGTTTAATTCAGGTTGTTACTTTTGACCCGGGTTCAAAATGTTCAAATTTTTCGAAAGTCCAGAAATTGTTCAAATGAATATATATATATATATATATGTGTGTGTGTGTGTGTGTGTGTGTGTGTATGTGTGTATGAGATATAAGTGTGTATGAGTTCATTTTTAAACAACAAAGATAATTAATTGTAAACTACTTTTCCATTGCTACATTAAAATATGGAATAATTTTTTTTCACATCAGATTTCTTTCAGAAATTATTCTACTTCATGGTTTAAATGAGAAAATATTTTTTTATTTTATTTTTTTTTTAATTTCATCATTTTTTTTATATAATTAATATTATTTATTTATTTTTCGAAACGTTATTCAGATTTTACTTGCATTGCGCTTAAAATTTTGAATTTCTCAAGTTCTATCAGGCGTTGAGAATTGTTTGGCCCCTCACATTAAACATAATTTCATACGGTTTAATT
The DNA here is from genome assembly GCA_963932465.1 of Maratus speciosus. Taxonomy (NCBI): domain Eukaryota; kingdom Metazoa; phylum Arthropoda; class Arachnida; order Araneae; family Salticidae; genus Maratus; species Maratus speciosus. The sequence goes on from OZ010789.1 coordinate 204,462,013, forward strand.
TGATACGCAAATTGACTATGCTCGGTTAAAAAAATAATTTTAATTTTAAAATAAAATAATAGATAGTGTTTTTTAAATTTTTTGAAAAAAAATTATGTTTTTTGTAATATTATAAGTTTAAAATCCTGAAATTTTTATAGTGAGATTTCAATGGTATTATTAAATAAAAGCTGAAGTTTACCATACAAATAAATTAAATAAGAGAATAAATGATAGTTTCATTATTATTGTATGGTAATTTTTCTTTTTTTATTTCATAACTCTTGATCACATTTTTAAAATTTCAGGACACAAAACATGCAATTTTTGAAAATTTTTAAAAACACTATCTCATGTTTTATTTTATTTTATTTTATTTTTTAAACGGAAATTCCACAAGAAAACGGACAGTTTCCGTTTCTAAAACGGAAATTTCTATTACGCAGAATCCGGAAAGAGACGTGGAAAAATTCATTTTAAACACGGATATTTCCATGATGGAAATTATTCTGAAATTCACTTTGGTAAACCGGCAACTATGCTGCCAGCAATTTTCCGTTTTTAGAGAGTTCCGTTTTGTGAGAGTGAGCCTTACCAAAAAAAAAAAAAAAAAGAGGAAATGTATTAAAAAGATCATTGTTTTAAAACCTATGATTTTATCTGAATTTAATTCTCGATGTCAGTTAGAATCTTACTGAATTCCGGTTTCAGACAGATAGAGAATAGAAATTCATTATGATGTGCCAAAATCATTTTCCAAAATTCGAAAATATCAAGGCTGTGACGTGAAAATAAACTGAAAAAGTAGCCTACAACCTAGTGGACATATTTCCGATTGCTTGGTGCGCCATCTATGTCACAGTTTGACTTTTTAATGGAAGTTTACAATTATGTGGTGACCAAATTGAAATACATTTGGCCAGTACTGAAGATCGTCTATGGAAATCTTCGCCATTCACAAAGTCGGGGTAGTGAGAGTAAATAAATATAATGAGAATATGCTCTATCATTGGATGAAGGACAACTAATCTGACCGAGAACTGAGATTTTTTTCAATTTATAAAAAACGGAGCGTAACATTCTAGAATTAATAGAACATTATTTCAAGCTATTTTGGGGTGGAAACCTAAAGTAGGTCTTACAACGTCTTTTCTGCCCTAAGATATTCCAAAATACATAAATGCCACATAGCTAGAAAAATTACTAAAAAGCTTCAAAACAATGCAAAAAAGATTAAACTAATCAGTTCATATAAGAAAAAGAGAGTGTTTCTAAAATCATGGACAAGATTATAATCGGTGGTGGATTAAACGAATATGATTATGACATGCCTACCGAAGAAATTTCAGTGTGAGTGTTTAAAGGAAACCAATGATGTCTACGCATGCATAAAATGTCGTCCAAAAAGTCATATCTTCTTCGTCTATGATAACAAAGATGATAAAATAGATATTTTGTGCACTAATTGTTTCGAAACTGAAAATAAGTAAAATTAATTATAAAATCGATCTGGAAATTGAAGATGAAGATATTAAAATGAATGAAGAAAATCCATCTGCTTCTTTTGGGGACTACTGCATGTCCTTATTCCTGAAGTTGACAACGGACGAGATGGTTCGCTCAATATATTGGCAGTTGTAATGAGTGTGACAGAGGACGGTTTCTGCCGACTTGAAATTTCTGCAGGAATTTTAAAACAACTATATGCGACATGGAAATTTATTTTATATCATAAGAACCTGGTTAGAATTGAAGATATTCCTAGCCACGAAATGTCTCTCTGGCCAGTTACAATTGCTCAGTCGAGTAGAAGCGGCCAAGGATTTGCCAATTATATGTGTAAAACAAAGTGCCAAAATAAAAAGTGTAGTTGCATGAAAGTAGTAATGAAATATAATTAAAAATGTCGTTAAAACATACCATGTTGCAACAAGTAAGTTAATTTTAATTTGTAATTGCTGATATGAACATTTTGTTTTCTTTAACGAAAATGCATAATAAATAGGTTTTTTAATAGCATAATTTCACATTTTCAAATAAAAAATTGTTTGTTGGAGGAATGCACATATTTTTCATAATAGTCTTATCATGACCTTTTTACCATACTTTGCATAAATCGCAGCAGTCATTCTGTAGAATACCTAGGTAAAATATACAATGTCTCGAGAAAGTATATAATAGTGTTCCTATTTCATACTTTGCCTAAAAATGGAAGGTAAGGTACTCTATAAAATGTCTATGTATTTTACAGAATATCCGCGTTTAGAATTAAACGGCTAAAATGGAAATGGGCTGGGCACATTGCAAGAAGACAAGACAATAGTTGGAGCACAAACACCCTAGAGTGGCATCCCACAGATGTAAAACGGCCAAGAAGACGACCTCAAGTAAGATGGAGTGATGAAATCAGAAAAGTAGCCGGTGTAAATTGGATGACTAAAGCACTAGACAGAAAACATTGGAAAAATCTGGGGGAGACCTACATCCAGCAGTGGATTGCAAACGGTTGATGATGATGATGATGATACATATGTTATAAAAAAATTTTAACTTTTAATATTCATTTAAATTATTCTAAATTGCCGGCATATTCATTATTTCCTTTTTTTTTAATACGCTCTGTTATTTATTTCTAGTTAAATTCCTATAAGTTTAAAACGCGTATCTTAATAATAGTTTTATTCTAAAACGTAATCTAAACTTTTAATGCCTTCATTATTTTATCGTCTACCAAACTGTGAAGTTCTGAACGCAGTTACTTATTTTTCGAATGTTTATAAAAGCCATTTTTACATTTTTATTCTATTTCATCTCATTTTCCCACCAGCTGGGCGACAGCTTTTTCACATCGAAATCTTTCCATTAGCAGCGCCGGGATTCTTTTCTGTGACGTTTCTCGATCGCTCTCCATTGGCTGAGTGACGGATCGCAGTTTCACTTCGAGTCTCGTTCGTGATTTTGTTTGGTTAGCCTGAAGTTTCCATTTCAATAGGATTTCCTCCACTCATTCTAATAAATACCTCGAGCATGAGCTCAGAAGTAGATTTTTTGTGTTGTTTGATTATTTACATAATCTGTTACCTGGTGTCCTAAATTGCGTAGAGTATAATTCGTTATTTAACATCTCTTTCTCATGAATAACTAGTTAGTGCTCAAACGGGATGGCTCTGATTTCACATCCTGTGGGAATTGTTTAATGTTGGTATGTTCTGATGGAATAAACAGTTTCCTATGACTACGTTTCCATATTTTTTATTGGAAAAACCCCAGATTTCTTGATAGGCCTTTTTTTCACCACTCACGCGGCCTAACCTGCCTTGTCTTCATCATGAATAAATGAGTGTTTGATTGGACTCGACCAATATTATCATCGCTCCACAGCTGTTAAATTTCCACAGAGTTGACACCTCCACAAGCGATGCTTGCGGTAAGTGGTATGACTGCTATACAACTTCACCAACGGCTGATTAACATGTGGTACTAATCCAGTAATATGTTGTAAAAAGCACGACGTGATTGTTCGACTTAACCCATCAATTTGTTTCGTTATATATATTAGGATATCCAAGGATTCAAGTTTTTTTTTTTTTTTTTTTTTTTTTTTTTTTTTTTTTTTGCAAAATCAAATACGCATACCCTCTATTTTTTTTCTATTTCACTGAGAAACATAAATAAAAAATATTATTGCAATCAGACAACGGTAACCCGTGCCGACTTTAGGTCAAACTTCAACATGAAATCTTTTATGGGGAATACTATGGAAAGATGTAAAATGTATGTTTCTTTGGTACCTAAAACACTATTTTATTCAAAGAAGATATTTATTAACATATTACAGTAAAAGAAACATTACTGAACTTATGTTCATTTCAATGTTTTCTTTTTACAGTCGGGATAGAACTTCATGTGTTCTTGTACGCAACATAACGAAAATTTTCTTTGTTCCGTCACCGATATTAAATCATGAAAGACGTGCATCAATTTTACCGCTCTTTCAGCTGTATTGTTCAATGCTCTGAGAATTGAGATCGTCTTTTTCTCGTCGGAAACGAAGCATTATTCTCCCATGAAGAAGGACTCTTCATAATTATCATAAATTTTGTGTCCAGAAAACAATGAATGGCTTTTGATAGATATGAGATCATCAATGCTTTTTTCTGTAAAAAAATAAAATAACAGGTAACAATCGCGTGATATAAATGAATAACTAAATAAACAATTGCAAAATCACTATACAAAACTCGCCATACATTGAACCACTTTCTTCCTTCGATGGAATGTATGCTTTTTCAAAGGTCGAGAAATTTTATCTATGTAAATTTGCCATCATTTTTAATTTTGTTTCTTTGTCAACATCTCTTTGTGCTTTTTAAAGAGTGTAATATCGGGACTTGTTGTCACTTGTTTAATGTTCACTTCGAATAAAGCCTTTAATACCTGATCGTATACATGATGGCAGCAAACAAAGAAAAGCATTTTCCTATAATTTTTTTTTCGAGGAGCGCACAGGCACATTAAAACGACCTGTATTCGAAGTTATGGTATCACAGTAGATAATGTAGACTTTGTTTTCGCGATTCCAATCTAAGATAGCCTTCCAAATAGCCTGCGCTTGTTCTTTGCCTGTGTAATTATAAAGTTTCGACACAACAATGAGAGCTTCTTTAAGTTCATATGAAATAACTATAAGCAAGCATTCTTCTTTCAATCACTCAAAGAAGGCAACAGTTTGCCATCCCGATGTAAGGTCACTACATTTGGTACCTCGTTTTGGAACTCAATTTTTATATTTTCCGGGCGTTCCTTCCGTGTTTCTGTTCGGATTCTTTGAATTGAAGACTTACTTAACGGAAATTGGTCAATGTTAAATCCAAGTGCCCCCCCCCCCACTCCCAATAGTAGCTTCAAGAATAAATACATAATTTCACATACTTAATTGACACCTGTCTAATCAGCAACTAACTTTAATAATAAAATCTTTCCTTATTACTGATTTACTTGTCCCAGGTTCTGAACTTTCGATCAGTGTTGGGAAATCTTTATCCATATTTTCATTAGGATTCGAACAGGAATATTCTTCCAATGGTTCGTATGATGCTCAGGATGTTGAAGCGGAACCATATTTGATCCGCCAATTTTCTTCTTTGACAACTCGAAGTGGGGCCCTATCCTCCTTTTTGGCCCTATTTTTTATCCACACTATCTGACTGACCAGGTCGGCTCGACTCTGTTTAACACTGCAAGAACATTCTATCTTCCTCTATTTTCATTATTTGAAATGCATCAGCATGTGCAATGCCGGACAAATTGTCTAAAGTAGTTACAAATTCTTGTTGTTGCCGCTTGAATACGTCTTGTAATTTCTTTACATTTTTTTGTAAGTCTCTACAAACTTGATACATATTAACAAGCTTTCTCACACAATTTGGCAACGATTTCTTAGGCACGTGTGCCTTTTCCCAAATGATAATATTTCACGAATAGCGATATTTGCATTTGCATTAACAGTTAAATTCACTTCTCGAATATTGTAAAACAAAACTGCGAGAACTTGTCCATTAGACGGAAGTTTTGAAAAAGGTTTTTTGATGTTTAATTTTCACTATTAAAAATATCACTTTTTTAGAACTACACAATTCCACTGCCATGTTCTGCTCACTGATTAAAAACTATCCAGAGATTTACTAACAAAATACTAACTTAGAATTACATGCACATTGATACATAGACGTGCGATGTCTCCTGATTATACTGGTACTGACTACTGACACATTTCAGAGGTTTCGCACCGTTTCATAACGGGTTGCGCATTGTCACAAGCATTCCAAAACCTTTCTTTTTTTGGATTTTTTTTATCTTTTTCATTTTCAGCCGCTGGTTTCTCCGCTACAGACACGTGACAGGGTGACATGTGTCAGCGTTCGCTCGCTAAGTACACAAGTACCGACTGAGACATTTAGATGAATGTCGGCACGGGTTCCCATGGTCCAAATTACTTGAAACTTTATTTACAATTATTTTGACATAAAAGGAAAAAAAATGAGAGGATATGCGAAAAAATAAAACGAACTTAATTTTTTTGGGACACCCTAATATATATATATATATAAAGTGAAGTATAGTACTATCTCTGATAAAACAGCTTTTTTTACAACAGCTACCTTTGCCTAAGAAAAGGAACAAAAAATTCTTACAACGTAAATAATCTATATCTATACTCATACTCATACTCATCATATTATAAAGAGGAAAAAATTGTTTATTTGTCGGAGGTAAGCTCAGGAACTACCGAACCGATTTCAAAGTAATGGTATCAAAATGATGGTGTTCGCCCAACTTAGAACATAGGCTATATCTTATGTCGGTGCCACTACCCCAAAGGGGGTGCAGGAGCAAAAAACGTTCTAAAAATACGATTTTTGCGTTACTGAAGGTGCTAGAAATATGAAATTTGGAATATTAGTTACTTATAAGATATAAATGATGTCTAAGAACAGTTCTTAAATAATTCGAAATTTAAAAGGGGTGAGAATGCACAAAAAGCATTCTAAAAAACGTTCTATATAGTAGTTTCTACATAATCTCAGGAAATAACGAACCGATTCCAAAAGTAATGGTATCAAAATGATGGTGTTAGTCCAACTTAGAACATAGGCTATATTTTATGTCGGTGCCACTACCCCTAAAGGGATGCAGGAGCAAAACAAGTTCTAAAAATGCGATTTTTGCGTTACTAAAGAGCCTAGGAATATGAAATTTGGAATATTAGTTACTTCTAAGATATAAATTTTGTCTAAGAACAGTTCTTAAACAATTCGAAATTTAAAAGGGGTGAAAATGCTCAAAAAGCGTTCTAAAAAACGTTCTAAATGGTAGTTTCTACATAATCTCAGGAAATACCAAACCGATTTTAAAAATATTGGTGTCAAAATGATAGTGACAACGTTTGCTCCAAGATAGGCTAATTTTTATTTCGGTTCCACTACCACAAAGGGGGTGTAGGAGCAAAATACGTTCTAAAAATGCGATTTATGTGTTACGGAAGGGCCTAGAAATATGACATTTGAAGTATCAGCTACTTATTAGATATAAAGGCTTTCTAAGAACAGTTCTTAAACAATTCGAAATTTAAAAGGGGTGAAAATGCGCGAAAACCGTTCTAAAAAACGTTCTAAATGGTGATTTCTACACAATCTCAGGAAATACCAAACCGATTTAAAAAATAATGGCGTCGAAATGATGGTGAAAATCCTTGCACCAGCATAGGCTACATTTTATGTCGGTGCCACTACCCCAAAGGGGGTGCAGGAGAAAAATGTTTTAATTGCGGTTTTTTCGTGACGGAAGGGCCTTGAATCATGAAATTTAGAATGGTAGTTAGTTATAAGATATCAATGATCTCTAAGGACGTTTCCTAAAAAAAATCGAAATTTAAAAGGGGGGTCAAAATGCGCAAAAAGCGTTATAAAAAACGTTCTAAATTGCAATTTCTATGCAATCTCAGGAAATACTGAACCGATTTCAAATATAATGGTGTTTAAATGATGGTGACAGATCTTGCTCCAAGATAGGCTATATTTTATATCTGTTTCCACTACCCCAGAGGAGATGCAGGAGCAAAATGAGCCAAAAGCGTTCTAAAAACGTTCTAAATGCCGATTTGTCACCAATATGCCAGGAAGAATCAAACTGATTTCAAAAGTAATGATAAGAAATTGATTCTGACAGCCTCTGCTCTAACATAGACGCTATTTTAAGTCGGTATCACTATCACCCAGACGTTGCAGGAGCAAAAAAGCGTTCCAAATTTCGATTTTTGTGATCGGTAGGGGCTAGCAACTTAAAATTAGGCAAGGTACATATTTATTAAATATAAATGATCTTTAAGAACAGTTTCGACAAAATTGGAAATTTAAAAAGGGGTGAAAATGCGTGAAAAGCGTTCTAAAAACGTTCTAAATTGCGATTTCTACTCAATCTTTCGAAATTACAAAGCTATTTCAAAAGTAATGGTTGCAAATCAATGGTGACAGTCCCTGCTATAACATAGGTTATATTTTATGTTGCTGTCACTACCATCTGAGGGTTGCAAAAGCAAAACATGTTCTAATTTGGGTTTTTTGCATAACTGAAGGGTCTAACACTTTGAAGTATGGCATGTTATTTACTTATAAGATGCAACTGCTTTCTATGAACTGTCGAAATAAAATTTCAAATTTAAAAAGATGAAGTGAGCGAAAAGCGATATAAATTACAATTTTTATGTAATCTTATCAAATACCAAACCGATTAAAAAAATAATGATAACAAATTGTTGGTGATAGAACCTGCTCAAACATAAGCTATATTTTATGTCTGTGTCACTACTACCAGAGGGTTGCAGTATCTAAAAACTTTCTAAATTATGAATTCTGTGATACTTAAAAGGCTAGAAACTTTAAATATGGCATGGTAGTTACTTATAAAATATAAATGCCCTCGAAGGACTATCGAAAAGAAATTCGAATTAAAAAGGGTTGAAGTGAAGGGCAGGTGAGAAAAGCATTCTAAAAAAGTCCTAAATAACGATTTCTACGCAATTTCCGGGAATATAAACCAAATATAAAATTAATAGTTGCGAATCAATGGTAACAGTCTCTGATCCTACACAGGCTATATTTTATGCCGATGATTCTACCACCTGGGATTCACAGGAACAACAAACGCTCTAAAAAAGGCCTTTAAAAGCTTTCTAAATTACGTTTCTGTGGAATATTAGGAAATAACAAACGAATTTCAAAATTAATGTTGGCAAATTAATGGTGACAGTTCCTATTTCAACGTAGCCCTTTATGTTGAGAGAGGTGGTAGGACTTCGAATTTGACATGATGGTTAATCTTAAGATGTAAGAAGATGGTTTCTAAAAAATTCAAAACTTCAAATGAATACTGAAATGAGCGTATTAATTGAGCATAAAAGTTTCAAAAAATTTTCTAAATTAATATTTAGTTAGTTTTATTTCGTTTTATTACTTTAAGTCTCATTTCTGCCTTATGTAGTGTAACAATGATGTTTAATCAAACTGTGTTTTAAATAGAAATTTTTTTAATTATTCCTAAAAGTAATAAGTACCTTTTAATAAAATAAAAATTTAGTTAGTACCTTTTAATAAAAATTACACATATAAATATCACTTGGCATATTTCAAATATTACGCGAGCAAAGCCGCGGGGTTTGCTAGTAATTTATATTTAGCTTTTGTATAATGGTTGATAAAAGAACTATTTCTTATTTAATTCCGAAAATATCAAAATCTCGAGTATTAGTTATAAGTGTTGCAGTATTTTGTGTCATTACTGTAAATATTCATTAACTGCTAATTCCATTTATTTTTTAAAAAGCTGTATTTTGCATTAAAAAATTAAATATGTATTCTTCAAAAAAGTTTCTATCAGCATAAAATCTTAAAATACATATCGTATAATTTACTCGTGCTTTAGATTCTATAAAGTGTTTCAAAGTGTGTACAAAAATATTTGAACAAATTATAGCTTTGTGAGACATAAAACCATTCAACAATGAAAGGAGTTGTCTTCCATTTAACCTATTAGTACCTAAACGTTTTTCCATTAGTTCGAGACTGAATTTAATATTCTCTGAAAGATTCGACAAAAGAGGATTACTATGCTCTAATTGAATATGTATTGAGATAAAGTCATTTCATCCTTTTTCTTTTTTGACTAAAAAACATTTCTATTAGGAAAAATTGCTTTGTTTTAAGTAATGAGATTTTGAGTTGAATGAAGTCATTTAAATTATTATGGTTTCTAAAAAAATGTTTAAATTTTAATATTGTACATTACTGGATTATGCAAAATTAGTGATCATTTTCAGATTATTTTATTTGTGATTTTTTTTTTTACATTTTACATTTGTACAAATGCTGTAAATTGATTTTTTTATAGTATCGAATGTCATGATATTTCAGAGGTTTTCATATATAACGGAATTTAATTATGTTTACTCAGTTGCTCATAATTGCATAACATATTAAATCATTATTGATGCTAAATGTTAAAACATACAATTATATATATAAGTCAGAAAAATTCATATAATACAATTGCAGTGACATATACGGATGGTATACATATTTGTTATTAATGAAATTAAAAAAAAAAAAGAAAACAAATCGAAGGATTAATTTTTAGTATGTACTTAGCTTGTTTTTGAGGGAACAAAACAAACAATAAACCATAGATCGTCATTAAAAAAAATCTTCAACGGCCTCATTTGAAACTGACAAGTTCCATAATTATGTAAGAATTTTATTTTAGAGTGATGTTTTTAGTATATATTTTCTAGAGTGTTTTCTTCGAACTGTAAATAAAGAATAATTAAACTCATTATAATACAAAAATATATATAAATTTAAATTACCAACCACCTAGTAAAACCGCATGTAAGCCGCTAATCCAAAGCATATAATTTTGCATTTCGAAATATCACTACAAGAAATTTCGTATATATGTTTTAATGTCACACACACACACACACATATATAAAGGTCATAGTAGCGCATAAAGTATTAAAAATGCTTACAAAAAACGAAATTAAACAAACACTTCTGTGTGTTCTATATGATATGCAGCTAGGATATGGGCTTTAAAAAATCGGATGTGTAAATGCATTTTTATATATCAGCATTTAGCACAGAAGTATACAAATTAAATAAAGAAGAAGGACATTCATCCACTTGATTACTTTCGCTACTTTGTAGTAGATTGAGATTTTACTGAGTAATTTATATGTCGGAGGTAATTTCTTCCACCATTAAGTCCTGTCTATTTTTTTTTTTTTTTTTGAGAACGTAACTCTGCCATCTAAAGACACTCTAGTAATTGGTGTCAGCAGTTCCGCCTAACGCATGCGCGCTAGAGGTAACCTTCGGTACGACAGATGCTCATTGCAAGCGGGGAAAAAAGGAGAATTGAAGTGAGTTGGTGAGGAAAGAACATTAGTATGTTTTGGCGGTGAACGAGGGAGGTATGCTGCAGAAGAATTTTTTAAAGAAATAATTTAAATTTTGACGAGGGACGCCCTTTCTTGAATGTTCCACACTGTTTCACTAATGATAACATTTTCTTCAAAATAAAACTTTGGATGCTGCTGCTTTGGCCCGCGAGATCGTCCGAGGCCGAACGACGTCAGGATGGACGAACTGTGGGAAGTAATTCCTTACACCATTATGTCCTGTCTATTTTGTTTTGAGAACGCAACTCTGCCATCTAAAGACACTCTAGCGATTGGTGACAGCAGTTCTGCCCAACGCATGCGCGCTAGAGGTAACATTTGGTACGACAAACGCTCATTGCGAGCAGGGGGAAAGGAAAACTGAAGTGAGTTGGAAGAGGAAAGAACATTAGTATGTTTTGGTGGTGAGCGAGGGAGGTACGCTGCAGAATGTTGGAAAGAGACGTATAAAAAACGAAATAGATGTTCGACCAACGGTTTGTTTGAACTTAAGATGTATTAGTTATTTTGTAAATAATCTTTGTAAATATTAATGCGTAAATACTTTAGAATACAACCACATAACCACAAATGACGTCTGTTTATTGTGTTTAAAGAAGTAATTTATTGTGTTGAAAAGAACTTATCCATATCTATACTGATCGAAAGTAACTAAGTATTTCTTGGTGCAGTAGAAATTTATTTTAACTGTAGTATATTTTAATTCCAAAAGTAAAAATAATGTAGCATTCGAGTATTTGAGCATTTCAAGACAATATAGATGAATAATGGTCCCATTGCTGCATATCAAATATAACAAGGAACAAACTGGGAATGTTTTTTCATCCGATGACCAGTTTTTACGTAATTAGATTAGCATACATTTAGATAAAAAGTTAGCTAATTTCATATAATCTATGAAATGAAGAAAACAAAGGAAATGTGACTTCAACTATAAGTGTTGTTTGATGCTGAAGAGAAACCGAACTTCCAGTGTTTCTGTCCTTGTACCCAGAAACTCCAAAACCTTTTTTCAATGCAGTTTTCCTATTAAAAGTGCTTTAACATTACTCTATATTTGAAGTCACAAAATGAATGATAATATATATTTTCCCTTATATTTCAATTCAATGATTTTGGCCATTTATCCCTGGCTTCAGGGTTAGACGCCACGCTTGATCGGGATAGATGGTCTAATCGAAAAAGAATAGAAAGCATAATTAACATTTATAAATCAAAAACTAGATTTGCCTTTGTTAATATTCTATTTACATCAAATTTAGGTATTAATTTTGAAAAAAAATTTCATAAAAAAATCTTAAATAGTATGTTTGTTTTTTACCTACACTTTTCTACTTTTTCTTTTTTTTCCGGAAATGTTGCAACAGTTATTACACATTATACAATGTGCATGCTCACGTCTTATGCAGTCATTCCAAACAATCAATCCACTGACTTTCCCAAATAAGCCGGTATAGACAATTTAGGGTCAATCAGATAATTCTAACGGAAGCAAAACATGTTTAATCTAAATTAAGAATGATTATCCCCCTCCTTCTTATATTCGATGTACAAACACTAAAAACTAATTCTGGAAACAAATTTAAAATTCTCGAACTAAATGCGTTTGATTTTTATATTTCATAATGAATGATTTCAAAAAATATTTTTTTTTTTATATTCTACGGAAGTTTAAAGTTAGGTAATTTATATTAAGGGGATAAAAAATTGCCGATAGTACAGGAATATTATTTAAACAAATGAATAAGCATAGGGTTTATACCTTTAATATGATAGACCGGTATCTGTCCTTCCGAATTTTGCTGAAAGACATACTTAACCCTTTTAGACTTGACCTACACAATTGTGTAGGTGATTCTAAGGCAAAGCGAAAAAACAATTTCCTGTTTTTCTGTGATTTAAAGCCGACCCTGCGTCAAACGATATTGTGGAGCCTTCCGTGACGTATCCTGACACCGAAAATTTTGTTAATTTTTTTTCAATGAAATATGACCCTATTAATTATGATCAACCACCAAGACTTTTAATTTCTACCAAAACACTTCAAGTCTTAAAAGGTTAGTGAATTTTACATTTCTATTTCATATTTAGATGTCCATTTATTGCTTTTGCATATATTCTGGTATAAAGAGAGGGGATTTTCAGAATGTGTGCCATAACATTTTCTGAGCAGAGCTATAAATTCAAAACACTTCAAGATATTTCACTTAAAAATGAGAGATAATTGCAATCTTCTGAACCAGCTTTCTGTAAAAGAAAAAAAAAATGATTTGCCTAATTAGAGATTTTATCACTACTAAAACCACCTTCTGACTTGTTATGAAATATTTTCCCTGAAGTGTCATGCACAACAAAAAGAATAATCATATTTTGTTTTATGCACAATCCTCAAGATTTAAAATTTATTCTCACGCATCAAAGCTACTTGATATTTATAAATAGGACTTCTTATCCCGAATCACTAATAAGTTAAATATGCCGGATGCAAAGTGTGATACACATCCATTTAATCCGGGATAGATGCCCAGCCAGTAACTCTGGAAGTAGCAACAAATATGACTGCAACCTAAAAGAAAACATAATTTGATACCTGTTTATACAATATTCACTAAATATCTGATAAAAAAGTTTTGGTAAGTGCATTATATTTCGACTTCTACATGCCACTATCTCATATGACCGTCCAATAAAAGTCAAACTTACCTCTCTTTGATAAATATAAGTTTTATTTGAAGAAATAAATATCTGAAACTTCGTCTATTACGCTTTTATATAATAATTGAGAGTATTAGGGCGTTGCTAGTTGCGCCAGATGTTAAATAGCTGAAATACAGTAAATAGGGCAACTAACCCGGTTGGACATCTAATTTGAATTTACTCTGTTGTATTTCAATACTTATAAAATTAAAGAAAATATTTTTCTTAAAATTTTAGGAGGTATCACGAGTCATGAATGCTTTTGGTTTGAACTATTCATCACCATTCACGATTTTAGTTTATTTTTAACCATCACTATTTTTAAATTATTAAGAAAAATTTCCATTTTTATTTAAAGATTATACATTTAAATCAAGAAATATCTGCTAAATAATAAGAAATTAATAACTTACAATATTTGCATTGTTTGAAGCATCGGGAAAATTGTAAACTGTGTTCTTTTAAAGTAAACTGTTAATTTAGGTAAAAAAAAAAAAAAAAAAATCCATAAAATTATTACAATTAATGAATAACTGCGATATTTTTTTTATATAAAAATGAATTTTTAACACTTTAAAAAATTATCCGTCTTTATATTTAATATCTTAAAGGCTTGTTTCTCTTTAAAATAATATTTAATTTCCCAACATGCATTTTAAATTACAAAATGAAAACTCAAAATTTTATACATGCCTAAATAATACATTCTGGACAAAACTATTGAGCAATAAAATCGCACTTATTGATATTAAAACTATTACGCATATATTTCAGATTGCGTTTGAACTTTCTTATCAATAATATTTTATATCAATTTTAAGAAATCGATATCATCCATGAAGGGTGAATTTAAATTCCAGTACATACCTGATTTGAGCGATCACTTTCTAATTTACCGGAATCATAAATTATGATCGAACTTTATTATCAGAAACAAACTTTCTAATTAACTGTCAAGTTCCCTTCCTCAGACAGAGATAAATTGTTAATTCATTTCTGTGCTACATGGGAACCTAATTAAAATACTTTCTGAACTTTTGGAGGCAACTATGTCTCATGAATGCAAACAACTTTGTATAAATTAATTCGTTGGATTACCAGCTTGAAAATTAAATAGATTAGCAATACTAGTATTGTTTAACGTAAATTTTATTGTTTCATAAACATTTTAATAGTGATTCTATGAATTATTGGCACTCATTTTGCTCATAAAATACTCAATTTGAACTATAAAATGCTCACTGTTTTACTTAAAAGGCGACTAAAAATAAAATAGATGCCACAAATTAAAAGTATACCTTTTATCTAAAACTTCTCAGTACTTTCCCGAGCTCATTAACAGTGTATATATTAATAATTTTTTAACTTATTCGTTTTAATAACTAATTTAATTAGTTATTAAAATATACTTTGATGATTGTCTCGGGAAATGCAGGTACTAAGAAGATTTAAATAAAAGGTATATTTTTAACTTGTTACATCTATTTATTTTTTTGTCGCCTTTTAAGTAAAACAGTAAGCTTTTTAAAGTTCATATTGGGTATTTTATGTTTAAATCAATATAAAATATTGAATTTCGTCATGATTTTATTTACACATGTTGCATGTTTAAAAAATAAAGACTGGACATTAATTTCAATTTCCAAAATGTAAATAGAAATTAATAAATGAAAAAATATTGAGTTTCTTTATATATAAAAAAACAAAACAAAAAAAACAAGAAACATACAGAAATGTAAATGTTGAATAATTTGGGTTTTTCGCTTGATGGAGCACAATCTGTATTTTAATTATTGATAATTATAAATAAATTCACCAAAATATACTTAAGGGGTCTCAGGACTCTTAAAGCTTTAAAATTTTCGAAATTTCAATTTGTTTAGATGTTAAACTCCTATCTTTTCTGAACATTTTGATATAACTGTTTCCTTAAAATTCCTATTAGAACTGAAGTTATGGCTTTTACATTTATACACGTTCAATAGCTGAAGCGCCGTTTCGGAAACTTTGAAGCCATTTTTCTCCAAATGACGTTTTTGGGCATACCACGCACGATATCTCAAAAACTTATGAATATTTTTTCATGAAATTTTCAAAACACATGTTTCATATTCGTCTGTATAAACTGAACCTAAAATTTGCTTTTTATTGTTCAAAATAATATTTTTTAGATGATTATACTGTTGAAATTTTCTTAATTTTGCATTAGCTAAATACAACTTTGTATTAAAAATGTAAAAAAGCTTTAAATACAAATTTATTTAGGTTCAGGGTAATTATTAGAATCTGAAGTATAAGTAGGTACCAAAATTTTCATTCTAGTTGCAACACCTATTTTGTAATTGTGCGCGTAAGCTGTTATGCCGCTTTTTTAATCGAAAAATATCTAACAGTTTGGAGCCCCCTGTAAATGCTAATTCTGCATCTTATAATTTTTTAAATACACGAAATGAAAGAACATACTTATATATTTTATTCCAATTAAAATTTGATTTAAGATATGAAATGTTGAAAATGGTCTTTTTTTTTCTTTTTATTTCAATTTTAAGAGTATTGCGACCCCTTAATCACAAAAGTATACATAGACATTATATTCATAAAAAAATAATCATACTGAGTTAACTTTCACTGTGAAATCGTGGATTGAAAAAGTTTCCATCCCCGAAGTTTACTTGCTTTGCTTTGTATGTATTCAATATATAACAGTTAAAATGATTCTGTTTCTTTCAGATGTATGTATGTTGCAACACAATGAGTGGTTATCATACTATAATAACGATCGTATGAATTTTATATTAGTAGACATGGTGAATAATTTGGATAATAAGATGGTGATAATAATTTACCATATAGTGTTTTTGTTGAAATATTGTAAAATACAAATATTTAAAGAAATCAATTTCTAAGACTTGCTGCGTCTATTAGGATTTCACTAAAAAAATTATTTTTTTCCAGAAAAACGGCCAAAAACATTTCTTTAACCAATTAAATTACCGAATCGAATCAATTTGTATGTGCTGCAAGATATATTTAAACCATTTAAATTACTAAAATTTCATTAGTGTATGTGTTTCACTTACATTGGTTAAAACCAATTAAAGTTATTTAAAAGTAGAAATTACTGCTTAATAGATTGAAAATTTTCAATTATTTTGAAGTTAAGTCATATAAGTTAACACGAGGTAGTGTTAATGTGTAGTTAATTTTCAAATGAATTTGTTTCTTTTAACTTAACACAATATTTCCTCCACATTTTCCAACGCCTGAGCAGCACATTTGCTATAGGGTACCGTTAGTAGGGTTCTAGTACCACCCTCGGCATACGGCACCCTATAGCATTCGTTAGGATCCCTTATTTTGAGATATTCAGTTTTCGAAAATGTTAAGATGAGTCGAGGCTAATCATTGGATGTTTGTTGGGGAAATTTGATTAGTCAGGACAATGCCGGACGAGTAAGCTAGTACATAATAATTTGCCACCAATTTTCCATTAGATTGAGTGATATTTTGCGTATTTATTTATATTTTGAGTATAATCGAATCACTTTTGCCCGATTTTTTCAGTATTTTTATTTTTATTTTTCAAAAAACTTGATTATAAATTAATCGAAATGTTAAGTAAAATCCTTTGATGTTACTTAAAAAAAAATATATATTGCAATTTTTAATGTTTCATTCTCGATTTGGCTTATAAAACACTTACATGTTTGTTATCTAATTTTTAAAGGCGTTTTAAATAGCTTCTCACAGAAATATATATATATATATATATATATATTAGAACAGAAAAAAATGTCAATTTAATGGTTTAACTTTTATTTATGTACTACTTTCTATATTCTTTGCTTGAACTCTCCCTAAAATTAATTTTATACTTAAGATAAATCCATAATTTATGATTCAATTAGTGTAACGTATTTCTCAAATTTTTACTCATAGAATTTAGTATCGTAATCAAAATGTATGCACTGTAGTTTTATTTGCATAAAGCACATTCAATTATAAAAATTATCATTCAGATTAAAATAAAAGAGAAATAAAAATTTGCAACCATAAAGATTAATTTCATAAAAACGCGTAGTGTATAAAAAAAACTTGCAACATATAAATAAGTTTATAAAAAATCGTGATTTATAGTCGCAAGAATTTCTTAGTTTGAACCCTCCTTGAAATTACCTTTATAGTTATGAAAAATGCATAATTTATGATTTAATTTAAGTAATGTATTTCTCAAATTTTCACTCTTAGATTTTAGTAGAGCAATCAAAATTTACACCCTATAGTTTTATTTGTATAAAGTACATTCAATCTAAAAAAAAAAATCACTGAGATTAAAATAAAAGAGAAATAAAGGTAGTATTCTTAACGTTTCATTCAAAACTGCAGTTTAATGCCGCTGCATTACTTAGTTGATTAAAGAGCATTTGTTATAGGACATCATAAAGCTGCATTGCTTTACACTCACAATTTTTATCTTTTTGAAACTTTTTCTTAAAGTGATTTTATGACATCTTAAAATATGTTCATGACATTCGGGCTAATAGCTTCTGACTTTTAAAGCAGGATTTGTGACCGGTGGAATGAGAACATAATGTAAATGAAAAAATTATATACATACTGATTTTTAACTAAAGTATTAAATATTATTTAAAATAAAATAGCAACAAGTATAATTCAAGATTAGCTTGGTAGTTCAAATTCTGAAATTCTCATTAGAATATCAGTTTAAGCGTCAACATATGGCAAAATCTTAGTAATGTGTAACGTGTATTCTCATAAAATATACGAGCCATGTTCAAAAATTTAAACCAACTTTCAACGGAGAAAGTTATATAATTCTTTTTTCTCAGTATGTGAAAACAAAACTTTAGAATGGATAATTCTCTTTTCGTACAGTTTTCTTTCTTTCTTTCTTTCTTTTTTTTTTTTTTTTTTTTTTTTTTTTTTGTAATAAACAAACTTCGGATAGCCCTTCGGATAGGACATTATCATTGGGATTTGAAAATCCTATGATTGTATGTCTGTCTTATTGTTCTTTTTTGCCAATCGTCAAGAAATACTAATATAGTATTAAAGTACTCAGCATTGCTTTGTATTTTTAAATTATTCGTCATATAAATTAGTTTTTTTTTAGATGCCTCAAAATGTTTATTATCTTATCATCTCTAGCAGCTTAAAATAAATTATATTAAAAATCTATGTTTTTACAGCCCAGCATCAAATCGGCTACATTATTTTAACCAAAGCAGATGCGGACCTTTAATTTTGGTCCTATCGGGTGAGCAATATGTTTCTTTCATTGTGCGTAGTGTTGACTTATATTTTTTTTTTCAGATTTGGGTTGTATTTTGATACATGTGGGTCTTAGTTTTGTAATCCGTTTTTTTTTTTTTTTTTTTTTTTTCAAAAGGTGATATATTATTCACTATATTTCGTAAGAAGTAAAACAATATATTTGAAGATAAATGATTGTATTTACCTTTATTTTTCAACATAAAATTGATATTAGAAATAGAATTTGGGTATTTTTTCATAATTGCTTTAAATTAAGGGGATAAAATGAGTGAAGTTCGGAATCGTTTAAACAAAAATTTTAAGGTTTAGTTTGATAAGACAAAAAAGGTGAAGGACTCCAATGAAGATAACAATACATGATTTCCACAAAACAATGAAGGCAAGAAACAATCCTTAATGGGTTTAATGGGTTTTTTGTTGTTTAAGGGGGTCCGGGACACATTTAAAAATAATTTTTATTTATTGAGTTAAAATTCTGAATTTTTTTGTGATGGTTAACCTTATCATTTGTAAACAAAATCACATAATAAAACTTCTCAGAATTTTTTTTTTTAAATTAAATTTAAAAATTATTTAATAAGTGGGGTAATTTAAACTCGTTATAACTCGAAATATTATTTATAGAACTTCAATTTTTTTCATTTAAATAAACAGAAATATATGAGTTTTAATTTTGATTCAGCATTTTTTAAAATATTAATTTATAAAAAAAATAAAAATATTTAATGAAAAAATTCCAAAAAAAAGTGGTGCAACTTTTTTTTTTTTACATCATATTTTCAAAAGTAAATATTTTTTTCAAATATGCTGAATCAAAATTAAAGTAAAACAATTGAAAAAGATATGTTCCAAGTTTGAATCCTGTATCTTTAACGGTTCTCGAGTTATAAGAATTTAAATATGAGAAATGGTGAAAAAACCTATCATGATAAAAACGCATTTTTACAAGAAGTCGTTTCGTCAGCCATTGCTTGAAAGATAGATTTTGAAAACAAACCAAAACGAAAAAATTATTTTTTTTTTGTTCTAATTAAGATAGAAACATGATTTAAATGTCATTTTAAGCAGAAAAAAACAGAGAATTTTTTTTTATAAAATAAAATGTTTTTGCAAAATTTGAAGATATTTGTGTCCCGGACCTCCTTAAAATTACAGTAAAAGTAAGTCTCCTATCAGTTCCGCTCTCCATGCCCCATCCAAACACAGTAGGATCAAAATACAAGGTAATTTGCCCTGCTTTTAAAAGAATATCCAATTACAGAAGATTTAACGATATTAACACGATGACTGGCGATCTTCTACAATCAGGTTTTCATCCTTTTCCCTTTTGATAGAGGATATGTAAGTTTCTATAATCGCATCTACCGGCGTTGCTAAAGCAGACGACTTTTTTCATGATTGATTAAGCAAGAACTGTTACTATTTTTTTAACTCAGCTTGTATAAAATGTTAAAATATAAATGTCGCTTTCTCACAGACTTATTTAACGCAGCTATTTCAAAATGACGATTGACTTGAAAGACTTGACCATTTACTTGACGACTGATTGATTTGAAAATTGGCTACTTTTAAAAATGATGTTTTAAATATGTCGTACATTAACCATTACACGTTTTATCACCTAAGATTTAATGTTGTCAAGTTTTTTTTTTTTTTTTTTTTTTTTTTTTTTTTTTTTTCAGGATTTATACAATTTGACAACAGCTGGTAAAAAACGGCTATTTAAAAATATGAATCGATCTTTATTCAAATAATGAAATTTTAAATTAAAATATGAAACCACTCGAAAAATTTCAAATTTAATAATTTATTGGACACTGAAAACCCCAACACAGTCACTTACAAGAGAAATAATGATGATTATATTGCTATGCGTAGATTTAAATACTATAAAACACATTTAACTGTATCATCTTCTTCAATTTCAACTTTAAAAAAGCTTAAGAATTCTTTGACTTATAACAGTATAACTCATGGTATTTATTTCCCCTACCAATTATAATTAGGATTGAAAAAAAATCAGATAATTATAAATTTGATGTGTGTTAGCAAGAAATATAATTGAAGTTCGCATTCATGACACAGATACTAATACACTAAAGACACCAATATTGCAGAAACAATATTACTATTGCTGAGTAGCAATTAGAGCAAATTTGAGTTGACCATACTATAAAAGAAATTTAACTGTATCATCTTCTACAATTTCAACATTAAAAAAAGCTTAAGAACTCCTTGTTTTATAACATTATAACTCATCGTGTTTATTTTCCCTACCGATTATAATTAGAATAGAAAAAAAAATAGGATAATTATAAATTTGATGTGTGTTAGCAAGAAATATAGTTGAAGTTCGCATTCATGACAACAGTACCAATATATCAAACACCAATATTTCAGAAACGATATTACTATTGCTCATTAGCAATTAGAGCAAATTTGAGTTGACCAAACTATAAAACACATTTAACTGTATCATCTTCTTCAATTTCAACATTAAAGAAAGCTTAAGAACTCTTTGATTTATAACAGTATGATTCATCGTATTTTTCCCCTCCCAAGAATAATTAGAATAGAAAAAAAAAACAGGTAATTATAAATTTGATGTGTGTTAGCAAGAAATATAATTGAAGTTCGCATTCATGACAAAGATACCAATATACTAAAGACACCAATATTGCAGAAACGATATTACTATTGCTCATTAGCAATTAGAGCAAATTTGAGTTGACCAAACTATAAAACACATTTAATTGTATCATATTCTTCAATTTCAACGTTAAAGAAAGTTTAAGAACTCTTTGATTTATAACAGTATGACTCATCGTATTTTCCCCCCTCCCAAGAAAAATTAGAATAGAAAAAAAATCAGATAATTATAAATTTGATGTGTGTTAGCAAGAAATATAATTGAAGTTCGCATTCATGACAAAGATACAAATACACTAAATACACCAATATTGCAGAAACAATATTACTATTGCTCATTAACAATTAGAGCAAATTTGAGTTGACCAAACTGTATTCAGACAATACAGATAAGGCGTTAAATGTGAGGTTTTTTTTTATTATGTGTAAGACGGTAGCTGAAAATCTTGTTGTTATACATTTTGCGCTATGCGAAAATTTAAACAAAGATAGAAATTAAATAAATCTTAATTTTGTTAAAAGAATAAAATGATAAATATTTTGATCAAATTATGAAATTATTTTGATCAAAAATTATGCACTCGAAACTTTAAATATCATGCATTGTTAGTGAAAATGTGGACTGATATTTTAAAATAACTAAATGTTCCTTTTTTGTATTCTTTGCTTGATCGAATCAATTTGTCTTTCATTGTAACTCTGTCTACGTGTGAACCTGTGCAGCTGCTGATAACATTGTCCAAATGAATTTTCTACCGTCAGAAAGACGTATTCATGTGAGATTTAACGTGAACAGGAATTGCATTATTCAGTTTCATTGAAAGCTTGAAGGCAAAAGGAAGAAATTATTTAGACCATGAAATAGTTCTGGTACTATTTCTTTCACACAAATAAGAAAATGTTTCGGTATTTTTTGAGATGCAGAAAATGTAATAGAAAGGTTTCTATGTGAAGAAACATTAAGTGTTCCAAAAAAATCTTATTTTCAGCCAATAATTCAGATATTTAGCTATTAGTGAAATAAAAAGGCTTAAACATGATCAAGATCCATAGCTTATTTGTCATAGTTAAGTTATTCAAAGTTAGTGTTACATTATTCAAAATTATTCATTGTAATGTTTTTTTTTAATTATAAAAATACGTAGAAAGTGCCGAATTAATATTTCTATTATCATTAAACATAGTAATTTGAAGTTATTTTATGATATATATATATATATATATATATATTTTAGTTTTGTAAGTGTAATTATGAAGTATATTGTACAATGAGTATAACTTTTTCTTTGGGTATGATTTACTGCTGAAAATAACGCATTAAGTAAAAAGTAGAAAAAAATAATAAAGTATTCGTAATCAAAACTGATATAATACTCGAAAAATATTTGAACAGCTTTTTATCGATTTAAAAAATATATATATATAATTAAAAAAGACATAAAATCGAAAACACTTCTTTATGACACCATAAAGATAAATACGCAAGAACCTTTCGAAAGAACTTTGGCCTTTCATCATTAAACGCAAAGAACCCGGGCTATCACTTGGAAAGCAGAAGCAAGGTTGAAATAAAGTGGAAGGTAAGGGGACAAGTTGAAAAAAAAACAGAAAAGAGGAAAGCAGAAATCATCACCAATCACACAAGAGCATTTCCCAATCAGATACACGCAGAATAAACTGAGGAATATAAACAAATTGGATAAAAACAGATTAAAAGAATTTAACGAAAATACACGAATATATTTAAATAATAATAATAATAAACAGGGAAGATTAAACGAAAAATAAAACCAGAATTAATACTGATATATTGATAATAATAAAAGTCTTTTCAAATAATGCTAAAAGTACATAGAATAAGAATATATAATACAGGATGTCCATAACATAATGTCTCAGATTGAATGGTATATTATAACTGTTTAATTTAGACTATTTATAGTAAATCATACATCAAATTGAAGGTAAACTTACCTAGTTTTTCTTACAAATGTTCAATATCTGCACCTTTATTTATACGGTACACATCTAACCTAAAGTTCAATTCTCCCCACACTTCCTTTAGGGAGTCCGAAGTAATGCAAGCAATACTCTCTTCAATTATGTGTTGTAACTCTGGACAAACATAAGGTAGCGTGGAACGAAGAATTGAATATCTTATTTTATAGCTTCAGCCCAGCAATGGCACTTTGTGGTCAGGAGTCACTATTATGCGTATGTGGCACTGCAGGCAAGCAAATAACAGAGACGTACACGCGCATGCGCTTATCTAAAACTGCTTGAATTGTTCTTTATTTGCGAACTTGAACCAACAATCTAAACCGTTTACAGTTGATACTATTAAAATTTATTACTGGAACATTTTGTATGTTCATCATGTATAATAATAAAAGTCTGCTTTCAAATTGGCAGCAGACATTCTTTTCGACAGATGAGGAAAGACCAAGAATGTAGTGTAGGGTATAGGTATACCGTCTGTATCTTCTTAAAGAACATCGTATACCTTCTGTTTCTCAAAAAAGCTATAGTATATACTTTCTCGGGTATACCCTCTGCCTTTAACGTATATCCTCGGCCTACAGCGTATGCGATCTGGTTGTTTTACGACTACACCAATGAGAAAGACAATGGTCTTTCGAAAGCCTTCCGCATTTCTTTATTTTCATTGCGTTTTTAAGACGTTCTTTGCATCTTACTGTATCACACCAGCTTATATTCGTATGACATTAAATATTAAAAATATAAGGAAAACATATTATTTAAATATACATGCAGAACGTATTAGAAAACGTATTATTTTATTTAATTTGACAAAATCTTTTATTTCAAAACAGAACATTCCTACAAAAATTTTAAAGCTCAAACATTTTACGAAATATGTCCTTTTCTTGCTGTTTTAAAGTAAAAATTTAAGAAAAAAATAATATAATTCCAAAAAGAAAGAAAGTTTTGTTATATATTTGAGTAATTTTGTTTTCTAAATTTTAATGTTACTATACAAAGTGTCCGGGCTACAAGAATCCAAAATTTATGGCTTATTATTAGAGACACATTATATTAGAATATAATAGACTTCACCTCCGTGGATTGGAAACCCCTCCGAGATTTAAAAACATTGAACAAAACAAAGAACTAAAACTGTGGATCAGTGGAAAAAGCGTATCATAGAGGCAATTTGTCTAATAACTCCAGATGTGCTACGAAACATTTGGAGACAACTGGATTACCGTTTATACATTTGTCCTGCTACCAAAGGAGCACGTATCGAAGTTTATTGATATTAAAACTTTGTGAGATGCTATTTTTATTTAAATATATATATATTTTAAATCTAATAGGTAGTTGCGTAAAAATAAGCCATGACTTTTGGATACTTTTAGCCCGGACACGCTATATATAATGGATAATTTAAATGTTTTTGAGTTTCAGACTAAAAGTATAGTATCATAGTAATATGTGGGCTTTGCCAAGAATATTCAGAAATATAAATGTAGCATAGAACATTTAAAAAGTCATATGCGATACAAAATACCATTAGAAAATTATGTTCTCCTCATACTATCCTTTATGTTTATTAATTACGATATTACAGATTCAGATAAATATTTTTGAAGAAACATTTTTAGTCTTTGATATAAATTTATATTTTGTTAGCAATAAATCATTTTTCAAATTTAATGATCCCCATGTTTAATTGGATATGATTCATGCCTTGTTAATGTGGAAGTAACGCTGGCAAATTTAAATATTGTATTCTGAATTAATTACTTCTCTTACGTAATTGGAAACAAAATCAGTTTCTACAATATTCTCAAAGGCAATTAAGACTTTAGAAGAATATGCAGAATATCTTTCCTTCTGTTTAGAATATTAAGTTTCTAAAAAGATCATTATGTGTAATGGTGATTCATAAAATGTGAAATGAACTAATTGCATGTCACTTAAAGTTTTGAATAATTTCAAAGTTTAATATAAGGATAATAATGCTACTTTCAATCTGTGTATTATTTTATTAAACTATAATATCTGGGTAATATCCAATTTACTTAAAAATTTTAATACAGGCAGACTGAAGAAAATTTTACGTTTGTCAGACGTTTGTAAAGGAAAAAACAAAACAAATGATCGAAAGTGCAGTATTCTATTACTGAAAGACGCAACGTAATTTGTTGTTTTAAAAAAGGCGCGTTTTATATCGAATTTTATGCTCATCTTTTAAAAAATATTAATGTTTATTAATACAAATTTCTAATACGGATGAGAATACATGAAATATTTGATAATAGTTAATAAGAATGCTTAATAAACTCTATGGACATAAATATTTTACACCATAAGAAACGATTCTCCCATCGTAATTAGGAAAAAACCTTCAAGTAAAATTTACAAGAAATAAAAACTCATGTAAAGTAGCAGTTGCGTTGAAGGACACTATTAATTTTTGTAAATAAAATTTATCTTCCTGTGTATTCCCAGCAAACACATACCTTTCGGCACACGATCGGACCGCAGCCGGCAGTGTCGGTTAGGTGTCGGCATGGGCACAGTTATTTCGGTGAAGTGTCGGCAGCATGTCGGCAACTTAAACATAAGAATCTGCTTTTTCGACTGCCGGTTACTGTAATCGGTTCCCTTATGGTTATATATCAGCAAGCGACTTACACCGGCAAGTGACGCAGGACCGATATGTGATTTGTGATAGTGGCCCGATTAGATTTGCCAACATCGTTCCGAATTTGGAATTTTTAATCTTAGCCGACATTTTTTTTTTCTTTTTGTTAATTTTGTTTGAATTTGAGTTTTGATAAGATATGTATATTCCATTTATTTCATATGAAATTCTAACAGTGATAAACAAAAAATAAAATAAAATAAAATAAAATAAAATAAAATAAAATAAAAAATAGCTTATATATATATATATATATATATATATAAAGGTGTTATTGAATTCATTTTAAAAAGGCTTACAATTATTTGAATCATTAAAAGAGTTTCTTAAATCGCCCCTTAAAATTATTATTCGTTATAAACTTAATGGTTGGAGAAAAATCATAAATTAATTATTTTCTAACTATATATTCATTATAAAAGCCATAGCTATGTTTCTTATTTTATTTAAAAATCAAATTATTAAAAAAGTGCTTAAAATTATTTTACAAGCTATAAAAATATAAAAAAAAAACTACCCAACTTTTTAGCATTAAAATTTAAAAGAAAGATTCAGACTTCTAAAAAATTATTTACAAAAAAAAAAAAGATAAATTAATATTTCTATTTTATTTGATGATTAAAAAATGTTGATAAGTAAAAGAATCATTTTTGCTACTTAATCACTAAAAATATATTCTACATTAAATAATCAAATAATAAAAAATGAACTCTTATTTTAATTAAAAGTGATTAATTACCAACCTCTTTTTTTAATTAAAATTAGCTTTTCTATGGTACAAATATATATTTCTTGAATTAACGCATTTAATTACATTATAATTCATAAAGAGAAATTTTTATTAAGAGAAAAATCTCTGAAAGTCACTTATTTTATTTAATAAGCATTCTTAAATTTATAAGAAAGATTCAGAAATATCCCCCATTTAAAAATTATCTTCAAAAAGAAAAAAATGTAAATTAATATTTTTATTTTATTTTTAAATTAAAAATACAGATAAGTAACAAATTAATACTGCAACATACTCATTAAATATATGTTCTGCTTTAAATCATCGAAACGACATAAAATGAATTCTTATTCTAATTAAAAGTTAATAATTACTAACTTTTTATTTATTAAAATAAATTTTTCCATGTTAAAAAAATATATTTTGTAAAGTAATGCAACGCATGTAATTACATTATAATCCTAATAAGAAAATTTGATTAACTAAACAAGACCTCTAAAAATATTTTTTTAATACTTAAAATTATACTTAAGTTTATGCATATTCTTAATTATTCTTAATTATATCTATATCTTAATTAAACTTAAAATTATTCTTAAATTCCTTTGCTTTAACAAATTCTCTAAGATATTTATTTCCTTCATTTAAATATTAAATATTTACAACATGTTACTGGAATAAAATGGATAATAATAATTTACTTGATGTGGCGAAGTGACCGTATTTTGCTGAATTGTCTTAACCTCTCCACGCCCTTGGCCACATATGTGGACGTTTAATTTTTTATAATTATATTTATTGTCAATAATAAAAAGAACGAAAATTTTATAGCAACTTATTCACTATACAATCTCTCAACAAGATGGGTAAAAATCTCATGGTTTGATTGAAATGATAATATTATTTCCGATGTACACAGTTAGAAATATAATAAAAGCGTGAACTAATTTTTCTGCAGTCAGTGTTGTTGAATTATTTGAAATAGTTAATATTTGACAAAAATAATATCAGATAATAATAAATACATTAAGTTGTGATAATCTGTATAAATGTAAGAAAGGAATTTACAGTTTTTTTTTTTTTAATAAGAAATTATTTTACTGATAAATTATCATTAACAGATATTTTTGTGAATTTTTATAGTTTTTCCGATTTTTTTAAAAGAAAATTCCTTTTAATATAAAGTGAATAAATCGCAAAAAGTCATTTTTTTTTACCATAAAAGAATTGTCCATGAAGAGCTTCATAAACTCTCCATAGTGATGTCTGGTTAAAAAGACTTCGTTTTGCCACCCTTTAACATTTGTTATATTAATTACAGGATATCTGTTCAACATGTAAATGTACCAAACACATGACATATTTTTAGGTAAGCCGATTGTTCTATACAATGCATAATTAAATAAGACATGCTTGTAAATATGTTAAGTATAAAAAATCGCAAAATAATATGTAATTATTTTGAGTAAATTTTACATCGCAAGTTTTTTAAATTTTTTTATAATATTAAAATTTTAGATTTGTTTTTGTACTCCGAATTTATCACCTTCTTTAAATGTAATATGTATTTTAAAACAAAAACTCTAGAAACTGCTTAAACTAAGTCATTAAAACTAGTCGGATTTGGCAACCTCACAACCTTCTTATATCTAATACATAGTAATACTGCAAAATTCGCTGTCACAGTGCCGAAATTAAATGACAATCTATGCTCATCATGAAGATTCTAAAGGTATGAAATTTCGTGCACTAGTTCTTGAGATATGACAATTGCCAAAATCTTGTAAATCCTTAAAAAAGGCAGCTTGGCAACGCTTCCTGTTAGGTGATTTACACAAAAACCTAATCCGCGTACCCCTTACAGTTTCGAGTACTTTCGATCCACTTAGGAATATAATATTGCAAAATACTCTTTCAGAATTGATGTTTTAAATGTGATCATTAAAAACAAGATAGTCATGTGCAATAGTCATATATCATTTAAAACAAATGTTATTTGTGTTAGATATCGCAAAAAAAAGTATGTTTTGCTGAGAACATATCGCTCACCCGCAAGGAAAATTGACATATCTCGCCAAAATTCGTTTTACGTTTTATTCCTCTAATAGGCCTGCCATAGGCGTGTCTTGCTACACAACTTGTTTCATAAGTGTAGCTATGTGGAAAATCACTTTACTACGCTATATGTCCATTTGTGATCACAGACGAGGGGTGGATGGTGTGGGGAGGTAAAATTACCCAACCTTCCAAACCTCATCCCATGTTTTGATTTTTAAGGGTTTTATGATTTCATGCACGTTTACATTCCTGCATGTAAAGCCAAGTGCTATAATTTCATGTTACAATAACATAATGCAAATTTTATTTCGCCACTCCCCTGAAATTTACTTTTGTCGAGATATGCCATTTTTCTTACGAGTGAGCGATATATTCTTTTCAAGTAGTGCTAACAAATTCATTCTCTGCGAAATTTTGAATTATTAATTGATAGATATAAAATTGTTTTAATTAATTTTTCAACTACATTTCAGCAGTGAAATTACGCTTGAAATTATAGAATATTAATGATGTGAATTATCACATTGCTAACAAAGCGTAAACCAACTTTGTGAAAAATGTCCAACCCGGGAATCGAACCCGGGTCCCTGGAATAGATCTCCAGTGCTCTACCATTAAACCACAAGGACGATGTCCAGCTTGGCATTTCTCACTTATATAAGTTGGTAAGGCTGCTACCGCAGCACAAGATGGAGAAGTCTTCATGAGCACACATTCTAGTGGCGTAACATGAGACGCAAATAAACCCAGCATCGGTGAATATACAATTTTAATTAATTTTTCAACTTATATAAGTGAGAAATGCCAAGCTGGACATCTTCCTTGTGGTTTAATGGTAGAGCACTGGAGATCTATTCCAGGGACCCGGGTTCGATTCCCGGCTTGGACATTTTTCACAAAGTTGCTTTACACTTTGTTAGCAATGTGATAATTCACATCATTAATATTCTAAAATTGTTTTATATCAAAAATAAACATCTTATAAGCTGTCTAAGAAAATTTCATTTCTGTGGATACGAAAATATAGTCTTCCATTAGAACGCATAGTTTACTTTCGTACTAATTTAATATATTGTTAGAAAACGCAATTGAAAATTGCATGAATAACATGATGTGCATTTCATAATTCAAAATATGCTTTTTTATGTTTCTTTAATTTTTCAAAATTGAAAAATATGATTCAAGTGTTTCTCATGTTAGTTTCTGTCTCCACTCTTTGCTACATATAATAGTGCTGAACTTGAATACATTACGAATTATTTTGATTCATGAAAGCAATATTCGTCTTTATTTTTAAAAGAAAATTTTCAATTCTACAAGCAATGACGTACATCATCAGTACAAGGTGCGATTATTTGAACATGTTGGGATGTATTAAATATCTTTGCCTAAAACGCACAGGGTATCCGAAAAGTACCTAACACCTTTTAAAATTCAATATAAAATCAAGTAGTCATCGTACAGGGGTGCGGCTTGGACTAAAATGCTACTCTGGATTAAACGTTTTCTGCACCGGGATGAAAATAATTTGTTCCAAAATTAGTTCATAGATGGCGTCACTTGTCCGTGTGTTTGGTTTCAAACATGGGTTTTCTCGGATATCCAGATTAGTTTTAACCACGCTAGATTTTTTCTTATGGTCAAGGTCAAATGGTGCGCTTCTGCCGCGGCTGTAATTGAAGTGATGAAGACTAGAATCGCGCATGTGATCCAGTCAATTCCGTAATCAGTGTTAGCAAACCCGTGAATTGAACTAGAGTTCCGTTTGGATGTGGCTCGATTTACAAAGTTTTGCAGACATTATTGCTCTGTAACTGCTTTCGACAAAATAAAATAGTCTGTAACTGAATATATTGCGTTTTTGATGCTTCTCTATGATAATTTAAATTACAGCGCCATCTACCAGTAAAGTTTGGAACTAATGTTTTATTCGCTTGAAAACAATTTTTCATCGGGATAAGATGCAACCCTGGATTACAATTACTTCATTTTATATTGATTTTTTAAAATGTGTCAGGGACTTTTATGTCATCTTGTACATTTATCGAAATTCCCCAGGTAAATGGTAGGTTTAATTCAACAAAAAATGACGCATTGCATGTTCTGTGTATTTTGCGTGGTGTCTTGGATCTTTGTATTGCTTTCTGAGCTAACAAAAATTGTGCACGGAGGTGTAAAGTCAGTTAAAAACTTTGGTCATGAACATGGGCAAACATTTGTCTCCAAAACTAAATACCGTTTCAGCTAATGTTAATATATGCAAGAGTAATGTAACAACTTGCGGCGTTAAATTGCCATATTATTTAAATAAAACATGCTTGTTTTCGCATATATGGAGATTATTGTTTGTAATAATATAAATCGATTGCGGCGCATTGTTAATAGCATGATTTTGTATAGCCCTTAAATAACTTTATTATAGTCTTCTATAGAACTAACAAAAGAGTATTTGTTTTAAAATGATAAACGGTTAACCCAGGTTGCGAAATTTCTGGTTACTAAGTAAGAGTTCCCAACAGCAAATATGTGGCTGGTGACGTTGTCGCAGTGTACATTAGCGAGCGATCCTTTTGTGATCTTGAAGCAACATTTATTTTTACTCTTTCCAAAAACTAGCTATTATCACTCTCAGTAAATGCCGTGTAATCTACATTTCCAATAAGTCAATAAAGTGAATAAAATAACTCCGATATCTGCATCTCATTATTTAAATTTACGAAATTTTAATTTCGAAATATATTAGAGTAAAATTGTTATGTTAGAATTAAATACTAATTTAAATTACTGTTTTCGTACTTTCCATATTAAAGTGCGTTTGTACATTAATAAATTTATTAATTTTTTGAATGAAATGCGGCTATAAGTCAATGTGATGGTAATTGTTTATCCATTATATCATTAAATGTTTCACAACTTCTTATTAAATAATATATATAACTCGAGATATTTTTTTTATATCTACACATAAAGACATAGGAACAACAAATAATAAATAACAGATTTCCTTGTACAAAAACGTGGCGATTGCTTTTAGACCGGAGAAATTCCATGCCATGGCGTACGCGTTTTATCTAAATTCGCACACTTTTGGAACGCATATTTGATTAGACATTTGAAGTTAAAAGTTAAAATCTGGAAGTGAATAACCACTTGTCATTTTTAAACTTGTTTGTATGCCACATATTCTATTAAATTACTTAACCCTTTCCTTTTACTTAATTTTAATAATGTTAATCGCAGCTATTCAAATAGATTTACTAATGAATAAAGATTATCTCGTTGTCTGTACATTGTCTCATTGTCTAACAAATGTACTTATTTTGTGTGCTATTCAATTCATATTTATATGATAATGGATTAAGGAAGAATTTTTCGAGACGTTTTGAAAATATCGTATTATAACAAGGTTTAACAGATATTACAAGTTTTTAATTATTTTTTTGCGTTTTCTCACACATGATTCGTTCAGAAAAGTAACCTATATTTGAAATTTAAAGAATGAAATATATGTGTAAAATAAAGGAATCGCCAACTGTTCAAAGAGACATAAGCAGACATTTATTATTATTGTTATTGCTAACTGTCAAAACACAAGTGAAGTCGTAATAAGAAAGGCGGAGTCACATACTATCATTACTATATGTATATAGTGAAAAATGTAATTGTTAAGACAAAATAATACTCGATGAAAAGACACTACTAATATTACACCAGACCAGAAAGGGTTAATACAACAAATTTCTATTCATTCAAATAACAATTTGATTTTAATCTACAAACATTCATAACGTATTATTGTTGACATGGGTACAATATTACTTTTCCTCAGAGCTTCCCAACATTTTTTCTCCAACATACACATTTCTTAGGCTTTTCATTTCCGAGTACCCCCATTTTTCATAAACATGTCCTCCTTCCACCATTATTCAACATGTTTTTCTTTTTTTTTCTTTTTTTTCTTTTTCTTTTTTTTTTCAATAGTAATCTTATCGCGACCATATAATAAATCGATAAAAATTACATTGACATTTCCTTAAATTTTAAAGTTAATTTCGCTTTATATAATATTAGCCTGACATAAAAAAAAAAACAAGTGTGTAAGTGTGATCACAGATCGCACAGAGGGTTTCGTTTAATATTCCTTTCAAAACACTTTATCCTTTTGAAAAATCTGTTAGTTCCACATTTCGCAACCAGGAGTGCACTCTATTCTAAACAAACCTATATCCGAACGGAACTCCGTTTTACATACTATCCGTATATATATTAGTCAAAGGATAAACCTGGCCCCTGGCAGTAAAAACGTGGAACTAAAATATGTAAGGCTATGGTGCATAATATGAAACAATGGTCAAAAGGGTGTCGGTTAAAGTTGGAAAAATGCTCCCCCAGGTGAAAAGAGTGGAGCTTAGAAAAATTGCTTAAAATATACAAGTTAGAGCCCGGAAGAGCAAATAATATAAAAGTTTTTGAAAATTTTATGATTTGTCGTGTGGTCTGAGGTATTCAGCTATACATGCAAAAATTCATGTCTCCAACTTAATTAGGTGCTCTCTTAAAAAGAATTGCCTAATATACACATATCCTAATATCCACACACAAGAATCCTAATATACACATATACACATATGTGGTAGCTCAAAGAGTTAAAGGTAAGACATTTCAAGATTTTATGATTTGTCGCCTGGCTTCAGATGTTCTGCTAAAGTATGCAAAATTTCAAATCTCCAATTTATTTAAGGGGCTCAGTTAGGAAGAATTGCTTAAAATACGCATGTGGGAGCCCAAAGGGTTAAATGTACGACTTTTTCAAATTTTTATGATTTGTCGCATGATGGTTTCAGCTTTAGGTATGCAAAATTTCACGCCTCCAATCTAAATAGGGTGTCACTTAGAAAGAATTGTTTAAAATACACATGTAGGAGTTCAAAAGGATAAATGTACGAATTTTTCAAAATTTTACGATTTGCCGTTTGATGCGACGTGCTCAGCTATAAGTATGCAAAATTTCACACCTCCAACCTAATTAGGCGCTCACTTAGAAAGAATTATTTAAAATAGACATGTAGGGCCCCAAAAGGTTGCTTGCGGCTTTTTCAAAATTGTATGATTTTAAGTTTTATGTGAGCTGCTAAGCTATAAGTATGAAAAATTTCACGCCTCCAACCTAATTAGGGCCTCACTTAGAAAGAATTGTTTAAAATACACACGTGGGAGACCAAAGGGTTAAATTTACGACTTTTTCAAAATTTTATGGTTTGTCATTTGATGTGAGGTGTTCAGCTAAAAGTATGCAAAATTTCACACCTCCAACCTAAATAAGGGCTCACGTAGAAATAATTGTTTAAATTACACATGTGAGAGACCAAAGGGTTAAATGTACGACTTTTTCAAAATTTTATGATTTGTCGTCTGATGTGAGGTATTCAGCTATAAATATGTAAACTTTCACGCCTCCAGCCTAATTAAAGGTTCACATAAAAAGAATTGTTTAAAATACACATGTGGGAGTCCAAAGGGTTAAATGTACAACTTTTTCAAAGTTTTATGATTTGTCGTTTGATCTGAGGTGTCCATCTATGAGTACGTAAAATCTCACGCCGGCAACCTAATTAGGGACTCACTTAGAAAGAATTGTTTAAAATACACATGTGGGAACCCAAAGGGTTAAATGTACGACTTTATCAAAATTTTATGATTGGCCCTTTGATGTGAAGTATTCAGCTATAAGTACGCAAAATTTCACGCCTCCAACTTAATTAGAGGTTCACATAGAAAGATTTTTTTTAAACGACTTTTTCAAAATTTTATGATTTATCGTTTGATCTGAGGTTTCCGTCTATAAGTACGCAAATTTTCATGCCTGCAACCTAATTAGGGACTCACTTAGAAAGAATTGTTTAAAATACACATGTGGGAGCCCAAAGGGTTAAATGTACGACTTTTTCAAAATTTTATGATTTGTCGTTTGATCTGAGGTTTCCGTCTATAAGTACGCAAAATTTCATGCCTGCAACCTAATTAGGGACTCGCTTAGAAAGAATTGTTTAAAATACACATGTGGGAGCCCAAAGGGTTAAATGTACGAATTTTTCAAAATTTTATGATTTGTCGTTTGATGTGAGGTATTCAGCTATAAGTATACAAATATCACGCCTCCAACCTAATTAGAGGTTCACATAGAAGAAATTGGTTTAAAATACACATGTGGGATCCCAAAGTGTTAAATGTACGAATTCTTGTAAATTTTATGACTTGTCGTTTGTTCTGCAGTGTCCATCTATAAGTACGCAAAATATCACGCCTGCAACCTAATTAGGGACTCACTTAGAAAGAATTGTTTAAAATACACATGTGGGAGCCCAAAGGGTTAAATGTACGACTTTTTCAAAATTTTATGATTTTTCGTATGATGTGTGGTGTTCATCTATAAGTATGCAAAATTTAAAGTCTCCAACTTGTATAGTTTCTGAGAACGGGCTCTGTGACGGGCAGACAGACAGAGGAGCGACACGAATAGGGTTTCGTCAGATGAAAGAAACCCTAACAATGTAGCATTAAACGAAATTTTAACAATTATACGATGATATTTGGATCAACACGTTTAAAGAAAAATATTAGAGTCTAGCGTTCTGACGTAAATTAGCTGCTTTGCAATTATTATTAAACACGGAAGAAATAAAAGAAAAAGGGGTGAAAGAAGAATATTCCACAATGATTAATTGAAGTTTTTGGAATGACTTGAGAAAATATATAAATACTCATGCAATATGCTTGTCAGTGGGCGGAGCTACTGACATTGCATTATCAATAAATTATTAGGAATAGCGGGTCTTTCCCGTCATTTTGAGTGTAACATATTCGACTTATACTTGAGATTAATTTTGTCATCTAAAATTATCAATATTCTTTATCTGTTTTTAGGTAGACCATTTTTATGATTTCCGCTATTACCAATGTTATTTTCACGTACACCTGCTAGTATCCCCACCTAACCGCAGGTGTACGCGCACCCCAGGTTAGGAACCGATGGTTTGCCCAATCAAAAGCTGATTTGGCCATGTAAAATTTAGATAGTGTTCTGATAGATTTACAGACAGCTTTAATATTTAAAGATAATAAATAGTACGATGGCTAATTATGTATATTCTTTCATATGGATATAATTTTTTAGACCCTGATCTTTTAATTTATACGGCACAAATCATAATACGTAACTCCCATTGCATCCCCTATACTCCTTTGTAATTTCCAATCTCTTCACATAGTACAATTTGCTCAAATGTAGCTCTACAGTAATGTTCAATAGACGATATAATAGTAATAGTTTGTCATTCTACATGCCTTCGAAACAGATTTAGAATTTATATTCATTAATCTATAAAATTTGTTTGCCGAAAACTTTATTAGGCAGTATATCTTATATTACCTCTAGTAAATCCTGATTCCAACACTTGTGGCAAATGAAGGTTCAAGTGGGATAGGTGACTGCTATCTGTCATTAATACTTCCAGAAGAAATTATCCTGTAGTTCTGCATGCTAAATGTCATCTTACACTTCCATCCAAAACAGAATTTTCCACGATACAAAATTTGAATGCTCGATCGTTGTATATATTTTAATTTGCTGAGTGTTTTCGTGAGAATAAGTAAAGGTAGTTCCTACGATATTGATTAACAAAATAGGAAATTGTAAACAAAACCGGTAAATAATACGTGGTACCCAAACGTCACTTTAACTGCACATTAATACAAAAATTTCATTGACGACGTTCGCATTTTCCAAACATATCCAAATTATTTGGATGTAGTTTGATTAATATAATTTTTATTTAAAATTTCTGAATCTGTAACAATGTATGTATCTGACAAAGGGAAACGAAGTTTTATTTAAAAAAAGTTATGTATACATTAATTAAAGCTATGTGCAGAAATATAATCTAAATTTACTATTGCAGTTCAAAAAATACCCTAAATAAAGTTCAAAGGTACTCGGTTAAAAATTATCATAAAATCAAAGTTATGAAATATGTCTGTTCAAAGATGCGTATTTTAATAATTATTTTTAATCTCTAAACAATGTATAACAATGTATGTAAACAATTATTTAAAAAGTAATTCTACCTTTAGTCTTGTTAATTTTACATTTAGTTTTGTTGCGCATATTGAAACATTTGTGAAATTTTAAAGAAAACACTACACAATAAAATAAATTACCATGCATATTTTATCAGAAACGCCATTTTGTTATATTACATTTACATGTTTAGAAAGATCTAAATACAAAATTCTTAAAAGAGATTAGATTTATGAAAATGCCTTTAAGTTATTATGTTGAATAATTTTCATTCGCTAGGATAAATAACTTTATTTTGAATTTAATACGTTCCTCTCTCAGCTGCAAATCTGACTCGAGTGAATGTGAAAATTTTGCATTCTGTTCCATACCGCATAGCTCTAACTTAATTTCATAAAATAGGGTTGTTTGCATTTTATGTAAATTTATATGCAAAAATGCCTTTAATTCACATTCTGAACCGAAATTTGTGAGATTCTGCGTCCTGATTATAATTTATAAAAAAGCATATAAATAAGTAGTTACTGATTCATTATTTTACCTAACTATTCCTAAGAGCTTTAAAATGAAAGTTATACCTTAGAAACATTTATTATATTGCATTATACTTTTGTTGATATTTAAATCTATATTATTTAATTTCGAAAGTTTCAATGACAATTAAAATAGTAATTAAGATGTTTATTTTAGAATTAGAATAAAGAAAAAAACGCTTTGGCAAAGTTTTAGCTTATTTGTCAAACATTTTTTATTTATTGTTTCTACACACGTATTAGATAAAATACCTTATTTAACTACTCCCGTACCCGTGGATCCGCGTATGGATCCTTGGCCTGATTCGCCACAAACACCAGTGGATCCACGTATGGATGCATGTTTATTCATTATTCTACCGTTGCTGCTAAAAACGGTATTGCAGGAATATATATTTGTGTATAGCTGGTATGAATGCGAAATGTTGGAAAGTGTTTAATTTTTCCTCCGCATCAGAGATGTCGCCCCCATACAGATGAAATTGCGCTTTTCTCGCATTTCTCGTCGTTCTCAGATAACACGTTTTGTGTGTTTCAGTGTGCTTCAATGAATGAGTCAACAAACTGAGCACCAAGGGATGCATGGATTGCGAGGGCATGCCAGAACTGTGCTCATTAGAGCACTTCCTCAAAAAACGGGAAAACTGAAAAACTGTAGCAACTTTCATCGATTTTGTATTATCGTTATATTTTTATATGTATCGATTTATATATATATATATATACATCGATATACATCGAATTAAATATCTATACCTATATCTTTTGTTATTAATATGAATTAAAAAATCTCATTTTTCTGAAAACTACTACTTGATATTTTAAATCTAAATACCCGAAAACTGCCTTTACATGTAATCTTCATATGCATATGCTGGTACGGAAGGGGTTATAAGACATGGCTGCCTATGCTTTTTGATATGAAATTGGTCTAACAATTCATTACATTTAGAATAAAGTGTGTCTATAATAATACTAATATTTGGTGAAATAAATAATGAATTAAAGATAAAAAGTAATTCATTGCTATTTATAAAGTTTGAAAATTCTGCATAAACACGATGAAAAATATATCAGTAAGGAATTACAAATAGAAGAAAGATAAATAAAATCATAAGACGAAATTCAATATAGCACCTTGATTCAATCACAAAATGCACAATATGGCCTTTAAAAAACCGATATTATTATTTAAAAGGCGACAAAGATAATGATACGTTTTATTAAAATTTTTCATTTTATTTAAATTTTTTTGTACTTTCAGCTCGCAATCCAGCGGGCATTGACATAGAATATTTTTGTTAATAGCTGTTCCATTCAAACGAAGCGACGTGTATTCGAATGAATGGGACAGTAATTAATAAAAATATCCCCAGACGTTTGCCGCCGTCCTGCAGATTGAAAATACTTGTAAATTTAAATAAAATGCATATTTTTAACTTGTGAAATTTATATTATTGTTATCTTTGACGCCTTTTATGTAAAACAGTGAGCTTTTTAAAGTACATATTGTATATTTTGTAGAAGAAAGATTTTAAAGATTTTGTTTAACCATTTAATAGATTTTGAGTAACATAGTTTTAAACATAGCCCTCTATAATGTATATTTTTCGGAAAAAGTAGAACATTTTAATGAAAAAATTATTGAATTAAACAACCAATGAATAGTGGAATATTTGTTTCAATCTGAGATTTTTTTTTCGCATTTATGTTACTTTCCCAGACGTGAAATGCTTCAGTAAAGAATTGATATAATGTATTTAATAAATAACTAGAGTATACCGACTGACTGTCTTTCAAGTACAACAAGAATAAATATTAGCCAACAAAAATATGTTCTCAAATTCCGTTTTCGATTTTCGAAAAATTGTGTGCTTTATTATCTCTTAGTCGGGTATAAACGACCTGATATGTCTGCTGCTAAATTAATTCATATTATGTTTTTCTTAAATAGTTTAATGTAATTAATTTTCACATTAGAGAGGCAAAATAGCATATCAATAAATATATCGACTTTTGAAACCTAAAATACATGCAAAATACATTAAAACCATATGTAAAAGAAATATTTTTAATAAAATAAAATAATCCATTGAATTTAGAGAATTGATATGGATTCAAATGTATAACAAAATAATCCAACTTTATGAAAAAACCCCCAGGAAAATGCGAATTTTGTATCGATTTAAATTAATAAGCATTAAATTAGTAATTCATTAATTTATATTTATTGCATTTAAAATGATGCTACCTGTGTATCATAAAAATAATGGCCCATTGTTTTTTTACGAGGAGAAAAGTTCAGTCACTGTTTAAACTAGTTTAAATTAAAAGTTTTTAAAAATTATTATTGGGGTAGAGGGGGAGAGGATTGCTTATATACAAAATTTTTTTATTTAAATGAAAGTACATATAAGTAGATCTTCTGTCACTTATTTCTTGGGAGAAAGAGAGAAATCACTGTATATTTTAAGTTATTGAATTGTTACTGAAAATGTTGTTTTTCTTTCCTTTTTATTCGGCCAAAGTTAGGCATCACCGATCTTTCATTCCTCCCTTCTAAGAAAAATCTTCAGTGCGCCAATGAACTACATAACTTTCTTAAATAAAAGCATAGTAAAGGATGGAGAACACGTTTAACAAATACACTGTAAAAAGAAAAAAAAACTGTAGTTCTACAGATATAAAGTTACATGCTTACTAAACTTTTATCTATAACTGCACAAAAAACTGCAAATATATTCTACTTAAAGATGTAACAATTCTGGTGTATCAGCCTTCTCTAAATATTAGAAACATAACTTTTGTATAATATTGTGTACAGGTGCAGTCGATAAAACACATATTATAGCTTCACATGTATTATAAGGATTAAAATCATATATTTTTCCGTTATTGATATAATAGGGTAAATTACATAAGAAAAAATATCACATGATCTGTATAAGATAAATTTAAATAAAGTTATAATTTAAAATTTTATCAGACTGACAAGGAAGGTCTCCTTACTGGGCATATTCACAATATTTTGAAAAAAAAATACTAATTATAGTACTTATGTATGTAATAAAGGATCAGTCAAATTTAGCGGCGAAATTACAGTAGAAAGTCTGTAGAAAAATAAAATACTTTCGAGTATTTGGCGCGAAAAGACGAAAGCGTCACGCGATTTCGTGAGCAGTACTTTTCCTCACCAAAAGCAAACGATTTTAGTTGCTCCTGAAAATTGTTTGTTAATTGTTTTATAGAATGCGTGTAAAAAGTATTTAATGCATTTAAACATAAACAATGAGACAGTTTAATATATATACAATTTTCGTATTACATATTTATGCTGCTTGTTATTTAATCTTATTACTTTTAAAACTATTTCATATATAAAAGTTGTTTTCATATATTTAAGCGTATTCCAAAATAAAGGCAAGATTCATTTACCAGTTATTCATTTCAATATCAAATAATTCGTCGTTTCCATAGCCACAAAATTGAATCGACATGATTGGACTTACTTTTGAGATATTGAAACAATTTTAATTTATTTTAATTTTGTTTTAATTCATAAAATTTGATATTTAATTTTCACTATTAATGTACATATATATGACAAAACTATAGTTAAATCAAACTAAAACTGCCAAAAGTGAAGTTATTTACATTAAATTCATTTAAACAAGTTCAATATGAAACATTTTTATCTTAAAGAGTGTTCCACATAAAAAAGTATTTTTCGAAATTTCATTTCATCGCCAACCGATGATAAATCGCCAAATAAACGAAATATTCATTATTTTTTTACGAACGTTCTATCGCGTTTCCGCCAAAAAAAATTTTATAAACGTGTATATTCACAGGAGAAGAACACTCTGTAATTTTTTCAGATTTTTCTGAATATGCCCGTATGGAGACCTTCCTTGTGAGTTCGTAAATGATAGATCCAATACGTTTTCATTCGCCAAATGACAAATTACTATTTTCATGGATCAGATAAACATCTGATTGCATTTATGTCTGATTGTCAAAGACTGCCAAAATAGCAATGTAGTTAATAAGTTGAATAAATAGCATTATGATAAGTAAATGTGGTAAATATTTTTTTCTTAACAAAATGAGGTCCTTTAGGACATCAAAGAATACAACGGTATCCTATTAAGATATTTATAGAAAACAATCTTCCACCTCTTCACACAAATGATATAATTTCTTTTTTCTCAAAATGTTTTATTCGCAGAAATATCATCGTCAAACTTCATTGGAAATGAAATATATTCGATGAATTATATCTAATATATCACACTCTTGTGAATCGTTATATTACAGAGTAATAGTCCATTACTAAAAAATTTACTCAGATAACAATATCATTAGCCTTTGTATTATATTCATTTTTACTGCAAATGATATTATTTCTCGTTATTAATGTCTTTTCTTCACTTAGTTATATCGCGCTGATATTTACTCATTATATGATATACCTTTTCTAATATTAATGGATTTTTTGACTTCTTTGATTTTCTTTAATATACGCTTTTCTTTAGACAGTTGTTTATATTTTTATGCATTTAAATTTCAGAAATTATTCATTTGTAAAGTTTAAAACATTGGCGTTTCTTATTTTACCGGAAAATAGCTATATAATTGTCAGTAGTATTATAGCACATCTACAGCATAACATCGGTTTCATAGAATAAATTAAAGTACGAATATTTCCGAAGTCAGTAACTGCAACTGCTTCAGGAAGTCATTTATAGTGCCTGAATAAAATTAATCACTAAAAAAGCCTTTCTTAACAATAA
This sequence comes from Maratus speciosus, assembly GCA_963932465.1. Lineage (NCBI taxonomy): Eukaryota > Metazoa > Arthropoda > Arachnida > Araneae > Salticidae > Maratus > Maratus speciosus. Next base: position 204,504,510 of record OZ010789.1, read on the forward strand.
GATTTTTAACAAATAATATAATACTCTACCTTCTTTACTAAAAACAAAGTAAAACTAAAATTTGCTTGCCAAAAAGTATTTTCACTACCTGCAGTCTTCAGAGATCGATAAGAATTCATGAATGTCTGATAGATTGTATCTAATATATCACAAACTCTATTTGACATGTTTTGTATTAGTTAGAAATAAATTGTACTATTTATGCATTCTGGCAACATTTGTATTCATCTCTACCCTTTATCCATTTCTTCTTCGAACGTTAAAAATGTTTTTCTCTCATGTAACTATTATACTGTCATGTTACTTTCTCTTATATCTATTTGTGCTTTTCGTAGATTAATTGTAACTATGCAGTCTAGTAAATTTAAAAGCTTTTTCAATTTTTTCATGCATATGTGTATTGTATGCGATTTTATTCGCATGGAAGATATTTTGCTGAGAAACATTTCTGCATATTTTGTGATCTGTTTATCAGTTTGTGAATTTTACTTTAAATTTTCCCTACTATACTTGAGTTGCGTTAATGCAATTAAAAAAAATAAGTTTTCTTATATTGCTAAATTTTTACTACGCAATTTTTTTACGATATTTGTTATTTTTTTAAAGCGAATGTGATAGAGACCCATAAGTGGATAAAAACTGTAGTGTGTTATTGAAATTAGAGTTAATAGTGAAAAGCTCAATCATAATCTGGAATACTGATGACAAGCTATGAGTTTTTAACCATATGCGTCAATTAATAACGAACCTGGATCGGGAAAAACTATTGTATGGAATAACCGACCAAGGTGAAATAGTTTAACGAATCTTTCGTTTCGAATGCCTATAAATTTAATAGAAAAATAGCTGTGTCAATGAAGTAAATGTACTTTAATAGTTTTAAGAAGTCCACGACTAATTACCCGAAATTCATCTTCGTTGGATACCTTAAGTTTCAAACAGAGTTTTTAATACCAAGGAGACAGCGGTTTTTCTAAATACTAAAGCTAGTAAATATTTTAAAAATTATGTAAATTATAAATGAAAATTATTTCATTAAACACGCTTTTAACGAATAACAATATCTTCGCCATTATAAATCGCAGAAAAATAAGTTGTGGAGTACTATTAAAAAATTGTGGTAGCCAAATTCAAGGAACCTTAGTAACATTCAGATAACTCCCCTTATAACAGCAAATCGTTTTTGTGCTAGTGAGTGGGCTTAGTATACAGAGGTCTATGAACGCCCGAAGCTTTTTATAGTCGCTAAAATATTATCTGATTAAAATCCGATTTATAAATTAAGATTTAATGCAGGTGTTATTAAAATATGCCATGCAATACTATTTACATTTTAAGGTATTTGCTTACATTAAAATGACAGTTTTGTTGAACATGTTCGAAAATTTCTTTATAGATTTATTTAAAGGAGAAAACTTCTAGTATACCAAATCTGTTTTAACTTTATTTCTATGATTACCAGACGATGAATAACGGCAAATTTAATAAACAAGAAGTAATCAGTGAAATACCGGAAGAGAGCAGGAAAGCAAGGAGAAACGTAAACAATGTGCCTATTTATGAATTTCTGACGCTTTTTACATAAAAACGCTAATAAACCATATGTGACACTTATAGATTAATTTTATAGGTGATACAGATAAGAAAGCTTTAAATCCGATTACTGGAAAATAAACATTTCCTTTATTTCCATGTACGATAAATTTGATTACATAAAATGTTTCAAACTTGCAGTCCTTTTAGTGAAAATTGTGAGGATGTTTTAGATATTACTCAAATATTCTGAACTAGAATCTAGACTCTGTGTCATAATGTAATTATTTTATAGGTAGTCGAATATAACAAAAATGTAATTTGTAATGAAAAATGTGTATGTTTTTAAATATTTCATTTTGAAACTCCTAGATCATTGCACCGGTAAGTGTAAAGCTGTGGTACAAAGGAAACCGAAATATATTTACTTGAATTAAGTGTCCGGCGTAACCATGAAAATTTGCTACAAATATGGCAAAAAAAAAATATAACCCACAATTTTACAAAATGTTATGAAGACATTGTTAGGATTTTATGCTTTATACCATTCTGTATTACAATTGAACTGCAAATATGTGTATTTATTCTGCTTATATTATTACTGCACATTTTTCTAAAGTGCTCCGAACGTAGGCAACATACCTTAGGCTTTTAAAACTTTTTTCTCACTTGTTAATTTTTTCGATTTTATTAAATAATTAATGCAACGAAAAATATCTCTTTATTAATAAAACATTTATTTCTGGGTTTCGTCTTTTATTTCTCATTTGCCCCACGAATCTAAATGTGTCCACTGCAGATCGTCTACTACTGAAATATTTATGACCTCCTATATCCGATAAAAAAAAAAAAAAAAAAAAAAAAAAAAAAAAAAAAAAAAAATCTTTTTGCGGTAAAATGTTATAAGTAACAACTTTTGAATGACACTCGTGTGAAGAAATATTTAATCGGGATATCGAACATTCGCTATTGTCCCAATAACTTAAACTAAAACTAGTTCAAAAAAATGTTTCTAAAATATCCCGAACGGGTACTGTAGAAAAGTCACACCATAACACAAATTATTCAAAGTCGCTGGTTACTTGATATAATAATTTATTAAATTAACACAGAAGCAGCGCACCGCCGCTTTCTCCGACACTCACCTCTCAACACAATACTCAAAGCTTAGTTCAGTTCACTTCAAATTATAGTCACTGTAATTTTAATTATAGGTGGCGCGGCATGTCTCGCTACATGGAACATACCGGCCCCCATTGACATGTTTATAACATTCAATAACAATTTTTACCAAGTACTCTAAATTACACAATTAATACAAAAATTCACTATATACGTTAATTTAAATATAATCCTTTGAAAAAAAATATCAATACAACAAACATACATACAAAATTACCCCTTTTTTTTTTTTTTTTTTTTTTTTTTTTTTTTTTAGTTTTAATTGTCATTGGCATCAGGCATGGGTAGAATACACAATTTACTTATCGACCTTTTAAAGGTTCCATTTTGAGTGTTTACTTTAACTACTCGAATTTTGTTATCGTTACCGTGATACACTTCAATAATTCTGCCTAATGGCCACTTATTTGTTGGTAAATTCTCTTCTACTAACACCACTAAATCTCCGATTTTTACATTATCTTTTTCAAATCTCCATTTACCTCTTTGTTGTAATTCACTTAAATAATTATGATGCCATTTACGCCAAAAAAGTTGTAGAATTTTAGTTATTCGTTGCCATTTTTTGAGGCGATTTTCTCTTACATTGGTTAAATCAGGCTCAATAATGGAATTTAACGGCCTGTTTATCAGAAAATGAGCCGGAGTTAGGACTCCAAAATCATTCTCATCATCTGATAATGGACTCAAAGGCCTGGAATTTAGAATTCCCTCAATTTGTATGACTACAGTAAGAAGTTCCTCGTAAGTGAGATTAGCACCTCCCACAACTCTCTTAAAGTGATACTTAAATGATTTTATAGCGGCCTCCCAAAGACCCCCGAAATTGGGTGCCCTGGGAGGGATAAATTTCCACTCAATGCCTTCCGTGGATAAATATGCTGCTAATTTCTCATCAGGTTTTTTTACTAGCTCATAAAAAGCCTTAAGAATCTTATTTGCACCAATAAAATTTTTCGCATTATCCGAATACAATTTGGCACATTTACCTCTGCGTGCAATGAATCTTTTCAATGCAGCAATAAATGATTCGGAGGTTAAGTCTGAAACAATTTCTATATGTACAGCTTTAAATACAAAACAAACAAAAATGCAGATATAAATTTTTTGCAAGATAGTTCTACGTGCATACCCCACTTTGACCATAAATGGGCCACACAGATCTACTCCCGAAATATTAAAGCAGTAGTCCAATTGGACTCTATCCCTGGGCAAATCGCCCATTAATTGATTTGCAATAACTGGTTTAGCTTTAAAACATGGGATGCACTGATGAACTACCTTTCGACATGTTGCACGACCATTTATTGGCCAAAATTTTTCTCTTACCAAAGAAAGTAATGTTGAAGCACCGACATGAAGGTATTTTTTATGATAATAATTTATAACAATTACAGTAAAATTATTAGACTTAGGCAAAATCGCTGGGTGCTTTCTCGCAAAATTTAAATCACTATTATCTAACCGGCCTCCAACCCTTAAAATTCCAAATTCATCTAAGTACGGGTTGAGGCTTTTTAGCTTACTACTTGGACTTACCGAACCTTTGGTCTGCAGACTACGTATATCTGCAATGAATTCTGCCCTTTGGACAGATTTAATTAAATAAATTTCCGCTTGCTCCAAGTCTGAAGTTGATAAAGGCCCACCACACTTATAAAGTGGGTTTCTTGCATTCATGACAAACCTGAAAATATAACTAAGAATGCGTAAAATAGTTATATAATTATTACTAAGATTAATTAAGTCATTAACAAAACAGTTATCTGTAACATTACAGTTCATTACACTAACTTCATTAAAAGGATTTGAATTTGTTTTGAGCTCTTTTTTGAACTCTTCATTAGCTTCTGGTATTATTACTGAATTTTGGGGATAGTCAGTGTTATTAAGAAAAATGGGTCCACGCCACCACAAGTCACAATCAATAAGTTTATCTGGATCCATACCTCGTGAAAGTTTATCAGCTGGATTATGTTCAGAGCAGATATGACACCACTGTTCAGGACTAGAGTTTTCCTGAATTTTGGCCACCCTATTTTGCACAAATTGTTTGAGATCAATAGGTTCCTTTTGAATCCACGCTAACACTATAGTTGAATCAGACCACAGGAAAACATTAGTAATTATTACTTTCATGGATGATAAGACTCTTTTTACCAGCTTGGTTAGCAAAACTGCGGCGCATAGTTCAAGTCTGGGAATAGTTAGACTCTTTACTGGTGTAACACGTGATTTACTAGCTATTAAGTTCACCATCACATTTCCTAGAGAATCGCAAGATTTACAATAAACTGCTGCTCCATAACAACGTTCTGAGGCATCTGCAAAGCCATGTATTTCAACAATTTCTGGGTTTTCAATTATAATGCGTCGACTTATTTGTATATTATTAAGACTTTTAAGCGATATAAGAAATTGATGCCACTCGTCATATTCTGACTCAGGGAGCTCGTCATTCCAGTCAATATTAAGTCTCCACAATCTCTGCATAAATATTTTGGCTTTCGCTATAACTGGGCCAAGAAGTCCTAGCGGATCAAAAATTCTAGCAATTGTCGATAATACTTGTCGCTTGGTATAGGAATCGCTCAATTCTACTTTAACTCTAAATAGGAAACAGTCATCCCTTGGGTTCCACGAAACCCCTAATGTTTTAGTCTCACTGTTGTTCTCAAATTTATACCCTTCTCCAGGTGTCAGCGACAGATTTTTATCACTTGTGCACCATTTATGAAGTTGCATACCTGCCTTCTGCATAATCGCTATGAGTTGCCACTGCAACTCTTTGGCTTCCTCAAGCGTAGGTGCACCACACAAAATGTCATCCATATACATGTTTTCACGAAGAACTGGGGCTGCCAATGGAAAATTATTTCCTTCATCAATTGACAATTGATGGAGCGTTTTCATAGCTAAATAGGGCGCGCTGACCATTCCATAAGTTACCGTTTGTAATTCGAAAATTTTTGGTTCTTCTTCAAAATTATCGTTCCATAAAATTCTCTGCAACGAATGCTGACTAGGGTCAATGTTAATCATTCTATACATCATTTTGACATCTGCAGTTAAAGCATAAACATGTTCTCGGAAGCTAATCATAATTGTAAATAAGTCGTTTTGGATGACTCCGCCATTATATTGTAATGAATTTAGGGATGTCCCATTTGTTGTCGCGGCAGAACAATTAAAAACAACTCTGAGTTTAGTTGTCGATTTTTCTGGACGAAATATACCATGATGCGGAGCATAGTACGCAATATCAGGTTCTTTTGCTTCTTTCACCTGTTTCATATGCCCTAAATTTTCGTATTCCTTTAAGAATTCTTTATACAGATTAAAATATTGCTCATCCCTTGATAAGCGAGTCCACAGCGATCTGAGTTTTTTGAGAGCAAGATCCCTAGATTGGCCTAAACACGAAGGATTTTCCTTTAAAGGCATTTTCACTACGTATCTACCTTCTGCATTTCTCGAATGCGTACGCGCAAAATGTTTCTCGCATATCTCAAATTCTTTACTTTTTGGTAACTCTACCTCAATGTTTTCGACTTCCCAAAACTTTTTTAATGTTTTGTTTAAATCCTCTTCCTGAATTAGCCCACAATGAACTTTAACCTCATCTCCCTGTTCTATGCTTCCACTAGCCACGTATCCAAATACAGTATTTTGAAAAAGCAATTTCGAACTCTGAGAATATATTTGTCCTGGTCTTAATAATTCATAATAAATTTCCGCACCTATCAACAGATCAATTTTATCAGGAAAATTAAATCGATAATCTGCTAACATAGTCAAATCAGGGACCTCAACATTTACATTAATCACTCTTTGCGGAATTAAATCTGTAATTTTCTTTACAACTAACATATCCAATTCCCTTTCAAAACTTTTATCTCTATTCGCGATTGCTGTCTTTAAGCAACCCTTTACTGTGATAGATGAATCATCTAAACACGAAATTAAAGTGTTTGTTTTATTAATTTTAAGTTGCAGCCGATTAGCACACTGCGAAGTTATCAAACACGATTGCGAGCCGACATCCAATAAACATCTAACTTCCTGCCATTCCGAAAATTTATCCTTAATGAACAGGCGAGCTGTACTCAATAACACAGTTTTTGTTTTATTTCTTTCGAAGCTAGAGGCGACAGTCTGGTTCGGAGGGACAGAAAATTGTTCTTCGCTTGTTGAACTTTTTATTTCTGCACCTGCTTTAAACACATGACCTCGAAATTTATTTTGATTATTACTCAAATCATTTTCTTCCCTCGGAAAATGAATGAGTGTATTATGGGGTAGTCCACAATGACAGTTTTTATAATTGCATTTCTGTACGCAACAATTATAATTTAAACATTTGAAACATGCTTTATTTAATTTCACAACTTCAACTCTTTCTTTTATCGAAAGTTTTTTGAATTGCGGACAAGAATGTAATGCATGATACGCAATCGGTTTACACAAAACACATTTATTATTTTTTGTTTCCGAAAGGAAAACATTTGAGACCCCCCTTTCAGGGCGTGCATTTCGCAATTTATTTCCCGCTATTTGTTTATTTTCACTTGCAAAATTTCTGGAATACGCATTTGATTCATTTCTGTTTTTATTTTTAACCGATAAGAAAATATCGCATTCTCTGCCAAGTTGCTGTGGTTTAAAATATGATTCAGCTTGCTTAATTGCGATATGACTCATTAATTCGCGATCTAACGAATTGAAAATTCTGTCTGAAACAATCAGATCGCATAATGATTTAAAATCATTTACTTCACGCAGACTACAGTAATATAGAAATATTGATTTCAACCTAGATGCAAATTGAACGTAATTTTCTGACGGTAATTTTTGCGTTTTCCGGAAATTATTTAAACACTCTTGCGCTGTAGGTTGAAATTCCTTTAAGACTATAGTTTTCAATTTATCATAACTAATCAGCTCCTCCTCTGACAAATAAATCATTAAATTACTCGCTTTTTCCCCGAGAATGTTTAGAAGAATTTCTGCCTTAAACTCTTCGGGTACATTTTTAGTTTTGAACGCTTTTTCAAGTGATTGAAAGAAAAGGTTAAATGACTCAGCTCTCGTCGGTACACAGATAGTTAATGTTTTAACACTTTTAATAAAACTTTCTAGGTTATTGCTCAGTATTTCAGTTTCCGATTTTTCTGTTAAGGACGTCAAATTTTCGCGGGAACCTCTACGCACTTTGGCCAATTCTAATTCTTTTTCTAACTGAGCTAATTTAATTTTTTCATATTCAGAATTTTGGGAAGGTTCTTTGCGAATATTTGCTATTTCTAACTCTTTTTCTAATTGCGCTAATTTAATTTTCTCTAATTCTAGTTTAGATTTCTCAATTTCTTTTCGCGACTTATACTCCTCAACAACCGAATTGACTACGTCCTTCATTAATTGCTCATTTGAGTAATGCTCACTTTTCTCTATAATATCTCTCAACTCTATAATTTTACTGCTTTCTGGAGCAGTTAAACCTAATTCCTCAACGACAAGCTTAAGCTCGTTTTTATTTAAATTATCAATAACAGGCATAATTTAACTAAATCAAAACTAGGAAAATTGCTCTTACCTCAACTCAAACCGCTGCGACAATCACGAAGGCACGAAGTAGCTATTTATGTATTAAATCCAGGGGCACATTTGAAACATTAATATCTCAACACTGAATTCTTCTTAGTCACCAATTTCTCTTATTAGGCACAAATTATCACGACACTCTCACAAAAAAGGTGAACTAAACATCTTTACACACAAATCAAAACTACCTCACATATAGTTCGAATTTGTTCTTATTATCGAAAGCACACTAATTCTTTTTAATTATACTCCTCCATTGGGTCGACGGACCATGTAGAAAAGTCACACCATAACACAAATTAATTAAAAGCGCTGGTTACTTGATATAATAATTTATTAAATTAACACAGAAGCAGCGCACCGCCGCTTTCTCCGACACTCACCTCTCAACACAATACTCAAAGCTTAGTTCAGTTCACTTCAAATTATAGTCACTGTAATTTTAATTATAGGTGGCGCGGCATGTCTCGCTACATGGAACAGGTACAATTACCTTTAAGTACTTTTCATTTCAAAGATTTTACTTTTTCCATTCCAAATCAATTAGTTTTTAATTCAGACGCTTAAAATTAATTTCCTACTGGAAATTCTAAAGCGGTAAAATGTTCAACCCATTTAAGGGCAGGAATATTTAATGAAGATATTGAACACTCGCTGTTCCTGCAGTTAGTAAGACTATGAATCACTCTTAAAAAATGCGTAAAAGTATCTCTAAAATGCCTTAACTGTTAAATCTATTTGCTTTTTAATAGAGAACACAGAATAAAAATATTTGAAATTAGTTTTGTATGAAAAAATGTTTAAAGTAGCAGCTTCTCCATCCCATTCGTGAGCAGAAAGAGTTAATCGGGATATCGAGCACTCGTTGTTGTCGCAGCAACTAAAACAAAAAAAAAATATTTTAAATATTCTTTACTGGTACAATTACCTTATTAGGGTTTCGTTCATCTGACGAAATCCTATTCGTCTCGCTCCTCTGTCTGTCTGTCACAGAGCCCGTTCTCAGAAACTATATATATTGGAGACTTGAAATTTTCGATTCTTATAGCTGAACACCTCCCATCAAACGACAAATCCTAAAATTTTTAAAAAGTCTTATATTTACCCTCCCTGGCTCTAACTTGTGTATTTTAAGTTTCTTGTTCTAACAGAACTCCTAATTAAGGTGATGATTTGAAATTTTGGATTCTTATAGCTGAACATCTCGCATCAAACGACAAATCACAACATTTTGAAAAAGTCTTATATTTACCCCTCTGGGCTCTAACTTGTGTATTTTAATCTTTTATTTCTAACTGAGCCCCTAATTAAAGTGAAGACTTGAAATTTCGGATTCTTATAGCTGAACATCTCACATCAAACGAGAACTCATAAAGTTTAAAAAAAAGTCTTATATGTACCTCTCTGGGCTCTAACTAGTGTATCTTAAACAATTTTTCTAACTCAGCCCCTAATTAAATTGGAGATGTGAAATTTTGCATACTTATAACAGAATACTTGTCATCACACGAAAAATTATAAAATTTTCAAAAAGTCTTATAATATTAACTACTGGGCTCTAACTTCTGTATTTTTAACATTTTTTCTAACCTCCACTCTTTTCACCCTGGGTGTTTTTTTTTAACTTATGCCGATACTCCTTTGATCACTCTTTCATATTATGCACCATAGCCGAACACATTTTAATTCCAAATTTTACCGCCAGGGGGAGCCTACCTATCTCGAGTGCTATGAGCCCGATCCCTTCGACTAATATATTTACGGATAGTTTGTAAAACGGAGTTTCGTTCAGATAGAGGTTTGTTTAGAACAGATTAGGCCCTCTGTTTGCGAAATGTGGGACTAGCAGATTTTGAAAAAGGTTAAAGTGTTTTACAAGGAATATTAAACGAAACCCTCTGTGTGATCTGTGGTTACACTTACCCACTTGTTGTCATTTTCATTTAAATGATTTTCCCTTTTTCATACCGAATATATTTTCTTTTAATTGCGAAATATAAAATTAATTTTCAACAAAAAATTCTTTCAAGCAAACAATTTTTCATTCCGTTTGTATCCCAGAAGCGTTAATGGAGATATTAAACACTCGTTGTTGTAGCAGTCACTAAAACTAGAAACGACTTAAAAATAAAAAGACAAAATATATGTCTAATATATATCTTTTACATTTAGATTATCTTAATTTTATTTTTTAAACAATTTGACATTTTTAATTTCGGTTCTATTTTCTTTATTAAGAAAACAGAGAAAAAAAAAATTAAATTAGTTTTGCATGGGAAAACGTTTAAAGTCCTCCTACTTTTACATCTCAGTCGTGTGCAGAAACTTTCAATCGAGATATCAAACATTCGCTAATGTCGCAATACCTAAATATAACGCTAATTCACTAAAAATGGGTAAATTTCTCTTCTAATATGCACCTATGCTGGTAAAGTAACATTAATGTAATTTGCATCTGAAATATACATTTTTTTATCTACCGAATTTACTTCCATTTCATTTGAGAGCATGACACAAAAAATAAAAAAATAAAGATTGCACAACTCATGCAACAATAGAAAATGAAAGTTTGTTTTAACAAATTACTTAGTTGAACATGTATCGCTTTTACGGTATAAAACATCTTAAACGAAAGTTTAGAAAAGTAATATTTTAATTAGAAATGTATATTTTATGCAGCTATCATCTGCATAAAACTCCACATATTTCCTTCCTGAAAATAAATCAGAAATATTATACTTATTTTATCAAGTTTTTAGTTTCTAATTTACGTTATGCCAATAACATACTACAAACATTTGGGATACAAACGCATTGTAAATTTTGTACACCAATTTCCAGCTGAAAATTGCTTCTTCAGTTATGATTTTATATTTTCAATTTTCGTTTTAATAGAGTGCATTTAAAAAAATAACTTAAAATATAATAGCGTAACTATTTCATTGTAAAGCTAACAAAAAGAAGAAGGACAGTTCTACTTTTCAGTTTGCTTGCAAAACAAAATAATGTCTATGTTAATGTCTATAAGAGAGTATGTTATTTTTCCAACTAGGCTTATTCTCATTTTTTTTACTTACTCTATTTTCTATAATAATAATAAAAGATCCGATGGGCTCGTAGTTACCTTTCTGATCTTCAGCGTAAAAATGAAATAAAAAATAAAATGTCATATAAAAATATGGCGATTTGAATAACTAGACCTTGCTCACTTTGATTCATTAATCGCTCATAAACGCCAGTATAACATGGCCTGTGTGATACGCATCCCATAAATCATTAACCCTTAAAGCACGACGACGTACTTGCGTACATCATGAACTCTTCTATTTGAAGTACCAGAACGTATGTGTGTACGTCTTCAGTTTAAGTCTAGAATGTAATGTTCTAAGCATCTGGTTTATTATGTAGCTAATTGCTATTGTGATGAGGCGAAAATGTCGAAATTTTCTATATCTGATATTACGCATACTCTCATTGAATTGAACATGGTTCATAAGGGGTTAAAACAATAATGATTGAAATGGTTCCTTATGCACGTTGCACTCATTAACTGTTAATTCAACAATGATTATAGCATGGCGATGTCACAATAAACGTTAGCACTATAGTACACAATAACATGTATCCTTACCTATATTTCTGATAACACATAAGCAGTATTGCAGTATTTTATTTTATGAACTCAAAATTCACAAAAATAAAATTTCGGCCCTCAGGAAAAGGTTAAAAAAAACCGGCGATCCGAGGTGGCGCACGCTCCTACAGCGAGAACGAGCACTATACAAAAAGCAAATTAAATCAAATAAGTTAAAGTCATGGCAAAATTTTTGCACACGCATAAAAGACAAATTTGGACAAACATTTAAAATAGCAACTAACAAAAGATTGAACAATACACATTTTATACATACAACCATGGAAGGTTCAACCCCATATACAACTAAATTAGAAACTTTTAATGACCTTTTAAATTATCATTTTCCCATACATAGCAACCCTCAGCCCCCACTTTTGGACCCAGCGGCGGAAGGAGACAATTTTTCTCCTCCCTCTCCACCATTTTCATATAAAGAGATATCAACAGCAAAACAAGAGCAAAATAATCTAAAAGCCCCTGGATTCGACAAAATAGATGCATTTATAATAAAAAAACCTAAATAAATCATTCAAATTTTTAATTCGCGAACTTTTCAATGAATGCTTAAAACTTAATTACTTCCCTAAACAGTGGAAGATAGCTAATGTAATATTTTTCACTAAAAGAAATAAAAACCCGAAGCAACCATCTTCATACAGACCCATTTGTCTCCTTCCAATGCTGGGAAAGATTTATGAACGTTTAATTAAACACAGACTAAATTATTACCTAGAAAACAATAAATTTTTTCATGACTCACAGTACGGCTTCCGTGAAGGAAGAAGTACTATACAAATTCTTAATAAACTAAAATACACAGCTAAAAATTATCTTAAAAATAAAAAAATAAATATTGTGGATTTGTCTCGTTCGATATAGTGGGAGCCTTTGACAACATAGACTGGTTCGACTTATTAATCAACTCCCAATCCCCTATTACCTAAAACAAATTTTATTGACTTTCCTATCAAACAGAGAACTGATAACCAACTATTTAACCAACAATATAAATAGACCCACCTATCAAGGCTGCCCACAGGGGTCGTGCCTCTGCCCGTTCCTGTGGCTCATAATCGCAAATGTAATACTCACGGAGTTCTACGAGAAGTTAGAGGACCTGTTCGCATTCTGCGATGATTTCAACCTCATAATTAAAGCTAACAGCAGACCATCTCTAGAAACAGAAACAAGCACTAAAATAAAATATTTCTATGAAATCTGTAATAGACTTAGTCTAACTATATCGCAAGATAAAACTAAATTCATCTTACTCGGCAAAAATACTATGGACAATCGTCCACCAATTCTAAAACTAAATAATCATAATATTCAGCTAGTTAAAAACATTAAAATTTTAGGACTAATTTTTCAAAGTACACTAAATTGGGATTTACATATTACAAATATTAAAGTCAAAATTACTCAACTAACTTCATCTATAAAGCGGGTCTTCTCGACCACGTGGGGCGTGTCCAGGGAATACCTTAGAGCGTGGTATATCACTGTTTTGGAGAAAATTGTAGCTTATAGATCGGAGGTGTGGTTCGGTGACCTCAGGTTGATCCATAAGCGTGCCCTCCAGTCCATACAAAAAATCTGTCTAACATCTATCACTAAATCATACAAAAACGTTTCAACGCGCACACTACAAATTTTATTAGGAATCCCTCCATTATTAATCACATTAGAACATAAATCCATTAAATACAAATTTTTACATAATAAAGAAATAATATTAACTAAACACACACCAATTAGCAAAAAACACGTAAGAAAATAAATTACACAAATATCAAATAAATCCTGAAATAAATATTAACAATTTAATTAATACTGACAAAATAATCAGTCATCCAAACATTATCAAGATGTACACTGACGGTTCTAAGGTGGACTCTGGCACGGCATATGCTGTTGTAGCCTACCTTCAAAACACAAAATTTTTTGAAAAAACTGTTAAAATACGTACAGATAATTCTATTTTTCAGGCGGAGCTGCATTCAGCCATCACAGCCATTAATTGGGCAATAAATTCTACTCACAACAGATTCCAAATTTCCTCTGACAGCCAATCGGCAATTAAAGCATTACTTAAATTATTCCCAACAAATCCCGATATCTATAACATTCAAATTAAAATTAAAAAAACATCAAACTAAATTAATTTACTTAACTTGGATTAAGGGTCATATTGGAATAGCAGGAAATGAACTGGCGGACAAGCTTGCGAGTGACGCTACTCAGTACTGCAACCTTCCAGTAGATCGGAGTATTAGATTACCTCGATCATATTTATTAAAATGCATCAATTCACAATTACTGGATAGGTGGCAGCACAACTGGGATCACTCAGGGAGTGGCCCATTTACGCATCAGATTGTGCCAAAGGTTCAACAAAAGCTAATTGTTAACGACAAAGTTTCAATTTATTTCCTAACGGGCTGCGGTAGCTTTCCATCTTTTCTTCATCGCTTAAACAAGAAAGATAACGATCTCTGCAAGTGTGGTGTTCGAGGAGACCCACTACATTACCTATTTGGCAATTGCAAATTTATGAAATTTAAATTGAAGCGAACAGGACCCTCAATCTTCGCATATATTCTTAAGATTATTAATGATCCCATTCAGCTCAAAAAGTTATATGAAAACTATAACATTCTGAACAGTTTTTACTCATTTATAAATTATAAATTTCTAGCTTAATTCTATACTATTTAACTTTTCCAAACTCAGTTCTAGCTGTGGTCTGGGATATTCGTGTCGGCGTGGTCATATTTTATATAAAATTTAATTAATTAATACTCCTGGCAAGTTTTCTTCGACTGAGTCATCTTCAAATACCAATTATTTGTATAAAATGTAAATAGCAACTTTCATTATTCCAGTACAGATTCTTAATTATTATTGTTGTATTATTGTGTTGTAAATTTAGATATAACTATTATATACAATTTCTCATACTTTTATAATAGTGCATAATATTAATTATTGTTCGCATCTTGTACCTTAATACGAAATTTTTAGATTAGATTTAAAAATAATTTTTGCATCATGTATCTTACATAATATCTCAAACATAGTATCATTGTATTGTAAATTTGTAAATACCGTATATACTCGCGTATAAGTGGAGGTATTTCTGACAATTTTCGGTAAGCAAATTTTGGGGGGGGGGGGGTCGACTTATACTCGAGTCAGTTAAAAAAGCAAAAATAAAAACTACGACTACTAAAAAATTATGGCTTTTTATGTGTATGAATAAAAAAATAATATATAAAATATACAAATAATAATAATTCATCATTTAAAAAAAAATTATGATTTGTTTATGTTTACTTACTAACTTTTCGCGTTAGAAAGTGAAATCTTTGGTTTGATTTTGGGCAAAATTGAAGTAAAAAGTTAGGGGTTCGACTTATACGCGAGTATATACATTATTATCTGCAATTACTTATACTTTCATAATAGCGCCATAATATTAATTATTGTTTGCAACTTGTACCTTAATACTTATTTTTAGTATAGAGTTAAAAATAATTTTGCATCATATATTTTGAAAATAGCTTTAAGTGTTGCAAATATCCCATTTGTACATGGTTTAAACTGATGTTAGTATTGTGAATCCTGAAAATAACATAAAAGTGTTGTAAACATGTAGGTAATTGTGATGAAAAAAGTTTAATATCAAATTCTAAAAACTAAGCATATTTATATGTTATAATAATGAATATTTCTCTCAAATGTAATTATAGGGGTCATCTGTAAACATTTATTGCACACACTGTCAATAATTGTCATAACACTAACATTGTTATTTCTCCTAACCTGTAAAAAAAAAAAAAAAAAAAAAAAAAAAAATCATTGAAGGAGTTTCGCAGGTAGTAATACTTTCCCCTGCCCTGGGGTTGGGGGTTACACCTAACCATAAACCAAAAGCGGGTTCACAGGTTGGTTGCTTACTTACTTACTTACTTTATTTTATGTGTGCAAAGGTGATAATTTTCATTTTGAAACGCTCCAGAAAACATTAAAGTGGATCTCTATTCTTTATCTTATAGTATATTAGCATTAGTTTGATTCCAAAATAATTTCGAAAATAATTCTCAGAAACAAAATTGCATTGAAAATGATGTACCGAAAAATTCCGAAAATAAGTCCGCACTCGAATATAAACCCACCGAATAATTTGCAATAAATTTCATTTCTCGAAAAAATCCCTTTTTTAAGTACCATCGCAGCTTACAAAAAAAAACATTGAATAGAATGTCTTCTCATTAATACTTTGACAACCAAATTTTTTACAGTGTCGATAAGCCTGACAATATTTTTGTTTTCAAGCTTACTAGTGTTCCTGCTTAACTTTTATCAAGCCGTTCCACGCACTTCCGTTTTTGTTTGAAGTGGCGAGACTTCCTACTCATTTTGGACGTAAAAATGCGGCCTACTCTTTTTCTTTGTTTCTCCTTTGCACATTATATATTTTTTCAAAAACATTTCTTCGCTTTGTTGTGGAAAAACACCTGACACTTTTTTAAACTCTATGCATACTATTTTTCTGAATAACATAACATAATATCCGTCCAAAGCTCATGATCCGATTCTGACAAATGTTCGGCTTGAATAAACAAAACAAACCGCAATGATCCTCTCCTTTTTTTCGCAGTTGCTTTGTTTTTGTTAGATGCTTGAATTTTCAAATAAAACATTATATTTAAATAAAAAATTGTAACGCAGACTAGTTTACTATTATTGCAACTTGGCGAAAATTTGAAGGAGATCGGTCAATTAATAACGTAGATGTAGTTTCTTTTGATATCAATGAAAAACCGGTTTTGTCTTTTTGATCTTTTTCTTTAATTTATTTTCTGTTTGCTTGAAGCTGAATAATTTCTTTTTTCCACACAAAAACAATCCGAATTTAATGGCACATTCACGAAGTCCTTTTTATACGTAGGAAATAGAATCTGAATAGTAATTTGTCTCTCTAAATAGAAAAAAGTAATATTTAGAGGATTGTCTAATGATTCTTTTAATAAATTTAAAACTTTCTTCTAAATATTTCCGGAATATACTTTATTGTGTACCAATTAATTTCTGTAAATAGACATTAATGGTAAGAGTTAGTATAAGGAAATTTCGAAGAAAATTCATTTATAAGTCCCCTTTCCACTTTTGTCAATATTTCATGTTCTCAAAGGAAGAGGGTGGGGTGGGGTATTTTCATAATTTTCTGACTTTGATTTTCTTAAGTTTCGTTTTACTATAAAAATTTTGGGTATATTAAGGTAAATTTAGAGGATTTTCAATTTCAAATGCAAAAAACTCTCTTTTTGAAACTATTAACAGACATATAAATGAAATTTGCTGCCTATTATGCATGTCAGGTTGAGTGAACTAATCTAATATAAGAATAAATGTTTTATTTAAGAGTAATATTCTGTGTATGAAATTTTTTTTATCAATACATCATAATAAAAATGATATACATGTGGCATACAACTGGCTTATGTGTCATATGATTACCTTTTCTGCCTTATAAAGGAACTGCCAAAGGAAATCAATTAGAGAATTTGATGAAAGACATGTTTTGCATATTTTCAAATGTGTCACAATCTTTAATTACTCTTCCGTTCAAAATGTTTGGTATATTTCCTAATGATTGTAGATAATCTTTTTCTCCTAGGAATGTATAAACGTTTAAAAAATGTAACTGACCCTGTATTTAAATCTCATAAAACGGGTAATTTACTTTCTTTTAGTAAGAAAGATGCGTAATTGGATAAATATAATTTCTTCTGTGAAATAATTGTAGCTGTGGAAATGTGTAATTAAAAGTGTGAATGTGATTAAAAAAATAAAAAGTCGCAAATCGCAGCATTTTAAATGGTATTAACAACATTCAATGCACACTCTCTATAATAAATCTTTTTCTGGATAAAAAACGCAACTTAAACGTTATGAGAATTCTTATACACATGTTACATTTATGGAGCACTTTCTAATTTTGATGCCAATTTATCAGAAGTGCAATCTAAGAAAATAATACGTCCCCGGAATTAAATAGCTAATGCATACTTCTTTTATAATGCATAATTTCTTAATGTTAATTTTTATTTTTTTAAATATAAAGATAAAATCATTTTTAAACTGCAATTCTTGAGCAGCTTTCAATAAATATAATAATTACTGCAATTCGCTATCAGTAACAATCTTTCATTTAGAAAATTTGAAACAAAGAATTTACAATATTTAGATATTATACATGTAGATACAATATTTAGACTTTACAATACAGAGACAAAAAATTAATGACACAAAAGTTTTAAGAGAAAAATTGTTAGTCATTCTAAAAAAGATAATTTTTATTTTTCATTTGGAATGATTTAAACCTTATCCTATGTGCTGAGATTATTTATTCTTGGATCTCTTAAAACTCTGCTAAAAGTAAAAAAAAATGACTTCACGTATTTTTCAATAGCTCATTCTTAATGTAAGTAACATATTTCATTCTAGGTCTTCTTTAAGACACTATAGAATAAAGATTTTTCTTAAACAGTGTTTACAAAAAAATATTTCCTATAAAAAATACATTTCTCGGAAATGTTTTTTTTTAATCTACATGATTTAACCTTTCTTGGGTAAATCAAATCTTTTTTTAAATGCTAAAAGTATTAAATGCAACCAGAATTTACAAACAAATTAGGTTCGAAATAAATAAATGCTTTTCTTCACAAAGATTATAAAATCATTTTTTTTTAAGAATTCTGCTACAAATGTAGGAGTTTGTGATTAAAATTAGTTGCCTTTTTATAATGTACCACTGCACCTGAAGTAGTTGTAATCTTCTACACTTAAATAAATCATAAAAACATATACAGGCTGTCCCCTCTCAACGGTGTCCAATGGCTAATTTCAAAACTGTTAGTCATACACATATATTTCCAATTACAAAAATGTTTTAAATGAAATAGAGGTATTTTTAAAGCGATTTAGGTCAAGGAAAACATTTATTTAAAAAATACGGAATTTAAATTTTTATATGGTCCCCAGGTCCTATAAGTGATATTTAGTAAACTTTTCTTATTTCTCTGATAAGTAAGACAAAAAATAAGTCCCATTCATCTAATACTAAAATTGACCTAGTTACGAAACTTTCAGTTTCCTGACTTAAACTACTTTTCTGTAACTCAAAACAGATGAGTTGGACCAAAATTTGAGGGGTCGTACACGAAGTGCTTAAAGTGTTATAAAGGGCATCCACTCCAAAAGATGTCCAATGACTAATTCCTAAATCGTTAGTCACAGACATATAGTTCCAATAACGAAAATGTTTTAAATAATGTAAAGAAGGATTTTTAAAGCGATTTAACTGAAGGAGCTGCCCCACTATACGTATTAAGGTAGTGTTAATTTTTAGTAATTGACTTTCAGATTTGCTAAAATAACTGAAGACGTGAGTTTCAAAACTCCCTTTATCGTGAAAATCAAATTTTGGGAAATCGCACAAAAAACCTTAAAATGCATCCATTGGTTTTCATTGAAAATTTGAGGATTGAAGTGTTTGATTGGTACAGATTTTCTAATAGAATAAATTGATAGAGAAACATGATTTTTTAAATTTCGGATAAGGCGAGTTTCGAAACGGACGGCCTCAATTGTATTTTGACATTTTTTTTTTTTTTTATAAGGAATTGAGTGTGTTTCTTTTGATGATTTTATTTTAAAAAGTTGTATTATTTTTATAAGCTTTTATTTAACTTACAACGTTCGTATGTATGTCTTCCTAATTCAAAATTTGTATTCCAATTTTAACTCACTTTTAAATATCCTATCAAGGTTAAATTTTGCATAATTATGTAAATCCAATGACAATGTAATATTAAAATTATTTTAGATGCGTACCATTTATATTTATTTTATAGGACCACACAAAAAATATCGTATACATTACTGCCTACAAACGAAAATTTTAAAATCAAAATCAGTATCATTTATGTAACGAATTGAGATGCATAATATCATTTTTCCAAATGCAAGTGCGTTGCTTATATATTTCTTATACAGTGCCGCACAAAACAAGTCAGATACATTACGATGTATGAGCAGAGATTGCTTAACGCTAGAACGTCCGGAAATTTTACTCAAGTTTCATAAAAACATTTGACACCAAAATTTTTATTTAAAATTATTTGATTGATTTATTTAACTTAAATCTGCATCGTTTAAATTTAACTTATTTTATGAAAGAATTTCTGGTTCCAGTGTTCATTTAATCATATTTACAATTTATAAAGAAGTCGCATCGACACCTTTAGAGCTTTCTAGTGTTAAAATAAATTTGAATGATATTATGCTTTTTTCAAATTCAACATTTTAGTTCTTATAAGGAAATATAAAAAATTGTTTGAAAAAAAATATTTTTGAGACCAAATTCAAAATACAATTTCTAATTGCTAAACAAAAAATAAATATTAAATTTAGTGAATAATTTTGCTGTTGGACAAGGAAAATGAGGTAAACGACTTTATTTGCACAATAGATGTGCCAAAAATATTTGCGACTTCAAATCATGCACATACAAACACTTTCTCAGATTTAAAATGCATATTTTTTCCCAACCATGTTTTGCCAATACGTAATCTGATTGGCCAGACGTTTCGGCGTCAAAATGACTCATTTTGGCGGTATTCGTGCTTGGCGCAAACCATTAGAGGCAAGTGTTTTGATGTCAAAAGTGATTTATATACTTTTGAAACTTACTTAGCAAGAGAATTAGCGCAGAAGTACGGGAAAAAAAATTATAAATTCTTAAATGTTAAATGTTAAAATTTAATAATTTAATATATGTTTTGATTTAACGATATGTTTTTCCTAAATTTTAATTTAAAAATAATTTAATAATCTCAAACAATTTAAAAGTATTAATATTTATTAAAGATTTAAATGTTTAACTTAAAAAAAAAATTAACTGCTCTAATGAATATTTTCTGAGGGGAGAGACGTTTGAAATTTCAGAGAGGTTAATGTAAAAAAAAATAATAGTTATTTTTTTATAATTACTATAAAATGACAAATGGAACACAATCTTAAAAAAAGAAAAGTTTATTAATAAATATATTAAATTTAAAAAATCAAAAAACCCGTCTTCGTGAAAAGTGAACTAATTAATTATTTCTCATCAATATAAAACTATTTTTTATATTACTTATCTTTTTTTTTTATTTACATGTATTGATGACTTTTAAGTTGTGTTTAATTGTTAGTTCCTATCTACAAACACTGTTTTGATGAGGCCTACAGATGTCTATTATGAAGGTTAGAGCTTCAGTAAAGGTAGAGATCCAAAGTATACAACTTCCAGGTTGTGTAATATTTAAACGGAGAATCTGACTGCAAAATGGTCAATGAAACATCGTCTTCATTTTGAAAGACCTATCCAATGATATGCCACTCAATAGGTACGTAAAAAGGTTTTTTCATCTCTACCGCCATTTTGTAGTTTACGGTCGCCATTTTGAATTTAAAAAAAACAAAACCTATCCTATAACCATCGGACTGTTAAGACTAATCGATAGAGACCTTAATTAAAATCCATCCAGCCGTTTTGATGTTTCGAGGGTATAAAGAAATCCACATACACAGATACGCGTGAAACACATAACCCTTCTTTTCAGTCTGGTAAAAAGAGAGAATGTGGGCGGTTATAAGATGTCCGAACTTTAATGGATAAATCTGTGCTCTATTAGAACAAAATATTAAAATATTCTAACAATATTGTTATGTTTATTTAGATCATTGAAGTAATCCTACACGTAGCATCATATTATTCAAATAATTGATGTTTATTGTAAAAGTACATAAAACTGATACCAGGTTCATTTTAAAGAGGGACATATTAATTTCCTTAACATATTCAGAGTTGCCATTCAAAAGTTATGTATAAAAATATACGCATACCAAAAAAAAAAAAAAAAAAAAACATTAATAGGGTACAAAAATATACAAATATACTGAGAGACGAGATTGAGCTTTCTTGTGTTTGTGCTTGGGGTGGGAAGGAGGGGGGGGGGGGGGAGATTTAACAAAATTTCTGTTATTTATTTTTACTTATATTTTTAGTACAAATCGTATATTTTGCTTTAATATGTCAGAATGAACAAAAATCTCAAAATGTAATTCTAATGTTAAATTTACTCTCAATGTTTATCGTTAAATTTCATATCTGACGATTATTTTTATTTCTAGTAAATTTGTGACTGACCCCATTTTGCAGCAAAAAAGATACTCCAACTTTTAACATCTATTACTCGGACAGATTTAATCGCAGAGGAATGGGACTTTTTTTGTCTTACTTGTTAGTGCAATAGTATATTTTTACTAAATATCCTTTCTAGGACCGGGGGACCGTATAAAAATTTAAATTTCGTAATTTTTTACTAAATGTTTTTCTTGAACCAAATCGCTTTAAAAATACTACTTTACCTCATTTAAAACATTTTTGTAATTGGAAATACATGTCTATGACTAACGGTTCAGAAATTAGCCATTGGACACCGTTGAGAGGGGACACCCTGTATATATATATTATGTTCAAAATTGTGTAACATCATTATAATCTATTAAGGATTCACACTCACTTTTCAATAAAAAGCATGCCATAGTAAACTTGAATATCATATATTAATTAAATGATAATCCGTGTATATTCAGAAGAATTAAAGTACGGATATACCGCTGTAAAGTCAAACCAAATTCATAAACAGTGGTCAAAGATCATGGATAGTGTTATATATTACAGTAAAATGTGTTTCTAGTCAAATTCTAATTTACAGACTAAGGGCGGACAATATTTTTTTTCTTCAAGTTTTATTTTAAATAGTATTTTTTGTCCTCGCTAGTGTAAAAATATCTGCATATGAAGCAGGTTAAAAGTGCATTCAACAGACCATCAATCGATTATACAATTTTTGATAAAAGTGCTCTTCTAACAAAGAAAGTTATCTATGTATAATAATAAAGATAGAAGTTTGTATGTGTCCGAGTGTGCCTGTCGGCTGTGTTCTAAAGAAACCTCTGTGTGCAGAAATAGAAAATTTTGCAAGAATATGAACAGTCGTAGGAAAAAAATAGTAAACACCCCCTACTAACATTGCAACAAATTATTGTTGAAGAAAGATACTACTACCGAACAAATGGACATAAAAAAGTATACATATATAGTTTTCTGTCATTTGAATGTTTTGTTGCACTGATGAGGGGCTAAAATTTAGCTTGAAACGTTTGATTTTTAATTGTATTAAATGTATTTATGTAATTTTACTTGTATGTCTGATGATTTGTAATATATTTATTATTTTTAAATGGACATAAAGTCTACTTTTAAATGATGTATATAAATTTTGCTTAGAGGGCCATCTAGATATAAAAACGAACCCAAACTTCTTCTTTATATATATATATATATATATATATATATATATATATATATATATATATATATATGTATATATAGTAATACCCAAGTTTGACACCATAAATAAATTCTACACTCTTTAATTGGCCTAAATCCAAATTTTCATGAAATTCGTATGATTAGTTCCCAGGAAAATAATTATTTTAAAATGAACCTATTTTAGGGGCTGTATCCAAATTGAGGTTCGGTACTCTATTGTTGAAATGCTACAGAACGACTGTGTCACTTCTATTAATATATTACTACTTGCCAATATGAACATCTCACTTGCAGGAC
This sequence comes from Maratus speciosus, assembly GCA_963932465.1. Lineage (NCBI taxonomy): Eukaryota > Metazoa > Arthropoda > Arachnida > Araneae > Salticidae > Maratus > Maratus speciosus. Next base: position 204,528,212 of record OZ010789.1, read on the forward strand.
TCCCAAATGGTCCGCCAACTGAATACCAATATTATTTTAGAAAAATTTTCTTTTTGGACTTTTCTTACAAACCTCCCCAGAACCACCTTTGAAAATTAATTTTAGCGCAAACCTACCATAAAATTTTTTGTTCAAATTTATTGGTATTCAGTTGGCGGACCATTTGGGAGCCCTGCACTTGCTTAGTATTTTCCGATTATTGCAAGCCCTAATCCTTCATTAAAGTAAGTAAAAAATATTTTTTTTTCAAATTATGCTTTTCTGGACATCATAGACTTAAATTGTCATTTTGACCTTTTTTACTCATAATTTGAAAACTACATGGAAGAAAAATTTGAAATTGAGAATTTGCATAAAGCAGGACATAATAAATATAAATCTATCAAAAAATTGTAGATTGCAATTCACATTATTTATTTCATAATTCATAATTCATATTATAAAAATTTTTAAATTCCAAATTCAATGCATTTATGTTTGGGATTTTTAATATTATAATTAAACAAAAAAATTATCATATTGGGATTATATTTTCAGGAGATATTAATAAAAATATGAAAATGTAATTTAGCATTAGAAAATCTAAATTTTGAATATTTATAATTCAGAAACTTTTTTTTTTTCAAATGACTTACAATTTCATTTCTAGGCATAATTTGAAACTAAGATTTAAAATATATTGACAAAATTAGGTATTGTCATTGACAAAATAAAAGTTTGGTCTTCTTTTGATTAGTAGATGGTCGTCTAAGTAAATATTATATACATAATTTAAATGTAGACTTTATTTCCAATTGTTTGGTACCTGTAAATTTTTTCTATTATAATTAGGTACAGTCTTGGAAAAAAAACTAAACACCCCCTACTAACTAATCAACAAATTATCGTAGAAGAAAGTTACTGGTACCGAACGATTGGAAATAAAGTCTACTTTTAAATGGTGTATATAAAATTTGCTTAGGGAGCCATCTACATATCAAAACGAACCCTAACTTTATTTTTTTCAAAAGCAGTACCCAATTCTGACAGCATAAATGAACTCTACAGCCTTCAATTAGCCTAAAAACGAATTTTTATGCAATTCGTACCATAAGTTTCTGAGAAATTAATTATTTTAGAACGAGCGTATTTTAAGGGCTGTGTCCAAATTGAAGTTCCGTACTGGATTGCCGAGAGAGCCCCTTTCTTGATCAAGGCACCTTAAGCTCCACTCAAGGAGTCAATGAAGCCTGTTAGATTACAGTGCAGCAGAATAAATTTCAAAATCTCTACTCACTTCTATCATAGACGGCCCCTTAAACCATCACTTTGCCGTTTTTTAAGCATAATTTGAAAATTACTTGGAAGAAATATGTGAAATTTTTGAATTTCCATAAAGCAGGACCTAATAAATCTAAATCCATCAAAAAAATTGTAGGTTGCAATTCATAATTTTTTTCAGATATTAATTTCATAATTCATAATTCATATCATAAAATTATAAAAATTGCAAATTCAGCTTATTTATTTTTGGGTATATTAGTATTATTACAAAAAAAAAAGCACATTAGGAGCACAATCTCGGGAGATATAAATAAAAATATCAAAATGTAATTTAACATTAGAAGCACTAAATTTTGAATGTTTATATTTCAAAAACTTATCATTAAAATGACTTGAAATTTGGTGTTTAGGCATAGTTTGAACCAAAGATTTGAAATATCTCGTTAAAATTGGGTATTGCCATTAAAAAAAAATGAAGTTTGGATTCGTTTTAATATGTAGATGACCCCCTAAGAAAATTTTATATACATCATTTAAAAGTAGACTTTATTTCCAATCGTTCGGTACCAGTAACTTTCTTCTACGATGATTTGTTGAGGAGTTAGTAGGGGGTGTTTACTTTCTTTTTTCCCACGACTGTACATTGTTATTCGGGTGTTTATTTTTCTTACGCGACTCTACCTCTCTGAATGTAGTTATTCACCTCAACGACCGATTTAAAAAAAAATTTATATTATATATTTGTAATTTTATGTGTTTTTTTAGTAGCGTGTTTTTTTTTTGTTTGTTTGTTTGTTTGTTCCGCGGTTATTTTTTGACATATCTGAAAGAAATTGGGTTTTATTCTTTTAAAGAATATTCATTCAATCATTAGATTTATTTAATTATTGTCACCATTTACTGTATGCTCTTAGTGGGCAAATTAAAATATTCATTACATTTTCATTCTTTTAACCCAATAACGTTATTTTTTATTTCTTTTCAATAAAGTTAATTTGGAATTCGTACAGTGATTTTGGAATATTTCGCGAATTTCTTATTTCTATTTTTACGAAGTTTTTTGCGTTCTACATCAACTTTTTCGCATTAGTAAAAATAATTCGGTTTCTATTTTTTTTGCCTTATGTACTAAGTTTCGAATTTTTTGCGATTTTTATTACGGTTTGTTGAATTTTTTTACGATTTTTCGTGAAATGTGGAGATTTTTTCTTTTCCTTAAAAAGTTTCTGTCATAATGGTTCCGCTTGCTACTGTAAATTTTATCCTTTAAGTTTTCTGAAATTTTAGCGAATTTAAATGAGATTTTTAGCGCTTTTTCGAATTCCGAGGTAATTCTATGACATTTGTGTAAAAATACTTGTCGCAGCCTTTTAGTTCATTATACACTAATTTTATATGAACTTTATTTAAATTAGCACATAATTAATTGTCTTCTTTTCAATGAAGTTCATTTGGAATTAATACAGCACTTTTGGAGTTTTTCGTGAATGACTTTATCGATTTTTAGAATTTTTTCGACTTTTTTGGTGATTTTTCTTTTCTAGTATAAGGACTTAAATTTCGAACATTTGCATAGTAAATTTTATACACTTCGGTTTTTCTGATTTCCACTGTCATTTTCTTCGATTAATGTTCCTTAAGTTTTGGGGAGATTTTTAGCAAATTTAATCAATTTTCAGGTTTTGCGGCGATTACTTGAGGTTCCTAAAATAAATTCGGTAACAATATTTTACTTACTATAATAAATTTTGCCTTTACAATTTTTGAATTTTTAGCGATTTTAATTCGATTTTCAGCATTTCTTTCATGTTTCTCGGCTATTTTTTTATTTTTGTTGAAAGAATATTGTTTAAAATGTTTTGGTTCACTATAAAAATGTTTGTCCTCTTTTCATTTACGTTTATTCTAAAGTGGTACAGGCATTATTAAATTTTCCGTATATTTTTTATGTGATTTTCAGAGTTTATTAGCAATTGCGAAATTTTTAGACATTACGTAAATTATATTTTAAACAAGTTTCCTAATATCTTGCAATTAGCCTTGCGCGATTTTCAATGAGTTTTTTGACATCCGTGAAGAAATCTAGATTGAAATGTTTTACTAGCCAACTGTAGTATTTTTTCTGCAGTTTTTAATTTAATTAAATTCTTTATGTGATTTTTATTGGTTTTTGTTTAGTTTCGCGGCGATTTTTTCACATTAGTAAACAGAATTCAGTCTTAATCTTTTAGTACAATATTGTAAATTTTGTTCATTTTTCAATTTAGATTGTTCGTGTTTTTCGGTAATTTTTTGTTGCAATTTTTAGAGTTTTTTTTTTTTTTTTTTTTTTTTTTTTTTTTACAGTCATCAAATTTTTTTTTTTAACACTCACAAAAGAAAGCCTGTTCTAATCTTTTAGCATCATATAATAACTCTTGTCCTTTTATGACTTTAAATAACAAGTAATTCCGACATTTATCGTTTAACCACGATTCGACGCGATTTTTTTATATTAGTAAACGGAATTCAATATCAATCATCTAGCCCAAATTTGTAAATTTTGTTATATTTTCAATAAAATTTATTCAGAATTCATGCAGTGATTTTTAGAGGGTTTTTTCGCTTTTGGTGCTATTTATTGATGGGCTTAGGCAGCGCCGGGTGTATCAGCAACTATCTAATAAATACAGAAATAAAAAGAGTTATTAAAAACATTATTTTGTAAGCATTCCATATTTCTTTATAAAACCACGTTTCATGTCTGCAATTCATCTCGATCCAAAAATTCCGTTACATATCCGTACCGATTATAGAAAAATTACCTCTTTTATTTATGCTGGATGAAAGAGCAAACTAGTCAATTAAATTTATTAAATTTATCTTTAGTTTTTTTTTTAAGATATCGCAATATGAAAGGAATAAATCATTTTTATATGATTGCAAAAATAAATAGTTATTGTTGAATGGGTAAGAGATTTAAAAATAATCATCTTTCATCAGTTGCATTTCGACTCTTCACTGTGCCGCTCAGTTTGGTTCATTGTGGTTCATTCTTCTTGAGAATTGTAACACTGCACAATGTACAGTCATAAGCAAATTAGCTTGTTGACTGTGATAAGAAGAAATTTGCCACTAGTTAGAGTTACTATCGACAAAATCTGGCATTGTGTTGCTGTAAGAAATAATCTAAGTTTCGCGAGTGATGTCTTCTGAAGGTTATTCGTTGTAGTTGAAATCAGCATTATGTCATATAAAATATATAATCATTTTCTGGAATCTTTTGTGAATGCAGCATTGCATTTTATATAACACACGATTTCTTTCGTTTTCCACATTAGCAATAGTGCACAGTATTTCTGCTTCATCATTCAGTTAGTATATTAATACTGAGTATGTTTTTCTCCATTGTTTTTGTTTATTGAGTTGACAATAATAACATTTTCTTTTATGAATATACTTGAATATTGCAGTAAGAATAATGTAAAATAATGATATTTAACTTCACTGAAATGTCTATCTGTGTTGGATTTCATCGATTCACATGCATATCCTACACACATAATTACAAGGACCTGGAATCATCAGGTAGCGAATGTGAGGTAAGAACTTCTGCACAAAAGGGAACTAAATATAGATATTTTCATTTATATAAATCCATTATTATTTCCTTAATACTCTACGGAAGGATTTTGATTTCAATAAGTGTAGCGAATGAGACAAAAGCAGTTCAGGGCTGATTTTGACTTATATCCATACCAGACTGGTCCAGAAGAACAGAACAATGTGTCAAAAGAAGCAACTAACGTTCAATCAAGTGGAAGGGACTTAGATACAAAAGATCCTCGCTGAATTCGACAGATGTGAATTGATATATCGCCTATAATTGACCTGTATGGAACAAGTAATATAAAAATTTTGTTTTTAAAGTCAATTCCTACTTAGGTCATGAAAGAAAATTTTAATATAATCCCTTTAGCTAATATTAGATTTTGTTGTATTAAAATATCTCAATTTGTTGATTTTCTATAAGCAAGTAGGTTCTCAATGGAAGACTATGGGAATTTAGCGAAATATTAGAGATATCGCCTAGTTGGCGACTCATTTTGGCCGCCAAATTTGGCAAAATATCGCCAAGTTGGCGACAAATTTTGCGGTATTTTGCGACATAACAGGGTCTTCTCCTATGGTAACCCCCCTATATGAAGATGCATTAAATGCTTCAATAACCAATGGCCGCCATTTTGTCTCCCATGTAAAACTAAAATTAATTAAAATTTAATTAATGAATTAATATTTGTAAAAACTGTATTAACATCCAGTACAAGTTTAAAAAAAAATTATTTCAACTTGATAGGATGAATAATAAGTATTTTATTAACGATTGAAAGATTGAACAAGATATATATGTATAAATAAATAAATAAATATAGGGAGAGTGTGAACTAATAGTAGGAATTGAGTAAAAGAATAACATGCAGAGACATTAATTGTAAAGGATACTAATTTATTATATATGAAAAACGTCAAGTGAACTTCAATCGGAAAAAAATCAGTTTGTTTCATAATGTATAAACTTACAAACATTTATGTCAAACGGCACTACCATGAATATTGAATTATTTTAAAATTAATTTTGTTAATTTTGTTTCATAATAGATGACATTTCATTTAAATCAGTTTATGTTGTTGTATTAATATGTGGAAATTGCAGAAGCAGGTTTGCGTATGAGCAAAACATATTGAAATTCATTGAGAAAAAATATGGATGAAATACTTTTTTCTTTATATTTTCTATATTTCTCTATTATGAATCGCGCATATGAAAACAATATTTAGTGTTTAATGTAAAAAATATTGTAACAGACGGTTCAGATAGAGCAACAATACAGAAAAAAGCAAAAGTGAAACTATCTATTCAGTATTTCTAAATTGTTTTCGTAACTTATTGCAACATTTTAATTTAATAATAATTAAATAATAGTTAATTCATAATTAAATTCTTAGAAAATAATATTGTCATGGGGAACATACTATTGTACATATTTTTTTTCTTTATTTTTTTTACCAACTGCGTGTATACAAATATTCACTGCTTCAAAAATCTGGATCTAAAGTTTATTCGTAAGAATGTTTGGAACAGATTCTGAATATTCCCGCGGCCGCCATCATGGAATTTTCCTCGGCGTGAAAACCCCTTTTCCGCCAAGTATTAAATGTCGCCAAGCAGCGATTTATGCGCATGTTAGGCTTAATGAAAATAAAATGTAAGTAATAAAATATAAACCTTGGGGTTGCCTTATCAATAAAAGCCAAGAAATTGGAGATGGCGGCCGTGGGAATATACAGCATCTAAGCCGAATATTTATGCAATTATGCTTTATTATTATATATATGTATATATATAAACATTCTGCAATAATAATTGCTTGCTGAAATAAATTTTGGGAAGCGTTCCACGTACTTTTCTGATTTTTATGATGATCTTCTTTTGGCGATAGATATTTTGATGTGGTTTTTGCGATCTTCAGCATTTGAGGTTGTTTTTTTTTATCACTTGGTGCGATGCGGATAAATAATAATTTTGCATACATATTTCTGCATATCTTCTGTTCTTTTAGAAAGGTATTTGAAATATATTGGACTCATTTTCCATTATCTTCTGGTCACCAGCCAATCGTGTTTTTTCGGTACGTACGTATTAACGCCACCGCAGCTTATATATATATATACGTGGTGGCGTTAATACGTAAGTACAGTTTTTTTTTCTATAGTGTTGGAAGTTTTATTTCTATTTAAAGATTACAAAAGACGAAAACTATCAAATGAAAATGAATCACCTGAAAATTATTTAAACTCAATGTTTAATCTCTGCAATCATTATAATATTCTCTATTTTAGTTGTGTGAATATTTAAACTCCTGTTGTCATAACTACCTGATTTCTCTACCAAACTCTGCTAAAAGGATCAAAGAAAAGATTTGTGTCAAAAAGCCCTAATTTTGCCCGACGCATAAGATAATGCAATGGCGCAATGGTGTTCGCATCGTTTTCAGCAATGCAAAATGGCATTCGAGGCGAAGGTCCATATTGCTTTAAATTACAAAGTCAAATATAAGATTTCGTTTGATTCATGTTTTGTTTTGAAAAATAGACCAGCGCAGCGGGCTTAACCTGCTAGTAATAATATAATTTCTTTACAAAATAAGTATTTTTATTTTGAAGACGGAAAATATAATGATTGTAATAAAAGAAAACTATCGGCGTAGATAATTGGCATTGTTTATTTCGTTTTAAGCAGTCATCTTATTATTAGCTTGCAATAGTTTGGCCTCTAAGTGATGTATGTCAAATAAATAGTTACGTTACCCTGTCATAAACAAAATTGCCATCAACTCAATCAATTTTTTACTTATTTTAAATTCTGATATAAATTATATATTCAGTCAAATATCATATACATAATAACTTCTCCGTAATGATAACATTAGCAGTATTTTTGCAGGCACATTTCGTAACACAAAAATATTTGCATTATGACATAAAAACACACATTTTAAACATCATAAAATTATAATGAGAAGGAGCTTTATGACTAATAGTTAAAAATGATAAAGATTTAAAATGTGCTGAATGTTTTTATTAGTTATGGTTAGAATCTAAATTGTAAGAAAAAACTTTTCATGCATTAATACGGTTTTCTGAGACTTGCGAACATCATGAATATCATTATTTATGAGTATTCAGACGTATTAAAGCTTTTCACAAACATACCAAATTATCTAGAAGCATGAAAATGTGTTATTTAGTTGTTTTTTGGGGGGAGGGACGGAGGCTAAATACTTTATACAAATTTGCATTATACTTGTTTTAATGCATGTTATTTTTATCGATTAATTTTTTTCTTTAGCTTTGTTTTATCTTTTTATTTTTTTATTAGGATAATCGAATTCGACTTAATGTAAAATTTATATTTTATTCTAAAAAATTATCCCATAAATATATAAATATTGTTTAAAAATATTCTGAAAAACAGCATTAAAAAAAGCATATTTAACGTAAAGAAATTGACAGATCCGAAAACTTACTATATCGCCTGTCACATCATTTTCCTCTTGCATTTTAACTAGTCGTCTTAGCGTAAGGAAAAACTTCTATTTCAATAACCGAGAAGAAGTTCATTTCTTATAAAAAGTGAAGTAGAAAATCAATACATTGGTATCAGAAACGTAAGGCTGTCTACATAAAAATAAATAATTACTTCATCTTCAATCTTTTTTTTCTGCGTCTTTTGTTTTCATTTTTTTTATTTAAAAATGAAATCCTACGATACACTCGATAAACAAGTTGAGCACATTTTGTATTTTTGTAGAATATTATATTCAATATTATTATCACAAGGTACAGTCAATAACTTCCCGGAATGGTCGCCTATATTTACGCAGATGTTCGTTGGAGGTGAAATATCTTTTTTAGAGGTTGGTAGCACTGATAAGGAAAACACGTAGGCATCTGAAAATTATTTACGGTATTGCTGGCGTTAGCTGAGGGTCATTTCTGACAAATCAAATTTTTCATTCGTCGAATTTTGAAGTGCAGTCTTTAGAGCAGTGTACAAACATCGAATTCTGCCTTTTCCTCGAGACATCATCTTCCGAGTTGCTGAAGAGAGCATACGGAAACGATGCCATGCAAAAAAAAATAATAATAAAACGGCTGTGTACGAGTGACTTATGTGTTTTCGTGAAATTAACACAAAAATCGACGGAATGGGCCCCCTTCCTCTTCCGCCGCAGATGAAAATGTTGAGCGTGTTCGAAGGCGTCGAGTGTGTACGAGGGCGTCATTCACAACGAATTTATTCCTGAAGGCCAAATTGTCAATAACGAAATTTACCTGTCAATCCTTAAACGACTACGAGATGCAAACAGACGAAAACGATCTGAAAAATGGGCAATAAATGATTGGTTTCTTTTACACGACAATGCTTCACCACATCGCTCTCTGATTTTTAAAATTACCTTACCAGACACTGAATCACCCCCCTCGAACACCCTCCGTATTCCCCCAGCCTAGCATCAGCGGATTTCTTCCTGTTTCCACGGCCGAAAATGAAATTGAAGGGACACTGTTTTATAGATTCTGATGAGGTGGTGATCGAAAATGCGATGAAGCTAAGGACGTCTCAAAAAATGGATTCAAGGAGTGTTTTGCACAGTTATACGAACGCTGGAAGAAGTGTGTGGATGCAGCTGGAAAGCACTTTTATTGACAATAAGGTAAAATTATTGTTGTATATTTTAATAATTTGTAATTGACCTATTCCATGAATTTTTTGATCGTACCTCATATATTTCAGGATTACTACGTTTGCACAAGGATTAATTCATATTTGGTATATGCAAAAGTAAGTTCTGTTTTATGGTAGAAATTTCCTGTTTTCGTGAAATATATAAAAGTGGCTAATGGTAGCAAAAAAATACTACCAATACTATTGTACCATTCGTTGGTACAATATATACTATTGTACCAATACTATTTAGTAATGGTACTAAATAGTAGTAAATGTATTAACTTTGAATTTAAATTCTTTACGTTTATAATATAGATCAGTTACTGTTTTATGTTCTTTTATTATAATTTTGAGATCTAAAAAGTTAATTGTATTGTTAGATAGGAGTTTTTCCGTTAATTCTAAATTAGTAGGATAATCTACTGGAAATTGAGAAATAATAGTATGATCAGTGGCAATTAAAATTATGTCATCCATATAACGATATATATGCAGATTACTATTAGTAAAAATACGTTCATAGTGATATAAGTCTGATAATAAACTGAATGTACAGTCGTGGAAAAAAAAGTAAACACCCCTTACTAATTCGGCAAAAAATTATCGTAGGAAAAAGGTACTGGTATCACATGATTGGTAATAAAGTCTACTTTTAAATGATGTATATAGAGTTTCCATGGGGGGCCATCTACATATCAAAACGAACCATAACTTTGTTTTTTTCAATGGCAGTACATAATTCTGACAGCATAAATGAACTCTACAGACACCCTTCAATTAGCTTTAAAAAAAATTTACGCAATTCGTACGATACTTTTACGATAAATTAATTGTTTCAAAACGAGGGTATTTTAGGGGCTGTATCCCAATTGAAGTTCGGTACTCGATAGTTGACCGACAGAGTCCCCTTCTTGATCAAGGCATCTTAAGCGTCACACAAGGAGTCATTGAAGAGTGCTAGATTACAGGGTAGCATAAGAAATTTGAAAATATCTAGTTACCTCTATCATAGACGGCCACTTAAACTATCATTTTGCCGTTTTTTAAGCATATTTTGAAAACTACTTAGAAGAAAAATGTGAAATTTTGGATTTCCATAAAGCAGGACTTAATAAATGTAAATCCATCAAAAAAAAAATTAGGTTGCAATTAATATTTTTTTTCGTTTATTTATTTCATAATTCAAATCATAAAACTATAAAAATTGCAAATTAAACGTATTTATGTGTTATTGCTACACAAAAAATTTACATATTGGGAGTATAATTTCAGGAGATACTAATGAAATTATGAAAATGTAATTTAACATTAGAAGAACCAAATTTTGAATGTTTATAATTCAAAAACTTATCATTCAAATGACATGGACATCATTATTTGGTGTCTAGGCATAGTTTGAAACGAAGATTTGAAATATCCCGTTAAAATTGGGTATTGCCACTGATAAAAAGAAATTTGGGTTCGTTTTAATAGGCAGATGGGCCTCTATGTAAATTTTATATATATCACTTAAAAGTAGACTTTATTTCCAATAGTTCGATACCAGTCATTTTCCTCTACGATAATTTGTTGAGGAGTTAGTAGGGGGTGTTTACTTTTTTTTTTTCACAACTGTACATCCACCTTGCAGTCCAGTCAAATTAAGCAGATTTTGGGCCATTTTGGTACATAATTGAGAAAGTTTTGAATCTTCGTAATATTGTTTGGATGACCCTACTAATGAACATACTAAAAGTCCTGATGGATGGGGGGAGAGCGAGGGGGGGGGGGAGGTAAAAGAACGTATCTTTTTTCGGTTTTTTGTTAGTATCTCGTAATCTATAGGTTCTATTGAAAAATTGCCAGTGCAAAAAATAAAGCTAATTAAATTCTCTATAAAAAAGGTACCAAACATTTTTCTCTAGAGGCCATAGTTAACGAGATAATCGCATTCAAACAAAGGACAAGTTTGCCAAAAGTCACATCAGTGCCAGAGAGCGGGTGAACGGCACTTACATTACACCTACTTAATCTAAGCTTCCTTAAACGAACGTTAATAAATGTTGTGGTGAGGATAATGGAATCCTGAAAAATAACTTGAAAAAATTACATTTTTTGTTAACATAAAATATACAAAAATGAAAAATGCGTAAAATACAATGATGTAAAAATAAACAATATACTCAAGTCTGTGATCATTTTGGTTAAGCCAGATTCTGTGGTAAATTTCAAAAGGTGTTGATTTGTGCTCATATCCATTAGGACATCCTCCTCAGCAGGTGATGGACTGTTTGAGCTGTCTCCATGTTAGTAGTGGTAGGCGGCAGTGCATGTGATTTCCGGTTTTCTACAGCCACATTTTTGGCTATAGCCTGTTGTATACTGGATGAGGTTTAGTACTGTGTCAGGGGCAACAGGATTGGTGGTTGTGATAGGCACTAACCTATGAACTAGCTTACGTTTCCAACCACAAATATCATAAGACAGTTTATTTTCCCTGCCACATCTGTACCCGTTAGCATATATTTTTATCTGACGAGGTTAAAGCTGTGAGAAAAATATGTATATCCACATCCTATCCAACAACAGTAAAGTTGTCGCTTTTACTCAGTACATCTATAGCAATCTGAACATTCAGAGTGTCGACATAATTAGGCATTTTCTGAAATGAGACTTCTTTGTCATTTAAATTAGAGTATAGAATGGGAATCAACATTGTATTATTCTTCTTATTTGAGAGAAACTGATTTTGGGGAACACTGACAACAATATGTTCTTCATAATGTATATCAACTGAACTTTTCACTGAGTACCTTCTATTTTATTCAGCTACTTTGGTACTGTTTACAAGCTCAATGTATTCATCGAAAATCATTCTGCATCCCTTTCCACAATAGTGTTTCCTAACGTATTTTATTTAGATGTTGCAAATATCCTGTATTGTTGATCCCTTCTTCTACACCACCTCATGTTACAGGAAGCCACCATCCACAACTATTGTTTGTTGTTGGTCTATTATCTCATCTGATTCTTCAAATATTTGAAGCAAAGCACTTTTCTTTGTCTTGCGCATTCCGCAATCATTGGAAATAGTGAGAGGATAAAAAGCCAATACATATTTTAGATAATTTCCTAAATCATCATTATTACTTTTGCACAAGGATATCCGTTGGAATATAACTAGACGATCCACAATTATAGGAGTATCATGGAATTTTATTGAATTGTGCATATACGGTTGAGTGATTGTGCTATATCGTTTTGAGTTAGTTTCACACCTGAGTAACATTTGCTAGACACCTGAATCATCTTTTTACACCCGATTTCCAAAGTTTTAAAGCATGTGATAGTTTAATCTCAAATAACCCCAGAAGATATTGATATAATTATATATATCTGAGGATAGGGCGGGTAATTTTCAAACCAAGTTGAGAGTTTGGAGATATCCACAGTATCTCTATTTATCCGAGGTTCACGAAAATCCTTATGTTGTTCACCAGAAGAAAGTGTTAAACCTCAGAATTCCTCCAGGTCTGTACAAATCAGAATGGTCGCTGTGGCGCCCAGAACCCACTGATTCAAAACGCTGTCACTTATTCCTTGTCCACCCGTGAGCCCACTAGACTATTTCATAGCATTAGTGTTTGCTCAATAGTTATGTCAGACCTGTCCAAACTCCTGTGAAACTCCTGTCCAAAACTTTTCGCTGCGTCGAATCGTGAAATAGCTCTGTCGTACAAACTTGTCTTATTCCTTTTTGGTCATGACGGATTGAAGGCTCAACATATCTATAATCTATGTAAAAAAAGTATGCCAAGCAAAATTTACAGAAGTAAATTAAATTGGCGTTATGCCATGATTTTAAAAAGACTTCAAATCTGAATACGGAACTCATAATCTATATAACATAATCTACAGTTAAGAAAAATGTCATTTGTTGAAGTAATTGTTCAAACTCCCATTCACATGACCATAACATTTATTAACGCTTGTTTAAATTTAAGTTAAGTAGAGGCAATGTAAGTACCATTGACCCGCTCTCTGGCACTGGTGTGACTTTTGACAAACTTCTTCAGATTCAAATGCGATTATCTCGTTAACTATGGCCTCTAGAGAACAATGTTTATAGCTTTTTTGTAGACAATTTAATTGTCTTTATTTTTTGTATTAGCAATATTTCTATAGGACATACAGATTATGAAATATTAACAAAAAAACGAAAAAAGGTACCTTCTTTTGCCTCCCCCTCCTCGCGCTCACCCCCCATTCATCAAGGCTTTTAGTATGTTTATTAGTAGAGCCTTCCAAATAATATTACCACGTTTTAAAACTTTAATAATTGTGTCCAGAAAAAAACCTAATTTGACTGGACTATTGTGTAATACCGATGTTCTGTAAATATAATATGTTATCTTCCAAAATATAATTCTTGCAGATAACGAAATTTGTTAAAGATTTAAAATAAACTATATCTATATTAAATGGTAAATCAAGTTTATGATGAAATTTTTTAAATAATGCACTTATAATATTATGTAGATCTAATAAATCTATATTATTAAAAAGATCTTTGAAATCATATGTCGTTATATTGTTTCATATTTAAGATTTTTCATAATACTGACCATTTGATAGCTATTTTTTATACACTGTGTATTATCAGTGGTTGTTGTTTGTATATATATTTGATTGAGAATTTTTAATAGACGTTTATTGGCTATATTATTATATATATTGCATCCAATAGTTACAGTCCTAAATTTAATTGGTTTCTTATGAAATGTGGGTATAATAACTAAATAAGGATAATTAAAGTTATTAGAGAAAATATTTAATAGTTTATAATAACATTGAATTTTACGATTGTTTACTATTACATTTTCAATAGTTTCTTGAAAAGATTTATTAGAAGAAACACAGGATGTAAGAAGTTGGTGATAATAAGATTTATTTATGATTGCATAATTATTAGGAGATTTGTCTACATATGTAATAACGTAGTTTTTTTTTTTTTTTTTTTTTTTTTTTTTTTTGTAATTTACTAATTTACTGGAAAAAATGCTTTGTGTTAATAGTAACCAAATCGGAAATAATATATTTTAAAGCCTTAGTTAATTTTTCAATAACTAGTATTTTCCATTGATTAAAATATTCAATAGGTTATATATAGTGTATATATATATATATATATATATATATATATCAGTGGCGTGGCGTCCGGTCATCGCTGGATGCATCGATGACCAAGCAATGTTTTAAAACTCTTAATAAGCTTTTAAAACTCTACGATCCAGTTTTAGCAGAACATTTGGAGTTCATGTATAAGTGAAGGTAAGATTTAAAGTTTCTTTTTTGAACATTCATCCACTGAATTTTAGAGTTAATAATTTTTCACCACAAACTTAAATAATTGCGATGACCACCGAAAATTTTCACGCCACGCCACTGATATATATATATATCAATATTTCCTCTTTCAGATAAAGTTTATCTAAATTTCGAGATAGATTTTTGCAATTTAAAAAATGAAAAATGTCTGCTTATATTTTACCACCCATCTTATTTTTTAGTGTCTCGGTAATATTACACATTCCGAAAAAACAAATTTCATCTTTCTCCGTGGATGTGAAATCAAAATTCGCCAATGTGTTTAAACTTTTAAGAAACTAAATAATTTAAACTATGCATTATTGAATTAGTTTTCCGAACTTGTATATAATAACAGTTATCATATACAAATATTGCGTTTTAATGTATAGTTTTCTATTTATCTGTACTCAAACTAAAAGTCGGACAAGTATGTTATATAGTATGTTATACTTTGATTAGAATTAAAATGAAATATTTTAACGTATTATCTTGTGGATATTTAAAACTGCTATAGACTGATATGGTTACGTAAAGAAAAAATCCTTTAAACGTTAAATACAAGTGTATATACAATGAAAAATTGAATATATATATATATAGTAATAAATATTTTTAGAATAATCCTTAATAGAATTATTTAATCCATATTGAATTTCTTCTTTATGATATAAATTTTTATATGAGAAGTTCGGTGTTAATATATTTTTTTGAAATAACATCTCTTTTAAAATAAGTTATAGTCTATCCATCTCCATATATTGTCTATAAAATTTTATCGCTCATTGCCTTTTCAATGTAATGTGATGCAGAAAATTTTCTTTTTATGACTATTTTGAAGGAAAATAGATTATTCCCTACTCAACGAATTTCATTTAAATGTTTCTCACGTATTCCCTGAATGGGAAAAAGTTTCATCAATTTATATGAAGCTTTATGTAATGATGATTTATAAATGCAATTTTTTCTCATCAAATATATTTTTTTAAATAGCATTTTATATAGTCTAATCGATCAAAAATAAAATGGTAAATCAACAGACAAATTATATAGAGACCGAACTAAAAGATATCTGTAAAGGCAATTATTTCTTAACCGCTGACGAGTCGCTGATTCGAATAGCTAAAAGTCTATAAATAAAGTACAGCAGAGGATGTATGTGACTATTTGAATATTTTATTTAACTACTGCGGTTAGAATCTGTATTTGTCATAAATGTTTCTGTAATGATGAGCTGTTAACTAAACATAGATTTTCGGAAAATATTTTTTGGAAATGTAAAATGGCAGGATAATCCTCTTAGGACATGTTTTAAACTTATATATATAAATACATACCACATTTAATGGACACGGTAACTTCCATAATTCTGCACAAATCTCTTACAAATTGATACTTAAAATCAAAGGGCAAAAAAAGTGGTCTAATTGGGACAAATCGGAAGAATAGTGCAAATAGGGAGAGGTTTTGTGAAAACAGAAAACTTCCCATAACTTCTTAACTACAATTCATATCAAATTAGTTTAAAGTTATTATTACTTCTAAGAAAAGGGCCAAAGTTTTATGTATGACAAATTTTTAATAATATTAAAAATGAGCTCAACGGTCGAAAAAAAATAGAGTTTAATGAAAACAAAAACTCCTAAGTTCTTCATTTCTCAAGATATCAAATCCACTTTAAATTATTACAAGTCTTCTTAATATTCTATAAAACTTTTATATTGACAAGTTTTTTACAGCAAAAAAAGAAAAATAAGTAAAAAAAATAGACGTTGAAGAAAAAAATTATCGTATTAACATAATTCTGATAAAACTAGCTCTTACAGAAAAATGAAATTAAAAACTCTTCAAAAATGGCTAGATTTTTTTTTAAAACTGGGTTTTATTCCAATCTTGATTTAACTTTTGTTGGTCAAATTAGTACTTAACTTCGAAATCTACCTCTGCCTGAACGTTGATCACGCAGGTATTTTTAAATTCGCAATTTCTTCACGCTTCATTCGTAATTTTTCGACCTAATAAGAATACGCCACCCTGTTTACTATTAAAACGCACAAGTTTATTGACAACTTTTTCTCTAATTAAAGGTTAAAACGGTGAAAGGAGTGTGAGATTCTCTAAAATTCGATTTTTATTAAAATTTCTCTAAAACCATTGCGGTATGGTATGGTAGTATCTATGGAAAGAGCAATAACAATTAACACGCAAATGCCCGCTAATATTTTTTAAAGGTCGAATTTTAAATTGATAAATTTTGAGATGAGTAATCGGCTTTTTAAAAATCGAGATAATAGAAACTATAAATTTGCAATTTCACATATGTAATACTTATAAAACCGAGTTGCTCGCTAAGAAAAAAAAATAATTTTACGATGTGAAATAAAAAAGAAACTGTCCAATGTAATACTTTCACTAAGACATAAAAATAATTATGCTTGGAACTACGTGGATGTAACTTTTAAACAATAAATGTTTGTCAAAAAGTTTTATTTTAAAAGTCTTGTGTAAGAAAACATATCTTCCAGTTTGAAAATTGGCGCACCCTTTTCACAAGAAAAAATGGATTCTGCACAATTTGTACATAAAAAGTGAATATTGTTCGTTTAATATTTCAAAATGATAATTTTTGTGCAAATTACCTGCAATTTTTACACATTCAAAAAAGTGCACCCTATGTTTTCACTTGTTATGTTTTGCTACGTTTTCACTTTGTTATGTCTACATTCAACTGTGCACATTTTCTGCATAAAATAAGCCATATTCTATGTTTCTAAAAACTGCAGTTTGTATGGTAACAAACAAGGTCTGTATATTAAAAGTTTTCAAAAATTATGTGTTTTTTTTTTGTCAATGTAAAATATATATATATATATATATTTCATGTTTGCATTATTTCTATGACAAATCAGTAAAATTTTATAATGTGCATTGGTGTTGTATATCCTATGCTAGAACAATATTCCATAAGAGGCATATATGAAACAAGGAGAGGGGAGAGAGGTTTAACGTTTCCTGTTGATGTATTTTTATTTTTGAACTAAATATTAAGATTTTCCTGTTGCTGTATTTTTTAAGGAGTAAGTATTAACTGCCATGGGAGATCAGGGAAGGCACCATCCCCTTTTCTTAACTTAAAATTCATATTTGCTCTTTCTTTTAGTATTTTAAGTTGCTAAAAGATAAATTTTACTCCATCTTTGAAAAACGGAGAAAAAGAAAATTACGCTAATTAAATTCTTAAATCCAGAGAAATACCCCTTCTCCACTGCGTGAAACCCCCGTCTCGGGTAGTTTTTAAACGCAACTGAAAATTAACTTCCACGGGGTTTTTACGGGGAGGTTGCAACATCCCAAACACTTTTAACGGAAAATACTTAGTTATATTGTGTCTTAGAGTTTAATTACTTAAAGTTACCCGAAAAGAAAAAAAATGCACTATGTTATTCTAATTACAAGAAAATGAAAATTTAGTTTATTAAATTTCGATTCCGGGGGAGGGGGAGATATCTCCGTTTGGCCATTAACGCTTGAATTCGAAAATGCACTGTATGTTTTAAAATCAGAGAAAAAGAACATTTAGTTTATAAAATTACGAAACCCGGACTCAGAGCGGAATTATCCCCGCAAGGCCAGTAATTCAACACTGCCTCCTTAAACCATTCATTTGAGATAAAATATTTATAACATAAATATATATATAAAATACAGAAATAAGAATAAATTTCCATAGGACATTTATAGGCAAAAACTACTGCACCTCGGTAACATTTTAGTAGTTCCCCTTACAGTTGAATTATTTTAAGGTATTCCAAATGAGTTAATCTGTTGTGTTTTTTAAAATAAAGTGGTTTTTCATTTAAAATATATATTCATAACAATTGAAATGAAAATGTGCTTATCTTCCTATAAATACTAACGGATTAAATCTTAACCACCATTTCAAATTGACAAAATCTCAGAAAATATATATTTAAATATTTCAATTTATTTTAGAAACACGTTATTCAAACCACATTTTAACCATGCGTTATGCAAAGACAATTTCTTTAATAAATAATATTAATAAAGGAATTTTCGAATTATTTTTTAACATAGAAAAGCCTATTACTGTACGTGTCATAAGTTCAAGCACAACATAAAATTTCAAAATAAAATTTTATTATTGACTGAAAGATATTTTCCTTTTCACATGACCTACAAGTTTTGGTTTTAAAAGGATATTTAACAGAGTTATCCTTTAAAATTTATCTCAAATACTAGAAATCATAAAAAGAAAAACAAATGTGTGTGTCAAACTTTTAAGCACAGTAGATTTTTAGTCTTTAGTAGAACACGAATAAAAAAAAAAAATAGTACTAGATTGTTGCTCCATTCTGCAGAATTACTTTAAATATACGGTCCTCCATCGATAAAATGAGGTTCTATACTGTTTCTGGTTCAGTTTTAAACCACGCGTTCTCAATAGCATCTTTCAAATCTTTAACTGACGATTACTGCTTTCCTAAGTGCACTGAGGACAGTATGCTAAAAGCTAACGAAACTAGTCTGTTGAATGTTTGCTTATTCTGGCGTTTTTAACGTTGCTTTTAAATTTATATCATTCTGCGCCAAGTAGCATCTTAATAATTATACTCCTAGGTTCTTTGCGGAGATTATGCCACAAGTGCTTAAACCCATCAGAGTCATCGAGGCTCCAATTTTTTCCTCACTGAATATGACTATTCAGTCGGTTATCAGCAAATGATACATGATCTTTGTCCCTATGTAATCCAGCGTCTTCATGGTTTCGTTTCAGACATGGTAACCGAGCTATTTTGATGTTTCTCATGTATTTCGATTCCAGAATTTTTCATTGAACAGTTTTTTTTTTTTTTTTTTTTTTTTTTTTTTTTTTTTTTTTTTTTTTTTTGTGTGTCCTCCAACTGCATGTTTTATTTTCGAAAGAGAATAATAACCAATTCGAGCCTAGTCACTTGCAACCTAGTCACTTGTGCCCTTCCTGAACGGAATTTTCGTTTCAAATCATTACCAAGTGGATTGCTTTAGCGGATGCAAATGACGGCATTTTTTAAAAAAGCGTGTATTTTAATTCTTAAACCTGAATTATGTTTTGTAGAAGTGCATCATTTTCACAGCCCAGCTGATTTGAAATTCTTCACATGTTAAAATGCTTCACTTTTGGAAATAATGTAATCGAAATCACACACTGATAAAACGCAATGTTTTACAAAAATTTAGAGTGTCTTTATAGAAGAGAGGTGACATGCAAATAATAACGATTTATATTACATAAATTGAGGATTCTCGCCTGGATGAATTTGCTTCGCCGAGTTAGACAAGCCAACAAATAATTCGTGATTTAAAGTAATATCATGTTCCTGAAGTTTTTGTCCAAAAATATCTCGAATAATAAAATTTTAATGCTATTCTTTAGGACATTCTATTATAATTTTATCAAAATAACATAATTTGTTTAATTTAATTTTTCCTAATTTTATATAATCTATATATTTAAAACACAAGTGTGTTTTTTAGTCATCTGCCCTGATCTTTATGCTGTACCAATTTTACTGATATATTTTTTTTTTTTTGACTGAAAGCTCTTCATTTGTAGATGTGATCTCACTATCTGTTTTGTTTTTTTTAATATCCCCACTTTTATATTTTAATTTTAAAAGCATTTTATGAAGTTTCTTCAAAATTGTGGTAATTAGATAGCTTTCATTATTGCAGACAAGAGAGAAATAAGGAGGTATTTTTATTTTTATTCATGCTATTTTCTGATAAAAATTCAAAATTGTTGTATAGGGTTTAGTGTCGCAAAAACTCATTAGGAGCAGAATATTATATTAGGGGCATAATAACGGAAAATGTCACTGCTTTTGAAAACACGCATTTTTCCTCATAAATTTTCTATATTGTTTTTCCTTCTGCATGTGTACTGATACTAAGTTTCAGACGCTAGGCGAAATGCTTATTTAAGTGAAATTGAAGTCATATTTAAAAGAAAACGATAATTTTCTTAGACAAAATTAAACATTTTAACACAAATGCATCTAAAAAACACAAATTATGGAAAGTTTTACTCTTCGGAATTGAGATTAGAATCTCAAGTAAAGGGTGCGTCTGTTCACATAAAAGATGTTGCTGACAATCGTGATTTCAAGTTTTGAGTAAAAATGATTTTTAAATGATCAAACAAAATACAATTTTTTTAAAAATTCTAAATATGGATATGAGAAGTAAGTATGCAAATTTTGAGAAGTTGGAAATTGCTGTTTTACATTCCGGAATGCAAAGCATAAGAACCTCAATTGATAACCACATCCTAATAACTGATCTTTATTATATTTTACTGATTAAGTATCTATATTATAAAGAACAAACGTATCTGTGCGTAACGCTGATGTCATTTTGCGAATGGCAACATTTCACGATCAAATTTCGGTCTTGAAATTTTTGCCACTGCATTTTTTTAATCTTCTGACCATCGTACATTTTCAATTTTCGTCGCATAGGGAAAAAATTTACTTTCAAATGCAATTTGTTTAAAAACTGTATCTTAATTGACAGATGTATTCTATTTTCTAAAATAATTTTTAAGCATGATTTTTTAAAAGTTTATCTTATCACGTGCCGGTTTCAATACATAATAATAATAAACATTTTGCACATAAAGCAACAAACATTTTTCAGCATTTGTTTCTGGCTATTTTTGCATAACGAAATTAATACTTCCTTTATAAACAAATAAAAGAATAATATTAAAAAAACACACCAATCTAACATATTTGTGAAAGACAAATTAACGAAATTAATACTTCTTTTATAAACAAATAAAATAATAATATTGTAAAAACACCAATCTAACATATTTGTAATTGTACAACTTAAATTTTTAGATCACTAAATAGGATTTTTTTTTAATGGAATTTGTTTGCAAAGTTAATCTCAGTTTACTGATTGTGTATGGTTTTAGAAACAATTTTAAAGCATGAAATATTTTTTTTAATTTATCTATATCGCGCGGAGCTCGATTACGAAAGATTAATCCGTTTGCCCTTAAAACAAAATAAAGAGTTCATCATTTTGTTACGATTAATAGCCATTAGAAAAAACTTCCTTATGAATAAATAAATAAAATAATATAAATAAAGCACAAATTTAACAGACATGTATAAGCTCTGAAATTATCAGAATATAAAAGTATGCCATAAGTAGCAAAATCTTGGTCAATTAACTCTTAGCATGCGGCTAATAAGAAAATATCACTTTTGATAAATTAAAAAAAAAAAGTTATTTGATTGTATAATTCGTATTTTCCATATGAAAAATGTTTTTTTAATGTATGTGGGCAATCTCAAATAATTCTTGAATTAAAAAAATTATTAGTTTTCAATAAAAAAAAAAAAAATGTTTTCACCTATATTATTTAACCCGGGAAGCCCGGGTACGATCCCCTTGTATATATAAAAGCCGTTCTCAGAGAGTATGTTCTTTATACAAATCTTCAATTTTTGACCAATTTGCAGGAAACTTGATGTACATACGTTTTAGAACGTGGAAAAGATCGCTGTTTACTTAAAAATATCATCAGAGCACTATTTACCCTTTTTTCTACCACCTTTCATAATTTAACGTTATAGAATTATCTCATTTTAAATTTTCAAATTCTATCATTTATTTCTGTTGCCACACATCTAAAAAAATGCTGAATAATAAAAAAATGATAACACGAGTACTTTGCTTTATAAGCCAATAAAAATTCGGATTGTCTCACTATATTTTTTATGTTTTTAACTTGACGTCATTCAAAGAAGTAAATGCACATTTTTAATATATTTATGTAAAAACTTTAACTAAGCATGTTTCAAAATGACGTAGTACCTTAGTTGAATGTTTTTGAAGTTAAAAAAAATCTAATTTAATGAAGTCGTTTCAATATCAGGAAATCAATTCAGGAAAAAGAAAATGGCAAAGAAAGCGTTTGCTAGATATGACGTCAATTTTGTCAATATGATTTTAAACTGGTTCTAAAAACCGCCTGCAACAACTTATTTCCTATTTCTTTGTAACGCTGTATCTTTAATTATATCATTTAGAGAAATGTTTTAATACCTGAAATGCAGGGATAACGTTTTACGATTTATATCAAATACGGTTACATAAAATACGATTTTTTTACGATTTATATTAAATAGAAATTATAACATAGCTACTATTTTTGGGAGTCTTTTTTCTTTTTTAAACAAAATTTCATGACTTACATTGCGATTGAACACTGCTGCGGATTTGGATTTTATGAATGGAAATATGAGTTTCCATTTAAAAATTATCGGCAATGAATCTTTGTATACATGCAGGGGTCGTACTTGTCCTGAAATTTCACGACCAGGATATTCTTCGGTACCACTATATTTTTTATAGAAAATCTTTTCTTAAATAAGTCGATATTTTTCGAATTTAACCTAGATTTTTTTTCTTTAAGCAAATACTGATAACTGTCCTGAAATTTTTCATGTAGAGTACGACCCCTGTATGCATGTGTTAAAGATGCCTGATATTCTGCCCGTTAATAGAACATAAATCAAAATCGTTTTTAATTTGAAACACGAATATTTTTTTAACCCTTAGTATATTTGTTAGATTTCGCAACAACTACAGGGAAAAGTATTTTTGGTATTTTCGTTTTAGCGATCACTTATTTATCTGAGTAGCACATTTCTCCCGCTGCGGACAAATTCTCTGAACAAATCTTGAATTAAAGGAAATATATGGGTGAATTTGATCTTCCATTTTAAAGCAATATGTATCTTTATATCAAAAGTCCTCCGTATGTCTGAAAACGATACGATCATCACTGCGCTATTATACTTGCTAATGTGTAAGACAAAATTTCGGCTGTTATGGGATTAATTTTTTAGTCGATCATTTACAGTAGGATTTGATCTAAGAATGATAGACGAATATGCAATATACTAAAACTATTCCTCAAAAAATATCTAACTTTTTTAAAAGGACTCAGATCAGATTTGGTTTCGCCTGATTATAGAACGTTTAAGCTATCTTATAACGTATAAGCTATAACAAAGCATGTACAGCAAAATGTTATATACTAAAACTATTCCAGAAATGTGGGTGCAATTTAATATTGCAAATTTCATCAAAATCTGCCCAGTAGAACTTTTCAAAAAAGCTAACCTTTTATAATCGGGCCCACCTGACTATTGAACTTTCTTCTATAATTTTATAACAAAGCGACGTAAAACTATATGCAATATTTTAAAAACAACCGTGTAAAATTATCTAACAAACAATACAAGTTCCAATGAAAGCCATTCAGAATTTTTAAAAATATTAATCTTTCATAATCGGGTTCTCATGATTATGGAATTTTCCCTATAATTCTATGACTAATCAGCGTATAACAATCTTATGCTCCAAAACCTTAACTGAACAACTAGTAGTGCAAGTTGAATTAAAATTATTTCAATAGAGCCCAAGTTATAAGCAGCAGGATTGAGATTCCGACACGAAAACAAAGAAATACTGAATTATTTACAATGTTTTTGAATAATTAAGTTAATCTTTTGTAACTGGGTTGCAGGCATATTTTAAAAAAAATCAAGCTTGAAAATTACCTTAAAAATCATACAAAATATGTAAATTGAGATAGACTTTTCAAACAAATTATGGGAAGTGTTTTTTTTTTTTTGTTTTGTTTTCTGTTAGACGTTGAAATATTCGGATGCAGGATGTTTAGAGATCAATTGCAGTAAAACCGTAATTTATGGTACGGTTAGGTTGTTGCCACCAACAATATGATGCTAGGCGTTACTCATTTATATGTCTTTTCTTCATAATATTGCATTAATAGCAAACGGATATATTTTTCTTAATTGTGTTGCAGGTATATTTTAAAATATCTCCGTGATTGAAATGTAATTTTAAATGGATAAACAATCTGTAAATTGAGATAAGCTTTTCAAACAAATATTACTGAAAGTACTTTTTGTATTCTGTTAGACGTTAGAATAATCAAATATGCGATGTTTAAAGATCAAATTACAGTAAAAGTTAAATTTATGGTTAGGTTAGGTTGTTGCCACAAATAATATGATGCAAGAGTTACTCACAGCAATTTTTTTACTTTATAATACTACATTAAGGGCAAACAAGTATAGCTTTCGTAATTGGGCTGCATGTGGAGTGAGATTTCCGCGTTTTTGCACACCTGCATATACTTAGAGAAAATGTTGTTCTGTTAAATCGCAAGAGAGTTCCGATTAAATGGAATATCATTTTCTCTAATAAACTGCTGATGTGCAAACACGCGGAAATCTCATCCCTGGCTGCATGCAAATTAAAAATATCCATGATTGAAAATTACTTTAAAATCCATGCAAATGAAAAAATTGAGATACAATTTTCAAATAAATTTCATTTGAAAGAACTTTTTTCTATTCGACAGTGAGAAAAACAAAATTGTTTGATGTTCAAAAGTTAAGAAAGATTTCAGTAAATTAATGTGTTTGTTTTATTGAAATGACGTCTTTTAAGCAAATAATTGTACTGTGACATATCTTTTGACATTTGTTTGGTATATATATTATTATGGTATAGTTAATAGTAGACGCAATTAAGACTATTTTACTTACATTTCTTATTGGTCTTTTTAACGATTCGTGGACGAGAAAGCACAAATCTCAGTTATTGTCATTACCGTATTATTTCATTTTAATATATTTTACCCGGATGACCCTTATTATTGACACGAGCGACGACGGGTAGATCTGCTAGTATTGTAATAAAGGGAATATTTAAAGTTTAATTTAAAAATTGTTATTGTGTTTAAATTATTGAGACGCACTATTAAACTCATTATTTAAAATTTAAGAGAATTATGACAGCATCAATAAATTACCACCTACTTTATAAAAATATAAACATACCGCTTAATCAAACTCACTATCAATTTCTTGCACTTAAAACAGCATACTGGCATCGTCTCGTTGGCAAGATCAGGAGGACTTGTATTTTAACATTTGTGATGTGAGCTCGATTCTACTTTTGGGGGAAAAAAAACATGATTATTCGCCGGTATCAATACATAAATATTCTTCTGTAAAACACCATCAGGGGTTTTTCCACACTTTATGCAAATAAATTAGTGCACACATTGTGCATAATAATGTTCATGCAATTTTTCTTCACTATTCAGTTTGCACTTTTTCTGTACAATTCAGTTTGTACTTTCTGAGAAAAAGTACTACATATAAGTAAATATATATATATGAATATATATGTATATATGTATGTATGTATATATATGTATGTATATAGATATGTATATAACCATTAATTAAACATAACCTACCACCGTCAATTATTATGAATTAAAGCTGTTAGTATTAAAAAAAAATTATTATAAGAATTATTATGGAAGAAAAAGAAAAAAAGTGGACACCGACAAAAAATGGAAAAGCTTATATACTGAATTACGTTGTCAAGGGCACAGAATTCAATGATATAAGCAAAATGGTTGTTTTCTGTGAGAAAAATAAGCTAAAGCTAAAAATTATTTTCCCCTGTGCCCAAACAACCATTAAAATCAAGTGAATTGATTAAAAATGAAAGCAGAATAGAAACAAATAATATGAAATTCAAGAATCAATAAAACATATTTAAATATTTATAGGATATAAAATATAAATAATAAACACCATACCGATTAATGTTTCAGTATTTTACAAATAACCACGCGCACATGTCAACCAGAATATCATAAAGATTAAGGTGAATAAAACAGTTAAAAAATCACAGTAATTGATACCAAAGGATGCAGTTAATACATTTTGAAATATAATTTGAAATACCTTGTTAAATACATTTTATATAATATAAAATAAATAGATAGTAATTACATTATTTAAAATTCACTATTAAATTAATTAATAACTGTTTAACAATATCGTCAAAATTTAGCTAAAAATACCCCCTGGTGTATTAAATTATAACTGAAATGGAGCAAGAAAAATTAAAATTTAGAGCTATCTTAAAGAGACAAGTTTTGGTGCTGCCATCTAGTATTACTTATATGAATCAACTGTCGCAAGATAAATATTTGTAAGCATTTGAATGTAAATAATTTTTTAAACAGCAAAACCAAACATGTCCTTATATATAGAGAATTATAAACCTAATATAAGCCACACAATGTATTTAAAAAACTATTGTTAATAAAATTTAAAAGCATACAAAATATTCTATTAGCTAACTAATTTAAACTAAACTAAGAATTTATATAATTCTGGAACTTTGATAATATATTGCATATAGCTATATGCTATAAAACAAAATAAATTCAGTAATAATTAATATAAATAATTATTAAAAATAATATAAAAATTATTTTTTAAATCAATTATATATAAGATATTTATAAAATGAACAGGAAATAAAAAACATGTGGAAGTATATAGAAGGTTAAATGATACTTAAATTCCCATTTCTTAAAAAGCACAAATATAGAGTGTGGATTATTTTCATACATCCATAAAAATCCAAAAAGTATGAATGTGGGACATTCAAAAACATTAAACCGATAATAAATATTAAAAAGAATAGAGGAATAATAATAAAAATAATTACCCAATTTTAATACATACACTATAACTATATTTATATTAAACATACTTATATGCATATTAATCACTATAAAAATGGCATACTATTAGTAATTAATATGATATTGCCCTAAGTAAATTAAAATTTAATAACAAATAATTGTAAATTAGATTAATCAATAATCAAGCTAATTATAATATTAATGAAATTCTCCAATTACATATAAAATATCAAATCAACATCCATATAAAACACGTATCAAAAATATAGTAATAATACAAAAGCCCCCATTTTTTTTTTAATAATTAACCATTGCGTATTATCCAGACAACACCACCCTCCTCCGTACTCTAACATCTACCCAACCAACCAACCTATAATAATTTTTTTTTTATATTATTTTACAATTTTTAATTTTTTATAGATATTTTTTTTTATTTTATAATTTTTTTTCGTAATTTTTTTTATGCATGTGTTAATTTGTTTTAAAAGTTCATGTAAGAAAAGTACTAATTGTATATTAATGAATATATGAATTGTTTTGGAAAACAGTGATTTAATGCATCATAAATTAGTTTTTTAATATTATTGTTAATTAGAGGAGAAGAACATAAACATTTTATTCTATATAAATGATTAAGTATTATATTTCGAAATACAGAATGATGTAGACAAGATTTAAAATGTGTAAATGTATTAACTGTGAATTTAAATTCTTTACGTTTGTCATATAAATCTGTGATTGTTTTGTTGTCTTTTATTGTAATTTTAAGATCTAAGAAGTTAATTGTATTGTTAGATAAAAGGTTTTCCGTTAATTCCAAATTAGTGGGATAATCAACTGGAAATCGAGTAATTGCAGATTGATCAGTATCAATTAAAATGATGTCATCAATATAACGATATAAATGCAGATTATTATTAGTAAAATTACGTTCATAATGAGATAAGTATAAGTCTGAGAGTAAACTGGAAGTACAACCGCCTTGTGGTATACCGACATGCTGTAAATATAAAGTATTATCTTGCAATATATAATTATTATAGATAATGAAGTTAGTTAAAGATTTAAAATATGCAATATCTATATTAGATGGTAATTCCAGTTTTTTATAATACTTTTTAAATAATGCATTTATAATTTTATGTAAATCTAATAGGTCTATATTATTAAAAAGGTCTTTGAAGTCATATGTCGTTATATTATAAACACAATGAAGATTTTTTAAAATATTGACAAGTTGATAGCTATTTTTTATACAATGTGTATTATCATTGTTTGTAGTAAGTACATATAATTGATTAAGAATTTTTAAGAGAAGTTTATTGGCTTTATTATTATATATATTGCAACCAATAGTTACAGTCCTAAATTTAATTGGAGTTTTATGAAATTTGTGAATAAGAACTAAATATGGATAATTAAAGTTAGTAGATAAAATATTTAATAGTTTATAATAACTTCGAATTTTACGATTATTTACAATTACATTTTCATTAGTTTTTTTAAATGACTTATTAGAAGAAATACAATTTGTAAGATGTTGGTGATAATATGATTTACATAAAATAGCATAATTGTTAGGAGATTTGTCTACATATGTAATAACGTAGTTTTTTTGTAATTTAGTAATTTGTTGGAAATAATGCTTTGTATTAATAGAAACCAAATCAGCAATATTATTTTTTAAAGCCATAGTTAATTTTTCAATTACTAATATTTTCCATTGATTAAAATATTCAATAGGCTTATTATAAGACATAGAAATTTTATAAATAAAAATATCAATATCATATGTAAACTGTTTGATAATAGATTTAACATTAAATTTAGATGGAAGTCTATATTTAGTACCATAACCCATTAGTTGTTTCAATTTAAAATCATTAACAATAGCAAGATTTCCAGTGATTATATGTCCATGATCATTGTTTATGTATTTTTTTAGAGTGGGGTCTTTGCAGTTACACGGAAAATTACTTGCAGCAGATGTATTTTTTGAAAATGTATTGTAGTTAAAAATCTTTCTGCCAATTGTATTCAGATATTTAAAGGTTTTTGATATATGAAGATTATTGATAGGAAAAAAACAATTTTTATCATTAATTATAGAATTGATATTAATTTTATTAAATATGTGATTTGAAAAAGTAATTATCATTTGAGTATTCATGTTCTGAATTTAATGGTTTTTTTTGTAAATTAATATTTAAAAGATTAACCCTAGTCATAATTAGGTCAAAGTAAATATCAGAGAAATGTTTAGAGAAAGATTTACTTAGAAATACATTTAAATGTTGTACAAGCTGTTTCTTTTTAATAGCAAAGATGTTTTTTCGAATTAACAACCAGTTATAATTCTCTAAATAAATTCTTTGAAGATCATTAATTTGTTTTGTGATAGATTTTTTGGAAATATATATATATATATATATATATATATATATATATATATATATATATAGTGTCCACGTATAACCTGACCGACCTTTATTTCGCAACCGTTGGTCCTAGATACATACTTCCAATTACAAAAATGGTCAAAATTAGGTGCAGGGTTAAGATAAAAAAATGTCTGAAGCGAAAAAACAATTTAGTGAAGAATTACAGAATCTAAATTTTTATACGGTCCCCTGGTCTTATAAGTTATATTTAGTAAAATTTCCCTGTTACACTCGCACGTAAGGCAAAATAAAGACCCGTTATTCTACGATTAAAATTGACAGAGTAATAGCTGTTTAAAGTAGGAGTATATTTTTTGCTGTATAGTAGGGGTCATTCACAACTTTAGTAGAAATGTAATTTTGTCAGATATATTAAAGAAATGGTTGAGAGTAAAATTAGCATTGTAATATAAATTTGAAATCTTTAATCATTCTGACATATTAAGGCAAAATATACAATTTGTAATAAACATTTAAGAAGAAAGAAAAAATAGAATTTTTGTTAAATAAATAATGCTAAATTAACAGCCTCAATTCTTTACAAAATGATACATATTTTAAAATGCTGTTAGATTACACTGTCTTTCAAATTTTGGGTTGTGGCATGTTTTTTATCTTTTGAAAAATGATTCTCATGTATTTTTTAGCACTGAATCCAAAAATGACTTTCATTTTAAACCATCACGTCAGGAATTTTTTCAAATCGCAAATTTCAAAGTTAAAAAGGTAAAAGTTAAAATTGATCCCCCCTCCCCTCCCAACCTCATAGGACCCCCGAGCTGTTTAGCTGTAAGAAACCCAGTATAAGCCAAAAAATCTAACAAATTATTGAATTACATAAAATTAAACTGAATAAAAAGTCTTACATCTATTTTATAGAATCAGATTTTTCGCTATTTTTTAACCTTGAAATTTACGATTTGCGAAAACTCTTGACATGATGGTTAAAAGTGAAGGTAATTTTTTGATTCAGCGATAAAAAATACATAAAATGTAATTATAAAAGTTAAAAAACACAACCATTGAAGGTTTATGTTATCTAATCTAAAACTCTTTCTTAAACTTCTTGACGGTAATCTATCCGAATTTTTTTGTGTTATCTTCTAATATATGTATAACATGGTAAAAGCCGAAAATCATAATAATATTGCATTGTCATCGGATTTAAGCCAGTATGTAATATTTAACTTCGATCGGACATTTGAAAGTAAGTTAAAGTTCGGGTACAAATTTTAAACTGGAAAGATTACAAAAATAAAACATATGTTAAAATACAATTATTTTAAATAATCTGAAACTTAACTAATAAAAGTTAACTGAATCGTAATATTTGTACGATTTCTTTCAAATCGAAGATACCTTGAAATAAGTTTAAGTACTTTATACACGACCCCTGAAAGCATGATCGAAATCATCTGTTTTGATATGAAAAAAGTGGTATAAGTCATGCAATTCAAAAGTTTTATAATTCGGTCAATTTTAATTTTAGATGAATGGGACTTTTTTTGTCTTACTTGTTAGTGTCAAATTAAATTTTTAGTAAATATCACTTATAGGACCGGGGGACCGTACAAAAATTTAAATTTCGTAAATTTTAATAAATGTTTTTCTTAACTCAAATCGCTTTAAAAATAATTCTTTACCTTATTTAAACTATTTTTGTAATTGGAAGTATGCATCTAGGATCAACGGTTAAGAAAATAAAGGTCGGTCAGGTTATTCGTGGACACACTGTATATATATCAGTGGCGTGGCGTGAAAATTTTCGGTGGTCGTCGCAATTATTTAAGTTTGTGGTGAAAAATTATTAACTCTAAAATTCAATGGTTGAATGTTCAAAAAAGAAACTTTAAATCTTACCTTCACTTATACATGAACTCCAAATGTTGTGCTAAAACTGGATCGTAGAGTTTTAAAAGCTTATTAAGAGTTTTAAAATATTGCTTGGTCATCGCCGCATCCAGCGATGACCGGACGCCACACCACTGATATATATATATATATATATATATATATATATATATATATATATATATATATATATATATATATATATATATATACTGTAAAAAGTGGATATAACGCTCATCCGGGGGACAGGGCTAGTTCAGCGTTAAAAGCGGGAAAGCGTTAAATGCAGGAGAAGGTTTTCGACATTTTAAAATTGAGAATATTAGATTATCTGTTTTAAATAATGCGGGGAATCATTTTCGTGTATTATTTAAAATAGAAACTTCACAGCATACGTACAAAAACTTTTCCTTCATTTTAACTATCACAAATGTACATAGTGTCTACAAAGTGTATTATTATTTCAAATCAGAATAAGTAAAAGAATTGTTAGCATTAAAACTAAAGCTACAAAATATAGTTAACATTTCTAATAGGAACCTTTATCCTTATATTAAACATAAAATCAAATTATGAAAGAAACTAATAATAATATTTTGTTTTTAAAAAAATGTAACATTTGTATTCTTGAGCACCACTAAGAGGACTATAAACTTTCACTTACTGTTTATTCTGCTTTAGAGAAAAACTCTTCGAGTTTCTTCTGACGAGTGGACGAATGACTACACAAAAAAGCGTTTTCTGCTTTGTTTATATGCCTTAATATATCTTCATGTGAAGCGGCGGTATCTACTGAAGCAGTGTATAGGCGGATAGTGCTAAAAGCTTCCATTACTTCAGCTATCGTTGGGATGAGCTCTTGAACATCGTCATCAGCAACTTCATCAGTGTCCTCTTCTTCTGCGGCATCCTGTACAGTGTCCCCTATAATTTCTTCAATGCTCCTAACGTTGATTGTGATAACGTCGTTATCAATGTTAAGATAGTTCTGAAGGCTGTGGTGCGTTTTCTGCAAGATGCTCGCAAACAGCTTGCCAGTACTTGTCGTCTATAGGATCCGACCTCTCTTCTGCTGCATCCATACTATAGTTGGCGTCCGTTATGAAGCCTGCCTTTTTAAAGCAATTTTGAATTATTTTATGACATGACATGACATCGCGGTGCTTAAGGAGTGCAACGCCACCGCGCGTAACCTCCAACTAAATATGAATGCGAACTAAGAATGAATTTCGAAACAATGCACGGCCTAAAAGTATAATTTGGAAGCTCTGGTGGAGTCCCGAGGGCCATTCCAGAGTTGGAAGCGCGAGGTTAAATATAACCTCCATAAAAAAGGGGAGCATAAGGCATCCAAGAATTTTTTGGTTGCCCTATACTTCGATGTCACTTCACCAACTGGCGTCGGCAAAAAACGAAAAATGCAAAGACAGTAGGGTACCAACGAGCACAGAAAGCTAAAGCATATGGTAGACAAGCCTAACTAACTTTTCTAAGAACTTATAAAAAAAGGGGGGCACATAGCTCACTAATTTTGATGTCAAGCCTAGTGCGCACTACAGGTCGCGGGTCTCCAGGCTTTCACACAAACCGTTTAGCCTTTAAAAAGGCTTTTTGTTGCTAGACATCGAAAGAACACCGCTAATGCAATTTGCATTTTGGCATTGACAGTGATCGAAAATGGGGATAAGTTAAGATTAAAATTAAATGCTACAAACAAACAATCAACTTCAAAATTAACTAAAAACTGGGGTATGGAATTATTTTATGTTCGATTGCATCCCAAGCAGCGCTAAGGTAGTTCATAGCGTCGAGGAGAGTTACAGAAGATCGACTACTTTTATTTTCCATTTCATGTAGAAATCGTTTCACTATACCTTTGCGATAAAGTTGTTTTAATACCTTTATGATCTCCTGATCCACCGGTTAAAGTACGCTTGTGGTGTTTGCAGGTAAAAATTCCAGAGAGACGTTTGTAATGTCTGGTATTTCTTAAGGATGCGCTGCGCAAATGTCTACGAATAGTATGACATGCCTATTTTGCTTCCGCATCACGATATCAAAATCAGAAACATATTTAATGAACTGGGGACCCGTCATCCAAGCCTTACGTTGATGTGCATAGTCACAGGGCAGTCATTTGATGTTCTTGAAACATCGAGGTTTGGCTGATTTTCCAATCACTAGAGGCTTGCGTTTGTCGCTCTCATCGGCGTTGGAACAAAGAAGCACAGTCACACGTTCTTTACTGAGCTTCCCACCATGGCACTGCTCATCTTTTAACGTTAAGGATTTATCAGGCATCGCTTTAAAAAATAAGCCAAATTCGTCGGCGTTATAAATATCACAACTGGCATAGTTTTTGATAAGCCTTGGAAGAGTGTTCTTTTTCCAAAATTCTGAATTTTCTATGTTCACGGCAGCGGATTCTCCGCAAATCTTCTTGTACACAATGCCGTGGCGTGTTCGAAATCGGCCTAACCATTCATTAGATGGAGTAAAATCTTAAATTCTTAGCTTTAGGGCTACTCCTGTAGCTTTTTTTTTTTACCAAGGATCCGCTGATAGGCAATGTTACAGTGTCTTGATTCAAGAAACCACTCGTACATAACTTTTTCTAAATATTCATATTTTCCTGTTTTCACTCTCTTTCTCTTTGAGCCACTAATAGCAGCATTTTTTTCAATATCTTTTCTGTTTTGAAGAAGAGTCCGAAGAGACGACAGCGCGATATTCATAGATAACGCAAAATCTTTTTGGCTCACAATAGGAGATTTTTTGTCATAATTTTTTAGAATTTCTAATTTTTTTGAAATTGTCAGCGTCTTTCTTTTCATACTCTTAGCTTCCATGTTGCACCTAATTGGAGTCGCCAGTGATACTACTTACTTATGTGTAAATGAAAAAAGGGGAAACAGTTTGTGTAAAGAAAGAGATAGACATGTGCTACTGAGATGGACGGCATAAATTCTTTTATTCTCTGATCTAATGAGAAAAAAACTGCAGCGATGGCTTTTTTTTTTTTTTTACATAGTCTTTGTACGGGCGAGAAAATGAAAACTTCCGATGCAGACCAAAGCACCAAAGGGTAATATCCGGGATTTCTTTGTTCAAAGGACCAATAAAAAGCACGTTAAAAGCGGGAAAGCGTTAAAAGCGGAGAGCGTTAAAAGCAAGGAATTTTTACCTTGTTCTTATGGTTATGATTCAAGGGATCGGGACAAATGAGCGTAAAAGGGGGAAAGCGTTTTAAGCGGTGAGCGTTATATCTTTTTACTGTAGAGTTTTACTGTATATTTAAGCTGCGGTTGCGTTAAGACGTAAGTACCGCTCTTTTTTATACATTTCCTTGCTCACTTTTTCTGGCTGTGATCTTTTGTCGTTACGCAGATGTCAGGCAACAAACTAACATTTTGGCTGCCATTTCTTTTCAATTTCGGTTTAAGAGTACCCTGTATAATTGCAATTTATTGCGTGTTTGCAAAAGTTCTTACCATATTTCATAGATGGCTTGCAATGGATATTTGAAATTTCGGCCGTGCTGGTGTTTTCTTTTTTAACCAGATTATTAAGTGACTATTATCGTTATGTTTCGTGCACGAACATAACGTTAATAAACTTTTTAGAATAATTTGTGTGCAAGTTTATTATTCAAAATGGAAAAAGAAAAGTTACATTTTCGTCTTTACTTGTTAGTTATCTGGTCAACCAAATTACTGTCGCGAAATTTCAAGATTAAATGCCAATAAGGGTTGTTCATAAATGTCACATTCACTTGACTTTAAGCAAGTTACATGTGTTTGCGTCCTCAAGTGATTTTTATTTCAATATTTTATTTGTATTTTTATTAAGTTTATACTAATTTGCTTGTTTTTTCGTTATTTAAAATAAAAATTATGTCAATTTGTACAATTTTTTCGAGTGGTTCGGCGATTTACATAACATGACGAAATTGGTTCAAGGGATGACTAACAAGTACCTTTTCGTCATATTATGTTATATGAGTTTAAAAAAAAGAGTGAGTTTTGAACGTGCTACAAAAAAGTTTCAAGACGTTCATTTGGATCGTACTCCAGCTCCTAGAACATTTAAAAAGCGGTTTTATCGATTTCAAAAGAGTGATTTCAATCTAAACGATAAAATTCGTTGTAGGTGAACTTCTGACATTTATAATGACTTAGTCCGTGATTTATTAAATAACAATCCACGGATTACTCCTGAAGAGATTTCTGAAAGACTAAATGTTGACATTTTGACTGTATTTCGTCATTTAAAACAACTTCAGCACACTTCAAAACTCTAAACATCGGAAAATGAGCACGAACATTTGCAATCACCCAATAAATTTTAAGATTTTCATTGATTAT
The DNA here is from genome assembly GCA_963932465.1 of Maratus speciosus. Taxonomy (NCBI): domain Eukaryota; kingdom Metazoa; phylum Arthropoda; class Arachnida; order Araneae; family Salticidae; genus Maratus; species Maratus speciosus. The sequence goes on from OZ010789.1 coordinate 204,564,380, forward strand.
TTGTATGGATAGAACGAAAAGTAACTGAAAACATTAATTTGTGTGAGGAACGGAAATATATAAATTTTAAAAAATTAAAATACTCGCTTTTTCTTAATCCTCTCAGCGCCGTGAACTGATCTATTCACCAAGCTGTAGGTTTCACTGCAATTATTTTAATTAATGTAATTCTACAGATATAATGCGGTTTTAAATTATTAAGTTATGATTGGTGGGTTTTTCCTATGCATAGTTATTTTACTTTATATTATGTTGGAACCTCTCTTTTTTATTAGCATTTTTAGAAAATTAGAGAAAATGCAACACTACAATTTTGCCCTCTAAGTTAGTATTTCTGATTCATAACAATTGAAATTTACGTTTAATACACACGAATTATAATTTTCCAACTGGGTGAAAAAAGTGTCCAGGCAAGGATTAGAACCAGGGTATGGACACTTTTTCACGCAGTTTCAAAATTACAAATCATGTGATATATTTACCAATTAGAGTAATTTTGTTAAAATTAAACAAGTAAAAGTTTAAAATATTAAAATCTGAGAATATCCTAATAGTCCAGGCAATAGGGAATTTTACGTAGCAAAATTAATAGTAGTTCTGGAAATCAGCTTACTTTATGTTTTTTGGGTCGCTGAATCCGAATTTGTAACTTCCCACCAAAATGTTCCCCGGCAACCCCTCAAAATTTTGGTAAAAAGCCCCAAAAAAAGGTTTTTATTAAAAAAATAATTTTTTTTATTGTTTTAGGGGAGAAGTATCTAGAAATTCAAAAGCAGACAAAATTTGCAACAAATTAGATATATGATATTATGACTTAGGATGAAGGGGAAGGAGGGATCTGTCTCGGAACATGCGCGGGGTACTGCGTGGGCTAAGTTGCGCAATTCCACTTAACCACTCACACGTTTACATTCGCCCTCCCATAACTCCTCCGAACTTTCCTTACAAGGTTTACTTTAAGTTTTTTGGGTCGCTCAATCTGAATTTTTGACTTACCCCCAAAATCCCCCCCCCCCGTAAACCCCCAAAATAGTTGTTATTAACTTAAATTTCTTATTGTTTTAGGGGAAAAGCTTTACGAAATTCAGAAACTAGACAAAATTTGCAACAAATAGGATATATGACATTATGACGTAGGATAAATGGAGAGAGAGGGGGCTGCTTCGGAACATTCCCCGCGCGCTTTTTTCAAAAATTTTTTTTTTCAAAAAATCGATTTTTTGGGGAGGTTGCCGGGTGAAATTTTGTTGCGAAGTTATAAATTCGGATTTAGCGACCCAAAAAACATAAAGTGAGTCGAAATCCAGAACTAGTATTAATTTTTCCAGATAAAATCCCCTATTGCTTGGACTTCATAACTTAGTGCACGTAGCGCCGCAGTACATGTTCAAAGGCAGCCCGCCCCCTCCCCGTTCATCCTACGTCATAATGTCATATATCCTATTTGTTGTAAATTTAGTCTAATTTCTGAATTTCGTAATGTTTTTCCCCTAAAACAATAACAAATTTAAGTTAAAAACAACTATTTGGGTGGGGGGGGGGGGTTTCGGGGGTGAAATTTGGGGGGAAGTTAAAAATTCGGATTCAGCTACCCAAAAAACTTAAAGTAAACCTTATAAAGAAAGTTCGGAGGGGAGATGAGAGGGCGAATTTAAACGTGTGAGTGGTTAAGTGGAATTGCGCAACTTAGTTCACGCAGCACAGCGCGCATGTTCCGAGGCAGAGCCCCCTTCCCCTTCATCCTAAGTCGTAATGTCCCATATCTAATTTGTTGCAAATTTTGTCTACTTTCTGAATTTTACTATACTTTTCCCCTAAAACAATAAAAAAATTGAATTTTTTAATAAAAACCTTTTTTGGGGGGCATTTTACTTAAATTTGGGGGGGGGGTTGCCGGGGGAAATTTTGGTGGGAAGTTAAAAATTCGGATTCAGCGACCCAAAAAACATATAGTAAGCATTTTTCCAGAACTACCATGAATTTTGATAGGTAGAGCCCGGTCTCTATTGCCTGGACTATAATCATAAGACATTGGATTTCATGCCATGTAAACAAAAGTAAGCCAACATTCAAACGTAAATTCAAGATTATTACAGAATGTTTTCAACTTATTTATACAATTTTTATAGCAACTACCACTTGTATTTCCAGAAAATATTAAGAGTTTAATGTTTACAACTGTAAAATTAAAGGTTATTAAGTATCGGTATATATCAAAATTGAATATATCAAAGTCGTAAATGAAAATGTACGTTTTTTATAACAAATTGCATCGCTTTTTGTCAGGCCGATAAGCAGCACAAAGTATAGTTTTTTCAAAGTTTTGCTTGTGAAAAGCTATTAAGAAATTTAAAAATATATACGATGTGAATCAACGCCTTCACTAATCTCTCTCTTATAAATGAATATTACATATTTTATTAAAACATTACATCTAATATTTATTCTTAATGCAGTTCAAGATTTCTTTGATAATGCTGTTGCATTTTCGTTTATGAAAACATTTGTTATGATAAAATTACATTTACATATTTTCGTATTTTACAGTTGTAATCCCTAAAATATATTGATATCAACATTAATTTTTTGCATATTATCCATTTACCATACGAAATTACGTACACTTATCTTCACGTAAATCTTTTAATTATACATGTTTAGACTATTAATAAATACAGTTATATATCTGTTTTGAGTGAAAATATATTATGGCATCACGTGTATTAAGGGAAAACCTCCCTTAGATCGCATAAATTTTATTTTAAACATTTTATGAACATATGATGAATTTCATGCTTTAACGTTCAGATAATACTTTAGGTATTTTGCTAGATAGGAAAGTAAACAAATGTATCTATTGCACACAAAAGTAAATTTATGCACTGCGCCTCAAAACTATAAAGCTATAACTAGAAATGAAAATCATAAATAGTTACTTAAATGTAAGTAACTTTTATGTAGAATCTTTAGATGTGAGTTTATTACTTACTTTTTCTTCTATTTCTGGTCTATACCCAGAATTTCCACAAGAATACTTTTATAAGAATCTTCTAGAGATATCTGTGCAAACATAACTTTGCTTTCAGTCAGTACTTAGAACAACAACTGAAACACAATTTCAATGCGTCTTCACGCAAGAACAATCATTATGCTCTGATACTGTAGAAGTGCTTCTCAGGGGATTCAATGAAAAAAAAAAGATATTCATGTTATTGATTTCAATCTTAAATGCAGTTTCTTACACAGTCTTCTGAAATAAAATAGATTTTTTGTACCTATAAACTACGTTTATTATATTTAAATAATTTTTATTGCTAAAAATAAAATATTTTATGTGCTAAATTTTGAATGTGAAATATATTTCAAATAAATATTCACCATATCAATGAATAGAAAGAAAACAACCAAAAAACAAAAGAATTAGGCGCTGAAATCATTTTATTTGTTTTGTTTCCACACATAATTAACTGATATGCTATTTTACGTAATTTTTTCAAATGTACAAGCAGGAAATTTGTAACTTAAAATGCAAGAAAGCAGTGCAAAACAATAAAAGGAACACAAATTTCGCAAGGGAGCTCTGTGAAAATTAGAAGGTATCATTGTTGAATTTATCTCCCAAGCTTTTTTATTAACTCAAAGACTAATAATAAGTCTAGTTATATCTCTGTTTTCAGTGAAAGTTTGTTAAGGCACCACGGGTATTAGCAAAAACAAAATTCCACATGGTCGGTTACATTTCATTTTTAACATTTATTGAACATGAGCTTCATGCTAAAGATGCTGAGTAACTTAAAAATCACACCAAGAAATTCAGCAACTTTGTTTTAATGACCCATTAATTGTTTGCATATATTGCAAGATAGAATAGTAAAAAAAGTGTTTATTGCACAGAAGTAAATATGTATACTACCCCTCAAAATTAGAAAGCTATAACAAAAAAGGAAAATCATAAATCGACACTTAAATGTAAACAACTTTTATCTAGAATTTTTAGAAGTGAGATTATGACTTTCTTTATCTCTGTTTCTACTCTATACCTAGAATTTCTATAGTAAAATTTTGTAAGAATCTTCTAGAAATATCTGTGCAAACATAACTTTGCTTTCAGTCAGTACTTAGAGCAACAACTGAAACACAATTTTAATGACTCTCCACGTAAGAAGAATCATTATGCTCTGATACTGTAAAAGTGTTTCTCAGGGGATTCAATGAAAAACAGAAATTAATGTTATTGATCTTAATCTAAAATGTAGTTTCTTACAGAGTATATTGAAACCAAATAGATTTTTTTGTATCTATAAACTATGTTTATTATATTTAAATAATTTATATTCTGAAACTGAACTATGCTTTGTGATAAATGCAGAATGTGAAATATATTTCAAATAAATATTAATCATATGAAAGAACAGAAAGCGTACCCAAAAATAAAAGAATTAAGCGCTGAACGTCATTTTATTTGTTTTGGAAAGTTTTAAAGTAAATTTTATAGTTTTGTTTCAATTCTTTTTTCAATGTTTTTTAATTCATTATGTGAGTTATTCTACATTAGAAATATTAAAAACCTGGTTTTCAAACCTTTTTAAACAATCGAAAAAGAGCCTTTATCTTTTTAAGCGGAAATACTTCCAATTCATTGTTTAATTTTGAAAGGTGAAATATATCTACTTTGAAGCAGAGTTGCTAGCCCACTACATTATTTTATATTCGTGATATTTTGATTACAGTAAGTTTTTAAATAAAACATTATTTAATTACTTTTTAAATAAGGCAAAAATAAGACAATTATTATTGTTTCAGAAATGAGATGGTAATCAAAGAAGCTGAATAAAATAAAAAGTACCGAGCTGGCAACACTACTTCTACCCAGTATTTGGAGGGAATAAAAAAGGGGATCAAATTGCCCTCCTGGGCTAACTTCAGACTTCTAACTTCAAAGTCATTCCATGTCAATTCAAACAGGCCTTGTAACCCGACTGACAGGGATTTCGGTGAAACTTTGTGTGCATACTAGCCCTATCCTAATATGAACAAATAAAAAAATATCTTCCTATACCCCATAGTTTGTGAGATAAGGGGGGGGGGTGTCCAATTTTTGATTTTTCTCTAATCGCACATTTCTGAATCTGTAATTGTAGACTGTGTTTCCATCTTCAAAAAAATGTTTCCCTGAATCTAAAATCAAAATGTACTTGAAAATATCTCTGTAGGTACATCAAAAGTTGCAGATTCTAATAAAAGATATGTAAAAAAATAATTTGTAATTTTTAAGGCCAAAACATTTTACCAAAATTGAGAGTTATGGTTATTTTCCTCAATTTTTGTCATTTTACAAAAATGGCTCTCCGCGAAAAGGCAAATGAAATTTCCACTTTCTTTTTGTTTTAAATAAAAGTTTACACTTTGGGCTTTCTATTTATGAAATAAAAACGATGTCTTTCTCATGGCTTATGCTAAACTTTTGACTTATTTTGGGAGGCTGTACCTATCAAGAGATAAAATGTCTAACTTTGCTTATGACACCTAAATAATTGCTGCATATTTTTAATTTAAATTTACTAATCATTTTGATTTATTTATTAAAATGAACCCTTAAACTCAGACTGATTTATTTATTTTTATAACAGTAGAAAATTTGTAATGCATAGTATCGGTACATATCACACATTATCTGAAATTGTGTTGTTCTCAATCTCATTGTATATGTATATCACATAAATGTACATTAGGGTGTTTCATTTTTTCAAAGGTGTGATTTTCATATGTCTTTGCTTTCGCCCCGAGTCTCAGTTCTATAAAAGATATATATGTTAAATTTCAAGACGATTGGATAATAATCAGGGGTTCCACATATTGATCACTTTTATCTCAAACTAGTGAAATTTCTAATATTGAAGTGTTTTGTACTAATGCTTTCTCGTGTATTTCTTTCATCTTTTGAAGGTAATTGAAATGTAAATATAGAACAAAACGATGAATTTCGCTGCTAGATCAGCTGCCTATTGGTGAGTTTTGAGGAGCTCGGCTCCCTTCAAAGAAACAAGTACTTTTATTCTTTATTTACCATCACAAGGAAATGAAAGAAACACTTCGGATGCTGCTTAAACTACCAGTACTAAACTACAAGAAGTGTGGTAGAAAGCAAATATCATTGTTAAGACGAAGAAGAATACCCGTTCTGGTATACAGAAGCTGTACAAAGATTACAAAATCGGGTAAAGAGAACCTAGTGACAAAGAAGCCGAGTTTTTACCTCCAGAAAATATTATGTTCAAGTCCTTGAATAAAACCCTATGATCAGACACTCACGTCTACTGGGGGATAGAGAACAGCTCTCTATTCGACAAGCAAGTACTTCATTTATAGCAACTGCAAAGAACCTTGGCCACAATGCGTCAAAACTTCCCGTATTTTCAGCTACCATTTATCGATCTCGGCCGATCAATAGAAGTGAAATGGCAAAGAAAATCGAAAAGTCACTCTTTGAAAATCCTCCTCATTTGGTCTTGCAATGAAAAAACTGTTGCCTCAGTTGTCCACGGGAGTGTTAAAACTTTGAAAGATAGAGCTGCAGTTATAGTGTCATGTAAAGATTTTGAACATTTAATTGACGTATCTGTTGCTTTGAAAGGCCCTGGTGAGCAGATGGCTGAAGTAATTATTCGGAAGTTGATAGATTTGGGCTACGTGAGATTATCATCGGTATGACTTTTGATATTAAAGCATCTAATACAGGAATAACCCAAGGGGCATGTACTAGAAAAGGAAGGGAATTCGGACGAGCATTGTTGTGATTGACTTGCCGTCATCACACACATTAACTAATATTGAAAGAGGTGTTTGAGAAGTATTGTGACATACCACCAAGTGGTCCTGGCATCCAGATTTTTCGGAAGTTCCACAATCTGTAGGCTTTACTCCATAATAAGTCATATACTACAATGCTGGATGAAGAAGGTTCCGTTGAAGAACAATTAATGAAAATGATTAACTAACTTAAAAATGTCCTAAAAGACGGAAGTCATCCAAGAGAAGACTACAAAGAGCTATTACAACTCCTACTCCTGTATCTAAGAAGTTGGTCTGAAAACAACTTTAATTTCAGAATCCCAGGGGCTCTGAATCAAGCAAAGTGAATAGCAATAGCAATACATGCACTAAAAAGTGTCCCCAATCACTAAACGAAAATACCTGAACGAGAATTGAAAGGAACGAAATGAGTTGCACATTTCGTCAGCCTCATATATCTTAGCTTTTTGCATGAGGTAATTCTAATTCGATGGGTCCCAAAAATGATTTGGCTATGTTATTCTGAGCATTTACCCAGATGTAGAAGTCAAAAAAGCGCTCTCACAGTTGAAAAGAGACACCTTTGGAATCAGTCAGAAACAAACGTAGGATTGGCTTTTTTGGACGAACGTATTTCTCAGACTGATAAGGAACATATGGAAAACAAACCGGCAAAAAGGAATTGAAACGATTAGAGGATAAAAACGTTGTTTTTGAAAGAAAAGACCCGAGCCATTTCGTTACTAATAAAAAAAGAATTGTCAACAAATCTTTGAATTGTTTGTGATCTACGACGTGACAGAATATTGCAGTGATTCTCTAAGAAGCCATGTAAATGCTCATAAGATCGTCAATGATACCGCAGAAAGAATTGCTCTGATAAAAACTTTAACGAAAGGTCAAGGACGAACAAAAAAAAAACAATTATTGTTAAGGGTAGTCGAGCATCACAGAAAAGTTGTCACCAAGCGAACAACAGAAGGGACTGCATTGTTCAAACTTGATTAACACAACACATGTTTTACCTATCATACCACCTATTAATCTTAGTACCTAGTGATAGAATTATTTTATTTTAAGTTTTTGATTTACAGTTTTCAAAATAAAAGTAATGAATATTTAAAAAAATCATTTTTTGCTTACTTTTACAAAATTTTCAAAGTGTGCAACCTCTAAATATTATTCAATCTTCTCGAAATTTTACATATATATCCTTCACATCACTGAAACTCGGGGCGTAAGCAAAGTCTGCAAGCAATTTACATTTTAATTTTTGCCTTACAAAATAAAACACCTTAATGTACATCTGTCACTGGATTCAGTGATATATTTCTATAAATACTTTCACAATGATAGTATGTAAGGAATATATACAATATTTAATGGAGTGGGAGGGGATATTGCAGTCATAGATTTTTTTTTTTCTCATTTTACTCAAGAAAAAAAAACTTTGCAAATAAAAAGAAAAGAAGCACTTATTAAATAAATCCAACAAGTCATAAATACCACAGTAGTTATTCAGATACCACAGCTTAAATTAGGCATAGATTCTTTTTTCTTGATTGGTGCAATTTCCCAAAACAGGGCCAAATTTTTACATAAGCTAGGAGAAAGACATAATTTTTATTAAAATTGAAATAATCATTAATTAAATCTAATGCATTAAACAAAATTGCTAATAAACATTTTAAAAATTTAGATTGTTGTAATTTTTTTTATGTAACAAATAAAGAATTTGTTAAAAAATATGCAAATTTTTTAAACTAAAAAATCCGAATAAACACTATATTTAAAGCATTGTAATACAGCAATAGAACTGAAATAAATATAGACTCCCCCTGCTTTTACTCAGAAGAAAATAACAAAGCAAAAACCTTAATTTGCAAAAGAAAGGAAGAAAAAAACATTGAATAATATATTCATCAAGTCATAGGAACCACAGTAGTTATTTAGGTACTGCAGCTAAAAATAGGCAGAGATTTTTTCTTTCTTGATTCGTGCACTTTCCCAAAACATGGAATTTTTTTCGTATAAGTCATGAGAAAAACATTATTTTTATTTTATAACTAAAAATCCCAAAGAGTTGGAAACTTCATTTGCCTTTTTTGTGTAGAGCCTTTTTCATAAAGTCATAAAAATTTGGAAAAATAACCATAACATTCAACTTTGGTTTAATATTTTTGCCCTAAATATTTAAAATTAATTTTTTTAAATATTTTTTTATTAAAATCTGCATCTTTTGATGTACTTAAAGTGATATTTTTAAGATAATTTGCATTTTAGATCCAGAGAAACTATTTTTTGAAAATGGAACAGCAGTCTAAAAATACAGACTCAGAAATGTGCGATTTGAGAAAAATCTAAAAATTTGACACCCATATATAACGGCTTTCCCGTTATATGTGCATTATTCCTCCTCTCTCCTCAAAAATCAACTTTTAACCGTACTGGTTCATTATAAATTGTCATTATTCTCCTCCCCCCTTCAAATAAAATATTTAGTTTAAATTTAACATTTTATAGTTAATTTCAAATGGCTTTAGTCATTCTCTCTCCCCCCTCTCGCCACTGTAAGTTTCACTTTCACTTTTTAAAGTTCTTTTTAAATGCAGACATCATTTATCTCGGTTCCTTTTTCTGTCTTTCAAATTCACACAGATAGAAAAAGATCTTAACCGCAGCAATTTTCGTTGATATGAAATAAAAGAATAAAATACAAGTGAATGTCTTTTTCGCTTCACAGCCGACCATACGTAATGCATATTTTCTCAGCCTCTGCGCTTGCATTAGTATTCAATTCTCACCCTTGTACTTTATCGGATACAAACCATATGCCCCTTGCTTACTAATTTGCAGCTGTCGTTAAATCTGTAACGTGCATATAAAATCACGTGTTCCTATTTCTTTAAGTCTCCCTGTTTACCTCTCCCTGTCCCCTCCTGGAATGTTATTTATTGTAACCCTAAAGAGCGCGCCATGGCATAGTTTTTAACTCAATGTAAAACTCCTTGATTGTTTTGTCTACCCAATTTGTTTTTCGCCAAACACCTTACATATGATTATCTAGTGTTCACCAATCTGTATGTAATAGTAGCAAAATCTAGCCCTCTTTTTGCTCTTGACCTCGAGCTATGTAGTCTGCAAATTAAGCCCCGCTGTGGGGCGTCCACCGTCGGGCAGTTATTGAAACTCCCCCGCTCCGCTATACTGTTCGCTGCGCTGGATTAAAGGTGTTTCATAATAAATATGTAAGTCCTCTAAACTTTTTGTGTTGGAGTTTTTTTTTCTCTTACTCATATTGTGAACCTGGGTATACGAACCACACCGTCACATAAATTTGGTGCCGTTGCCCAGTTTTTTTCTCCAACAATAAAAAAAAGAAATTACGTGGAGAAGTTTCATTCCGCTTCACCCTTCTATCAGCGACGCGAAGGACCTATGATATACTTTTTTTTCCCCACGGGAGTTCCAGCTGCCTCTTCCGACTCTGTTTTCGTTCGCCGATATCAACTTCAGGGGATTTCTCTTGCCTACTCTCGCCACCCCAATGGATTTGGAGAGTGCCTCTTTCTCCCGGACTTTACACTGGCCTGACGAGAAGCAAGCCTGTGCCGTTTGGGCCATCGAACTCCTGCCGCATCTCCTTCGGATGTGACTTTCGCCGCGTTTGATGACTTCCCCTGATCGAATTACTTTCCGTCATCCAAAACGTAGCTCTACTCTTCCATTCCGTGTGACCGCTTAGCGTAAAATTGTGTTTCCGATCAAGGCCTGTTCTGTTTGTGAAATAATTTTTTGTGCGATCATCCCTCAAAAGGAATTATCTGAGCCACCAGCACTCGTAAAAAAATTGCGTTGTGGTGTGTGTACATTTAAAAATTAACACCCCAGTGCTCTTCTATGCCTTGGGGTCGCCGATTCACCCGTGTCCAGCGTTTGTGAAACGTGTCGGTGTGTTCATCTGCTCCACCGGTGTTGTTTTTTTACGCTGTGTTCAACGTTCAACCTCAAATATGCAAGACCAATGTTTGTGAAAATCGTTTCATTAAAAAAAAGGCTGTGCGGTGATCACACAAACTACAAATATAATCCTACCCCACAAGTTCATCTCTGTGTGTGTTATTCAGTCATAAAAAAAGAAAAAAAAATTCTGCATTAGAAATGAGATTTGTGAAGCAATCATCAAACGATATTGGTGCCAGCAAACTTTAAAGTGAAATACCCAAACAAATATTTTTTTCTTCCCAGTGTCACTCGGTTTGTGTTTTATATGCTACAGTGCACTGATCGTATTCTTTTGAAAAATATTATCGTGTGAAGTAGTGCTATTTAAAGTAAATCATAACAACTCTGCATCTACATCATTACTGATGAGATTAATTTCAAAAATATGTCTTCAGAAAATGTCTTCAAAAATTTATTAGGTGCTCTTGCAAAAAACATGCAATAGCAATTAGTCATAACAGAATAATGGAAGTATGAAAACAGAACGTTAATTATATCTACTTGTTTTCAAAATTTGCCCGTTTCAGTTTGTTACTGAAATCATTTAAAAAAAAAAGGCGTTGTTTTTCATTTCGCTCTGTTTTCATGCATAAAATGAATGCTCTCTACAAAAAAAAAAATTGACATCCTTGATCGAATTCATTGAAAACACTTGTGTCACTATACTTTGCTACAAAAAAACACACAGTTTGCATTTAAGTATGAACAGGAAATGTTTTTATATTAAATTAATTACTGTAAATTGTTTTAGTTTTTTTTTATTTTCTTTCTTTTCAATTTCAGTAAATTACCAGTCTCTTTTCATGTTATTTGTGTTCCCTATTCATACTTGTACTTTCATAACAATTGCAGTGTCATAAATTTATTTTGTGTTGTCAGCTTGAACGGAGAAATTACTTCTAAGCTAATGTTAAAATATAATTAATAGTGATAGCATTCTAGTTTCGTTTTTCTCCTTTCGGGCTGTTTTTGGTTACAAAAAAATAATAATAAGTGCATTTTCTAGTTGAAATGAAAATTTTATAGTACTTTTATTAATATTTCATTTATTATAATTTTGTGTTTAAATTATGAAGGTATTCTCATTTTTTTCCCATGAAATTGCATATGCATGCTACGTTTTCTCTGTTTTTGTTCTTAAGGTATTTTTCTTTAGGCATTTAAAAATCTATAATTTACCCCTTTAACCCCACTGGCATATTTTGAAGGTATACTTATTTTACCGATAGGCAACAAAAATTCTCTGCTCCAAGTTTTGCAGTATTTGATATTTTTATCTAAATATGTGCATATTACTTTCACAACGTTTGCACATTTTCACTTGTGTATGATATTTCCACACTTACTCTCAGAATGTGTTGCTCGACTCTGACCTTGTTTGCTTTTTTTGTATTCTAAACCAGAATTACAATTCAGTTACCTGTTTTTTTTTTTATTTTATTGAATTTTTGGACACTTTAATCCAACTGGATGTAGACAGAAATTTAACTTAAAGAAATCTTATGGTTGATACACTCATTTTTTTTCGACACTTCCCACCCCCCTTCATTTTTCCTTTTGTGTATAATTTATTTATGCAACTTATTGTGTTTTTATTTTATGTGCATGCATCTCATTTCTGATAAGTATAGTTTTTGCATACTTACACCTTTTTTAAATACTCGTATTATTTATTTTGCATTATTTGTGATGCTCTCTCTCAAAAAAAAAAAAAAAAAAAAAAAAAAAAATCCTCCTTTTTTTTCCATTTTGGCTTTTCAAAAAAGTAAACAACAGAAATTAAATAAACACGAGATAAAAAAAAGAGGTTTTGGAGATAACAGACACTTCACCAATTTATTTTTAAGATATGGCAGCAAATGATGAAAATTCTGTTAGTGATTTAAATCAACCCATCTCTGTATCTCCATGGGTAGATTTTTTCGAGAGATATTACTAAGATATTCGGATTCCATTAATATGGAAGCCACATCTATTCAAAATTCACTTAAGACCGAAAATGTTGCATCCTTGTCTGAAAATATTATGGATTTCCTTCAGATCATTAAATTCAATTTTCATGTGCTTAAACTAAACTTTAATATTCTAAAAGATGATTATTCCAAATTTAAAACAGGATAAAGATAATTTATTTCTTGTAAATCAGAAACTTGTAGAGAGATTACATGAAATCATAGCCCAACAGAAAAGTAAGGCGAAGCGTACTAAATGCAGTAAGACTATGGGTGATCAGGTGGTAGATGTCAACAACAAACTCCCTCCATCTGCCCTAGATAAATCAACTCAAACTGTCCCCTCTTATATGTGTAAACAAGAAAAGGTACCACACCTGGAAAATGATAAAAAAGACACATATCTTAGCCCCGACCTGCAAACTCAGGGTAAGCGCAATGAAAAATTTACAGATATTAGCGATTCATCTCTAAAGTCCTTATCCCCTGCTAAACTTAATGTACCTAAGCCTATTCGTGTCATTAATTGTAACCTCCCTGAAAATTTAAATATTCCAGATATCTTGTTTGGGGTACATATGTCATATTCGCCCCATATTGGCACGATTTTTTTCGGTTGCCAATTTGGCGAAAACATCAACAGCATAAACAACATAATCCGGGTTACCACATCAAGCACTTTGGCGCAAGTTAAGTACCTGTTGCCTATATGATATTGGCGACAGGAAAAAAATCGCGCCAATATGGGGCGAATATGACATCTGTTCCCTTGTTTGGTATTTCAGATTTAATCCATATACCTGAACCTGATTTTCACTTTGTTAAATAGTACAACCTCCTACATATTATGTCCTTTAATTGGATCTTGGAGCTTGCACCACAGGATTCTAGGCAATTATTAATGCATAGAGAAATTGTGATACAATCTAAACCGTACCCTGTTAAACCATATATAAATGTTAGACGTTGTTTCAAGTGTCAAGTATACAATGATCATCTTGCAATTTCGTGTTATAATGACATTAGATGCTCTGTGTGTGCCTTGCCACACATTAACCCTCAGTGTAGAAATCCTCCAAAATGCATTAATTGCATTAGAAATATTGAAAACAACAACACCAACTTTGACATTTTCCACAGTGCCTTTGCACCTTACTGTCAATCATTAAAAACATTCATCAAGCAAATGCGAGAAAAAGTATACAACTCCAATACATTCCCATAAACATCTCATGCAGCTTCCTTTTTAGTAAAAAAAACAATGTAACATACATTTTACATTTTTCGTTTTTATTTAACACACATTACTGTGAAGAAGTTACTATCAACAGCATTTCCTTTTAAAGTTTTTCATTTTCTTTTGCATTTACATACATATGTCAGTTTTCGACAGCATTATTCATACTGATTTGAAGTTTGAAGTTAGCTTAATTTTTTTTCGAGATTCTTTTATTATAAACACAAGTGTACAGTGAGCTGCTTTTTCATTTGATTATTTAGCCGGCAAATGGTTAAATGAATCTCGAAATGGAACATTAGTGAAAATGTTTCTGATGCGGATCATCAGACATTGTGATTTTCACATTTGAGGAAGATTTTGCTGAAAGAGTACACATTCATTCAACTTTAAACATTCATCATTACACTAGTTACATTTTTAGATTTATTTTTTTTAGAAATTTGGATATAATTTCACTTGTTAACCTTAGTTAGGTTTATTTGGTTACATTTTATCACATAAGTAGCATTTCCTGGTTACATTTCATCCTTTTTCACTTTCCTTTACTTAAAAGCACAGTTCTTTGTTCGTTTGTTTTTTTTTTTTGGTTTGTTTGTTTTAACTTTAGGCGAAGTATTTTTGTACTTGTGATACAATGCTCTTGGTTCCATATGTACACAATGAGTTTTTGTTCATAGTTCATACAACTGAGTTCATAGTTTAATTAGTTCATAGTTTACACAACTGAGTTCATAGTTTTCTGAGTTCATAGAAAAAAACTTTACACGAGTTCATAGCATTGCCAATTCTTTGTGTACTTCAGGGACCAATTGCACTATTATTTTTCTTTCATGACAATACTTAGTTCATAGAATTTTTTCCCTTATACATATAAGTTCATAGTTTGTTTTCTTTCTTGTGATTTGTTTTGCAGATTAGTTCATACCAATTTTTGTTTTGGTAGACACTTTACTTCATTGTAATAATATTTTTTTGTTAGACACATGAGTTCATAGCAAGTTTCATTTTTTTACACACATTTGAGTTCATCGTATTACTTTTACACTTTAAGTCAGTAAAATACTTGCTCACTTTAGTTCATTGCAATAATTTACACTTTGTTTATTGAGATACTTAGATTGCTGTGTTCACAAACATACATCTAAGTCGTTGAAATTTTCCCTTTTTTTTTCACTGACATACACTGTTTTAGTTCATTGAGAGATACTTTTTCTTTGCTTCGTTCATTGAAATACACATTTTTTTTTCTTTGGTTCATAGAGATTCACTTAAAATTTAGTTCATTGTTATTACAATTTAGTTCATTGATATTACAATTTAGTTCATTGATATTTCGTTTGGTAAAAAAAACACACATTATACACAATTGAAAACATTTTGTTTCTAGGTTTCAACTTTACACATTAGGATATTTCCTTTTCTTTTCTCATTATACCAGGAGCTACTTTTGACTTAACATGATATTCACAATTTAAACATTTGTCAAAATGTTTATTTATTTTTTTTTTTTTTTTACAGATTCTTAATTTTTCCGTTATTATTATAGTTCTTTTATGTCATGACATTTCATGTCACCATCACTTTGTTTCACAACAAAGAATGCCCAGTTTACTGGATGCTGATCCTTCACATGCATTTTCTTTAAATTTCAAACTTAAGATGTTTTTATTGTTTTCATCACATTTGTTTTGGTTTACTACATGTACATAATTACACGTTTTCTTTTAAATTTGTAGATTAAATAAAATCTCTGGTTAAGCTTCACTTAGACAATAAACACGTCTAAGATATTATGTCGTTCTTGTAATAACATAACTTCACATTAACAAAAAAAAAAGTTTTTTTTTTCGTTTGTAGCATTAGTAACCTAGTGCAGTTACACTAAATGTTTAAAACATTATCTAATGTTACACAATACACATACAGTACATATTATGCTTGATACATTGTAAGGAATACAATCTTAGAATTTAATTTAAAAAAAAACAATTGTAGTTGTTATACTTACCCGATCATGTCACCTGTCTGTCCACACCCTCAGATTGACCTTTTACCTTTGATATGCGAGATATTTATCTCAGTTTTTTATTATTTTTAATTTACCCCCTCTGAAGTTTTGTTCCCGTTCAAAATTTTGCCCTAAGGGTCCAAACTTCATAGTGTAGAGAGACAAAACCCTCGAATCGTTGTTTCAATTCAATAAACATAACTTTTTTTATATGATACATCGACGCATGCTCCTTTGAAGATCAATGTGATCTTTGGGGAGCAGGGACCTATGTGTCACTTGATGTCTGTGTCTCATAACTCACTCCCCCCCTAGGGCTACACCCATTCATAGGCATGCTATATGCATCCCGTTCTTTTGTAGTCCTGTGCGGTGTGCACGAAAACCAATTTTCTACCTTTTTTTATTTTTTTTATATTACTTCATTTAGCTTTTATTCACAGACATGCATATGTCTTTTATTTTCTATTTCATTATAAAGTAGTATCTGTGCCTTTTGTAGCTTGCATTTATATTATAGTATTTTTTATTTTGAGAAGATATTATAACAAGTTACTAAAAAAAATTTACTTCTCTTATTTTGGTCATGAAAAATGCTGGTACCAGCCTCTTAATCAAATACTAAAAAGCTATTTAAAAAGGATCCTGTTAAATACAAAAAATATTATTTGCTCTTTCTTGCTGACTGTTGGGACTAATGAATACCAAGAAAAGAATTTTTAAAAAAGGCGCCATTTATCATGACCTGAAAAGTTTTGCTTTATGCAAACATTTAAAAAATTGCAAGCACACTGTTAATTCTTTATATATATACAGTGACCTCTCACTTATACGACTTTCAAGGGACCGTAGAAAAAAGTCGTATAACTGAGAGACTAAAAACGATAAGTTTTGAGTACTAAAAACATATTTTAAAAAAATTTGTAAAATGTATTAAAAAATTAAACATAAAATATATTTAAAAAGTTCACAAAATAGTTCATTTACCACTATGGTTTTTTTTTTTTTTTTTTTTTTTTTTTAAGATTTTCAGATCAGATTTTCTCAAAAAAGGAAGTGATATTAATTTGTCTCTGTCGTAGATAGAAAGAGAAAATGTATTTTTCCATGTCTAATAAAGCTTGTAAGCTAGTTTGGGAATAATAATTTTGATGGACATAATTCTTTAATTTATTTAAAACGGTACTTGCTTTTGAAAAATTTACAACAGCAGGAACATTGCTTTCATCTTCTTCATCCACCTCGCTTGCATCTTTATTATTAATATCCTCAAATATTTCTTCAGCAGTTCTCAGTACTGACAGAAGAAGTTTATCATCACATTCTACATAATCTTTGAAATTATACCTTCGTCCATAAACATTTCATTCGAGTCTTCGTTATTAAAGGATTCCATATGCTCTCAATATCAGGTTTATTCGTTGAACTAGCAGTTTGCCTTGTGGAAAACTGCATTTCCTAAAACAATATCAAACTCCTTCTGTAGTTTACTTTTAAATTCTTTTTAATCCCTAAAGCTAATGCTGTAAACTGCTTGCAGAATTTGCTGACAAAATTTTAAACTTTAATTTGCTGCAGAAACGATAGATCTTTTACATCGGGATGTGATGGACATTGATCCATTTCTTTGTTGTTTTTGAAATTTAATTATCCATCTGTTTTAAAAAATCAATGAAAATCTCTGATATCATCCATGCTTTTTTTTAAATTTCTGTAGCCACATGGCAATTATTTTTTATTCTTAACCCCTTGAGGGGCAAACAGTTGCGTTTATGTAATGTTGAATTCATACCGGAAATGTAGAAAAATTTTATTTCAAAATAAGTAAAAGCAATTTTACGACTTTTTTTCACCATAGTTAGGAAAGCAAAATTTCATAACATTTTTCTGGTGCGAATCTTCATTAATCGTAGGTGGGATAAAATATATCCCACTGTCCCTCAAGGGGTTAAAATATCGAAATTTTCTTGATTTTCTTATTACTAAAGTTTTTATTTTTTCTGAACCATCACTATTTGTGCAAAAATGGATAGTTAATCTTTCTTTACTGTTTCTGCCCCCATGACATGGTTCTTCTTTGTATGATAATATCTTATCTAGTATCAGCTTGAAAAGCAGTCCGTTTCATCACAGTTAAAAATACCTTTAGGTCCCTTAATCTTTAATTAACATAGGTAGATTTTGCAACCATTGTCTAACATCATTTTCATTAACACATGCGCTTTCTCCTGCGATGCGGCAATGCAAAAGTCGGTGTCTTTTTTTCAGCTTCTCGAGCCATCCCAAGACGCTCAAAAATTCTCGATTCCACACTTCTCAGCAAGCGTGCGAGCCTTTTCTTTAAAAATCACACCATCTATCGGTAAATTTGAAGCTCGCATTTGGTTAAATCACGCGATTAATGCTGATTTCAATTTTTTAAATCTGCCACATTGTATCCTGGATCTCTTTGAATCGACATTTATTGATGCATTAATAATGACATTTTTATTTTTCAGAATTCCTTTTAGCGTCGATTCTGGCAGATTGAAGAGAGCAGCTAATGCCTTCTTTGATTGCAGTACATTTTTATCATATTCCTTAATGATTTCAACTTTGAATTGTATGCTTAATGCTTTACGTTTTGACATTTTCAGTTTAGGTATCGACATGCATCAAACCGAAAAAATTGCAGCGAAATGAATAAACTTTTACGCGTCTAGTACGAAAGTTTGTAGTGATTTTCTGTGACGCATGCGTTTCCCCCCCCCTTCGCTCTGCGGGCTGTACGCGCATAGGTCTTTTGGCACGATTCTATCTTGGGATGTGTTTCCGATATGTTCTCACTTTAGTATTTTTTCCTAGTGATATTCAAGAACTGCCATTTTCGATTTGTTAAGTTTAAAATAAAAGTCTATTTTTCTAAAACAACCGCATTCCTAAAAGACAACGCATTCCTAAAAACTGTTAAATTTTCCCAGAAAAGTGCATTTTGCAAAAACCCTGATTTCTCACCCAGAGACGTGATCTGCAGGTGATCAGTTGGCTTTTGTTAAATGGCAGACACAAGAGAATTCCATACAATCACCCTGCCGCCATAGATTTCATCGTTAATAACAAACGAAGATAAATAAGAAATGTTATTCATTATTGATAAACACTTTAACAATAATGAAAAGATAAATGTAAGAAAACGGGAATGATTTGTACTTTAAAGATTATCAAAATTAATTGTAGAGTGAGAAATGTAAAATCACCTGAACCGTTTAAAGCGTCGTATAAGTGAGAGAAGCAGTTGTATAACTTAGAGAAGTTTAGCATTATTTCCCATAAAGCGTGGACGGGACCAAGAGAATTCGGCGTATAACCGAGAGAGTTGTATAACTGAGAGTCGTATAAGTGAGAGGTCACTGTATATATATATATATATATATATGGAGACTTATCATTGTATTATGTTATATCTGTTTTAAATACTTATATGTATGTGGGGTACACAAAATAATCGTCAATTAAAAAAAAACTGTTATACAAGTTTCACAGTTTTTTTTTTTTCTGGTGGTAATCTGTGATATATATAACGGCTTTCCCGTTATATATGCATTATTCCACCTCTCCCCTCAAAAATCAACTTTTAACAGTACTGGTTCATTATAAATTGTATTATTCTCCCCCCCCCCCCTTCAAATAAAATATTTAGTTCAAATTTAACATTTTATAGTTAATTTCATATGGCTTTAGTCATTCTCTCCTCCCCCCCCCCCCTCTCGCCACTGTAAGTTTCACTTTCACTTTTTAAAGTTCTTTTTAAATGCAGACATCATTTATCTCGGTTCCTTTTTCTGTCTTTCAAATTCACACAGATAGAAAAAGATCTTAACCGCAGCAATTTTCGTTGATATGAAATAAAAGAATAAAATACAAGTGAATGTCTTTTTCGCTTCGCAGCCGACGATACGTAATGCATATTTTCTCAGCCTCTGCGCTTGCATTAGTATTCAATTCTCACCCTTGTACTTTGTCGGATACAAACCATATGCCCCTTGCTGACTAATTTGCAGCTGTCGTTAAATCTGTAACGTGCATATAAAATCACCTGTTCCTATTTCTTTAAGTCTCCCTGTTTACCGCTGGAATGTTATTTATTGTAACCCTAAAGATCCCGCCATGGCATAGTTTTTAACTCAATGTAAAACTCCTTGATTGTTTTGTCTACCCAATTTGTTTTTCGCCAAACATCTTACATATGATTATCTAGTGTTCTCCAATCTGTATGTAATAGTAGCAAAATCTAGCCCTCTTTTTGCTCCTGACCTCGAGCTATGTAGTCTGCAAATTAAGCCCCGCTGTGGGGCGCCCACCTTCGGGCAGTTATTGAAACTCCCCCGCTCCGCTATACTGTTCGCGGCTCTGCATTAAAGGTGTTTCCTAATAAAGATGTAAGTCCTCTAAACTTTTTGTGTTGGAGTTTTTTTTTCTCTTACTCATATTGTGAACCTGGGTATACGAATTCACCACCACACCAAATCTCACAAACTATGAAGTTTAGGAAGGAAACATTTCTGATGGATTCATATCAAGATAGAATTAGTATGCACACAAAATTTCAAATCCCTCTCGGTCGGGTTGCAAACCGTAAAAAAATTGGTTGAATTGACATGAAATGACCCTTAAACCGTTTTATGTATGTGGAAGCATACATTTTAAATCAAAATTCCACCCACGTTATAATACATGGATTACAGTAAAACGTCAAAAAAGGAAAAACATAATGGACAGATAAGTTTATGTTGTTTATTACCAAACTTATTAAGCAGTTTTTCTCATTTGCGGCTTTTTTAGTAAATTGTATGAGACCGAAGATGACGCAATCATTAAAAAATTCAATGATAAAGCCACATATAAATGCCTCAATCATGATTAATGCAGTGCATAATCACAGTAGGTAGATTACTATATGTTTATGAGCAGTAAATGCATATTAGAAAAATAGCGGTGGATAAATAAAATTAAAATTTCACAATTCTTTAAGTTTTTTTTTCTTAAATGTTTTATGAGAGTTTTAAAGGAAAATCTTGTCGAATACATAAGACATACGCATACATACTATATTGATAGGCTTCAGATTTATTTCAAATAAATACGGTATTTGTTGATTTTTTATTATTACTACAGATAATTTATTTTATTATTATCTTTCGCTAGTTACAGTATGATAAAGAAAATAAAGGTGAATTTTAAGAAGCTAATCTTAATAAACCTATGTAGTATAATTCCACCTTCTACATATCTATAAAATACACCTTTTCCATATTCACGTTTATTATAAAATGTGCTTTACGTTGTCCAGATCTTGTTATTTATTTATTTACCTATGTATTTTTTAAGCTCTGTGCAGTATTTTCATAAATAATATATATATATTAAAGAATAATACTATTTTGAATTAAACGTAAATAAATTTTAATTCTTAACCCTCCTCTCTCCACACACACACACAAAAACCGCGATACAATAAAAATATTTTTGAAAACAGAAATTATAATATAAAATATGAGATTGTCTTATCTGAAAGAACGTTCGATTTATATTTTGCAATAAAATTACCGAATATTTTCTTTAAAATGTACTTTACTTTTATCGCGAAGTGATAAGATTTCCTTAGAATTCAGCTTCCTCCATTTTTATATTTTATCTTAAAATCCATTTTCTAATCGAAACTCAGAATTTTTTTCACTCTAGGGAGACTTTTCGATAATACTTTCTTTCGGATAAACGGCATATATTCCCCAGTTTCTTTGAAAAAAAAATAATAGGAAAAGGTCTTAGATTTTTCAATAATTACCGTTTCTGTTTTAAGAAAGTTATTTTTACAGTAGAAAAAATATTTAATGTACCCCACCCCAGCAAATAAAAAATCTGCTACATACTATCTGCTATTCTAATACAATTTTTGTTACTTAAAAATGTATCTCTGCTCAAAGATGTTTATTCGCTCTCTCTCGTGTTTTCTTTTAATCTTTTCATCTACTTAATTTTGGCTTTTTGATACCAATTCATTTTATTATTTAATGAAATGCTCTGTTCTTTTATATATATTTTTTAATTTAACTGTGTACTCATTCTAGTTATTCTACTGCAGTTTGTGAAAATAATTGTGGTTGCTGGGTTATCTTAATTATTGTTATTTCCTATAGCACTAAGGAATCTACAAGGATGTGGTAATATTAAAATATCATTTGATTCTTCTTTTGACATCTTCTTTCAGGACTGAGATAATACAAAAACACATTAAACAAAAATTTGTTTCCTAATCATTTAGATGACTGATTTCCTATTTTTCAAATTTATTTTTCCTATTTTCTAACATGGTTGATACTGACGACCACTTTTTCTTATTATTTTTTATCCACTATTTCTACAAATATTTAAGGTAGTTTGTTTTTGTTTAAAATTAATGATAGTAAAAAATTAAAAAAAAAACAGTCTCCAGCAGCAACATTGCTTCTAATACTATGATTTGCAATGCTATTGTCTTAACTTTGTTTTTTATTATTCTGAATTTATTTCCGAGAATTTTTATAACATTCACCTATAGGTCTATAGATATGCAAATTATTACACTAATGTACTGTTAAATAGGATACATGGCATTTCGATATTTAGACATTAGACTCCTTGCAATTTCGGCCCCCACCGCCAATAACTGAGACTTCAATTTTCGTTAGCCGCTAAACATTTTGTAGTTTAACATCAGAAAGGACCATTATCAGAGACCATTATAGATATATATTACATTCTAAATTTTAATATATCGAGAATATAGGAAGCCGATAATCACAAACATTTCTATCTCGAACCCAAATTGTCGCAAATTTCTTGAATATTGTATGGAAAACGTAATTGTTTTATGTAAGGTGAGTGTAGGCGCTCTGTAGACAATTTGAAACCAAGATATAGGGTAACTCTAGTATAGATGGCCATAGAGTTGGAGAGAGATGACCAGAGAATTACATATAGAGAGAGATGGGCAGTCTGAATATTTCACAAATTTGATCATAGATTACAGCAAAAACTCTGTTTGTTGGAAATAGTTTATCGAGTTTATTCATTGCTACGTGCAGCTGTGTTTTTCGATTATAAAAAAGTAAGTGTAATTTTAATGTTTATTTAATTTCATGGTTGAATACTTTTGTTGAGTTTGGCATCTGGAATTTATACAGTACGTACGTTACGTTTTTTATTTACTCTACATATTTTTAAGTCAAGTATATAATACAACCTTTACTTCTAAGCCTAAAACAAAGATGTACAATAGCGGAGTGACGCCTTAAATTGGGTGGCCATCTGTCCTTCAATTTCAGGATAAATGCCCGCATCAAATCAAGGAGATATGACCATCTTTAATCAATGTTTCAAATTATACGGAGTGAGGATTTTAACTAAATATGAATATATTTAAAATAATTATTTAGCTTTTATGTTTATAATTATAATATTTGATATACATGTTTAAATTTTAAGTAATATACATATTTCAGTAATAATAATATAATAAATTATGACAATGTATTTTTTTTTTTTTTTTTAGAAAATATTGATACGCGTCGGAAACATTCATCCCAGATACAGATAAAGTTGATAAATAAACTTAAAACCGTGAAAAAGTCTCAAATAAACGCGAGAGAAAAGAAAACACGATACTTCCAGCAGCGAAGAAGAAGAAATACATTTGACATTATCGGATTCTACAGTTTACGAGGGAATATAATTGGATGAGATTCACTGTGTTGGTTCTGGAGAACTATACAATACCACATTCAAAAAGGAGGACTGGATACAATGCATAAGGTGCCTGAGGGGTTCCATTAAACGTGTACAAACTATCAAGACCTTTGCCGAAAATGTGGTAAAGTATAATGAAATGTAAAGGATTGAAATTTTTCTTCACATTTTGTTTATTCGAATTTTATTCATTCATTGCGTGAACTTATAATTCAGTGATATAATTGCATCTTTAGAAATTGCTTTACGTTATTCATGTTTAAGTATATGAAATGTGTTATTTTTTGGCATTTTAACTTCACTTTTTCGATCTTTGATTGGATGGCCATCTCTCCTCGGCTTGAAGTAGAGATGGCCATCTGCCATTTTAATTTGAAATTTGTATCCCACTTTTTGTTCTCAATATTTAATTTTTTTGTCCAGAAATATGATGAGTACATGTATAAGAATTTCAAATATGCATAAATACTTCTTGAATTTGCATTCTAAGAATTTTTATTTCAGTCTTTAAAAACTAGGGCTATCTATCCTAGAGTTAACTTAGGTATTTGTGGCTATCGGGCTCTGTATTCTCGCTATAATAAAAATGCTCCGGTAAAAAAAAAAAAAAAACTATAATGTCTTCTGTACAATTATGTCACGTGGATTACACAGAAAAAAAATTTGAGCATGATGTGACAGCCAGTTAAAGAATTTTAAGAGTTTAAGATTAGTCGTGCTTCATATTCAGCTTCTAATAAAATTTAGGGTTTTGATTAATAATGTTAATGGCCTTGTTAATGGTCCCTCGTGATGCTGAACCATACAACGTTTAGCGGGCCTAAAACGATAACACTCCAAGTTGTAGGGGGGGGGGATGGCAAGTGACCGATATGGCATTGGTACAAAAGCCGAGACCGGAAAGTCTTTCATAGTCAGATATATTGTTCAATATGTATTTTGAGAATTTATACTTGATTCAAATAAGCTTGATATCCATTTTCAATTTCTAATGCGAATATTTCCATTTTCTTAAGAATTTTATTTTCTAAGACGAAATATCATATCGCTATGCTACAAAGAACACAATTTTCGATTTCTCACAACATGAAAAGTTTTGTGTTTCTTCTTAAACAACGGAATTTAGAATAACTTTCCTGAAAGGAATTCTTCCAAAACAGAGGTAATGATCATGATCTGCCCTGTCACCTTGAAATCGATCGTTACTTACAATGATTCGATTAATCAGTTGTATATACTGAAAATTATTAAGTAATTGAAGACGTTAATCTGTTTTGTTAAATTTTCACTTAACTCAAGTCATCTTTATACCTACACAAAATTATTAAACAGCGTAAAACATTCCTAAACCACTTCTCCAAGCTTTTAAACAGATTTTTCCCGTTGTTTCACAGGACTTTGAATGTATAATTATTTTCATATACAAAGCTACAAATTTCGCACATAATGATTGACTAATTTACAATGGGATTTAAAGTTTGTTTCCATAAGCATCTTAGTTATACACAATGATATTACAATCGTATAATGTTTAACTGAATTGATCTAAAATCTGCATAATTAAATAAGTAATTTGTATTTTATTTTATTGAATAGGACAAGGTCTGTTTTAAATTTTTCCATTTTTTAAAATTCTTAGAAAAAGACGATGTATGTAAAAGAAGAATGAATTTCGATTTTCTAAAAATAGAGTTATGCTACATGGGAATTGAAAAGTATCAAATTCTAAAAGAAAAGACATAAAATGAGACTAGTTCAATGAAAAACAAAGAAAATACTCTTTGTTAAAGCTCTCTGACAGACATTGTAACAGATGTCTTTAAAGAAAAAAAGTAGTGACAGCAAATGCGGTGAAAAGTTTCGCCTCATAACATATTACTGTTCAAAAAGTTTTAACAATAAAAAAACTCTTTGAAAGAAGGGAATTTTAAAAAATAACTTTCAAAACCATCTATGTTCTTATAATTGTACTTTCCGTCATCAACAGATAAAATTTGATATTCCCCTTTTTTCACACTAATTTGAAAATTTAAATAAAATTCCTTTACTTAGATAAATACTACAAAAATGTTTTCTTTTTATTATTATTGAGGTAATGGATGGCATATAAATTTACAAGACATTTTTAGAAAAAAAAATCATGTACAATCAATATTTTGTTTTTCTTGTAATTATTTAAAGAATGAATATTTAATATATCGAACGGGCCTTTTATTTATTTATTATTATTATTATTATTATTATTATTTTATTTATTTTTTATGTGTGTGTGTGTGTGTGGTGACGGCGGTAGTAGATGGAAACCGCTGGGTGGGGCTTGTGAGTGCTTAAGCCATTTGGTAGGCCTCCCCACCTAGCTGACCCTTGAATATTAATATATCGAAAATTCCACTTCGTAAATATAAATATTTCACTCAATTAGGTTTTAATGGTATATTGTTATCAATTAATGACAGTGTTGGACTAAAACTTGCATCATATGTGAAAAACATGGAAAAGTGCTCAAATAATATGTTTTATGTTTATGTTTCATGTAAATATAATGTTGTTACATTAAAAGAAAAATTTTGAATTAATTTAACTTAAAAATTAGTTCATGAAATACCTAATTATGCTGAATAAGTTCTAAATGTGAAAAAATGGTATTTTTATTATTTCGACTAACTGGCCTTAAGCATTCCTTTAATATGTCGCTGAAAACTTATGTTGTGCAGTAATTTCAGTCGTCTAATCCCTTTTGCTGGATGTACTTTTTTTAGACTATTTGGTTCACAATTAATTTCAAAATCGAAGAAACGCAATCTTGATGATATGCCTCAATTTGTTGTCACTTACCGCTTGCCGTCCGATAAATGGAGGTTGAGTTTAGATTCGGCCGAAACAATTACAAAATTCTACTGAGCTCTTGTCCATGAAACATGCTTTTGCATCCAAGAAAATCGCTTTTGCATATTTTTTTTTCTAAGTATAGGCTTTTTGGGGAAGCGATAAGCATGGTTACCACATTACGTAAGCCGTTTAAGGACAGTTCGTGCACATATGTGAACACCACAGATGTTTAAAAATAAAAATTTTAAATACACTTGCCTAATGATTACTGATACACTTCTGGTTCAGATATCGCTTTTTAGACATCGTCGTAGTTATCATACTTTGGCCTGATCAGGCTATTCTCTCGACCTCACCAGTCTGAAGTTTGAATTTTTCCCTCTGGTAATTGTAGACTGTTATTTTCGTGATCACACTTGTCGAAAACCTTTCTTTTCGTAAAGCAACTGCAACACTTTTTTTCCAACGAACCAGTCAAAAGAATAGAACTATGCTTTCACAGCATAAAAAAACACAAAAATTGGAAATTGTCTCATTTTGTCGCTCTATTTACGAAAACTGGTTGCTGCATTACGTCATAATTGTTCTATGATATAATAGTGACTCGAAATGATTGCATACATTGCTTTGAAGTACTAATATAATTTTAGGTAAATAAAAGAGCCCGTTAAAATGGTGAAATGTGTATTTTCTAGGTGACACAATTTTGTTCACCACTGTAATTTTTTATTTAGAATGCCACACATTTCTTTAAAAAACTCCAATTCATTTATACAATTAAATGAGCGTTATATATAAATGATAACTTCCAAAAAAAGTTTCTATAAATTTAAGAAAACAGATTTTTTTTTCTTTTTGCCAAAATGTAGATTATAAAAACTATCCAAATATTTACACTAAATAATTTTATGATGCAAATTTAAGCGATTCATGCAAAATTGTGTCCAAATCCAAATCTCTTTCCTATTGTGAATAAAATATCCAATTAAATAAGAAACAATTATTCAAAAGAGATATTTATATGTACAGTAGAAAATATACTAAAAATGTGAAAATTAAATGAAACAAAAACGTATCATGATGAATATATTGCATTTTGAGAAATTTTGTTTTTTGAGTTTTAGTAATGGCATTCCACCAGCTTGTAGAATATCGTCTAATTAAAATTACTTCTAAATACCGATGATTAATAATGTTCAGATTATTTTACTAATGCAATTCCAGTTATTGAAGTAACCCATAACGGAACTCTTTAAGGACACTTGTTGTAAGCCGGATTCCTTTATTTCTCAGAATTATTACACCATACAGATACCATGAGACCAATTAATTATTTTTTAAATACGACACAGTTTAGATGATCAAATTTAACGTTTTTCATTCTCTCTAATTCTATTAATGTTTTAACTAAAAGAAGTTTTTAAAGAGATGTTTTATTATTGAAATTTGTCAATTGGAAAAACAATATAAATTATTTTCTGAAAAAAAAAATCAAATTAATTTACCTTCTTCAAAATAAGTACTATTTACTGCTTTCGAAGAAAATTCTTCTTAATTTCATCTTATAATAATGTTTCATTTTTTTTTTCATCTGAAATTATTTTCTTATGCGATTTGAGATTTCTTTCGTATTTAAAATTCTCGTTTTTTTTTCTCTTCATTTTTTCCACTTATTTTTTTTTCATCGCTTACCCATTTGATAGAACGAAAAAAAAAAATACCAAAAACATTTTCCTAATAGCATTAATAAAAAATCAAGCTTTTTCACTTTCATCAAGGTATAGTTAGATCTGAGGTAGTCTTTCTTTAAAAAATTGCATTTAATGTTTCATAAATAAATTTTTAACGTTGTACATGATCATGTTATCAATTATACCTTTCTAACCGCACTGGGCATAATTGTAATTTTACAAAAATAATTAAATCTTATAGTACATGTTTAATTTGCATCAAGTTAATTTCTGGAAGATAAATTGCCTTTGTCTTTTACAATTTTATGATAATTATTTTTTCTTAAGAAGCCTTCCTTTTACATATTAAAATCCAACCCAACTTTAAAATATCAATAGCCACAGCGGTTTTTTTACGTGCTTAATTTAGGGATGCCAAAATTTTAGAAACTCAACTCTTCAGAAATTTTTAATGATTACTCACTGAGATAAATTACTTGAAAAGGACTATTTGATATTTGAAAAGATCATCAATTATGTAAAAAAAAATTGAAGTAATGTTTACCAATTCGGTTCCATCTTTTTTATACTGTGAAAAATCCGCATAACACGCATGTATAATTTGGATGAAACAATTTTTTAAATATTAACATATAAGAAAAACAGTTTTAACAATGATATTATTAAAAATTTAAAAAGGAAAAAGATTTAGAAACCTCATGACAAATAACATGGACCTTAGTTGTAAAGTCATCAGAAGAATTGTAAAATTTGCTATTTTAAGTGTCATGTTTTAAATTCATTTTAAAATTTCTTCCATAACTTTCCTAGTCTTAGGATGTAGAATGATGTATGCATTTATGGATTTAAAATTAATATAAACTATAAATCCAAACAATTTACATACAGTATTTATATAATTAAATTTTACCGACTCAGAGATGTGTGTTGACGAAATTATTTCTCAAAAAATGAAATATCTAAAGTTCTAAATGATTGTATGTGATAGACATTTAGTAGCAATATAATTATTTAAAAAATCTGAATCAGATGGAAATGTTCTACAACATTTTGGCATGCATGCATAGTTTTTACATGTTTCCCGGAACTCATTACATTGTAAGTAAGATTGTTTCTTGAATTACACGCATTTCAAATTGTGTCTAATCCCTTAATACCTGGCGAATTATTTAAAAGGACATACGTCTGCGAGTCTTGCAGATATGAAGATGGAATTGTGTTTAATTCAGGAATGGATGAGGAAAACTTTCTTATTTGGAAATTTTTACACTACGGGGGCCGTATAAAATTTAGTTTTCGTATTTTCTCAAATAGATCCCACCATGGAGTTGTAACTTATCTCATCAAATATTGAACCTTTTTTTATGAAACTCTGTATGTGGAAGTTTGTGTGTAGAGGCAATAGTTACGGAAATATCTTACTGTTTAAATCTTTATATATCATCCTGCATATATATGTAAAGATTTTTTAATTTTTTATGCAATATTGTTTTTCCACGAAAAGAAAAATTGAAGGAGTGCAGGTAAAAGCAAAATTTTGGAGTATTATAAAAATACATTTAAAGGTTTTATCTGTAATTAAGTTTGATAGTGCTTTTTTTCATAATGCAGATAATACTCCATATGTAGAATTTATTTAATAACTGTTTAACGTTGTGTTAGA